>CM064872.1:29951278-31346570 GCA_032719365.1 Prinsepia uniflora | reverse complement strand
GTCCACTATGTTTGGGACATCTGTCCTTCACTGGAAGGCCATAGAACCCTCTCACCACCGCCTTGAACGTGGTTGCACAATAATGTACGGGTTTAAACGGTTTTAGAGGCAAAGGAACAGAGACATGAGTGATTGTTGAACCTAAACCCTCTCAAAATGTGATCGATTGAGGATGAAGTTAGAAGGAAAGCTGAAGGGGAAGTGAGGCTGCGTGGATTTGTGGCCACGGGGAGGCACGACGGCGGCGTACGGCGGTGGGAATGGAGGAAAAACCCGCGAAACCTCTGTTTTCATTTAAATTTGGGAGGTGGTTTGGGGCTTAACTGTTGACTGTCGTGGACGAGAGTTGTTACCGGAGAACTGGGGAAGTGGACGAGATCATGGTCGAGACCTGAATGGCCTGGTAAGCCTCTGTTTGATCTCCTGGTTTTGTTAAGAACAAAAATGGCTTTGTGTAAATTCAAGGTTGTTGTTTGATCTGTTAACTTGGGTGATGATCTAGAAGTTCAGGGGACTTCGTAGGACCTGGAACCATGGCCAATGGTGGCCAGACGTGAGAGAACCGTCGAAGGGTTGGACGGCCGGTTCAACAACCGATTAAGGTAAAGGGTTTTAGCTTGTTTTCCTTCATTTCGAAATCATGGATTGATTAGGAAGGCTTAAAGAGACGGTTAGGATCAAATAGAGTTGAAAATGGGACAAAATAAGCAAGAAGAACTGTTGAACCGTTCACGCCGGTTCAGGATTGAACCGGGTCAACCTGGACCGGTTCAGACCCGGTCTGACCAAGGTTGAAGGAGGTGACCAGTGGGCGCGTGGCTCCCACGCGCAGCCCCTTTGGGCGGTGCGTAAGGGCGCGTGGGACGTAGTCTGGGAAAGTGGTCAACATATGAAATGATGTAATCGATGTAACGAACATTTTGGTGCTGGTTTCGAGTTGATCGGACATCGGCTCGATATGCTTCGGGTTGTCCGAAGGTTTTAGGGCTCGGTTAAAAATAGTTAAAAATGCGGAAAAATTACGGGGCTTTAGTAGAAGCTTAATTAAGTAGTTAGTGACCTTGTTATTGGATTTGAACAGGTTCGTGAAAGCCGAGAATAGCGGAATGGCCGGGAATGGCGTAAGTGCACGCGTATCGAGGCGATGTCGAAATGGTCTGTGAGTGGACTTTGCTTTCTAACTCTTGATGCATGCAGATATGTTTTAATATGTTTTCATACGTGATTCTATGATTCGATTTATGATTGTGATGGTTTACGGTTTTGCACGTTTCTCGAAGAAAGTACGGTTTTTCCCGTTTTACGAGGTTTGATAAATATCGTGATTTGAACCTGGTTTTAATGATTTGATTTCGGGATTTGAAACACGATTTGATTTCAAAGAAAGTAAAAGGATTTTGAAAAAGTGTTTTCGGGCTTGAAGCCCTGTTCAAAAAGTGGTTTTGAGAAAGAGGATTTCGGGTTTCGGAATCGGAATTCCGGATGACGATTCGGGATTCGACTCGGGACTTGAAAATGATTCTGGGTTTGGGTTCGGAATTTTTATTTCAGATTCCCACTTACGGAATGATGGTTGCGAAGGGATGATGGATATGAGTTCTGAATTTGGGTTCGGAATGACGGTTCTGGATGCCGGAAGGGCTTCAGACCAGTGGTTTCGGATTCGGATTTGGATATGGATTTAGAAATGGTTTTCAAAAGGTTTTGGATTGGATTTGCTGGATCTGGATATTGGGTTTAAAGACCCGGATATTGTGATTGACGGGGGACGGGCCCAGATTAGGTTTAAAGACCCAGATTGAGTTTAAAGACTCGGAGTTTAAAGACTCGGATATATTGATATATCCCCCGTAGGCCTGTTGAGTTTAAAGACTCGAAGTTTAAAGACTCAGATTATTGAGGCCTGGCTATTGAGTTTAAAGACTCGGGAGTTTAAAGACTCGGATAGATCCAGCAGGTTCGATGGATGAGAATGTGGCTTCAAATGTGTTTTGGATTTCACTAAGAATTGATGATAGTGGTTTTCAGTGATTTTGGACTGAGGCCCGGGATTTGGAAAAAGGAAAATGTGTTTGGTTTTTGTACAAGGTTTTATGATATGAAATTGATATGCATGCATTGGTTTTGAAACGGAGGGTATAAATATATGTGTTTTCTGATAACTGTTTTTAAGTTTATACTTTATTTTTGTCCACTCACAGTCTTTTTCGTGTTTTCGATACCCTCCAGGTTGTTGCGGCGTGGGCTGTTGGTCAGGAGAGATGGAGACATCACACGTACAATCCACAGTAGACTCTGCGCATTCTAGGAAGTTCGGAAGTTTTGGGACGGACGGATTGAAACTCCCTTGTCCGACTTACGTGTCACATGGAGGTTGGACATCTGTTTAGCCTTTGTATCATGCGTAAGCTAGACGGGAGCAGGGTTTAGCCCTTAATCCCGGGGGACGCTGGGCCAGCGAAGACGCTGGGCCCCAAGGGGGGTGGATTGTAAGACCCGGTCTTGGAAGCAAGAACGGTGAGCAAGACCCGTGAGCTTGAGAAGCAAGATCGATGAGCAAGACCCGTGAGCTTGGAAAGGTAAGATCAGTGAACGATCCCACATCGCTCGGGGAGGGAAGTGTGAAGTACCTTTATGTGTGGGCACGTATCTATCTAACACAAGGCCTTTTTGGAGCTCAGTGGCTTTGGGGGGGATTGGAACCCCAAAGTTAAGCGAGTTAAGACTGGTGCAATCTCATGATGGGTGACCTAGTGGAAAGTTGCACGTGAGCTCCCGAAAACAAAACCGTGAGGGCTGGGTTCAAAGCGAACAATATTGTGTTAGATGGGCTGGGTCGTGACAGAAGTAGGTCCAGATACAGTTATCAAAAAAATTTCAGGAAGGGTCATGTCATTCCATATGTTTAAGTGAAATTAAACAAACAATGAGTTTTTTTTTTGGTTAAATGTATCAGTAAAATTATTGAATGTTTTAATTTATTATCATTATTAGGTGTGTGTTGTATTCTATAATATATTATACATTTATTGTCAGGACCCACCCCGGAACCCGAGGTAAATCCTGCTCCCGTCTGACACCCCCGACACAACACAGTCAGACGCAGGAGAAACTATATAAAAATCCCAAAGTCAACAGTTTACAGAGCATAGTACTCAATACAAAGGAAAGAAAAGTATTAAACTAGATACACGCACACGGAAAGATTTAAACCATTCCGGGATTCCTCTCGCGACTTCTATGCCTCAGACGCTGCCTCGACATGCATAACCCGGGTTTAGCCCTCCGTTTTGAAACCACATGCATAACCCAGTTATCAAAACGGTTATAAATCAATCATCATAAAATATCATAAGAAACAGAAACACTATAAGAACAGTTATAGAATCATATCATAAGCATCATAAAACCGTAACGTAAAACATAAAGTTCCACCAATCATTTCTGATCAAACCTACTGGACCTATCCGAGTCTTTAAACTCCCGAGTCTTTAAACTCAATCCAGGCCTCAATAATATCCGAGTCTTTAAACTCCCGAGTCTTTAAACTCAACAGGCCTACGGGGGAAATATCAATATATCCGAGTCTTTAAACTCAATCCGGGTCTTTAAACCCAATCCGGGTCCGTCCCCCGTCAAATCAATATCCGGGTCTTTAAACCCAATAACCAGATCCAGCAAATCCAATCCAAAACCATTTGAAAACCATTTCTAAATCCATATCCAAACTCGAATTCGAAATCACCGGTCTGATGCCCTTCCGGCATCCAGAACCGTCATTCCGAACCCAAATCCGGAAATTCACTTTCCAATTGTAAAACCAAATGTCGTTATCCGAAATCCGATTCTAAAACCGAAAACCTTGATCATCAAATCATGTTCCAAAATCCCTTTATAAGCATTTAAATCCAATTATCATTTAAAAGCCCAAAACCATAGCTTCACATTACGTTATTTCTCGAAAACCGTGCAATTATGTAAAACCACATCATAAATCCAACATTCATGAAATCACATATATAAAACAATTATAGAAAAGCAGTTATGCATGTTCGAGTTTAAGAAAAGGGTCCACTCACAGTACTGAGCCCTCAATCGCGTCCCGAACGTCTTGTACGTTCCTCAGCTTCCTCGGGAACTCCCGATCCTGTCAACAACCATCAAAGTACGTCACTAACACGTCTACTAAGGTCCACCTAAATTCCCTCAAAACTCCCCGGGTCCGAAACGTAACGAATCAGAACCCCAAACCTTCACCCTCGCTGAACTACTTCGATTTGACGTCCGATCAACCCGGAACCAAGTCCAACAGACCAAAAACCTAGTTGACAACTTTCCCAACCGTCGCCGCACGCGCCCCCACACGCCGCCCAAAGTGGCTGCACGTGGCCCTCACGCGCCTGCTACAGTACATCTTCAACCTCGAGCAGACCCGGTTCAGCACAGTGTCTGCAACTTGAACCGGCATCCACAGTTCTCCGCAGTACCTGCACCAAATCGACTCCTCTCTTCACCCACTGCTTCGTTCCGTCCTAAGGAACTCATCCCCCTCACTCCAATACCTCGACATGGCCTAAAACCTGTCGACTCTACCTCGAACTACAAACCCGATAAACCCCTGGTTCCTTCTCCGGCCACCCAGGTCTTCCCCCGTCACGGTGGCTACCCAAAACTCTTCCTAGGACTGCCCTAAACCTCACCCAACTCACCAAGACCGTCGACTCTCACCCAAAACCCACGACTCTACGTTTGAAGCAAAACGGAAAAACAGAGTACACATGGTACTCTTCGTTGTCTAGACTCCGTCGTGCACTCCTCCGTCACGGCTACACAACTAGAAGAACCTTAGGACCTTACTAAGTCCCCTAAACCACACTAGACTCCTCGATTCAACCCCTAACGCTACAACTCTCGACTTGAAACTCGACGACAAAACAGAGCATCGAAAGGGAAAACAAGAAATTACCTGCCTCCTGTCGCCGTCGTGAGCTCAGCCGTGAGGACACGGCTCCTCTCGTCCACCTCCAGCCTCTAGACACCTCCTCTGGCCTCGATTGGTCGAACACGGCACAACCACTACCACGATCTCTCTGTTTTTCTCTGAGTTTCCTCCCTGGTTCCCGTGGCTCACTACTCACACACACACACGGCCATTGTACCTCAAAACCTCCTCTTTGTCTCCCTCTTGACCTCTGATCACTCACTCCCTCACCAACTCACACAACTTACACAAAACACCGTCCAATTTCTCTCAATTCTCTCCCTCTCTTTCTGTCTGGGTCGAAGAACACACAACACACACGGCACGGTTGCACCCCAAATAATAGGACCTTGCACTCACTAGAACCAACCAGACCTCCTACACGTGTCACCAATCCCTCAACTCCTCTCCCAAGTGGCTCAATCTCAGCCCTCCATCTTCCCTCTCTGTTGCACAGATCCCAAGGTGCAAAAAGACCAAAATGCCCTTCTTAGAACCTCAAAATTACAACTTTGCCATTACCTTTCTAGACCCGTAACTCTCACATCGTAAGTCCGATGGATACATGCCGCCTGTCATCGAACTCGGGACGACGAGATCTATCTAACGGTCTTAGGTCAACATACCAAAACTCGATCGTACGGAAAGTCAACTATTCCCCCTACTTTAGCCAAATTACGGTTATGCCCTCAACCTTCCGAACATCATAACTTCCTCCCCGGATGTCGGAATCGGGCGTGCCACCTGTCTACGGATTCGTGACGTCCCGAACTACGTCACAGTCACCGGTTAAAGTCCATTTGACCGCCCGAACTAAAAGTTAACTATTTGCCCGAACCAAGGGCAAAACGTCATTCTACCCTAACGAACCTATTGTCACCAACT
The DNA here is from genome assembly GCA_032719365.1 of Prinsepia uniflora. NCBI lineage: Eukaryota > Viridiplantae > Streptophyta > Magnoliopsida > Rosales > Rosaceae > Prinsepia > Prinsepia uniflora. The sequence goes on along the minus strand of CM064872.1, from coordinate 31,340,704 downwards.
AACCACCGATTAAGCTTACTAATCTCATCTTAAACACCTCCTTAACCCTAATTTCCGGGACGGGTCGTTACACTTATCATATCCAAGTTATTTTATGATGATTATAGTCTTATATAATCATTATTAGAAGATAAAACATTTCCTGAAATTCCATTTAAAATTTCCAAATTTTGAAGCACATTACCAAAATATTTTGTTGAACATAGACGATATCGATATCAAAATATCCATTGATATTTCCGCAATTTTACTGTCGATAATTCTATCGATATAAATATTTTCATTCTTAATTATAGCAATAAATGTCAAGATCTGTGCGAAAGCTCATATGAATTTAGTGTTCCAAGTTCATGAGAATTTGGTTGTAGCCTAGGTATGTAAGCATCTATGAAGCTAAGTAGTTCATGCCCTAGCGTGGCATCCACTAGCATATCAATCTTTGACAATGGGTAACAGTGACATGACCCACCCGATTATCACCTCGATAACCGGGAAGAACCCTGCTCCCGTCTGACAACCAAACTTTAAAAGACCAAAATAACCACAATAACCACAACACCATACATTGTCAGACCAAGGAGAAAGTACAATACAACCAGCCAACAGTAGCACAGAGCATAGTAACAGTACAAGATAAGAACAAAATCCTACTGTGAGCTGACTACACGCGCAATGGGAAAACTTTATGCCCCTGCCTCTGCCTCTGCCTCAACGTTAGTCTCAACGCTTGCACCACGACCCGAAGGGTATTTAAAACCATACAAGTGTGAGTGGACTAAACATAAGAGTTTCAAAAACAGTTTTAAAAGCGAACTAGGATTTTACCCTCTGTTTTAAAACATGCATGCATAACTAAGTATCTGAAAACAAATGTACAATCCGTATAACAATCATTATGGAAATATCATCATAAAAACCAGAAATACGAAATATCATCAACTAATCGAACCTACTGGATCTATCCGAGTCTTTAAACTCCTGAGTCTTTAAACTCAATCCAGGCCTCAATATAATCCGAGTATTAATTCCCGAGTCTTTAAACTCAATAGTCCTATGGGGGAAATCATAGTATCCGAGTCTTTAAACTCCCGAGTCTTTAAACTCAATCCGGGCCCGCCCCCCGTCATGTATCATATCCGGATCTTTAAACACAATAACCAGATCCAGAAAATTCAATCCAAAACCGTTTGAAAACCATTTTCAAATCCATGACCAAATCCGAATCCGAAATCACCATTCCGAAGCCATGCTGGCGTTCAGAATCATCATTCTGAATCCAAATCCAGAATTCCCTTTTTAAGCTTTAAAACCAAATTTCGATTTCCGAAATCCGATTCTAAAACCCAAAATCTTGGTTATTGAAATCATTTTTCAAAACACATTTGTAATCATTGAAAACAAGGCATATATTTAAATCCCAAAACCATAGCATCAGAATCATGATCGTCATCCCAAAGCCATGCGGCACTATTCATCATCGTCTACCTCCCACCAGCCTGGTTCAGACCGGTCCAGACCAGCCCGATCCAACTGAGTCGGCGAGGCCGATTTTGATCCATTTCTAAACCATTTTCAATCCTTCCTTCACCCTAAGCTTCGTCCTTTAATTTAAAACTGATCTAACTCATGAAAACACAAAATTGAGCCTTATTTCATACATGCTCTCTGCCCTCCACCATGGTTACTCACGCCCTAGGTTCACCTCTGCTCCCTGAACACCACCACAGACCAGGTTTAGGCTAGTTTGATCGATTGAGGTCCACTGCCGTTCACGATTTCCCTCACTGTTTTTCATTGTTTTTCTCACCTCTCACACACTTCCTTCACCAGTCCTTCACTCAGACTCACTCACAATGGTTACAAACAAACCCCTGATCTCTCACTCAAACACCATGAACTCACACTTAACATGGACGATTTTGCTCTCTGTCTCTATCTCTCACTTTTGATCGATATCATCCATTTTAAAATTGGTAACCCGTGTGAGACATGGATGGAAGCCACTGGAGAGTGGACAGGTGTCCTCATCTTTGTGGTTTCAGCCAAAAATATCTAATCCATCAGCCCCAGGTGTCCTCATCTGATTGCTCACATAATTCAAGCTTCCAAAAGACCATTTTGCCGCTTAATGTCCAAATTACCATTTTACCCTCATATAACTAGACCCGTAACTAAACCGTCCGACATCCAATGACGGCGTGCCACATGTCGTTGCACTCAGGACATCGAGACCTACCTAACGGTCCTCGAATTGTGTGAAGAATACTTGTCGTATAAAAAGTCAACAAATTCCCCCTTTTTAACCAAATTACTGGAATACCCTCAACCTTCCGAACATCATAACTTCTTCCTCAATTGTCGGAATCGGACGTGACACCTGTCTACGGACTCGTGACGTCCCGAACTACGTCACAGTCATCGGCGAACGTCCATTTGACCTGCCAAACAAAAGGTCAACGTTTGACCACACTATTCACAAGGGTAAAAACGTCATTTTTATACCAATCTTTTCCGAATTTACATTTTTGAAGTTCCGGGCCGTTAAAAACATGACCCTTCCTGTAATCCCCCTTGATTAGCGGCCAAAGGTCTGCTCCCATTGGACACAACGTTGTAAAAATGACCATTTTACCCTCATCAATAATAAAACATCCTAACCACGTGTCAGACTAGGGATACGACTACAACTAACTAGAATAACCAGAGTACACACACACCGTGATGCCTCAGCCTTCATACAACCCGTGTCCGTCATCAACCTGGAGAGTGCCAAAACCAAAAAAAAGTGTGAGTGGAAAAAAATAAAGGTTTAGAAAACTATTTCCTGAAAATTATCTTGAAACCCTACGTTTAAGAAAAAACCAGCATGCATAATCAATATACAACCTTCCTTAGAAAAAAACCACAATATAATTATATAAATAAACATGAGTCAAACCTGAAAAACTCACAAAAACAGCCATAGTGGCACCTTGGCCCACAATTCAATGAAAATACCTGCTCGAAGCCCTTTATAAGAATCTTTTCACACAAAAGATATTTCAACGTACATACCAAACCTGTAATTTGATAGCCCAGCTAGTCCAAAGTCAAACCTCGCCATGCTGATCCAACCAGCTGCTAGTCCAACTAGCATCCCAAGTGCACTACCAATAGGAGAGTAAGGGATCTACATGGTTAAACCCCATTGGTACGTGTGGAGTACAACCCCGATTACGTCCGAGCCTGTCTGTAATGACCCGTCCCTGATTTTAGGGATTAATTCAGACTTAATTATGGATTAGCAGGGCTAATCGGACGTTCAAGGATAAATTAGGATTTTGTCCCTAGAAGAGGGTAAAAAGTTGACTTTTGACTTGAGAGGTCTGATGCATGAGGGTCGAGGACCATTACGTAGATCGAGTCGATATGAGTCTGTAGACAGGCGGCAAGTCGAAATTAGACATTCGACGGGAAAGTTACGGTTCACGAACGTTTGAGGTAACTATCGCATATTTTACGAGACATGTAACATTTGTCACTTAGTTGGGCCCAGATATTTTGTTTTTGGCCTAATGGATGAGTGACAAGTGTCACTCATCCATTGCCCATTCCTTACATTCATGCACCGTCCATCCTCATATGTTCAATTCTCACAAACCCGCAACACAAACACGACCCACCCCCTCAAACCCACGACCCTCAATCCTCATTTGATGCTAGTGGTGTAAACAGAGAAGTGGGAGAGGAAGGTGAGGTGAGTCGAGCACTGGCGAAGTCAAGGACCGTCGTGGACGGTGGCCGTGAGATCTCGAAGGTAAGCTTTTTACGTTCAAAAATTTGATTTTCAGTTTGGTACGTTTTGGGTGAGTCCTGACGATTAGATGATGTTCCTGGGTTCCTTAAGAGTCGAGGGGAATGGCTTCGAATGGAGGATGGCGGCGGAGCAACCCAGACAGACAGCTGGAAACTGGTCGTGTGTTCTTCGATCCAGGAGGTAATTTCTAGGCCCTTTTCATATGTTTGGAGGACATAGAATGATAAGAAATCATTAGACGAAGGTGTAGGGCTTAAAATGGAAGAAAACGGGTCGAAAATGTGTGAGGAATGGCAATGGACCGGTCCTGCTAGTCTAGTTGGATCGAAAACCAACGAACTTGGTTCAGACCAATTAAGCAGGGGGTTGAAGAAGCACAGTGCCTGGCGCGTGAAACCCACGTGCAGCGCCTTTGGGCGGCGCGTTGGGGCGTGTGGGCTATCTTTTGGGGAAATGTTCAACATACGAAATCATCCTTTCGATTTAACGAAAATGTTGGGACATGTTTCAAGTCGATCGAACATCGTTTTGATATAGTTTGGGATGTCCGAAGGTCTAGGATCGAGTTTAAAAAATGTTAAAAATCTCGGAAAATTAGGGGGCTTTAATGAGAGGTTATAGAAGTAGTTAGTAACCCTCTTGTATGATTTGGACAGGTTTGGGAACCCCAGAGATGGTGATTTGCTCAAGAGAGGCTTATGGTGCGCGTATCGAGGCGCAACATGGACGATCTGTGAGTGGACTTTGTTTTCTAAATTGACGCATGCATAAATATATTATATGAATTTATGAACATGTTTTGAGATACAATGAGTGCATATGATTTATTTATGATTATTGGGCATTTTCAGAGGAAAATACACTATTACACGTAGTTCGAGGTTTCTATTTTTATATGATGTTTGGGCTTCAGCCAAGTGTACTACGTGCATATGTTTTACACGGTTTATATATGATTCCAAAGTTTTCATAGAGAGAGGTTAAACCGAGGAACTAATTTACGATTTTGGAAGATTTCACGGAAGTACGAGAAATCGAATTCGGGCATGAGTCCCAATTGAAAGACGATTTGAAAGGGGTTTTGGAAATATCCTTCGTGCGTATGACTCATTTGATTGGAAACTATCGAACTTGGAGTCCAGTTGATTTAATGAGAAATCGAGCTAGAGGCCCACTGAGTTATGTGATCAGGCTGGGGGCCCCGTTGGTTTATGAATTTGGGCTTGAGGCTCAGTTGGTTATGATATCGGGCATGAGGCCCAGTTCTGGTTTATAAATTTGATTTCGGGTCAGGGACCCCAAATGGATTTGGATTTACGATGGTTTATGGAAAACCCAGGCGTGGCCCTTTTAATGGTTTCGAAATGATTTGTAAAATAGTTTTTCGTATCCTCACGAACGATTGCCCTCCAGACGTCCCGTAGTATCCTGGAGTCGTGGGTTGTCTTCTCCAGACGTCTCGTAGTATCCTAGAGTAGTCACAGGGCATTGCTTTCGAGGGGTCATTGCATGGAGCGACTGGTCCGTATAGTGACTTAGGAGCATGATTGCCAAAAGTTAAAACCTCCCCCCAGGGAGGGTCATTAATCTGAGTGTCATTGATCTAGGTGGCCCCTGGGGAGACTTGGGATCAGTGACGGTTCTTGCATTGAAAATTCGGATGGGCTAAACTTACATACCAACCTTAAAAAACAACATTTAATAAAATATATTATTATATATAAAAGGAAGACACATAATACAAAGAATATAACAAATTTTACCCCATAATTGCATATTCATATATAAATAAAAGCTTGAAAAGAATAAAACAAATAAAATAAGTAATTAAATATTCAATGCACATATAGAATATCATTATCTAATTTTATTTTGTACCACATGAGTCATTTTGATACAAGAATATAAGGGGAGAGAAATTAAATTATTGAAATATTGAGTATTCACCTCACTTGAGGAAAGTCGAACCCGAGACCTCGCATAGTGTAGAGGAATACTATTAGGTCACGGGTCATTAGAACTGTAAAATTCTCCGCTAAATTTCATTATTGATATTGTCAGCAAGTTTTGAAAAATAGAAAGCGGAATATTTCTTTTCATGCATTTTTTCGAGTGTAATATGTTAATTTTTATGTATTAAAATTATAAACTTTATTATAACTTTAACTATTAATTATATTTTTATTGTGAACTTGGATGGGCTATAGCACACCCCAGCCCAAGGTGTAGCCCCGTCCTTGCTTGGGATTTAAGAACCCAGGTAGCACGCGTAGTTTGGAACCATGACGGTGTGATTGTGACATCTGGGCTAAGACCCACGTGATTTAATTTGGGCTGAGTTCCCACTTGATTGGTTTTGGGCTGAGTTCCCACATGGATTTAGGCAGTGACCCACATACTTTGGTTTTACAATTTTGGGCTAAGGCCCTAATGGTTTGATTAACTGGCCTTCAAATGCATGCATGCTTTTTAGTAAAGGGCATAAATGTCTGTCTTTTCGTGAAACTATTTTTATAAATTTTAGGTGTTGTCCACTCACATATTTTCGTGGTTTTAATGCCTTTCAGGTTGATCGCGGATGCGGGCTATAGCGGAGACCGAGACATCACACTCCTCCTTTGATCCTGGCGCGATTGGATTATCCCTTATCTGACACTTTGTGTCGACGGGAGCAGGCACGTCCCGCGTTAATCCAGAGGGGATTTGGGATGTGTCCTGTCAAGTGGTATCAGAGCCAGACCCTGACTGGAAAGTGAGCTAGCTAGGATGCTGGGCCCTAAGGGGGTGGATTATAAGACCCGTGTCGTGGATGGGGTGAACGATCCCACATTCCTGCGAGGGGGGAATGGTCTGGGAGGGGAATGGTGGTGTGCCTTAAAGCTGTAGGCACACACCTATCTAGCACAAGGCCTTTTAAGTGCTCAGTGGCTTTTGGTTCGGTTGGAACTCCGAAGTTAAGCGAGTTGAGGTTGGTGCAATTCCATGATGGGTGACCCCTTAGGAAGTAGCACCGTGAGCTCCCAAAAATAAAACCGCGAGGGTAAGGAGGTCCAAAGCGGATAATATCGTGCTAGATGACTCGAGTCCTGACCGAGGAGGGTCGGGTTCTGATAGAATGGTATCAGAGCATGTTTCACTCTTAGTGTGATACGCAGGTCGAGGATGTGATGTCTCTACATGGTAACAGCCCGTCATCAACCTGATAGTTAGGGTAAGAGTCTGAGGATTTAATGGAATCGAACCCTGGGTAGGTTATGTTGGCACGTGGTGCAATGGTTTGGTGTTCGATTGGTATGGGATGCCGCGTGGTAGTGAGATTTGGATCCCGAGTAGGATCAATGTTCGTGTGAATCCAACGACTTAGAGCTGTAGTGTTAATAGTAGATGGGACTTATTGAGCTGTAGTGTTAATAGAGGTCATGGATGACCCAAGTTGAGACTGTTGGGAATAGGAACACGTGATTTTACTTGGTGTGAGATGCCATGTTTCAGTATGTCGTGTCCTAGAGGGATGTCAACTGGTAGAGGATGCCCCGGAGTGGTTATTGTGTGGTATGGTGGGATGCGATTGAGATATTGTGTATTGAGCGGTTGGTACCGGCGATGAGTTAACTGCATGGATTTGGAGTCTCGATAGGGAATGCTTATGAGATTAGTCTACATGCGGTTATGGCAGACGCTGCTATCGACAAACGTGATCAAGTCTTATCGAGTTGGATAGGATTGTGTTACCGTGCCGACTGAGACGATGGAGATTCGTCAGTCGTGACGAGGATACGAAGGTGCGCGAGTGATGCACAATACGAGCAGTGATTTCTGGATTCGACTCGGTTGCGACTAAGTGCGATCACAGAAGGAGATGAGGTTTGGCGTTGGTAAGTGTGCCACGCTACCTCTGTGGAGGTGAATGTGATGAGAGGCATATACCTGGATTAGTGACAGGTGCCCTAGATATCCTTGGACGGCTCGCACGAGTTGAGTGCTGGAGTTGATCCCATAGAGTTGGGACGTGCGAACCAGTATGCCGACGGGAATGGTAGAAGTACCTTAGAGTGGCAACATGTGAGTTAGGTGGGCACTGAACAGAGCGGAGAGGATCCCGAGTGGCTTAGTGCGAGGTACAGGATGTACTTGGTTTAGTGACAAGTTCCCTAGTGATGCTAGACGTGAGACACCAGGGTGTGCTCAAGGGTATAACCATAATGGTGGAAACGTGAGAATCAGGTAATGATGGACGACATCCTTTTGGAAGTTCATAAACGGCCTTAAGCAGACCGACGAGTTGAGTGTTGGATTGGTTACGGACACGTGGTTGTCCGAGTGAGTCGAGGATTTGAGAAGTCTAGAGGTTGGACTTGACACCCAGTTGGAAGAATACCAATTTCCAATATGATTGGAACTTCGGAATCATGAGAGGTTGCGTAACTGTAGTGGTGACGGAAATTCTGGAAGTCAATGAGGGTGATTTCTAATTTCCTACCCTTTAGCAGAGGGTGCTTAGTGGCACCAGATTGGGTAACTGTATTGGAGTTGTGGTTGCATTCACGTAGGATGAATTTTGATGTCATCATCTTGGATTCTCCTTGATTCTTTCCTAGGTGGGATGACGAGGAGTGATATGACAGTTAAAGGATTCAAAGAGGGTGTAAGAACCGAACACCTAGGCTGTGAGTCAAATTTGATTGACTTGAAGAGCAGACGGTATTTCGCGTCACCAGATATGACGAGTGAGTCCGAGGTAGTGGACCCACAGTGGTCCGAGGTGAGTTAGATGGACTAGTGTGATGACGATCATGATGATTGAGATGACTGAGATGATTGTGGCGACCAGGGGTTGAGTAAACCGAAGTGAGTTGGATCGCAAGAATGATGAGGTTGGGGCGATGACAAGACAAAAGTTGGACATGTACAGGAGTATTTCTCTGTCTTGGAGTTGGATATGTGAATAAGTATGAGACGAGGACGATACGTGGGTATCGATAGGGAAGAGATGAATAGTCGATAGCTCAGGTTGGATATGAGGATGGAGATTGTGATGCATTGGTGTTTAACTGGTGACAGACGGTTGAGGTCCAAGCCATGGTTGGAGCTTGACGGTAGTATGTGGTTGGACATTGCCAGAGTGCAGTCCTTGAGCAGGCCGAGTAGTACCTCGATGATTATTATGATGGGGATGTACGGCAGGTAGTGCACGTTGGACGATAGGATAGACCACGATCAATCGGTATGTCATGTTGAGAGTTATCAAAGAGGACAAAGGTTTTGTCTAATGGATCAAGTCCTAAAATGACATGAGTGGGTGATCAAAGTTGATCCAATAGTGAAAGTTTGATGAGTCCATGATCGGATGTGTTCTGTCATGATGATATGATGATTGGACGACGACTACTGTGTGCTCTAGTAGAGTGGATTGGTAGAGTTCAGTGATTAATGTGAGCGGGGACTCAAGTCGTGGATGACTAAGGGAACCCTACAGTGTAGACGTGTTATCTCTGTTGAGACAAGTAATGTGGGGTCCATATACAACCAGGATGGGTGAGAGGTCGAATGTGTTTCGATAGAGTATGTGATGTGATGGTTTGGAACTCGAGTGAGTCAAGATTTAAGCGTAGGTCATGGAGTGACACGAGATGCGATATGAGGACTCGAGAGCAAGTAGAGATTAGAGTGGCGCAATGAAAGCGCAGTGGAGCCGGGAGTTACCGATTGGTCATGATGTTTAACGATGGGATTGGCTTCCATGCGAAGTCAATCAGACATATAGTGGTAATGGATTAATAAAGACTTCATTACAGATTATCCGAGGATTATCGGACGTTCAGGGTGAAATTATGATTTTGCCCCTAGACGAGGGCAAAAAGAAGAATTTTGACCTGGGAGGTTCGAGGCACGAGGGCCGAGGACCTTTATTTGGAAGGAGTCGATACGAGTCCGTAGACAGGTGAAACGTTGAAATCGGACGTTTGACAAGAATGTTACGGTTCGCGGAAGTTTGAGGTAACTATTGCACATTTTATGAGACATATGACATTTGTCACTTAATGGGGCCCAAATATTTTGTTTCTTGCCCAATGGATGAGTGAAAAGTGTCACTCATCCATTGCACATTCCCTTACATTCATGCACTATCCATCCTCATCTGTTCCATTCTCACAAACCCGCAATACATACACCACCCACCCCAAAATCTCAAACCCACAACCCTCAATCCTCATTTGATGCTAGTGGTGTAAACAGAGAAGTGAGAGAGGAGGGTGAGGCGAGTCGAACAGTGGCGAAGTCGAGGAATGTCGTGGACAGTGGCCGTGAAACTGCGAAGGTAAACTTTTTACGTTCAAAAATTTGATTTTTAGTTTGGTACATTTTGGGTGAGTCCTGAAGATTAGATGATGTTCCTGGTTTCCTTACGAGTCGAGGGGAATGGCTTCAGACGGAGGATAACGGCGGAGCAGCCCATACGGATGGCTGGAAACTGGTCTTGTGTTCTTCGATCAGGGAGGTAATTTCTAGGTCCTTTTGGTATGTTTTGAAGACATAGAATGATAGGAAATGGTTAGACAAAGGTGTAGGGATTAAAATGGAAGAAAACGAGTCGAAAACGTGTGAGGAATGGTAGTGGACCGGTTCCTCCGGTTCGATCGGATCGAAAACCAGCAAACTAGGTTCAGACAGGTTCGGCTGGAGGTTGAAGAAGCATAGAGCTTGGCGCGTGAAACCCACGCGTAGCAGCATTGGGCGGCGCATGGGCTGTCTTTTTGGGAAGTGTTCAACATACGAAATCATCCTTTCGATGTGTGAGAGGTCATAGAAGTAGTTAGTAACCCTCTAGTATGATTTGGACATGTTTGGGAACCCTGGAAATGGTGATTGGCCCGGGAGAGGCTTATGGCGCGCGTATCAAGGCGCAACATGAACGATCTATGAGTGGACTTTGTTTTCTAAATTGATGCAAGCATACATGTTTTATATGAATTTATGAACCTGTTTTGAGATTCCATGAGTGCAAATGATTTTATTATGACTATTGGGCATTTTCGAAGGAAAATGCACCATTGCACGTAGTTCGAGGTTTCTATTTTTATATGATGTTTGGGCTTCGGCCAAGTGTACTACGCGTATATATTTTACACGATTTATATGTGATTCCGAAGGTTTCATGGAGAGGCGTAAAACCGAGGAACTGATATACGATTTTGGAAGACTTCACGGAAGAGCGTGAAATCGAATTCGGGCATAAGTCCCAATTGAAAGTGATTTGAAAGGGGTTTTGGAAATATCCTTAGGGCGTATGACCCATTTGATTGGAAACTATCGAATTTGGAGTCCAGTTGATTTAATGAGAAATCGGGCTAGAGGCCCATTTGAGTTATGTGATCGGGGTGGGGGCCCAGTTGATTTACGAATTCGGGCTTGAGACCCAGTTCGTTATGATATCGGGCATGAGGCCCAGTTCTGGTTTATAAATGTGATTTCGAGTCAGGGACCCCAAATGAGTTTGGATTTACGTTGGTTTATGGAAAACCCGTGCATGGCCCTTTCAACGGTTTCAAAATAATTTGTAAAACGGTTTTTCGTATACCATCCTCATGAACGGTTGTCCTCAAGACGTCCTGTAGTATCCTGGAGTGGCGGGTTGTCTTCTCCAGACGTCTTGTAGTATCCTAGAGTAGCCACGGGGCATTGCCTGCGAGGGTCATTGTACGGAGCAACCGGTCCGTAGAGTGACTGAAGATCAGGATTGCCAAAGGTTAAAACCTCACCCCAGGGTGGGTTATTGATGTGAGTGTTATTGAGCTAGGTAGACCCTGGGGAGACTTCGGATTTAAGTCCTCGGGTTGCACGCGCAGCTTGGAACCGTGACGGTGTGATTGTGACATCTCGGAGGTCAGGCATCAGGGATGCCGATGATTGGTTTTGGTCTGAGACCCACGTGATTTAATTTGCGCTTAGTTCCCACTTGATTGGTTTTGGGCTGAGTTCCCATATGGATTTGGGCAGTGACCTACATACTTTGGTTTTTAATTTTGGGATAAGGCTCTAATGGTTTGATTAACTGGCCTTCAAATGCATGCATGCATTTTAGTGAAGGACATAAATGTCTGTCTTTTCGTGAAACTGTTTTTATAAATTATTGGTTTTTTCCACTCACAGATTTTCGTGGTTTTAATGCCCTTTAGGTTAATTGCGGATGCGGGCTGTAGCGGAGACCGAGACATCACACTCCTCCTCCGATCCTGGCGCACTCTGGTAACCCTGTGCGGGCTAAGGTTGGATTATCCCTTGTCTGACACTCCGTGTCGACGGGAGAAAGCACGTCCCGCGCTAATCCCGGGGAGATTCGGGACGTGTCCTGTCAGGTGGTATCAGAGCTAGACCCCAACCGGGAAGTGTGCCAACTAGGACGCTGGTCCCTAAGGGGGTGGATTGTAAGACCCGTGTCCTAGAAGGAAAGGTGAACGATCCTACATTCCTGCGAGGAGGGAATGGTCTAGGAGGGGAATGGTGGTGTGCCTTAGAGGTGTAGGCACACACCTTTCTAGCACGAGGCCTTTTGGGAACTCAGTGGCTTTGGGTTCGGTTGGAACTCCAAAGCTAAGAGAGTTGAGGTTGGTGCAATTCCATGATGGGTGACCCCTTTGGAAGTTGCACCTTGAGCTCCCCAAAAAAAAACTGTGAGGGTAAGGAGGTCCAAATCAGACAATTTCGTGCTAGATGTGTTGGGGTCCTGACTAAGGAGGGTCGGGTTCTGACAGGAGCAGGTCCTGTCACTGTCTCTGAAATCTATAAAGTCCAACTCCGGATATGGAGATCCAATCACCTGAGGTTAACTAATCCAGCATACATAATTCAAACCAAAACATAATTTAGTTCATGACAACAACCTAAAACAGTTATCATAGGGCCCCAACCCAAAACGGTTTTCCAAAAACCAACATATTTCAATATTCGGAAACATAATCATAAAGCATTTTAAATCCAAAATTTATCCAACAATCAAAATCATATTCATAATCACGGAAAATCATATCATAAATCCAATAAAAACATATAAATGTGTATGCGTCAGAGTTATGAAAGAAACTATTCACTCACAGTACTACCGCGCGCTCGAACCATGAGCCGTAAGGTAATCCAAAGCCTCTGGGACGTCTGGGTCTCTCCAAAACACACTCAAGGGTCACTATCAACCTATATAAGTCCATATGTAAAACCCCCAAAAATCCCGGAACCGGGAACATGTCCCAAACACGGTTCCAGAGAAGAAAAACCTCCATATGAACTATGAAACGATTTCCAATCGACCTGAAGCCACCACCATTGGATTCAAATCATCGAAATTCGTGCCCACGCGCCCACACGCGCCGTTCAAAGTCCGAGCAACAAAAGTCAACCCTAGTCAACGCTAACGTCATCTGCTAATGTTACTTATTGACGTCAGCTGTGGCACTAACAATTTCTCACATCAACTGCCACGTGACACCCATTAACATGTGCCATGTGGCACCACCGATCCCCTTCCACGTGGCACTTGACATGTGCCACATTTGCCACGTGGAACCTGACATGTGTCAGATGACGTCATCATGACATAATCTAGTGACGTCATCATGACGTCATGCAATGTCATCACTCGCCGGAGAAAATGGGAGTTTTAGGGGTTATGTGTGTCTGTGTTTGGGGTGGGTTGCACTGGTTTGAGGGGAGAGAGTGAGAGATGAGAGTGATGATGATGATGAAATCCTTATCCAAACATCCCAAAATATCCTAACTTTCCCCCTTCAAAGAATACCCTTTCCACAATTAGAAAGCCAAGGTAAACCCGATGAGCAAAATCGTCAAGTTCGCTAAATAATTTTTGTAAAATCCTAGAAATTTTCCAAATATTCTCATAAATCCCGAATTTACGGGTCGGTTCGTTACAATCTACCCTACATAAAGAATTTCGACCGCAAAATTCACACGAATCCAAGTTAAAACTTCTAAAATTTAATCATACCTCTACCCCGAGGCTCTCACGTGTCCACGTACACGTCCAACATCTATCCACGGTACATATCAGATAAACGTCACCCGACGTCAATAGTAATCCAACAGTCAATGCTGAAACTCTGCTCATCATCCATGACTGTATCAAATTGTCCCTGGAATTGCAAAACATAACTCCCAAGACTCGCTCGAGGCATCGACACTCGTCGACTATAACTGCCACCTCGCAGGTGTAACTAAGAACCCGGTCTGTAAACTTTGCTCCCAATGAGCCAGCACAAGTCCTCTTCCACTAGATGGTCTTTAGCTGTCAACCATAACCACGATGCATCGTTGTGACCAGCCGATAACCCATCGGCTCCGTTACTTCCGTCTGAAATCCATACCAAATTCCCGACTCTCACTAGGGTCCTCTCAATGTACATCGACTCATCTGGGGATCAACTCTGTGATCCTAACTCCTCTTGAGTCGCAATCCGGCACCTTACTCTTCTATAATGTATTCTAACCACATCGAATACATGCTCTAGCCGAGATAATCACAAATAAGTTTTATTAGGGTTCCTCTTGCCAACCATGACCCTATGCTCCAAGCTCGCACAATAACTAAACCCTCTAAAGCCTCTCTCCTCTAAAGCACAGTGTTCAATGCCCGGTCCTAATATCTCAATGGAAATTCAACATCAAATCCAATCTGAATACCATACCGTGTCCATCTCAGATCCCACCTGAATATCATACCGCATCAATCTCGGATCTAATCTAACTATCATATTACGTCATCATTGTCCTGCACTAGGCCATGTCCAGTGACAAACTGACCAGTTCACTAACCAATCCAAGCTCCCAGTTAACTTCCAAGGCTAACCGACCTACGTTTCCTAAGACGTACCACTCCTGAGTGAAAAGTCATGTTCGTTATCTATCTTGACCCCCATCCTGATGATGCGTGGGGTCAGATCTTGAAACGGTGATGTAACCTCTAGTCCAGCCATATAGGTCACACAAGAACACTGTCCAATAACACTCCACTGTCATCTACCATTAGCACAATCCCTCCATCCGGAGCTCCAATATCGAAGGTAGATGAATACTGTAACGACCCGTCCCGAATATCGGGATTTAATATTATTTAATTATGATTTAGAATGACTAATCAGGGGTTAGTTGGGTGAATTCGGACGAATTGTGCAAAATGACCGTTTTGCCCCTATGCGTGGGCAGAATGTTGACTTTTAATTCGGACAGTCAAATGGAGTTTGACCAATGACCGTGACGTAGTTTGGGACGTCATGAGTTCATAGACAGGTGGCACGTTCGATTCCGACGTTCTTGGTGAAAGTTATGATGTTCGGAAGCCAAAGGGCATTTTCGTAATTTGGACGAAATAGGGGAAAATGTTGACTTTTTGATCGGGAGGTCCGATGGCCGAGGGACAAGAACCGTTAGGATGGTCTCGATTCCCTGAGTTTGTAGACAGGCAGCACGCATCAATCGGAGTTCGAATGACCAAGTTACGGGTCTGGATGCGTGAGGGGCATTTTGGTAATTTTCTGCACAAGGGCAGAATGGTAATTTCACATGGGCACTGTTTGATCGAACAGCCGTGAAATGGGATGTTTTGTGCGATCTGTTCCATGGATTGTTTAACATTTTGAACTGATTTTGGGGCAGCTTTGAGGTATGGTTGCACATGTGAGGAGCTGGCAACTGATTGCACACACATGGGCACTGTTTTTATATTGGTTTTGGGTCAGTACAGGAAGCTTTACACAGAGGACTGAGTGGTGCTTTGGGGCACTTTTAATGACTGAATTGGATTAAAGGGGTGAGTGTGAGTCGAGAGGATCATACTGAGCAGGTTGTGGCTGTCGAACTGAAGAGAAATAAGAAACGGGAAAATCTGGAAAAAATAGAGGGAAAATCGGAATTTAAAATGTGAGACGTTTTGGACGAAACCAAAGGCTGTGATGGTCTTCTGGGACCATTTGGAGATCAACCGTGTCGATTGGCAGGGGAATCGATCACGGTTTGGCCATGCACACATGTTCCAGTTTCTGGGAAATTTGGAGCTTGAGGACGACCACATACGGGTAAGGATTTATGAAATTGGTTACGGATTAATGGTTGTTTTGGTCATACGAAACTACTGTGTCATTTAATTTGAAAACCATGCTGATTCGAGTGAGTTTCAAATGTTAAAACCGTGAGTTCAATCTTGGAAGAATTGTTGGATTTAAGGTTAATGCGTGTAATTAAGTTTACAGAACCTTAATTGGGTCTCTAACGGTGCTATCTGATTAATCAATTGAAGGAAAGGAGTTGGAATTGGGAGGAATCTAGCCGGGCCAGGTCGCGGGTAATCAGACCCGTTTACCAGTGGAAACGGGTGAAGACGATGACTGTAGCAGTCACTGTAGCAGGCACGTGACTTTCACGCGTAGCCACTCAGGGCGGCGCGTGACGGCGCGTGGGCACGAATCTCGAGGTGAGGTCAACATGAATTTTGTCCTATACCATGTAACGAATATTTTAGCGTTGGTTTCGCGTCAATCAGACCCCGTTTCGATATTGTTCGGGATGTCCGAAGGTTTTTAATCCAGTTTAAAAATAGTTAAAAATTTGAGAAAATTACGGGACTTTAATAGGATGTTAATGAAGAGGTTAGTGACCCTCTATTGTGATTTGGACAGGATTGGGAGTCCCGGTGATAGTGGTGTGGCCTGGGAAGGCCTATGACATGCTTATCGAGGCGCTCGGTGAAACGGTCTGTGAGTGGACATTGGTTTTATAAATTCGATGCATGCATAAATGTTTCATGATTGTTATAATTGTGATTAAATGATTTATTTTGGATATCGGTGAATTTATATGATTTCACGCATTTCGAGGCGATTTACGTGTTTACACGTAAATCAAAGTTTTCTGGATTTGCACTGATTTCCATAATTGTGGTTGGATATGATTTCATGAAACGGTTACGGATCTGATAAAGTAAATTCGGGCCAGGGGCCTAGTTGATTTATGAAATCGGGCAAGGGGCCCAGCTGACTTATGAAATCGGGCCAGGGGCCCAGTTGATTTATATATGTGATTTCGGGCCGGGGACCCTAAAATGGAATTGAATAAATGATTTCGGATTTGATAATCAACTATTTGGACTTATGACGGTTTTATGGAAATTCGGGGCAGGGCCTTTGTGATATTTTGGAAATGAATAATAAAATGTGTTCCATAAAATCATCTCGATATGAGGATATATATATTGGTCTCCTCCAAGTGTCGGGGACACTGGAGAAGTCACGGTGCATTGCTTGCGAGGGGTCATTGTACGGAGCTACCGGACCGTATAGTGATCCAGAAGCAGGATTGCTATGATTAGACGTCAAGGAAGTCAGACATCGGGGATGTCAGAGATATGGACCCGGTGAGACCCCGGGCAGCACGCGTTGCTTAATACCGTGAGATATGACGTTAGGGACGTCAAGCGTCGGGGACGCTAGGCATCAGGGATGCTGGAGATGGAAAAATAATAAATGTATATTACTGGATTAATGAAATAACTTTTGGATTGACTTTGGGATTTGAAATTATGCTTATGGTTTCTGGGCTAATGCCCTAATGGTTATTTCTAAATAAATATGTGATTATTGGCTTTCGATGCATGCATATGTTTTTACTGAGGGGCATAAATGTCTTTATAAATGTTGTAAACAGACTTGTTTATTTTCGTGCACTCACAGCTTTTGTTTTTAATGCCCTTCAGGTTGATTATGGATGCGACTGCAGCAGAGACTGGTTCATCGCACACCTCCTCCATCGATCCTTGCGCACTCTGGAAGCCCGGTTGGGTAGTGGCAACAAGTTATCCCTTGTCTGACACCTCTTGTCAGACGGGAGCATGACACATTCCATGGAAATCCCGGGGGGATTGGGATGGGTCGTGTCAAATATTACGCAAAAGAGATAACGAGCCTACAAACATCCTATTCGAGGCATCGGCTACTATAATTACCTTTCCGGAATAATGCACAAATGTATAGTCATGGTCTTTAACCAACTCTAGCCAACTCCTCTGCTTCGAGTTCAACTTCCGCAGAGTATCAACACATATAAGGCTCGAGCGATCTATAAAGAACTTGTACATCTCCCCAGGAGATAGTGAGTCCAACTCTTTGTACTTATTCCCCCACGGCAAGCTCCTAGTCTTAGAGAAAATAGTTCATCTCACTCCATTTCAACTGCCTATCTACAAAAACAAAACCTTCATATGCAGCATAAGTACACAATCCAAATTCGTGCATCGATGCACCACCGTCATTTCCAAAACCTCCATTACCATCCAAGATAGTCGAACCGAAGCAGTAGTCAATCGTTTCTCAATTCTTGAGAACCCTGCTCACACCAATCATCTCAAACCCATTTGACTCCCTTCTAAGTTAATCTCGTCAACGTCTGAAATCCCGGAGGAACTCCACTATCAAATGCCTGTGATACTCCACTATCAAAACCATCTTGATCCTCCGAGGATCCATACTGGTTCTCAACCATAAAATCATGACGAGGACACCAACATTGGTCTAATAATATTGATACTTGTTCAGCTGGGCATACCACTATTTCCCTTGAGGATAATCACTGCTAGGCTTCAGTGTTTCACACGTTCCTTCGCACATCCTTGAACACGTCAAGATACTTTCCATAACTTAAATCCCAGAATGGTCTCGCCACTTTTTGAAAACTCGGTGTATCAAGTCCATCAATGTCTTTGGGGCGTTAGTCAACCCAAAAGGCACGATTTAAAACTCAAAATGTCCCTACCGAGTCCAAACAGTTTATAGGAATATCCAATTCCTTAATTCTCAACTGATGACATCCAAGTTCATTAGACATGGATATGAACACAAATCGAAGTTTATCTGACGCGGATATGAACACAAGTACAAGTTACACCCATTAATGCTAGGTGACACCAAGCACCTTCCGCTTCTCAACTCATTCACATTTGGCTCATAGCCTGGGCATCAAATTCTCAAATGACTTTAGGATCGAGAACAGCTGAAACCATGTTGCAAGCCTACCCAGAAGTCCTTGACAAAAGATTAGAACTAAGAAGTCTCTTTCACTAACCAATAATATATGTTGATGGCTACCGTAGAGATTCACTCTATTCCCCATGATCGTAGCATTTCTCCAAACATTCAACTTTCACAAGCTTATATGTCCATGAAACCATGAAGTGACGAACAAATGAAGGAATTTCGGTAAGCACTTCCACAATAAAGATTACTAGTTCCGCTTTATTTCCTCGTTTAGTTATCGATCGACAATCCAAAATCTCAAGGTACTATCCACCTTTCACACAACGACGCTGGGGCTCCCCAAGGGTACATTATAAATGACAAGACCCATCTCGATCCCTTGGGACCACGTGGGGATGTGCCCTGCTCCCGTTTGACAACAACCCTAGAGAAAGACAAAAATACTCTTAATGGGTTTTAAATTCAAATACAGTTAAACATAACCAAAATTGGGTTCTACATTGTCAGACCATGGATAATGCACTACAAATGTGAGCACAAATGCCAGTTTACAAAAACAGTGCTCAACCTACCCAGAACGGGTTTTCAGGTGCGCTGCGATAACAAACTATAACTCGGCCTCCAGATTAGCCTCTACCTCGGTGTCACGTCCTGGAGGGGTCAAGAAAACAATGAAAGTGTGAGTGGGCCGAAAATACACAGTAGTTCAAAATCATTTATAAAACAATAAATAATGTTTTACCCCTTCGTTTTGAAACTTGCATGCATTTGAGTCAAAACATAGATAACCATAATTGAATCATAAATCAAATAAGCACATATAGTAGAATATATGTATATATATAACCATCATAATAGTGCACCGTATATCCCAACCCCGACATCCCAGATGTTCAATAAAGTCACGGACCTAAAGTTACGCGTGCCACCCGAGGTCTCAATTCCGAGTACTCCCCCCTGGGTCCACCAATGTCCGGTCCGGGTATTCCTAGATCACTACTAGGGGGGGTATACCAATAGCAATCCTGGTCCTGAACCTCTCTACGGTTTTTCACGTAGAGCGGCCCCTCTTAGGCAATGCGTCGTGACCACTCCAAGGTACCAAGTCATCTGGAGGAGACAACAATCCAAAAGGCCGGTATGTATAGTGCAACAGTATAAACCAATGAAATCCCTATTTTACTCCAAAACTAATTACTATAATATCTAGACAGGCCTCATGCCCAAAACAACGTAATACGTATAAATCATCCATGAATAAAATCCAGAGTAATCCAAATCCAATCATATAGTCATATAGTGAAAACAGTTATGCATGCAATCCATTTGGAAATCAAAAGCCCACTCACACACGGTCCTCGTTGCGCAATCAAACCGCCTAAACCTGTTTCAAAGCTAAGTCACAGTCTCCTGCCTGTCCAAAGCATATCCAAAGGTCACTAACGGACTCTATAAGTTCATACATAAAACCCATAAACAGTCCCAGTCCGGAAACACATCTCGAACACGCTTCAAAATGATTTAAACCCCAATATGACCTATCAAACGATCTTCGATCAACTCAAAACCACCACCATTTGATTTGAATCGTCGAAACCTTTCAAATGGTACTAGTCCCAACTCGAGATTCAAGCTCACACACCCCCACACGCCCCCACACGCGAGTCAAAGGTCTCTGGTTAAAAGTCAATGCTGACATTAGTATAGTCAACGTTGACATCAGTAAAGTCAATGCTGACGTCAGGTCAACGGTCAATAGTCAAAGTAACCGATGATGTCACTGTTGAGATCAGCATGACGTCATCCTGATAGGTGCCATGTGTCAGCAGTCGGTTGGTGTCAAGACCGGTACCAAATCCCCCGGGATTAACGTGGGACCCGCCTGATCCCGTCTGACACCACTTGTCAGACCAGGGAAAATTCCATCTCTAGCCCTCGCCGGGGCTATCAGAGTACGTTAGGAACGTAGAAGGAGGGGAGTGATGTCTCGTCTCTGCTACAGCCCGCTTTCGCAATCAACTTGAAGGGCATTAAAACACGAAAACTGTGAGTGGACAAAAACAATCATTTTAATGAAAACATTTTTTCTTTAAGACATTTATGCCTTCACTAAAAGCAAATGCATGCATTCAAAAACCGTTTATCAAACATTCATAAAAGCACTTGAAAATGTATTCTCAAACCCTTTCCAGGGTTCATGCCCGGTTCCCATAAACCGTCCTGACCCATAAAATACATTTGGGTCCCTGACCTGAAATCACAAAAGAACCATTAATCAATACATGGGAACTCAGCCCAAATTAAACACCAGTGGGACTCAGCCCAAAACCAAACACCAGTGGGACTCAGCCCAACACCATTTTCATTGAAGAACTAAAACATCGAATACGGGGTCTCCGCCCCAAATCACTTTCTGTAAACCACATATGTATCGAAATACGTATAACCCATCCAAGGCACTTCCGAGAAGATGCCAACTCGGGGCACACAACCCCTAGGGAACATATCCCCGATGTATGTCACGATTAATCATATTTATCTAGTGTGCACACTACCCGGGGTCTCACTCCGAGTCTTCTCCCAGGAATCTCCAACTGGGAGGCTCAACCTCTGGATCTAGTCCGAGCTCTCTCTCTGGATCTAGTCCGATCACATCATAAATCGTACCCCCACTTCTAGAACGGGATCCCTATGGGGATACCCATTCTGGTCTATGGATCGTGACTCTCCAGGTCGACGTCTAGAGGAGACCATATATTGAAATATAGGGTTGATATTCATTTCAAACACTTTCTTTCTTTCTCAAAACACATTTCAACTGGGTCTCATGCCCGAATTCTCATTTCACAAACTGAAATGGGACTCAAGCCCGATACCATTGCTAACGGGGCCTTAAGCCCGATACTCCAGTCAAAGGGGCCTCAAGCCCGAGATTACAACTAAATGGACCTTAATCCCGGATTCATAAACCAACGGGACCCTCGGTCTGATGGTATACACAAATGGACCCTCCGTCCGATTCTCTGTCAAATCAAATGGACTCCAAGTCCGAGAGTTCATAAATCAAATGGGTCTCGTGACTGATTTCATATTTCCAAATCCAAAATCCATATATTAAACCCTCGTTGAAAACCAAGCACGTATAAGCATCGTATAAAACTGTAAATCTCGAAATATGTGCAAATACTTAAATCCTAGGCTACCACAAACAAATGCACTCATGGCATCACAAAATATATTCTAAAACAATTATAAAGCATTAATGCAGGCATCGAATTCATAAAACAAGTCCACTCACAGGCCGTCTGAAGCCGCGCCTCGATAAGCGCGCCATAACGTCTTCCCGGGCCAAATGTCACCTCCGGGATTTCCGAACCTGTCCAAATTAATTTAGAGGGTTACTAACTACTTATATAACCTCTCACTAAAGTCCCGTAATTTTCCGGAATTTTTCACTATTTTTAAACTCGAACCTAAACTTTCGGACAGCCTGAACTATATCGAAACAATGTCTGATTGACACGAAACCAGTTCCAAAATCTTCCTTACATCGAATAGATGATTTCAAATGTTGGAACTTTCCCCAAAGGAGGGACCACCCACCCTCACGAGCCCCTAGAAGTGCACTGTGCGTGGGTTCACGCGCCGATACTATTCCTGCACCAACCTCCCGCCGGCCGGTTCACCTGGTTTGGCGGTCCAGTTGGACCGGCGTGACCGGTTTGGTGCTCCCCAATCCTCATTTTTCATTTAATCTTCTCCTTTTCAATCCTAAACTTCCTATTTCCTCATTTCCTATCATTTCCAATCAAGAAAACTAACTAAAACACCCTAAAACCCATGGTTTGATTTTGAACCACACGACCCAAACTTTCCACTTTCTTCCCATGGCTCCCTCAGCCGTGAACCACCCTCCAAACTGTCTTAAAACCTTCCTAGAAACCCATTAATCCTTATCCAAACATCCAAAACGATCCATAATGTCAAAATCGAAATAAAGGGGAAAATGGTCCTTACCTAGCAATCGGTTTTCTCTTGGCCTTCACCTCCGTGTACGGCGGTCCAGACAACTCCCGGCCACCGTCCTCAGCTCCCTCAGCCTCTCTCTCACTCTCTGGGTCTCGCAGATGATCATATGGGGTGCAGGTTTGGATGTGGGTGGAAGTGAGATCGGGTTTGTATTTGGGAATGAAGGAAAAATGATCGATGAAGATGAATGATGAAATGCATGAAGGAAAAGGGATGGCCCACTTAATTCCAAAAAACATCCATCTCAAATTTTGTGCAATAGTGCACTCGAACTTCCGTGAACCGTAACATCTCCGTCGAACGTTCAAATTCGACGTGCCGCCTGTCTATGGATTCGTATCGTCTCGATCTACGTAACGGTCTTTGGCCCTAGGCCATCGGATCTCCCGGGTCAAAAGTCAACTATTGGCCCTTTTTCGACTAAATTACCAAAATGCCCCCGAACTTCCGAAGATCATAACTTCTTCCTCGAACGTCAAAATCGAGCGTGCCACCTGTCCATGAACTCATGATGTCACGGATTACGTCACAGTCATTGGCCAAAGTCTGTTTGACTGCCTGAACAAAAAGTCAACGATTCGCCCATTCTAGGGGCAAAATCATCATTTCACCCTGCTCATATGTTAATCCTCGTCTAATCTCCGATTAGCCTCGCTAATCCGTCTTTAATCCTTAATGAATCCCATTAATTCGAGACGGGTCGTCACAAACTTCTCTCCTTAAAGAATTTCGTCCTCGAAAATTAAATCGACCCGATTGCACAACCAAACTGTGGAATCCAACCGTGTCTCTTGATTCAGATCGCTGAATCCACACTTGACGGTACCCGTGTAACAGTACACGTCCGACACACATACCGAACTCATCAGTACGTACCTTTACCAGAGCCTCCTCAGCTCCAATTCATTTCCGAAAACTACACGTGAGCTCGTACGTCTTACTTGAGACAAAATGTCGACACTCGTCGATTACGCCTGTCACTCACTTTGACAGGTTAGCAATACCAAACTGACATCCAAATGGCTTTTCAATCTAACACTCTGGAACGTTCCATCCTACAGTCATCGGGCTGAAAAACTCATTCCCACTAAGGGCTATCACATCTCGCAACACTCAGTGATCTCCGCTGACATCTAGACTCACCTCGAGTCTCAACTTGTCACTATCGGATCTAATCCGATCACCATTAATGTCTATCTAGGACTCCATCCAACTGCAACATTTTCAAACTATCGGGACACTCTCAACCCGTCATATCGATTGATCACGGTCAATCCCATCGTCTAATGTGCACAACACAATGGTGCACCCACATCACACCAACATCGGGGTGTCACCTGACCTACTCAAGTACCGCACTCAGTCGCTGGCCTCCACAAGAACTGGCCGTACTCCGGGTCCAATACTACACAAGCGCTATGTGCGCAATCGCATCCTATCGCGTCACACCATAACTACTCCGGCATCTCCTGCCAGTCAACATCCTGGAGGGATTTGACACACCCAAACATGGCAACACATGCCAAATAGAATCACACGTTCCTATTCCCAACCGTCGTGACTGTAGTCGTACAGGGTCATCGTAAATTGGGCGACCCTGACCTACCACTAGTATTAATCCGTACATCCTCTATCCGACACGACAGTAGGGTCACGATCCTCAAGTTGTCATATGGTCTCTACTGATCCCCTGGATCCTACTCACCAGTAACACTACGGCTCTAAGCCGTTAGATTCCCATGCACATCGATCCTACTCATGATCCAACCTCGAAACACGTGGCATTCCATGCCAACCGAACCTTAACTATCGTATCACGTGCCAAACACCATCTAACTAAGGTTCAATTCTACTGAATCCGCGTACTAATGCCCTAACTACTAGGTTGATGACGGGCTGTTACGACCACATAGACATCACATCCTCGAACTGCACGCACTCCACGATCGGAAACCAACTGGTATCAGCGTACCATGAGTATCAAATGAACCTGCTTCACTCTGATACCAACTTGTCAGGACTGGTCCCATATCCCCCGGGATTAACGTGGGACCTGCCTGATCCGGTCTAACACCACGTGTCAGACTAGGGAAAATTCCTTCTCTAGCCCTCGCCGGGGCTATCAGAGTACGTCAGGAACGTAGAAGGAGGGGAGTGATGTCTCGTCTCTACTACAGCCCGCATCCACGATCAAATTTAATTGAATTAAAACACAAAAACTGTGAGTGGACAAAAATAATCATTTGAATAAAAACATTTTTGGTTTAAGACATTTATGCCCTTCACTAAAAGCATATGCATGCATTCAAAAACCGTTTATCAAACAGTCATAAAACCACTAGAAAACGTATTCTCAAAACCTTTCTAGGGTTCATGCCTGGTTCCCATAAACCGTCATGACCCATAAAATACATTTGGGTCCCCGACCCGAAATCACAAAAGAACCATTAATCAATACTTGGAACTCAGCCCAAATCAAACACCAGTGAGACTCAGCCCAAAACCAAACACCAGTGGGACTCAGCCCAACACCATTCTCATTGAAGAACTAAAACATCGAATACCGTGTCTCCGTCCCAAATCACTTTCTGTAAACCACATACGTATCGAAATACGTATAACCCATCCACGGCACTTCCGAGAAGATGCCAACTCGGGGCACACAGCCCTTAGGGAACATATCCCCGATGTATGTCACGATTAATAATATCTATCTAGTGTGCACACTACCCGGGGTCTCACTCCGAGTCTTCTCCAAGGAATCTCCATCTGGGAGGCTCAACCTCTGGATCTAATCCGAGCTCTCTCTCTGGATCTAGTCCGATCACATCATAAATTGTACCTCCACTCCTGGAATGGGATCCCTATGGGGATATCCATTCTGGTCTGTGGATCGTGACTCTCCAGGTCGACGTCTGGAAGAGACCATATAATCAAATTGAGGGTTCATATTCATTTCAAATACTTTCTTTCTTTCTCAAAACAAATTTCAACTGGGTCTCATGCACGAATTCTCATTTCACAAACTGAACTGGGACTCAAGCCCGATGTTACAATCAACTGGGCCTCAAGCCCGATACCACAGCTAACGGGGCCTTAAGCCCGATACTACAGTCAAAGGGGCCTTAAGCCCGAGATTACAACTAAATGGACCTTAAGCCCGGATTCGTAAACCAATAGGACCCTCGGTCCGATCGTATAACTCAAATGGACCCTCGGTCCGATTCCCTGCCAAATCAAATGGACTCCAAGTCCGAGAGTTCATAAATAAAATGGGTCTCGTGTCCAATTTCATATTTCCAAATCCAAAACCCATTTATTAAACCCCCGTTGAAAACCTAGCACGTATAAGCATCGTATAAAACCGTAAATCTCGAAATATGTGCAAATACGTAAATCCTAGGCTACCACAAACAAATGCACTCATGGCATCACAAAATATATTCTAAAACAATTATAAAACATTTATGCAGGCATCGAATTCATAAAACAAGTCCACTCACAGACCGTCCGAAGCCGCGCCTCGATAAGCACACCATAACGTCTTCTAGGGCCAAATGTCACCTCTGGGATTCCCGAACCTGTCCAAATTAATTTAGAGGGTTACTAACTACTTATATAACCCCACACTAAAGCCCCGAAATTTTCCGAAATTTCTAACTATTTTTAAACGCGAACCTAAACCTTCGGACATCCTGAACTATACCGAAACGATGTCCGATTGACACGAAACCAGTCCCAAAATGTTCGTTACATCAAATAGATGATTTCACGTGTTGGAACTTTCCCCAAAGGAAGGACCACGCGCCCTCACGCGCCCCTAGAAGTGTACTGCGCATGGGTTCACGCGCCGGTACTGTTCCTGCACCATCAACCTCCCGCTAGCCGGTTCACCTGGTTTGGCCGGTCCAGTTAGACCGCCGTGACCGGTTCGGTGCTCCCCACTCCTCATTTTTCTTCCGATCTTCTCCTTTTCAATCCTAAACTTCCTTTTTCCTCATTTCCTATCATTTCCAATCAAGAAAACTAACTTAAACACCCTAAAACCCATGGTATGATTTTGAACCACACTACCCAAACTTCCCACGGCTCCCTCAGCCGTGAACCACCCTCCAAACTGTGTTAAAACCTTCCTAGCAATGCATTAATCCTTATCCATACGTCCAAAACAATCCATAATGTCAAAATAGAAATAAAGGGGAAAATGGTCCTTACCGAGCAGTCCAGACAACTCCCAACCACCGTCCTCAGCTCCCTCAGCCTCTCTCTCACTCTCTGGGTCTCACAGATGATCATATGGGGTTCAGGTTTGGATGTGGGTGGAAGTGAGATCGGGTTTGTATTTGGGAATGAAGGAAAAATGATCGATGAAGATGAATGGTGAAATGCATGAAGGAAAAGGGATGGCCAGTGGATGGGTGACACTTGTCAATCATCCATTGGTCCAATAACAAATATATGGGCCCCACTTAATTCCAAAAAGCAACCGTCTCACATTTCGTGCAATAGTGGACTCGAACTTTCGTGAACAGTAACTTCTTCGTCTAACGTCCGAATTCGACGTGCCGCTTGTTTAAGGATTTGTATCGTCTCGATCTACGTAACGATCTTCGGCCCTCGGCCATCGACCTCCTGGGTCAAAATTCAACTATTGGCCTTTTTTTGACTAAATTATCAAAATGCCCCCGAACTTCCGGAGATCATTACTTCTTCTTCGAACGTCGAAATCGAGTGTGTCATCTGTCTATGAACTCGGGACGTCACGAACTACGTCACAGTCATTGGTCAAAGTCCATTTGACCGCCTGAAAGAAAAGTCAACGATTCACCCATTCTAGGGGCAAAATCGTCCTTTCACCCTGCTCGTCCGTTAATCCTCGTCTAATCTCCGATTAGCCTCGCTAATCCGTCATTAATCCTTAATTAATCTCATTAATTTGGGACGGGTCGACACAGTTGGTCCACGTCACTAACAAGTCAGTAACACGTGGCACCATTTGATTAGTACCCGTCACTGACAAGGGCAAGTGTCGTCCTGTGATTGGGCCGCATATTTGACAACCTGACGAGGTTGATGACGTTACCTGATGACGTCATCGTCCCTGACCTCTCGACGGATCCCTATAACGGGTTACCTAGACCCGCGACCCGATTTGGTCCTAAAACCCTCAAATCTCACCCATTTTCCTTCACGTTTCTACCTATGAAATTGTCTCAACCCTAGTAATCAATCAATCTAACTGAAAACATGAAAAACAGATTAAAATTATACCTTGAATCGATGAACAGTAGCCCGTAAGTTCCTCCTCCGTTTTCTCTCAACTCCGGCCACCTCCTTCGTTGAACCCAACTCCCACTAAGTCGCCTTAGTCCCTAGAACAGGTTAGAATCATCAAGTCACTCAACAAACGTCGAAATATCAATTTCCATTTTTGGGCCAAAAACATGGTTTCGAGTTTTCTTACCTCCGTCGTGCTTAGCTATTCCCTCAGCCGTCCTTCATGCCTCTCTGGTCTCACTCCCACTCACTCCCAATGATGAAAATAGGAGATGATGAAGAAATAGGATGGTAGGTTATGGTGTTTATGTTTGTATGTTTGGGGTGGGTGGTTTCAAGTTTACATAGAGAACAAATGAGAGGAAATGATGCATAAACCAAACATTAGATCCAATTGCATGGGAGGAAGGGTCAATGGGATGGGTGACACCTTTCACTCATCCATTGGTCCAACTAGATATTTTGGGCCAATTGGATAAGACAACTGTACACCCGTCTCGATTTAAGTGAATAGTGTAGATTTGTTTCCATTACCATAAATTTTTCGTCTGACGCCCGATTTCGACGTGCCGCCCGTCTACGGACTCGTGACATTCCGATCTACGTAACGTGTCAGGGTTAAAGTCCAAAAATTATCTCAAGTCAAAAGTCATCATTTTCCCTTTACTAGGGGCAAAATGGTCTTTTTACATTAATTATTCGAAATTACAAGTTAAATAAGGTTCGAGTTGTTACAATAAATCAAACGAACCCCAAGTCTGCTAGATCCTGCAACCAAACCCTCAATTCTCTTAACTCTGTCGATTCCATCCGACAGGGTGGTTACAAAATGGATTGAGCACTCAGAATCTTATCCTGGGGTGACAACCACGTAAAACTCCCGACAACGAATCCAAAAACTTATGCACAATCGATTTCTCCCTAAGCTCACTCAGATATCTGAGAATCTCACAATACGTGTCCAATAACCCTAACGACCATTCTGTAGTATCTTCCTGACCTCCATGTCGTAACTCCCGAAGGAAATAATATCTGGTCCCACCAAAGGACCAATCGTGATAATTCAGGACTACCGAATACAACTGGTTCCACAAATACTCAACAAAGGAGTAACGGGTAGTCCGCTAATCCATCCCTAGGATCACGTTCAAAACACAAATACCTAAGGAAGTTCAATCAGTTTGATTATTAAACCATTCTACTCAAGCCTAATATGAGATCTAACATATCACCCATTAGAGTACTGATAACAAGATCCTGACCTACTGGGATCCACTCCTGATAAACCAAAGTGTAGAACTTCTGAAAATAAAAGTGTGTGGGTTCGTATTCCAGCAACACTCATGCAAACTTGCCAAGAAAAGAAAAAACACCTGTTTTTACTCCTAGTGTAGTATTGTGTCCGAAAGTTCCACCGGACTAGAAAGATAGATGTCATCACAACCAGCCCTCTCGGGATCCTCTTCGTCTAGCTCAACGACCACTACCAACGTACGGTTTCCATGCGAAATCTCGTAGCTAGAAACATCCCTCATTCACGCTTCATGGCCAATGCATCCTCTAGACGCCCTTAGCGTCCTCTAGAACCACCAATCGCTACTGGGATTCCAATAAACTCATCTCCATCTAAGGTGCCACATCTCCTAGTGTCCAGAGTATGGTGAATCCTCCAGCCAGCACCATCACTCAAGTCTTACTCCAATGACCCAACATAAACCATCGAATCTTCATTGCCTTAATCGTTGTCGTACCAAGTGTGACCCGAACCAATTCAGGAAATTTTTGTTCGTACTGAGCAACTATCAAGTCTCCCAAATCCAAGCGCAGAGACTCTGCCTCTCAATATCTCCATAAAATTGGGGAAAAAATGACATTTGAAACGATCCTCGAATGTCTCCCAACTCTCGGTGATCATATCCACATCCCTAGATAGCAATGTCTACTACCAAATCTATGCAGACTGATCAAAGAAGAGCACTGATATCGAGATCATGCGCTCATGTGGCAACCCATAGCTCGTACAATCCCCTACAAGTGTATAGTCAACTGATTGGTCACCTCGGGATCCACTCCACCAGTACATGTTCCTCATCATTATGTTCAATCATTTGTGATCCAGGGTCGTCAGGGACCCATCCTCCTAGCAGTACACCCATCATGACCAGCCTTTGGTCGCAACTCTAAGTAACCACTATCTTGGGATTCAATCCAACAGCACTCCACAGCTCTAAGCCGCCAGGCTCACACAAAACTCGACCCTTCTCGAGCTCCAATCCAGCTAAGACATGACATCCAATGCCCAACTTAACAAATCCAAGGTCTTTTCCCATTAAACTTTTCTCGCTTTTCCTATCCTTACTCTCGCTTCCAAGCTGATGACGGGGCTGTCGTCGTAGAGGCATCACGGTTGTAACAAAACTATCATATACACCCAGTGTGCAATCTCAAAGGAGAGCAACCAGTGCTCTTGACACGACGCATCCCAATCCCCTTGGTATTATCACGGGATATGCCATGCTCCCGTCTGACACGAAGTGTCAGACAAGAGATAACTCAAAACCTCAACATGTTCGGGGCTTCCAGAACGCGTCAGGATCGATGGAGGAGTGCGATGTCTCGGTCTCTACTACAGCCCGCATCCTTGATCAACCTGAAGGGCATTAAAATCATTTAAAAGCTATGAGTGGACGAAAATCAATAGTTTAATAAAAACACATTTCATAAGAAGACATTTATGACCTTCACTAAAAAGTAAGCATGCATTCGAAAACCAATAATCAAACCATTTACTTTAATTAAATCATTAGGGCCTAAGCCCAAAACCATAAATCCAAGTATGTGGGAACTCAACCCAAAACCGTAAATCAAATCAAGTGGGCCACTTCCCAAAACCACCAACACTGACATACCATTTCATAAATCCAATAAATCTGAAATCCACATACATAATCCAGTAAAGCCATGAATCACAATTCAATCCAATACCATTATATACTAATCATCAGCATCCCAGATGCCTAGCGTCCCAGACGCCTGACGTCCCAGACGTCATGTCATTGTCCAAGCTACACGTGCTACTCGAGGTCTCAACCTGAGTCAATCTCTGACATCCCAGATGTCTGGCATCCTAGATGTCTGATGTTCTAGATGTCTGACATCCCAGACGTCTAGTAATCCTGCTCCTAAGTCACTATATGTAACGACCCGTCCCGTAAATCGAAATTAGATTAGTGATTATTGACGGATTAGTAAAGTTAATCGGTGATTAGCTGGTTGATTTCGGACGGACAGTGTGAAATGATGGGTTTGCCCCTAGAATTGGGTAAACAGTTGAATTTTTGTTTGGGCAGTCAAATGAACTTTGACCGATGACGGTGACGTAGTCCGGGACGTCACGAGTTTATAGACAGGTGGTACGTCCGATTTTGACATCCGAGGAGGTAGTTATGATGTTCAGAAGTTCAAGGGTAAGTTGGTAATTTAGTTAAAAAGGGGCAATTTGTTGACTTTTCAAATGCCATGGACTCTTCATACAATTCGAGGACTGTTAGGTAGGTCTCGATGTCCTGAGTACAATGACAGGCGGCACGCCGTCATCGGACGTTGGACGGATTAGGTACGGGTCTAAGTATGTGAAGGGTAAAATGTTAATTTGGACTTTGAGGGGCAAACTGGTCTTTTGGCATCTTGGTTTCTTTGAAGAATCAGGTGAGGACACCTGGGGCTGATGGATTGGATATTTGTGAGCTGAACCACAGAATTGAGGACACATGGTCATTTCCTAGAGGCTTCTGGCCAATTCGATCTCACACGTTTAAGTTTTAAAAGTTTGGTTTAATAGATCAGATGAGAGCAAATAGAGATAGAGAGCTAATCGACCATTTCTTAATGTGTGAGTCGTGTGAGTTCTTTGTGGTAGTGTGTGAGAGATCAATGACACGTGTGTTACCTACTGCGAGTGTGTTTAGTGAATGACTGAGTGAGGAGGGGCTGTGAGAGGTGAGAAAAACTAGAAAACAAAGAGGCTAACTGTGAACAGCCGTGGGCTCAATCGATCAAACCTGTCAAAAATTGGTCTATAGTGGTGTTCAGTGAGTAGAAGGGAATCAGGGACATCGAGAACCACGGTGGAAGGCACGGCGGAGGACTGGAAACATGTAAGTCCTCTCAGTTTCCCCTGTTTTTCCAGAAACAGTTTGAAACAAAATCGATGGTTTTGGCGTGTTGTTGAACCATTATGGTGTTGTTTGTCAACTTAAGGGGACACTACTGAATCCAAGGACTCGAAATCGTGATCGGAGAGGCTCGTGATAGCCGGAAACAGAGACGGGAAAACTCAGAGCTTTGGTTTAATTTTGGAAGGTATTAACCAGGACTTAATTTCATGGTTTAATTAGCTAGAACACTTGTAGAGACTAGGACGAAGCTAGTGGACTAAACAGAATTGAAAAAGATGCAAAAACCAGCGAAAACCGTGATCGCCGGTTCGGTTCGCTCGAACCGGTTCAAACCAGGTGAACCGGGTTCACGAGAGGTTGACGACGACACTGTTCACGCTCGTGGATTTCACGCGCAGAAGGTTCCAGACGCGCGTGGGGGCACGTGAAAGGTAGTTTGGGTAATCTTCCAACATGACTTTTAAAGTATTCAATGTAACGAACATTTTAAGACTGGTTTCGAGTCGATCGAACATCATTTCGATATGTTTCGGGATGTCCGAAGATTTTAAGGCTCGGTTAAAAATAGTTAAAAATTCTGAAAAATTACGGGGCTTTAGTATGACCATTGTGAAGTAGAACCTTATTATGGGATTTGGACAGGTTCGGGAAAGCCGGTGATAGTGGTTTAGCCAGGGAAGCGTAATTACGCGCGTATCGAGGCGACGACGATAATGGTCTATGAGTGGACTTTGTTTTCTAACTTATGATGCATGCATATATGTTTTTATATGTTTTCATATGTAATTCTATGATTTGATTTATGATCTTGATGGTTTATGGTTTTACACGATTTTCGAGATATTTACAAAATTGCGCTTTTTACGAGATTTCAATCGATGTTGTGATTTGACCATGGTTTTGATGATTCGATTTCGGGATTTGAATTATGATTTGAGTTCAATGATTTAAAATGTATTTTGGAAAAGTGATTTTGGGCTCGAAGCCCAGTTCAGAAAAATGGTTTTGATAAACGTGATTTTGTGTTTTTGAATCGGATTTCAGGATGACGATTCTGGATTCGGTTTGGAACTTGAAAATGGATTTCCGGATTTGGGTTCAGAACGATTTTTCCAGATGCTAGCTTACCGAATGATGGTTTTAGATTCCAATTTGGAAATGGATGATGGATATGATTCTAGATTTGGATTCGGGATGTTGATTTCGAATTCGGCTTGGAATTCGAAATGGTGATTTTGAATTCGGATTTGGACATGGATATGGAAAATGGTTTTCAAATGGTTTTGGATTGGATTTTCTGGATCTGGTTATTGGTTTTAAAGACCCGGGTATAATACGACGGGGGCGGGCCCAGATTGGGTTTAAAGACCCGGCTTGAGTTTAAAGACTCGAGAGTTTAAAGACTCGGATATTGATATTTCCCCCGTAGGCCTATTGAGTTTAAGGACTTGGGAGTTTAAAGACTCGGATTATATTGAGGCTTGGATTGAGTTTAAAGACTCTGGAGTTTAAAGACTCGGATAGATCCAGCAGGTTCGATGGATGGAAATGTGGTTCAAATGTGTTTTGGATTTCACTGAGACTTGATGATGATGGTTTTTTATAATAGTTTTCCGATGTTTTGGGCTATGACTCGGATGAAACGGATTTTGATGGTTTTGGGTTGAGGCCCGGGATTTGAGAAAAGGAAAATGAGTTCGATTTTTCTTAAATAGTTTGAATGACTTGAATATAGAATGGTTTTATGACATGGTTTTTGAGATGCATGCATTGGTTTTTAAATGGAGGGTATAAATGTAATTGTGCTTTCTGATAACTGTTTATGAACTTATACTTTATTTTTGTCCACTCACAGTCTTTTGTGTTTTAGATACCCTCCAGGTTGTTGCGGTGTGGGCTGTTGGTCGAGAGAGACGGAGACATCACACACGCGATCCACAGTAGATTTTGCGCGCTCTGGATAGTCCGGGAGCTTTTTAGGCGGTAGGTTCGAGAGTCCCTTGTCCGACTTACGTGTCAAATGGAGGTTGGACGTCGGTTTTACCTTCGTGTCATGCGTAAGTTAGACGGGAGGAGGACTTAGCCCTTAATCCCGGGGGATTGGGGATGGGTCCTGTTACTATACGGTCTGATCGTTCCGTGTAGTGACCTCTCCAGTGTCCCAGATGAATGGAGGAGACAATCCATAGATATAAGGATGGTATATGGAAAACATTTCATAAATCATCTCAAACCGTTCAAATGGGCCTATGCCCGGGATTTCCATAAAACCATCGTAATCCACAAATCTGATTTCTTAAATCAAAATCCATTTTTGGGTCCCCGACCCGAAATCACATTCATAAAACACAATTGGGCCTCATGCCCGATTTCGTAAACCAACTAGGCCCCTAGCCCGATCCCTCATTCAATCAAATGGACTCTAAGTCTGATAGTTCGTAACCCAAATGGGTCTCAAGCCCGATTACATATTTCCAAATCCAAAATCATACCATTGAACCATTATTAAAACCACAATAATATAGAAATACAATATAAAACCATGAACCTCGATATACGTGCAAATCTGAAAATTATCTCGAAGTACGTGCAAATATGTAAATCACCAATACACAATCATCATCATAGAAATCACATATGTAAAACATATAAAACAATTATGCATGCATCACAATTTAGGAAACAATGTCCACTCACAAACCATCCTACGCTGCCGCTCGATATGCGTGCATAAGCCTCCCCGGGCTAAATCACCATCCTCGGAATATCTGAACCTGTCCAATTCACATTCTAAGGTCACTAACACTTCCAATAACCCTCCATTAAATCCCCGTAATTTTTTCGGATTTTTAAAAGTTTTTAAACTGGATCCTAAACCTTTGGACATCCCGAACTATATCGAAATGATGTCTGATCGACACAAAACTAGTCCCAAATTGTTTGTTATATTGAAAGGATGATTTAGTATGTTGATGACATCACCCAATTCTGCCCCAAGCGCCCCCATACGCCGCCGCAAGCGGCTACGGATGAAGCCCTCACACTGGGTATTGTTCATCTTCAACCTTGGTTAAACCGGTCTGAACCGGTTCTCTGCAATTCCGGTTCAACTAGACAGGCGAGGCAGGTTCACCCTTGTTTCTCAGTCATTTTTTATTCTATTTCTTCCTATGTCATTGTCTAATCCTAACTAAGAGGTCCATTGATTCAAAAACAAGAAAAACAGGCTGCAACATACCTGCATCACGATGAATAGGGACGACCACCTGCAACCGCCCATCCCCGTCGATCCCGGTCATCATAGTCCTCATAATTGACCCCCATGAGTTCGTATTAGTCCTAGGAAGAAAGTTTGGACTTCAAAAATTCCTAGAAAACGCCCCAACTAAAAGCCCAAAACTCAAACCCGAAAACTTACCTTCGCAGTTTCTTGACCACCGTGCGTGACGATCCTCGACCTCGCCACCATTCAGCTCGTCCCAGTCACCCCTTCATTCTCACGTTTACACCATCAACAATGAGTGAGGTTTTATGGGTCGAGGGTATGGGTTTGGGTGTTTGTTCTCACGGGTTAAGGGAAGAGATGAAGATGGTCGATGATGAAGATAATGAAGATGGTCGAGGCAAGATCCGTATTTTAGGGAAAGCCACCCATGGGAAGAGTGACAAGTGTCACTCATCCAAGGGCCCCACACAAAATATCAGCCAATCAGATTAAATTATCATTTAATGCAAATTCCGAGACGTTAAATTCCCAATTTTGATCCCGTGACCATAACTTTTTCGTTTGACGTCCGATTTCGACGTGTCACCTGTCTACGGACTCGTGACGTCCCGATCTACGTCAAGGTCATTGGTCCCGTATGTTTGACTTCCCTAGTCAAAAGCCAACATTTTACCAATTCCAAGGGCAAAACGGTCATTTTACACCTTCCGTCTGAATTCACTCAACTAATCCCCGATTAGTCATTCTAAAATCATAATTAATTAATATTTAATCCCAACATTTGGGACGGGTTGTTACAGCTCTGATACCAAATTGACAAGACCCTCCCTGTAATCCCCCTTGATTAGCGCGGAAAGGCCTGCTCCCGTTTGACACAACCTTGTAAAAATGACCATTTTACCCTCATCAATAGTTAAACATCCTAACCACGTGTCAGACTAGGGATACCACTACAACTAACTAGAATAACTAGAGTACGCACTCACCGTGATGCCTCATCCTTCATATAAGCCACGTCCGCGATTAACCTGGAGGGTGCCAAAACCAATAATAAGTGTGAGTGGACAAAAATAAATGTTTGGAAAACTATTTCCTGAAAATTACCTTTAAACCCTTCGTTTGAGAAAAACTAGCATGCATAATCAATATACAACCTTCATTCGAAATAAATCACAATATAATTATATAAATAACCATGGGTCAAACCCGAAAACTCACAAAAACAGCGATAGTGGCACCCTGGCGCACAATTCAATGAAAATACATGCTCGAAGCCCTTTATAAGAATCTTTTCACACAAAAGATATTTCAACGTATATACCAAACCTGTAACTATCTGGCCCAGCCAGCCCAAAAATAAAACATCGCCATGCTGGTCCAACCAGCTACTAGTCCAACTATCATCCCAAGTCCACTACTGGTAGGAGAGTATGAGATCTAGAAGGTCCAACCCCATCGGTACATGTGGAGTCCAACCCCGATTACATTTGAGCCCGTCTCTCAAAATCCACGGAGTCCAACTCAAGATATGGCGATAACTAATCAAGCATACATAATCGAAATTGAAACATAATTTAGTTCACAAAAACAACCCAAAACAGTTATCATACGGGCTCCGGCCCAAAACTCGGTTTTCCAAAAACCAACATATTTCAATATCCAAAAATATAATCATAAAACATTTTAAATTCAAAATTTATCCAGCAATCGAAATCATAGTCATAATCACGGAAAATAATATCATAGAGCCAGTAAAAACATATAAATATGCATGCATCAGAGTTATGAAAGAAACTGTCCACTCACAGTACTGCAACGCACCCGAATCATGAGCCATAAGCTAATCCAAAGCCTCCGGGATATCCGGGCCTATCCAAATCACACCCAAGGGTCACTATCAACCTATATAAGTCCATATGTAGAACCTCAAAAAATACTGGAATTGGGAACATGTCCCAAACACGTTTCCCAAGGTGAAAAACCTGCATATGACCTATCAAACGATCTCCAATCGACCTGAAACAACCACTATTGGATTCAGATTGTCAAAACCTTTTGAACAAGACCTATTTGACCTCAAAATTTGTGCCCACGGGCCCACGCAAGTTGGTCAAATTTCGGTCAATGTTGACGTTAGCCTTAGCTGATGTGGCACGCCCTGACACATGCCACTTGGAACCACCGATCCCCTGCCACATGGCACCTGACACGTTTTTGATGACGTCATCATGACATAATCTGGTGACGTCATGCTGATGTCATCACTCACTGGAGAAGATGACCGGCGCTGCCGTCTCGTTGGCCTGAAAACTCCATTGAAGGTCCAAACTTCTAACCTTCATAAATTCTTCATTTCTCAACCAAATTGGACGTTCAAATAGTCAAAATTCTTCTACTCAAGCTAAGGATTCCAAAACGGTAACCTTAAATAGGAAATATTACCTAGATACAAAGATATTTCCCCCCAAAGTTACTGCCAACCATTGTTCTCTCACACCGTCCACTCCCAAGCTATTCAACCTTCAAAACCTAGCTTATCTTTCTTGTGGATGTCCAGGGAACATGATCCTAGCCCTATTTTGGTCCAAAACGGTCACAAAATGAAGATGTGAATTTTAGGTGTTATGTGTGTTTTTGTTTGGGGTGGGTTGCACGGGTTTGAGGGGAGAGAGTGAGAGATGAGAGTGATAATGATGATGAAATCCTTATCCAAACATCCCAAAATATGCTAACTTTTCCCTTTCAAAAAAAAAACCCTTTCCACAATTAGAAAGCCAAGGTAAACCTGAGGGGCAAAATTACGGATCGGTTCGTTACATTGAGAAGCTATCCTTGAGACATTTTTCATGTTGAGATCAGTAAAGTAAAAGTACATACACAAAATCCCTAGTGGCTTCTTCACGAGAAAAACATTGGTGACCCATAAGGCATAGATTTCCTTGCACACGAGTGAATGGTGCTTAACTTTGTGATTTTGGCTTGCATATGGGTTATTGGCATTCAACGTTGTAATAACGCCTCTTCTCAAAGAAACGTTTTTATGATGGGTCGATGGTAAGAATGTGGTAGATTATATCTATTAAGATGTGTGACATTCTGCATAAGATCATGCAACGAATTCTCCTCTAGGAAGTTTACA
Organism: Prinsepia uniflora; assembly: GCA_032719365.1. Lineage (NCBI taxonomy): Eukaryota > Viridiplantae > Streptophyta > Magnoliopsida > Rosales > Rosaceae > Prinsepia > Prinsepia uniflora. The sequence goes on along the minus strand of CM064872.1, from coordinate 31,302,030 downwards.
AGGGTTTACAGCATCGAGAGTTTAAGCTTTGATCCTATTCAGATCATTCGATCAATATGTCGGTTTGATAAAGGTATTGCCAGTTTCCTCTATAGGGTGTGCATGTGGCACGTTGGATAGGTCTCGTGGGTCTTATGGATAGGACCATTCCCAAATTTACCCTCAAAATTCGTGAAAATTACCAATTTTCTGTTAGAAGTTTCTAGACCTAGAACTCTCTCATATGATCTCCGTTTTTCGCATGCGACCTAGCTCCGAGCCCGTGAGTGTGAGACTACGTAACAATCCAAAAAAAATTTCCAAAAGTGTTTCCCAATAAAAATGACTTTTTAGCCTCTTATAAAATTGAGGGTAAAATTGACTTTTTCTAAATTAATTTAAGAATTTGAATAATGAGATCAACAGGTCGCTACATTTCTAAAGGGCTGCCTTGGATTTTTTGTGGCCTGTGGTTGCGTAGGTGAGGTGAACGGGCTTTTAGTGATGTGTCCCAGTCTTCTAGGAGGTGGCAGGCATTACGATATATCTTGATTTATAATGGGTATGCTCTATTAGAAGGTTGGATAAGATGGCACCCTGGCAAAGTAGGATGAGCCGTATAGTGTTTTCTGTGTTGGTCAGCTCTTCCCTGGTGCTCATTTGTTGTTCGATCGTCAACAACTACGTTGCCCACCACCTAGTCGGCCAAGGTTCATTTGATCGTCCTGCACTAACTCTCAAGCTCGACATATGTTGACTTGAGAAGGAGAAACATCTTGTTGTTCTGCTTTGATAAGACTTGGTTCTTACTCTCCATCTTATAGTCGTGTATCATAAGCATGACAACTTCACGCTGAACGTTGCCTAGTGTTTGCTTTATGGAATCAGGGATAGTGTCCCTCACAACTCTCTCTGTGAGAAGATGGGTGTTGCTTAGATCTCTATATCATCTTAATCATCCAACATGATACTAATAGAGGACTTGTTGAGATGTTGAGGGTGGTATGTGAGCTTGGTGGAAGGTTTTGTTCAAAATTTTCCTAGACAGCACCAAATTATTGATGCCAAAAATGGGCGAACTTGGGTTTTCCTCATTGAGCTCAAGTCCCTCACTTTTCTTAGATGGTGGGTGATTTGCAAGAAAGAAAGAGTAGTAAAGCAACACCAAGTGATGTTGACTTAACGGTCTCTGATTCTAAGTTAGTAGGTGGAACTGCTAAGGTAATTTTGACAGTATAAGGAATAGTTTATAATAGCAATGAATATTTTATGTGAAGTATTTTAATATGGGATAAATGTATCATATTTTGGTTTTAACATCTGGCCAAGTAGAGCCGTGAGGGTCACTTGGTGACGTGGTTACCAATGCAGGTCGGTTGAGCTGATAATCAACCGAAAGGCATTATGAGTAGCTGAGGAGATGCTCGATTCGCAGGCACTAGGGGTGGGTGAGGAGATTGTTAGTCGAGTGCATTTGTGTTGTATGTGGGTTGGCCTTCTTTTGCTTGGCTTTGTTTTGCTCAAAATGGTACGTAAGTCAATAAATATATATGTTCGAACATACAGCTAGCTAGCGGCACTACACGTCACTGGGACTGGTTGCATGGATAAGCAGTGGTGAAATATTTCATTATTCGATGTCCACTCTCAACTTTCAACTTTGGCTACCATTTTTGGATTTGGGTGCTTGAAATGTAGCTCAAATACAGTGGGCGTAGTGGAACCTTCAATCTCCCATATATTAATCAATCTCTGCAATGTAGCTCAAATACAGTGGGCGTAGCTGAAAATCAATTATATAGTTCGATTTGTTTCTTGACCGATTTTTTCAACTAGATCGAGGGAAAGATAGATTGAGGGAGAGAATAACTTAGGGAGATGCAATTGAGCGAACCCTTTGACTAGATTCGAGGGGAAGGGTGCGAGACGATTGAGGCATCATCAATGAAAAAAGAGAAGATCGATCCTTGAGATGTGAAGTGCAAAGTGAAAAGATCGAAGATCAAAAATCGCTATGATGCAAAGTGCCAAGATCGATCTCTAAGATGCGTCTAAAAGAGAGTGAAATTAAGGTTATCGATGAAAATCGGCGAATGTCGCCGATAGTGGTCGATATCACCGATTTGGGCCATTCGGGCGACAGGCACCAAAAACCGAAAATAAAAATTCAAATCGGAAAAAGAAATATGTGGATGAAAAGTAAAGGGAATGATTGAATCCTACAAATTAAAATCATTCAAACCTACAAACAATCAATTATTCAAGTTCACAATCACGGGGGAACAGAAATTGGAAAAACAAAGAAATTGGCCGCCCATCAATCACGGATGAACAGTGGAAAAGTTGGAAAAAAATTGAGAACCACTTGACAGTCTCTACAAATTGGTGTCACAATTCACAAACTCACAACCAACTCACAAGAATATTCCGAGAACACAGAAAAAAAAAAAAATTGGAGAGAAAACAAAAATTGGGGAAAACCTCCCTAGACCCGACCTCGAAGCACCATGGAAGCACAACTGCATCGCATACTCCTCGAATCTTCCGTCGAGGGCCGAACCGAATGAAGCACAGCACTCCTCAAACCTCGACGACGGCTCCTCGGCGACCCTTGACCGACAGCAAGCCTCGACCCTCCGCTTCTCTCAGCCTCTTCCTCGAACCTCGTCTCTGCTCTCCCAGTCACGCCGTCCCCTTAGTCCCTTACGAGTTACGACGACGACCACCTCCCTCCCTCCCACTCACCGTCGCACCAGCCAGAGGTCTAGAGAAAATTCCTGACGCCTCTGCACCCTTCCACACAGAAACAAGAGATCGATCGATCTCTCTCAAACCCAAACCCAAACCCAAACAACCAGTCGTTTTTAAGCAAATGAAACGCCCAGTTTTGAATTTAATCTTTTTGTTTTGGTCAAATTCAGTTTTTTTTTTCCTTTTTAATTTCCTATTTAACTTTGTTTGTTCACAATTTTAAATATGAAGTAAAATATATTTTAGTAATTTATGTTGTATTTTATAATATATTTTTTAATATATAACATATGTTTAATTTAGAATACATATGTTTAGAATATATGTTTTAATTTAGAATTTATATTTCAATTTAGAACATATATTTTAATTTAGAATACCTTGTCTAATCCAAAAAAAAAAGTTAAGCCTTAAATATCTTTTTTTTTTTTGTCAAAATTCCAAATTTATTATTCACCTTAATATATTTAGTAATATATGTTTTAGTATATAAAATATGGCGTAGCTCATATATTTGGTAAAGCATGTTTTAATTTAGAATATATGTTTTTATTTTAGAATACATGTTTAAGTTTAATGTAAAAAATAGCTTAACTCACATATTTGGTAATATATGTTTTAATTTAGAATATACGCTTTCATTTAGGAATATAAGTTTTAAATGAAAAAATTTAAATAACGTGATTATAATTTAGAAGTATTTTTTTATTTATTATCATTTGTATTTTTATTATTATTATTTGTCATTATCAAAATCTAATTATTTTTCATGTAATTTAGATTTCGTAATATGGCTAGTGGAAGTGCAAGTGAAAGTTGCCCAAGACCTGTACTAGTTGACCCAGCATGAAAATATGCTATTGCGATTCCTGGAAATAAAAACGGTGTCATATGTTCGTTTTGTCAACTTCAGTTCCAAAGTGGAGGCATAACGCGATTAAAGTTTCATCTAGTAGGTTTTTATCCGAAAAAAAATTTGCAAAAATGCAAAGATGTACCTAAAGCTATTAGGGATGAGGTCAGAGCATGGATCAAAAGTAAAGATACTACTAAATAGAATAAGAATATGATTGGTGAGAACATACGAGCTAGCTTGAAAGGAGATCTAGTGGACCTTCAACAGAGCATTCAGATTAATGATAGCGATGATGAAAAGGATGCTGATGGATTCGTTTATTCCCCAGATTTGCATAGATCTGAGAGTGCAGCATATCGCTTTGCTGTAAATGCATCGAGGGTTGAGGCACGGCAAAGCGTTGATACTTATGGAGTTGGTACCATGCGTGGTGCTCAAGGAGGTAGTAGCAGTCGTCAACAACCTCAACAGATGCATTGGTCACAAAGTTTGCGTGATCCATTTTCAATTCCTCCAGAACCAAAACTCTACAAAATCGCACGAAGTTAACAAAAGACTGTAAAATCTATGTGGAAAGGGAGGAAAGAAAAGTTGGGTCGATACATAAGCAAATTTTTTATATATGAAGGTGTGGCTCCAAATAAAACCAACTCTCATCATTTTAAGAATATGATTATTGAAGCCCAACGAGCAGGTATTTAATAAATTTATTTATGTTATATTTTTATTTAGCTTATGAAATAGTATTAAATGCTAACTTATGTTTTGGTTTGTAGGTGAAGGCGTGTCCACTCCTTCTCCATATGACGTGAAAAATAAATATCTTCCTATGGAGTATAAAGATATGACGGCATATGTGGAGCAACAAAAGTGACAATGGAAAACTTATGGATGTACCATAATGTGTGATGGTTGGACCGGTCCAACGAAGTTATCCATAATCAACTTCATGATATATAGTAAGGGTTCAACTATATTTCTCAGGTCAGTTGATTCTTCCAAAAGCCATAAAGACTATTTGTACATACAAAATTTGTTAAAGGAAGTTGTTCAGGAGGTTGGAGTACAGAATGTTGTACAGATCGTTACTGATAATGGGTCAAACTTTAAGAAGGCTGGAAAAGAAATGATGAAAACATATCCAATCTATTGGACTCCTTGTGCAGCCCATTGTATAGACCTAATATTTGAAGATATTGGGAAGAATAAGACAATGTCAACCATCATAAAAAATGCTAGGCAGGTAACTAACTACATTTATAATCATCTATGGTTACTTGCACAGATGCATGAATTCTGTTAAGGAGACTTGGTTCTTCCTGGTGCAACAAGATTCGCAACCAACTATATTTGCATAAACAGTATAGTTAAGCATAAATTTGGCCTTAGAAGATTTTTTATCAGTGATCAATGGCATGGTAGCCCATTGAGTAGGAAAGTGGAAGGCAAGAGGGTTGAGGCTCATATCCTCGACCAAAGATTCTGGGAGTCCTTGGAGATGATGCAGTCAATATATGAATTTTTATACAACATCCTTTGAATTGTTGATATAGAGGTAGTCTCAACCATGCCAATCCTGTATGATATGTTCAATCGAATGAAAGAAAAGATAACTCGTCTTAAAGGAAAGAAGTGGGTCCTCAAAATCATACAGGAGCGATGGGAAAAAACATTAGTGCATCCCTTACGTGCCGATGGTATATTTCTATCTTATTGAACTTGTTAATATTTTATTTTATTATTGTTTACTAAGAAAATTTCATTCATGATTTGAAGCTTATTACTTGAATCCTCGATATCACTATCAAGCAGGTGTTGGGCATGACTCCTACCTCGTCCAATCAGTTCAACAAGTATTCCTCAAACTGAATCCAAATGGGCAATTGGGTTTACAAAATTTTGGAATAGACGTAAGTTCACTACCATATATGAACCTTGATATTTTGAAATCTGTACATCTATGACATGATATTAACACCATTCTTAATGTAGTTGATCAACTTTAGAGATGGTCGGAAAACTTTTCGTTAACCTATAGTTGTACAATCACGAACGACAATGCCCCCAGGTATATGCTTGCATTTAACTTGATATTGTATGAATTAGCACTTTATAATGCCTCTTACATTAAACTTGATATTGACAATGGAGTGGTGGGAACTATATGGACAAGCTTCTCCAGTCTTGCAAAAAATTGCAGTTCGTATATTATCACAAATGGCTTCATCTTTGGCATGTGAGAGAAATTGGAGTACATTTGCTTTAATTCATACAAAGCAAAGAAATCGTCTCGCATATTCAAAGTTAGAACAACTTGTTTTCTATTATTATAACAGGAAACTCAAGTTAATAGATGAAGAAGCTGAATGTAGTAAAGTTGTAGAAGAAGACTACGTTGACCTTTTGGAAATTGATGGTCAACACATGGAAGGTAATGAAATTGATCCACTTCAAGCATGGATTATGTCAGCTCACTTGGATGATGATAGAGGAAGGCCTGACCCTCGAGTAGCCCATCTTGCTAGTGAATACGGTGCTAATGTCGATAGAGTGCTATCTGAAGAAGTGGGGGAGTGAGGAAGCAGGACGTGAGCGGGAGATGTCTTCATGGGAGAGATCAATGTGTGGTTCTACCACTGGACGTGACTTGGGAGATGATGCTACTAGTAAGGGACTACATCACAATAAACCTACAGATGATGATGATGATGATGATGATGATGATGATGATGATGATGATGATGATGATGATGATGATGGAGGAGATGATGTTGAGAAAAACGATGAAGACAAGGATGATGGATAGGGTCAGGACCCATCCCAAATCCCCTAAATTATCGTGGGATGTGCCTGCTCCCGTCTGACACCGCGTGTAAGACCAGGGATAAACTCGTCACCTGCACGAGGTCCATCAGAGTATACCAGGATCGGTGGTGGCATGTGATGTCTCGATTTCTGCTACAGCCCGTATCTGTTGTCAACCTGAAGGGTATTAAAATCATAAAAACTGTAAGTGAACAAAACAAACGGTTTATAAAATCATTTATACCGAAAATCACATTTTATAGCCTTCACGTAAAAGCATGCATGCATTCGAAAACCATTTCTCATTGATTTAAATCATTACGGCCTTAGTCCAAAACCGTTAATGCAAACGTATGTGGGGACTCAAGCCCAAAACCAATCATGTGGGACTCAGCCCAAAACCAAATCTGTAGGGAACCCCCCCAATCAGGTCATGTGGGTCTCAGCCCAAAACCAATCATAGAATACGAGGTCTCAGCCCCAAACTGATCTCCGCAAAACCTTATACATACATATATATATATATATATATATATAACCCATCCTCGGCATCTCATATGCCCAATCAAGAACCCGTCACGATATATCTAAGTATGCATACTACTCGGGTTTCATCTCCGAGGATACTCCCAAGATCTACGACGTCTGGGAGGACTTGTCTCTGGACCCTATCCGAGACTATATCATATCTCACACTCCTAGGCATGTGCTCCCTCTTGGAGTCACTTATCCCAGACAGTGGACCGTGACACTCCAGGATCCTCGATGTCTGGAGGAGACTATTCATACGGGAGGGTATATATACATATAAGTGAAAACATTCATTTCTTTCAAACCATAGTTCAACTGGGTCTCATACCCGAACATCTCAACAGGATTCCTCGAATCCGATTCAAATCCAAGCCCAAATCCATCTCAATAGGGTCTTAAACCCGAATTCTCATTTCATAAACCACAACTAGGACTCAAGGTCGATTTCATTATTCAACGGGACCTCAAACCCAATTTCACAATCAACTCGGCCTCAAGCCCGATATCACAACCAACTAGGCCCCAAGCCCGAGACCATAAATCAATGGGGACTCAAACCTGATATCACAACCTACTGGGCCTCAAGCTCGAATTCGTAAGCCAACGGGGCCCCCGGCCGATCATATAACTCAAATGGGCCTCTAGCTAAATTTCTCATCAAATCAAATGGACTCCAAGTCCGATAGCTTCCAATCAAATGGGTCTCATGCCCGATTCCATATTTTCAAATCCGAAATCATTTCATCAAAACATCATAGAAAACATAGCACATATAGGCACAACATAAATCCTGAAATCTCGAAATACGTGCAGATATGTAAATACCAAATAACACAAACATATGCACTCATGGCATCTCAAAACATGCATTTAAAACTTATAAAACATTTATGCATGCATCACAATTTAGAAAGCAAGGTCCACTCACAGACCGTCCAAGCTGCGCCTCGATACGCGCGCCACACGCCTCCTGGGCTAATCATCGTCACTGGGACTCCCAAACCTGTCCAAATCATGCTAGATGGTTACTAACTACCTCATTAAGCTCTCATTGCAGTCCCATAACTTTCCCTAATTTTTAACTATTTTTAAACTCCATCCTAAACCTTCGGACACTCCGAACTATATCGAAACGATGTTTGATCCACTCGAAACATGTCCCAAAATGTTCGTTACATCAAAGGATGATTTCATGTATTGAAGTCATCCCCAAATTCTCCTCCACGTGCCCCCACGCGCCGCCCAAAGCCCCTACTCGTGGGAACCACGCGCGCAGTACAGTTTCCTTCAACCTCTCGCAGTCTGGCCAGTTCAGACCGGTTCTGCAACTCCGGTCCACCCGAACCGGTGGAATAGATTCAGGTTCATTCCTCTCTCATTTTCGATCCGTTTTCTTCCATTCCAACTCCTACCACTTCTTCTCATCATCCCCGATCCTTTCTATGGATTCAAAAACATGAAAAAACAGGTGAGAGATTACTTGTTTAATCGAAAACCTCACGGCCCTATTTTTCCGCCGTCTGTCTAGGATGCTCAGCCATCCTAAGTCCACGATCTCGATCCCAATCGCCATATATGACCTGCAGAAACATTTTCCAATCTTTAGAATCAATCCATAACCTTTAAACCCAAACATCCAAGTTTTAACGTAAAACTTACCTCACGGTTTCCCGGCCACAGTGCGCGTCGGCCCTCCCCGTTAACGCCACCATCATCGCCTCACCTCATCATCTCTTCTTCATTCACGAGCCACTAACATCAGATGAGGTTTAGGGAGGGGTGGTGAGTGTGGGTTATGGTGTTCGGGTTTCGGGTTAGGAATAATGGAATAGATGAGGCAAAGGGGATATGCATGTATCTGAGTTGGTGGCCTTTGGATGGGTGGCACTTGTCACTCATCCATTGGGACCATTTAAAATATATCGGCCCCACAATAGGACATAGGTCCACTTGGCCTCGTAAAACATGTCATTTCAAATAGTTCCTTGGAACTTCCGTGAACGGTAACTTTCTCGTCGAATATCCGATTTCGACGTGCCGCTTGTCTACGGACTCGTATCGATCCGATCTACGTAATAGTTCTCAACCCTCATGCATCGGAGCTCCCGGGTAAAAAGTTAACTTTACCCTCGTTTAGGGGCAAAATCGTAATTTTTCCATGAGCGTCCTACAATCCTCGGCTAATCCCCGATTAGCCCTACTAATCCATAATTAATTCTTAAAATTAGGGACGAGTCGTTATAATGATGACGGGGGAAATGAACATGTATCCGAAACATATGCACCCTTGAGCCCATTTACTGGAGATGCGGATTTCACTCATGCCACTCAAGATTATGATCATGGCTGTAGAGAAAGAGGAGTAGGAATCGGTGGTGTTGGGAAAGATTACACTCGGACATACAACATATATGAAGGTTATGGAAACCCATCTTCTGAGGATTCCATGGCAATTAGTTTTGAGTCAATGAGTTTGGGCATTGATCCTAGTAACAACTCAAATGATCCATATGCTTATGGTCCATATGGTTACCACTAGTTAGACAACCATCTCCCTCAAATGCCACATGGTTATGGAGGCTATGAAGATCCTCATCTCAATGAACATTATGGAGAAGTTAGTTGGGTAAATCCTAACTACCCCATCTATGGAGGAAAGTAGGTCATTCAAAGGAGGTATACGAATACTATGTCCAACAATACATTTATGTTTGGTCAAGTAGCATCACTTGGCAAAGCTTTTGTATCTTGGTAGATGAAGACCAATCTAATTTTCAATCTGGTAGGCACTCTACTTGTTTTTAATGAAGTTCAATGTGTAAAGTATTCTTAGTGCAACATTATCAATAAAATTATGTTTTAATTTAAGTTTATCTTTAAGATTTTATACTGTTAGTTATCGGCAGACCTATATTCTATAATTTGATTCATCGTATATTTATTATATCAAAGTCATTTTATATTTTTTATTAGTCATATATAACCATTATTGGGTACTTAAGTTTTTCCCAAAATTTCATTCCAAATTTTCAACTTTTGGACTCAATTTTCGTCATTTTTGTTGACCGTAAACGATATCAATATCGATACCGATATTTGGGGCGAGATATCTGTAACGACCCATCCCAGAAATCAGGATTAGATTAGTTGTTAATGATGGATTAGTGAAGTTAATCGGTGATTAGTTGGAGACTTTCGGACGGAAGGTGCAAAATGACGATTTTGCCCCTAGAATGGGCAAAAATGTTGAATTTTAGTTCGGGGCGGTCAAATGGACTTTGACCGATGACCGTGACGTAGTTCGGAATGTCACGAGTTCGTAGAAAGTTGGCAGGTCTGATTCCGACATCTGAGGAAAAAGTTATGACGTTCGGAAGTTTGAGGGCATTTTCGTAATTAAGTTAAAAGAGGGAATTTGTTGTACACGACAACTAATTTTCACGTAATTCGAGGACCGTTAGTAAGGTCTCGATTCCCTGATCACAACGACATGCGGCATGTGTAAATTGGAGTTCGGAAAATAAAGTTACGGGTTTAGTAATACAAGGGGTAAAATGGTAATTTGGACTTTGAGGGGCAAAATGGTCTTTTGGCATCTTGGTTTCTGTGAACAATCAGGTGATGACACCTGGGGCTGATAGATTGGATATTTGTGAGCTTAACCACCAAATTAAGGACACATGGCCATTTCCTAAAGGTTTCTAGCCAATTCAATCTCACGGGTTTAAGTTTAAAATTGGGTTAATCAATCATAGGAGAGCAAAGAGAGAACAGAGACTAATCGTGCAAGAGCTGTGAACCCAGCCCTTTGATTTCCATATTGGTCTGTAACCTGTGAAGGAAGGTGAGAGATAATAGTGAGGAGTGTGATGGTGAGTTGGGACTGCCGCGAGAACCGTCATGGACGGTGGTCCTGGACGGAAACCCGTGAAGTACCCTATTCTTCCTTCAATGGAATTTGATATTGTGAGACTTGAGGAGTGCTTTTTATGGTCAGGATGAGGTCCAGGAGTCCCTTAGCGAGTATTTGGGCTTGGGTCAGAAGTCTGCCATGGACTAGTGGCCGGCGAACCGACACGGTAAGCTTGAGCTTAAATCTTGGTTATGGATTTTTAGCCTTTGTCGATGATTAGTAATGACTAGAACTTGATGTTGGAAGGTAAATAAGTCGTTTGGGACAGAAGTGGAGGCTGGAGGAAGCCAGAAACTACAAGGTTGCAGAGCCTGGTTATTGCTCTTGAATCGGGAAGGTAATTATAGACCAGAATTCTTTGTATCTATTAGCTAGATTGATTATACTTGTTGGGATGAAGCTAAGGGTAGAAATAAGAATAGAATCGGATTAAAAATTGGACAAAACCGTGAACGTCGGTTCAAAATCAGACCGAAATTGCAGACCGATTCAGACCGATCGACTGATGTTGAACACGATGAACAGTGACTGGCGCGTGAGGCCCACGCGCAGTCACTTCAGGCGGTGCATGCGGGCGCGTGGCATGCCTTTTGAGGAAGGTTCCAATATGACTTTTAAAGTATTCGATGTAACGAACATTTTGGTACTGATTTCGAGTCGATCGGATGTCGTCTTGATATGTTTCGGGATGTCCAAAGGTTTTAGGCCTCGGTTAAAATTAGTTAAAAATTCGGGAAAATTACAAGGCTTTAGTATGATCATTATGAAGTAGTTAGTGACCTTATTATGGAATTTGGACAGATTTGGGGAAGCCGAGGATAGCGGATTAGACGGGAACGGTTTAAGTGCGCGCGTATCGAGGCGACGACGCTAATGGTCTGTGAGTGGACTTTGCTTTCTTACTTATGATCCATGCATATATGTTTTTATATGTTTTCTATACGTGATTCTATGATTTGATTTATGATCTTGATGGTTTACGGTTTTACACAAATTTCAAGGTATTTACATAATTTCACATTTTATGAGATTTCGATCGATGTTGTGATTTGACTATGATTTAGATGATTTGATTTTGGGATCTGAAATATGATTTGATTTCAATGATTTGAAATGGATTTCGGAAAAGAGTTTTCGGGCTTGAAGCCCAGTTCAGTAAAGTGGTTTTAAAGAACGAGATTTTCAGGTTTTTGAATCGGATTTCAGAATGACGATTTTGGATTCAATTTTGGAAACTTGAAAATGGATTTCCGGGTTTGGGTTCGGAATGGTTATTCCGGATGCCAGCTTACGGAATGATGGTTTCAGACTCGGATTTGGAAATGGATATGGATATGAGTTCTGGGTTTGGATTCGGGATCCTGATGAGATTGCGGATTCGGATTCGGAAATGAAAAATGGATTTGCTGGATCTGGTTATTGGGTTTAAAGACCCGGATATGATTATGACGGGGGCCGCCCGGATTGGGTTTAAAGACCCGGATTGAGTTTAAAGACTCGGATATTGATATTTCCCCCGTAGGCCTATTGAGTTGAAAAACTCGGGAGTTTAAAGACTCGGGAGTTTAAAGACTCGGATTATATTGAGGCCTGAATTGAGTTTAAAGACTCGGATAGATCCAGCAGGTTCGAGGGATGGAAATATGGTTTTAAAAATGCTTTGGTTTTCACTGAGATTTGATGATGATTGTTTTCTATCATGGTTTTCCGATGTTTTGGGCTATGCCCGGATGACTTGATTTTTGATGGTTTTGGGCTGAGGCCCGAGATTTGAGCAAAGAAAAATGTATTCGGTTTTTCTTACATGGTTTAAATAACTTGAGTAGAGAATGGTTTTATAACGATATGCATGCATTGGTTTTTAAACGGAGGGTATAAATGTAATTATGTTTTCTGATAACTGTTTTTGAAACTCTTATTTATTTTTGTCCACTCACAGTCACTTCGTGTTTTCGATACCCTCTAAGTTGTTGCGGTGTAGCCTGTTGGTTGAGAGAGACGGAGACATCACACGCGCGATCCACGGTAGGTTATGCGCACTCTGGGAAGTCCGGAAGTTTTTTTTGGATGGTTGGCTCGAGAATCCCTTGTCTGACTTACTTGTCACACGGAGGTTGAACGTCGGTTTAGCCTACGTGTCCTGCGTAAGTTAGACGGGAGCATGACTTAGCCCTTAATCCTAGGGGATTGTGGGTGGGTCCTGTCAATATCCGTAAATTCGACTAGCGATATATCCGTTGATATTGATATTTCAATCCTTGGGAGGTAAGGCTCTTCGATAATATCAAATTCAGGTGAAGAAAACAATAATTTTAATCTAGGTGAGATTCTAGTTTGGTCCGGGTTGATTTGATTCTGGGCTGCTAAAAACCAAAATCAAATTGGGTTCTGATCCGAATCGGTCCTTGTCTCTTGGTTTTTGTTCGATTTTTTAGGATCAATTTTATTTAGGTCGGTTCCAATTTGGTTCGATATTTTAGTCAGTTTTTTCATAATCCATGTACACGTAGCCATATGAAGGCTTTGGCCATTGAGGCTAGTTTACTGAAAAGAAACTGATAAAGGGCCTTGAGTTCAATTAGTATCAATATAATGTTAATTTGGATCCAAATAACGTTGATTTATTGTAATACAATCTCAAATATATATATAATTATAATTCACAAATGTCTGATATTTGATGTAGTGTATAAACTATAGTGTATACCCAAATATGTTCATTAACATTATACCAGGTGACCCATATGTAGATTATATACAGTGTCATAGCCACCAAAATATCCAGCAACATACAACTTCTGAATTGAAATGTGGCTACACAATGCCAAATTAAATATTGCAAGTTAATCACAGCCATCCAGTCTTCACCCCTACATTTTAATCCACCCAAGTGGGGCCCTCTCAAGTCTGAAGTCTCTAAGACTATCTCTAGCAATAAACGCTCTGAAAAGACCACCTAAATGTAAATGTAGGCACCAAAGATTAGTTTTTTAATGAATAGTATAAGATTATATTTTACCATCTCAGCAGTTGAAGGTTAGGCTACATTTCGTTTAATATTTTATAATTTTTTAATATATCTTTTTTTGTAATGAATTAATAAATACATTAAAGTTACATTTTAACTAGTTTTCGAATATGCCAAATTAAAATATTTTATATAATATTTTTTAGGTCCCGTGTTGGCTTGTGAAATTCGAAATTTTTTTTTATCATTTATTTTAAAATAACAACTTTCGAAGTTTATTTCACTAAAAGGTGGTTCGATGCCTAACCTTGTATAATTTTTTTGAAACATTAGTCCAAAAAACCTTGCCACATTGGTTGCAACCATAACTCATTTTTCTCGCAAAATGGAAATGGAAAAAATTGAATCCAAATGTAGAATGAAAATGGATAGAATAAAGAGTAAGTGAGAAATTTGTTAGGAAATTAAAGAGTTAATTCATAATAATGTGAATGGAAATTAAAATGACATAATTTTTAGACCATTATACCTTTAAAATTAGGGTTTGACCCTAATAATTAATTCATAATTTTCTAGATGAATGTTAATTTGTATAAAATTAATATTTATATTAGAAAATTGAATAATATATATATATATATTATTGGAATTAAAGTGCCATATGGTTTGGTAACCTTTGGTAGAAGGGGCATATGGAATTTCATGAAGAGCTACATATTAAAAGTCCAATGGTTACATACAATGTCTCTTATGAAAATGATGTATCTTTTATTATAAATGTGTCTTTTATTAAGAGATGTATCTTTTATTAAGATATATGTCTCTTATTAAGAGATGTGTTCTTTATTAAAAAATGTATACTTTATTTAATATATATATATATATATATCTTATTAAGATATGTGTCTCTTATGAAGAGATGTTAACATATCTATAAATAGAGTTGCCCACAATTCATTTCATTCTTCAAAACAAATATTCAATCATTCAATACATTTGTGGAGATTGAATATTAGATTTAGAAAATATACAATTTTAGAATATTTCAAGAAAGAGTTTAAACACAGTTTGCGTTCGCTATTTTTGTGGATTGAAATGCTGCTTCCACAAGAAACCGATCGTTGTATCCTGTGAGACGTTTGCCAAGTAAAATCTTTGAGCATCGATGATGAGGTAATTCCGTCTTAAGAAAATAGAATCAAGTTTTAGACTCGATCATACCCGTAAAGTGTCTCTTACTCATTTCCTTTGTAATTTATTTATTCGATTATAAAGGTTGTTTTATTTTCATATTTATGTGAATATAGTAATTATCAATATTTTTACCAACAAAAATATATATGGATAATAAACAAATTTATAGGAAAAATATAAAACAAAAGGTTGATTCATTGAAATGTTTGCTAATTAAAAGAAGTCGGTGGGATTCATAAACGGCCAAAACAATTTAACAAGGCCATTGCACCTTAAGCAAGAGAGAGAAGGAAAAAATGTAATGACCCGGAAATTCGAAACACGGAAATTTGGAAAATTTGAGGAAAATGACGATTTTGCCCCTGGAATTGGGCGAACGGTTGACTTTTTATTCGAGCGGGCAAACGGACTTTGACCGATGACCGTGACGTAGTTCGGGATGTCACGAGTACATAGACAGGTGACACGCCCGATTCCGACATTCGAGGAGAAACTTATGATGTGCGGAAGTCGGAGGGTAATTTGGTAAAATTGGTCAAAATGGGCCATTTGTTGACCTTTTGATCGGGACATTGTTTGGACTTCCCGTAAGTACCGTTGGATAGGTCTCGGGACGCTGAATCCATAGACAGGCGGCATGCGTCAATCGGAATCCGGATGAAAAACTTATGGGTTTAGAACTATGAGGGGCATTTTGGTAATTTTTCCAAGTACGCGTAAAATGGTAATTTTCTGCAGCTGGGATAATTGTGCTGATTAAGTAGCTGAGTCAATTAATTTGGGCGTGTATTGGCTAGGTGATGACACTTGTCATCTTGTGTGAGGGGTTAGTGGCTTGAAAGCCTAATACGAACAAACAAAACCGCCCATTTTTCCTTTGTATTTGCTTTGATCAAATTGATCGGTAAGGGGGACAAATAGATAGTACCTGAGATGGGAAGAGAAAAACAGAGAGAAAAACGAGTAGAATTGAAGGGATAATTGAAGAAAACCGAACTGTAAACTTAAGAACAAAACCCGAAAATCCATTTATGAACACCAATGTCGATTTTGATTTTGTAAACTGTTTCGAGTAAAATTGAGCTTGAATTCTGCCTTCTGGGAGTGAGACGAGTCGAAAGGGATCAAGAACGAAGGCAATTCGAGGTGTTTTGACTTAGAACAGAACGGGGGAGGAAACTGGATTTTCGATCTTGAGTCGTGGATTTGAGGCCATGGAACCGTGAAATTGATCGTGGAAATATGTTTCTTTGAACTCCACGATGCTTCCTGATGCAGCAATTGAAGAAAAACATGGATCAATGATCACGATTGGATGATGAACAGTAACTGGCTATGCGTCGATGTTCAAGCTCGAATCGTGTGAATTCAAGTAAGGTTTGATGTAAATGACTTCACAGAACTCTAATTAAGTGTACAACGATGCTAATGAATGATTGAATTGAAGAAAATGATGTCGAATTGGCAGAAATCCAACCGGGTCACCTCGCGGGTCGCAAGACCCTTTTACCAGTCATTCGGGTTGGAACGATCACTGTTCACGGCACTGTAGCAGGCGCGTGGAAACCACGCGCAGCCACTCACGGCAGCGCGTGGGGGCGCGTGAGGGGGAATCCCGAGGTACTGTCAACATGAAACTTGTCCTATTTAATGTAACGAACATTTTTGGTGTTGGTTGCGAGTCGATCGGACGCCATCTCGATAATGTTTCGAGGGTCCGAAGGTTTATGTTACGTATTAAATTAATATTAAATTCCCGGAAAATTACGAGAAATTAGTATGATGTAAATTGAGTCCTTAGTGACCCTGAGTAATGATTTTGGACAGAATTCGGGATTCCTGGCAAGTGTCGGAAATTACAGAAACGCGTGTAGCGCGGGAAACGAGCAGTTTGGACGGTGTGTGAGTGGACTTTTGTTTTCTACCCTGAATGCATGCATATATGTTTTAAATGCTTTATAATATGATTTGACATGATTGGGTATGGTTGATATTTCGATATGATGATTTCCGGATTTTAGGGAATATTATATTATTTTAATCGGTGCTTCGGGCACGTTTTTCGAGAAAATGTGAAATGACTGTTTTGGGCGAAGGCCCGGGATTTATGATTGGTTTTAGCTTGGATTATGAGTTGGGAAATTAATTTAATGGATTTGTGATGTTTTCGGATATGATTTTACGGATTTGCGTACATTGAATTATTTAATGATTTTACGGATTGACGAGAAATGAGATTTGGACATGTGGTCCCGTGATAATGGTTTTGACATGGTTTTGATAATTGATTTGGAATAATGTTTTTGATTGTGTATTGATGTTTGATGCCCCCAGATGTGTAATTCCTGGAGGGACTCCGGATTTGTAATTCCCGGTGAGGCTGGATGTGTAATTCCCAGCATTGGATAACGACTCTGGATGTGTAATTCCCAGAGGATCCTCGGATGTGTAATTTCCGAGTTATATGCTTTATTATTATGGTGAACTGATTTTATAAAATGGAAGAAATGATTTATGGGTTTTTCCCTACGCATGCATGGTTTGATAAACTGGAGGGTAACGAATGTGTTTCAAATGTGTTTTACATGATATTATTTTTGTCCACTGACACCTTTGTTTTGAATGACCCTCCAGGCCGTGGCACAACGTTCGGGGCCGATCTCGAGGCGAAGGCATGAGCGGCAATTATCCCTGGTCTGACAGGTGCTACAGGGTACTTTCGGAATTTCATTTGACTTGTCAGAGGGGAGCAGGACCGGGCACAGTTATCGAGGTCCAGTTGGGACGGGTCCTGTCAAATTGGTATCAGAGCATTTGGTTACGGATCTGCCATGCCTCCGAGATACGAGCCCTGTGCGCGGCCTGGTGATTAGACGCGATATGAGGGTGTCGGAAATCCCTGACGTGATTAGGGCCCTCGATTGAGGGACGAGTCTTGTATCACGTATTTTGATTGCGTCGGACTTGTATTGGTCCGGATAGTTGGTTACGATAACGATATAGTCTATGGTGGGCCTGTTCGGCCCAGGATAGCCTCGACCCGAGGATAGCGGGTAATGGGACTCAGCGGGAGTCCGGAATGGGTTTAATGTGTATTCAGAGATCCGGGATAGGATGTGGTTCACCTAGGGATATGTGCTAGGTGACCGGATATGCCAGTGGTGGCATTATGTTAGTACATGTTAATTTTGGACTCGAGAGGAGTCGAGACATTGAATGTGGACTCAACAGGAGTCAAGCGTTAGTTTAGGACTCGGAATGAGTCATGATGTCCTATGAGGGCTCCGGATGAGCCGGGAAGGATGGAAAGGGTGGTAATGGTTGTACATAGTGCAGGTTCAGGTGGGAACCCGAGGTATTGAACTGGATGTGATTTGAGTCTCCATGGTTGTTGGAGAGGTTGTTGTTGGAGAGGTTGTTTGAATTTCGGGGGCGAAATTCCTTAAGGGGGGAAGGTTGTAATAACCCGGAAATTCGAAACACGGAAATTTGGAAAATTTGAGGAAAATGACGATTTTGCCCCTGGAATTGGGCGAACGGTTGACATTTTATTCGAGCGGGCAAACGGACTTTGACCGATGACCGTGACGTAGTTCGGGACGTCACGAGTTCATAGACAGGTGGCACGCCCGATTCCGACATTCGAGGAGAAACTTATGATTGCGGAAGTCGGAGGGTAATTTGGTAAAATTGGTCAAAATGGGCCATTTGTTGACCTTTTGATCGGGACATTGTTTGGACTTCCCGTAAGTACCGTTGGATAGGTCTCGGGACGCTGAATCCGTAGACAGGCGGTATGCGTCAATCGGAATCCGGATGAAAAACTTATGGGTTTAGAACTATGAGGGGGCATTTTGGTAATTTTTCCAAGTAGGGGTAAAATGATAATTTTCTGCAGCTGGGATAATTGTGCTGATTAAGTAGCTGAGTCAATTAATTTGGGCGTGGATTGGCTAGGTGATGACACTTGTCATCTTGTGTGAGGGGTTAGTGGCTTGAAAGCCTAATACGAACAAACAAAACCGCCCATTTTTCCTTTGTATTTGCTTTGATCAAATTGATCGGTAAGGGGGAAAAATAGATAGTACCTGAGATGGGAAGAGAAAATCAGTGAGAAAAACGAGTAGAATTGAAGGGATAATTGAAGAAAACCAAACTGTAAACCTAAGAACAAAACCCGAAAATCCATTTATGAACACCAATGTCGATTTTGATTTTGTAAACTGTTTTGAGTGAAATTGAGCTTGAATTCTGCCTTCTGGGAGTGAGACGAGTCGAACTGGATCAAGAACGAAGGCAATTCGAGGTGTTTTGACTTAGAATAGAACGGGGGAGGAAACTGGATTTTCGATCTTGAGTCGTGGATTTGAGGCCATGGAACCGTGAAATTGATCGTGGAAATATGTTTCTTTGAACTCCACGATGCTTCCTGATGCAGCAATTGAAGAAAAACATGGATCAATGATCACGATTGGATGATGAACAGTAACTGGCTATGCGTCGATGTTCAAGCTCGAATCGTGTGAATTCAGGTAAGGTTTGATGTAAATGACTTCACAGAACTCTAATTAAGTGTACAACGATGCTAATGAATGATTGAATTGAAGAAAATGATGTCGAATTGGCAGAAATCCAACCGGGTCACCTCGCGGGTCGCAGGACCCTTTTACCAATCATTCGGGTTGGAACGATCACTGTTCACGGCACTGTAGCAGGCGCGTGGAAACCACGCGCAGCCACTCACGGCGGCGCATGGGGGCGCGTGAGGGGGAATCCCGAGGTACGGTCAACATGAAACTTGTCCTATTTAATGTAACGAACATTTTTTGTGTTGGTTGCCAGTCGATCGGACGCCATCTCGATAATGTTTCGAGGGTCCGAAGATTTATGTTATGTATTAAATTAATATTAAATTCCCGCAAAATTACGAGAAATTAGTATGATGTAAATTGAGTCCTTAGTGACCCTGAGTAATGATTTTGGACAGGATTCGGGATTCCTGGCTAGTGTCGGAAATTACAGAAACGCGTGTAGCGCGGGAAACGAGCGGTTTGGACGGTGTGTGAGTGGACTTTTGTTTTCTACCCTGAATGCATGCATATATGTTTTAAATGCTTTATAATATGATTTGACATGATTGGGTATGGTTGATATTTCGATATGATGATTTCCGGATTTTAGGGAATATTATATTATTTTAATGGGTGCTTCGAGCACGTTTTTCGAGAAAATGTGAAATGACTGTTTTGGGCGAAGGCCCGGGATTTATGATTGGTTTTGGCTTGGATTATGAGTTGGGAAATTAGTTTAATGGATTTGTGATGTTTTCAGATATGATTTTACGGATTTGCGTACATTGAATTATTTAATGATTTTACGGATTGACGAGAAATGAGATTTAGGCATGTGGCCCCGTGATAATGGTTTTGACATGGTTTTGATACTTGATTTGGAATAATGTTTTTGATTGTGTATTGATGTTTGATGCCCCCAGATGTGTAATTCCTGGAGGGACTCCGGATGTGTAATTCCCGGTGAGGCTGGATGTGTAATTCCCAGCATTGGATGACGACTCTGGATGTGTAATTCCCAGAGGATCCTCGGATGTGTAATTCCCGAGTTATATGCTTTATTATTATGGTGAACTGATTTTATAAAATGGATGAAATGATTTATGTGTTTTTCCCTATGCATGCATGGTTTGATAAACTGGAGGGTAACGAATGTGTTTCAAATGTGTTTTACATGATATTATTTTTTTCCACTCACACCTTTGTTTTGAATGACCCTCCTGGCCGTGGCACAACGTTCGGGGCCAATCTCGAGGCGGAGGCATGAGCGGCAATTATCCCTGGTCTGACAGGTGCTACAGGGTACTTTCGGGATTTCATTTGACTTGTCAGACGGGAGCAGGACCGGGCACAGTTATCGAGGTCCAGTTGGGACGGGTCCTGTCAAAAAAGATTTTTAAAAAAAGGGTGTTGTAAATTGTATTAAGTGATATGTCTATTTATGTAAATGGGTACAAGGGGTAGATAGGTAATTGTACTTATATTAACCCTAACCATATATAAGTGGGTTAATTAGTCTTGTTTGAGACTCTCTCATTATTCAAGAAGAACATTTCTTTCTCTACCTCCTTCTCTAGTTCACTCCCACCCTAAATTCTTCACAACACGTTATCAACACGATCGTCTCTAAATCGGTGATTGCTCTAGAGAAGGATAAATCCAATCAACACGATCGTCTCCAAATCGGTAATTGCTCAAGAGAAGGATAAATCCAATCAAGTAGGTTTTCTAAATCCAAATTTGATTGGAATCAATAATTATGTTGTTTGTAATCACATGAATTTATGATCATTGATATGTTCAATTGCATTATTTGACATAAACTTCATGATTTTTCGCTCCATGTTTGTAATCACATGAATTAATGATCATTGATATGTTCAATTGAATTATTTGACATAATCTTCATGATTTTTTGTTCCATGTTTGTAATCACATGAATTAATGATCATTGATATGTTCAATTGAATTATTTAACATAATCTTCATGATTTTTCCGTTCCATATTTGTTGAATTAATGGTTCATCATGAGGTTGCAAACACCATAATTATTTGTTAAATTGATGGTTCATCATGATGGTTCACCATGAGGTTGCAAACACCACAATTAGTGGAAAATATAAAAGAAGTTTTGATGGTCCATCTTTTCTCATTTTGTGCCACAATTAGTGGAAAATATAAAAGAAGCTTTTATGGTTCATCCCTCCTCATTTTATGCCACAATTAGTGGAAAAATTAGTGGAAAATATAAAAGAAGCTATGGTGGTCCATCCTTCCTCATTTTGTGCCACAATTAGTGGAAAATATAAAAGAAGTTTTGATGGTCCATCCTTCCTCATTTTGTGCCACAATTAGTGGAAAATATAAAAGAAGCTTTGATGGTCCATCCTTCCTCATTTTGTGCCACAATTAGTGGAAAATATAAAAGAAGCTATGATGGTCCATCCTTCCTCATTTTGTGCCACAATTAGTAGAAAATATAAAAAAAGTTATGATGGTCCATCCTTCCTCATTTTGTGCCACGATTAGTGGAAAATATAAAAGAAGCTTTGATGATCCATCTTTTCTCATTTTGTGCCACAATTAGTGGAAAATATAAAAGAAACTTTGATGATCCATCTTTTCTCATTTTATGCCACAATTAGTGGAAAATATAAAAGAAGCTTTGATGGTCCATCCTTCCTCATTTTGTGCCAAAATTAGTGGAAAATATAAAAGAAGTTATGATAGTCCATCCTTCCTCATTTTGTGCCACAATTAGTGGAAAATATAAAAGAAGTTTTGATGGTCCATCATTCCTCATTAGATACATGATCATATGGCATAATAATTATGTTTATGATATGATGATATACATATGATGTATCTATAATGATGATATACATGATGCATATGACGATATATGATATATATGAATATATGTATGATGCAATGACAATGATGTGAATAATATGATGATGATAAGCTATGATGATAATGGATGATGACAGGACCGGCCCCGATCGCCCGGGGACCACAAGGGGATGTGCCTTGCTCCCGTCTGACACCCGAACCAACATTCCAAATTTATCCTTCAAAGTTCAAAAGCATAAATATCCAAAATAAAGTTATACATACAATCCGAATTCGAAAGATGTCAGACAAGGGATAATGTCCAAAATACAAATTCCGAGCACGACTCTAAGTTATCCTACGGGTAACCTACCCAACAGGGGTTCAGGTGCGCAGTGTAGATCTATGCCTCAGCCTCAGGATCCTCATCTACCTCAGTAGCACGGCCTGGAGGGGTCACCAAAACATTAAGGGTGAGTGGGCCGAAACTCAAAGTTTATAAAACAATTTAATAATTAAAACATATATTTTTACCCCTCCGTTTTCCAAACATGCATGCATTAGTATTTAACACCATAAAATCATATAAGATATCACAAGTCATATAATAAAACCATAAATGTAACCACATTCACTACACTATACACTCCAATCCTGACATCCCAGATGTCCGACGTCCCTGACATCCAATGAGGTCACAGTCCCAAGGCTACGCGTGCCACTCCGGGTACGGCATCCCAGATGCCTAGCGTCCCAGATGCACGACGTCCCAGACGTCCAATCATAGCAATTCTGCTCCTCAGCCATCCTATGGTCCGGTCCCTCCGTAGAATGACCCCTCGCAGGTAATGCGCCGTGACCACTCCGGGGTACCACATCCGGAGGAGACAGTATCACACGGTGGATCTATACAGTGCAGTACCAAAGATAGTCATCGATATCCACATGCATATATATATATATATATATGTATATTTAAAATCCAAAACAATACTTAAATTCCACCAGACGGGTCTCAAGCCCAAACATCGTAAATCGTGCCATAACCATAATTTCAAGATAATCAAAACCATTACTTGATTCCAGCATGTGTATATATATATATAAGTGAAAACAGTTATGCATGCAAGGGTTTAATGAAATCGGGCTCACTCACGGTACAGTCCTACTACGAAACCGCGCGTACAACCTTGTCCCGGAACTACCATACGATTCCTGTCAGTCCAATCACACACAAGGGTCACTACAAGTCCTTAACATTTATCCAAGAAGTCTTAAACTGAAACCGGCTCTGGAAAGCCGCCCGAACACGCTTCCCGAGGCAACCGGCCCTATTCTGACCAACTTAACGATCCCCGATCGACTCGATTATTAAACTTAAAATGTTCAAAATACTGAAAGGATGAAAACTCTAGTTGACCATGACCGGAGATGAGGCTTCACGCGCCCTCACGCGTCGCCCAAAGTGGCTGCGCGTGAAAGCCACGCGCCTGACACTGTAGCTACAATGTCGTCTCCTTCACCCGTACAACTGATAAATGGGTCCTCAACCCGCGACTCGACCCGGCCAATTAACCACCAATTCCCACTCGATTTCCTTCGTTTTTAAACCTAAGATCTTCCTTAACCACTTAATTTGAGTTATGAGTCATGAATTCATCTCAACAGGTCCTAAAACAACCCTTCGACCCGTGATCAACCAAACGGGTCGATCACCATAACTCACCTGGAAGTCGTCGTCCACAACACTGAAATTTCTTCGAAAATGGTACCTGGGTTCCTGGCCAAACAGTGATCGATTCCCTTCGAATTCGCTGTGGTTGAGTTCCAAATGGTCCTAGAAGGCTAAACCAATCCTCGGTTTCGTCCAACTTGCCTCACAAATTAAACTCGATTTTTCCCTCCAATCTTTCAGATTTTCCAACTCTCTGTTTTCTCTCAGTTTTCAGACTCTCAAACACCAAAATGATCTCCTCTCAATTCCCAACTCTCAGTTAACTGAATTGTAACCCAACACCCGTGGGAATCCTCTCAGTTCCACTCTGGAATTGTTTCCCGCAAAACAGACTCAATTCGATTAAACAAGGGTGCCCGTGCCTGGTGCTTGGTTCAGTCCATCCCACTGTCTCAAAACAATTAAACAATCCTCTTAGTCCAGCCACTAACAGGTTAAACAATTTGTTTGCTCAAAACCACCAAGCACGGCATGCAGACTCTGTTTCCCACGGCTGCAAACAGTAACCCGTGCAAAAATTACCATTTTTCCCTCCTGTTCAAAAATTACCAAAATGCCCTTCACTTCCTAGACCTGTAACTCAACCGTCTGATGTCCGTTTTCAGCTTGCCACCTGTCTACGGACTCAGGGCATCGAGACCTACCCAACGGTCCTAGGGTCGTGTGAAAATTAGTTGTAAATCAAAAAGTCAACATTTTCCCTTGGACTTCCGAACGTCATAACGTTTTCCCCGATCGTTGGAAATGGATGTGCCACCTGTCTATGGACTCGTGACGTCCCGAACTACGTCACGGTCATGGGTCAACGTCCGTTTGACCTACCCATCAAAAAGTCAACAATTTAACCATACTATTCACATGGGTAAAAACGTCATTTCATTCATTATTTTACAATTTTACATTTCTCGAATTTCTGGGGCGTTATAGATGATGTATTGGGCAATTGATTACTGTGGTAATGGATGATGATAACGATGGTAATTACAAGCGGAATAACAGTTTAACTGACTGCAATGAAAGTCTTGAAGGTTACCCAACTTAATTATCACTATTGACATAAATTAATTGTCATTAAGTTGAATCCATGCCCATAGCCCTGAAGGCTACACAGTCCAAGCCCAGAACGATACCAATTTAATTCAAGCACAGAAGGTTGGACCAGGCCCAGAATGCCTATAAACACTAAAGGCCCATGACTTAGATTTTCCCGACCCAGTCGGCTCCGATCAAATCGGTCCAATCATATCAAATCGATCTAATTGTATCGAATCGATCTAATCAAACCGAACTAGTCTATTTGAACCAAATTATTCTAATCAAACGGTCCAGTCGAACCGAGCCATATGAATCGGACCATCAAATTCTGAAAAGAAAAGAAAACATTTTATTTTTCTTTCTTTTCTTTATTTTTCACTTGACAGGACCCACCCCTAATCCCCCGGGATTAAGAGCTAAATCCCGATCCCGTCTAACTTACGCATGACACGAAGGGTAAACCAACGTCCAACCTTCATGTGACACGTAAGTCAGACAAGGGATTCACGATCCAACCATCCGAAAAGTAACCGGTCTTCCAGAGTATACCGGACTACTGTGGATCGCGGGTGTGATGTCTCAGTCTCTCTCGATCAACAGCCCGTGCCGCAACAACCTGGAGGGTATCGAAAACACGAAAAGACTGTGAGTGGACAAAAATAAAGTATAAGTTTAAAAACAATTCATAAAACAATTACATTTATACCCTCAATTTCAAAAACCAATGCATGCATATCGAATTCATGTCATAAAAACCAT
Source organism: Prinsepia uniflora (assembly GCA_032719365.1). NCBI lineage: Eukaryota > Viridiplantae > Streptophyta > Magnoliopsida > Rosales > Rosaceae > Prinsepia > Prinsepia uniflora. The sequence goes on along the minus strand of CM064872.1, from coordinate 31,276,100 downwards.
TCAATATTCCGGTTAAGCAAACCATGTAAGAAAAACCGAACACAGTTTCCTTTTCTCAAATCCCGGGCCTCAGCCCAATACAATCGAAAACCATTTCATCTGGGCATAGCCCAAAACACCGAAAAACCTTTATCGAAAACCATACCACATTTCCATTCATCGAACCTACTGGATCTATCTGAGTCTTTAATCTCCCGAGTCTTTAAACTCAATCCAGGCCTTAATATAATCCGAGTCTTTAAACTCAATAGGCCTACGGGGGAAATATCAATATCCAAGTCTTTAAACTCAATACGGGCACGCCCTCGTTATAATCACATCCGGGCCTTTAAACCCAATAACCAGATCCAGCAAATCCAATCCATAACCACTATCCATATCTGAATCCGAATCCGCAATCTCATCAGGATCCCGGATCGAAACCCAGAACTCATATCCACATCCATTTCCAAATCCGAATTCGAAACTATCATTCTGTAAGCCGGCATCCGGAATAACCATTCCGAACCCAAACCTGGAATCCACTTTCAAGTCCCAAATCGAATCTCGAATCGTCATCCGGAAATCCGATTCTAAAACCCGAAATCACGTTTCTCAAAACCACTTTTTCCCAAAAAAATCCTTTTACTTTCATTGAAATCAAATTGTATTTCAAATCCCGAAGTCAAATCATAAAAACTGGGTTCAAATCACAATATCCATAAAAACCTCATAAAACGTGAAATTCCGTAAATACCTCGAAAAACGTGCAAAAGCGTAAATCATCAAGATCATAAATCAAATCATAGAATCAAGTATAGAAAACATATAAAAACATATATGCATGCATCATAAGTTAGAAATCAAAGTCCACACATAGACTATTCCTATGTCGCCTCGATACGCGCGCACTTATTCCGTTCCCGGCCATTCCGCTATCCTCGGCCTTCCCGAACCTGTCCAAATCCCATACCAAGGTCACTAACTACTTCAAAAAGGTCATACTAAAGCCCCATAATTTTCCCATATTTTTGACTATTTTTAACCGAGCCTTAAAACTTTCGGACATCCCAAAAACTATTGAGACGATGTCTGATTGACTCTAAACCAGCGCCAAAATGTTTGTTACATCGAGTACTTTAAAATTTATGTTGACAACTTCCCCAAAAGGAGTCCCACACGCCCTCACACGCCACCCAAAGGAGCTGTGCTTGGGAGCCACGCGCCTACTGTTCATCGTCTTCCTCCTTGCGTCAAACCCGGTCTGAACCGGTTTGGACCGGCCCGGTTCGACCGAACCAGCGGTCACGGTTCATGGTTTAATTTCAGTCCATTTTGAGTCCTAATTAGCCTATTAGTTTCGTCCCTAACCATACACTTGATCTACACGTTGAAAACATGAGAAGGAGTATGAGAAGTTACCTCCCACTTCGAGGGAAAAACCGCGCACTAGTTAACATCCAGTTGCCGTAATTCCGGCCGCCTCCTCTCATCCTTTTAACCCTAATCAGTCCCTAGGACTTCCAGAAATCATTCCCAATCAACACTATTGATTAAAACTGTCTCAAACGTACGTTACCATTTTTGTGGCCGAAACTTACCAGTTTTCAATTTCGGGGCCGCCATCCATGGCGAGCCACCATTCCAAGTTTCTCAGTCGCGTCTCCTCTTCCTGGTTACCATCCAATCGATTAGAACCATCCTCTGTGGCCTAAACCAAAAGTCCAGCTTCGAATTGCGAGACCAGAGCTCACGGGTCTTCCCTGTTTTCTGTGCTTAACACTTCTCACACACACTCACTTAACTGACTTTTCCTCAACACACACACACACACACACACGATTCACTTGTCTTTTCTCTCACCCAACTCTCCTAGCTTCTCATTCTCAAACTCTGTTTTCCCTCTGTTCTTCACCGTGCACACACACAATCACGATTTTGAAACCAATTGAAGGCGGTGGGAAGGGTCTACGGCCTGCCTAAGGAGGACAAATGTCCTAAAGCCAGTGGACACCAACCCCCAGAACGAACACTTGTCCATTTGTCACTAGGCACATAGCCCCAAGGCCCCAAATGACCAAAATGCCCTTACCTTTACAAAGTACCATTTTGCCATTCGCCTTTCTAGAATCATAACTTGTCCGTCCGACGTCCGATGAAGGTGTGCCGCCTGTCGTTGTACTCAGGACGTCGAGATCTATCTAACGGTCCTCGATTTGCGTGAAAACTAGTGGTCAATAAAAAGTCAACAAATTCCTCATTTTTAACCAAATTACGAAAGTACCCTCATCCTTCCAAACATCATAACTTTCTCCTCGGATGTCGGAATCGGGCGTGCCACCTGTCTACGGACTCGTGACGTCCCGAACTACGTCATGGTCATCGGTCAATGACCAATTAACCGACCAAACTAAAAGTCCACATTTTGCCCATTCTAGGGGCAAAATCGTCATTCTGCACCGACTATCCAAAAGTATCCAACTAATCCCCGTTTCTCTTCGTTAATCCGTCATTAAACCCTAATCTAATCCTAACTTCCGGGACGGGTCGTTACATCACTTATATGTTTGAAGCATGGATCTTAATGCCCGAAGCATTATGTCAATTTATTTAAACTTTATGCCCAAAGTATTTATTTAACGTATGAAATCATCTTATGTCAAAAGCATTCATTCAAACTATTATTACGTGCTATTTAATTACATTATTTAATGTTTTTAAATTTATATATTTATTTTATTTAGAAAATGTATGTGTTTAAATGAATTAGATGTTCTTCAATAAACTAGAGATTTATAAATGAGCTCATAGTCCATACTAATCACTGAACCCGTAGTTTCGGCAAAGTTAAGAAAAAAGGGACCTGCAGATTCCTTCATGAATTCACTCGACATGATAAAACAAGTAGATTTTACATTTTAAATCTGATTTATCATACCATTTGTTAGAACTTGAAGTTCTTATTTGCTGCTTTTGGATGAGTTTTCTCAAAGCATTAAATGCAATGATTTGTTCCTTATATAGACTCTAGAAGAGCAGTTTAACCACTATAGGGACAATTTCTTGCCTGAAGCAAGACATGAATGACCCATTATCCATTTTAAGGATTTCAAATCCATGTATAAATATCATTTGGAACATGTTTTTTTTTTCTCGCTCGAATATGATTTAATTCAATTCAAACACTTATTCTCATGCATGTGACCCATTGAATTAAATCTATAAATATGTATATTTTTTGGGACATTTATTGTTTGGCTGACAATGTTATACTCCGAGAGATATAACCAAAGAACATTGTTAAATGGTACTAAATTACCATCAATAAGATTCTTTATTCTCCAAAGTTCCAGAAGAACATTGTCGAGATTTATAGATATTCGAGTCAACTGTTATCACATTGAAAATACTAATGACAAGAAAGTGGAATATCTTTGCATAACCTCCAATCAGTATGATCAGAAGTATACACTGGAGAAACTAGCCTGAAGCTAGCCAAAAGTTAGCCAGAAGCTAACTAGTACGAGCAATTGCTCATTATGACATGCCTGGTTGGGACACCTAAGTCAGAGTAATGATGCGTCGTATCCTCAATATATTGCACATGCATCCTCTTACTCATAAACACCTTTGTGTTAAATGAGACATTATGCCAAGTTTGCTCGTTAGCAGAAACCGAATATTAGACCATTATATGAAAAGATGAGTTAAGACTCCACCATTTTCTTGTACATAATACAATGGAAATTTCGTGGACTTTCCAACCACCATGCGAACCATTCTGAAAACTTTCATGGTTCAGGTTGAGATACCGACAAAGTGGTTACATTCTACACTTTTGTCCACACGCATACTGTGTTTGCTAAACTCTTAGCCCAAATCATTACATTGAGGGTCACACCACCTGGATTCTCTTATATAGTCTATAAGACTCGCTAATACCGGAGAGTTTACATCTACATACTTCGATGATTATTGTATGCCCCTTCGGATTGCTGATGAACATTTGGTTCCTCATGTGCACACCTATAATGGTCTCGTAGAAACATTAATTCACCTTGGTAATGCGCACCAAGCTTCTAGTTTCTAACGGGGGCAATGCAATTTTGTATGCAGTAATATTGGTCCGGTTGAGGTCAATGCCGCCCAACGATGTTCTGTGTTACAGCTGGTGACTGGGTATAAACCAGATGTTTCGTACTTACGCATTTCTGGGTGTGCAGTTACGTGCCAATTGTGTCGCCACAACGTACACATATGGGACCTCAACAAAGGAGGGGCATACATGTCGATTATGCATCTCTCTTCATTATATGCTATTTAGAGCTCTTGACAGGCGATCTCATTCCCACAATATTGTGGATAGTCACTTTGATGAGACAATCTTCCCGTCGTTAGGGGCAGATAAGAACATAAAATGTTCCTGAAGAACGACGTGAATTAACGTGGAATGTCTCCACTATGTCTCATCTTCATCTCCGAACGCACAAAATAAGAACATAGTGCGGAGAATTCTAGATTTACAGAGTGTAGCTAATAATATGGCAGACGCTTTCTCTAATCTAGCTAAAGTGACGAGATCACATATACATGCTGCAAACTTGCCTGAAGGATAGATGTCCCAGTAGGACGTGTCGTCCCAGATGGACGAGGTACGACCATGGCGGCTAACCAGTCATATGTCCCTACCCAGAAGTGAGTTAGACTAATAGGTTCGAAGGATTCTTATCCATGGAAGAGGATATTTGGCACAATTGAATCCCTTCACAATATCATCTGATCCATCTCATGAGATAATTCCGGATTATGGGTCTGTCGTAGAAGAGACGATGTTGGGGGACGCCTCAACGTTTGAACCCACTCTCGAGAATAAAAAGATCTCGGTAAATCATGCATGCTTATGTAAGATAGGGAATCAGAATGATATTATCATCGATGATTTATATGTATTCGCGGTAGCTATCAAAATAATAACTAGAAATGAAATCGAACCTTACTTCGTTGATGAATTAATTCCAACATAGAGAAGACTAGCTAAAATAGAAAGAACCAATCCAGGTCAAATTAGACTCCTTGACAAAAAGGAAGGTGTTTGGACCTGTAGTTCCCACACCTCCTCATGTTAAACCTGCGAGATTTAAATGGATAGTCATATGGAAGCGTAATGAGAAAGATGAAGTTGTTAGGTGTACAACTCATTTAATGGCGCACAGTTTTCTCAACGCCCTGAGATTGATTACGAGGATACGTATTCTTCCGTAACGAACGTCATAATGATTATTCTACCTTATTAGTTTGTTAGTTTCCAGAAAAACTGAATATGCAGCTTATAAATGTAGTTAATGTTTATCTCTATAGGGGATCTAAATAGAGATATGTTTGAAAGTTTCTGAAGGACTTAAGATATCTTATGCAAAAAATTCCAAACCACGGAACACGCTCTCCATTCGTTTGAGGCGTTCACTTTATGGATTGAAACAGTCCGGACGGATATGGTATAACTGTCTAAGTGAATATTTGATCAGATTGGGATATGTTAATAATGAACTATGTCAATGCGTGTTTATTAAGAAAACAAGTTCCGGGTTCACTATAGTGGCAGTTTATGCCGATGACATGAATCTGATTGGTACTCCTGAAGAGATCCAAGAAACCGCTAAGCACCTGAAGTTAGAATTTGAAATGGAGGATCTTGGGAGAACACACTTCTGTCTCGGCCTGGAGCTCGAGCACCGTGCAGATGGAATTTTGGTCCATAAATCGAATTACATCCAGAAGATGTTGAGACGCTTTAATGAGGTTAAAGCGAAACCTTCAAGCACGCCCATGATCGTCTGAAGTCTAGATCCTAAAAAGGACCCGTTTCGTCGAGCAGATGACAACGAAGAGATTTTGACACCATAAGTGCCATATCTAAGTGCAATAGGCGCACTATTGTACTTGGCTCAATGCACTAGACTGGACATTTCATTCGCTATAAATTTGCTAGCTAGATTTAGCTCTACGCCAACACGCCGCTACTGGAATGGCATACAAGATATCTTTTGATACCTTAGAGGTACAATGAATATGAGCTTATTCTATCCCTATGCATCGGGGAATGAATCAAACCCTCTTGGTCCTCGAAATGATGCACGCTTCATTGGGTATGCTGATGTAGGTTACCTATCCGACCCACACAAGGCACGTTCCCAATCCGGTTATGTCTTTACCATTGGGAACACAACAATATCTCAAAGGTCTACGAAACAGACCCTTGTTGCTACGTCTTCGAATCATGCAGTGATTTTAGCCCTGCACGAAGCAGTTCGTACTAGGCATATTAGAAGTACATGTGGACTCAATTCCACCCATAATGAGCCGACAGTTATCTACGAAGATAATGCTGCCTGCATAGAGCAGATGAAGACCGGTTTCATTAAGGGAGACAACACCAAGCATATTGCACCGAAGTTCTTCTTTACCAACAACAGCAAGAACATCGGAAGATTGAGATCAAACCAATAGGATCTCAAGATAATCATGCAGACTTGTTTACTAAGTCATTACCAAAGGCCACATTCCAACAGCATGTGCGACGTATTGGTTTACGTAGACTGGCTGATCTACCTAATCTGTAGTTTTCTGGGGGAGCCAAGATCAGGGGGAATATCCTGAAGTATACCAAGTATCCAGAAGTATACTGAGTATCCCGAAGTATACTCACATGATCATCGTGTACTCTTTTGTCCTAGGACTAGGGTTATTTTGTCCCATTGGGTTTTGTTACCTGGCTAGGTTTTAATGAGGCACATTTTGGTATGATCACCCCGCTAACAATGCATCCTAAAGATTCCATGATTTGGCTCATATGCATTTGCACATCTTTTCCCTTCGACCACGGGTTTTTCCCACTGGGTTTACCGGAAAAGGTTTTTGGTGTAGCAACACTATTGCATTTTATCTCAAAGGCGGACTATCTACTTGTATTCCAGAAGAGACGACGTCAGCTACCTCAGAAGATTCTGATGTGATTGTTTACACGCGCATTGCACTCTTTTCTTCGACTAGGGTTATTTTTATCCCATAGGGTTTTTGTCACCTGACAAGGTTTTAACGAGGCAACACATAGGTGCGTAGTCCAGCTGTAACGACCCGTCTCAAATTCCATGATTAGATTAGTGACTAATCACGATTAGTGAGGCTAATCCGTGATTAATTGAGCGAAATCGGACGAACGATGCGAAATGACCGTTTTGCCCCTAATGGTGGCAAACGTTGACTTTTCAATCGGGCGGTCAAATGGACTTTAACCGATGACCGTGACATAGTTCGTGACGTCACGAGTTCATAGACAGGTGGCACATTCAATTCTGACGTTCGAGGAGGAAGTTATGACGTTTGGAAGTTTAGGGGCATTTTGGTAATTTTGTTTAAAAAGGGCAAATGTTGACTTTTTGACCTGGATGTCCGATGGCCGAGGGCCAAAGACCGTTACGTAGATAAGGACGATACGAATCCATAGACAGGTGGCACGTCGAATTTGGACGTTCGACGACGAAGTTACGGTTCACGGAAGTTCAAGTGCACTATTGCACGAATTACGAAATAACTTACCTTTTGGACTTTAGTGGGGCCCAGATATTTAATGGAGGCCCAATGGATGAGTGACAAGTGTCACCCATCCAATGGACACCAATTTCTCTTCATGCATCTTCCTTTCCGCGTACATTTTCATTTCTTCATTCAAACACACACCCATTACCCGATCTCATTCTTCCAAACCAAACCAAACCCTTAACCCAGATGACTACTGGAGAGACTAGAGAGCATGGAGAAGACTGTGGAGGATGGTGGCCGGCCAGGGACCGCCGCCGTGCACAGCTGAGGCCCAAACCCGAGAAGTACTCGGTTTGTCCACTTTTCTCCTATTTTTCAATTTATACATTATGGATTGTTTTGGGTGCTTAGGATGAGTTGGTTGGGTTTCTAGGATGTTGTTAGGATGAATTGGAAGAGGGTTCATGGCTAAGAAAGCCCTGGGAAAAACTGGGAACCATTGAACTGTTTGGTTCAAAATCAAACCATGGAATTTAATGGTTTTAACTTAGGTTTAGGGATTAGAATTGATAGGAATTGAGGAAATGGGATGAATGGAATCGAAAAGGGAAGAAACGGACCAAAAATGGGGGGTCTAGAGAGCCGAAACGGTCACGTCGGTCCAACTGGACCGGCCAACCAGTGAACCGGCCAGTTCGACTGCTGAGGAAGAGGAACAGTGCACATCCCACTCTTGGGGCACGTGAGGGTGCGTGGTCTATAATTTGGGAAAGTGTTCAACACGGGAAATCTTCTATTAGATGTAACGAAGATTTTGGGACTAGTCTCGCGTCAATCGGACATCGTTTCGATAGTTTTTGGGGTGTCGGAAGGTTTAGGGTCGGTTTAAAAATAGTTAAAAGTTCGGGAAAATTACGGGGCTATGGTAGGAGGTTAATTAAGTAGTTATTAACGTTATATTAAAATTTGGACAGGTTTAGGAGTCCTGGTGATGGTGATCGGCTCGGGGAGCCTATGGCACGCAAATCGAGGCGGTAGCTCGGACGGTCTGTGAGTGGACCTTGTTTTCTAAATTGGTGCATGCATAAATGTTTATTATATGTTTTAAATACTTTCTTGTGATTCCATGGGTGCATTTGTATGTGGTTACGTATAAGCACTTATTTCGAGGTTTCGGCCTTATACGGTGCTTATACGGGTCTGTATTTCTTTATTGATTTAAATGTAAAGGTTTTGGATTTCTAAAAAGATAAACTCGGGCACGAGACCAAGTTGTTTTACACTGATGATTTTGGGTCAGGGACCCTAGGTGGATTTCCAAGTTCATGACGGTTTATGGGAACCGGCATGAACTCTGGAAAGGTCATTGTGGTTCATGACGGTTTATGAGCACCGGCATGAACCTTTGTCAGGTCATTCTGGTTCATGAGGGTTTATGGGAACCGGCATGAACCCTGGTTAATGGATGTTATGGATCATGACGGTTTAAGGGAACCGGGCATGAATGTTTATGTTATGTATATATATGTATTCATATACCTTCCTTTACTTCTATTATCTCCTCCGGGGAGGGTCGTTGGCCTGGGTGGACCCCGGAGTAGTCACGGAGCACCGACTGAGTGGAGTCACCCCCTAGTTGGGTTCCTTACTCTCAGGAAGGCTATGATTACTATTACCTCGGGTAGGGTCAGTGGTCTGCGGACATTGATCTTGACTTTGAGAAGACTTGGATTGAGACCTGGGTAGCACGCGCGTAGCTTTGGAAACCGTGACAGGATTGGTTGTGTGAATTATATGTATATATGATGTATGCTATATATGATATATGATGTGTGTTTACACAGGTTTTGGGCAGTGGCCCGTATGGTTAGTTTCTTATGAATTGGGCTGAGTCCCTTATGGATTTGGGCAGTGGCCCGTGTATTTGATTTCATTTGGTTTTTCTGGATAAATGGCTTTCGAATGCATGCTTGCTTTTTAGTGGAGGGTACAAATGTCTTCTTATGAAATGTTTTTATAAACTCTTAGTTTTGTCCACTCACTGCTTTTAATGTTTTGACTGCCCTTCAGGTTGACAGCATATGTGGACTGTAGCAGAGTCCTAGATATCACATGCTTCCTCCGGATCCTGGCGTACTCTGATAGCCTGGGAGGGCAAAGGTCGGAAATATCCCTTGTTTGACACTTCGTGTCAGACGGGAGCAGGGTCATCCCGCACTAATCCCGGGGGGATTGGGATGGGTCCTGTCAGCGTGGTATCAGAGCATAGGATTGCTCATAGGATGCTTATCAGAGCGAGGTTGTCTCTATTCAAGCAACCGCGGAGCTTTTGCAATGTACGCAAGTCGAGGATGTGATATCTCATTGGGCTGCAGTTCGTGGTCAACCTGATTGTTGGGATGCCGGTACGATAGTTAGTAGGACTGTATCGTAGAATGTCTTGGTTCGGCACTAGATGCCGAGGTTGCCATAGTTCTGTCGTGGATGACAGTGTGGGACCCTACCGAAGGATTAACCTATTCGTACGTTAAAGTTTGGATCGTGAGACGGTTAGTTGGGATCGTCTTTCACGACGTCGTAGGATCGGTTCCGACGACTGGTTGGGTGTTATGACCATCCGATGATCGGATTTGGTTAAGTTAAACGGATATACTGCTGAAGGCAGCCGAATTCGGGGAATCCTAGTTGGATTGATGTCTTTTCGATGTTAAGACCACGTTGATGGTCAGATTATGGATTATACTGCCTTATACAGTTGGGTTCAGAGTAACCCTAGGGCGTGATTGTGGAACCCTACTTTTGGGTGTATGGTTCGGAAATGTGAGTTGACGAGTGATTTGACTTGGAAGACTATTCAGATTTGGATTCGTTAGTTGGTCTAGTCATGTCAGCTTGTGCTGGACTGCACTTCGCAGTCGAGGTTGTACTTTTCGATTAGACCGAGCTGGTTGTCATACTACTTAGTTGTGATGGGCTGTTGGTGCAACTAAGGTCATGGGCGACCTGGTAGACAACAGTGGTCGAGTCGAGTTACGACTGGTTGGTGATTGGTTGGACAAGTTATCAGGGTTGGTACTTGTTGATGAAATCCCTGAGTAGGATCCGGAGTGGTTAATACGGGCGGTTGTTTCCGTTGGATGCGAATCTCGATAGCGAGGTCTGGTAGTTAGGTCTGCACGAGTCTGTAGTAGGTGCTACTACCGAGAGTGGTTTTAGTTATGATTGTTGGGAATCGGGGACGTTCAGGGGACGTTTCCTTTTCTCGTATGAGTTGTCAGGATGACTCTACCCAGAGTTGTCGGGTACGACGGAGGCGGAGTTTCTCCTATTCGAGCAGAGGTACGGGATCGTCGCTCGGTATGAGCGGAGATCCAGAGTTGTCTGATTGGCACACTTTGTGCTGATGCTGATAGGTGGTGTATTGGTACTAGTGCTGGTGTTGGTGCTGGTGATTGTGATGACGGTGAGTCACGAGTCGGGATGTGACTCCGTCGTGACGGGCATATGTTAGGTAGCTGTGGTCCCAGAGTGGATCTCAGATAGAGTTAAACTGGTTAGGGGACACGTGGTTGATGTCCGGGTATGTTGTTTCCAATCTTGTTGGAACTTCGGAATCGCGAGAGGTTGCGATTGAGGTGACGAGTGGAATGCAGGCTTTCCGCATTGGCAATGGGTATGTCGAAGTCATTCAGGGTGACTTCTCAGGTTCTACCATGATTGATGATGGTAGATGATGTTAATGATGTAGATGTTGTTGGTTGCCACTAGTACACCGATCGTGTATTGGTTGGTGGACCCGTGATTTATCTTGGGCCATCCGGAGAATTGAGTATATCGAAGTTGGATGACTGAGATTTCTCATTTTCTGCTTGGTGGCAGATGATGTTGATTACGTGACGTGGTGAGTGCAGCGAGTTTTATTTGCATTCACGAAGGATGGATTTGTGTCATTGTCGTGTATCATCCTTGATTTTTCCTAGGTGGAATGAAAAGGATTGATACGAGGTAATCAATAAGAACTCACAGTCTCGGCGTGTCTCGTCGATGACTAATCTGTTTAGATGTGGGAATTGGTTTAGGACTTTGGGTATCGTTATGGATCTGGATCGTGATCTTGATGATCCAGATAGGTGGAGAGTTATCACTCTTACTTGGATGTTTGAGTGGAGCATGATGGGACTGAACTTCTTTTCGAAGTGAATCCCGTATGGTATATTACTCAGGTGAGTAGTTTTCCGACGTGGTTGGATATGGTCAGCCTTAGATGTGTTGATGTTGGGATTAGCTTCCCTATGAAGTCAATCGATGGTAATGTGGTAATCGGTTAAGCAGGTAACCGATAGGTTCGATTATGGTACGTCTCGGTAGACGAGAATGAGATTTCGAGTTTTGGAATCAGATTTCTGGATGACGATTCAGGATTTGATTTTGGAACTTGAAAGAGGATTTCTGGATTTGGGTTTTGGAATTGGATTCTAGATGACGATTCAGGATTTGATTCTAGAGCTTGACAGTGGATTTCCTTTTATGGATTTGGGTTCGGAATGGTTGTTCCAAATGCCGGTTTACGAAATGATGATTTCGGATTCGAATTTGGACATGTTTATGGATATGATTTCTGGGTTTGGATTCGGGATTTCTTACGAAATTGCGGATTCGGATTCGGATTTGGAAATGGACGATGGGTTGGAGTTTCGATCTGTCTGATACTGGATTGGACAAGTGAACTCTATAATTGAAACGTGATTGGCTAGGACCTAGGTGGTTGTAAGCTAATTGATAGGTAGATATACGTACCTTGTGCGTTATTCGAGGTACGATACTGGGTGTACTTGTCGTGTCAGGTGACGCTATATAGGTTATACCAACGGTACGTTGGTAAGCGTGTTGGTAGTCGGCTTAGTCTCGATACCATTGGATTACTCGTGTGCGTGAACTGGACATTGGATACTGTGCATTAGGTCATAGTGATTCTGGTGGGTCTAGTTACACAGATTGAGTGAAATGCTTTGTGGGTAAGTGTTTACCCATCGTTGAGTGAGTTGGTGGTTAGTGTAACCACGAGTGAGTATAGTGACAGTTTTCGATTGACGACTGTCAAGTGGTGACAGTTTGTCGGAGGTGTCAGCGTAAATCGTTGTGTGAGTTTTAGTGACTCCCAGTGGGAGCAGACGTCAGGATAGGTTAGAGATTGAGGAAGGAACCGTAGAGTTGTTTATGTCAGCGAAAGGGTAGATTTGACAAGTGGGTCGATCATAGGATACTTGGGCTACTCTGATACTGACAGGTGGTGTCAGTTCGGAGCGTACGACTTCTGCTATTCGACGTGGTCGAATGTAGACGATGCGACGTGAGCGTTAGTGGTACGTCTAGATGCAGACGAGTAAGGATTGTTCTGGCTAGTGGGTGTACTAGTGTACACGTGTTTCGAGGTCGATTCTACTTTCCACGAGATGGATGTGGAATCAGGATAGTTGAAGTTTCAAGAACGAAACTAAATTAAGGAAGGAAGAACGGTTGGATTTAGGTGGGTTGGAATTTCGAGGACGAAATTAATTAAGGAAGGAAGGTTGTAACGACCCGTCCCAAATTCCATGATTAGATTAGTGACTAATCACGATTAGTGAGGCTAATCCGTGATTAATTGAGCGAAATCAGACGAACGATGCGAAATGACCGTTTTGCCCTTGATGGTGGCAAAACGTTGACTTTTCATTCGGGCTGTCAAATGGACTTTGACCGATGACCGTCACGTAGTTCGTGACGTCACGAGTTCTTAGACAGGTGGCACATTCAATTCCAACGTTCGAGGAGGAAGTTATGACGTTCGGAAGTTTAGGGGCATTTTGGTAATTTTGTTTAAAAAGTGGCAAATGTTGACATTTTGACCGGGATGTCCGATGGCCGAGGGCTGAAGACCGTTACGTAGATAAGGACGATACGAATCCATAGACAGGTGGCACGTCGAATTTGGACGTTCGACGACGAAGTTACGGTTCACGGAAGTTCAAGTACACTATTGCACGAATTACGAAATAACTTACCTTTTGGACTTTAGTGGGGCCCAGATATTTAATGAAGGCCCATTGGATGAGTGACAAGTGTCACCCATCCAATGGACACCAATTTCTCTTCATGCATTTTCCTTTCCCCGTGCATTTTCATTTCTTCATTCAAACACACACCCATTACCCGATCTCATTCTTCCAAACCAAACCAAACCCTTAACCCAGATGACTACTGGAGAGACTAGAGAGCGTGGAGAAGACTGTGGAGGATGGTGACCGGCCAGGGATCGCCGTCGTGCACGGCTGAGGCCCAAACCCGAGAAGTACTCGGTTTGTCCACTTTTCTCCTATTTTTCAATTTATACATTATGGATTGTTTTGGGTGCTTAGGATGAGTTGGTTGGGTATCTAGGATGTTGTTAGGATGATTTGGAAGAGGGTTCACGGCTAAGAAAGCCCTGGGAAAAACTGGGAACCATTGAACCGTTTGGTTCAAAATCAAACCATGGAATTTAATGGTTTTAACTTAGGTTTAGGGATTAGAATTGATAGGAATTGAGGAAATGGGATTAATGGAATCAAAAAGGGAAGAAACAGACCAAAAATGGGGGGTCTAGAGAGCCGAACCGGTCACGCCGGTCCAACTGGACCGGCCAACCAGTGAACCGGCCAGTTCGACTGCTGAGGAAGATGAAAAGTGCACATCCCACTCTTGGGGCGCGTGAGGGCGCGTGGTCCATAATTTGGGAAAGTGTTCAACACCGGAAATCTTCTATTCGATGTAACGAAGATTTTGGGACTGGTCTCGCGTCAATCGGACATAGTTTCGATAGTTTTCGGGGTATCAGAATGTTTAGGGTCGGTTTAAAAATAGTTAAAAGTTCGGGAAAATTACGGGGCTTTGGTAGGAGGTTAATTAAGTAGTTATTAACGTTCTATTAAAATTTGGACAGGTTTGGGAGTCCCGGTGATGGTGATCGGCTCGGGGAGCCTGTGGCACGCAAATCGAGGCGGCAGCTCGGACGGTCTGTGAGTGGACCTTGTTTTCTAAATTGGTACATGCATAAATGTTTATTATATGTTTTAAATACTTGCTTGTGATGCCATGGGTGCATTTGTATGTGGTTACGTATAAGCACGTATTTCGAGGTTTCGGCCTTATACGGTGCTTATACGGGTCTGTATTTCTTTATTGATTTAAATGTAAAGGTTTTGGATTTCTAAAAACATAAACTCGGGTACGAGGCCCAGTTGTTTTACACTGATGATTTTGGGTCAGGGACCCTAGATGGATTTCCAAGTTCATGACGGTTTATGGGAACCGGCATGAACTCTGGAAAGGTCATTGTGGTTGAAAACGGTTTATGGGAACCGGCATGAACCTTTGTCAGGTCATTTTGGTTCATGACGGTTTATGGGAACCGGCATGAACCCTGGTTAATGGATGTTATGGACCATGACGGTTCAAGGCAACCGGGCATGAATGTTTATGTTATGTATATATATATATATATATATGTATTCATATACCTTCCTTTACTTCTATTATCTCCTCCGGGGAGGGTCGTTTGCCTGGGTGGACCCCGGAGTAGTCACGGAGCACCGACTGAGTGAAGTCACCCCCCAGTTGGGTTCCTTACTCTCAGGAAGGCTATGATTACTATTACCCTCGGGTAGGGTCAGTGGTCTGCGGACATTGATCTTGACTTTGAGAAGACTCGGATTGAGACCTGGGTAGCACGCGCGTAGCTTTGGAAACCGTGACAGGATTGGCTGTGTGAATTATATGTATATGTGATGTATGCTATATATGATATATGATGTGTGTTTACACAGGTTTTGGGCAGTGGCCCGTATGGTTAGTTTCTTATGAATTAGGCTGAGTCCCTTATGGATTTGGGCAGTGGCCCGTGTATTTGATTTCATTATGGTTTTCTGGATAAATGGTTTTCGAATGCATGCATGCTTTTTAGTGGAGGGTACAAATGTCTTCTTATGAAATGTTTTTTATAAACTCTTAGTTTTGTCCACTCACTGCTTTTAATGTTTTGACTGCCCTTCAGTTTGACAGCGGATGTGAACTGTAGCAGAGACCGAGATATCACATGCCTCCTCCAGATCTTGGCGTACTCTGATAGCCCGGGAGGGCAAAGGTCGGAAATATCGCTTGTCTGACACTTCGTGTCAGACGGGAGCAGGGTCATCCCGCACTAATCCTGGGGGGATTGAGATGGGTCCTGTCACCAGCGACACCATTACATGAAATATCCAAGGGGGAGTGCTGTAAATTGTATTAAGTGATATGTCAATTTATGTAAATGGGTACAAGGGGTAGATATGTAATTGTACTTATATTAACCCTAACCATATATAAGTGGGTTAATTAGTCTTGTATGAGACTCTCTCATTATTCAAGCAAAACATTTCTTTCTCTGCCTCCTTCTCTAATTCACTCCCTCCCTAAATTCTTCACAACAAAGGGAGAATTTTGAATTGGAGTGGAATAGCAACAAAATTGCGTGAAAAACAGAAAATACCGGAGCGCCCCCCCCCCCCCCCCCCCCCCCCCTTTCCAAATTTTACTTTTTGTCCAATTTTAGAATACTATGAAGATGGTCTAAGGTAGGATATGGGGAACTCCGCCAGTGCAATTAGTAATTACAATAGAGGTCTAAAGTTGGCAGCTGCTATTTTGAAGCTTACCTTCTTCGGCCATTTGGGCTCATCAAGCTGCATCACATTTTCAGAGTCCGCAAACTACAAAACCAGTATTGCCATGGAAACTGCACACTTGAATACTTGATCATGTTTCAGATATTTTGGTATGAAAACATCTATTATTTTGAGTAACGATTGGATAATAAGCTACTATGCTAGCTAGAAATTTATTTGAATGGAGGCGTTTTTTAAATATTTTAAAAATTAATATAATTCAATTCATTATAATATATGTTAACTTAGCTAAATTATATATATATATATATATAATTTCATGCTACTAATTTATTACAACAATATACAATTATCTTCGATAGAATTTCAATTTGACATTGTTGCATGTTCAAAATAAATTATGATTGAAGTATTAATTTTAAACAAAATATACATTCATAAAATTTTGAAAATTGGAAAAAAAAAATTAACTATAATAGCAACTATATACTTTTATATCAAAATATCACTATATATATTGCATTAAAAAGTCAAATTGTATTTTCAAATTGAATGTGAATTCCAAAATATATAATTTACCTACAAATATATATTAATTCTTAGTCATTAATAAGTTTTTAATTAATTAAAATATATTATACATATATTACATTAAAAAATATATATTTTATGTAACGACCCGTCCCAAATTTCAGGATTAGATTAGTGACTAATCAGGATTAGTGAGGTTAATCCGTGATTAGTGGGCGAAATCGGACGAACGATGCAAATGACTGTTTTGCCCTTGGACGTGGGCAAAACGTTGACTATTCGTCCAGGCGGTCAAATGGACTTTGATCGATGACCGTGACGTAGTTCGGGACGTCACGAGTTCATAGACAGGTGGCACGTTCAATTCCGAAATTTGAGGAAGAAGTTACGACGTTCGAAAGGTTAAGGGCAATTTGGTGATTTTGGTTAAAATGGGCAAATAGTTGACTTTTGACCTGGAAGGTCCGATGGCCAAGGGCCAAGGACCGTTACGTAGATCGGAACGATACGAATCTGTAGACAGACGGCATGCTGAAATCGGATTTCGAACGGGGAAGTTATAGGTCACGGAAGGTCGATTTCACTATACACGTACTTCGAGACGATGATGACTTGGCCTATTCTAATTGGCTAGATATTTTAAGTGGGACCCATGGATGAGTGACAAGTGTCACTCATCCCATTGGCCAATTTCCCTAAAAAGTGGATCTAACTAATTAAATATTATTATTATTATTATTTTATAATTAATCCTTTTACCATTCAATCCTAGCCTTCCATCCAATTTAATCACTCAATCCTCACGATTCCCCTCATCCCATCTCTCTCTCTCATCTGATCAGCCCTCATCTTCTTTGTTTTCTCACAAAGACACGATCACCATATTATTTCATTTTCTTCTTCTTCTTTCAAAAACCCGAAACAACACATATCACCACCCCAGCTCATCTTCATCTGTCTTGTGAGCGGCTGGCCGTGAGGAATGAGAGGCTGAGGGGCTGAGGACAACGGTGGCTCACGGTGGTGGACGGCGGAGGTGAGAAACCGAGAGCCTTATTAATATTCAAAAATTGGAAATTAGGTTTTAAGGCTTGTTGATCGAAACTAACGTTTGGGTATTGCTTCTGGGGGTCTGGGGAGACAAATGGGATGGTTTTCGAGGGCTTGGACGGCAGGAATGGACGGCGGGAGGAGGTTGCAGCCGCCGTCACCATTGTCAAACTTGAAAGGTATGGTTTTCCCAGCTTTTCTTATGATTTTAAGAGTTAATGAGAGAGGAAATGAGATTAGGAAACTTTAGAAATGAAAAAGGGATGAATTGGACCGAAAATGGACAAGTTTGGGCCTTGAACTGGTCCAGACCGGTTGGGCCGGTTCAGAACCAGCGAACCCAGTTCAGCGATTGGAGAAGATGATGAATAGTACCGCGTGTGATCTCACGCACAGAGGCTTCCTTGGGCGCGTGAAGGACATTTTGGGGATGTCTTCAACACATGAAATCTTCTATTCAATGTAACGAACATTTTGGGACCGGTTTCGTGTCGATCGGACATCGTTTCGATAGGTTTCGACGTGTTCGAAGGTTTAGGATCGACTTTAAAAATAGTTAAAAATTCTAAAAACTTACGGGACTTTAGTGAGAGGTTAATAAGGAAGTTAGTAACCCTCTAAAGTGATTTGGATAGGTTTGGGAGTCCCGGTGACGGTGATTGGCTAGGGAGAGCCGTATGGCATGCATATCGAGGTTGTAGCTCGGACGATCTGTGAATGGACCTTGTTTTCTAAATTGGTGCATGCGTAAATGTTTATTATATGATTTAATACTTGTTTGGTGATGACAGGACCCATCCCAATCCCCCTAGGATTACCGTGGAATGTGCCCTGCTCCCGTCCAACAAGGGGTGTCAGACAAGGGATAACCAAGAGCCACTGCCCAACGGGGCATCCAGAGTGCGCAAGGATCGATGGAGGAGGTGTGCAATGTCCCAGTCTCTGCTGCAATCGCATCCGTAATCAACCTGAAGGGCATTAAAACCAAAAGCTGTGAGTGGACAAAAACCAATAAGTTCATCAAATACATTTATAAGACATGTATGCCCTCCAATAAAAACGTATGCATGCCACAAAAATCAGTAACTAAAACGTTTGCTCAACCGAGCCCTTAGGGCCTTAGCCCAAAAACCGTTAACCAAAAACCAAGTGTGGGAACTCAGCCCAAAACTGTGGAATACCACCACCAGACATATTAAAACCATGTGGGCCACCGCCCAAAGCCATAAATATAAATTCATAAATCCAAAACCATTTAGGGTCCCCGACCCGACATACCATTTCATAATCAATAATCCATTTTTACCACATAACACATATCCAACCGAAAAGCCATTTCATAGATCCATTAATCCATATTTTACCATTACCATCACCAGCATCCCAGATGCTTAGCGTCCCAGACGCTTGACGTCCCTGACGTCATATCTCACGGTTTCATAAGCTACGCGTGCTGCCCGGGGTCTCTCTGGGTCCATATATCTGACATCCCTGATGTCTGACGTCCCTGATGTCAATCATAGCAATCCTGCTCCTGAGTCATCATACGGTCCGGCTGCTCCGTACAATGACCCCTCGCAGGCAATGCACCGTGACTTCCCCAGTGTCCCAGACATCTGGAGGAGACCATCATATATCCTTGTATCCAGATGGTATATGGAAAACAGTTTTCTTAAATCCTTTTATCACATCATTACAATGGGCCCTGCCCGAAATTTCCATAAAACCACGTAATTCGATTTAGGGTCCCTGACCCAAAATCACAATTATTAAACATAGGGTCCCTGACCCGAAATCACATTTATTATCCAACTGGGCCTCATGCCCGATTTTATGAACCACTGGGCCCACGGCCCGATTTGTAAACCAACTGGGCCCACAGCCCGACTTATAAACCCACTGGGCCCACGGCCCGAATTCGTAAATCAACTGGGCCCCTGGCTCGATAACATAACTCAAATGGGTCTCAGCCCGATTTCATATCAACTGGGCCCCTGGCCCGATTTCATTAACCAACTGGGCCCCCGGCCCGATTCTCAAATGGACTCCAAGTCCGAAATTTCCAACATAATTGGGCCTCAAGCCCGAGTTCATATTTCCAATTTCAAAACCATTTCATCACATTATATCCAAGTTATAAATATGAAAAATTCATGTAAAACTGGAACCTCGATTTACGTGCAAGCACGTAAATCGCCTCAAAATACGTGAAACCGTACAATTTACCAACAACCAAATCAACCTCATACAATCACAACCATAATCCATATAAAACATTTAAGCATGCATAGAATTTATAAAACCAAAGTCCACTCACATACCGTTTTAACGGTATGCCTCGATACGCGTGCCATCGGCCCTCCCGGGCCTCACCACCATCACCGGGACTCCCAATCCTGTCCAAATCACATTAGAGGGTTACTAACCTCCACATTAACATCCTATCAAAGTCCCGTAATTTTCCCGAATTTTTAACTATTTTTAAATTTAATTTAAAACCTTCGGACATCCCGAACACTATCGAGACGGTGTCCGATCGACACGAAACCAATCCCAAAATGTCCGTTACATTAAATAGGACAGAAGTCATGTTGACCTCACCTCGAGATTCGTGCCCACGCACTGTCACGCGCCGCCGTGAGTGGCTGCGCGTGAAACTCACGCGCCTGCTACAGTGCATCGTTCTAACCCGTATGTCTGGTAAACGGGTCCAATTTACCCGCGAGACGACCCAGTTCAATGTCCATCAATTCAGCCTTAATTCCTTCAATTGAGCATTCAGTTAGTTTCGTTTTAAGTCTAATTTAAGTTCTGTAAACTCAATTACACGAACACTTACCCAGATTCCATCGATTCCACGATGAACACGAAGAACACTCCGGTCACTGTTCAATCATGGGATTCCTTCAATGGTTGCAGGTTTCTTCCAATTGATGCATCCAGAAGCATCAATGGACCATGAGGAATAATTCCCCCACATCAATTTCGTCGTTTGATCACTAAATGATCACGACACAAGCTCGAACACCGTCCACTGTGCAACCATGGAGTTTCGTCAACCACGACCGTTTTCTTTCAATTGACGAACCCAAAAGCATCGTGGGATCATGAGAAGTATTTTCCCCACCTCAATTTCGTCCATCGAAGCCTCCAACTTCACGACTCAAGGTCGAATTTCCTCCTCTGTCACCAAGTGTGATCAGAGCCAAAACAACACCAATTCCCTTCGTTCCTTCGACGATTCTGGTCGTTGTGATCCCAGGAAGCTGAAGGTAATCTCCAATTCGATCCTCACGGCCTAATTCTTCCATTTCGAATTTTCCCCCCAATATTCCCGAAATCCAAAATCCAAAATTCAGTACACTCACAACCCCTCGTGTTTCCCCTGATATCTCAATCCATTACTCTATCATTTTTCTCTCAAGAACGGCAGAGAAAGGGAGCCAATTCTCCCAGTTCATCCTCTCCCCAAATTGTGCACGGTTTGAAAGAAAAACAAAGGAAAAGGAAGGAAAATGATGAATGAGGAATGATGATGTTGTAATGATGGTGTTAGGAGGGAAACATGGAGCTGGAAACAAGGGATGGGTGACACTTGTCACTCATCCGGATGTGCACAGTCAACAGTCACTATTCATTATTATATTATTATTTTAATCGGAGCCTCGGTTCGTTAGTTCGTTTCCTTGACCATAACTTCGTCGTCGAATCTCCGATTTCGGCATGCCGCCTGTCGTTGGATTCGTATTGACGATACCTACGTAACGGTCCTTGGCCCTCGTCCATCGGACCTCCCGGTCAAAAAGTCAACATTTGACCCCTATTATGTCAAATTAACAAAATACCCCTCAACTTCCAAACATCATAACTTTCTCTACGAATGTCGGAATCGAACGTGCCACCTGTCTATGAACTCGTGACATCCCGAACTACGTCACGGTCATCGGTCAAAGTCCATTTGGCCACCCGATCAAAAAGTCAACATTTTACCCACGACCAGGGGCAAAACGGTCATTTTGCACAATTTGTCCGATTCCGCCCTACTAACCACCGTTCAACCTCACTAATCAAGATTAATGACTAATCTAATCCCGGAATTCGGGACGAGTCGTTACAGATGATGCCATGAGTGCATTTGAGTGTGGTTACGTATTGGCATGTATTTCGAGGTTTCGGCCTTATACGGTGCCAATACTGATTTGTGCTTCTTTGTTGGTTTAAATGAAATGGTTTTGGATTTCAAAAGGATAAACTTCGGCATGAGGCTCATTTGGTTTTGTCTCGGCCATCTGGCTCTATTTACGATCTACGGGTCTGAATCGTGGTCGCGGCAGGTGCTATGTGCAAGGCGACGAACGATACGACACTCGCCTCCAAATTAGGATATGTTCCTTCCGGAGAGGTCACGATGCACGATCTGTGGTCGGGCAGCCGATGGAGGCTTGACTTCGGAGTGCTGACAGTTCAGGATATCGATTGGTGATGAGTGTACCATGATCTTGTGGTGGTCGCGTCGATTGATTCGTTCACGGCGACATACCAAGATTGAGGGCGGTCCTAGATGGATGGTTTCACACATCACTATGATCGGAGTCGTGACTAACCCTGAGATATCGGGCACGATGCCCAGCTGAGTCATATGTTCGGGCACGAGACCCAGTTACTTTACATTGATGATTTCGGGTCGGGGACCCTAAATGGATTTTCAGGTTCATGACGGTTTATGGGAACCGGGCATGAATCCTTTGAAAAGTTCTAAAGATGTTTTCTATATGTATATGAATGGCATGAATGAGTTCGTTATATATATATATATATATATATATGTATATATATTCATATACCTTCCTTTACTTGAATTATCTCCTCCGGGGAGGGTCGTTGGCCTAGGTGGACCCGGAGTAGTCATGGAGCACCGACTGAGTGGAGTCGCCCCTTAGTTGGGTTCCTTACTCTCAGGAAGGCTTGGATCGTAACCCCAGGGCGGGTCATTGGTCTACGAACATTGACCTTGGACTCTGAGAGACTTGGGTTTGAGACCCCGAGTAGCACGCACGTAACTTTGGAAACCGTGACAGGATTGTTTGTGTGATTATATGTATATATGATATATGATATGTGATCTACGATATATGATATGTGATGTGTACAGGTTTTGGGCTGAGTATCGTAAGGATTTGGGCAGTGGCCTGTATGGTTGGTATCTTTATGGTTTTGGGCAGTAGCCCGTATGGTTGGTTTTTTTATGGTTCCTTCGGTTATGGTTTTGGGCTTAGTTCCCACATATGGTTATTTTGATTAAATGGTTTTCGAATGCATGCATACTTTTTAGTGAAGGGTACAAATGTCTTTATGAAAATGTTTTTATAAACTGTTTGTTTTGTCCACTCACAAATTTTAATGTTTTGACTGCCCTTCAGGTTGACATCGGATGTGGACTGTAGCAGAGACGGAGATATCACATACCTCCTCCGGATACTGGCGTACTCTGATAGCCCGAGAGAGTAAAGGTTGAGAATTCCCCTTGTCTGACACTTCGTGTCAGACTGGAGCAGAGTCGTCCCGCGTTAATCTCGGGGGGATTGGGACGGGTCCTGTCATTTTAGTAGGGGCCCAGAATCCCCTGAACCTCCACCCATGCTATTATGACTATGATTATGTGTTGGAAAATTAACTTATAGGTTCTTACTAACATATAAGTTTATTAAAAAACTTGCATATAGAAAAATTAAATTCATAGGTTTTTTGACTAGTCAAAGAACTATACAATTTAAAATAAACTATAGTTTTCATATAAATTATAATTAATGTCATCTAATTGTAAACTAATACAGCAACAATCTAAGAAGCATTTATCAAAATCTATCATGATTTCAACATTACCTTTTTTTTATTATAAGATTATATTGAGGATTATGAAAACATTACTCCTATTTATAATTTTTTTTTCACTTGCTCATTTTGAAAGTAATATGAGTATCTAATCTAACTTAAAGTAAGATAATTAAAAACAAT
Organism: Prinsepia uniflora; assembly: GCA_032719365.1. NCBI lineage: Eukaryota > Viridiplantae > Streptophyta > Magnoliopsida > Rosales > Rosaceae > Prinsepia > Prinsepia uniflora. The sequence continues at coordinate 31,252,305 of CM064872.1, read as the reverse complement.
AATTCTTAAAAAATACTTTTAAATTTTAAATTTTAAAATTATTTATTTTTTGATGTTAAATAATTTGGTTAATTTCGTATATTTTAGGGTTTAATTGTTGAATTTTGACACAAAATTCAAGAATTAAACCCTATGTCGTACGATTTTTCACCGTCATCTCACCCCATCACCACCCCTCCCTGCCAATATATATATACCCTATCGTTGAAACCCAGATAATACGAACTAGAAAAAATTTAATTGTAACTATGTACAATATATATACGGTATATATATAATAATATTTATTATATGCATAATATAATAATGGACCCAAGAGGCTAAAGAAATCAAACACTAATGGGCATATAGAACAAAAAAAATAATATTATTTTTAATTGTTTTAAAAAATTCTCAATAACTCATTTATTATTTTTATTGAGATATAAAATTGTAGATGCGAAATTTATTATTTATAAATTTTTGAATAAAAAAAGTTTAAAATAAAATTTTATTTTTTTTAATATATACATATTAAAGTTTAAATAAAAATAAAAATTATCCGAGATTGAATAATAATTTACTCAATTATCCGAGATTTAATAACAACTTACTCTTACGTGTTATTATAGAACAGAAGGGACTTCAAGTCCCCTGGGAGTAAAATAATAAAACTGACCAAACCGAAATCCAATACCTCCAAAATACGACACGTAAACACAAAAACAGTGACACCCATCACTCTGTCTTTAAAACATGAAAAACACACCGAGAGACAGACCTGCAAAAGCGGGAACCAAACCTCTTCACCACCAATCCCTCCTCTCCCTCCGCCGCCATAACACCCCCACCATTTTCCCGGATATCCACTTCTTTTGCATCGACCCTTCTCTCCCTGTCACACATACATGCCGTCCCTTACAAACGACCAAAAACAAAACCAAAAAAAAAAAAACAAAAAAACAGAGCAAATCAAAGCATCAGAGGTTGAGAAAATTCGTGTATTTCGGGTTTTCTTCAATTCTCTGTCCCACCCAGAATTCATTTTTCAATTTTTAAGGCTTTCAAGCAATCATCTGAAAAAAAGTTTGAATCTTTTTGCGGTTGTTGATCATTTCTGAGACTTTGGTTATCTGAAGGCGGTTGAGTTTTTTGGTATATCAATGGGTTAAGTTTATTTGGTAGGTTCATAGATTAGATTGTGGAGACATAAGAAGAGAGAGAGAGAGAGAGAGAGAGAGAAATGGAGCAGAAGGGCATTTTTCTGTCGGCGTTGGGTGTCGGGATGGGGGTGGGAGTTGGGCTCGGGTTGGCTTCGGGTCAGACCATGAGCAAATGGGCAGGAAACGACAGCCTGAACAACGGCGTTACGCCGGATAGGGTGGAGCAGGAGCTGCTACGCCAGATCGTGGACGGCAGAGACAGCAAGGTCACTTTTGACCAGTTCCCCTACTATCTCAGGTCACACTCACACCATTATTTCTGAAGTTCCATTTTCATATAAATCAGCTACTATTTGAAATGAATTAATTTTTTTATCACCAAACTTACATTTCTTAAGTTGATGATTATGATAAATTCATTATTCATACAAGGTGAATGCAGTCCAACTATTAGCTTATAGTGTACGTGTTTCTAGTTTAAAGTTTTGTGTTAACATAGTTAGGTTGATGAATGAATTCACAGTGAACAGACGCGAGTGTTGATAACAAGCGCTGCGTATGTGCATCTTAAGCGCGCTGAAGTGTCAAAGCACACGCGCAATCTTTCTCCGGCCAGTCGGGCTATTTTGCTCTCAGGACCTGCTGGTTTGTGATCTGCAATTACATTTTACTTTGTTGTATTTACATATTCTGTGTCATTCATTTATTTATTTGGTCTTGAAGAACTTTACCAACAACAACTTGCCAAGGCTTTATCCCATTACTTCCAAGCCAAGTTATTGATCTTAGATGTCACAGATTTCTCTCTAAAGGTGAGCATGTGCAGTTTCATTATGCTTGTGTATGTGCGCGTGCTTTCTCTTGTTGTCTAATGTTTATAATCTCTGCGGTTTTACAGCTTCAGAGCAAATTTGGCAGCGGCAACAAAGCATCTGTAAGCTTTCTCTATATAATTTCCATCAGATTTTGTCATTCTTCCAAAATTTTATCATGGTTGTGTATTTACTTAGAAATTGTAATCATATATGTGGTAGGCTTTTAAAAGGTCCACTTCTGAGATGACACTAGAGCGCCTATCTGGTTTGTTTGGATCATTTTCAACATCAATCTTCCCTCAAAAGGAGAAAGCCAAAGGTATTGCTGGAAACTGTTTGTTTTATAATGATCTGGTGGATAAATACCACATAGCTCTCACCAGAAAGACTGCTTGCAGGCGGACTACGAAGGCAAAGCAGCGGTGTCGATATTAGAACAAGGTAATTGGAATACACAATGTTCTTGATAGATTAATGCGAGATAGATTAGTTTCTGATTTGTTTATCCTGTATCTACAGGGGTTTAGAAGGTGCTAGTAATCCATCAAGGCTTCGTAGAAATGCTTCTGCTTCAGCGAATATCAGTAACCTTGCTTCTCAAGGCACATCTGCAAATTCAGGTTCTTTCTTTTGAACAATACTGAAGAAATAATCAATAAAATCCTGATTCTTTTTACATTTTTTATGTCATGCTTCATTCCGTCGACTCAAAAGCATGCCCTATGATGCAAATTATTTATGCAGCGGACAAAATGCGGTTTCAAGTTTTTATTTCCATTTTGCATTTTTTTTTTTATGAAGTTTCTGTTTTCCAGGTACTCTTAAACGCACAAGCAGTTGGTCTTTTGATGAGAAGCTCTTTATACAGTCCCTTTACAGGGTAATTCCTGATATTTTTTAAGCTGTATGTTTTTAGAAGTCAACAACATGCTAGCATGTGTTTCTCATATTACGCACATGTTTTTCCTCTTCTCCCCTGTGTTTCTCCACAGGGATATAAATTTTGAAATAAGCTTGTATTTCCTTCCAGATCTTGGTTTTCGTCTCAAGTACATGTCCCATAGTGCTGTATCTTAGGGATGTTGACAGGATTTTAGCTAGATCGCAAAGGCTATATAACTTGTTCCAGAAAATGTTAAAGAAAGTCTCTGGAGCGGTGCTGATTCTTGGTTCACGGATCGTGGATTTGGGTGATGACAACAGAGAAGCGGAAGAGAGGCTTAATGCTCTTTTCCCTTACAACATTGAGATCCAGCCTCCTGAAAATGAATCCTATCTTGTGAGCTGGAAAAATCAACTAGAGGAGGATATGAAAATGATTCAGGTTCAGGATAACAAAAACCACATCATGGAAGTGCTTTCAGCAAATGATCTCGATTGTGATGATCTGGGTTCGATCTGCATCGCTAACACAATTGATCTCAGCCACTATATTGAAGAGATTGTGGTTTCAGCAGTTTCATATCATTTAATGAATAACAGAGATCCTGAATACAGAAATGGAAAACTAGTCATTTCGTCCAAAAGGTAATGGCTTTTTAATTTCTTCTTCTGCCAGTTCATATGCTGATTTTGTCACTACCTAAGTTCGCTTAAGATTTAAGAGTCAGTCCGGTGGCCCACCATTAACATCACCGATACCGTCACCAACTTGACTACCTACTTTCCTCGTAGGTGTGGGGTTTTTCTCTCAAACGGTGATATTAGAAGTGAACCATTCGTTATATATTTTATTTATTTGTTCTAGGCTTCTGATGTGGATTCGTGTTCTTCAATAAACTCTGCGTACTCATTTTCTTGGCTATAAAACAGTTTGTCCCATGGATTAAGTATATTCCAGGAGGGAAAATTCAGTGGCAAAGATACAATGAAGTTGGAAGCAAAGGCTGAAGCACCTAAGGTTTGTTCTACTTGTTTTTGGATCATTTTTTAACTCAAGAAAAATATATGAAGTACTTGTTTAACCCTTGTTTTCTGATTCATCTCCATTAATCATAGGAAGCGGGAAATGATGTGGCTGTTGGTGTGACTCCGGAAATAAAAACTGCAGTCATTGCTCCAGATAACACAGTTGGTGCAGAGATATTAGCTCCACCCATAAAAACAGAGGGTGACAATTCAATTCCACTATCAAGAGCTGCTGTAAGTGAGAATTTGGACTCATAGATGTTGTCATGGGCCTTTATGTCATCTACCCTAAACCATTATGTAATCTTAACAGGTAGAACTGGATAATGAATTTGAGAAGCGGATAAGGCCAGAGGTGATACCAGCAAATGAAATTGGTGTGACGTTTGCTGATATTGGGGCATTGGAAGAGATTAAAGAATCTCTTCAAGAATTGGTAATGCTTCCCCTTCGGAGGCCAGACCTTTTCAATGGAGGGCTATTGAAGCCGTGTAGAGGTATATTGCTGTTTGGTCCCCCGGGGAGTGGGAAGACGATGCTGGCAAAGGCCATTGCTAGGGAAGCTGGAGCAAGCTTCATTAATGTATCCATGTCCACCATTACCTCTAAATGGTTTGGTGAAGATGAGAAAAATGTTAGAGCTTTGTTCACCCTAGCAGCAAAAGTTTCTCCAACCATCATCTTTGTAGATGAAGTTGATAGCATGCTCGGGCAGAGGACAAGAGTTGGAGAGCATGAAGCCATGCGAAAGATTAAAAATGAATTCATGACTCATTGGGATGGCCTCTTGTCTAGTCAAGGAGACCGGATCCTTGTTCTTGCTGCAACTAACAGACCTTTTGACCTTGATGAAGCAATTATAAGGCGGTTTGAACGCAGGTACATATGTGTGTGTGCGTGCGTATATAAATTTATACCAATGCGTCGTTGAAATATGATTTTCTGTCAATTGATTCACTTATTTTGTGTATAAAACTAGAATTTTGGTAGGGCTACCAACTGCGGAGAACAGAGAAATGATCTTGAGAACTCTATTATCGAAAGAGAAGGTGGAAGCACAACTAGACTTAAAGGAGCTTGCAACTGTGACTGAGGGATTTAGTGGAAGTGATCTTAAGGTCAGCATTTGTGATTTTTATTATTTTTTATTTTATTTTTGAGGCTCATCGTGTACTTGGCCTGATTGAGTGTGGCATTGCTTTTGCACAGAACTTGTGTACAACAGCTGCATATCGGCCAGTTAGGGAGTTGATACAAGCAGAGAGGAAAAAGGATATGGTAAGGAAGTTTAAAGCGAGGTTGAATTTTATACTGGTGCAACTTCATGTCAACCATGGATGATCATTTTATATTGTTTTCGGGTCATTAGGAGAAGAAACAGAGAGCTCCAGATGGACAAAACCCACAAGGTTCTACTCCAGGCGAGGCGAATCCAGAAGCAAAAGAAGAGCGAATAGAGGAACGAGTGATCATCCTGAGGCCATTAAACATGGAAGACTTCAAGCAAGCGAAGAATCAAGTACCCTCTCCCCCTCTCTCCATCTCTAACACTAGCTGCATAATGAGTTTATTATCCTCGTTCACTAAAAAATGGTTGCTAATTTTTGTTAATTATTGGAATGCAGGTTGCTGCTAGCTTTGCTTCGGAGGGAGCCATGATGAATGAATTGAAGCAATGGAATGACTTATATGGGGAAGGAGGGTCGAGAAAGAAAGAGCAATTAACTTATTTCCTATGAAACTGCTGGTAGAAACTGATACATTTTCCACGGTTAGTTTTGAGAGTAAGTGGAGCATTTTCACGGAGGCTATAATTGGAAAGTAGATGGGATGAATCTTGTATTAATCTTATGGTTTATGAAGGACAATGCGTGTGCATATTGCTCGAATATAGACTTGGATTTGTGTTGCTACCATATTCTGAGCATAATAAGGTGTTGATGCGGATCCCTTATCATCTGGATTGCTGTGAATGCTACAGTTGTATTTTCATATGTAACACCAATAGGTAGAATGCCTTGAGTTTGTTTTTAGGCATCTATCTCTCTTCATTTTGTGTTTTGGGGTGGCTAAATTCTAGCAGAAATTGTGGGGGATCATGTCATTCTCTCTAGACAAATATGAGTGTAAAGTTCATGTTTTAAAGTCTTTTATTTGTGTGGGATGAGCTACGAAGTTCTCTATATTCGAGATAACTTGTCACTGCATTTGGTGCGTATCTATTTCTGCTATCTAAATCAATAATGCAATGTAGCAGTGATGTGTTAATAATTGAAGTAAAAATACGCATGAACTGCCATTCTTTCATTTATTTGGTTGTTTTTCGCTTTTGTTTGCTACTAAGGTGGGGGATAGCATTAAAGAATCGCCACCTTACATTCGACGACAACGAGAAAATAACGTCCAGCAATATTATTCTTATAGCGATACCTCTCTAGTTGTGACTATATTCTCTGGTGTCGCTCAACTACTAATAATTAGTGACTTAATATTTGCTATCTTAATCTAGCCTCTAGGTCGCCCTTTTTATAGAGTCTGGGCTCAATTGCTTTGTTTAACTTAGCTACTAATATTCAATGACTCGATATTTGCCACTTTTCCTTGAGACTCAACTACCAAACTTTGGTGACTTGATATTTGCCACCTTAATCCACCCTCTAGGTCATTCATACAATGGAGTCTCGGTCCAGTTAGGTGGTGACGGCTTCACTCAACTACTAATATTTGGCAACTCCAAATTCACCATCTTCAGACGAGGCAACTTCACTTGACTACCAATATTCGGTGACTCCACACTTTAATTTAGCCTCTAGGTCACCTTCGATGGAGACTGGGCCTAATTATGTGGCGATCGCTTCACTCGACTACCCAAACTTGATAACTTGATATTCGCCATCCTCCCTTGAGGCGGCTTCACTCAACTACCGATATTTTGTGGCTCAATATACGCCACCTTTCCTACTTCACTCAACTTCCAATATTCATTTAACTCGATATTTACCACCTTAATCTAGCCTCTAGGTTGCTCATTCCATGGAATCTGGACCTAGTTCTGCACTGACTCCTTTACTCAATTACAAATATTCAGCGACTCAATATTTTCACCTTTATCTAGCCTCTAGGTTGCCTCTTCCATCGAGCCTGGATATAGTTGCATTGTGACAGCTTCACTCAACTGTCAATACCCATTGACTCGATATTCGCCACCACCTTAATTCAGCCTCTAGGTTGCCCCCAATCCTAGTTGCATGATGATGGCTCTACTCAGCTACCAATATTCGATGATTTGATATATGCCACCACATTATTCCAGTATTTAGGTTGCCTTTTTTGGGGTGTAATTTTCTTTGATACCAATTGTGAATAATCGGATAGAACATCCCCAAAAACTAACTTGAAGAAAAGGGAGGCCAGGTGCCCCTTTTAAACCACCTTAACGTTCTTTAATGTCGTTTACAATGATGCTTCACAACTACCAGCTACTTAAAGAGGCTTGGGGAATGGAGCGTACAAATATGAACAGCATCTTTCCATTTGCCGATCAACCTAGAAGAAAGGCATAATAATATAGCTACAACACCTACTAAGGGGGTTCTACTAACCAATGCAACCGGAGAAACCTCCTATCTCAAGTTGTAAACTAGCAACCGCCATTCTTGACCAAAAACTTCATGCCAGATACCTACCATTGTAATGGACGAAATCTCGGACTCGACTCTCCTAATAGACCAAGTCAATATCCAATGAAATATAATGTAAGCCCCTCTCCCCATATCATTGCATTACAAGAAAACGCTTAAACACTGAGCAAATGATAGATTAGCGAGTATTACAAGTCCTGAGAAAAAAAAAGAAGGGACTTTTATGAACGTAGACATTAAGCAGATGGAAATTGAAAACCAATGTACAGAATATCATTAATTTGAAGTGTACTAGTATGATCACCAGGTCACACATAACAAAGCATCCATAAGAAGTATAACGAAATATGATATATGTAGTAAAAACAAGTATATGAAAAAAGGGAGAAAAAAAAAAACTTCAATTCATCCACATTCTGAAACCAAGCGTTTCGAGAATGAAAGAAATGAGAAGAGGATCCTAGCCACTCATGGATATAATGTGCAAAACACGCTGGTAAGATATTGCTACCAAACATATGTCAGCAAATAGAACCGGCTGCAACCAGGCAACTTTAAGTCTTCTTGTCCTTCAAATGCCCCTTTGGAACTTTACTTATAACCTTTGCATCAAATACTGCATACTGCTTTTTGATCTCAATCATTGCGTTCTCAGCGAATGCATCCACCTGGTCATCATATTTCTCGTAGAATACAGGGAGAGTGAAGAGTAGAACGACAGCTGTTAAGAAAGAACAGCTTGGTAAGAACATATGTAGAAAGAAATGAAAAATGCCAGTCATAGCTGATCTGAATACTAGTAATTTCATTACCTATATAGACCAAGGTCAAGAAGTTGTAACACTTGCCCAAAATAGACACAACCCACAAAGCAGCAATCACCTAAATCAACCATATTCACAAGTACCAAAAATATATACAATCAAGTCAGTAACACATCTTTTGTCACACCATTGTATGAATACACATTGCAATTCCTATATGCCACAAACAAATTGCTATTCAAGATAAAATTCTATAATCAAATTGTATGAATAGCAGCAACTCAAACTTATGTAACATGGTAGAGCAAAGGTTCCACAGAGAAAACACAAGAGCGAGAAAAAATTAAACATACAGAGAGGAACTGCTTGAGATCCTTCCCTGAAGCAATCTCTCGCATGATTAGAAAATCCCGGTTGATCTCAATTGTAATTGCAGACGCAATCTGTAGAACTGGCTTTTCGGGTATCTGGACTTGTGGAATGCGTGGTGGTGACCTAAATGTAATAACAACTGGTGCTCAGTGAATCAATCAAAACACAAAAGCATTAAACCGAAAAGAAAATCAAAGGCATGCTTACTTGTTGATGAAGGTTGAAGCGTTGGACCATAAGAACAACATAGCGATCCCAAGAATCATGCAGTGGGCCATCAGAGTCAGCAGGTGGTATCCAAGCAACTCAAAGAAAGTCCAAATGATGGTTATGGCAATAAGAACACTTGCCGATGCCTTCTTGTCCCTCCATAGGAAAACATCAGCCGCTGTGACATAGATTAAACATTAATTTTCAAATTTTCAATCATGAAAGAAGTTGCATTTTCGTGCACATTTGACCACATAAAAGTTAACCCAACACAACTTCTATGATTATAAAGGTATTCAGGAAATAATTAGCTTGATATGCCTATGTGGTTTAGCAAAAGTGGAAAAGGTATAAAAATGAACCTTTTTTTAAAGAACCAATTAAAATGGAAAACGAATTAGGAACATTATCAAACTAACCACAACTTCATTAATCAAAATCAAAATTTTGCAACTGATCAAAGCCACAAGCTCCATTCACCAGATCCAGATCCAATAGCAACGAACAACACAAATTTTTTAAAGGATAGTGACATTTTGATCACGAAATGCACCTTTTCCACCGCCGAAGACGTGGTGCACGGGCTTCTCCCTCCCAAAAAGCCTGTTAACCTTGGACTTCAACGCCGCCGCATGGCCGCCACCAATGTCCCTGTCTTGCACAAGCTCCGCCGACGGCGACGAGGTATCGTGGCCGATCTTGTCGGCTACCCTATCCCCTATCTTGTCCACCAAAGACTCCGCCACTTTCACTTCCTCATGTTGCTCCGACATTGTAAAATCGCTAGAGTTTGAGAAACGCCGGTGCGTAATGCTCTCGTTTATTTAGCGCTTCTTGAAATTTCTTCTAAGTTTTCTTTGCAACAAAGCGCTTTTCTCTGACTCTCAGTCGCTCGCTCGCTGTCTCTCTCCCTCTCGTTGCGTTTAAATAGGCGGCAACGAAACACAAAGCACGAAGGAAAATAACAGCCGCTAAATTGTCCTGTTTTGGGATACAGTAATCATCTGCCGTTGGATTTGACGCCAATCTCAGCTTGACTCCGCTGCGTACGTGGCCGGCGGAGGATCGTTCTCTAAAATCAAGGAGCGCGTATGACATAAATGAGCGAATGACATGTGGACACGTATATTGTATGCAAATTATGGTTCGCGGAAAACCTTAGCTCCTAAGCAAATATTCAATTTGGGTTTGTTGGTCAAAATTACATAATACTTGCCTCACTATAGGCGCGCGTGAGATTTTTAGGCGCGATCTGCGCAACATTTCCCAGGTTATATTATATTCTTATTTTCAATTTATAAGTGTAAAAATTTCAAAATTATATAATAAAATTAAATAATGTAAAAATTAAAATTTTACATAAAAAATCTCATAGTTAGAGAGATTTTGAATTTTCTTTCACATAAAAAAGATGGCTACATCAAAAATGAAAATTAAAAGTCTCTCTAGCTAGTAATATTTTTATATAAAATTTAATTTGTACATTATTTAGCTTTATTATATGATTTGGTGATTTTTATATGCGAGAATTGTAAATAAGAAATAATGTAATCTCGAATAACACGAGATGGTGCATAGAGTGCATTGAAAAGCCTCACGTTACCGTGAAGCCGCTTGAGGTAAGGCTAGTTTTCCTATTATCCACCCCAACTTAATTTCCCTTTCACTAACCTTCCCTTCTCTCTGACATGACTGTGAAATGAAGGGACGTAATAGCCTAATTTGGAACAAGGTGCGTTAAATTTGAATTATAACTTGAAATTAATGAAATGTCATAATTGAATTAAATTGTGTACAATAAAAATATTTATAGGGATGGGACATGCAGACCTCGTTAAATCCTTACTTGGAGAAAACCACGTGGAAAAACAACTCCAAATGAAGGAAAAAGAGTAACCCGATAGCGAAGACAATATATGAAAGAACAAAACTAAATTCATATATAATATTTGAGTATCCACATGCGAGCGTTACTTCCAGCTTGAAATTGTAACCGCAAAACATCAATAAAATTCTGTTATTCATGAGCACCTTAATAATCAAGAAGATTTCCACATTTGAAAATAGAAAAGCTTACCAAAACATTAGTTAGATGGAAGAAAAATGTCTATATAAATAACAATTTTTGTGAAGACTCCTTCTTGACCAACTAATTTCTCTTTCTTAACCATGACTTTCATTGAAGATGCTGAAACTCCCCTTAATAAAGCCACATACAACTGTCTATGATTAAAAACATGACATGGTAGGTAAATACCCACATTTGGTAATGTTTGGCCTTATGATTTATTTATGGCAAGTGCAAAATTGAATTTAACACGAAACTGCTTTCTCATCATTTCAAAAGGAAGCCTGCCTCTTTCAACAGTCTTTATTGAGATTCTAGGTAAGAACACCCTAGTTCCAACAAAATTCCTAGATAAAATTTTCGTATTGATAAGATTATTATAAGTTCCATGGAAAGCAATCCTTGTACCATTGCATAACCCCATCTTCATATCGATATTTCTCAAAAGTATTATTGGAACACCTTTTTTAGAGTCAATTGATGAGGAGGCATGTAACGCCCTGAAAATCCAAATTATGTAAATTTATAAAAATAATATGTAAAATGACGTTTTTACCCTTGGAGAGGTGTGGTTAAATGTTGACTTTTTGTTTGGAATACTTTTTGTACATTTTTCGAGGACCATTGTGTAGGTCTCGAGACGCTGAATCGGTAGACAGGTGGCACATCGAAAACGGAGCTTGGATGAAAAAGTTACGCGTCTGTGAAGTTAAGGGGCAAAATGGTAATTTGTCACGTGAGGGGCAAAATGGTCAAACGACAAAATTTAGCTGAGTCACAAGGGAGATGTCTCCTGTCACCCACCAATGATACATGTCACCTTAAATGAAGGCTTAGTGGCTGAAGTGCCACAGGTGAGATTGAACCGTTCATTATCATTTCAAATGGTAATTCAAAGGGAAAAACAAAAGACATAACAGAGGACATGATCTCCTTCAATCCAACAAGCAACCGTTTGAAAAACCCTGAGAAACTTCTAGATTTGTATGATTTTGATGTTATCCTTGGGATGGATTGGTTGACAACCCATCATGCCTCTATCGAGTGTTTCGATAAGAGGGTGATACTCCGGAGCCCAGGGTTGCCAGAGGTGATATTTCAAGGGGATCGGAAGGTGTTACCCTCTAAATTCATATCAGCCCTCACGACAGATAGATTGTTGAGGAGAGGCTGCTAGGGTTATTTGGCACATGTGATCGATGTACGGGATACCCCAGCCAGGGCCGAGGACATCCCAATAGTATGTGAGTTCCCAGAGGTGTTTCCTGAGGATTTACTAGGGTTACCACAACATAGGGAGATTGTGTTCACTATTGACTTGATTCCTGGTACACGACCTATTTCCTTGACACCCTATCGTATGGCATCAGCCGAGTTAAGGGAATTGAAGGTGCAGTTGCAAGATCTAGTTGATATGGGGTTCATTCGGCTGAGCGTGTCACCATAGGGAGCCCCCGTACTATTTGTAAGAAAGAAAGAGGGCAGCTTGAGATTATGCATGGATTATAGGTAACTTAACAAGGTTACGATAAAGAATAAGTATCATTTGCCCCGAATCGATGATTTGTTTGACCAATTAAGGGGAGCTAAGTATTTTTCGAAAATTGATCTTCGTTCTGGTTACCATCAGTTGAGGATCCGAGAAGAGGATATTTCAAAAACAGCCTTCCGGACTAGGTATGGTCATTATGAGTTTTTAGTAATGCAATTTGGGTTAACCAATGCACTGCGGCATTTATGGATTTGATGAACCGAGTGTTCCGGAAATATCTTGATCAGTTTGTCATTGTGTTTATTGATGATATTTTGGTGTATTCAAATAGTAAGAAGGCGCATGAGAAACTCCTGAGGCTTGTGCTTGATACACTAAGGGAGAACTAGCTTTTTGCCAAATTGAGTAAGTGCCAATTCTGGTTAACTAGTGTTGGGTTTCTGGGACATATGATTTCTGTGGAAGGAATATGTGTTGATCCCCAGAAGATTGAGGCAGTGGAAAATTGGGAGTAGCCGAAAACAGTGACCGAAGTGAGGAGCTTTTTAGGGTTGGCCGGTTACTACAAACGTTTTGTAGAAAGATTTTCTACGATTGCTGCCCCATTGACTCACTTGACCAGGAAGGGGATTAAGTTCATTTGGGATGAGACTTGCGAGCGGAGTTTTTAGGAATAGAAGAAAATGTTGACATCCGCTCCAGTATTGACCCTTCCAGATGATAGTGGAGAATTTGAAGTGTACACTCATGCATCCTTAAATGGATTGGGGTGTGTGTTAATGCAACATGGGAAGGTAATTGCTTATGCCTCTAGACAACTAAAGCCGCATGAACCCAACTATCCTACCCATGATTTAGAACTGGCAGCAGTGGTACATGCCCTAAAGATCTGGAGACATTATTTATACGGTGAGACATGTAGACTTTTTACTGATCATAAAAGTTTGAAGTATTTTTTCACACAGAAGGAGTTAAATGTGAGGCAAAGAAGATGGTTGGAACTGATTAAGGATTATGACTACACGATTGAATACCACCCTGGAAAAGCTAATGTGATAGCGGATGCATTGAGTCAGAAATCAGCACATTCTGTAGCCCATCTGCGGATGATACATTTGCCCTTATTGGTTGAACTCCGTAGAACTGGCGTTATGTTGGGACTTGATGACCATGGTGTTTTGCTAGCTAGTTTCCAGGTGTCGCCAATCCTAATCGATCAGATCATTGATGCCCAATTCCAAGACCCTATCTTATGTATTCTTCGAATTGAAGTGGAAGCAAAGGAAGGGCAGGATTATACAATTAGCAATGATGAAGCCTTAACAAAGGAAGGACGGTTATACGTACCGGAAGATGTAACATTAAAGAAGGAAATTCTGGAAGAGCCCCATAGTTCGGCGTACGCTATGCATCCAGGTGGGACCAAAATGTACCGTACGCTTCGAGAACATTATTGGTGACCGGGTATGAAACTGGAAATCGCTGAATATGTGAGTAAGTGTTTGATATGTCAGCAGGTAAAAGCTGAGAGACATAGACCCTATGGAGCTTTGCAACCACTTCCTATCCCATAGTGGAAATGGGACCATATAACCATGGATTTTGTGTTTAAACTTCCTAGGATGCCTAGAGGCCACGATGGAGTTTGGGTGATCGTGGATAGACTCACCAAGTCAGCGCATTTATTACCTGTGAGGGAAGACTTTAACATAACCCAGTATGCCAGACTATTCATTAATGAGATTATACGATTACATGGCACTCCTGCCTCTATCGTATCGGATCGAGATCCACGATTTACATCAAGATTCTGGCAGAGTTTATAAGAAGCTTTTGGGACAAGATTTCATTTTAGTACGACGTTCCACCCTCATACAGACGGGCAGTCAGAACGGACCATCCAGACCTTGGAAGATATGATGAGAGCATGTGTTTTTCAATTCCAGGGTACTTGGGAATCACATTTACCATTGATGGAATTCTCCTACAACAATAGTTACCAAGAAAGTGTTGGGATGGCACCTTACGAAGCCTTATATGGACGACAGTGCAAAACCCCTTTGTGTTGGACTCAAGCGGGCGAAAGAAAATTATCTAGGTTCGAATTGATAGATTTGACAACGGAGAAAGTTAAGCTCATCAGAGATAGACTCATGGCAGCCCAGGACAAACAAAAGAGCTACGTGGACCGTCGGATCAGAGATCTTGTATTTGCAGTTGGAGATTGGGTCTTTATGAAGTTATCTCCTTAGAAATGCGTAGTACGATTTGGCAGGCGCGGGAAATTGAGCCCCTGTTTCATCGGACCATATGAGATTGTTGAGAGGATTGGTCGGGTTGCTTACAGATTAGCATTACCTTTAGAGCTTTCCAGGGTCCATGATGTATTCCATGTGTCAATGCTACGAAAATATGTGTATGATGAGTCCCATGTGTTAGAAGAACAGCCCGTTGAGCTCAGGGAAGACCTAAGCTTTGAGGAACAGCCTGTACAGATCTTGGATCGAAAGGATAAGGTGCTTCGTTGGAAAATGATACCCCTAGTGAAGGTTCTTTGGAGAAATTAGAACGTGGAAGAGGCCACATAGGAACCCGAGACACTGATGCGAGAGCAGTATCCATATTTGTTTCACTGAAATTTTGGGGACAAAATTTCTTAAGGGGGAAGGTTGTAACGCCCCGAAAATCCAAATTATGTAAATTTATAAAATAATATGTAACATGACGTTTTTACCTTTGGAGGGGTGTGGTTAAATGTTGACTTTTTGTTTGGAATAATTTTTGTACATTGTGTAGGTCTCGAGACGCTGAGTCCGTAGACAGGTGGCACGTCGAAAACGGAGCTTAGATGAAAAAGTTACGGGTTTGTGAAGTTAAGGGGCAAAATGGTAATTTGTCACGTGAGGGGCAAAATGGTCAAACGACGAAATTTAGCTGAGTCACAAGGGAGATGTCTGCTGCCACCCACCAAGGGACATATGTCACCTTAAATGAAGGCTTAGTGCCACGGGTGAGATTGAACTGTTCATTATCATTTCAAATGGTAATTCAAAGGGAAAAACAAAAGACAAAACAGAGGACATGATCCCCTTCAATCCAACCAGCAACCGTTTGAAAAACCCTGAGAAACCTAGAGCAATTGAGAGAGTGAGGGCAAGAAAATAGAAGGATAAAAACGAGGGACTGAGAGGAGGCTTGAAAACTCGTATTCGAGAAATTGAAAAACAAAGTGAAAAATTTGAATTGAAAGTTGTAAGTTTCAAGGATCAAATTTGAGATTGGATTCAACCTTCTGAGACCATTTCGAACCAGTACACAACCAAAAAGAAGGAAATCAAGGCTGTTTTGATCAAGAACAGAAGCTCCACTTTCTTCACAAAATTGAGCTTGGGTTCGAATAGCTGGAGGTAAGAATTGGTGAAATTAATTATGTAGAAACGTCTATTTCACTCTCACGATGCTTCCTATGTAAATACGAATTGGGTGAACCTAATAATGAAACCCGTTTGAAGGTTCATCGTGGGATGTAAGGATTAAGGTTATGATTGAAGCAATTAAGGTTACAGAACCTAAATTAAGAGAGGTTAGATGGAATTAGATGAAAGAATGGAAGAAATCGAGGTAGAATTGAGGAAGATTGTACCGGGTCTAATCGCGGGTTCACAACCCATTTAACAGTGAATCGGGTGAAAGAGATGGTACTGTAGCAGTACTGTGCACAGCGCGTGGCTTTCACGCGCAGCTGCTTTCGGCGGCGAGTGAGGGCGCGTGGCTGAGTTTTTGAGGATGGGTCCAACATACTTTTTAATGTTCTCGATGATACGAACCTATTGGCGTTGGTTCGGGTCAATCGGATATGGATTCGGAATAGTTTCGAGTACCCGAAACGTATAGTTTATGTTTAAATAATATTATTAAATTTCGACGATTAGGAAATTCGTATGTGGGGTTATGTGATAACCTAGTAACCTTCAATTACTTTGTTTGACAGGCCGGAATATTCCCGTGACGTCGGAAGAGAACAAACAGCTCGAGACTGAACAATCTGGACGGTGTGTGAGTGGACTTTTGTTTTCTACCCAGAATGCATGCATATATGTTTTAAATGCTTTATGATATGATTTGAAATGCTTTGGCATGATTGATGTTTTGATATGATGATTTCCGAATTTTGAGAATATTATATTGTTTTATATGATTTTGGGCATGATTTTCGAGAAAATTGTGATATTGTTGTTTTGGGCGAAGGCCCAGAATTTGAGATTAGTTTTGACTTGGATTATGAGTCAGGAAATTGATTTGATGAAATTGTAATGTTTTTGGATACATTTTATGAATTTATGTGAAAATGGCAACTGAGGTTGCGATTGCACAGATTTGCGTGAAAATGATATTTTGGGCTTGAGACCCAATTGGATAATGATTTTGACTCGGATTTGGAGTCACATGTGAATATGATGAAATTGATGATTTTGATTTATAAAGTGAATTTTGGACACTGTTTTTATGATGGATTTGTGGAACTTGCTTGTGAAAGCTATGTTTTTTACCAGAGGCCCCGTTGAAACGTTTTTGACTTGATTTGATATTTGAATGGTTTTAAAATGAGATTACTGGATTTGGTGGCTGTTCCACATATACCATCCTCTGTGATTTGATGGTCTCCTCTAGACGTCATAGATCCTGGAGTAGTCACGATCCACTGCTTGGAGATGAGTAGCTCCGAGGGAGGCTCGATCTCAAGAGTGTGAGATTATGATGATATCCTCCAGACGTCGTAGATCCTGGAGATGATATCACCCGAGACGTCATAAATCCTAGGGAGGTACTCGGACGTGAGACACCCGAGTTTGTACGCGTTGCATTGATATCGTGACGGGTTACTTGGATATTGAGATTGGCTATTGAGGATTGGTGGTATTATGATTTATTGATATTTGTGTCCAGATACTTTATATTATGAACTGATTTGCTAAACATGAGTTTTATGGAGCATGGGAAAACATGTTTTGATTTTATCGGTCCACTATTCATACTTGATTGATTTCACGCTATTACTCATGTTTTATGATATGCATGCATGTTTGCGAAAATGGAGGGTAAGAATGTATTTTGATAAATGTATTTCTAAAACTTTATTTTTGTCCACACACACCTTTGATGTTTTATTTACCCTCCAGGCCAGTGCACATGTACAAGGGCTAGTGACGAGGTAGAGGAATAAGTAAACTGTTGCACACTCTGACACCTTACAGAGTAGGATTTTGATCCCTACTTGTAATATTACCTATGCTCTGTAAACCTGTTGACTAGTCAAACTTGTGAGGTCAACGGTCCTGGAAAACTTAACTATCCCTTGTCTGACAATGTTTGTCGTTTGTTATGTTATATATGTATATATGTATATATGTAAGGTTACTTTTGACACTTTAGAGTTATTGTCAGACGGGAGCAGGATCCTTCACGACTATTGAGGGATAATCGGGATGGTTCTTGTTAGGCATACAATTTCTTGTTGATACAAATTTCTCCTATCATTCTCAACCAAATCAAAAGAGTATAAGATTTGTTTTAGACCCGAAAACATATTGATGATTCACCCTCCCATAGTATGATTATGGAAGATGGAAATTCCATCATATCTGTAAGGACCCGTCCCGAAAGTTAGGATTAGTGAGGTGATTAGTAGTGGATTAACTGGGTTAATCGGTAGTTAGTGGGTTACTTTTGGACCTTGGGTGCAGAATGACGATTTTGCCCTTGGAATGGGCAAAATGTTGACTATTAGTTCGGGCGGTCAATTGGACATTGAACGATGACCGTGACGTAGTTCGGGACGTCATGAGTCCGTAGACAGGTGGCACGCCTGATTCCGACGTTCGAGGAGGAAGTTATGATGTTCGGAAGGTTGGGGGCGTTACCGTAATTTTGGAGAAATAGAGGGAAAACGTTGACTTTTTGCTGAACACTTGGTTTTCACGTAGACCGAGGACCATTAGGTATATCTCGTCGTCCTGAGTCCAACGACAGGCGGCATGCGTTCATCGGACGTCGGACGAGCGAGATAGGGGTCTAGAACGGTGAAGGGCAAAATGGTAATTTTGATTTATATGGGCATTTTGGGCTTTTTGTGCCTTGGGAATTGGGCCAATTTGATAAGGCCAAGTGTATAGGAAGGATTAGATATTTTTGAGTTTGGGACCACAGGGCTTTGACACATCGGGGTTATCTAGTGGGTTCTACAAGGTTTCACGGGTAAATTAATTTGGGCTGTGTCTAGTGTAGTCGTGCATTCGAGAGAAAACAGAGTGAGGTTTGAGAGGGAAATTGATCGGGTTTTGGGTGAGTGTGTGAGTGCTTGAGTGTGTGAGTGTGATTAGGGGAAGGCTGAGAGTGCAAGGAAGGTGGTGAGAGGAATTGAGAAGTTGAGTGAGTGTGTGAGGAGGGTGTGAGTTTCTCAGGAAAACAGAGAGGGAGTTTGATGGGGTGCCGTCGTGTTTTGATCAAAACGGTCGAGTGGTGGTGTTCAGAGGACGGAGGAGGACCCGAGGAGTTGAGTGGACACCTAGGGACACGGCGGAGCCCACGGCAGTGAGCGGCAGGTGAGGATCGGGAATCCCCAAGGAGGTCGAGGAACGTACAGGACGTTCGGGACGTGAGTGACGTGCCCGGTAACTGTGAGTGGACTTCTTCCTTATAACTGAGCATGCATAACTGCTTTTAATTACTTGATTTATGGTTTTATATGTGATTTCATGATTATTGATTATGCTATAACTGTTTTACATTATTGCACGTTTTTTGAGGAAATTACGTATTTTGCACGTTTTACGAGAAAAACTTGATTTTTGATTATGATGCTATGGTTTTGGAATTTCAAACGATAAATGGTTTTCAATGATTATAAATGGATTTTGGAACATGATTTGACAAACAAGGTTTTCGGTTTTAGAATCGGATTTCGGAAAACGGAATTTGGTTTTAAAATTGAAAAGTGGAATTCTGGATTTAGGTTCGGAATGACGGTTCTGAATGCCGGAAGGGCTTAAGGATGGTAATTTTGGATTCGGGTTTGGATATGGATTTAGAAAAGGTTTTCAAATGGTTTTGGATTGGATTTACTGGATCTGATTATTGGGTTTAAAGACCCGGATTATGTTTGACGGGGGACGGGCCCGGATTGGGTTTAAAGACCCGGATTGAGTTTAAAGACTCGGGAGTTTAAAGACTCGGATATTGATATTTTCCCCGTAGGCCTGTTGAGTTTAAAGACTCGGGAGTTTAAAGACTCGGATTATATTGAGGCCTAGATTGAGTTTAAAGACTTGGGAGTTTAAAGACTCGGATAGATCCAACAGGTTTGATCGGATGATTATATTGGTATCTTATGTTTTACTGCTAATGTTTTATAACGTTATCATACTGTGTTTATGTTGCTGCGGTTCCCATGATGAACATAATGTGATTTATAAATGTTTTCAGAAATTGGGTTATGCATGCATGTTTTCAAAACGGAGGGCCAAACTCTGGTTTGTTTATTAAACCGTTTTTGAAACTTTTATCCTTTGTGGTCCACTCACACTTTCTAGTTTTTAATTGCCCTCCAGGTCGTGGAGCTAGCGCAGGGGTTGACGTTGAGGCAGCGTCGGAGGCATAGAGTACTCGAGTGTTTTCTCGGAGTAGTTTCAGTGTTCCGTTGTGCATGTACTCTGTGTGTGGTTTTGTTTTACTTTGTTTGGTACAATGCTCTGTATAACGGTTGACTCTTGGATGTTTTAAATTCTCCTTCGTCTGACAATGTAATTTACGGTTTGCGTGAGGTTCTTTCGGGTCTTTGTGCTGGATTGTCAGACGGGAGCAGGGTTTACCTCGGTTATCGGGGTGATAATCGGGGTGGGTCCTGTCAATATCCTTATTTAAAGTTGGGTTTTCTCCATTACCAATAGTGAGTAAAAACTAAGAAAACTCTTGAACGTTGATGGATGTAACGACCCGTCCCGAATTATCGGGATTAATTAAGAATTAATGGCGGATTAGCGAGACTAATCAGGGATTAGACGAGGATTAACGGACGAGTAGGGCGAAATGACGATTTTGCCCCTAGAATGGGCAAAACATTGACTTTTCATTCAGGCGGTCAAATGGACTTTGGTCGATGACTTTTACATAGTTCGGGACGTCATGAGTTCGTAGACAGGTGGCACGCCCGATTCCGACCTTCGTGGAAGAAATGATTTTATGAAGTTCAGGGGCATTTTGGTAATTTGGTTGAAAAGGGGCAAACGGTTGACTTATGTCCCGGGAGGTCCGATGGTTGAGGGCCGAGTAGCGTTATGTAGATCGGGACGATACGAATCAGTAGACAGGTGGCATGTCGAATTCGGACGTTCAACGGAAAAGTTACGTTTCACGAAAGTTCCGAGAAATTATTGCACGTTTTACGACCCAAATTGACTTTTATCTCAAGTCGACCCCAGATATTTTTCCAAGGCCCACTGGCCACCCTTTTACATTCAAGCATATCACCCATTTTACTTGTTCGGGCATACCAAACCCAAACCCGATCAAACATCCAACCCTAATCCAAACCCTTACCCCATATGATCATATCTGAGGAACCAAAAGAGTGAGATGAGGCTGATGAAGTTGAGGACGGTGGGAGGAGAAGGCTGGGCCGCCGTGCATGGTGGAGAGAAGGTAAGGTGCTCGGTTTTGATTTTTGGATTCAATATTTCGATTTGGGCATCATGGACGGTTTTGAGTGTTTGGATAATGTTTATTAGATTGATAGGGGTGATTAGGGGCTCTTTTTGATGGCTGAGAGGGGAGGTGCTGCCCAGGAAAAAATTGGAAAATTTGAACCATGGGATTCAAATCAAAACAGGTATAGTTTTCCTTAGGTTTAGGGATTTGAATATATGGGAAATGAAATAGGAAGTTTAGGATTGATATGGAAGGAACTGGACGAAAAATGGGTGAGAAACCAGGCCGGACCGGTCACGCCAGTCTTGGCAGACCGACTGCACAAGGCTAAACCGGCTGGACCGAGTTCACGGCGGGTTGAAGATGATCTACAGTGGGCGCGTAAGCCACACACGCATACCCTTTGGGCGGCGTGTGGCAGAGTGTTTGGGGATGACTTCAACATATTAAATCATCTATTCGATGTAACGAACATTTTGGGACTGGTTTCGAGTCAATCAGACATCGTCTCGATATAGTTTAGGCTGTCCGAAGGTTTCGATCGCGTTTAAAAATAATTAAAAATTCCAGAAAATTACGGGGCTTTAGTGAGGGGTTATTTAAGTATTTAGTAACCCTCTAAATTAATTTGGACAGTTTCGGGAATCCCGGAGGTGATGATTGGCCCGGGAGAGGCATATGACACGCGTATCGAGGCGCGGCTTCGGACGGTCTGTGAGTGGACCTTTCTTTCAAACATGATGCATGCATAAATGTTTTATAAGTGTTTTAATATATGTTTTGTGATGCCATGAGTGCATTTGTTTGTGGTAGCTTAGGATCAACATATTTGCACGTTTTTCGAGTTTTCGACTTTATATTGTACCTTTGCGTACTGCGTTTTCAATGATGGTTTGATGAATTGATTTCAGATTTGGAAATATGAAATCGAGCAAGAGAGCCATTTGATTTACAAACTCTCGGACTTGGAGTCCATTTGATTTGACGAGGAATCGGACCGAGGGTCCATTTGAGTATACGATCGGGCCAAGGGCCTCGTTGGTTTACGAATTCGGGCATGAGGCCCAGTCGGTTGTAATCTCGGGCTGGAGGCCCCTTTGATTGTGGTATCGAGCTTAAGGCCCCATTGGTTGTGAAATCGGGCTTGAGGCCTCGTTGATTATGGTTTCGGGCTTAAGGCCCAATTAGTCGTGATATCGAGCTAGAGGCCCAGTTGATTGTTAAATCGAACTTGAGTCCCAGTTCGGTTTTTGAAATGAGAATTAGGGCCTGAGACCAGTTGAACTGTGGATTTAGGCCGAGGCCTGTGAAACTGATTTGAATCGGATTCGAGGAATCCTGTTGAGATGAATCGGGTATGAGACCCAGTTGAAATATATTTGAGAAAGAAATGATTTGAAATGTACTAATCCTTCATATGATTTATATGGTCTCCTCCAGACGTCGACCTAGAGAGTCACGATCCACAGAGCAGAATGGGTATCCCTATAGGGATCCCGTTCCAGGAGTGGAAGTTATGATGTGATCCTGGACCAGATTCCTGAGAGATGTGCGGACTAGATCCAGAGATAGAGCCTCCCAGATGGAGAATTCCTAGGGGAAGACTCGGAATGAGACCCCAAGTAGTGTGCGCAATAGTATAGAGATGAAATTGTGACATATATCGGGGATGTATTCCCAAGGGGCTTTGTGCCCCGAGTTGGTATCTTCTCGGAAGTGCCGCGGATGGGTTATCCGTATGTCGATATGTATGAGATTCACGGAAAGTGATTTGGGGGCGGAGACCTTGTGTTCCATGTTTTAGAAAGTGATTTGGGGCAGAGACCCTGTATTTGATATTTTGGAAATGGTTTGGGGCGAAGACCCCGTATTCGATGTTTTGGTATTTTAATGAGAACAGTTTTGGGTTGAGACCCACGTTTATTGGATTTGGGCAGAGTCCCACTTGTCTTTGATTTGGACTGAGTGATTTACGATTTTTGTTGTGATTTCGGGTCAGGGACCCATAAATTGTTTTTATGGTTCATGACGGTTTATGAGGACCAGACATGAACCCTTGAAAGGTTTTGAGAATGTTTCCAAATGGTTTTATGAACGTTTGGATAAATGATTTTTGAATCCATGCATATGCTTTTAGTGAAGAGCATAAATGTCTTATTGTGAAAATGTTTTATTAAAATATTATTTTGTCCACTCACGACTTTTAATGTTTTGAATGCCCTTTAGGTTGATCGCTGATGCTGGCTGTAGCAGAGATCGAGACATCACACTCCTCCTCCTACGATCCTTGCGTACTCTGGAAGCCCCGCTGAGGGCTAAAGACGGAATTTTGCCTAGTCTGACACTTCGTGTCAGACGAGATCAGGCACATCCCACGTTAATCCCGGGGGATTCGGGACGGGTCCTAATAAAGTGGTATCAGAGCATGTCTTGCTCTTAGAGCGTGTTTTACTCTTGGTGTACGCGCAGGTCGAGTATGTGATATCTCTGCATCATAAAATCCTGTCATCAACCTGATAATTAGGGTATTATGTAACGACCCGTCCCAAATTCCTAGATTAGATTAGTGACTAATCACGATTAGTGAGGTTAATCCGTGATTAGTTAGGCGAAATCGGACGAAGGATGCAAAATGACCGTTTGCCCCTAGTCATGGAAAAACGTTGACTTTTCATTCGGGCGGTCAAATGGACTTTGACTGATGACCGTGATGTAGTTCGTGACGTCACGAGTTCATAGACAGGTGGCACATTCAATTTCGACGTTCGAGGAGGAAGTTATGACGTTTGGAAGTTTAGGGGCATTTTGGTAATTTTGGTTAAAAAGGGGTCAAATGTTGACTTTTTGACCGAGATGTCCAATGGCCGAAGGCCGTTACGTAGATCGGGACGATACGAATCCATAGACAGGCGGCACCCTGAAATCAGACTTCCAACGGGGATTATAGGTCACGGAAATTCAGTTTCACTATGCACATACTTCGAGACGGGGCTGAGTTGGCAAATTCTGATTGGCCAGATATTTTGGGTGGGTCCCATGGATGAGTGACAAGTGTCACTCATCCCATTGGCTAGATCCCTTAAATTGTGGATCTAAGTAATTAAATATTATTATATCTATTATTATATAATTAATCCTAACCACACTAAATCCTATCCATCCATTTCACTTAATCTCTCAAATCCTCACCATCCATTATTTCTCTCATCTCTCATCTGATCAAACATCATCATCTTCATCAAACTTCATATCTTCTTTCTTCATCCTAAAACCTGAAACCTTCCCCTCCATATTTTCTTCATTTTTCTTCAAACACCCAAACACCACCCATCACACTATCACCCTACTTGCATCATCTTGACCGTGTGAGGAGTAATGAGAGGCTGAGGACACGACGGGGGTGGCTCACGGTGGTGGACGACAGGAGAGACCGTGAGGTAAGGAAAATATTTGAAAATTCAAATTTCGGTTTTAATGGTTTTTACTAGATTTCATTAATTGGGTAAGGTTTCTGGGGACTCTAGGAAGCTAATAGGATTAGTTTTGGGGCTTGTGATGGCCGGAAATGGCCGTGAACGGCGGGGGAAAATCCGGCCACCATTAACGGCGGTTGAAGCTACGAGTTTGGTGAATTTTGGTTCCGTTTTAATAGCTAAAAAGATTAGAAATGAGATTAGGATCATATTAGGATTAAAATGGGATGAAATGGACCCCGAATCGGTCTAAAAACCGGAGAAAACCGAGGTTGAACACGAATGAACAGTACTATGAACAGTGGTTGGAGGTTGAAGACGATGAACAATGTTTTTGACCTTCTAGGGGCGCGTGGGCCATAATATGGGAAAATGTTCAACATATGAAATCTTCTATTCGATGTAACGAAGCTTTTGGGACTGTTCTCGCGTCAATCGGACATCATTTCGATAGGTGTCGGGGTGTCAGAAGGTTTAGGGTCGGTTTAAAATTAGTTAAAAGTTCGGAAATATTACGGGGCTTTGATAGGAGGTTAATTAAGTAGTTAGTAACCTTCTATTACAATTTGGACAGGTTTGGGAGTCCCGGTGACAGTGATCGGCTCGGGAGAGCCTACGGCACCCAAATCGAGACGACAGCTCGGACGGTCTGTGAGTGGACCTTGTTTTCTAAATTGGTGCATGTATAAATGTTTATTATATGTTTTAAATACTTGTTTGTGATGCCATGAGTGCATTTGGATGTGTGGTTACGTATAGGCACGTATTTCGAGGTTTCGGCCCTATACATAGCCTATACGGGTTTGTATGTCTTTATTGGTCTAAATGAAATGGCTTTGGATTTATATAAGGATAAACTCGGGTATGAGACCCATTTGATTTTGTCTCGGGCATATGACCTCAGATTTCGGGCACGGTGCCTAGCTGATGTCCTATGTTCGGGCACGAGACCCAGGTTACTTTACGGTTTTGATTTCAGGTCAGGGAACCTTAAATGGATTTCCAGGTTCATGACGGTTTATGGGAACCGGCATGAACCCTTGTTATGGTATCGTGGTTCATGACGGTTTATGGGAACCGGCATGAACCCTTGTTGGTCATTGTGGTACATGACGGTTTATGGGCACCGGCATGAACCCTGGTTATGTTATTCTGGTACATGACGGTTTATGGGAACCGGCATGGTTATGTTATTATGGTACATGACGGTTTATGGGAACCGGGCATGAAGGTTGTTGTCTATATGTATATGAACGGATTGGATGTTATGGATCATGACGGTTCAGGGGAACCGGGCATGGATGTTTATGTTATGTATATATATGTTCATATACCTTCCTTTACTTGTTCTATCTCCTCCGGGGAGGGTCGTTGGCTTGGGTGGACCCTGGAGTAGTCACGGAGCACCGACCGAGTGGAGTCACCCCCCAGTTGGGTTCCTTACTCTTAGGAAGGGTATGATTACTATTACCTCTGGTAGGGTCAGTGGTCTGCGGACATTGACCTTGACTTTGAGAAGACTCGAATTGAGACCTGGGTAGCACCGACGTAGCCTTGGAAACCGTGACAGGATTGGTTGTGTGAATTATATGTATATATGATGTATGCTATATGATATATGATGTGAGTTTACACAGGTTTTGGGCAGTGGCCCGTACGGTTGAGTCTTTATGATTCTTTCAATCTCGGTTTTGGGCTTAGTTCCCACCTATGGTTTTTCGGGATAAATGGTTTTCGAATGCATGCATGCTTTTTAGTGAAGGGTACAAATGTCTTCTTATGAAATGTTTTTATAAACTAGCTGTTTTGTCCACTCACATTTTTTAATGTTTTGACTGCCCTTCAGGTTGATAGCGGATGTAGACTGTAGCAGAGACCGAGATATCACATACCTCCTTCGGATCCTGGCGTACTCTGATAGCCCGGGAGGGCAAAGGTCGAAATTATCCCTTGTCTGACACTTCGTGTCAGATGGGAGCAGGGTCATCCCGCACTAATCCCGGGGGGATTGGGATGGGTCCTGTCAGCGTGTTATCAGAGCGAGGTTATCTCTATTCGAGCAACCGTGGAGCTCTTGGAGTAGTACGCAGGTCGAGGATGTGGTATCTCAATGGGCTACAGTTCGTGGTCAACCTGATAGTTGGGGTGCCGGTACGATAGTTAGTAGGATTAAATCGTGGATGTCTTGGTTCGGCACTTGATGCCGGAGTTGCCATAATTCTATCAAGGTTGACAGTGTGGGACCCTTTGGAAGGATTAACGTAATGGTACGTTAGAGTTATGATCGTGTGACGGTTAGTTGGGATCGTTTTCACGACTTCGTAGGATCGTTTTGACGGTAGTTTGGTGTTGTGACCATTCAATGGTCGGATCTTGTTGTGTTTGGTGGCTATGCTATTGGGAGCAGCCAGATTCGTGGAATCCTATTTGATTTGCCGGTAGGATTGGATTGACGTCTTTACGATGTCAGGACCGCGGATTCGGTCCGATTGTTGATTTTACTACTTTTCGCAGTTGGGTTCAGGGGAACTCTAGGCGTGGTCGTGGAATCCTAAGGTAGGATGTGTATGGTTCGGAAATGTAAGTTGATGAGTGGTTTGACTTGGACGACTATTCGAATTTGGATTCGTTAGTCGGTCTAGCCATGTCAGCTTTAGTGATGGGACTGCGCTCTGCAGTCGAGGTTGTACTTATCGGTTTTACTTAGTTGGTTGTCGTACTACTTAGTAGTGATGGGCTGTTGGTGCAACTAAGGTCATGGACGACCTAGTAGACGACGTTGGTTTAGTCGAGTTACGACTGGTTAGAGTTCGGTTGGACAAGTTATCAGGGTTGGTACTTGCCGATGGAATCCCTGAGCGGGGATACGGAGTAGTTGGTACGGTCGATTGATTCCGTTGGATGCGGAGTCTGGATATCGAGATGTTTTGGTGGTTAGGTCTGCACGAGTCTTTGGCAGGCGCTACTACCGAGAGTGGTTGTAGTTACGGTTGTTGGGAATCGGGGACGTTCAAGGGATGTTTCCTTTTCTCGCATGAGTTGTTAGGGTGACTGTACCCAGAGTTGTCGGGTACGAGGGAGGCAGAGTTTCTCCCATTCGAGCAGAGGTACGGGGTCGTCGCTCGGTATGAGCGGAGATCCAGGGTTGTCAGTTTGTACAAGGGGTACTGATACTGATACTGGTGATAGTGCGTTGGTACTGGTACTAGCACTGGTGCTGGTGCCGGTGATTGTGATGACGTTGAGTCACATCCGACGTGATGGGCATGTGTTCGGTATCTGTAGTCCGGCAATGGATCACGGATAGAGTTAAATTGGTGATGGACACGTGGTTGATGTCCGGGTATATGGTTTCCAATCTTCTTGGAACTTCGGAATCGCGAAAGGTTGCGATTGAGGTGACGAGAGGAATGCGGGTTTTCCGCATTGGTATTGGGTATGTCGAAGTCATTTTGGGTGACTTCTCAGGTTCTGCCATGGCAGGTGATGCATATGTGGCAGATGATGTTGATGATGTAGATGTTGTTGGTTGCCACTAGTACACTGATCGTGTATT
This sequence comes from Prinsepia uniflora, assembly GCA_032719365.1. Taxonomy (NCBI): domain Eukaryota; kingdom Viridiplantae; phylum Streptophyta; class Magnoliopsida; order Rosales; family Rosaceae; genus Prinsepia; species Prinsepia uniflora. Next base: position 31,224,161 of record CM064872.1, on the reverse strand, counting down.
GGTTGGTGGACCCGTGATTGTCTTGGGTCATCAGGTGGATTGTTAGCTGAGTGAACTTATGTGGATCTCGATGGGGATCGGGATTGTGATGTTGTGGACCTTGGACATTGTGACGATTCTCGATCGTGACGTTCATGGTCGGGTGATGTAATGATAGGATCTGGATTGTGATCTTGATGATCCAGATAAGTGGAGAGTTTATCCCTCTTACTTGGTTGTTTGAGTTAAGGATCTTGGGACTGAACTTCTTTTCGAAGTGAATCCCGTATGGTATATTACGCCCGAGTAGGTGTCCGAAGAGGTCGGATTTGGTTAGCTTTGGATGTACGTATATTGTGATTGGCTTCCCTATGAAGTCAATCGATGGTATTGGAGTAATCGTTTGAACATGTATCCGATAGGTTCGGATATAGTGTGTCTCAGTAGACGAGAATGAAATTTCGGGTTTTGGAATCAGATTTCTGGATGACGATTCAGGATTTGATTTTGGAACTTGAAAGTGGATTTCTGGAATTGGGTTTTGGAATCGGATTTTGGGTGACGATTCAGGATTTGATTCTGGAGCTTGACAATGGATTTTCTTTTACGGATTTGGGTTCGGAATGGTCATTCCTAATGCCGGTTTATGGAATGATGCTTTCGGATTCGAATTTGGACATGATTATGGATATGATTTCTGGGTTTGGATTCGGGATTTCTTACGAAATTGCGGATTCAGATTCGGATTTGGAAATAGATGATGGTTTGGAGTTTTGGATCTCTCTAGAACTGGATTGGACAGATGGACTCCATTATAGAAGCGTGTCTGGTTACGACCTAGGTGGTCGTGTTGTTGTCGTTATTGTTGTAGTCAGGTTGGTAATGGATGTATGTACCTTGTACGTTGTTCGAGGTACGATACTGGGTAGACTTGCGATGCCTGGTGACGGTATAAAGGTTATACTAGGGGTACATTGGTGAGTGTGTTGGTAGTCGGCTTAGTTCCGATACCATTGGATTAGTTGAGGTCGTGAACTGGACAATGGATACTATGCATTGGGTCAGGGTATTCTGATGGGTCTAGTTACACACAGATTGAGTGAAATGCTTTGTGGGTAAGTGTTTACTCATGGTTGAGTCCGTTGGTGGTTAGTATAACCACAAGTGGTTATAGTGTTAGTTTTCGACTGACGACTGTCAAGTGGTGACGGTTTGTCGGAGGTGTCATTGTGGATCGATTAGTGAGGTCTGGTGACTCCTAGCGGGAGCAGATGTCAGGATAGATTAGTGATTGAGAAGGGAACCGTCTAGTTTTTACGTCAGCAAAAAGGTAGATTTGACAAGTGGTGTCAGTTCGGAACGTACGATTACTGTCATTCGACGTGGTCGAATGTAGTCGGGACGACATGAGTGTTAGTGGTACGTCTGGTTGCAGACAAGTATTGTTTTAGCTATTGGGTGTACTAGTGTACACCTGTTTCGAGATCAATTCTACTTTCCACGAGGTGGTTGTGGAATCAGGATAGTTGAAGTTTCCAGAACAAAACTAAATTAAGGAAGGAAGAACAGTTAGATTAGGTTGGTTGGAATTTCGAGGACGAAATTAATTAAGGAGGGAAGGTTGTAATGACCCGTCCCAAATTTCTAGATTAGATTAGTGACTAATGACGATTAGTGAGGTTAATCCGTGATTAGTTAGGCAAAATCGGACGACAAGTGTCACTCATCCCATTGGCTAGATCCCTTAAATTGTGGATCTAAGTAATTAAATATATTATATCGATTATTATATAATTAATCCTAACCACACTAAATCCTATCCATCCATTTCACTTAATCTCTCAAATCCTCACCATCCATTATTTCTCTCATCTCTCATCTGATCAAACATCATCATCTTCATCAAACTTCATTTCTTCTTTCTTCATCCTAAAACCCGAAACCTTCCCCTCCATATTTTCTTCATTTTTCTTCAAACACCCAAACACTACCCATCACACTATCACCCTACTTGCATCATCTTGACCGTGTGAGGAGTAATGGGAGGCTGAGGACACGACGGTGGTGGCTCACGGTGGTGAATGGCGGGAGAGACCGTGAGGTAAGGAAAATATTTGAAAATTCAAATTTCGATTTTAATGGTTTTTACTCGATTTCATTAATTGGGTAAGGTTTCTGGGGACTCTAGGAAGCTAATAGGATTAGTTTTGGGGGCTTGTGATGGCCGGAAATGGCCGTGAACGGCGGGGGAAAATCCGGCCACCATTAACGGCGGTTGAAGCTACGGCTTTGGTGGATTTTGGTTCCGTTTTAATAGCTAAAAAGATTAGAAATGAGATTAGGATCATATTAGGATTAAAATGGGATGAAATGGACCCCGAATCGGTCCAAAAACTGGAGAAAACCGAGGTTAAAGACGAATGAACAGTACCATGAACAGTATCTGGAGGTTGAAGACGATGAACAGTATTTTCGACCTTCTAGGGGTGCGTGGGCCATAATATGGGAAAATGTTCAACATATAAAATCTTCTATTCGATGTAACGAAGATTTTGGGACTGTTCTCGCGTCAATCGGACATCATTTCGATAGGTGTCGGGGTGTCGGAAGGTTTAGGGTCGGTTTGAAAATAGTTAAAAGTTCGGAAAAATTACGGGGCTTTGATAGGAGGTTAATTAAGTAGTTAGTAACCTTCTATTACAATTTGGACATGTTTGGGAGTCCCGGTGACAGTGATCCGCTCGGGACAGGCTATGGCACGCAAATCGAGGCGGCAGCTCTGACGGTCTGTGAGTGGACCTTGTTTTCTAAATTGGTGCATGCATAAATGTTTATTATATGTTTTAAATACTTGTTTGTGATTCCATGAGTGCATTTGGATGTGTGGTTACGTATAGGCACGTATTTCGAGGTTTCAGCCCTATACAGAGCCTATACGGGTTTGTATGTCTTTATTGGTCTAAATGAAATAGCTTTGGATTTCTAAAAGGATAAACTCGGGTATGAGACCCATTTGGTTTTGTCTCCGGCATATGACCTCATATTTCGGGCACAGTGCGCAACTGATGTCTTATGTTCGGGCACGAGACCCAGGTTACTTTACGGTTTTGATTTCAGGTCAGGGAACCTTAAATGGATTTCCAGGTTCATGACGGTTTATGGGAACCGGCATGAACCCTTGTTATGGTATCCTGGTTCATGACGGTTTATGGGAACTGGCATGAACTCTTGTTGGTCATTGTGGTACATGACGGTTTATGGGAACCGGCATGAACCCTGGTTATGTTATTCTGGTACATGACGGTTTATGGGATCCGGCATGGTTATGTTATTGTGGTACATGACGGTTTATGGGACCGTGCATGGAGGTTGTTGTCTATATGTATATGAACAGATTGGATGTTATGGACGATTTAATTGGTTGATAATGACATAACCAGAAAATGTGGCCCTGGTAAATCATAATTGGTTGATAATGATGTTCTGGTGATGTTGATGATTTTACTAATTGTTCAATGCACGATTTATGAGATTGAGAATTGGTTAAAGGATATGTTGAACTTGATGGTTATGTTAGTGATCATGATCTGTTGATGAATACTTGAAGTCATATGAGATGATGATGAATATATTAGTGATGGAATGATGATAATATATAGATGATGAAATGATGATTGATTGTGATTTTGCACGCTTTTGTTATCAACATATGTTTTCTCAATATGTGTGACTGGTTGTATTTGTGGGCAGGTTTTTTTTTATATGGTTGATTAGCGCTCAGATGTTGTATTGTGCTTCATAATCTCAGAAGTCGAGCCAAGGATCATTTCATGAGATTGGTATGGTGGTGACGACTTAGATGTCGGGTTTGACCCCTTTTGACAGGACCCATCCCAATCCCCCTCGATTATCGTGGGATGTCCTGCTCCCATCTGACACCACGTGTCAGACTAGGGATAAGACAATAACCCATTAGGGGTTTCCAAAGTACACAGTGGGTTCTAGAGTACGCAACGTTGTGTGACTTCTCGATCTCTACTATAACGCACATCCGCGATTAACTTGAAGGGTATCAAAAATATTAAACCTTCGAGTGGACAAAAATAAATAGTTGGAAAACAATTTCCGAAATAACATTTATACCTTTCAATTTAAAGCATGCATGCATCAAAAATCGAATTGTAACTCAAATAATTTCTTAAAACGAAATCATATTGTTTTTCAAATCAATAAACAGTGAAAACATTCATCAAATCAAATCAAGTATCGCACGTAGTGTCTCAGTCCAAAAAAAAATCATGTAGGGTCTCAGCCCAAATCAAATCTCAAAAATCATCTCAATAGGGCCTTTGCCCAATACATAGCTTCTAGTACACATGGACTCACACTCGGAGTCGTATGAAAACAAGAGCAACCCATCCTCAATAGCCAATATCCAAGATCCATACATTATTCACGATATCAATGCAACTCGTGCGACTCGGGATTTCTACGTCTGAGTTTACAACCAGGATCTACGACGTCTGAGTGATGGCATTCCTAGGATCTATGACGTCTTGGTAATGTCCATATCTGACACTACTGAGCTTGAGCCTCCCCTCGGAGCTACTAACCTCCAAGTAGTGTAATCGTGACCTCTCCAAGGTCTATGACATCTGGAGGATACCACTCTGGGATCTACGACGTTTGAAGGGAGGAATCACATCCTAGAGGATGGTAGTGTGGAAAACAGTTCACAAGGACTCACAATTGAGTCGAAATCATTACCAACGGGGTCACAAGCCCAAAATATCACAATTGAGTCGAAATCATTACCAACGGGGTCACAAGCCCAAAATATCATTAAGGAGGGAAGTTTGTAACGACCCGTCCCTGATTTTAGGGATTAATTAAGAACTAATTATAGATTAGAAGGGCTAATCTAGGATTAGTCTAAGATTATCGGACGTTCAGAGCAAAATTACGATTTTGCCCTAAATAAGCGCGAAAAGTTAATTTTTGGCCCCGTGGTCCGATGGCCGAGAGCTGAGGACCGTTATGTAGATACAGTCGATACAAATCCGTAGACAAGAGGTACGTCAAAATTGAACATTCGACGGGAAAGTTATGGGTCACGTAAGGTCCTAAGCACTATTGCACGAAGTACGAGACGGGTGGACTTTTCTCCTCCGTGAGCCCAAATATTTTGAAACAGGCCCAATGGATGAGTGACAAGTGTCAACCATCCATTGCCCACCAACACAGATACATGTACCAATCTCCCCTTCTCTGTTTCATTCATCTTCTTCATGCTTCTCGATCAAGACACAAACACACCACCACAATCCATCCCAACCCACATAAACCTTCATTTTTTGCTGATGGTATGAACAAAGAAGTGAGAAGGGAGGCTGAGACATGACAGATGGTGGCCACGGTGGTGCAAGCACGGCGGTGGAACGACCGTGAGGGGAATTCGGTGGCAACCTGCCGAAATCTCCATTTGCCAAGGTAAGCCCGAACCCAAGCCCTAAACATGATTTTGAGGTTCCTAGGAGCTAAATGAAATCCCTAGGAAGTAGTTTTGGCCTTTGGACATGCACAGAACATAGGGGGAGTTTTTGGGTCGTGAAGGGTGCATTGAACCAATAGGTTATAGGCTAGTTTTCTTGGATTTAATCACATAGATAGGTTGGAATTGAGGAGAGGAAGCTATAGGATTTGCAATGGAAGAAAAAGGATGGAAAAATAGGAAAATATGGGCTTGGACCAGTCACGTCGGTGCAGTCGAACCAGATTGCAGGGTTGGACCGAACCAGCTGGTCTGCGCGAGGATACGGTTAAAGTGCCCAGGCGCATGGAGCCCACGCACATCCCCTTTGAGCAGCGTGTGAGGGTACGTGGGCCATCCTTTGGGGATGTTTTCAATATGTGAAATCATCTATTCAAGGTAACGAACATTTTGGGACTAGTTTCGTGTCGATCGGACATCGTTTCGATATATTTCGGGGTGTCCAAAGGTTTAGGATCGAGTTTAAAAATAGTTAAAAATTTGAGAAAATTACGGGGCTTTAATGAGAGGTTAATGAGGTAGTTAGTAACCCTCTAGTATGATTTGGAAAGGTTTAGGAGTCCCGATGACAATGATTAGCCCAATGAGGTTTTTGAACCTCCAATCGAGGCGGCAGCTTAGACGGTCTGTGAGTGGACCTTACTTTCTAAATTGTGATGCATGCATAATTATTTTATATGTTTTATATCCATTATTTGAGATGCCATGAGTTCATTTGATTGTGGTATGTAGTATTTAAGTATTTGCACGTATTTCGAGGTTTATGGTTTTGTATTGTCCTTATACGTGTTGTGTGTTTCAATGATGGTTTGATGAACTGGTTTTGGATTTGGAAAGGTGGAATTGGGCATGAGACCCATTTGATTGGAAACTATCAGACTTGGAGTCCATTTGATTTGATGAGAAATCGGGCTAGAGGCCCATTTGATTGGAAACTATCAGACTTGGAGTCCATTTGATTTGATGAGAAATCGGGCTAGAGGCCCATTTGAGTTATACGATTGGGCCGGGGGCCCCTTTGGTTTAAGAATTCGGGCGTGAGGCCCAATTATGATTTATAAATGTGATTTCAGGTCAGGGACCCCAACTAGATTTGGATTTACGTTGGTTTTATGGAAAACCCGAGCATAGCCCTTTGAATGATTTGAAACAGTTTTCCGTATTCCATCCTCACAAACGGTTGCCCTCCAGACGTCCCGTAGTATCCTGGAGTGGCGGGTTGTCTCCTCCAAATGTCTCGTAGTATCCTGGAGTAGTCACGGGGCATTTCCTATGAGGGGTCATTGCACGGAGTGACCGGTTCGTATAGTGACTCAGGAGCAGGATTATTAGAGGTTAAAAGCTCCCCCCAGGGAGGGTCATTGATCTGTGGGTCATTGACCTAAGTGGACCCTGGGGAGACTTGATATTTGATATCCCGGGTAGCACACATGGCTTGGAACCGTGATAGTGGTGTGATTGTGACATCTTGGATGTCAAGCATCAGGGATGCCAAGGATTGGTTTTGGGCTGAGTCCCACTTGAAATGGAATTTTGGGCTGAGACCCACATGAATTGTTTTGGGCTGAGTTCCCACGTGTATTGATTTTTGGCTGAGTTCCCATGTACTTTGGTTTACGATTTGGGCCAAGGCCCTAATGGTTTGATTAAATGGTTTTCAAATGCATGCATGCATGGTTTTCGAACGGGCTTAAATTTGAATTATCCCTTGTCTGATTCGTGTCAGACGGGAGAAAGTACGTCCCTTGCTAATCCCGAGGGGATTTGGTACAAGTCCTATGAAGTGGTATTAGAGCGGGTTGGCTCATATGATACTCATGGTACTCTGATACCAAAGTGGTATCAGAGCATGTTTTGCTCTCAGTGTGACACATAAGTCGAGTATGTGATGTCTCTGCAGTGGTAACAGCATGTCATCAACCTGATAGTTAGAGTAAGAGTATGAGGATTCGGTGGAATCGAACCTTAGATAGGTTATGTTTGGCACGAGGTGCGATGTGCATGGGAATCCAATGGCTTAGAACCGTAGGGTTATTGTTGGATGTGTCATTTTCTTGAGGGTTGTAAATGATGATTGTGTCGGTTATGACAGGACTACAGTGTGGGACCGCTAGACGGTCATGTTAGGCTAAAGGTGCTATTGAGAGCAGCCAAGTTCCTCGAACCCTAGTTTAGGTTTGATGGTCTGGACATGCGAGTTAGTAGACGTTTTGGAATGACGACTTCCGAAGTTGAGACTGTTGGTCAGTTGTCTCATGTCGGATTGGAGGTTGTGTTGTAGAGAGTAGCTGAGGTCACGGATGACCTAGTGGACAACTCTAGTTGAGTCTAGTTGAGGCGACGGGGATTGATGGATCTGACACTAAGTGAGGTGACGGGATCTGATCCATAAGTGCATTTGGATGCGTTGTCTTGATAGCGATATTTGGTGGTTGGGTTTTCACGTGGTTATAGTAGGCACTACCATCGAGGATGGAATTAGTTGTGGTTGTTGAGAATTGGGGGATGTTAGGGAAATGTTCATTTTTCTTGTATGAATTGCTAGAGTGATTGTACCCAGATTTATGGGGTACGAGGGAGACAGAGTTTCTCTAATATGAGCAGGGGATTAGTGACTGGTTCGTCAAATATGGTGGTATGTAGAGATTTGACTGCAGATCACAGTAGGAGCCTGTTGTGACTCTTCAGTCGACCGGTACATCAGGTTAGGATGAATTGACATCCTTTTGGATGTGCATAAATGGTCGTAAATGGATAGGCGAGCTAGATTTTTTACGGACACGTGGATGATGTCCGAGGGAGTTGGGGACTTGGAAGTATATCTGAGTTGGTCCCACCATGGTTACAACGTCTCGTGATTCCAAAGTCGATGAAGGAGACATCTCATTTTCTGTTCTTTAGCAGAAAGTGCTAGGTGCCGCAGGATGACATAGGATGAACTTTGATATCATCATCATGGATTCTCCTTGATTCTCCCCTAGGTGGGATGATGAGGAGTGATATGACAATTAAAGGGTTCAAGGAGGGTGTAAGAACCGAACACCTAGGCTGTGAGTCAAGTCTGAATAACTTGACAAGCTGATGGTATTTAGCGTCACTAGATGTGATGAGTGAGTGCGAGGTAGTGGACCCACGGTGGATCAAGGTGAGGCGGATTGAGTAGTGTGATGACGATCATGATGATCGAGATGATGGAGGTTGGATATGTGGATAAATATGAGATGAAAACGATACGAGGATATCGATCAGGAAGAGATGAATAACCGATACCTCAGGTTGGATATGAGAGTAGAGATTGTGACGGATTGATGTTCTCCTGGTGACAGACGGTTGAGGTTCAAGCCATGGTTGGAGTGTGGGCGGTAGTACGCAGTTGGACGTTGCCAGAGTGCAGTCCTAGAGTAGGTCGAGTAATGCCTTGACGATTGATATGATGGGGGTCCACTAGTGCGTTGTGCATGATGGACGTTAGGATTGGCCATAATCAATCGGTATGTCAGGTTGAGAGTTCCCCGAGAGTATGAAGGTTTTATCGAATGGATAGAGTCTTAGATGGACATGATAAAGCGATCAGATTATATCCGATGCTGACAGTTTGATGAGTACTATGATCAGATGAGTTCCGACATATTGAGATGATGATTGGACGTCGAATACTGGGTGCTCGAGCAGAGTGGATTGAGAGGGTTTAGAGATTGTGTGAGCCGAGAGCTCAGGGCCTTGTGGGCTAGAGGAACCTTAGTGATTTTATCTATCACTGTTCCTGCTGAGGCAAGTATTCGATGCGGTTCAGATACACCCAAGATGGGTAAGATGTCGAATGTGTTTCGACAGAGTACGTGATGTATCAATTCGAGACTCGAGATGAGTCGGGATTTCAACAGAATTTGATGAGTGACATGAGACAGGATATGGGGACTCGAGAGCAATTCGAGATCAGAGTAGCGCAACGAAGGCGCAGTGGAGCCGGGAGTTGTCGGCGAGTGATGATAGTGGTTGATGGGATTGGCTTCTGTGCGAAGTCAATCTGGCATGTTGTGGTAATGAGATGAATCGATATCCAACAGCTTCAGATTGGTGTGTAGTGATGCGACTCTAGCGAGAGCCAATATGAGAAAATGAGAGTTGACCCATGTGAGTATCTAGGTCGATTAAACCTGCGGCATAGGATTGAGTATGGTCTGCTAGGTGTGATTCTTGCCATTGTGATGGCAGAATCTAGCGGATGTTGTCTGATTGGATACTGAGCAGGTTGTCAGCTCCAGTTATAAGATGGGAAGAACCATCAGGCTGAAAAGCCAGTTTGATGTCAGCTTGGTATTGCTGACCTATCGGAGTAAGTGACAGGCGAGATCGACGAGTATCGACGCCTCGAGCGAGACTTACGAGCTGACATGTGGTTGGTGAGAGTGAGTTGGAGCTTTGGAAGCTCTGGTGACATTGCGTACCGACGAGTACGGTGGTTGTGTCGGACGGACGTGTATGATTACACGAGAGTGCCCGAGTAGAGGGGCACGATTGGATTTCCACAGTTTAGTTGTGGAATTGGGTGAGTTAGAATTTCGAGGACGAAATTAATTAAGGAGAGAAGTTTGTAATGACCCGTCCCTGATTTTAGAGATTAATTAAGAACTAATTATAGATTAGCAGGGCTAATCTAGGATTAGTCTAAGATTATCGGACGTTCAGAGCAAAATTATGATTTTGCCCCCAAATAAGGGCAAAAAATTAATTTTTGGCCCGGGTGGTCCGATGGCTGGGAGCTGAGGACCGTTATGTAGATTGGGTCGATACGAATCTGTAGATAGGACGTACGTCGAAATCGAACATTCGACGGGAAAGTTATGGGTCACGTAAGGTCCGAAGCACTATTGCACGAAGTACGAGACGGGTGGACTTTTGTCCTCCGAGAGCCCAAATACTTTGAAACAGGCCCAATGGATGATTGACAAGTGTCAACCATCCATTGCCCACCAAGACAGATACATGTACCAATCTCCCCTTCTCTGTTTCATTCATCTTCTTCATGCTTCTGGATCAAGACACAAACACACCACCACAATCCATCCCAACCCACACAAACCTTCATTTTTTGCTGATGGTATGAACAAAGAAGTGAGAGGGGAGGCTGAGACATGAAGGATAGTGGCCACGGTGATGCAAGCACGGAGGTGAAACGGCCATGAGGGGAATTCGGTGGCAACCTGCCGAAATCTCCATTTGCCAAGGTAAGCCCAAACCCAAGCCCTAAACATGATTTTGAGGTTCCTAGGAGCTAAATGAAATCCCTAGGAAGTAGTTTTGGTCTTTGAACATGCACAAAACATTGGGGGAGTTTTTGGGTCGTGAAGGGTGCATTGAACCAATAGGTTCTAGGCTAGTTTTCTTGGATTTAATCACATAGATAGGTTGGAATTGAGGAGAAGAAGCTATAAGAATTGGAATGGAAGAGAAAGGAAGAAAAAAATATGAAAATATGGGCTTGGACCGGTCACGCCGGTCCAGCCGGATCGGATTACAGGGTTGGACCAAATCGGCTCGTCTGCGCGAGGACAGGGATGAAATGCCTAGGCGCGTGGAGCCAACGCGCAACCACTCAAGGGTAGCGTGAGTGTGTTTTGGGAATCCTTTGGGGAATTTTTTAGTATGTGAAAGTATCTATTCAATGTAGCAAACATTTTGGGACTGGTTTCGTGTCGTTCAGACATCATTTCGATATATTTCGGGGTGTCCAACGGTTTAGGATCGAGTTAAAAATAGTTAAAATTTTGAAAAAATTACGAGGCTTTTAATGAGAGGTTAATGAGGTAGTTAGTAACCCTCTAGTATGATTTGGACATGTTTGGGAGTCTCGGTGACGGTGATTAGCACGGGGAGGCTTATGACACGCGTATCGAGGCGGCAGCTTAGACGGTCTGTGAGTGGACCTTACTTTCTAAATTGTGTTGCTTGCATAAATGTTTTATATATTTTATATCGATGATTTGAGATGCCATGAGTGCATTTGATTGTGGTATTTAGTATTTACGTATTTGCACGTATTTCGAGGTTTATGGTTTTGTATTGTGCTTATATGTGTTGTGTGTTTAAATGATGGTTTGATGAACTGGTTTTGGATTTGTAAAGGTGGAATCAGGCATAAGACCCATTTGATTGAAAACTATCAGACTTGGAGTCCATTTGATTTGATGAGAAATCGGGCTGGAGGCCCATTTGATTTTACGAATTCGGGCGTGAGGCCCAATTGGTTATGATATTGGACTCGAGGCCCAGTTATGATTTATAAATGTGACTTCGGGTCGGGGACCCCAACTAGATTTGGATTTACGTTGGTTTTATGGAAAACCCAAGCATAGCGCTTTGAATGATTTGAAACAGTTTTCCGTATACCATCCTCACGAACCGTTGCCCTCCAGACGTCCCGTAGTATCCTGGAGTGGTGAGTTGTCTCCTCCAAATGTCTCGTAGTATCCTGGAGTAGTCACGAGGTATTGCCTACGATGGGTCATTGCAACGGAGCGACCGGTTCGTATAGTTACACAGGAGCAGGATTGCCAGATGTTAAAACCTCCCCCTATGGAGGGTAATTGATCTGCGGATTATTGACCTGGGGAGACTTGGGATTTGAGACCCTAGTTAGTACACGTGGCTTATAACCGTGACAGTGGTGTGATTGTGACATCTAGGATGTCAGGTAGCAGGGATACCGAGGATTGGTTTTGGGCTGAGTCCTACTTGAAATGGAATTTTGGGTTGAGACACCACATGAATGGTTTTGGGCTGAGTTCCCACGTGTATTGATTTTAGGCTGAGTTCCCATGTGCTTTGGTTTACGATTTTGGGCCAATGCCCTAATGGCTTGATTAAATGGTTTTTGAATGCATGCATGCTTTTTAGTGAAGGGCATAAATGTCGTTTTTAGTGAAATATTTTTATAAACTGTTGTTTCGTCCACTCATAGTCTTTCTGGTTTTTAATGCCCTTCAGGTTGATCGCGGATGCGGGCTGTAGCAGGGACCGAGACATCACACTCCTCCTCCGATCCTGGCGCACTTTGGAAGCCCCGAACGGGCTAAGATTGGAATTATCCCTTGTCTGACACTTCGTGTCAGACAGGAGCAAGCACTTCCCATGTTAATCCCTGGGGGATTTGGGATGGGTCCTATCTGAGAATGTCACAAAGAACTATAAGACTTGCAATACCTGATGACTATGTAGTGTATCTTCAGAAATCAGATTTTGTTCATGGAGATGAAGATGACCCTATTTCGTTCACTCAAGCCATGAAGAGTTCACAATCTGCATTTTGGCATAAAGCTATGAAAGAAGAACTTCAATCGACGGAGAAAAATAAAGTTTGGAAATTGGTGGAACCAAAGGAAGGGACAAAGACAGTAGGCTGTAAATGGGTGTTCAAGACAAAAAGAGATGCTCAAGGTAGAATTGAGAGACATAAAGCAAGGATAGTAGCAAAGGGATTCACACAAAGAGATGGTTTTGATTATAATGAGACATTCTCTCTAGTCTTTTCAAAAGATTCTATGGAGATAATAATGGCCTTGACTGCTCACTATGATTTAGAACTACAACAGATGAATGTTAAAACAGCTTTTCTGAATGGGGACTTGGATGTAGACATATACATGTAACCACCACAAGGTTTTATTGAGCAAGGAAATGAGTATTTGGTGTGTAAAGTCAAGAAATCGATTTATGGTTTGTAGCAAGCCTCTAGGCAGTGGTATTTAAAATTTGACAAAGTTATCACATCTACTGGTTTTGCTGAAAATCAACTCGATGAATGCATTTACTTAAAGGTGAGTGGAGCTCATTTTATATTTTTGGTATTGTATGGTAATGACATCTTGCATGCAAGTTTCAACATTCAGCTACTTCAAGCAACAAAGGAAATATTGAAAAATAACTTTGAAATGAAGGACCTTGGTGAAGCTCATTTTGTCCTGGGAATAGAGATCATGAGGGATAGATCAAGAAAAGTGTTGGGGCTGAACCATAAAAGCTACATTTAGAGGATTCTAAAAAGATTTCAAACGGAAATTTGTTCAGGAAGAGATGCACCAATTTCAAAAGGAGGCAAATTGAGCAAGAAACGGTGCCCTAAAATTGGTTTTGAAACAGGTAAAATGAAGAGCAAGCCTTATGCTTCAATGGTGGGAAGCACTATGTATGCATAAGTATGTACATGGCCAGATTTAGCCTTTGATGTGAGTGTGCTTGGAAGATTCCAATCCAATCTTGGCATGGCTTATTGGATTGCAAGAAAGAAGGTATTGAGATACCTAAAAGAAACCAAGGATTACAACTTGGGCTTTAGACAAGTTGAAAAACTAGAAGCAATGGGCTACTGTGAATCAGATCATGCTGGTGATACTGATGATAGAAAATCCACCTCAGGATACATTTCCCTCATGGCTGGAAGTGCAGTCTCTTGCAGAAGTGCCAAACAAAGTTCTATCTGAAATTCAACAATGGAAGCTGACTTTATTGGATTTTTTGATGCTACCAAGCATGCAATATGGTTGAAAAACTTTATTGAACAAGTTAAGGTAGTGCCATCGATATCAAGACCTGTGAATATTTAATGTGATAACAATTCTACTGTGTTCTTCTCTACGAACAACAGAAGATCTCCGGCTTCTAAATCTATGGAGATAAAGTAATTTTTGGTTAGAGAGTAGGTAAGGGAAGGAATGATTGAAATTGAACACATAATATCCCATTCCATGCTTGATAATCCCATGACTAAGACAATGAGAGTTGGAGACTTAAAAAAAAATACGTGACAAAAATGGGAGTCCTAGAGTCATTAGAAGCAACAACCGTGTGTGAGTAACAGGTTCTATTTTTCTGTAAAAACAATTGCCTTGTTCTTATGCAGAAACATGCATAAAGCACCAATCATGATGAATTAAGCTTGTTATCTATATGTATGTAAACTGATTTCTTAAATGCCATAAGTGCATGTTGAAACATTGTTGAGTTAAAACTCACCAATGCAAGTTTTACAAACTATTACTATGTTAAAAGTGGTTTGATTGTAAAATATCAACAATTAAAATTTCAGATGAAATTTGTGAAATGGACCAAATGTGGAAGTTGTATTTTATGAAACTTCAAAAGAAATTCATACAGCTTTTCAACCTTGATTATAATAGTCTGTAGCATGTATGTCTCTTTTAATTGATAGTAGTTGTAGTGTAATTGACACAAGATACTGTGTTGAGGTTTCTATGAATCTTCTTTTGAATTAGACAGAGAAGTTGTCTTAGAAGTAGTGTTTATTCTCTCACTAGGTTAGTGATCACTTTCATCATATGTCTTGTGCATACTCATGAATGCATTGAAGCATGTTCAAGTGGGAGAATGTTGGATTGAACGTGCATAATGCATGATCGTGTAGAGTTTTGATAAGAACATAAGATGTTGGAGCTATTTGGGATGACACAATCGTGTGCTTCAAGTAAATGGACTAATCAAATTGTAAAATATAATTAAATGGATTTAATTGTTGATATTATTCCTGAAGTAGTTAAGAAACTTCTGTCAACTGATAGGTTTGAGAAATTTAAGGAAAACTACAATTGCTGATTGGTCTCTGCCTTCAAGCACATTGGATACTTTCTGTGTAAAACCAAGTCCTATCGAATGGTGTTAGAGTGTCTGCTTTTGTGCTCAGAAGGGAGAAGACGATCCTGCAGTATTTTCTTATCCAAGATCGAAACTCAATGGCTACAAGTTAGTCTTTCTTACATATGATACATTAGTGATAATTAGTGTCAATAATCTGTAATCCTCTACTATAATTGACATTCATGTATTTGTTCTTCCTACAAATGGTAGCACTAGGGCCAGTGTAGGAAGTAAATACACATACTTGTATACTCTATACTTTCCCGTCTTGACCATTTCCTTTGTAAGACTCCTAATTCCTTTCAAACTAAAAAATGCATTAGTCAAATTCATATCATGAATTTAAACCCTAAGTTGATCCTCAAGTGTAACGAGTTGTCGAGAAATAAATTATTGAGGATTAAAATTCAGCAAAAGGAAGTAGTTAGTGTTTTTCAAATGTTGTGAAGGAATTATCTGGACTCAAACATGTCATACACAATAGTTTCTCAGTACTTACCTCGTTGAAGCGATATTCAATTCTAAAAACAGATAATCAATGATACGAGCAAACAGATCCACACGATAATGGTGACGGTTTGTGAGGTTTGAAGCTACACGTTTAGATTCTCTTATAGCATAGAATGGATCATCCATATTGGGAAAATCTATATCATGTTCATCATAAAAACATGAAACTTGATCAAGTAAAAGATCAAATTCATTATCTCTCATATATTGTAGTTGTTCCTTACTTGCTTAAACTAGAGACATGGCATTCACAATATCTTGATCTTTCCTTTGTAACGCTTGTGACAAGTCATTTGTAACTCCCAAAACAAATCTCATAAAAAAAGATGAAACATAAATTGAAAAGTTTGAATATCTTCAAATGATCTATTTGATTCCCTTATATGATCTTTCGAACCATCATCTATAATCAATTGAAGAAATTTTATCACAAATTTGAACATACAAAAAATACTTACCTAAGTGCCATAATGTGAGTTTCAATGTGTATCACCCGCAAGTTTGAGACTAATTTCTTGATTTAAACCTCGTCCTGTTTCAAGAAAATCATCTTCAAGAGCTTCCATAAGATCCTTTTGTATTTGATCTATAAGAAAATCACAGCGCTTATACGATGCTCCAATAATATTAACAAGACTATTTTCCATTGTGAAAAAAGTGGCAATATCAGCATGGCCTTTTGCCACTGCCATAAGAGCTAATTGAAGTTGATGTGGAAAACAATGAATATATAATGCATAAGAATTTTCTTTCAAAATTTTTACTTTAAGGCCATTGAACTCACCTTTCATATTACTAGCTCCATCATAACCTTATCCTCGTAGACATGCACATGTTGGTTGTAGGTAACAATTTTTCGATAGCATCTTTTAATTTGCTTGAAGAGGTATCCGCAACATGTTGAACTCCAACAAATCTTTCAATTACATGTTCTCTTGTATCCACATAATGAAATACCACCACCATTTGCTCCTTTGTTGAACAATCACATGATTCATCAACCATTATTGTTAATAACTCACCATTCATATCCTTGGTGATAACATCAATAGTTTCAACCGTACATGCATTAATAATACCCTTTTGAATTTTAAGAGCTATTAATTTGAGATTCCCCGGAGCATTATCAAACAAAACTTCTTTCACCATCACATCATGATTTGAAAGAAATATCATAAGCTCCACATAATTTTCTTTGTTGCTTGAACTTTCTGTTTCATCATGAGCACGAAAAGAAAGACCTTGGATCAACAAAACTCTAGTGCAATCAATTCCTGCGTTCAAGCATATGCGGTAGTTGATACGAACTTCGTTTGATTGTTTGATCACAATTGTTTCAATATGTTGATTTGGCCCATAAGATCTTCACAAGCTTGTCTAGCTTGATTATGAACACTACTAATCCCTCCATTATGCTCCCTAAGATTCTCTTTCTTCTTCCAATTTCTAAAGCCTATCTTTGTGAAGGCATCATTATAAGCTTGCTCAAATTTAGTCTTAAATAAATAACAAGGAAGGCAAAGTCCTGCATCTTTATCCTTACTATACTCCAACCAAATAAACTCATCAAACCTATCACAATTGAAGTGTCGATTATACCCCGAAATTATTGTTTGTGGAAAAACGTCAACATTCATTTTTGGCTTAAAATGGCCCTTAAGTTTCGAATTTCATTGCGAATGTTATAATTATAATCCAACATTTGAGGACGAAGACCAGGATCTCCAAGAAGGTTGTTAAAATTCTCATCCAAGTCACTTTCTTTTGATGCTGAACTCCCTGGAACATTGGTAGTAGGATTGTGACATTATCTTTTTAAATATCATTCCATTAACTATAGAATAAAAGAGAACATATAGAACTTTCTAGATGACAAAATATATTCTAATAGACTAAAATAAATTTAAATAAATCACTAAAGCCACTAAACAGGAAACAGGGCTAACTAAAGCCACTAAAAATCCTAACTAAAACCACTCGCATTCCAATCAATGCATTATATTAGTCCAAGAAGTTTTCTTTGCAACTGAAGCAAACCCTCCAAACCATTTGGCGGTTCTGAAGCTGCCCTTATATCACAAGAAAGCTGCTATACATACCTTCTAATTTATCAAAGTTCTCATTATAATTGCACGGTTCAAGAAAGCGATTCAAATCTTTATGGTTTGGCTATTATGCAGCTAATATAAAAGTTCAAAGCTGCCTACAATCTATGGAAAATTCAGAGGGAAAAATCAATCACACAAATAATGAGTAATAGAAAGTCCAAAAAATAGCCATGATATGAAAGTAAAACATATGAGAACAATAAATAAAAATATGTCTAATTCAACAAAAAGAAATCAACATTAGCACCAAGTAACCAACAGAGAAACAAACAACCTTGTGGAAACATGCCTACAATAGTTTGAAATTTGGCGACAATGAAAATCACTTGCATTTATCTTTTATTAAATACAAAAGAAATGCAGAATGCACATGAACAATGCACTATTTCTCTGTAAACCAATTTTACATTGGCATTTTGTTAAAATAGATATTCAGCAACGTGTGTATATGGTACGGAGTCAACAAACATTGATAAGAAACGAACAATCAGAAACTCTCGTAAGGATCTATAGACGAATCTGCCCGACAAAATAGTCAGAAAAAAACCACCAACACCGACCACCATCGCAATTCGCACCCCCTTTACTTCGGGCTGATATCCACCTAAATTCATGAATAAAAGTCTAAAACTGAGTTGCTTTTGATAAAGAAAAAGCAAGACGACTTTCAGTAAGGAATGTACTTTTCACTTACATTAGCCACCAATTCGATGTTGTTGATTTTCAATCTAAGGTTCAGAGTGCGTCTCTAAGCTTGCCCAGTGCTTGAGGAGAGGGAGACGCATAGAGGGTGCGGACTGCAAGTGTGCGAGTTTCTCTTCATTTTATTTTATTTTTTTATTTTACTAAATGATGTCATTTTATTAAGTAAAAAAATACTTTACCGTGTAAAACAATGTCATTTAAAAAAAATTATCTTCCCCACGGCCTCTCCTGAGAGGCATTTTCTCAAACACCTGGGGAACACTCAAGCACAGAGGACAGTGTCAAATGCTTCCTTACCTGACGATTTCTCTAGTGGGGGAAGGGTCAAGTGACCCTTCTTTCCCCTTGGTCGGTCCACCCATGTCCATGATCCCCACAAATTGTAAACAAAAAACAATCGAAGCCCATG
Source organism: Prinsepia uniflora (assembly GCA_032719365.1). NCBI lineage: Eukaryota > Viridiplantae > Streptophyta > Magnoliopsida > Rosales > Rosaceae > Prinsepia > Prinsepia uniflora. The sequence goes on along the minus strand of CM064872.1, from coordinate 31,205,248 downwards.
TTGAAGCTCTATGGGTTTTTCAGACAAGAATGCTCAGATGGTTAACTCAGTTTTCAAAGTGAAATCAAAAGAGTTTTTGAAATGAGGAATGACTTACCTTAAAAGTAAGGTAAGGATCTCTATTTATAGTGAGACTTTGAGAATCATAGAGCGTTTTGATTGGATGATAGGCTTTTTAATTAATAAATAATTATTTTTTAGTAAAATATATTATTTAATAATTGAATATTAATGAAAATTAATTCTCAAATAGAATATTATTATTGAGATTTTAACAATAGAATATTATTATTGAGATTTTAACTTGATTAAATAATACATTTAGCAGATAAATATATTATTTAATATGCGGTTGTCTGTGAGCAGTTAATGTTATTACTATGGGCATTTTGGACATTATATAAATATGGGTCACGTCTCGCTCCATAATTTTCTGATGATTTTTGGTTCCACAAATTTCCCCATATCACTTAGAAATTCAAGGAATTCTAAGGGATGTAGATATTTTTAGTAGTCCTAATAAACCATTTTGGAGTAGGACTTCGTCTTATCTTGTATGGAAAAAATTATGTTGCTTTAGAATGTTATATCAAGTTGATGCAAATATGCATTGGGGTCGGTGCCTAATTTGTGATTAGATTGTGCCTCCTTAATTGTACTTGATTAATGGCCCATTTGAAATTAATTCTAGGAATTTGTAACCTCCAATTAATTCTACATGTGTAAACTCCAATTAATTCTCCCATTGATGATCGAAAGTTTCATACTTTCTATTTAAAGAGAGAGGTTGCAGCCTTCTTTTCTAAAGTAAGTAACTGAAAATTTTCCCTTGCCGTTGGAGAAGACGAGAAAAAGTACGAAGAAAAAATTTCTACTCATACTCTTATAATCTGATTTCTTTTCTAAGAGTTGCAAGTGCAAGAAAATTGGGCGGAGAGCTGACTAGCAGTGAGTAATAAGGGCTAAGGTAGCGGTACCAATGGAATAGTCAACATATGGTGATGCTACAAGGTTGAGTCAGGTGTGAGCATGTGAAGGCGTTGGATTGCTATAGAAATTGGTTGGAGGATTGCTGCAGGTTGAATTTCAAAAAAGATGAAAATTTATTATTTATTATTTATTTATTACTTTTTCTCTTTGTTTTTCTACTATCAAATTGTTGATGCAAGTTACGGGTCAAAAATTGTTGGCATGAGAATAGAGGTCGTCGGTTGTAAAGCACGGCCACTAACGCGGGGTTGGATGCACACGACCTAATGGCAACAATGGTCTGGAGCGGCTTGGTTTGGCAAGAAGAAAAGTCTTCTCTGCAGCATAGCTATAAATATGAATTATAATATATTGAGTTTTTTTTTTCAACGATTCCGAGAGCTGTGGGACTCTAATTGCGATAACTCAAAATGTGTTGTTCTCTACTTTCATATACAGGAAGGCGTATTTATGGTGTAGTCTTGATGAACTCACTTTATGGGAGTTACTGATTTGAAGAAATGGTAGAGTCAGCATCAAGATGGATGTCTGATATGTTGGCAAAGAATGTCTGACTTGTCCATTCTTAACATTGTCAGAAGAACTGAGAAGTTGGCAAGGACTGTCTAGCCTGTGCATTCCTATCCTTATCCGAACTGAGAAGTTGTCAAGGACCGTCCGACTTCTCCATTCACGTTCTTGTTGAAAGAATGGCTTTTGGCTGATGTCAACCTTGCAATAGTGACGTCAACCTAGTTTTTTTGTTCAACATGCGTGAAGATGGATGGTTAGGATATGGTGTGTGCATTACATGCCCTCACCCATGCTTGAGGCTGCTACGTGAAGAAGTGTTTTTTCCAATTGTTAGAATTCCTGCGCTGACGTTCGTTTGACTCTTGTGCTCCAGATATACATGAAACATGCCATAGTTCAAGTTCAACTTGTCACAATCTAGGGTTAGATTTCCTTCTGATTTGGATGAGACTTGCTCCAACGTTGGGTGAGACTTGGTCTTGAAGGCCTTGTTAAGTTTGAAGTGAGGTGGTACCACAATAGGACTTGACAATCGCAGACTGGATATGCCCCATGTGAAGCACGTGACATTGCACTTTATTTTCCTTGCCCAATAAGGGAGAATAACAAGGGAAATGATCATTAATTTCAAGGAATGGAACTTGGAAGCTCCATCTGTGAAGAAATAGAACTTGGAAGCTCTACCTATGGAGGTGAAGCTGACACACGTAGTGAAAATGTTGACGCCATGAAGTTTATTGTCAAGTTATCACAAAAGATGGTCCTATGCCCCATGAAGTTTATTATAAAATTTCCAAAGTGGTTGATTACTTGAAGGAAGAGAACTTGGAAGTTCTATATATAGAAGCGAGGCTGACACACCTAGTGAATATGTTGATACCATCTCCATTGCGAGAAACATAGGAAATGATCATTGATCTCAAGGCGAGTGGCGTGAAAACGTGGAATGCTAAAGCTACAGCCGCCATTTAGGATGATGTCGATGATATCTTTGCGAATCATGATGATACCTAAGTGGATCATACTCATAGATCTTGAGATTATTTTTGTCAATGTTGATCTCAAAAAGTTGAACTTCGAGCCATATTTTTCGTAATGTCCCCCAAACTACGCATCAAATTGAAGACTAGACTCTTACAACAGTGTCAAAACTTGAAGAATTTGTGGGAGATTTGAGGACGAAGTTTCTTATAAAAAAACTATAATGAATCATGAAACGATATCACCTACGTTGAAATCTTATGGCCATCTTGCTCCTTCCAACTTAGAAATTGTTTGGATTTTTTTTCAAAGTGCGGGAATTTTGGGTTTGCCCATTTTTTATTGAAAAAAGTACTTCTTGGTTATTCAAAATGCCCGGGCATAATGCCATAATTATCCATTGATAGCATTTTGACTTCAGTCACTTCTCGAATGAGGGGTTTGCTTTGACTTCCGGAGAAAAGGCATTTCCTTTCCGTCATAAGGGCTTCTGGTTTTGTAAATGCCCCTATTTTAGCCATGGGCGTCTGATGTTGGGGCTTTGATTCGAATTACCACTCAAAGGAGAGCTTTACTTTGCCTTCAAGGAAGGAATTTTGTTTCTTGGAAGAAGACTTGCAATGTTTTCAATGGGAAAGGCTTTGACGCTTCGTGGAGCGAAGACTTGGATGCTTTTCATGGCGAAGTTTTAGAAGCTTACAAAGCAAAGGCTTTCGATACTTCACATGTCGAAGTCTTAGCCGCATCGTGTCATGCACACTTGAATGCTTCGCCAGGTGAAAACTTAGTAGTTTCCCACATGAACACTTAGTTGCTTCCTAAAGGAAGACTTCGCTACTTCCCTGATTAAATCTTGGTTTCTTCCGGAAGAAGGCTTTGAGGTTTCCATTACTATGCAAAATTATCTAAGTAAAATTTCAAGTTTCTTGATAATTTTATTTAAGAAAATAATACAATGGAAACATAAATTTCTGGAGCTTTATTCATTTATTATGAATGTTGATGCAAATCACCTTTGACTTAGGCTCCATGAGGTCTTCATCACTAAGACGCTTTACAACCTTGCTGGTGATGTATTTGGTGCTATTCCTTTCCTCAACAAGATTCTGCAGCTACCAAGCGAAGGTGGTTGACGTGCTAATAGTGTGACCATAGCAGTCACGATAACAACACCAACTTATCGTGTCAGCTTGATCTCGATCGCCTTTGAAAAGTACTGGCTCCTTGAACCAAGGCTCGTCCTTGACTTCGTTATAAATTCAATTAACGGGCACTCAAGTTGAGATTCCTTTGCATTTTCTCGACTTGTTATGTGTAGTTGATAACATCTTAGATGTTTCCTTGCCTTGTTCAGAGCACTCCTTGACTTATATGGCATTTTTCTCATCCTCCCACCATGCATGTCACTCTACCAGATAAAGAATCTTGGTGTGACGTTGAGAATTGGTCAATGTTGACATAAAGCTGGTTATCCTAGAGGAGTCCTTATTTAAATGCCATTACCGCAATGAGTCAATATCGCCAACAATGCTTGACTTTTCCTCATGGTCTTAGAATGTAATGTAAGATGATTTCCTTCGATCTTTTTTTGATGGAAAAAAGATGATCATCCTTCATATTAAATATAGGAAAATATGAGTATTCCTACATGAAATCAAAGGCCAGCTCTTAGAAAGAGGCAATGAATCTCCTAGAGAGATGGTTGGACGACACCATTGCCTAGCCCTACAAAGATTCCTAGAATATCTTGCACATCAGTGCATCATTGTGTTGATGGGGCACCATGACTCCATGATAAAAGTCAATGTGTTTCACTAAGTCAGAGGTTCCCTTGAGCTGATTAAAGTTCGGAGTTATAAACTATTGAGGAAAAGGTCCATTCTCAATCTCCCTTACGAAAGGCGGGATTGACGATGATTGAATTTGGCGATGTAGATCATCTCCTCGATTGCAACCAATTGGGAGACCCAGAGGCATCGATGCAACATTATTTGTACATCATCAGCCTGCAACATGCCTCAGTGAAGTGGGAAGTCATTTCGCACCAAACATCATCGACCCCCACCAACCTCAATTTTTGAGCTTTGAGAGGGTGTTGGTGTGTATGTCTTATCTTCTTTGCTACATAAGAAGCTATATGTCGCCTCTAGCTTCCATGTGTATGTTCAAGCGGTGATAACGCCCTAATGCGTTCTCCAAGATGCTTGTGTACTGACGATCTTGAACATTGTTGGATCTTTATCCCATGAATGTGCCTCTCCTTACAAGATTTACTTAGTGATGCATCATGAGACATTGTTAGGCATCATATGACATTTTTACCATGGCACCTTGGATGGTCTTCCTGCATGCTCTGTGGTGTGGTGCACCTTCCAACAGCTTGGGTTGCCTCTCATTCTACTGGAATTTTTTTGGAGGAACTTTGATGGAATCTAAACCTAGTTGCTTAGTCTTTCAACTTTTTGTGAAAAAAAATCCGTGAGAAGATGAATACCAAGGTGTTTGCGTATATCGGGTATCACGTCAAGACCTAGGTCTTGTGCTTCCGCATTGTTGATCCATGTCATGCCTCTCATATGTTCAATTCTATTTTGGTGTGTAATGAAGACCATCCATGAACCTTGAAAGATCTTCATCAATATGAACTTGATTCGGAGTTTGCCTGAATGTTTGTCCCACGAATCACATATATGTTTATCGGAAGGTAGTTGTTACCACTCCGGAGGCAAGTAGTGGAGGGGGGCATGAGTTGACAAGATCATAAACATTCTGAAGCTAATTGTAGGAATCAATCTTTGTGTCATGATAGGCGCTTGTATTATCATGTCAGGGGTATGGCTTTACTATTCGTTCTGGTTCTCAGGATGTGTCCCGCTCCTAGAGGAACAAACAAATTGTCGTGCTCTTGCCACGATAAGAATGTTTAACAGTGTTTGGCAAACAATGAATGAGATTCAAGAAAGATGAATAAACGTCAAAAACGATGAACAAAGTTCAAGAACAGTGAACGAAGGTCATGAACGATGAAGGAAGTTCATAGTTTTTGAAAAGGAATTTGAGAGCACTCCTTGAGTGTTTCTCAATTTGGATCTCAATGAAAGTACCAGTTTTTGAAAAAGAAATAAGACATGATAAAAAAGTCTCCACGATCCCTATAAACCACAAACAAAAATCAATCGAAATCAAGATTGAAGCCCTAAGGGATTGTTCAACTAAGAACACTCTGATACTTAGTCAACTTCGAGAGTTAAATTAGAAGAGGTTTAGAAGCGAGGACTGACTTACATTGAAGGTGAGGTAAGGACCTCAGTTTTTAGCGAAGCCTTGAGTGTCACAGAGCATTTTGATTAGTTAATAGCTTTTGTAACTAATAAATAATTAATTTTTAATAAAAGAAATTATTTTGATAATTGAATATTAATAATAATTAATTCTCGAGTAGAATATTATTATTATTATTGACGTTTTAATCCGAATAAATAATACATTTAGGCTACGTTTGGTACGCCATATAAGACATTGTATAGAATAACATAGTACGAAACCAATGTTTAGTATAGCTCGTTTTAATCAGCCACCACATAGGTTAATACAAATGAGTTCATTTATACGATCCATACATGCTAAAATAACACCCTTTATATTCTCCGTATTAAATTGTTGGATAATTAGCAATATTGAAAATTTCAATAATAATAATAATAACTATTATTATTATAATTAGTAACAATAATAATAATTAGTGATAATAAAAAAAATATTAATATAATAACATAGTAACAATAAGAATATGTCAATAATTAAATAAAATAAATAATAATAATAACGTACATAATAAATAATAAATAATATCCCTAATATACATAATTAATATTTATGATATAAATATTTCTTATCAACTACTATCATATAATATGACCAGTATAATATAGTTAGCATCTTAATTTGATAGAGTACCAAATACCCATTTAAATAATTTTTATATTCTACTGAAATCATTATGGTACGCCGTACCAAACGAGGTCCTAGTTGATAAATATATTATTTAATTTGTTGGTGTATGTGAGCAGCTAATGTCATTACTAAGGGTGATTTGGCTGACAGAAACCGACCAGAAAATTCCTAAATAAACGTGCCCAATCCTGCTCTCGTCTGCCACACACGACTAAAATCTCCAAAATACCCTTGTACATGTGTCAAACCAAGAATGCACTCTCAAGAAATGACGACTAAGGGCAATAAGAGCAGCTAAATAATGGTAAAACAAGGGTATGAAACCTATATCGTAATCCCCAGGAAATGCTCAGCCACAAGTAATGCCTCCGCCGTAGAAGTGGCTCTGAAACCTAACCCCAACCTAGAGTGGTTTACATAACCACAAACAAAAACCCGTGAGTGGACCAAAAATAAATAAACCTTTTTAAAACACATTTATCAGGGAAAACAATAATCACCATCTGTTTCAAAACATGCATGCATATAGGAAAATGATCAAAATCACAAAGTTTAATGTAAAACCGTATATAACATACCAGGGCCCATATTCCCCAAAACAACCCACGAGCAAACCATTGGGAAAAGAACCTGGACACCACGAACAGTAACCAAGATACACCATCCTCTACACCTGACCATGCCAACCAACCCATGTGCTATGCGTAGACAACCCCCAAGAACTAACAGAGATACACTCCAGATGCCAGTTCGAAAAATATAAGCCCCTGGTACTAGCAGAGACAAAATCTAGATGCTAGTCTGGGAAAAAGGTAATCACCATAAACATTCGTCTTAGGATCTACAGAGCCCCGTTTCGGACGTCTGAGACCCATTCAAACTCCAAGGATGATCAACCGTGGAAACAGTCATAGTCACAAAACCCAACAGTATCATTCCAAATGTATACCATGGACTCCAACTCCATATCAAACCATAAACCCGGCCCAAGGCCAAATACCATTTACTCACGCAAATCTGTAAAATTGGTGTCCAAACAATATCCAGTAGATATCCATATGAATAAATCGTATATCCATGAAACCATAACCAGAATATGTATTCAAAAGTGGACAAGCGAAGGTTCACGTGCTTACCTGATTTCCTTGGGTTCCCACTGTGTCTAGCTTCCTCCTTTCCTAGTCTCATTCTCACTCTCTCTTTGAATCCCTCAATGCAAACACAAGGTGATGGGTGGTGGTAATGTATGTGTGTTGTTTAAGAAAACCCAAAGAAGAAGAAAATGGATAAGGATCAAGTCTCATGGTCTTGGTGATTGTGACAAGTGTCACCCATCCAAATTTCCCCTTCAAAGATATTTGTAACTCCACAACTATCCAAAACAGTCCCATAAGCTAACCCATCTCATAAAATGTTCATACCTTGTAAAATGTGCCTGACCCATAGAACCGTTGTACAGACTCCAAATTCGACGTGCCACCTGTCTATGTAACCAGAATCCCAAGATCTATGTAACAGGTCTAGGTAAATGTGCAACCAACCTCCCGGGTCAAAAGTCAACATTTGGTATATAATCCCCCCGCCTAAGGGCAAAATCGTCAATTCAACCTAAATATTTCCAAAATTTTGGTATGGGTCGTTACATTGGCCTTTATATGAATTACGAGCCACGTGATAGTTTCACAATTTTCTAGTGATTTTGGATCACACTATATAATGCCCATGACTTACCATACATCTCATTTAAACTATCCAATATCAAAGGTAATGAACTCCTACATTTACATCCACCTTCATATGCATCCAACATCATAAAAAAAAGATCTTTAACAAAGTGAGCTAAAAGAAGAAAGAAGAAAAAAAAAAGATTATGCCAATTCAATTTTTGCTTAAACAAAATAATTTTTAGAGTTTTTCAACTTTCGAAAATTACCAAGAATGAAAAGCTAGTGTTATAAAAAGAGAGACGAATGGCAAGTTTTGACTTTTGGGAAGATTGAAGAGTGAAGACTCGTAGCCTCGCGAGAAATCATCTTCAATTCCCGCGCCACTCCTCTGTCCTCGTTGTTGCGATTTTACTGTAATCCTCTCCTACACACCCTTAATTTTAGTCTCTGAATTCAACCCAACATAAAAAAATCCTACAAAAGAAAAGAAACTGTAAGCGCTGTTTCAAATTCGTGATGCACGCTCGGGCCCTTTTTTACAAGTTTAAATGATGGGTGGGATCCATTTTTATAAGTAAGCAATGATAGATGGAAAAAAGCACACGATTATGAACTTATTGCAATGCTTATTAAAATCTTGCAAGTGCAAAATATCGATTAAGAATGTAGTAAATCACAAGTAAGGGTTGATCCTTTGAGGACTTGTTCAACAAATTGCCACTTTAGTTATGAATGTTTTAACTCAATCACTTTTCTTAGAAGTACAAACAAGTAACAAAAATGGGGGTTGGTAATGATGCACGATATTAGAAAAAAAACAAGTAAAAGTGCTCAACAAGTAAACTTTTGATTGATAGTTGATTACGGAAAATTAAGGCATTCCTTCAACGACTTAACCAATTAAGTCATTAACATATTTTACCGGTTATGTTATTACGAATGTGTGAATTCAATGCCTGTGGAAGGACCCTGTCGTTGAGTCACCTTACACATTTATTCCATCTTACCTAGCATGTTCTAGGTGTGTCGTTCACCTTAGAACGTCTATTCAATTTTACAATTAAACACATCAATAACAAGGGGAATTTAATAACATTGCACTACCCGATGAAACTTCGTAAAGCCGAAGGGGTCATGGATTATATTACAAGTAAGATGTAAGTCGTTACCTTTGATCCTAACAATTACACAATGGTGATCAATCAAATGCAACCATTCACCAATGACACATTCAATCAAGTAGCCACATAAAAACAATGTATCACATGAAAATATTTATCACAGTCACATTCACAACATAAGCACAACATAATCGCAACAAGAACATGTCACACGACCCTCATGGCTAGGGCTTCAAGAAGCCCTAATTTGATGGTGGACTACTCACATGTAATTACATAAAACATCATAGTTATAATAAATTGCGTAAAAAATAAAAAAGGCTAGGGCTTAGACAATGAAATTAGGAAGAACACGAGCACAGAAGCATGTCACAAATAGGCTTCCTTTTCCAAGCTTCACGTCCCAAAAAGTAAGACCAAAACTGAATATAAACTATTTATTGAAATTTGTGATTCAAAGGACTAGTACGACTTGAAAACTATTTTGATCTCTATGGTGCTAACCCTTTACAATGCAAAATAAAAGTATATTTATAGAGGCACGAATCCTAAAAAAAATGGAGAGACTTAGGCAGATCTTCCATGAAGAAACTTGATTGGAACACTTGTCAAAGTTCGAGTGGAAAGCCAATCCGCATTTGATGAGGAGAAAGTTACTTTGGTGACAAGGATTCAAGATAAGGACTCTGACTTATCTTTTAATCTTTAAGGGACTTATCAAGCTAGAAATAAGGAGAAGATAAGCATATAACTACCCTGAATTTCATACTTGGATAACTGGCCTGATTATGATTGGTCCAAAATACAATCCAAGTGTGAACATAGGTCTAGGCCGACCAAGAAAGGGGCAGGAAGCTTCTTTGTCGATCTTTGACACTTGGAGCTAATATGGGCAGCCTGACCTCATCCAAGATATAGGGAAGTGTTAGAACAATGCCAAGGCCCTCAAATTGGTCGAAGCTGCCTCAAAATAACCTCATATGGAATGTACATAAACGTAACGACCTATCCAGAAATTTTGTGATTATCGAGGTTAATCAAGGCTTAAATTGAGATTAATCGGACGATTGAGGCAAAATGACAATTTTGCCCTTGGAAGAGAAAAATATTGACGTTTCACTTTGGAGGTCAATTGCACGTGGATCGAGGTCCATTACGTAGATCGAGGGATTATGATCACATAGACAAACGACACGTTGAATTTAGAAGTTGTACGGGAAAGTTACAGGTCTAGAACGGTTCGATTGAATTTTACGATGGCACGTTTTTCGAGATAGTTGACTTTTAGTTGTTATTAAAGGGACCCAAAATATCTCATATGGACCAATGGATATGTGACAAGTGTCACTCATCCTATTTTCCAAACATCACATCCCAAAAAGTAATACAAAAACTAAATAGAAAACTGTTTATTGAAATTTCTAATTCAAGGGACTAGTACGACTTGAAAACTATTTTGATCTCTATGGTGGTAACCCTTTACAATATAAAATAGAAATATATTTATAGAGGAAAAAATCCTACAAAAATAAGGAGAGACTTAGGAAGATCTTCCTTGAAGAACTTGATTGGAACACTTGTCCAAGTCCGAGTGGAAAGCCAATCTGCATTTGATGAGGTGAAGGTTACTTTGGCAGCAAGGAGTAAAGATAAGGACTCTGACTTATCTTTTAATCTTTAAGGCACTTATCAAGCTAGAAATAAGGATAAAATAAGCATATAATTACCCTTAATTTTGGATGTGGACAGCTGGCCTGATTATGATTGGTCCAAAACACAATCCAAGTGTGAACATACGTCTAAGTCGGCCAAGAAATGGGTAGGAAGCTTTTTGGTCGATCTTGGATGATTTTAATGCATAGATGACATGCCTTTGACACTTGAAGCTAATATGGGCAACCTGACCTTGTCCATGACATGGGGAAGTGTCAGAATAAGGCCAAGGCCCTCAAATTGGCCTAAAACGGCCTCAAAATAACCTCAAATGGAATTTATGTAAAAGTTGGCCCTAAGTGCACCACTAGATAGAGGATACAAAATAGAGAAAATTTTGCCAAAACCATGGCTAGAGCTAACCATTTACTATTTGGAATGGTGAGGCCAAAATCAGGAATCGATGGGCCTACCTTGAAAATAGGCACACGTGACCAGATAACAGGCACAAGACCCAAAAAAGTAGGCACACGGGCCAAGAACATGTCACTTGTGGCATCCCAGTGACATGATCCAGGCACAGCGACGAGCACATGGGAAGGCACAAGGACTGGTTCTTGGGACTTCGGTAGGGGTACATCGACAAGCACATGTGCTGGCACACGATAGGGACCTCGTTGGGACTTTGGGCTAGAAAGTAGGCATAAGGATGGGAACACAGGACAAGTACAAGGATGGGTACAACATTGGGAACACTAATAGGTACATGGACCAGAGGGATGTCACTAGTGACATTCCAATGACATGGGTCCAATGACAGCAGCTAATTAGATGCAGGAAGACGAGGATATGAGAACTCGTAGCTTGGCCTATAATCTTGGGTTTTGGTATTGAATTAAAGCATTGAACAAGATTGGATTGGGTCATGGAACTAGGTCGAAGGACCCGTTTGCAGAAGAAACGGGCGAGGAAAAAGGTGAATAGTTCTAGGCGGGTCGACACCACGTACAGCTTCTTGTGGCAGCGCGTGAGGGCGCGTGGATGATGTTTTCGAGGATTGGTGATTCCTCAAAATTATGGAAAAGCGTACAGCTCGGAATGGAGCAGCTTGAACGGTGTGTGAGTGGACTTTTGTTTTATAACTGTGATGCATGCATAAATGTTTTAAATGCTTTATCGTATGACTTGAGTTGAAATTATTTGAATGATGGTTTTGACTTGGATTTGGAGTTAAATGGCATTTTAGGCTTGAGGCTCAATTGGATAATGATTTTGACTTGGATTTGGAGTTAAATGTGAATACATGACTGAATTGATGGTTTTCGGATTTATGAAATGATATTTTGGGCGTGAGACCCTGTTGGAATTATTTTTGACCTAGAGTGTGAGTCCACGTGAATTTGAAAGCAAGATTGTGATTTGAATACCGATTTGGTATGATTGATTTGGTGAAATTTGGATTTATGAAATGAGTTATGGACACTGTTTTATGATGGTTTTGTGAAAACTGCTTATGAAAGCTATGTCTCGGGCATAGGCCATGTTCAAATGTTTTGACTCGATTTGAGACATAAATGGTGTTAAAATGAGTTACTGGATTTGGTGACTGTTCCATATGTACCATCCTCTATGATCCGATTGTCTCCTTTAGACGTCGTAGATCCTAAAGTAGTCACGATACACTGCCTGGAGATGAGTAGCCCCGAGGGAGGCTCAGTCTCAAGAGTGAGATTATGATATCACCCAGACGTCTTAGATCCTGGAGATGATATCACCCCAGACGTCGTAGATCCTTGGGATGTACTCGGATGTGAGACTCCCGAGTTACACGTGTAGCATTGACATCGGGCCAGTTACTTGGATATCGAGGATTGGTTATATTTGTGAATTATTGATATTTATGTCCACATATTTTATATCATGATTTGGTTGGTGAACATGAGTTTTGGAAAAAACGTGGGTCATGGGAATTTAGAAACATATTTTGATTTTACTGTGTAACGACCCATCCCGAATATCGGGATTAAATATTAATTAATTATGACCGTTTGGGGTGTAAAATGACTGTTTGGGATGTACTCGGTCATTTTACACCCATCCCGAATTCTCTCGGTCGAAGGGTGTAAAATGACCGTTTTTCCCCTAGAATTGGATAAAATGTTGACTTTTAACCCAGGGAGTCAAAAGTATGAGGACCGATGACCGTGACGTAGATCTGGACGTCACAAGTACATAGATAGACGATACGTTGAAATCGGACGTCGAAAGGGGAAGTTATGGTTACGGGATCGCAATCGATTTAGTTAGTGCCTCGAGATTCGAATTAAATAATAATTAAATCTGAATGGGTAATTAACTAATATGGAGCCCTTGGATGAGTGACAACCCGTTGGTCACTTTCCCTAAAAGGTGGATCTATGTTTTGATTGGGTGGTTTTTATTATTTTATATTTTTAATTCACTCATCTCTATCTTCCCTTCCCATGCATCCTCTTCATTTTCATTTTTCATCTTCAAACCCGAACACCCAACTCGCACCATCAACCCTTCAAACTTCATCCATTGGGGCCGGTATGTGAAGGGAAGTGAGAGAGGGAAATGAGGCGAGTAGGGAGGTGCTAAGGACTTGGACGGCGGAGTTGGATTTCGAAGTTGGATTCCAGGAATGTTTGGATGTTTCTATTGATCCTAACGTGTTACTATGACTTAGACGAATGCATTGGGATCGATTTTGAGAAGCTAGGTGGCCTGAAACGTCAGGGAACGGAACTGGAAAACGGTCGTTGCTGTTCATCAAATGGAGGTAATGTTCTAGTTCTTTTTCCTTGGTTTTGATTATATAGATTAATTAGAAAGGATGAGATGAAGCTGTAGAAAGAAACGGGGAGGAGTATGGTGGTCGGAAGGTGGGGAACCGACCAGGTCCGACCATGTGTACTGTGCGACCCGGTTGCAGGACCCGTCGAAGGACAAGGATCACTTGATGACGTTAGCAATGACGTAATCATGATGACGTCATCATGTGAGGTTTGATAATGTCAGACTGCCATGTCAGATAAGGGCCAATAGGAACTCGACACGTGGCACTGTCAGAGTTGTCAATGTTGATGTCATGCTGACGTCAGCATGACGTTAGCGTTGACTTTTTATGGTTGACTTTCCAACATTGACTTTTGGGCAGACTAGGCACGTGGGCTCAACTTTCAAGGTGGGCCCAATGTCATTATAAAGATTTCGACGATCCAGATCCAATGGAGGCGGTTTCGGGTTAATCAGAGATCGTTAGGTTGGTCAAATCGAAGTTTTTACCTCGAGAAATATGTCCGGGATATGTTGAGTTTTCTGGGAGTTTTTGGGGTTTATCCTATAAGCTTGTGCAGTTGATTAGTGAGCTTCGGGTGTGATTTGGACAGGTCTGGATGCTTCGGTGATGGTGATTTAGCCCTAGACGGCTTATGGCATGCGTATCGAGGCGGTAGTTAGGACGGTCAGTGAGTGGACATTGGTTTCTAAATATGATGCATGCATAACTATTTTATATGTTTTATACATGTGATTTCTATGATTATGATTGTGGTATTGATGATTTACGTATTCACACGTATTTCCAGATTTATGATTTTATACTGTGCTTATACTTGCTAGTATTACTATGATGATTTAATGGAATGGTTTTGAATTTGGAAATATGGAACCGGGTATGAGACCCATTTAATTTACAAACTATCAGACTTGATGTCCATTTTATTTAATGAGGCATCGCGCAGGAGGCCTAGTTGACTTGAATTTGGAAATTGGATATGTGAAAATGGTTTATGAATGTTATACTTCAGGCACGAAACCCATTTTTGGATTTACGATGGTTTTATGGAAATCCCGGGCATAGCCTTTGAACTATTTGAGATGATTTATGAAATGTTTTCCATATACCATCCTTATGTGTGGATTGTCTTATACAGACGTCTCGTAGTATCCTGGAATAATTATGACGCACTACCTGAGAGGGGCTGCCTGAGGCGCAGCTCAAGATCAGGAGTGCAATTATGGATAAGGATTAAGACCCCGATGAGCACGCGTGGCTTGGAAATCGTAACAGTGGTTTTGATTAGGCATCTGGGATGCCGAGGATTGGTTAAATTGTATTTTGATAAACTGGATATTTAATATTGATGGTTTTGGGTTGAGCTCCCACATGATCGATTTTGGGCTGAGTTCCCATAAACTTTGGATTTGTGATGTTGGGCTAAGGACCTAATGATTTAATTAAAGTAAATGGGTTGATTACTGGTTTTCAAATGCATGCATGCTTTTTAGTGAAAGGCCTAAATGTCTTTGATGAAATGTGTTTTCTTAAATTATTTATTTTCGTCCACTCACAACTTTTAATGGTTTTTAATGCCTTTCAGGTTGATCGTGGATGCGGGCTATAGCGGAGATCGAGATATCACACACCTCTATTGATCATGGCGCACTCTAGAAGCCCCGAACGGGCTAAGGTTTTGAGTTATCCCTTGCCTGACACTTCGTGTCAGACGGGTGCATGGCACATCCCACGTTAATCCCGGGGGGATTGGAATGGGTCGTGTTAGTTTGGTATTAGAGCACGGTTTGCTCTTGTGGTATGCGCAGGTCGAGGATTTGTTGTCTTTACGTGGTCAACCCGTTATACACGTGGTCGTTAGGGTAATAGTACGAGAATTAGTGGAAATGAATCGTGGATAGTTTTGGTTTAGAATTTGGTGCCTGAGTATGCCATAGATATGTCGTGGTTTTTCAGTGTGGGACCCTACTAAGAGATGAACGTAACAGTACTTTAAAGTCTTGACCGTGGGACGGTTATGTCGGGATCATCTATCACGATATTGTAGGATTGGGTATGACGATGGTGTGGAGTTTTGACCATTAGATGGTCAAGTCATGTTGAGTTGGGAATTGTGTTGCTGAGAGCAGCTAGGTTTAAGAAACCCTGGTGTGCGATGTATGGTTTGGAAATGTGTGCCAACTGGTGGTTCAACTTTGGCGACTTTTCAGAGTCGAGATGTAATGACCCGTCCCGGAAATTAGGGTTAAGACTGTGATTAAAATGGGATTAGTGAGCTTAATTGGTGTTTAGTTGGTTACTTTTGGTCGGTTAGCGTAGAATGACGATTTTGCCCCTACTCTGGGCCAATAGTTGACTTTTAGTTCGAGCGGTTAATTGGGTAGTGACCGATGACTGTGACGTAGTTCGGGACGTCACGAGTCCGCAGACAGGTGGTACGCCCGATTCCGACATCCGAGGAGGAAGTTATGATGTTCGGAAGGTTGAGGGCATTACCGTAGTTTGGTTAAAATAGGGGGGAAAAGTATACTTTTCGTACGATCGGGTTTTGACATGTTGACCTAGGACCATTAGGTAGATCTCGTCATCCTGAGTTCAACGACAGGCGGCACATGTTCATTGGACCTAAGATGAGCGAGTTACGGGTCAGGAACGATAAGGGCCAAAATGTAATTTTGGAGTTAAAGAGGGGCAGTTTGGTCTTTTGTATTTTGGGCTTGGTGCAGCTGGATTTGGACAAGTGTCCAGGGCAGAGAGGAGCTTTTTGTGTGAGGCTTGAGGGGATGGTGACACGTAGGGGTTGGCTAGAGGGTTCTAGTGAGTGCACGGGTGTGTCAAATCGTGCAGGTGTGTGTGTGTGTGCCTATGTTTGTGTTCGAACCAGAGAGAAACAGAGACTGAGAGATTGGGAGAATTGATCGGTGACTGTGTGTGTTTGTGCGAATTGGTGAGTGTGTAAGTGATTAAGGGAAGCTGAGAGTGTGAGGATTGAGTGGTGAGGGCTGCTCGTGTACGGGAACTGGTGTGAGAAGGGGCAGAGTTCACGAGAAAAACAGAGAGAACAGAGAGAAGTTTGGGTGGTGATGTGACCGTGTCCTGATCGTTTGGGCTCGACAGGGGACGAGGACGACTCTGTGGACTCCAGGGAGTATGGCGGTGAGCACGGCGGCGGTCGACGACAAGTAATTTCTTCTTCCCGTTATTTTGCTCTGTTTTGGCCGTGAAGTTCAAACCGGAAGTCGTGGCTTATGGGGTTGAGTAGATGGTTTTGGTGAGTTGGGTGAGACTCAGGGAGGTCCTAGGAAGAGTCTAGTGTTGCCACCGTGACGGGGGAGGACGTAGGTGGTCGGATTGTGAAACAGGGGACAATTTGGGTTTTGGCTTTGAGCTTGAGTCGACGGGTTAGGGACGGTGTCGTGATGTTTGAGTGAGGGGGATAGGTTCCTTAGGATTGGACGATGAAGATGGTGAAGAGAGGGAGGAAAACGGAGACGGATGGGCGAAGAACCGGGAACGCCGGTTCAGACCGGTTCACGCAAGGTAGACGACGGTGAACAGTACTCTGTGTACAGGCGCGTGAGGCCCACGCGCAGCCACTTTGGGCGGCGCGTGGGGGCGCGTTTGGGGGTGTTTGGGAAACCGGTCAACTGAGTTTTAGTTCTAAATGTCATAATGAGTCTAATGGAATTGATTTCGGGTTAATCGGACGTCGTTTGAGCTTAGGTCCACGAGGTTGAAGGTTTAGGGTTCCGGTTCGTTAAGTGTAGGACCTGGGGAGTTTTGGGGAAAATTAGGTGGACCTTCGTAGATGTGTTAGTAACGTACTTTGGTGCTTGTTGACAGGATCGGGATTTCACAAGGAAGTTGACGAACATACAGGACGTACGGGACGCGAGTGACGTACCAGGTATCTGTGAGTGGACCCTTTCTCTAAACTCGAGCATGAATAACTACTATTATTTATGTTTTACGATATTAAGTATGTTTTTATGTTTCTCATACGGTTATATGTTGGTTTTATCTAATGGCACGTTTTTCGAGAAAGTTCGATTTTTAATACGTTTTACGATAAAAGGTTGATTTCTGATTATGATGGTATAGTTTCGGGATTTCAAATGATAAATGATTTCTAATGGTTATAAAGGGATTTTGGAACGTGATTTGATGATTAAGGGTTTTCGGTTTTAGAATCTGATTTCGGAAAGCGGAATTTGGTTTTAGAGTTGAAATGTGGGATTTTCGGATTTGGGTTCGGAATGACAGTTCTGGACGCCGGAGGGGCATCAGACCGGTGATTTCGGATTCAGAAATGGTTTTTAAATGGTTTGGATTGGATTTGCTGGATCTGGTTATTAGGTTTAAAGACCCGGATATTGTGATTGGCGGGGGACGGGCCCGGATTGAGTTTAAAGACCCGGATTGAGTTTAAAGACTCGGATATATTGATATTTCCCCCGTAGGCCTGTTGAGTTTAAAGACTCGGGAGTTTAAAGACTCGGATAGATCCAGCAGGTTTGATCGGATAATGATGGCTTGATATTTATGTTTTGTGATACGGTTTTATGATGTTTATGATATGATTTCTATAACTATTCTTATAATGTTCTGCAATTGTTTTTATGACGATCTTTATGTGCATTATAACTATTTTTGGTAACTGGGTTATGCATGTGATTTCAAAACGGCGGGCTAAAACCCTGGTTTTATTATTGAAATGGTTTTCAGAAAGTATTTTATTGTTTATGGTCCACTCACACCTTTTGTTTTAAATTGCCCTCCAGGTCGTGGAGCTAGCGCGGGGTTTTGGCGTCGAGGCAGCGTCGGAGGCATAGAATCTTTGAGAGTGACCCCGGAGTGCTTAAACTTTTCCGTTGTGCGTGTACCTTGTTTATCGGCTTTCTTTCCTTTGTATTTTGTACTCTGCTCTGTAAAAATTTGACTTCGGGATGTTTAAAGTTTCTCCTGCGTCTGACTGTGTATTTTGGTGGTCGACGTGAGTTTACTTCGGTTTAGTGTCGGTGTGTCAGACGGGAGCAGGATTGACCTCGGTTTTCAGGGTGAAACCGGGGTGGGTCCTGACACGAGACCGTTGGTCGGTCATGTCATGTCAGCTTTGGTGATTGTGTGGCAGGGTGCAGTTGAGGTCATGAACGAACCTAGTGAGTTTGGTTGGGCTTAGTGGACGATTTTGGTTGAGTCTAGTTAAGTCTAGTTAAGACTATGGAGATTGAATGGCCTGACACTAAGAAAAATGATGGAATCTGATTCATGAGTACCATTATGAGATGATATTTAGGGTCTCGAGGTGGACCGATTAGTAGTGTTGATGCTTGGCGGTGGAGACTTGATAGCGATGTCTGGTGGTTGGGTCTGCACGAGGTTGTGGCAAGCACTACCATCGAAGGTGGATGTCGTTATGGTTGTTGAGAATCGGGGGACGTTCAAGGAATGTTTATTTTCTTGTAGGAATTGTCAGGATGATTGTACCCAGAGTTGGTGAGTTGAAGGAGGCAGAGTTCCTCCAACTTGAGCAGAGATTATGAATTCTAGCTCGGTATGAGCAGAGATTTAGGTTGGGTCTGATTCGCACACTATGTGCGAGAGTGGGATGAGGATATGAGACGATGATCCATGAGCTGAGGATGTGACTCAGTCGTGATGTGCTTGTGTTCGGTGTTGATCCGACGATGAGGATTCATTAGATAGTGTTGGTTCTTGGGAGTAGTGTCGAGATGACAGATATGATAGAGATGGACTGGATGGAATCCAACAGTGGATGAGATGTGTTGGGACTTTAACCCAACCGTGATTGAGATAACTGATGTGATTAAGATGACTAAGTAGTGATTGGATGAAATGGTATAAATGGATAGGCGAGTTGGGGTACTAAGTTAGCCTGGTACGGACACGTGGTTGATTTCCAAGTAAGTTGGTTCGAACATGGTTGGAACTTCGGAATCAAGAGGATTTGTGATTGACAAGATGAGGAGGGTACTTGATTCCACATTGGTAATGGATATTCCGAAGTCACTGAGGGTGACTTCTCATTTTCTGCTCTTTAACAGATGGTGCAGGGTGGCACTTGACAGGGTGATTGTAGTTGGGTTTGTGTTTGCGCTCCTGTGGGATGAATTTTGATATCATCATCTTGGATCATTCTTGATATTCCCTACGTGGTATGACAAGGATTGATTTGAGGTAATTGGAAAGAACCCACAGTCTAGACGTGTCTCGTCTTTTGACTGATTTGTTTAGATGTGGAAAATGGTTGAGGAGTGATGTGATAGTCGGAGGATTTAAAGAGGGTGTAAAAACTTATGACCTGAAACCTAGTAGTTAGCTGAGAGTAATCATGTGTGGATCCTAGGTGGATCAGGATCGTGATGTTGAGGATATAGGGTGTTGTGACGATCGAGGATCGTGATGTTAATGAATAGGTTATGTGGTGAATTAGGATCGCGTAGGTCATGATGTCGTGCTGTGCTGGCAAACCCCGCCTTGTTAATTATGCTATGCTAGGAGCAGAGGAGAATCGTATTGTGAAACAGTTAAGGAATCTTTTGGAATAGTTGGTGAGATGGCAAGACAGAGGTTGGATATGTGGATGAGTATGGATCTTGGATTTACTCATTCAGACCGGAAGTATTAGTGACTGTCGGGCTAAGGCTACCGCCTTAACTGAGGTTTATTATGGGGATTGACTTCCTTTCGAAGTCGATCTGGTAAGATATGGTAATCAAATGAGCGGGTATCCGGTAGGATCGGAGTTGGTACTTCTTGATAGACGTGGGTGAGATTGGATACTCAATGGGCATGAATGGGTACACCTTGGAGGATATGATTCGGATTGGTATGTTAAATGTGATTGGGAATGGATGTTTAGATGGTAGTCGGGGGACCAGGAGACTCGGAATGGACAAGAAAATGAAGTGTATGGTCTATCTCATACAGGATTGGCAGATAGACTCCATAATTGAAGCGTGATTGGCTCCGAGCTAGATAGTAGACTGGTTGGTGGATGGATGTACGTACCAGGTACGTTGTATGAAGACTAATTCTTGAGCAGACCTGAAGGGTGACTGGTGATGGTATATGGGATGTACCAGTGGTATGTTGATGAACGTGTTGGTAATCTGCTTAGTTTCGATATCATTGGATTGGTTGAGAACGTGGACTGGACAGTGGATACTGTGCACTGAACGAGAGTGATTTTGATGGGTTCAGTGATTGTAGCAGCAGGTGCTTAGAGCCGTGGATGGCTAGTAGAACCCTAGAGCGGAGATGTGTTATCACTGCTGGGCAGGTATTCGATGGGGTCCAATTACACACTAGTCGAGTGAGATTCATTTCATCGTTAGGGGATCCTATCGAGCTGATTTTAATGTCTATTGAAATTTAGGGTAAGAAATCTTTACTGCAAGTTCCCAGGTGAGTGAGACGTGGATAGTGTGTCCACAGGTGCAATGAGTTGGTGATTACTGTAACCACGGGTTGCTTTACGGGAAGCGACTGCTTTGTGGCTCTCATTAACGTCAACGTCGATTGATGAGGGAGATCTGGTACTCGGTACCTTAGTACGACTCTAAAGTGAGACAGGGTTGTGTTGGTGACTCAAATGGTGACCATGGAGCCGTAAGAGCCGACTGAGTGCGACGTTATGAGCTTAATTTAAATTTTGAGGACGAAATTTGTTAAGGAGAGAAGGTTGTAACGACCCGTCTTGAATATCGAGATTAAATATTAATTAATTATGGATTAACATGACTAATCGGGGAGTAGTCAAGAGAATTCGAACGGATAGTGTAAAATGACCGTTTTGCCCTTGGAAAGGGGTAAAATGTTGACTTTTGACCCGAGGAGACAAACTTACGAGGACCGATGACCGTGACGTAGATCGGGACATCACGAGTCTGTAGATAGGCGACACGTCGAAATCGGACGTCAAACGGGAAAGTTATGGTCACGGGTTCAAAATCGATTTAGTTAGTGCCTCAAGATTCGAATTAAATAATACTTAAATCTGATTGGGTAATTAATTAATGTGGGGGACTTGGATGAGTGACAAGTGTCACTCATCCCACTGGTCACTTTCCCTAAAAGGTGGATCTAAGTTTTGATTGGGTGGTTTTTATTATTTTATATTTTTAATTCACTCATCTCTATCTTCCCTTCTCGTGCATCGTCTTCATTTTCATTTTTCATCTTTGTTTGATCTCAAAATGGACCAACCTGGTGAGACCCGCTGGGGGATCTAGGACTAGCTACGTGGTGCTTTGGGCCCGCTGGAGGCGTTGCCGCTTGGCAGAGATCCTGCAAAGACTTGACACCGGTGTGGTGTCTGCCAAAGGGACTCTGATACCTAAGTTAGTATCTGAATGCCAAAGGGCAGGGAAATAACAGTAATCTGAATGGGGTCTCAGAGTCTTACCTTTGTGAAGGATTTCAAGGTATTTATAGTATCAATAACTGCGGTAGTTGAGCTACTGTTTGGGAGCATGTTCTGCTTTGTGGCTGAGGATCGCCTGGTGAGCCCTGGACATCCGGGGGAAGCCCCAGCAGGTGTTCAACCTACCCTCGTCAGGGAGTGATTGTGGCAGAGTTGGTGTTAGGTGACTGTTGTAGCTAGCTGGTGACTGTGCTTTAGCAAGTGCCGAATGGCAGGCCTGTAGGCTATGCCGATCGGCGGTCCACGATTGTGGGGTGCCGAGCGGGGTATCGGTCGGCATCCGTTCTGTCCTGGCGGGTCGTATGCTCAGAGGGTGGTCGGTCAATATGGTATCAACATAAGTCCCCTAAGTCTTTGACTAAGGTGGATTTCCTCGGTCGAGGACTTGTGACTGCGGCTGATGCTTGTCAACCGACCAGGGCGCTGCGCCCTGTTCCCTGGGAGCCCCCCAAGTCATGGATCGAGGAGGTGCACCGTATGTCCTAGGTGAAGGCAGTCCCTGTTACCGAGTCCCGTCGTTATGCCACGTGGATGGCCAGACGATTGTGTGATGGCGGCTGAGGGGGGATGGCTGGGACCCGTAGGTCGCAGTGAGTGCTTGCCGACGGAGCGAGAGGAAGCATGCCGTAGGGGGGATGGCGATGTAAGCCGATCGACATGCTGGAGTGAGGGCAGCTTGGTGATGTATAGGAAAAGGTCATGCGTATGTTGGTAGGAATATACGGTCAGATGTGCATACGGTACGAGGGCGTATCTGTAGTTGGAAGATGGTCATATCGGCCTGGTGAACATCAGATCGGAAGCGCGCATCTCAAGGCATGCCAGGGGCCTATAAAAGGGGGTGGAGGTTTTTGACTTTTTTCAATTTTTACTCAATGCATTTGTGAAGAAAATTCTCGTGCCGATTGAATTTTTATCTGCCGAGAGGAAAGAAGCGTCTACCGTGACCAAGCCCGCCGAGACTTTTTGGAACAGGTAAAATTCCTTGCCGAACGGAACTCCGTTTAAATATGTGTTTGGTAGCATAGGCACTTCGTCGTAGCTTCTGTTTTTTGATAATTTTGTAGATGTTAGAGTCAGAGTCAACTAGTGGATCTGGGTTTAGGTCCCCTCAAACTTTTGGTGGGGAAGCACTGCCTCGCTCGGCAAGCGAGGTGCCGAGCGAGCGTAGTGGTTCAACGTCTACTAGTGGGTCCACGTCTGAAACCTCTTCATCGTCCAGCATCAGTGATTGTCTAGATAGGGCTATTATGTTGTCGAGGAAGGAGGTGCGACAATAGGGGGAGTGTAGCACATCAGGGGACCTACCGAGCCACCGATCAAAAGATACCGCCCCAAACCCCGCCTGTAATGCCCCAAAAATTCAAGGAATGTAAATGGATAAAATAATGTTTGAAATGACGTTTTTACCCTTGGATATAGTGTGGTCAAAGTTGACTGTTTAAACGAAACGTGTTTTTCACGTAATTCGAGGACCATTAGGTAGGTCTCAATTCTCTGAGTCCGTAGACAAGCGGCACGCTGAAATCGGACTTCGGATGAAGGAGTTATGGTTCCAGAACGAGGAATGGCATTTTGGTAATTACGTGAAGGAATGGTAAAATGGTAATTGGACGGTGAAATTAAAAAGTGGATATTTACTATTTAGCCGCTTGAATTATTCGAATGAGACAATTGATAACTGAATCATTGGTTAAGGGAATTGTTTAAGATACACTTGTCATTAAGAGGGGACGAATTAGTGTCTTGGCTAGGCTGAGTAATGTGCACAGGTGTGATCGTGAGAGAAATGGCATCGTTTTCCATTTGAAATCGATCAGTTTTGATTGAATTAGTGAACTGAGGTAACTGACTTACCGTGAGGAACTGAGCGAAATAGGGAGACTGGAGAGACTGAGAGATCAAATTGAGTGAAAATTCTAAGAACACAGAGAGGGAGAGGCCCAGAAAATCGTGAATTTCAGAAAAATTGGAGAAAAAATTCGAAGTTTGAATTGTAAGTCGAGAGGAGCCAAATAAAGATTAAAAACAGCTTTCTGGAATCATTTCGAGTCTAACCATATAAAAATTGAAGGCAATTGATCGTGTTTCGACCAAGAACCGAAGTTCCAATTTCTGGAAAAATCGGAGGTTTAGTACGACTACCTACAGGTAAAGATTTGTGCAATTGATTGTTGTAGAACGTTTATTTCAGTCTTAGGATGCTTCCGTACCAATTAATTAGAAAATTAAGTCGAATTGATAGAGATTAGAAATTTGAAACCGTTTGAATGTTCATTGGCGAAGTCATGGATTAAGAGCTTGATTGGTGTAATTAATGATAGAGAACATAAATAAAGATAGCATATATGAATTTCGGTGGAATAATTGAAAGAATTAAGATGGAATTGAAGGAGATTGAAACGGGTCTTGTCGCGGGTTCATGACCCGTTTAGCAGGAAAACGGGTATAGACGACGACACTGTAGCAAACTGTGCAGGGCGCGTGGCTTTCGCAAGCAGCTCCTTTGGGCGGCGCGTGAGGCAACATTTTCGGTCAATGTCAACATGTGATTTTCTCCTTTCATTGTAATGTTCATTTTGAGATAAGTTTCGAGTCAATCGGACGTTGTTTCGGGACAATTTTGAGTGTTCAAAGGTTTAGGATTTTAATTAAATTACGTTGAAAAATCCCGAAAATTAGAGAAATTAATGTAAGCTAATTGGAAGTAATTTTGACCCGAAATTATGATCTTTAACAGGCCAGAACAGTCCCGAGAAGTCCGGGGAGCGTGCAGAACACGAGTGACGCGTTTGGACTTCGTGAGTGGACTTTTGTTTTCTAATCGAGCATGCATAACTATTTTTACTCACTTGTTTTGTAATGACCCGTCGCGAATATCGGAATTAAATATTAATTAATTATGGTTTAGAATAACTAATCTGGGATTAGTTGAGTGAAAGCGGACAAAATGTGCAAAATGATCGTTTTACCCCTAGGCGTGGGCAAAATATTAACTTTAGTTCGGGCGGTCAAACAGACTTTGATCGATGACTGTGACGTAGTTCGGGCCGTCACGAGTTCATAGACAGGTGGCACGATCGATTCTGACATTCGAGGAAAAAGTTATGACGGTCGGAAGTTGAGGGGTATTTTGGTAATTTGGCTAAAAAGGGGTCAAATGTTGACTTTTGACCCGGGAAGTCCAATGGACGAAGGTCAAAGACCGTTACGTAGGTCTAGTAGATACGAATCCAATGACAGGCGGCATGCCGAAATCGGAGATTCGAAGACGAAATTGTGGTCACGGGAGCGAAATCGATTAACCGAACGAACCGGGATTTCGATTAAAATATTATTAAATAGTGAATAGTCATCAGAGTTTGTGAATACTTGGATGAGTGACAAGTGTCACCCATCCCTTGTTTTGAGGCCCTAAATTGTGGAACATGTTTCCCATTAATCCATTTTTTAATCATTCCTCATCATCCTTAATCATCATTCATTCTTCATCATCCGTCATCTTCATCTTCTTCATTTATTTTCTTCAAAACTATATACCTCCATCCTACACAAACACCTCTCAATCATCATCCATTTCTTATGACCCGTGAACGAAATTTGGAGAGGATGTTGAGACGAACCCAATGGTGGCCGCGGTAAGGACCGTTGTGCACGGTGGCCAGAATTTTGGAAGGTAAAACCGTGGGATTCAAAATTTGGGTTTTTGCTTTTGATGGTTTTGATTGATTCTAAGTTTAGGATGATGTTCTTTGAGCTCTCACGAGCTTGTAGGTGCAATTTGGGACGGATTTGGACGTTGGAGGTGGCCGGAATGATGATTGGAATTCTGGCCGAAACTTTGATTGGCCATAACTTAAAATCCAGGTACTTTCTGAAATTTCTGGGTTGATATTTGGAATCCTTGGCTCGAGTAGATGGATTTACATAGGTAGAACGTCGAATTTGGTTGAGAAACGAGTGAGATATCGAAGTTTAATGTTTGGGGCATCAGCGTTGACTTTTGGTCAACGTTTGACTAGAACTTTGACCAGCGCGTGGGGGCGCGTGGGAGCGTATTTTTAGGTGGGACCAAGACCATTTTAAAGGTTTCGACGATCCGGATCTATTGGCGGTGGTTTCGGGTCGATCGGAGATCGTTAAGTTGGTCAAATCGAGGTTTTTCACCTCGGGAAACGTGTAGAGACACGTTGACCTTTCCGGAAAATTTTAGGGTTCTTATTATGGACTTTTATAGGTTAGTAGTAACCTTTGGATATGATTTGGACAGGTCAGGATGACCCAGAGAGGTCGAATTAGCCCGGAGAGGCTTATGACACGCATATCGAGGCGGCAGCTAGGACGGACTGTGAGTGGACTTTGTTTTCTAACCGTGATGCATGCATACATGATTTAAATGCTTTATTATATGATTTGGCATGATTGATGTTTCAATCCGGTGATTTCTCGATTTTATGGATTATTATATTATATTTTAGCACGATTTTCGAGAAATGATGAAATTGATGTTTTGTGCGTAGGCCCGGGATTGAAAATGATGTTTTGACTCGGGTTATGAGTCAGGAAATTGAAAATGATATTTGGACTCGGATTATGAGTCAGGGATTGATTTTATGGATTTACATGAAAGTGGCAACTCTGGTTTACGGTTGCACGGATTTACGTGAAAATGAGATTTTGGGCTTGGAACCCAATGGAATTGTGATTTTGATTGGATTTGTATTTCCATGTGATTACGTTATGATATTGATGATTTTTGGATTTATAAAATAAATCGGGACTTTGGTTTTCCGGATTTGACGAAACTATATTTTGGGGCTGAGACCCTGTGTTGATAAATGATTTGGTTTTCAACGCAACTGTTTTTCACTGGTTTTCACAATGGTGATGTGTTGCGGACATTTAGGGCTTTCGGGTGGAAATATGTTTTTCCCCGGAGTGCACCCTGGAGATAACGCTCGCCTTCGGGAAGAAAGTGTTTACCTCGAAGAGGTCACGTAGCACGGTCTGTTGTCGTGCAGCCGAGGGAGGCTCGACTCAGACCAGAGATGTGCTGGATATATATAGATCGGTAAGTGATGTGTTCACGAGATCTGGATTGTCGGCTGGTGAGGTTTTCACAGCGACAGATGCTCGGATTTTGAGCGGTCCTTAAGCCTATTTGATTTGCACGCGTTGCAGGGATAAACGTGACTATATGCAGCAGGATATGGAAATAAGTCCCGTGGTTTTAAGGAAAATGATTTTGAGGAAACCGTGGTTTTATGGAAAGTTGAAATGATTTTGATAAACATGAGTTGCAAGGAAAATGTGGACATGGAATTTAGAAACATGATTTGATTTTATCGGTCCACTATTCATACTTGATTGATTTCACACTATTACTCATCTTTTATGATATGCATGCATGTTTGTGAAAACTGGAGGGTAAGAATGTATTTTGACAAATGTATTTATCGAACTTTATCTTTGTCCACTCACACCTTTTCTGTTTTATTAACCCTTCAGGTTATGGCGCGTTGATCAAGGCTATTCGAGAGGTGGGAGGTATGAGTGGGCACAGGTGCACTTATCCCTTGTTTGGCAAGTCTTGGAGGGTAATTTCGTACCTTCTGTTGACTTGTCAGACGGGAGCAGGATCGGGCACGGTTATCTATGTCCCTCGGGGACGGGTCCTGTCAAATTGGTATCAGAGCACTAGGTTGCTGATGATGTTGCCACACCATACCTTCGAAACGTAAGCCTCGTGCGCGACCTGATAGTGAGATGGGTATATTAGGGTATTTGAGACCTCATGTTAGATCTCGGAATGAAATTGACCTTGGTTTGAGGGTCAGATGTTAATTAGTGTAACTGTGACTTACTAATTGTCGAATCAGTATTTTTATGGGTCCCATGATTGAATGAACCCAGAGGCTAGAAGGGTAGCACAATTGGGTAGGTTGGACCCAGGATGAGATTATTCTCCGTAAATTCCTTGAGCAGAATGTGAGTTCCAGCGTCTAGAGTATGATGGGGTATTCCTTAGGCTTTGTAAGTGGTATAAGATGCGGTTCACCGGCGGTAATTTTCTAGGTGACCGAGTATGCTAGGGATGGCATGGATGATTGAGTCAAGATTTCAGTTAGGACTCGAGATGAGTCATGGTAATATCTTAGGACTCAGGAGCAGTCGGGTTTTGAGGAACCCTAGGTAGTGATCGTGGAACCCTAAGGTAGGGTGTTTGGTTCGGAAAGGTGTGATGGCGAGTGGTTTGACTTTTAATGGCTTTTCGAAGTCGAGACCGACTGACGGTTATGTCAGGTCTAGTCATGTCAGCTTTAGTGGTGGAACTACAATCCACAGTCAGGGTTGTACTTATCGATTAGACCTAGTTGGTTGTTGTGCTACTTAGTTGTGACAGATTGTCGGTGCAACTATGGTCATGGGCGACCTAGTAGACGACATTGGTTGAGTAGAGTTGCGATTGGTTAGAAATGTGTTAGATAGGTTACCAGGGGTTGGTACTTGTCAATGGAATCCGGAGTGGGGATACAGAGTAGTTGATACGGGTAATTGATTCCATTGGATGCGGAGTCTCGATAGCGGTGTCTGGTGGTTAGGTCTGCACAAGTCTGTGGCAGGCACTTCTACCGAGAGTGGTTGTTGAAAATCGGGGGACGTTCAGGGGACGTTTCCTTTTCTCACATGAGTTGTCAGGGTGACTGTACCCAGAGTTTTTGGGAACGAAGGGGGCAGAGTTTCTCCTATTCGAGCAGAGGTACGGGGTCGTTTCTCGTTATGAGCGGAGATCCAGGGTTTACAGTTTTGCACACGGTGTGCTCATACTGATGCTGTTGTTTGTGTGCTGATGTTGAAGTTAGTGCTAGTGTTGGTGCTGGTACTAGTGCTGGTGTTGGTGCCAATGTTTTTGCTGACGATGAGTCACGAGTCGAGTTGTGACTTCGTCGAGATGGGCATGTGTCAGTAACCAGTCTAAAAGGGACACGTGGTTGGTGTCCGAGTACATTGGTTCCAACATGGTTGGACCTACGGAATCGAGAGAGGTTGTGTTTTAGGTGATAAGAGGATTGCGGGTTTTCCGCATTGGGATTAGGTATTCTAAAGTCATCGGGGGTGACTTCTTATTTTCTGCCCCTGGCGGATGATGATTATTGTCACCAGTACGTTGAGCGTGTATTGGTGGGTGGACCTATGATTGACTTTGGGTCATTGGACACAAGAAGTTGTGTTTAATTCTGGGTTACGGGGTGTGGTGCGTACAACGAGTTTTGGTTTGCTTTTACGCAGGATGGATTTTGTTGTCATTGTGTTAGATCATCCTTGCTTTTCCTCAGTGGAATGACAAGGATCGATATGAGGTAAGTGGAGAAAACCCACAGTCTCGCTGTGTCTCGTCGTTGACTGATCTGTTTAGATGTGGGGATTGGTTGACTCGGTGAGCATGTGTGGATCCTAGGTGGATCGGGACTGTGATGTTGTGGACATTGGGCATTGTGACGATCTAGGATCGTGACATTCATGGTCGGCTGACGTAGTGATGGATCTGGACCGTGATCTTGATGATCCAGATGGGTAGAGATTTTATCGCTCTTATTTGGCTATTTGAGTTAAGGATTATGGGACTGAACTTCTTTTCGAGGTAAATCCCGTATGGTGTATTACTCGAGCGAGTAGGTTTTCGACGGGGTCGAATTTGGTCAGCCTTAGAGTTGTGAATGATGGGATTGGCTTCCTTATGAAGTCAATCGAATGTAATGTGTTAATCGTTTGAACAGGTAACCGAGAGGTTCAGAGTTAATCTGTCTTGGTAGACGTGGGTGAGATTTGTTGCCAGTTGGTACGTATGGGATTACGTGATTTGGAGTGAGGTATGATACCGGGTAGATTGGTGGTGCCTGGCGATGGTATATTAGGTATACCAGTAATACATTGGTGAGCGTGCTGGTAGTCGGCTTAGTTCTGATACCATTGGATTGGTTGTGAACGTGAACTGGACATTGAACACGATGCACTAGGCAGAGTGATTCTGATGATTTCAGTGATTGTTTGAGCAGGTGCTCTTAGCCATGGTTGGCTAGTGTAACTCTAGTTTTGAGTTGTGCGATCACTGCTAGGCTGGTGTTCAACGTGTTCCAGTTACACCGTCTGATTGAGTGAGATGACGGTATGTGTATACTCATGATGAGTGAGTTGGTGGTTAGTGTGACCACGAGTTGCTTTGCGAGATGTTATCATGCCGTGACCTTACCAGCATCTTGGATCGCTGAGGGGGTGACAGTTGGGGATACTGAGGTTGGTATTTGTCGCATGATTGAGTTTGCCCTGCGAGGTGAGATCATGTTGTTGATCTTACGCTACATTGAGGACGTTGTAGTACGAGATGATGTCACTGCTTGATTGATGATTTGAGCTTTATTAGGGTGGTAAAGCTTAGTGGTGACAGTTTGGCTTGTAGTGTCAGCTTGGACTGACAAGTGAGATTTGGTGACTCCTGTTGGGAGCGGAGGTCAGGATATATTAGTGATTAAGAGGAATCGTCAAGCTGGAGGAGTCAGCTTAATGATGACATTGTTAATTTCAGGTGATCAATTTCACTCGAGGTGGTGGAGTGTAGTCAGTGTGGCGTGAGTCTGTGATGGGACGTCTGAGTGCAGACGAGTTCTGTTTTGCTTAGTGGATGTACAAGTGTACACATGTTTTGAGGCCCAGTTGTTTTTTTCACCAGGTGGATGTGGAATAAGGATAGTTGGAATTTCGGGGACGAAATTCTTTAAGGGGGGAAGGTTGTAATGACCCGTCCCGAATATCGGAATTAAATATTAATTAATTATGGTTTAGAATGACTAATCTGGGATTAGTTGAGTGAAATCAGATGAAATGTGCAAAATGACCGTTTTGCTCCTAGGCGTGGGCAAAATGTTGACTTTTAGTTCGGGCAATCAAATGGACTTTGACCGATGACTGTGACGTAGTTCGGGCCATCACGAGTTCATAGACAAGTGGCACAATCGATTCCGACATTCGAGGAAAAAGTTATGCGTTCGGAAGTTGAGGGGTATTTTGGTAATTTGGTTAAAAAGGAGTCAAATGTTGACTTTTGACCCGGGAAGTCCAATGGACGAGGGTCAAAGACCGTTACGTAGGTCTAGTCGATGTGAATCCAATGACAGGCGGCATGCCGAAATCGGAGATTCGACGACGAAATTGTGGTCACTGGAGCGAAATCGATTAACCGAACGAACAGGGATTTCGATTAAAATATTATTAAATAGTGAATAGTCATCAGAGTTTGTGAATACTTGGATGAGTGACAAGTGTCACCCATCCCTTGTTTTGAGGCCCTAAATTGTGGAACATGTTTCCCATTAATCCATTTTTTAATCATTCCTCATCATCCTTAATCATCATTCATTCTTCATCATCCGTCATCTTCATCTTCTTCATTTATTTTCTTCAAAACTATATACCTCCATCCTACACAAACACCTCTCAATCATCATCCATTTCTTATGACCCGTGAACGAAATTTGGAGAGGATGTTGAGACGAACCCAATGGTGGCCGCGGTAAGGACCGTTGTGCACGGTGACCGGAATTTTGGAAGGTAAAACCGTGGGATTCAAAATTTGGGTTTTTGATTTTGATGGTGTTGATTGATTCTAAGTTTAGGATGATGTTCTTTGAGCTCTCACGAGCTTGTAGGTGCAATTTGGGACGGATTTGGACGTTGGAGGTGGCCGGAATGATGATTGGAATTCTGGCCGAAACTTTGATTGGCCATAACTTAAAATCCAGGTACTTTCTGAAATTTTGGGGTTGATATTTGGAATCCTTGGCTCGAGTAGATGGATTTACATAGGTAGAACGTCGAATTTGGTTGAGAAACGAGTGAGATATCGAGGCAGAGGCATAAAGTTTTCCCGTTGCGTGTATAGTTAGCTCACAGAATAGGGTTTCATGCTTATCTTGTACAGTTAACTATGCTCTGTGATACTGTTGACTTATTGGATCCTCTGATCTCCCTGGTCTGAAAATGTATGTGATGTAATTATTATGGTTATTTTGGTCTTTGTGTTCGATTGTCATATGGGAGCAGGATGTTTCCCGATTAACGAGGTGATACTCGGGGTGGGTCCTGTCACCGCCGGTCTTCGTGGTCTACTCAAACGAAGAGGATAGTGGGATGGAAACAAGCTCACCGATGGAGCTAGATGTAGACGGTGCGGTGAAGACGGAGTATGCCATGGACTATGAGGTGAACACCGTCTAGTAGGCCAACCTGGATAGGTTCCGGGAGCTGTACAGCATCCCGTCGAACATAATAATGACCTTGCTGCTGGGCAGCAGCAGGCCGAGTGATCCTCCGGAAGGGTCGACGTTTTTCTACGTCGAGTGTTTTGAGCACGGAGTGAGGCTGCCTCTGCACCCATGGCTTGAAAACATGATGGCGAGGGCCAACTTAGCCATGGGTCAGCTGAACGCGAACAGCTGGATTATCCTGGTCAGTTTTTACAAGGCCTTCCAACTGGCGGGACTGGTAAAGCCGACGTGGGGACAGTTCTGCGCACTGTACCGTTTTAAGAGGCAGACCTACGAACCGGGGTTGTACCAAATAGAGTGCTTGCACAAGACCGTCTGTGGTGCCTTCATCAACGACTTGCCTACCTCGCAGAAGAGCTGAAGGCACCGATTTTGTTGGGTGTCAGGGCCTTGGGAGAGGGACGTGAGTTCAGTCCGAGCAAGGGTTTCCAGCCATTTTCAGTATGGAGGTTGTCCGCCTTCCGTTTGGCCGGTGGCCATCGTTTGGTAGCTCGGCCCGCCGAGACGGGGTCTGATGATATTTCTGTTTGTTGTGTAGGTCTGTCGAAGGCAACGGTGACATCGGACGACTGGGAGACATGTAACCTGGTTCGGGAGAAGTTATCCGACCTAGAGCGCAGTTGCTATGTTTTGAAGCTATCGGCCAACCTATTTGCTGTAGGCTTGATCATCCCGCCCAGTAAGTGCTATGAGTTTGAAGTGATGTCTTGTCGTGGTATCGAGTGTCTAATGCTCCCTTGTTTTGCAGTTCATCCCCAAGTTGAGCAAGCTGCCCACAAGAAGATGAGTGAAGCAGTTTCCAAGCATGCTCCTACTGCCGACGGAAAGGGCAAGGAACCAGAGGTGGCGCCCCAGCCAGCGCGGAGCCTCCCCAAGGGTCAAAACCGGATGGACATCCGAAGCCAAAGGGGACCGGTCGAGAGGAGCCTCCCCAAGGGTCAAAACCGGATGGGCATCCGAAGCCAACCAGGCCTGAAGCTAACCAGGGGGTGACGTGTAGAGTCCGTTGGTTGGTATGAAGCGGCCGGTCATTGGGGGTTTGGAAAAAGATCGTGAACGTCGTCGGAAGCTGATGGAGGCTCGGCAGAGGCAGTCTCCCCTGGCGGCGGGCGTGTCCTAAAATGAGAGTTTCGAACGCCATCGGAAGAGAGAAGCCGGGCTAAGAACGGTGGAGGCCCCGTCGGAGAAGGCGAAGAAGCCAAGGGTGGAAATGCCGCCCCCGACGAAGGAGCGGGTGCTAGTCGGTGGGCTAGGCATTTCCTCTCCATTTGCCGAGTCGCTGGAGACTGCTGAGGTCGTCCGGTCTGCCAAGGCCGGGGAAGGGTGGGTGTTGGTTACGCACCAGGTGCATAAGTCCTTGGCGCCAGTGGCTAACGCCTTCGTGCTGGGGTTGCAGGTGACTCTAGCGGAGATGGAGGAGTAAGCCCACGTAAGAACGATTAGTGATTGTGATCTATATCTTTATTATTTTATTTCATATATTTTTTTTTACTGATCAAGTGTTTCTTCTTCGACAGTGCTTTGGGCAGACGTATGTGGCTCTACAAAAGGCTGCTCGGCTTGGCGCTGGCCGACCCGGTGGAGGATTTTATGGCCGACCTGGTGTATGCCAATCACCTCGACTTGCCGCTGGCCGAAGTGGAGGATGATTGCGTACAACGGGTGCTGTATTTCAATCCGGGTGTCACCCTCAACTTCTCATGGCTGGATGAGCCCCTAGCCCTGACTAAGACCTTTACCCTGGAGGGTCAAGACAATGATGGTGCTGCACTGCATTCACATGCACCAATCGGCGAAGGGGAGAGGCCGACCAGCGGGGTAAAGGTTACCAGCGCTTCTTCTTCCGGGCAAGCCCAAGGGGTGGATGAAGATGTGGAGGTGGTGGAAGCGTGATCGGCCTGGATTTTTTGTTTTATTCTTTTTTGTAATCCGGGGATTGCCCCATGTAATATGTACTTTTGAACAAGAAATGGATTGTCAATTTTAGATGCAGTTATGCGTTGAATTCTGCCGTGTAAATTTATGCTGTTTGGTTTTTTTGCATATATTTTATGAATGATAACTGTCGTTAGGCAAGTACTTAGCCATTTATCTTTTCTATTTTTGCTAACATTTTTAGGCTAGGCATGCCGATCCACAGGGGTTGGGCTAGTGGGTATCAAAATGTTTAGTAGGTCTTGAAAGGAATAGTTTGGGGGCATAACTGGTTTTGCCCGTAGTGTAAATGTGGGATTGCCGATAGATGAGATGCTGGAGCAAATATTAAATGGGAAGAGTGTGTCTTCCCGACGGTAGGGTAGGTAGATGCCGTCAGGGTTTGATGTGGGTGCCGGTCGGCAAGCGGTAGTAACCACCCAATTTAGTGTAAGAGCAAAACTTAATATTTAGACAAAGAAAAGAACGTTTTCCAGAAAGGCAAGGTCAACTGGAGATAGCCAAATCGAGTACAAGAAAATCCTAATACAAATACATGGGGAAAGTACTTAATTGTAGAATAACTTGAGATGATCCGCATGCCATGGGTGTGTAAGGGAACAGCCATCCGTAGTCTGTAGCTCGTAAGTTCCTGGACGACAAATACGAGTAATGAGGTAGGGGCCTTCCCATGTGGGTCCGAGGGTGCCATCAGCGCGGTCCTTAGTGGCCAGGCTGACCTTGCGGAGAACCCAGTTGCCGACCTGAAAACTGCGTTCTTGGACCCGGGAGTTGTAGTAGCGAGAAATTCTCTATTTGTGTGCCATGTTGCAGAGATTGGCCTGGTCGCGGCTTTTCTCGATGAAGTTGAGGTTTTGTATCATGAGCTCCGTATTCTCTTGTGGGTCGTATGTCAATACCCGATAAGATGTTTCCCCAATTTCCACTAGGACGACATCTTCTGTCCCAAAAGTCATGGTGAAGGGTGTTTCCTTAGTTGAGGTCCAGTAGGATGTCCTATAGGACCATAGAACGTCAGACAGGAGGTCAGACCACTGGCCCTTTGGGGTGTCATGTAGCCTAGCCTTGATATTGCGCTTGATAAGCTTGTTTATAGCTTCAACCTGTCTGTTAGCCTGGGGATGCGCAACTGAAGTGAAGCAAAGCTTGATACCATAAACACCACAGAAGTTCCGGAAACGAGTAGAATCGAACTGAGTTCCATTATCTGTCACGATCCTATGCGGGATACCGAAACGACAAATGATGTTCTGGTAGACGAAGCTCTCGATCTGGGCGGTCGTGATTATCTTGAGCGGCTTGGCCTCGGCCCACTTAGTGAAGTAATTTACAGCAACGACCGCGTGTTCGACGCCGCCCTGCCTTCGTGGCATGAGGCCGATCAAGTCTAGGCCCCACTGGGAGAAGGGCCAGGGGCTGAGCATGGGGGTGAGGCACTCAGCAGGAGAATGAGGGATAGGTGCACATCGCTGGCATAGGGTACCCCATTAGGTTATTACCATGGAGTCGGTGCGCATTGTGGGCCAGTAATAGCCTTGCCGAAAAGCCTTATGTGCAAGAGACTTGGGTCCGGAGTGATTTCCACAGATTTCCTGGTGAATTTCCCTGAGGACCGCAATGCCCCAGTCAATGGGGAGACATTTCAGAAGTGGAGGGTCGAACCCCCATTGATATAAATGGCCATGTGAGGAGCTCGGCGGTGGTGAGGTATCGTATGATGGGATCCATCCAAGAGGGATCATGGGCCGTGATCAGGACCGGGTGCTGGCTGGTGCTTGGAGATGCAAGAAGCTCGACGGGGACGTGGCGGCCTACCCTGTCGTCAATGGAAGAGGCCAAACGGACCAGGGCGTCAACGTGACTATTCTCAGACCGCGGTATCTGGGTGATTTCGTAGCCCTGAAAATGGCGAAGTAGGATTCGAGCTTTGGCCAGGTATCGGGTCATGGAGGCGTCCTTAGCGTCGTAAAGGTTATTGATCTAGCGCACGATAAGTTGTGAGTCACTGTAAATCTGCAGCTATTGAGCTTGTAGATCTGCGGCCAACCGGTAAATCTGCACACGATAAGGTTATTGATCGGCTTCATTGTTGGAAGCCCAGAAGCCAAAACGTAGTGCGTACTCTAGCTTCTCCTGCGTGGGTGTGATGAGTACTAGGCCAGCACCGGAGCCATTATGACGGGAGGACCCGTCCACATAAAGAGTCCAAGTGGGCTTGGCTGGGTCCAAGGTGGACGAGGGTGATGACTTGCAGAAGGATGCGGCAGGTGACGCATTCTTTGGATCAAGAGTTTCGGGCATGTGCTGCGTCGTATTATAAGTAAATTCTGAGAGGAAGTCAGCGACGACCTGGCCCTTTTCTACCAGCTGAGGGGCGAAAGTGATCTCGAACTCACTAAGCTCAATCGCCCACTTGATGAGCCACCCGAAAGTGTCTGGCTTTTAGAGGACCTACCGGAAAGGTTTGTTAGTGAGGACTAACATGGGGTGTGCATGGAAGTAAGGGCGGAGGCGCCGGGACGTCAAGATGAGGGTGAAGGCCAACTTCTCGAGGTTGTTGTACTGGGTTTTCGCGTCTTGGAATGCCTTGCTGACATAATAAACTGGGAACTCGGCGCCGTCCCGATTTGCTACGAGGAGATAGCTAAACGCGGACGTGAAGACGGAAAGGTAGACGGTGAGCCTTTCACCGGTCTTGGGTCGGGTGAGCAGGGGTGCGGTGCTCATGTGAGTCCTTAGTGCTTTGAATGCGGTGTCGCATGCGTCATCCCAGTTGACGTGCCTGCCCCGGGTCCTCATGACCTTAAAAAATGGTAGACACTTGTTGGTTGCCCGGGAGATGAACCCGATGAGGGCGACGATCCTGCCAGTAGAAGTTTGGACTTTCTTGAGTGTGCGTGGGGGCTTCATGTCGAGGATGGCCTTAATTTTCTCGGAATTAGCCTCGATCCCTCGT
This sequence comes from Prinsepia uniflora, assembly GCA_032719365.1. Lineage (NCBI taxonomy): Eukaryota > Viridiplantae > Streptophyta > Magnoliopsida > Rosales > Rosaceae > Prinsepia > Prinsepia uniflora. Next base: position 31,167,889 of record CM064872.1, on the reverse strand, counting down.
TGGCTGATCATGTATCCGAGGAAATTTTCGGAGCGAACGCCGAAAACGCACTTTTCCGGGTTGAGCCTCATTTGATAATATTTCAGTACTTGGAACATTTTGTGGAGATTTGGTACATGGTCGTTGGCGGTCTTACTTTTGACGAGCATATCATCCACATACACCTCCATGGTTTTTCCTATCTGGTCTGCGAACATAAAATTGACAAACCGTTGGTAGGTGGCACCAGCGTTCTTTAATCCGAAGGGCATGACATTGTAGCAGTAGACCCCCAAATTAGTGCAAAAACTAGTGTGGATTTGGTCGTCGGGGTGCATTCTGATTTGGTTGTAGCTAGAGTACGCATCCATGAAGCTGAGGAGTTCGTGGTTGGCTGTGGCATCGACTAAGAGATCAATCTTGGGTAGAGGGAAGCTATCCTTTGGACATGCCTTGTTGAGATCTGTGAAGTCGATGCACATCCGCCAGGATCTGGAAGCTTTTTTGGCGAGGACGACGTTTGCAACCCAAGTGGCGTAAATGGCTTTGCACAAAAAATGGATTGTGCTGAGCCTGACGATCTCCTCCTGCATGGCGAGTTGTCGCTTTGCGTCGTAAGTCCGCTACTTTTGCATGACGGGTTTGAAAGATGTGTTGATGTTAAGCCAGTGGCAGATGACAACGGTGGAGATGCTGGGCATGTCGGCATAAGACCAAGCAAGGACTTTGCTGTTGTCCTGGAAGAACTAGATGAGTTGTTCCCTAATTTCTTGGGTGATTGCGCTTCCGATTTTCACTTGTCGCTCGGGGTGCTGTGGGCAGAGGGTGATCAACTCCGTGTCCTCCACAGGCTGTGGCTACGAGACGGCAGAGATGTCTTTCGAGTCCTCTGGGGGATATGCACGGGTTTGGTTGAGGAGCTCGGAGTCGATGGGGTCAGCCTCGTAAGCAGCCTCAGCGACGGCCAAGGTTTCTCGTTTCTCGCACGGGTTGATCTTGGTCAGGGCGGTTTGATACCAAGTAATTGCAGATTGCTGATTACCGCGGACCTGGCCAGTGCCCATGATGGTAGGGAACTTCATGAGAAGGGACCGATTAGAGATAACGACGCTAAGCTGATTGAGGAGTCCCCTGCCCAAAATAACGTTATAGGCCATGGGGCAATCGACCACAAGGAAAGTGGTGATAGTCGTCGCGATCCTGGGCTCACTTCCCAGAGAGATGGATAAGGAGATGGTGCCAAGGGGCATAATAGGATTGCCCGAGAAGATGAGTAGCGGGGAACCAGCGTGGGTGAGGGTCGTGGGGTTGATGCCCAACTGGTTGAAAGTTTCCATAAAGAGTACGTTTACGGAGCTGTGAGTGTCCACCAAGTTCCGCCCGACGTCGAAATTGGTTATTTGTGCTCGAATGATTAATGGATCATCGTGTGGAAAAATGACCCCCCGTTCTTCTTCTTCGGTGAAGGTGATGGGCGTCCACCCTGCCCGTGCGACCTTGGAGGCACGTCCATTCTCGATGTTGAAGATTTGGTGGTTGGATGTCGTAGCTCGCAAGAAGTTCTTCTTTGCGCGGTTTGAGGTGTAAGAGGAAGAAATGGTCGGGCCACCGCTGATTGTATTGATTTGCAGCATACCCTACGCTGGGCACTCATGCTGGAGGAACTGGTTGATCTTCCCCTCCCGTACGAGTGCCTCCACGATGTCACAGAAGGCCACGCATTTGTCGATGGTGTGGCCGTTGAACTTGTGGTATTGGCAGTATAAGTTGGATTGGATGCCCGGACGAGGGCCTGGTGGTCGCGCTCATGGCTTGGGTATTGTGCCTTCGATGTTCATTACGACATTCTCAAGGGAGGTGTTCAGGATGGAGAAAGTTTCGAACTTTGATATGGGCCCCGTGTGGGGCTTGCCTGACTGGTGGTGGTTTGGCCCCCTCTCCTTGTTGTGGTACTTGTCTCTTCCCTTGTGATCATTGCTATACGTCCCCTTCCGCTTACCAGAGTGTGAGTCAGACTGGTGATCTGTACGTGTGTCATTGATTGGTGGAGGCGGTTGCTCCTGCCGGCTGCTTGGAGGTAAGGGATGTGCATTGGTCGGGCCGGGTCGGGGTACCACCTGGGGGGTGTTAAAATGCTCTACCTTGGCGTGTATTGCTGCTTGCCTCATGAGTTCATTGTAATCATCCCATCCCTGGGTGAATGCATGGTAATTGACGGTGGACTCCTGCAGCCCGTTACGGAAGCCCGGTATGCAGCCTTATCATCTGTCTCATGGCATTTGGAGTACTCGAAGCTGAATCGAGCTACATATTGGCGGAGGGGCTCACTATCTACTTGTCGGAGGGTACCCAAGTCCTCAGTTGTGAGTAATCGATCTATCTGGATCCTGAACTGGTTTAGGAAGACCATATGTATTCGGTCAACGAGTCGATCGATTGAGGTTTCAACCGATAGAACCAGTTGAGCGCGGCCCCATTGAGGGTGGAGCTGAAAATCAGGCATTGCGTTTCGTCGAAGAGGTTTCTGAAGGCTAGTGCAGAGTTGTAATTGTTGATATGAGTGTCTGGGTCTCCTTGTTCACCTTACAAGGCAATCTTTAGGGATTTCACCTCCGTCTCATAACAATATTGCATGATGCGGTCCGTGAAGGGACCGATGTTGGTCTGGGACCTAGGTAGCATCCCAGCCTTTGGTCCGCTAGCCTCCAGCGCCTAAACGCGTTGGAGGAGTGCCTGGACCACCTCGTCCGATCGGTTGGGCTGACTTGACCCGGTCGGCTGGTCACCGGTTGGCTGGTCATTGGCTGGCGGATGATCTGCACTGCCGCCACTGACACGACCCATCCCAATCCCCCCGGGAATACCGTGGGATGTGCCATGCTCCCATCTGACACGGAGTGTCAGACAAGGGATAACCTAAAGCCACTGCCCAAATGGGGCTCCTAGAGTGCGCAAGGATCGATGGATGAGGCATGCGATGTCCTAGTCTCTGCTGCAATCGCATCCGTGATCAACCTGAAGGGCATTAAAACAACAAAGACTGTGAGTGGACGAAAATAAATAAGTTAATAAACACATTTCACAAAGATATTTATGCCCTTCATTAAAACATATCCATGCATCAAAAATCCAAAATTCAAAAAATTTACTCAAATATGCCATTAGGGCCTTAGCCTAGAAATTGTAAATCCAAATATATGTGGGTCTCTACCCAAAACCATGAATACCGAAAACCAAACATATATTCGATAAATCTGACATCCAAAATACCAATTCCAATTCCAAGTGGGCCATCGCCCAAAACCATAACCATAAATGCCATTTCCAGAAAAACATGTTTAAACCATCCTAGGCATCCCAGATGCCTAGCGTCCCAGGCGCCATATCTCGCGGTATCAAGCAACGTGTGCTACCCGGGGTCTCACCGGGTCAATATCTCTCACATCCCAGATGTATGACGTCGCAGACGTCCAATCATAGCATTCCTACTCCTGGGTCATCGTACGGTCTGGTACCTCCGTATAATAACCCCCCGCAGGCAATGCAATGTGACTTCCCCAATGTCCCAGACACCTGGAGGAGACCATCACATATCCTCGTATCAAGATGGTTTATGGAAAACAGTTTATCAATCATTTCAAAACATCTCAAGGCCCTGCCTGGAATTTCCATAAAACCATCACAAGTCCAAACATCTGATTTTTCAAATCCAAAACCATTTATTCAATCCATCTAGGGTCCCCGACCCTAAATCACGTTTATAACCAACTGGGCCTCATGCCCGATTTCGTAAATCAACTGGGCCCCTAGCCCGATTATATAACTCAAATGGGTCTCAACCCGATTTCGTAAACAACTGGGCCCCCGGCCGGATTCCGTAACTCAAATGGACTGGAAGTCCGAAGTTTCCAAAACAATTGGGCCTCATGCCCTAGTTCATCTTTCCAATTTCAAAACCATTTCATTCAACTATTTCCAAAACCATACGTACGAAAAATCACAGTAAATTCGAAAACCTCGATTTACGTACAAGCACGTAAATCACCTCGAAATGCGTGAAACCATATAATTCACCAATATCTAATCAACATCATGTAATCACAATCATAATCCATATAAAACAGTTATGCATGCATAAGATTTATAAAACCAAAGTCCACTCACAGACCGTCCTAAGCTGCCACCTCGGTTTACGTGTCGTAAGCCTATCCGGGAAAATTGTCGTCACCGGGACTCCTAAACCTGTCCAAATCAATCTAGAGGGTTACCAACTACCTTATTAACCTCTCATTGAAGTCCCGTAATTTTCCCGAATTTTTAACTATTTTAAATCCCAAACCTAAACCTTCCGATGACCCGAACATTATCGAGACGGTGTCCGATCGACACGAAACCAGTCCCAAAATGTTCGTTACATCGAATAGAGTGTTTCACAAGTTGGACACTTTCCCAAATAGTCACTCACGTGCCCCCACGCGCCCTAGGAAGCCTCTGCGCGTGAGATCACGTGCCTACTGTAGCATCTCCACTAACCTCCAGCCGAACCGGGTTTGACTGGTTTGAATCGGACCGCACCGGCTCGACCGGTTCGTCGTTCAAACCGTCCATTTTTAATCCCATTTCGTTCCATTTTCAATCTTAAAGGTTCCTAACTTCGAACCTAATCGATCTACCGTGTCAAATGATGAAAACCAAACCTAGAACTCACCCTCCAATTTGACGATCAAACCTCGTCTCTGCTATTCCGGCCACCTCCAGCTTCGATTTTGGTCCCAAAGTGCTCGTAAAATTCCTAAGAACGTGTTTCCAACATTAGAATCACTCGACAGCTACCAGAATCGAAGATACAATTTTTTATTCAAACAACGGTTTTGGGTTTCGGACGTTGTTACCTCTCCACTGTGGCTCCGTCGTGATTCCGCCTCCCAATGGCGTCGACTGCCCGTCCAGGTGAGTTCCTCAACCTCTCTCTCTCGGCCATTCATGGTGGACGGTGTAGGGTGGTCGGGTTTTGTATGGTGCAACCATGGGGAGGGTATTTTACTTTGACACACGTGTAGGTGAGGATTGTGGGTGACGGCCAATTAGGTAAGGGGAGAGAGTTTGAAGGATTTAAATGATTGCTAATCAACAACCCCCATGTGAAACCCTAGCTGACGGATGAGTGACACTTGTCACTCATCCAAGTGTCTTTTATTTACTTTTCAACTAATCTGACATTATTTAATTGACACAGTTTCCGAGACGTAAAATTATCCGTTTTCGTTCCCGTGACCATAACTTCTTCGTCGAACCTTTGACTTCGACGTACCACCTGTCTACGGACTCGTGACGTCTCGATCTACATCACTGTCATCGGCCCTCGTACGTTTGAATTCCCGAATCAAAAGTCAACATTTTGCAACTTTTCAACTAAATTATCGAAATGCCCCTTAACTTCCAAACGTCATAACTTTTTCCTCGAATGTTGAAATCGATCGTGCCACCTGTCTATGAACTTGTGACGTCCTGAACTACATCACAGTCATTGGTCAAAGTCTATTTGACCGCCCGAATGAAAATTAACGTTTTACCCAAGACCAGGGGCAAAACGGTCATTTTGCATCATTCGTTCGATTTCGCCCCACTAATCACGGATTAACCTCACTAATCATGATTAGTCAATAATCTAATCTTGGAATTCGGGACGGGTCGTTACAACCTTCCTTCCTTAATTAATTTCGTCAACAAAATTCCACCGTTCTTCCCTCCTTAATTAGTTTCGTTCTCAAATTTCCAACTATCCGGGTTCCACATCCACCTCGTGGAAGTAATTTGATCTCATCTCATGTGTATACGAGTACACCACCCAACCAGAACAATACTCGTCTACTCCCAGAGGTTCCACTAACACTCACGTTACAATGACTACACTTGACCACGTCGAATGACAGAAACCACATGTTCCGAACTGACACCACTTGTCAAATCTACTATTTCGTTGACACAAAAACTCGACGGTTCCTTTCTTAATCACCAATCTATCCTGACGTCTGCTCCCACTGGGAGTCATCAGACCTCACTCAAAAATCCACGTTGACACATCCCGACAATCTGTCACCACTTGACAGTTGTCAGTCGAAAACTGACACTATACTCACTCGTGGTTACACTAACCACAAACTCACTAAACCTGAGTATACATATACCAACAAAACACTCGACTTGTGTGTAACTGGACCCATCAGAAGCACCATGGCCCAGTGCATAGTATCCAATGTCCAGTTCACAACCTCAACTAATCCAATGGTATCGAAACTAAGCCAACTACCAACACATTCACCCACGTACTACTGGTATATCCTATATACCGTTACCAGGCATCACAAGTCTGCGCAGTATCGCACATCGAACAACGTACCAGGTACGTACATCAACCCATCAACTAGTCTACAACCACCTAGGTCGTAGCCAATCACGTTTCTATTTTGGAGTCCATCTGTCCAATCCAGTACTATACAGAATAAAACTCCAACTCACATCCATTTCCAAATTCGAATCCAAAATCATCATTCCATAGCTAGCATTTGGAATAACCATTCCGAACCCAAATCCAGAAATCCACTTTCAAGTTCCAAAATCGAATCCTGAATCGTCACCCAGAAATTCGATTCCAAAACCCGAAATCCCGTTCACGTCTACCAAGACACACCAAAACCGAACCTATCGGTTACCTGCTCAATACATTCGATTGACTTCATAGGGAAGCCAATCCCAACATCCACACGTCTAAGGTTGATAAAATCCTACCACGTCTGAAACCTACTCACCTGAGTGATATACCTCGAAAAGAAGTTTTATCCCAACATCCTCAACTCAAACATCCAAGTAAAAGTGAGAAACTCTCCACCTATCTGGATCATCGAGATCACGATCCAGATCCATCAATACGTCACCTGATCGTAAACGTCACAACATCCCATGTCCTCAACATCACCATCCTGATCCACCTAGGATCCACACAATTAACTACCAGATCCCAAACTATAGGGTCTTACACCCTCAACGAATCTGCATATTGTGAAATCGTTCCCCAACTATATCCTATCTCTAAACAGATCAGTCAATGACGAGAAATGTCTAGACTGTGGGTTCCCACTGATTACCTCGTATCGATCCTTATCATTCCACCTAGGAAAAACCAAGGATGATCCAACATGATGACATCAACACTCATCCTACTTGAATGCAAACAACACTCATTGCACTCACCACATTATGTTATCTGACATTGTCTGCCACCAAGCAGAAAAGGAGAACTCTCAGTCACCTAACTTCGATATACTCAACTCCACCTGATGACCCAAAACAAATCATGGGTCCACTAACCAATACACGACCAATGTACTGGTGATACACCCATCATCTACCCTAGCAGAACCTAAGAAGTCACCCAAAATGACTTCTATATAAACCTTACCAATACGAAAAACCCGCATTCCTCATGTCACCTCAATCACAGTATCTCTCGATCTCAAAGTTCCAACTATATAGGAACCACGCTAAACAGTTTCTATTCCTGAACTAGGAATCCTTCTCCGACTTTTCGCCCAACAACGATTGTCGATAACTACTATAATGACCCATTTCATTTCTCACAATCCAATTTCTCCACAACAAGTCTATCAGAAACTCAGGAGATGTGGTCAACCGCAGTCAACCATAACCAATCCAGAACGGATTTTCAAGTCCTTGGCTCATCCGAACATCATCCACGTGTCAGTAAAAAATCAACTTGTCTATCCGGTTAAGATCGTATATGTACATCCAAAAGGATGTCAATTCACCCTAATCTGATGTATCGCTCGGCTGGAGAGTCACAACAGACCCCTGCTGTGTTCTGCAGTCAAATCTTTGCCTACCACCATAACTAACCAACTCTGGCCAACATTGACCAACTGGTCGCTAAGCCTTACCACAGATCGAGTCCGACCAACCGGTCACTAATCCCCCATGACAGTACTCGATCCTCACGTCTCAACTACCGTTGGATCCTCTCCAGTCCATCATTATCCGTGATCCACTCCCGAACCACAGATACCGAACATATACCTATCTCGATGGAGTCACATCCCGGCCCATAACTAATACAGAACAATCACCGGCACTAGTACCAGCACTAGTTCCAGTACCATCACTATCACCTGTCAGCATCAGCACGAAGTGTGCGAATCAGACAACCCTAGATCTCCGCGCATACCGAACGACGATCCCGTATCTCTACTCAAATTGGAGAACTCTGCCTTCGTCGTACCCAACAACTCTAGGTACAGTCACCCTGACAACTCATATGAGGAAAGGAAACGTCCCCTGAACGTCCACGATTCCCAACAACAGTAACCACAACCACTCTCGATGGTAGTGCCTGCCACAGACTCGTGCAGAACTAACCACCAGACATCTCGATATACGGACTCCACATCCCATGGAATCAACCGCCTGTACCAGCAACTCCGTATCCCCACTAATGGATTCCATCGACAAGTACCAACCCTGATAACTTGTCCAACCAAACTCTAACCAGTCGTAACTCGACTAAACCAATGTCATCTGCCAGGTCATCCACGACCTTTACCGTACCAACAATCCATCATAACTAAGTAGTACGACAACCAGCTAGGTCTGCCTGATAAGTACAACCTCGACTACGGACTGCAGTCCTATTACAAGCTGACATGATTAGATCGACCAACGACCTCAAATCCAAATAGTAGTCAAGTCAAACCACTCGCCAACTCACCTTTTCGAACCATACACATCCTACCTTAGGGTTTCACAATCATGCGTAGGGTGCCTCTGAACCCAACAGTTAACTACCACTGTTAACTACCAACTACTATCTGCAGTATAAGCCACAATCTGGCAGAACCCGCGGTCTTGACATCGTAAAGACGTCAATCAAATCCTACCGTCAGATCAACTAGGATTCCTCGAATCCGATTGCTCCCAGCAGTAAATCCATTTAACTCAACCAAATCCGACCATCTAATGGTCACAACTCCAAACTACCTTCAAACGATCCAATAACCTCTTGAGAGGTGATCCCAACTAATCGTCTCACGATCCAAACGCTAACGTACGGTTACGTTCATCCCTTCCGTAGGGTCCCACTCTATCATCCACGACAGAACTATGGCAACCCCGGCATCAAGCGCCGAACCAAGACATTCCACAATTCCATCCTACTAACTATCGTACGGGCATCCCAACTATCAGGTTGATAACAAACTGTAGCCCATTGAAACATCACATCCTCGACTTGCGCGCACAAAAAGAGCAAACCTGCTCTGATACCACTTGACACGACCCATCCCAATCCCCTCGGGATTACCGTGGGATGTGCCATGCTCCCATCTGACACAGAGTGTCAGACAAGGGATAACCTAAAGCTACTGCTCAAACGGGGCTCCCAGAAAGCGCAAGGATCGATGGAGGAGGCATGCGATGTCCCAGTCTCTACTGCAGTCGCATCCGTGATCAACCTGAAGGGCATTAAAACAACAAAGGCTGTGAGTGGACGAAAATAAATAAGTTAATAAACACATTTCACAAAGATATTTATGCCCTTCATTAAAACATATGCATGCATTGAAAATCCAAAATTCAAAACATTTACTCAAATATGCCATTAAGGCCTTAGCCCAGAAATTGTAAATCCAAATATATGTGGGTCTCTATCCAAAACCATGAATACCGAAAACCAAACATATATTCGATAAATCCGACATCCAAAATACCAATTCCAATTCCAAGTGGGTCATCGCCCAAAACCATAACCATAAATACCATTTCCAGAAAAATATGTTTAAAGCATCCTGGCCATCCCAGATGCCTAGCGTCCCAGACGCCATATCTAGGGGTATTAAGAAATGCGTGCTACCCGGGGTCTCACCGGGTCAATATCTCTGACATCCCAGATGTCTGACGTCCCAGAAGTCCAATCATAGCATTCTTGCTCCTGAGTCAACGTACGGTCCGGTAGCTCCGTATAATGACCCCTCGCAGGCAATGCACCTTGACTTCCCCAGTGTCCCAGAGACTTGGAGGAGACCATCACATATCCTCGTATCAAGATGGTTTATGGAAATAAGTTTATAAATAATTTCAAAACATCTCAAGGCCCTGCCCGGAAATTTCATAAAACCATCACAAGTCCAAACATCTGATTTTTCAAATCCAAAACCATTTATTCAATCCATCTAGGGTCCCTGGCCCTAAATCCCATTTATAACCAACTGGGCCTCATACCTGATTTCGTAAATCAACTGGGCCCCTGGCCCGATTTCATAAAGCAATTGGGCCCCCGGCCTGATTATGTAAGTCAAATGGACTCCAAGTGGACCCCCGGCCTGATTACGTAACTCAATTGGCCCCTCGGCCTGATTACATAACTCTACCTTGGCGTGTATTGCTGCTTGCCTCATGAGTTCATTCTAATCATCCCATCCCTGGGTGAATGCATGGTATTTGAAGGTGGACTCCTGCAGCCCGTTACGGAAGCTCGGTATGCAGCCTTATCATCTGTCTCATGGCATTTGGAGTACTCGAAGCTGAATCGAACGGCGTAGGGGCTCAATATCTCCTTGTCCGAGGGTACCCAAGCCCTCAGTTGTGAGTAATCGATCCGTCTGGATCATGAACTGGTTTATGAAGACCATATGTAGTCGGTTAAACGAGTCGATCGATTGAGGTTCCAACCGATAAAACCAGTTGAGAGAGGCTCCAGTGAGGGTGGAGCTGAAAATCAGGCATTGCGTTTCGTCGGAGAGGTTTCTGAAGGCTAGTGCAGAGTTGTAATTGTTGATATGAGTGTCTGGGTCACCCTGTCCATCGCACAAGGCGATCTTTAGGGGTTTCACCTCCGTCCCGTGACAATATCGCATGATGCGGTCCGTGAGGGGACCGATGTTGGTCCGGGGCCTAGGCAGCATCCCGGCCTTTGGTCTACTAGCCTCTAGTGCCTGAACGCGTTGGAGGTGTTCCTGGACCACCTCGTCCGATCGGTTGGGCCAACTTGACCCGGTCGGTTGGTCACCGGTTGGCTGGTCATTGGCTAGCGGATGATCTGCACTGCCGCCACTGACACGACCCATCCCAATCCCCTCGGAATTACCGTGGGATGTACCATGCTCCCATCTGACACGGAGTGTCAGACAGGGGATAACCTAAAGCCACTGCCCAAACGGGGCTCCCAGAGTGCGCAAGGAGCGATGGAGGAGGCATGTGATGTCCCGGTCTCTGCTGTAGTCGCAACCGTGATCAACCTGAAGGGCATTAAAACAACAAAGGTTGTGAGTGGACAAAAATAAATAAGTTAATAAACACATTTCACAAAGATATTTATGCCCTTCATTAAAACATATGCATGCATCGAAAATCCAAAATTCAAAACATTTACTCAAATATGCCATTAGGGCCTTAGCCCAGAAATTGTAAATCCAAATATATGTGGGTCTCTACCCAACCATGAATACCGAAAACCAAACATATATTCGATAAATCCGACATCCAAAATACCAATTCCAATTCCAAGTGGACCATCGCCCAAAACCATAACCATAAATACCATTTCTAGAAAAACATGTTTAAACCATCCTGGGCATCCCAGATGCCTAGCGTCCCAAACGCCATATCTCGCGGTAACAAGCACGCGTGCTACCCGGGATCTCACCGGGTCAATATCTCTCACATCCCAGATACCTGACGTCCCAGACGTCCAATCATAGCATTCCTGCTCCTGAGTCATAGTACGGTCCGGTAGCTCCGTATAATGACCCCTCGCAGGCAATGCATTGTGACTTCCCCAGTGTCCCAGACACCTGGAGGAAACCATCACATATCCTCGTATCAAGATGGTTTATGGAAAACATTTTATCAATCATTTCAAAACATCTCAAGGCCCTGCCCGGAATTTCCATAAAACCATCACAAGTCCAAACATCTGATTTTTCAAATCCAAAACCATTTATTCAATCCTTCTAGGGTCCCTGGCCCTAAATCCCGTTTATAACCAACTGGGTCTCATGCCCGATTTCGTAAATCAGCTGGGCCCCTGGCTCGATTATATAACTCAAATGGGTCTCAGCCCGATTTCGTAAACAACTCGGCCCCCAGCTGGATTACATAACTCAAATGGACTCCAAGTCCGAAGTTTCCAAAAAAATTGGGCCTCATGCTCTAGTTCATCTTTCTAATTTCAAAACCATTTCATTCAATTATTTCCAAAACCATACGTACGAAAAATCGCAGTAAATTCGAAAACCTCGATTTACGTGCAAGAAAGTAAATCGCCTCGAAATGCGTGAAACCATATAATTCACCAATATCCAATCAACATCATGTAATCACAATCATAATCCATATAAAACAGTTATGCATGCATAAGATTTATAAAATCAAAGTCCACTCACAGACCATACTAAGCTGCCACCTCAGTTTGCGTGCCGTAAGCCTCACCGGGCAAATTGTCGTCACCGGGACTCCTAAACCTATCCAAATCAATCTAGAGGGTTACCAACTACCTTATTAACCTCTCATTGAAGTCCCGTAATTTTCCCGAATTTTTAACTATTTTAAATCCTGAACCTAAACCTTCTGATGCCCCGAATATTATCGAGACGGTGTCCGATCGACACGAAACCAGTCCCAAAATGTTCGTTACATCGAATAGAGCATTTCACAAGTTGAAAAATTTCCCAAATAGTCACTCACGCGCCCCCACGCGCCCTAGGAAGCCTCTGCGCGTGAGATCACGTGCCTACTGTATTATCACCACTAACCTCCAACCGAACCAGGTTTGACTGGTTCGAACCGGACCGCACCGGCTCAACCGGTTAATCGTTCAAACCGTCCATTTTTAATCCCATTTCATTCCATTTTCAATCCTAAAGGTTCCTAACTTCAAACCTAATCGATCTACCGTGTCAAATGATGAAAACCAAACCTAGAACTCACCCTCCAATTTGACGATCAAACCTCCAGTTTCCTCAGTCCGGTCTCTGCTATTCCAGCCACCTCCAGCTTCGATTTTGGTCCCAAAGTACTCGTACAACTCCTAAGAACGTGTTTCCATCATTAGAATCACTCGACAGCTACCAGAATCGAAGATATTTTTTTTGATTCAAACAACGGTTTTGGGTTTCGGACGTTCTTACCTCTCCACCGTGGCTCCATCGTGATTCCGCCTCCCAATGGCGTCGACTGCCCATCCAGGTGAGTTCCTCAGCCTCTCTCTCTCTACCATTCACGGTGGGCGGTGTAGGGTGGTCGGGTGTTGGATGGTGCAACCATGGGGAGGGTGTTTTAGTTTGACACACGTGTGGGTGAGGATTGTGGGTGACGGCCAATCAGGTAAGGGAAGAGAGTTTGAAGGATTTAAATGATGGCCAATCAAAAACCCTCATGTGAAACCCTAGCTGACGGATGAGTGACACTTGTCACTCATCCAAGTGTCTTTTATTTACTTTTCAACTAATCTGACATTATTTAATTGGCACAGTTTCCGAGACGTAAAATTATCCGTTTTCGTTCCCATGACCATAAGTTCTCCGTCGAACCTTCGACTTCGACGTGCCCCCTGTCTACGGACTCGTGACGTCCCGATCGACGTCACGGTCATCGGCCCTCGTACGTTTGACTCCCCGAATGAAAAGAACATTTTGCCCATTTTCAACTAAATTACCGAAATACCGCTTAACTTCCGAACGTCATAACTTTTTCCTCGAATGTGCCACCTGTCTATGAACTCGTGACGTCTTGAACTACATCACAGTCATTGGTCAAAGTCCATTTGACCGCCCGAATGAAAAGTCAACATTTTACCCACGACCAGGGGAAAAACGGTCATTTTGCATTGTTCGTCCGATTTTGCCCCACTGATCACGAATTAACCTCACTAATCATGATTAGTCACTAATCTAATCTCAGAATTCATGAGGGGTCATTACAGCTGTCGCCCAGACGAGGCCGTGGTCGAGCTAGCATTGTCCTCTGGTTGGTGCCTTCCGACTGGCGAGGGAGGATTGACTGGTGGCTTGGTGGAGACCCGCGGACGCTGCACCAGTCGATGTGCGGATCCGGACCGTGACTGGGCACCCTGGGATAGCAATGGCAAAGGTGGTTGTGCTTGGTTACGAGGGTCATAAATGTGGTAAGTCAGACGGTTGGCCTAGGCCTGTGTTTGTCTCTGGTCGAGTAGTTCACGGGTGTCGCGGTAAATCTGCGTACCTGAGGGACCGGGCAAGTCGGTCTGATGGAAGAGAAGGCGACCGGACGCCTCCAGTTGGCAGGTGTCATCGATCTCTACTCGGCAGGCGTCGAACTCTTGCCGACGAGCTGCGGATGCCAAGGCCCGTTTGGTTGCCTCTCGCTGCTCTTCCAGTTCCTCGTGTGTAGATTGCAGGATGGCCAGGGTGCTCCCATGCTGTTCTCCCCACACATAGTTCCTGCTCTTGATGGCAGCGCTGCTTTTTCTGAGTTCGGCGACCTCCAATCGGAGGGTTCTCAACATCTCGAGCATGTCTTCGGAAGGCAGCTGGTTCGGGCTCAGTTGCGGTCTTCTTGGGGGTGTTGTTGAGCTCATTGTCATCTCGTTCTGCAGACATTGTACATCGGCAGAGGGCTGAGCGAAGGTATGTGAGTTAGTGGGACGGAAACGATGTTCCCACAGATGGCGCCAATTGTTTGATCTCGAAATGGACCAACCTGATGAGACCCGCTGGGGGATCTAGGACCAGCTACGTGGTGCTTTGGGCCCGCTGGGAGCGTTGACGCTCAGTTGAGATCCTGCAAAGACTTGACACCGGTGTGGTGTCCGCCAAAGGGACTCCGATGCCTAAGTTAATATCTGCACGGCGAAGGGCAAGGAAATAACAGTAAACTGAATGGGGTCTCAGAGTCTTACCTTTGTGAAGGGTTTCAAGGTATTTATAGTAGCCATAACTGCGGTAGTTGAGCTACTGTTTGGGAACAGGTTCTGCTTTGTGGCTGAGGATCGCCTGGTCAACCCTGGACATCCGGGGGAGACGCCAGCTGGTATTCAACATGCCCTCGTCAGGGAATGGTTGTGGCAAAGTTGGTGTCAGGTGACTATTGTAGCTAGCTAGTGCCTGTGCTTTAACAGGTAACTAATGGCAGGCATGTAGGCTATGCCGATCGGCGGTCCACAATTGTGGGGGTGCCGAGCGGGGTATCGGTCGGCATCCGTTCTGTCCTGGTAGGTCCTGTGCTCAAAGGGTGGTCGATCAATATGGTATAAACAATCTTCAAACCTGAACACCCAACCTGTACAATCAACCCTTCAAACATCATCCATTGGGGCTAGTATGTGAAGGGAAGTGAGAGAGGGAAATGAGGTGAGCACGACGGTGCTAAGGACTTGGACGGAGGAGCACGGTGCCCGAAAAACCGTGAAGGTGAGTTTTTGGGTTTGGATTTCGAAGTTGGATTCCATGAATGTTTGGATGTTTCTATTGATCCTAACGTGTTACTATGACTTAGAAGAATGCATTGGGATCGATTTTGAGAAGCTAGGTGGCCTGAAACGTCTGGGAACGGAACTGGAAAACGGTCGTCGTTGTTCATCGAATGGAGTTAATGTTCTAGTTCGTTTTCCTTGTTTTTGATTAGATAGATCGCTTGGGAAGGATGAGACGAAGCTGTAGGAAGAAAAAGGGAGGAATTTTGTGGTCGGACGGTGGAGAATTGGTTGGGTTAGGCTATGGGTACTGTGAGACCCGGTTGCAGGACCCGTCAAAGGACAGGGATGACCTGATGACGTCATCATGTCAGGTTTGACAATGTCAGACTGACATGTCAAACAAGGGCCACTAGGAACTCGACATGTGGCACTGTCAGATATATCAGTGCTGACGTCAGCATGACTTTAGCGTTGACTTTCTAACCTTGACTTTTGGGTTGACTAGGAGCATGGGGGTGCGTGGGCTCGAATTTTGAGGTGAGCCCAGTGTCATTTTAAAGGTTTCAACAATCTAGATCCAATGATGGTGGTTTCGGGTCGATCGGAGGTCGTTAGGTTGGTCAAATCGAGGTTTTTCACCTCGAAAAATGTATCTGGGACATGTTGACTTTTCGGAGAGTTTTTGGGGGTTTATCTTGTAGGCTTGTATAGTTGATTAGTGACCTTCGGGTGTGATTTGGACAGGTCTGAATGTTCTGGTGATGGTGATTTAGCCCCGGAAGGCTTATGGAAAGCTTATCGAGGCGGCAGCTAGGACAGTCTGTGAGTGGACATTGGTTTCTAAATATGATGCATGCATAACTGTTTTATATGTTTTATACATGTGATTTCTATGATTATGATTGTGGTATTCATGATTTACGTATTCGCATGTATTTCGTGATTTATGGTTTTATACTGTGCTTATACTTGCTGATATTTCTATGATGATTTAATGGAAGTGTTTTGAATTTGGAAATATGGAATTAGGTATGAGACCCATTTAATTTACAAACTATCGGACTTGATGTCCATTTGATTTAGTGAGGCATCGGGCTGGAGGCCCAGCTGATTTACATGATCGGGCTTGAGGCCTAGTTGGTTTATGAAATGGAATTTCGGGCTGAGACCCTGGAATTTGGAAATTGGATTTGTGAAAATGGTTTATGAAAGTTATACTTTGGGCATGAGACCTATTTTTTTATTTACAATGGTTTTATGGAAATCTTAGGTATTCATGATTTACGTATTTGCATGTATTTCGAGATTTATGGTTTTATATTGTGCTTATACGTGCTGATATTTCTATGATGATTCAATGGAATGGTTTTGAATTTGGAAATATGAAATTGGGCATGAGACCCATTTAATTTACAAACTATCGGACTTGATGTCCATTTGATTTAATAAGGCATCGGGCTAGAGGCCCTGTTGATTTACATGATCGGGCTTGATGCCCAGTTGGTTTATGAAATG
This sequence comes from Prinsepia uniflora, assembly GCA_032719365.1. Classification (NCBI taxonomy): domain Eukaryota; kingdom Viridiplantae; phylum Streptophyta; class Magnoliopsida; order Rosales; family Rosaceae; genus Prinsepia; species Prinsepia uniflora. Next base: position 31,150,938 of record CM064872.1, on the reverse strand, counting down.
GAATTTCGGACTGAGACCTTTGAATTTGGAAATTGGATTTGTGAAAATGGTTTATGAAAGTTATACTTCGGGCACGAGACCCATTTGTTGATTTACAATGGTTTTATGGAAATCTCAGGCTTAGCCCTTTGAACGGTTTGAGATGATTTATGAAATGTTTTCCATATACCATCCTTATGTGTGGATTGTCTCCTCCAGACGTCTCGTAGTATCCTGGAGTAATCATGACGCACTACCTGAGAGGGGCTGCCCGAGGCGCAGCTCAAGATCAGGAGTGCAATTATGGATAAGGCCCCCCCCCCCCCCCCCAAGGAAGGGTCATTAATCTACGTGTCATTGACCTGGTTGGACCTAGGGGAGACTCGGGATTGAGACCCCGAGGAGCACGTATGGCTTGGAAATCGTAACAGTGGTATTGATTAGGCATATGGGATGCCGATGATTGGTTAAATTGTATTTCGATAAACTGGATATTTAATATTGATGGTTTTGGGCCGAGTTCCCACATGATCAGTTTTGGGCTGAGTTCCCGTATACTTTGGATTTGTGATGTTGGGCTAAGGCCCTAATGATTTAATTAAAGTAAATGGTTTGATTAATGGTTTTCGAATGCATGCATGCTTTTTAGTGAAAAGCATAAATGTCTTTGGTGAAATGTGTTTTCTTCAATGATTTTTTTTCGTCCACTCACATTTTTTATTAGTTTTTAATGCCCTTCAGGTTGATCGCGAATGCGGGCTATAGAGAATACCGAGATATCACACTCTTCCATTGATCCTAACGCACTCTAGAAGCCTCAAACGGGCTGAGGTTTTGAGTTATACCTTGTCTGACACTTAGTGTCAGACGAGAGCATGACACATCCCGCGTTAATCTCGGAGGGATTGGGATAGGTCGTGTCATACTGATCCACTATTTATACTTGATTTTATTTCACATTATTATTCATATGTTATCATATGCATGCATGTTTGCGAAACTGGAGGGTAAGATCGATTTTCCGCAAATGTGTTTTCAAACGATATTATTTTTGTTCACTTATACCTTTGATGTTTTTGTTGACCCTCCAGGCCGTAGGACGAAGATCGGGTTGATCGAGAGGCGAAGGTATGAGTGGCAATCAATGTGGTTATCCATTGTCTCGAAAGTGTTTGAGGGTTTTTTCGGAACTTCAGTTAACTTGTTAGATGTGAGCAGAATCGGACACACGGGCCAAAGGGATGTTACTGGTGACATCCTAGTGACATGGGTCCAGAATTGGCTTCAGAATTGACTTAACTTAAGAATCTACACGTGTCTCACAAAATGGATTATTTTTTTCTATTGATTGTACAAATATAATTAAAAGCTAAGTAAAAGAATTGGAGACATTAAAACAGTGCATAAATAGTGACTTATCAAACAACCATGCCATATGATTTTACTAAAAGCTATTACATTACTCGTTATTTTCGACGAGCTCTTAACTTTTGAAATCATTATACCTCAATTAGCATTTACTTTTCTTTTGTTCATTTAACCATAATTGGGAACATTGTGACTCAATTCAAATTCAAACAATTATAATAGAAATTCATACATGTAGAATATAATAGAAGTAAGAAACCACGAACACAAAGTTCACCATGCAAAGATTAATAAATAAGTAAATTTACAAAAATTCTAAATTGCAAGATAAAGATTAAATACTTATTTCGATTAGAATCAATTTAGTACTTAAACAAAAAGGCAAAGTTTATCGCATAAAGATTAATAAATAAATAAATTTAATAAATTCGATATTCTCAAAAAAAAAAAATTATTTACTTGTATTAGAATCAATTTAATACTTAAATAACATATATTATATGTATAATAATATTATATATAAGTTAGGAGAGGCTGAGGACCCCCCGAACTCCCCCTTCCTTCTGCCCTTGTCGTCATGGGTCATTTTTAACGGATAATGGATGGAAATTGAGTAAAGTGGGATGAATTAGAAGTTTTAGGAGTCTTAGTCCAACAGAAATAAATTAGGTGGAAATTTGGGATATAGTGTAAGTAACTATGTGAGTATTTTAAGTAAAAAGCCATAAGCGAACGTCAAAAAGAAATAATCCAACATACGTGAAACCAAAAATAAATTTATATGCATATTACCGAGCTTTGGTAAAAATAAATTTAATGCTAATTTATGATAAGAGTGATAATTTTTAACACAATTTAATAAATTACTTAAATTTACACCAAATAAATCCAATTGTATATGTGAGTGTAAGAGAGGGGATGCATTGATTTTAAAAAGCTAGGTACGCCCATTTAAAATTTAGGCGTTGTCTTGTCACTTTCGTCACGGCCGGGCTGCTTTAAATAATAGACTGATACGTAAGGTACTTCACAAAAATATGATATCATGAAATGGTCCACAAATATATCCTACAGTTCGCCTGCAGCCACAATCAGTCTGATTTCAAAACCAGAAAATCTTTGCTTGCTTAATATTCACTTTGGACTTTCTACTTACCGTATTTGCTTGCTTAATATTTTTCTTCTGGTTTTTTCTCTTAATTCTTTTCTAAACTATTCAAATCTAGCAAATATTCGCAATTAAGAGGAGGAGGAGGATGAGAATGAGAAGCTGAAACTGTAAAAATCATTAATTGAAGTTATTTGTAAATTCTCAAAAATAATATCATCTAAAATATATTATAAGTTGATCATGACACTAAATATTCACTACGTTAATTGTTAAAATTTGAAACCGAAATCGTACACTCACAAAAGTCTCATTGATTGTCAGGGCCCACCCCTAATCCCCCGGGATTAAGGGCTAAATCCCGCTCCCGTCTAACTTACGCATGACACAAGGGTAAAACTAACGTCTAACCTCCGTGTGACACGTAAATCAGACAAGGGAGTTTCGACCCGACCGTCCAAAAACTTCCGAATTTCCCAGAGTGCACAGAGTCTACTGTGGATCGTACGCGTGATGTCTCCATCTCTCTCGCCCAACAGCCCGCACCGCAACAACCTGGAGGGTATCGAAAACACGAAAAGACTGTGAGTGGACAAAAATAAAGTTTAAGTTCAAAACAGTTATCAGAAAACACAAACATCTATACCCTCCGTGTAAAAACCAATGCATGCATATCAATTTACGTCACAAAACAATCTACGAAAATCAAACACATTTTCTTTTTTTTCCAATCCCGGGCCTCAGCCCAAAATGTAACGACCCGTTCCGAATTTCATGATTAGATTAGTGACTAATCACGATTAGTGAGGCTAATCCGTGATTAGTAGAGCGAAATCGGACGAACGATGCGAAATGACCGTTTTGCCCCTGGTGGTGGCAAAACGTTGACTTTTCAATCGGGCGGTCAAATGGACTTTGACCGATGACCGTGACGTAGTTCGTGACATCACGAGTTCATAGACAGGTGGCACGTTCAATTCCGACGTTCGAGGAGGAAGTTATGACGTTCGGAAATTTAGGGGCATTTTGGTAATTTTGGATAAAAGGGGTCAAAAGTTGACTTTTTGACCGGGAGGTCCGATGGCCGAGGGCCAAAGACCGTTACGTAGATAAGGACGATACGAATCCGTAGACAGGCGGCACGTCGAATTCGGACGTTCGACGGTGAAGTTACGGTTCACGGAAGTTCCCAGTTACTATTCACGACGGCACGTTTTACGAGACAAAAAGTGCAGTTTTGTCTCTAGTGGGCCCAGATATTTAATGGAGGCCCAATGGATGAGTGACACTTGTCACCCATCCACTGGCCAACCTCACCCACTCATGCACCAAACCCATTCACCGTGCATCCATTTCTTCCATTTTTCCTCCAACCATTACCCGATCCCATTTCCAAATCCAACCCAGCCAACCCAACCCATTTTGGCTAGGACTGAGGACAGAGTGAAGTGAGGATGGTGAGGACGTGGTGGCCGACCCAGGACGGCGCCACCGTGCACGGCCGAGGCCAAACCCGAACAGGTAACCCGGTTACCCATTTTCTCCCTTTTAATTTGATTTTGATGTTATGGTTGCTTTTGGACGATTAGGATGAGTTAGTTAGGTTGCTAGTATGATTTTAGGACGGTTTGGAGGGTGCTTCACGGCGGAGGAAGCCGTGAGGGTGGTCGGGAAAAACAGGGTCGTGAGACCCTTTAATTTTGGTTAGGATTTAGGAGGTTTTGATTAGTTTGGTTGATTGGGATAGATTGGAAATGAGAAAATAGGAATTTAGGAATTGGAATGGAGGAAAACGGACAAAAAATGAAGAGTGTAGGGGCCTGGACCGGTCACGCCGGTCCAGTTAGACCGGAATTGCAGAGAAAACCGGACCGGCCCGGTCGGACCGGTTCGATCGATGGAGACGACGGGCACTGTAGCGGTGCGTGAGGCCCACGCGCAGGCAACTTCCAGTGGCGCGTGTGGGCGTGTGCTAGGGTTTTTGGGGATGGTTCCAACATACGAAATCATCTATTCGATGTAACGAACATTTTGGGACTGGTTTCGTGTCAATCGGACACCGTCTCGATATGTTTCGGGGCATCGGAAGGTTTAGGTTCGGGATTAAAAATAGTTAAAAATACGAGAAAATTACGGGGCTTCAGTGAGGGGTTATATAAGTAGTTAGTAACCCTATAAATTAATTTGGACAGGTTTGGAAGTCCCGGTGATGGTGATCGGCTCGGGGAGCCGTATGGCACGCGTATCGAGACGCGGCTTCGGACGGTCTGTGAGTGGACCTTGTTTTCTAAATTGGTGCATGCATAAATGTTTATTATATGTTTTAAATACTTGTTTGTGATGCCATGAGTGCATTTGGATGTGTGGCTACGTATAGGCACGTATTTCGAGGTTTCGGCCCTATACGGTTCCTATACGGGGCTGTATGTCTTTATTGGTCTAAATGAAATGGTTTTGGATTTCTAAATGGATTATGAATATGATTTTATGATGTTGATTTGGATGCTTGTGAATTATATGGTTTCACGTATTTCGAGGTGATTTACGTGCTTGCACGTAAATCGAGGTTTTCCCGGTTTTACACTGATTTTCCATTCTTGTGGTTTTGGATATGATTTCATGAAATGATTTTGGATTTGAAAAGGTAATTCTCGGACTTGAGGTCCATTTGATTTACAGAATCGGGCCGGAGGCCCAATTGGTTTACGATTCGGACCGGGGGTCCAGTTTCTATGTGAATTCGGGCCTAGTGCCCAGCTATGTGTTACAAATGGTTTTTACGGGTCATGACGGTTTATGGGAACCGGCATGAACCCCTGAAATGGATTTACGGGTCATGACGGTTTATGGGAACCGGCATGAACCCATGAAAGGATTTTATGGTTCATGACGGCTTATGGGGGCCGGGCATGAATCCTGGAAAGGTTTCAAGAATGATTTCCAAAGGTTTTTCATATTCCATCCTTTATATATGATTGTCTCCTCCGGGGAGGGTCGTTGGCCTGGGTGGACCCCGGAGTAGTCACAGAGCACTGACTGAGTGGAGTTGCCCCCCAGTTGGGTTCCTTACTCTCAGGATGGGCATGGTTCGTTACCTCCAGGGAGGATCATTGATCTACGGACATTGACCTGGGTGGACCCTGGAGAGACTTGGGTTTGAGACCCCGGTTAGCACACGTGTAGCTTTATTTTACCGTGACAGGTTCTGGATATGAAATATAATGGATAAACATGGTTTCAATTGATTTTGGGAAATTGTGTTTATAATGATAAATGGTTTTGGGCTGAGATCCCACATATGTTACTATGTTCTGGTTTCTGTAAAATGGTTTTGGGCAGGAGCCCGTGTGACTTGTATTTACAGAATTTGGGGCTGAGACCCTAATTATGGATGTTTTAACATATATTATTGGATAAATGGTTTTACTATGCATGCATGCTTTTTAGTGGAGGGTATAAATGTCTTTTATGGAAATGTTTTATAAAATCTTTATTTTTGTCCACTCACAGTCTTTCTGTTTTTAATACCCTTCAGGTTGACAGCGGATGTGGACTGTAGCAGAGATCGAGATATCACATGCCTCCTCCGGATCCTGGCGTACTCTGATAGCCCGGGAGGGCAAAGGTCGGAAATATCCCTTGTCTGACACTTCGTGTTAGACGGGAGCAGGGTCATCCCGCACTAATCCCGGGGGGATTGGGATGGGTCCTGTCACAAAACCACCGAAAACCATTGCATCCGGGCCACTGCCCAAAACATCAGCATCAAGTCTTCATGAAACCCAAAACACATTTTAGCCACATTCTCATCCATCGAACCTGCTGGATCTATCCGAGTCTTTAAACTCCCGAGTCTTTAAACTCCCGAGTCTTTAAACTCCCGAGTCTTTAAACTCAATAGGTCTACGGGGGAAATATCAATATATCCGAGTCTTTAAACTCCCGAGTCTTTAAACTCAATCCGGGCCCGTCCCCCGTCAAATCAATATCCGGGTCTTTAAACCCAATATCCAGATCCAGCAAATCCAATCCAAAACCATTTGAAAACCATTTTCCATTTCCATATCCAAACCCGAATCCGAAATCACTGGTCTGATGCCCTTCCGGCATCCCGAACCGTCATTCCGAATCCAGACCCAGAACTCATTCCCTTCTCATTTCCCGGTCCGAGTCCGCAACCATCATTCCGTAAGCTAGCATCCGGAATAACCATTCCGAACCCAAACCCGAAATCCACTTCAAGTCCCGAATCGAATCCCGAATCGTCACCCGGAATTTTGATTCCGAAACCCGAAATCTCATTTCCGAAAACACCTTTGAACTGGGCCTCAAGCCCGAAAATACTTTCCAAAATCCTTTTTCTTTCCTTGAAATCCAACCATCTTTCAAATCCAGAAATTAGCCATTAAAACCAGGTTCAAATCACGAGAGTTATCAAAATCTCGTAAAACGTGAAAACCGTCATTTTCCTCGAAAAACGTGCAAAAACCATAAACCATCACAATCACAATCAAATCATAGCATCAAATATAGAAAACATATAAAACATATATGCATGCATCAAGAGTTAGAAAGCAATGTCCACTCACAGACCATTCCGACGTCGCCTCGATATGCGCACTTACGCCGTTCCCGGCCAGTCCATTATCCTCGAATTCCCGAACCTGTCCAAAACCCATAACGAGGTTACTAACTATTCCACAAGAGTCCCACTCAATTTCCATACCTTTCACGAACTTCTACAAATACTTTTAACGGAACCCTAGACCTTCGGCCCTGCAAAACTAACCAGAAACAACGTCCGAAGAACCCGAAACCAATTCCAATGGACTCGTCACAACTCCTGGACCAAAAACCATGTTGAACACTTCCCCCAGAACCGCCACACGCGCCCCCACGCGCCGCCCAAAGTGGCTGCGCGTGGCCCTCACGCGCCAGCTACAGTACCACCGTCAACCTCGAGCCAACCCGGTTCCCAACAGTGTCTGTGAATCGAACCGGCGAGACCTGTTCTCCGCCGTCCGGCCACCATTCTCCTCCCTTTCTTCACCATTCTCCTCGTCCAGAACTACCCTATCGATTTCCCCAACTCCTCTAACCTCGACACTATCCCCAGCCCGTCGACTGAAGCTCGAAACCAGACGGCCCAATAGCCCCTGTTTCACGATTCAGCCATTCCGATCACCCCCCGTCACGGTGACTGTCCCAAACTCTTCCTAGGGCCTCACTGAATCTAAACCAACCCTCCTAGACCTTCGACTCAACCCCTACCTTCACGATTCGCCGTTTGAGACTCACGGCCAAAACAGAGCACACAAGCACACTCCGTCGTGTTAACCTCCACCGTGCACCTCCCGTCACGGCAGCTCAACCAAACGACGCCCTGGACTCAACTGAACTCCTTAGACTCCCCTAGACTCTTCGATTCACTCCCTAGACTCACGACTTTCGATTTGAAGCTCAACGGAAAAACAGAGCACAGACATGGAGATTAGAGTTTACCTGCAACCATCCACCGCCGTGCTCGCCGCCGCGTTCCCTGGAGTCCGCAGAGCCGCCTCAGCCTCCTCTCGAGTTCCCTTGCACCGTACACGGCCACCGCACCACCACAAGCTCACACCTTCTCCCTGTTTTCTCTGAAATCTTCGTGGCTCCCAACCGCACAACCACACGACCTCCGCACCTCCCAACCTTCTTACCGTCTCCCTTTCACTCTCTGAACACCCACACACACTCACAACTCACCAGCACCCTCGATCAACCTTCAATTTTTCCTCACTGCCTCACTCTGTTTCACTCTGGTTGAAACACACACACGATCACACACGGGCTCACCTAAGTAAGTGGAACCGTGCTCACACCAGATCCACCCAGAACCCTCTAGTCCTCCTACACGTGTCACCATCCAATCCATGCACTCCCACATGGTCCAATCCTATCCCCATCTGTTCTCTCTGCACAAATTCCAGAACACAAAAGACCAAACTGCCCCTCCTTTTTACTCAATTTTACGGTTATGCCACTACCTTTCTAGACCCATATCTCACACATCGTAAGTCCGATGAATACGTGCCGCCTGTCATCGAACTCAGGACGACGAGATCTACCTAACCCTCCTTGGTCAATGTACCAAAACTCGTCCGTATGAAAAGTCAACTTTTCCCCCTATTTAACCAAAATTACGATAATGCCCTCAACCTTCCGAACAGCACAACTTCCTCCTCGGATGTCGGAATCGAGCGTACCACATGTCTATAGATTCGTGACGTCCTAAACTACGTCCTGGTCACCGGTCAATACCCAATTGACCATCCGAACGAAAAGTCAACTTTTTGCCCTAACTAGGGGCAAAATCGTCATTCTACGCCAATGACCTTATCGGGACCAACTAACCACCGATTAAGCTCACTAATCCCATCTTAATCACTCTCCTAATCCCGATTCTCAGGACGGGTTGTTACATTGATCCCTGCAAGCAGAAAACAAGAAGTTATCGTTTGCTTTAGTCGAAACCCTAGGGGATTGCTCGATCAAGAACACTCTTATACTTAAGTGATTGAGAAAGAAATCATAAAAATTTAAAAAGCGATGAAACGACTTACTTTGAAAGTGAAATGAGTTTCACTACTTATAGAGAAATCTTGTGAACCTTAAAGTATTCTGATTAGTTGATTGATTTTGTAATTAATAATATATTTTAATTTAAAATATATTATTTAATAATTATAATAATTGTTCGTTATAAGGAATAATGATGTCAATTAAGATGATTCAATAATAATAATAATTTTTCATTATTAAAAATAATGACAATTAATTTTCGGCGACAATATTAATATTATTGAGGCTTTTAATCCGAGTAAATAATATATTCAGCAGGTAAATACATTACTTATTATGTGGATGTCTGTGAGTAGTAAATGTCATTATTAGGAATAATTTAAATATTAAGTGAATTATGTGCCACGTGGAAACTGCACAATTTTTCAAAAATGTATGGTTCTGTAAATACTCCCACATCGCATAAGAATTCAAGGAATCCTAGGGGATGCAAATTCATAGTAGTACCAATATATCATATTTGGAATACGACTCCATTTTTTCTTGTGTAGTTCTTGTGTTGTAAAAATTCCATTGGATTCAGAATATTACATCAAGTTGACATATATATGTATTGAGCTCGGAGCCTGACATGCGATAGGTTGCGCTTCTTTGGTTGGATTTGATTGGTAGCCCATTTGAAATTAATTCCTCAATGATGAGGTTTAATTTTCTTATCGATGGTTGAAGGTTTTTTATTTTGAATTTTATTCCACCAATAATGGAAACTTGTAGCTTGCACTTGCAAGAAATAAAAACCTCATTGTCTTCCTTTGTTTTGTCATTGATGAGAAAGAAAAGTTGTGACAGTGAATTGAATAATAATTAACTTCCCGGTTAATATCTTGGGTAAAAATCAATTATTTAAAGGCAATGACTAATGAAGAAGAAAAAAATATGTCCTTTCATTATTTTGGTTGTTGCGGCAGCGGAGAAAGGGAGAAATTTTTTCTTTTTTATATCTCCTCCATTTTGGTGTTGAAGGAAATGTGAGAGAGAGGGAGAGAGAAATTTTTATTCTCTTTTATCATTTTTATTATGAAGGTTTGTTGGCACGTTGCATTTGGCTTGGAGTAGTTTGGCGCTGAGGAAAGAAGGCTGGTGTTGACATGTTCCTAGAAACTAGTTCAACAATGTAAGTCTGCAACATCCTTGTAAGACCCATGCGTGCAGCATGGTGAGCAATCACGCACTGTCCCGCCCATTCCAGTCGAATATTGTCCTTTTTGGACCCCATCACACGTCGGTCATGTTGGTCTAATCGTTTTGCACCCACGTTGGCCCCTGTCTACACGAATTTTCTCCTCGGGGTCCCACCCCCAAAAGGTCTCCGACTAGATAGGAGCGAACCCACACATATAAGGCACATCCCGCATTTCCCCCCGAGAGATGTGGGATTACTTACCATGCTCCAAGCATGGGTCTTACAATCCACCCACTTTAGGACTCATCGTCCTCGCTGGCACAATCAATTTCAGCTGGAGTTGGGCTATAATACCAAATTTTCACGCTCTGCCCTTTCTAGTCAAATATTGTCCGCTTTAGGCCCCACCACACGTACGTGTGGGTCGGTTGGACTGGAAAGGCTGAAAGAAAACAATATTTGACTAGAAGGGGCAGGGCATGACTTGTTTCCTTGTCAAGCACGGCGGTTGGTTTGTGCAGAGAACATTATGCGACTTACATCAGTATTGCAAAGGACCTGATGTTAGCGTGGTTTGTACTTTTCTGCCACGAAGGCTATCGATGCAGGTGGATTCTAGCCGTGATCTGATATCTACTTTTCAGTTCTACAATTTGGCATTTAGTGGATACGAGCAAATGATTTATAGAAGTTTTCAATGAGAATCGGAAATTTTTTTCCTTCCTATATGCATGCGACTTGGATTACTCAGACGATTCAAACATCAAAGAGCAAAATGGGTGAGTTGGAAACGAGTCATGCAGATAAAATGTTTCACAAAAGAACATAGAGGTAGGCAAAGGCTATCTTGCTTGTCTATTCATGTCCTTATTAGAAAATGGTTTTTGGTTAACCTCAACCTTGCAATTAGGTGGCATTAGTGTTATTTTTGAACTTTAGACATATATTGGACTTACCACTGTGCGAGGTTCAACTTTTGATAATGCATGGTTAGATTTCTTCGAGCTTGGGGTGAAACTTTCTCTAGAATTGAGTTTGAAACATAGTGGCACGAAGGTGGGACTCGATAATCGAGGATTGGATATCTCTCATATGAAGCTTGTGATGTCGCTCTTCATTATGCTAGCCAGTTTGAAGGACAAAAGTTGAATGTTCTACCCGTGAAGCTAACACAGTTAGTGACGATGTTCATGCCATCTCCGTTGCGAGAAATAAGGAACTAGTCCTCGATCTCAAGACGTGTGACCCGTTGACATAGAGTGCTAAAGATGCAGCTGCTATTTAGGATGATGTTGAGACCGTCTTCTTAAATCCTAGCAATGACAAAGTTAGTGGAGCTAAAGTTGTTGCCCCTATTACCATCACACCCATAGCTCATGAGTTTGTCGATTTCATTTTCAAACATAACCAACTACGGTCTCAAGTATCCAGTGCCAATCCAAATCCAATAATAATCAGACAGTTCCACTATTTTCCAGCGTATTCGCCCTACCAAGTTTGCTTACGATTTCGATTTCAATAGCACCTGGTCTCACTGACATGCCTCGAATTCATAAAGAACAGGTTCATTATTTCAACATTTCACTTAGTTATCCGATTAGAAAATTTACTATTCCACTATAGACATACATACCAAATTCTCACAAGCCAAGACCACAATCTGAACCTTGAAATACCTACACCAAAGTCAAAGTCCAAGTCATATTCATATGGTTATCACGTCAACAATATCATCATTATTACTGGCCACTAAAGCCTCATATCCAAGCGTCTTTATATATAACATAATTTACGTATAACCAACCCCGAAACCAACTAAACACTGTTTGCCACGTCTAAATTCACCTTAAGTAATTTTGGACACGACTACCATTTCATTACTTCTTCCGGGCTAGCCTTTGTTAGTTAAACAGAATTACTTACATGTACACTTCAAAACATACACATCAAGATCACAATAATGTAAGTTATTTAAATTAACCCACTGCCATGCCCAAGAAACACGATAACTAATGATCTTTTTAGTTAAGGTAGTGTCTAAATTCCTTTCGATCAATATACCTTATATCCATATAGATTAACTGAAACTCAAAATTCAAGGGTACCATAATCAAATCAATAAGCCACCCTGTCACCTTAGGATACTACTCAAATTACGTACTAACTCATGCCCCGACCTTTGACCATCGGGAAATATCTTGAACTTGATTATCGAAAGCCCATAACCGTAATGGCCAATCCAATTGTAATTGGGTCACGCAAATTACAAAGTCGTATATTACCCTTGACTCATTTTCCAAGCCAACAAGTTACTAAATCAAAGTTAGGCACCGTCTTACCCTCGTAATGCCCTAAAGCATTCTTCTCCAACTTACACAAGTTTAACTCAACACCAAACTTAAACATCACTAAGCTTGATCTGCAACTAAAACTGGAGTTCTTCTCGAACTCCCATTCATTACTTGGAACCTTAACTAAATAAGTTCACTTCCCATCTTTCTATCTTGATTTCATTTAGCACTTCCTTGGAGTTATGATTCTATAATCCTCAATCAACATCCACTTATCCACACTTCTTCATAGAACATCATTATCATCATCATTTCCTTAAGGGGTGCTAAAGATAATACCAACTATCTCCATCCACCTTACTCTTAATCCTTACCATATTTCGTTTAAATACTACTAGACTAGAGTGCCAACTTCAACTTTAAATGAACCCCGCATCACCCCATGACTCAAAGGCAACTACCACACTCACGTAACTTCCATCAAAATATTCCCAGCTTATTGCCGTAACGCAATATCAATCTCAACTCCATTATCATAACCTCAAGACACCATAGCAAAACATTCCATATGAATGGTGGTATTCCTTAGTACCACTACCTATCATCATATAGTTGTAACATAGAACTTCAATTGCTTTCCTCAATATACCATCTTCCTCACACTACTTCTAGTAACCCATACCAATAACATCTTCGTAATTCCAAACCAGATTCTTCCAACTTGGCCTTTCTTCTCAATCTCTTTAGTACGTAAAACCTTCCAACCTTTAACGACTATAATTCAAGGCCCACAATCTAACTTATTGGACTTTTCCAGTCACTTCCATAACATTCCACTTATACCTGAACTTCCAGAACTTATGATTAATACTCGCAAAATAAAGTATAGACAAACCATCAATTGAGTCCCTTTAAACAAGTTACTTTCCACTGTCATCATACTTGTTGAAGCAATCCTATGACTCTAAATTTTCAAGATCTAGCATTAACCTCGTATCACCTTTCGATATTTTTTACGCTTAATCACCAATACAAGTAACTATATCTAAAGCCTCAAAATACCTCACAATTCCTTTTCCATTACCTTATCCATGATAATACAACCGTACCACATGTAACTTCCTCATACAAATCAACTATTCTTAACCCTCTCAATTATCGTTATCATCTTATGAGAAATCCACTTCCATTTCATTAAGTAATAATGCGTATTGTGAGGAATTTCACTTGTCAAACAATTAAACCATATTGACTGCGTGTAGGGAAAACCTCCCTAGTAATAGCCCTTCTATCGCTAAATATTCACAATCCCCTATCTCGAAGGATGGATCATTACCGTGTCTAACATCCTTGGGATCTGGGTCATTACATATTCCCCATTGCATGCCCCCAGACTTTGCATTAAATACTTCAACAAGTGCATAAACTTGAGGACTTCGTGGGACATTTGAGGCAAAAAATGCTTGTGGAAAATTTGCAGTGAGTTTGGAAGCGACATCTCTTACATTGAAATCTTTTGGCCAATTGTTCCCTTCAACTTAGTAATCTTTGGAATTTTTTTGAGTGTTGGAGCTCAGGTTTTCCCATGTTTCCTATTAAAGAAATGGACTTCTAAGTTATTGTGCCATGAGCATCCATTGAGAGTGCTTCCTAGAGGAAGGCTTGAAGTGTTTCTAGAAGGAAGGCTTGAAATGCTTCATGGAGAAAGGCTTAGAGTGCTTCTAGGAGGAAGGCTTGGAGTGCTTCTAGAAGGAAGGTTTTGATTGCTCCTAGGAGGATGGCTTGAAGTACTTCCTCGAGGAAAGCTTGAAGGGCTTCCAAGAATAAGGCTTGATGTGCTTCCTAGAGGAAGGCTTGAAGTTCTTCTAGGAGGAAGGCTTTAATTGATTCCTGAAGAAAGTCTTGGGTTCTTGTTGGAGGAAGACTTTGTTGCTTTCTAGAGGAAGTCTTGGATGCTTCACAGGGTGAAGGCTTGGATGAATTTTAGGGAGAAGGTTTGGACGCTTGGTGAGGGTAAAGACTTGAATACTTCGAGGGGTAAAATCTTTAATGCTTTACAAGATCAAATGCTTGGATGCTTCGCGGGGCAAAGGCTTAGATGCTTTTCAGGGTGAAGGCTTGGATGCTTCACGAGAGCAAATGCTTGGATGCTTCATGGGGCAAAGGCTTAGATTCTTTGTGGTGGTGAAGGCTTAGTTGCTTCGCAGGGTGAAAACTTGGACGGTTCGGGAGTTGAAGGCTTAAACGCTTAACAAGGGTGAAGGCTTGGATGCTTCGCGAGGGCGAAGGCTGGGATTCTTTGTGAGGTGAACTGACACGACCAATCACAATCCCCCTAGGATTAACATGGGATGTGACATGCTCTCGTCTGACATGAAGTCTCAGACAAGGGATAACTCAAAACCTCAGCCCAAACGGGGCTTCCAGAGTGCGCCAGAATCAGTAGATGAGTGTGATGTCTCGGTCTCTGCTACAGCCCGCATCCGCAATCAACCTGAAGTGCATTAAAAACCACTAAAAGCTGTGAGTGGACAAAAATTAATAGTTTAATAAAAACACTTTTCATAAGAAGACATTTATG
Source organism: Prinsepia uniflora (assembly GCA_032719365.1). Lineage (NCBI taxonomy): Eukaryota > Viridiplantae > Streptophyta > Magnoliopsida > Rosales > Rosaceae > Prinsepia > Prinsepia uniflora. Next base: position 31,135,867 of record CM064872.1, on the reverse strand, counting down.
CCCTTCACTAAAAGATATGCATGCATTCGAAAACCAGTAATCAAACCGTTAGTTAAATCAATCATTAAACCATTAGGGTCTTAGCCCAAAACCGTATATATGGGAACTCAGCCCAAAACCATAGAATATCAAAATTTGTAAATCCAGATCCAAGTGGGTAACTGCCCAAATCCATAACCACAAATCCGTAAGCACAGAAATACCATTTCATAAATCCAATAAATCATGTTCACAAAATATCATATAACCAATCCTCAACATCCCTGATGCCTAACATCCCCAATGTCACAATCAGTACTGTCACGGTTTCCAAAGCTACGCCTGCTACTCGGGGTCTCAAGTCCCAAGTCTCCCCAGGGTCCACCCAATTCAATGTCCGCAGATCAATGACCCTCCCTGAGGGTTATAATCTATAAATACCCTCTTAATCGGGAGCCACTCCACGGGGGCAGTCCTTCTCAGGTAGTGCGCCATGACTACTGCAGGGTCCACACAGGTAAATGTCCGCAGATCAATAACCTTCTCTAGAGGAGACGATTCCATAGATAAAAGGATGGTATATTAGAAAAACTTTCGTAAATCATCTCAAAACCTTTCAAATGATGGGGGTTTAATGGAAGGTTATTGAACCCGAAAAAGTATGGTATATTCTGAAGGTTTACCATCGTAAACCCAAAAAATCTGATTTCTCAAATTCAAATCCATTTAGGGTCTTCGAACCCGAAATCATATTTATAAACCACAATGGGACTCATGCCCGATATCATAAACCACTTGAGCCTCAAGCCCAATCATGTAAACCAACTGGGCCCCCAGCCCGATGCCTTATTAAATCAAATGGACTCGAAGTCCGATAGTTCATAAATCAAATGGGTCTCAAGCTCGATTCCATATTTTCAAATCCAAAATCATACCATTGAACCTTATTAAAACCATAAATCTTGATATACGTGCAAATATGTACGTACCAAAATACCACAACCATATGCACTCAAGGCATCTCAAATCATGTATTTAAAATATATAAAACAGTTACGCATGCAACACAGTTTAGAAAACAATGTCCACTCATAGACCGTCCTACGTTGCCGCCTCAATATGCTTTCCATAAGCCTCCCTGGGCTAAATCACCGTCCTCGGAATATCCGAATCTGTCCAAATCACATTCTAAGGTCACTAACACTTTCAATAAACTTCCATTAAACCCCCATCATTTTTCCAAATTTTTAAACGTATTTAAACTCGATCCTAAACCTTCGGACATCCCGAACTATATCGAAACGATGTCCGATCGACTCGAAACCAATCCCAAAATGTTCGTTACATTGAATACTTAAAATTACATGTTGAACACTTCTCCCAGATCTGCCCCACTCACCCCCACCTGTCGTCTAAAGGCACTGCGCGTGGGAGTCACGCACCAGGTACTGTTCATCCCTATCCTGCGTTCAAACCGATTCAGACCGGTTCTGCAAATCCGATCCACCTGAACCAGTGTGACTGGTTTTCCCTCAATTTTCCATTTTTCTGTCTTGTTAAGTCCTATAACTTCATCCCAACGTTTACAATCAATCTATCTACTCAAAAAAATCCAAGAAAAACACGATATATTACCTTCCTAATCGAAGAACGATCGATCAAACTTCCATCGTTGAGTTCCCACACTCTCAGCCACCGTTGGCCGTGATTCCAAGTCCATTCACTTCATTTGGATCTTCAAATTTTCATTCAATCAACCAATTTGATTAACAACCACAAAATCACAATCTGCCATTTTTGAATGCAAACAAAGGCCTCACGAGTTCTTACCTCCCTTCTCCGTCGTGGGCCACCGTCGTGGCCACCACTAGCCTTAGCTCGACCTCCCTTTCAACTTTCATTCACACATCACAGGCAATAGGTGAGGCTTGAGAGGGTTGGGTTCACAATCACACACATACACTCTGTTTTTCACTCTCTCGGTTGACCCTCACCGAATACTAGTTTCACACACTCACCACCAGCATCGTCTCACCTCACTCCCACTCATTTTCATTCATGGCTCAAATGTTATTGATGAAGATTAGAGGGTTTAGTGTATAGGGGTTTCATGGTTTGAAGAATAAAATAAAGAAGACGATGAAGATGTCGTGCACGGGGAAGAAGAAAGAGAGATAGGAGGGAAAATTATAAAATAATAAGAATCCAACCAATCAGAAGTGAGATCCACTTTTAAGGGGAAATGACAAACAGGGCCCCACACTAAAATATCTGCCAACGAGAGAAATTACAATGCTTAAGTCAGCTTTAAGAGAGAAATTACAAGAGTTTTAAGAAGCGATGGAACGACTTACCTTGAATGTGAAATGAGCTGAATCTTGTGAACCTCAAAGAATTCTGATTGGTGGATTGATTTTGTAACTAATAATATATTTTATTAAAAATATATTATTTAATAAGTATAATAATTGTTCATTATTAGAAATAATGATGTCAATTATGATGATTTAATATTAATAATAATTTTATAATGACAATTAATTCTCAAGAGAATATTAATATCATTCAGACTTTTAACTCGATTACATAATATATTCAGCTGATAAATATATTATTTAATATATGGGTGTCTGTGTGCCGTAAATGTCATTATCTGAGGTAATTTGAACATTAAATCAATTATGAGTCACATGACACCTCCACAATTTTTATTATTGATTTATGGTTCCACATTGAATTAATTAGTATTACTCCTTTTTCCATTCAACCTTATGAAGAAAAGCGGTTGTATCTCGTTTTTTAGATGTGGGTGGTTAATAACCCATTTGGGAACATGTTATGGAATTTTTAAAAAATATTATTTTGTAAAATGAAAAAAAAAACAAATAGAATATTACATCTGTGATATTTGAAAATGGGTTAGATAAATTACTCTGAAATTTACTTTGTAAGAATAAAAAAAGAAACAATAATTGCTACAAATAAAGAAATTCAAAAAAGAGTTAATACGTAACAATTAATCAATGATTTTAAAACATAAATGGTGAGAATGTGGCGGTGAAAATTATGATAGTTCCACAATATGATTGAGGTTGCAGTGAAGGTGGATGCCAATGTGAGGGTGGTCGATGAATGTGGAGGTTGTCTTGGAAGTGGGGTAATAGTGGTCGTAGGGTATTGGGGTTGGGGTCGGATTAACAAAGAACTAACGCAGAAACCGCATGTAAAACATGTAAGGACACAAAATTCGTCCCTCAATGAAACCACCAAGAGATAAGAGTTAAAAGCAAAAAGAAAACAACTCTTCAAGCTATGAATTTTTTAGAATTTTATCTTATCATCATCAACTAATTATAAGTACTTGAAAGACTCACATTTAAGGCAGGCAGTATATGTGCCAATTACAAGGACTTAGAAAAACTCATATTTATTTAGGATAATAAACTTCATAATTGAAATAGCTAGAAACACGAAAAAAACTCTTCTTAATTGTTTAGATTAGTTTTGGTGTCATTTCCTTCTACTGCGCGGGAACTCGTGCCTAAGTTATCGTCAACTTCTTCACCATGATAGCATGAGAGGTCTGCAACGTTAAATGTTGCTGAAACTCCATAGCTTCTAGGAAGTTTGATTTTGTAAGTATTTTCTCCTACACACTTGATTTCCTTGAATGGACCTCACGCCTGCAACTTCCCATCTTTGCCCCTAGGGAACCACACTTTTTGAAGGTGAATGCATACCAAGTCTCCTTCTTTGAATGGAACGGATTTCGTATGCTTGTTGAGTTGCCCTTGACACTTCTCATTTTGTTTAAAGGTATGATCACCAACTTCTTCATGTAACTTCTTGATTTCCTCAGCTTGTGTAGCAACATCTCCACTAAATTGATAGCTTTTTGGAATGGGACTAAATCGATGAGGCTAATTGGGTTCCTCACATAAACCATCATGAAAGGACTAGAACCTTTAGTCTGAGTTATGGATCAGTTTTAGGCAAACATAGTTTGAGTGAGAACCAGATCCTCTTAAGAGATTTCCCTAACTTCAATTAACTGAAAATTTAAGAATTATAAATTCAACCATGGGTAAAGTCCTGCCTTCCGCACGACATTGAACATTGAGGTTGTATTAGTTGGATAATTTCCGACTGGACCGGAATATGCACTAACACCCCCATAGGGAACATCAATGCTGGGAAGGAACCTCTGGAAGAGAAAATGTTACATCCCCTACCAAAATTTGAAACCGAATTTTTGAAATTCCAATTTTATGCCTAGATGAGAAACTCAAAATTTTGTGCGTACTCGCGCTAGGTTACCCAACCGGGTTGGGCTAGGTATATTTCTGTTTCACGGGCCCAAAATCGCAACCCAAAAGGTTGATATTTATTAAGCTTCATGCTACATCAATTAACTTAGCCCAACAAGAAAAGCCGAATGTGGAGGCCTAGCACTCACTCATATCACTGTAGCTACACCCACTCACTCAATCTCTTGGAAGTTCTCGATCAGACTCGCACCATCTTCGTTGAACAACTTGTGAGCTCTTTTCACGCGGGAAACATGGATCCAATTGCCCAATCGTGCAACCACCTCTATAATCATCCTGTTCACCTTAGGCGAATCTCCTACCGTTCTCCTCCATTTCCATCGACCTAACTGCCATTGAGTCATACCAGAACCCGATAATCACAAACACCAAATGCGACCGTGAGTGGTGGTTAGCTGACCTGATACTCTAATTCTGACCTTGACAACACCACATGCTTCACCTCGACGTCCAGTGATCATCCAGCTGGTCATAGAGAGCCAGGAATTGCCGCGACCTAAGACTGCAACCTCAAACCGATTTTGGACCCCACGACTCGGGGATTCTGAGCTCGAATAAGGTAGAGTTTCATGAATCTAACTCCATATTCTTCTTCATCTCTGAATTTGGATGCCAATAAGGTAATTGCATGTCGTTTTCTTATCGATGGCGAGGGGGAGATGACGACGGTGGGTCGTCAAAGTTGAGTATTTTGTAGTCCTTGTCTTGCCTCTAGGCCCTGCAAAACAACTAGAATGAACGTCGATGCTCTTAGCTCGACAAGAGCACCTCCCAGAACAATTTGGACTTCGACCCGTTTCAGACCCGCGAAGTGCGACCAGAAGGGTGTGGGCTCAAATGAAGGAAAACCGTTCCAACTCATAGCCCAATCAATTTGTGAAGTTGTAGGCTGGATTAGGACCCTGAACGGCGCTAGGATACCTTCACAATTTCTAGGTTTTGACAAGGACTTTGAGTGTGTTTTAAACTCTAGCTGGTATAAAATTAAACTCTATGGCTGATTTGGAGTCTTTGGGTGAAATTAGAGTTCAAATGGATTTTTTCGCAATTTTCGGTTGTCGTGAACGGCGTTGGAGATGGCAATCCGGTCCTCGTCTCCAGCTAGAATCGGGTGACTAGACCAACCGTTAAGTCAAACGGTCACCACCCACGTTTGATGAAATATGCTAATGGCGTCAACATATTTTGTTAGAAATTTACGGGCTTATGACTAGTGTTAGAAGGGAATATTCCCCAAAATATTCCACATATGTGCACTGTGTTGTGCGTGCAGTACGTGCAAGACGTGTGGCACTATACAACCACGCGCAGAAAGGTTGATGCATGCGTGGGGACATGGGGGCTCGTGGCCGCAAGTGGGCTCGCGTGGCTAGTGCGTGAGGCCCTCTATCGGCACATGGAAGGATTTTCCAACCCTCCGCCGGTGCGTGGCGACACATGGAGCCCTTTTTCGACCCCTGGTAGTGTGTAAACACATTTTCTGAACATTTTTAACAGTTTTGAATGGCATTCTAGCCCCTAAATGGTGCTTAGAGCTGCTTTTAGGCTCTCAACAGTGTATATGCGCTGTTTTATGAGGTAATGGAAAATTTTAAAATGTATTTAAGTCATTACTAAGTGTTTTTAAGCCCCGTTTTGGACTACCCTAGTTGGGTTTGATGGTTTAGAGGATTGTATGTTAATTATGAACCTTGTGTATTGAATTTCTAGGGATATTTGGACTTAGGGCATCTGCAAGCTTGATAGGTCGGGTGATCTTGACTCCCCGACAACTATGTGAGTGGACCCTTTTCCTTCAACTTGTTTTAATATGTTATTTCTTGCACATTTAACGATGTTACCTTTATGATATGTATCAAGCATGCATGGGTTACTGCTTGATTAGTTGTATGGTATGATAGAGCTACTTGCATTATATTGCTTACTTTCACATGCTATGAGGTGAATATTATGGCATGCATCAAGTACGCATGACTTATTGTGTGTTACTTCTGGTATTGTGATCAGGATGATTAGTTTATGATGCTTATCTCGTGATGATTGCATGGACGTACTAGTAAACATCTAGATTGATGGTCATGCATGGTAAGTACCAAGTCGAGTCACATGTTGCATTAGATATTAGTCCCTAGGGCATTGTCTAGTTATACGTTAGAACCTACTTAGGAGTCGCTGGAATATAGTACTCGCCAATAGGCCGCAGACCAGCCCTTCACGTGATCATTCACTCGTGATGCTCGCTATACTAGTTAAAAAATGCCAATCTTGTCTCCGTGCTCTAGGGAAATCATGGTGACAGTGCATTGCACCAGTCCTTCATGTGGTCGTGGTACGCGAGCAAGATATCCAGTATTAGTTACGAGTGTGAAACTCGAGCGACTCAAGAGTAATTTTGAAGTGGGTTGACATTGTCACATATTTATGATTTCTGCATGGCTGATCTGGTTGTATTATTTAAATTTTTATTAAACTATCGCTATTACCATTTCTCGTAATATGAGCAAGCTTTGTTATGACAGATTTTTGGATTTTTGGATAAAATGAGGGGTTACAGTTTATTTACTGAAAATAGTTTTACCTAGAAATATTCTAGTGGGTCCACTCACCCTTGTGTTTTTAAACCACTCAGGTTTTCATTGGCACACACATACTTCGAAGAGGCACAGATGCTACTCTAACACTCAGTCTCCGACTTGGAGTGAACTGGCGATGTAATCGAGTGTCTATAGGTAGTATGTAGATATGATCCTCAATTTTGGTTGTACATGCTCTAAACTTCCGATGTTGGGTGAAATGTGATTGGTTTTCACCTATTAGGTTTCACCCGACCTCTATAAAACACAACGTTTTTCACTCAAATAGCTTTCGTCATCTGGATGTCATCATCCAAATATCGGCCAGGATGCCTCGATTTCTATGTCCTCTCAGACTTTACGGATTGAAATTTTTCAATTTAGTATCAGAGCATGGTTCTAGAATATGTCATTAGTTTTCGGACACTTGATGATCATACAACCCGATTTCTGGTGTTAGAGCCGCTCCTCGAATCGTTAGTTACGCCTTTTTGATGTATTTATAATTGTTTTACAGTTTGATCGGGAGTTACAACATGTTAAATTAGAGTTTGACTTAACTTTTTTCGCCCATAGTTATGAGTTTAGGAAGATTGTCTTCCGTCGAATTTCGCGTTCGGGTGATACTTACGAGTTTGGTGCTCCTATGGGTGGTGTGACCGAGTTATTTGATGACGATTGTGTTGAATTCACGGATAATCGACGAACTCATTTGACAGTTTTCCTTGTGGAAAAATCTCTCGTATTGTCTAGTGTGCTCAGTTGACTTTGTTGACTGAAGTTTCGAGAACTACAACGTTGGGATCGACTAATAAAGTCGTCCTTCGTAGGACATGGACCCCCCTCCCTCCCTCTCTAGGAATATTTTGAGGGTTTTCACCGAGATCCTATTGACAGTATTGTGATATCTTGAAGGATATTATGAGGGATACTTTTCGCTTTTCATATTTGTGAGACTTTTTACCTCAGGATCTAGACCGTGCAACGTATTGCAGGATTTGAATTGTCAAATTGTTACGGATCCCCATCAGTTTAGGGAAGTGAACTGTAACGACCTGTCCCAAATTCCTAGATTAGATTAGCGACTAATCACGATTAGTGAGGCTAATTGGTGATTAGTTAGGCGAAATCGGACGAACGATGCAAAATGACCGTTTTGCCCCTAGTCGTGGCAAAACGTTGACTTTTCCTTCGGATGGTCAAATGGACTTTGACCGATGACCGTGACGTAGTTCGTGACGTCACGAGTTCATAGACAGGTGGCACGTCCAATTCCGACGTTCGAGGTGGAAGTTATGGTGTTCGGAAGCTTAGGGGCATTTTAGTAATTTTGGTTAAAAAGGGACAAATGTTGACTTTTTGACCAAGAGGTCCGATGGCCTAGGGCTGAAGACCGTTACGTAGATAAGGACGATACGAATCCATAGACAGGCGGCACGTCGAATTCGGACGTTCGACAGCGAAGTTACGGTTCACGGAAGTTCCAAGTTACTATTCATGACGACACGTTTTACGAGAACCGTTTGTCTTTAGTGGGCCCAGTTACTTTTCAGCAACCAATGGATGAGTAACAAGTGTCACTCATCCACTGGCCACTAGCCTACATTCATGCATTTACATCATCGATCATTTCTTTCCATTTCAAACCATTCCACCCGATCTCATCATTCAAACCAATCCAATCCAAACCCCATTTTATCAAGCCTGTGAGGACCAGGGAGTGAGAGGAGGACTGAGGTGGTTGGTGACCGGCCAGGAACGGTGTCGCCGTGGAAGGCGGAGGGGCAAGGCACGGTAAGCCCGATAAATCCATTTTTCTCATATTTTCAATTTCTTGCCTTATGAGCCGTTTTGAGTGATTAGGAATTGGTTTTTAGGTTGTTAGGAAAGTAATAGGAAGGTTTTCGGTGGCGGTTTGGGCTGAGCAGCCGTGTAGGCTGATCGGGAAAAATGAACCGTGAGGTTCAAAATTAAACCATGAGATTTTGATGGTTTTTTATGTTTTAAGTAATGGATTTAGGTTTCTAGGATTAAACTAGGAACTATAGGATTGAATTGGGGTTGAATCGGACCAAATTGAGACGGGAAAACGCTTGGACCGGTCACGCCGGTCCAGGCGGATCGGATTTGCAGGAAAAATCGGACCGGCCGGTTCAGACCGGCTACGCGAGGAAGAAGACGGTACTGTAGCGGCGCGTGAGGCCCACGGGCAGGCAACTTCCAGGGGCGCGTGTGGGCGCGTGCTAGGGTTTTTGGGAATGTGTCCAACATACGAAATCATCTATTCGATGTAACGAACATTTTGGGACTGGTTTCGAGTCGATCGGACACCGTCTCGATATGTTTTGGGGCATCGGAAGGTTTAGGATCGATTTTAAAAATAGTTAGAAATTCCGGAAAATTACAGGGCTTTAGTGAGGGGTTATATAAGTAGTTAGTAACCCTATAAATTAATTTGGACAGGTTTGGGAGTCCCAGTGATGGTGATTGACCCGGGAGACGATTGTGGCACGCGTATCGAGGCGCGGCTTCGGACGGTCTGTGAGTGGACCTTGTTTCCTAAATTGGTGCATGCATAAATGTTTATTATATGTTTTAAATACTTTTTTGTGATGCCATGAGTGCATTTGGATGTGTGGTTACGTATAGGCACGTATTTCGAGGTTTCGGCCCTATACGGGTCCGTACGTCTTTATTGGTCTGAATGAAATGGTTTTGGATTTCCAAAAGGATAATGAATGTGATTTAATGATGTTGATTTGGGTATTTGTGAATTATATGGTTTCACGTATTTCGAGGCGATTTACGTGTTTGCACGTAAATCGAGGTTTTCCTATTTTATACTGATTTTCCGTACTTATGGTTTTGGATATGATTTCATGAAATGATTTTGGATTTGAAAAGGTAACTCTCGGACTTGAGGTCCATTTGATTTACGGAATCGGGCCGGAGGCCCAGTTTTTTTACGATTCGGATTAGAGGTCCAGTTTGTATGTGGATTCGGGCCTAGGGCCCAGCTATGTGTTACAAATGGTTTTTATGGTTCATAACGGTTTATGGGAACCGGCATGAACCCTTGAAATGGTTTTTACGGGTCATGACGGTCTATGGGAACCAGCATGAACCCTTGAAATGGTTTTTACGGGTCATGACGGTCTATGGGAACCGGCATGAACCCATGAAAGGTTTTATGGTCCATGACGGCTTATGGGGGCCTGACATGAATCCTGGAAAAGTTTAAAGAATGATTTCAAAGGTTTTTCATATTCCATCCTTTATATATGATTGTCTCCTCTGGGGAGGGTCGTTGGCCTGGGTGGACCCCGGAGTAGTCACGGAGCATTGACTGAGTGGAGTCGCCCCCCAGTTGGGTTCCTTACTCTCAGGATGGGCATGGTTCGTTACCTCCAGGGAGGGTCATTGATCTACGGACATTGACCTGGGTGGACCCTAGAGAGACTTGGGTTTGAGACCCCGGTTAGCACACGTGTAGCTTTATTTTACCGTGACAGGTTCTGGATATGAATATAATGGATAATAAACATGATTTCGATTGGTTTGGGAAATTGTGTTTATGATGATAAATGATTTTGGGCTGAGATCCCACATATGGTATTATGTTATGGTTTTCAGTAAATGGTTTTGGGCAGGAGCCCGTGTGACTTGGATTTACGGAACTCGGGGCTGAGACCCTAATTATGGATGTTTTAACATATGTGTTTGGATAAATGATGTTACTATGCATGCATGGTTTTTAGTGAAGGGTATAAAGGTCTTTTATGGAAATGTTTTTATAAACTCTTTATTTTTGTCCACTCACAGTCTTTCTGTTTTTAATACCCTTCAGGTTGGATACGATGTGGACTGTAACAGAGACCGAGATATCACATACCTCCTCCGGATCCTGGCGTACTCTGATAGCCCGGGAGGGAAAAGGTCAGAAATATCCCTTATCTGACACTTCGTGTCAGACGTGAGCAAGGTCATCCCGCACTAATCCCGGGGGGATTGGGATGGGTCCTGTCATGAACTTCTGAAATTCCCTCTTATTTGTGCTTTGGGGTTTGTGGTCGTTGTGCCATTAGTTAGGAACCCTATCCCCGTTTCGTATTTGTATCACCAGAACACTCGTAGTACAAACCTTGGAAACTTTTCAAATATCTTGGTCCAAATGTTTATTACTTGTTATGCCTCTATTTTGAGAATCGTTTTTAAACTGGGTCATTATCCTTCTAGACGTTTTAAACGAGTTAGCCGATTTTATTCAAATAATTTAGCCCTATTACCATTGCTTTTGTTTTATCACTATGACACTTGCGACATTTACCTTTTGTGTGGATTTCATTGTTGTGACGTTGATTCTTCACTTAAATTTGGTTTATCCAAAAAATGTCGATGACATGATTGTACCACATTTTGTGATGTGATATATCCTGACACCATTTACGATCACCTAACTAGGTTGCTAAATTTTTCGTACGACTTAGTTTTCTATGTTTCCAAATTATGCATTTTTATAACCAAGGGTCACATTTCTTATTCGTTAATTTTACTTAAATTATGTTTAAACCATAATTTTGGAATTTCTTCCAATTACTTTTTTGAACTTGAGGGTAGTTCAGTGTTGATGAATTTCATTATTCCGCGGATTTAGTAAACGGTTTTAACTTCCTTAACTTAATTTCATGTTTTGGCATTTGTGGCACATCTTATGCACTTGATTCTTCCCTATGATTTTTCCTCACCCTCTTTCGGTGATTTACGTCACCTCGTGATTTAGACAAATCTAGGACCTATCTACTCTATTTATAAATGAACGTTTTTGGAAAGGAATTTTAGAATCATTGAGTTTTAACTTCTATTTTCAAGAATAATTCTTTTTGTTTGGGGCGACTTGAATTTTCAGGAAAATTTTCATGTTTTGGGTGTTTTCGGTTGTGAATTGCTTAAATTTTTACCTTGAATCCTTATTTGTGCAAAACACCTTATGATCCTAACTTCCTCATCTGTTGGGTGTTGATCTACTAGATTTAAAGCCAGTTGCTTCTCGTTACACGCCTTTTTACTCCATGGTGATTGAGGGTTAGACCTTCCTCTGATGACTTTGATTTGTGCGTCGGGAAGTTGTGGTATTAGTTACCACGTTTCTCAGTGACTATTAAGATTGTGACGAACCTTTCACTCCATGAATACTAGCCTTATCCTTTTGGTCGTAATTCAAGGACTTTATTCATTTCAGTGTTTTTGATCATCGACCCCGAATTCAGAATTGAGGCAACCCTTAATTAGACTCTATCACTTTATTATATCCTGCCCTTATTAGAGTTTTTCTCTCGGTCGTAGGTCACTTTTGAGTAGTGAATGCTTGACCTCATCGTTGTGTTTTTTACACTAACGTTTGGACCACGGGTTTCAGAACGTTTATCGATATGATTGGGGGATTCACTGAAATTTGTGGATATGTGAACAATTGAACCTTTTTCCCCAACCCCATCTTGGGAATGGATACTTCAACTTGTTTTGGACCAGTACATTGAATTCGTTTACTTAATGGGGAATTTTCCCGTGCGTGTTTAACCAAGCTGGTTTGGGTTCAAAGTCTATCCATTTTCTTACATTCTTAGTCAACAGGTTACAGTGATATACATAATATTGCCTTAATTCTGAGCATATGCACGATGTTCTCAACCCGTAGTCACTAGAGACAAATTTACCTCAACCCTGAACGTAGCTTTCATCAAGGCGATCTTAGCTCGAGTGTTGAACCACGATCTTCATCTGGTGGTGTAGGAATTTGCCTTGACCCATATCCTATTCATGGGAGATGAACTTTGACTAGCGTTTGGTGTCGTCGAAGTTACTTCTTAATGGTCAAACAAGTCTTTGACATGAGAACTTTCTTTGACCAAGCTTTGGAAACCATTTAAGGTCAGTTGAACGAATGAGTAGACTTGGTAGTCTTACTACTGTGGTAAACTGGAAATTTGGACTAGTATGGACTTTTGTAACGACCCGTCCCAAATTCCGGGATTAGATTAGTCACTAATCTCGTTTAGTGAGGTTGAACGGTGCTTAGTAGGGCGGAATCGGACAAATTGTGTAAAATGACCGTTTTGCCCCTAGTCGTGGGCAAAATGTTGACTTTTGGATCGGGCGGTCAAACGGACTTTGATCGATGACCGTGACGTAGTTCGGGATGTCACGAGTTCATAGATAGGTGGCACGTTCGATTCCGACATTCGTAGAGAAAGTTATGATGTTCGGAAGTTGAGGGGTATTTTGGTAATTTGGCATGTTTGGGGCCAAATGTTGACTTTTTGACCGGGAGGTCCGATGGGCGAGGGTCAAGGACCGTTACGTAGGTATCGTTGATACGAATCCAATGACAGGCGGCATGCCGAAATCGGAGATTCGACGACAACGTTATGGTCAAGGAAACAAACTAACGAACCGAGGCTCGGATTAAAATATTAATATAATATTGAATAGTGACCGTTGACTCAGCACACCTGGATGAGTGACAAGTGTCACTCATCCCTTGAAACCAAAATCCTTGTCTTAGGGGAAACATCATTATGATGTTTTATTATTAATTAAACTTAATTAATATTTATTTTCTCCATTAATCTCCTTTGTTCTTCAAACCGTGCAAAATGGGGGAATCAAATTGGAGAGAGTTTGCTGCCTTCTCTAACTGGGTTTGAGGGCAAAATCGAGTGCTTGTTGAGACTAACTCAACTGGGTAAACACGGGAGATTGAGGAAGGCTGAGGAACTGGAATTCGAAAATTTGGATTTTGGGGGGAAAATTCGAAATGGAAGAATTAGGCCGTGAGGATCGAATTGGAGATTACCTTCAGCTTCCTGGGATCACAACGATCAGAAACGTCGAAAGAACGAAGGGAATTGGTGCTGTTTTGGCTCTGATCACACTTGGTGACAGAGGAGGAAATTCGACCTTGAGTCGTGAAGTTGGAGGCTTCGATGGACGGAATTGAGGTGGGGAAACTACTTCTCATGATCCCACGATGCTTCTGGGTTCATCAATTGAAAGAAAACGTCTGTGGTTGACAGAACTCCATGGTTGAACAGTGACGGTGTTCGAGCTTGAGTCGTGACAATTGAGCGCAGGATTGAAGCAATTGAGTTGGGGGGAAATGCTTAACGGAGTCCATGGAAGCTTCTGGTTGAATCAATTTAAGGAAATCAATTGGAATTGAAGGAATTCCATGATTGAACAGTGACCGGAGTGTTCTTCGTGTTCATCGTGGAATCGATGGAATCTGGGTAAGGATTTGTGTAATTGAGCTTACAGAACTTAAATTAGACTTAAAACGAAACTAACTAAATGATCAATTGAAGGAATTAGGATCGAATTGACAGAATACGAACCGGGTCGTGTCGCGGGCAGTTTGGACCCGTTTACCAGAGATACGGGTTAGGCTGGTGACACTGTTCACGGCGCGTGGATTTCACGCGCAGCCACTCACGGCGGCGCGTGACGGCGCGTGGGCACGAATCTCGAGGTGAGGTCAACATGACTTTTAATCTATTCGATGTAACGGACATTTTGGGATTGGTTTCGTGTCGATCGGACACCGTCTCGATATTGTTCGGGATGTCCGAAGGTTCTAAATTAAGTTTAAAAATAAGTAAAAATTCGGGAAAATTACGGGACTTTGATAGGATGTTAATGATGAGGTTAGTAACCCTCTAATGTGATTTGGACAGGATTGGGAGTCCCGGTGATAGTGGTGTGGCCCGGGAGGGCCGGTGGCACTCGTATCGAGGCATACCGTTAAAACGGTCTGTGAGTGGACTTTGGTTTTATAAATTCTATGCATGCTTAAATGTTTTATATGGATTATGGTTGTGATTGTGTGATGTTGATTTGGTTGTTGGTAAATTGTACGGTTTCACGTATTTCGAGGCGATTTACGTGCTTGCACGTAAATCGAGGTTTTCCGGTTTTACATGGATTTTCCATATTTATGACTTGGATATAATATGATGAAATAGTTTTGAAATTGGAAATATAAACTCGGGCTTGAGGCCCACTTGTTTTGGAAATTTCGGACTTGGAGTCCATTTGAGAATCGGGCCGGGGGCCCAGTTGGTTAATGAAATCGGGCCAGGGGCCCAGTTGGTATGAAATCGGGCAGAGACCCATTTGAGTTATGTTATCGGGCCAAGGGCCCAGTTGATTTACGAATTCGGGCCGTGGGCCCAGTGGGTTTATAAGTCGGGTTGCGGGCCTAGTTGGTTTACAAATCGGGCCGTGGGCCCAGTGGTTCATAAAATCGGGCATGAGGCCCAGTTGGATAATAAATGTGATTTCGGGTCAGGGACCCTATGTTTAATAATTGTGATTTTGGGTCAGGGACCCTAAATGGAATTACATGGTTTTATGGAAATTTCGGGCAGGGCCCAATGGTAATGATGTGATAAAAGGACTTAATAAAACTGTTTTCCATATACCATCTGGATACAAGGATATATGATGGTCTCCTCCAGATGTCTGGGACACTGGGGAAGTCACGGTGCATTGCCTGCGAGGGGTCATTATACGGAGCAGTCGGACAGTATGATGACTCAGGAGTAGGATTGCTATGATTGACGTCAGGGACGTCAGACATCAGGGATGTCAGGTATATGGACCCGGAGAGACCCCGGGCAGCACGCGTAGCTTATGAAACCGTGAGGTATGACGTCAGAGACGTCAAGCGTCTGGGACGCTAAGCATCTGGGATGCTGGTGATGGTAATGGTAAAATATGGATTAATGGATCTATGAAATGGCTTTTCGGTTGGATATGTGTTATGTGGTAAAAATGGATTATTGGTTATGAAATGATATGTCGGGTCGGGGACCCTAAATGGTTTTGGATTTATGGATTTATATTTATGGCTTTGGGCGGTGGCCCACATGGTTTTAATATGTATGGTTGTGGTATTCCACTGTTTTGGGCTGAGTTCCCACACTTGGTTTTTGGTTAACGGTTTTTGGGCTAAGGCTCTAAGGGCTCGGTTGAGCAAACGTTTTGGTTACCAATTTTCGTGGCATGCATACGTTTTTATTGGAGGGCATAAATTTCTTATAAATGTATTAGGTAAACTTATTGGTTTTTGTCCACTCACAGCTTTTGGTTTTAATGCCCTTCAGGTTGATCACGGATGCGATTGCAGCAGAGACTGGGACATTGCACACCTCCTCCATCGATCCTTGCGCACTCTGGATGCCCCGTTGGGCAGTGGCTCTTGGTTATCCCTTGTCTGACACCTCTTGTTGGACGGGAGCAGGGCACATTCCACGGTAATCCCGGGGGGATTGGGATGGGTCCTGTCAACTTTTGGCTGAAGGATTTCAATTGGAAGTGAACCTAAGGCAAGGTTCTTTGGTTGTGAACTTCGAGTGCAAGTTAGATTAATCGACTGAAACTTATACCTCATATGATAAGGACCCTAGGATGGGAAATTCATAGTCCTTAATCATGCTTGTCACTTGGACTTTTTACAGGCACATCTTCACTAGTTCCTTAGTGGTAAGTTTTTATTCCTGGATTAAGTTGCTACCTTTACTCGGGAACGTTTGACTACACTTTGACCCTGAGTCGTGGGGTGTCGTTTCATCGCTCTTCTCCTCCTTCAGTTATCGCTTAAACCTCTCTTTTAAATTACCTCAACCATTTACTTTCGATTCGGACACTGCTTGAGTGGTGGAGTGACATCCCTATTGCTTCGAGTATTGCCCATGTGGTTCAGGCTTATTGGGAATAAAATCTCGGGCGTTTTTGAACCGCATTGATCGAAGATTTAGGCACTTTTATGGTGGAAGTCATCACTTATTACGAGGTAAAGATTTTTTTTTCTTGTCATTGTTTTCCTAACCTATTCTGAGGAATTTAACATGCATCAAGTAGGGGTTGATAAGAGTTTTTCACCAACTTAAACCTTTAGGTTATGGGGAACCTTCCTGGTATTTAGTACACCCTATTTCAAGGGACCGTTAGTTTTGAATTTTTTATCCCAGGCATGTTACGTTACCCGTACTACTCCCAAATATTAAATCGAATCAGACATTGTACTTGGTGTCTTTCGTGTCCTCATGTTGGACCATTGGACTAGAAGGAACTTTTAGCGATGCCAGTTGTTTGATGTACCTCAGGACATACGTTTAGGTTATGTTCTCATTGTTTTCAGTCGATTGAGTTTACTTGTTCCTAACCCCCCCCCCCCCCCCCCCCCCCATCCTAGATGTCAGACCAGGGAAAATTTGAACCTTTAGCCAGAAGCCTTCCAGAGGAAGTATGTGATGTCTCGATTTCTGCTATAGTCCGTACCGTATTCAACCTGAATGGCATTGAAAACAGAAAGACTGTGAGTGGACGAAAAGTAATAGTTCATAAAAGACATTTTATAAAAGACCTTTATACCTTTCACTAAAAAGCATGCAAGCATAGTAAAACCATTTATCAAACCACATATGTTTAAATAACCAAATCTATACGGGCCCCTGTCCAAAACCATTTATAGAAATCTAGAACATAATAAACATATGTGGGATCTCAGCCCAAATCCATTTATCAATCATAAAACACAATTTTGCAAACCAATTGAAATCATGTTTATCATCATTCATATAACCAATCCTGTCACGGTATCTAGAGCTACGTGCATGCTACCCAGGGTCTCAAAGCCCAAGTCTCCCCAGGGTCCACCCAAGTCAATGTCCGTAGATCAATGACCCTCCCTAGGGGTTATAATCCATAGCCTTTCTAAGAGTAAGGAACCCAACGGGGGCGACTCCACTCAGTCAGTGCTCCGTGACTACTCCGGGGTCCACCCAGGCCAACGACCCTCCCAGGAGGGGACAATTCATTTATAAAGGATGGTATACGAAAAAACTTTTGAAATAATTCTTAAAACCTTTCAAGGGTTCATGCCCGGTCCCCATAAACCGTCATAAACCATAAAAACCTTTCAAGGGTTCATGCTGGTCCCCATAAACCATCATGAACCATAAATCCATTTGTGGGTCCCTGACCCGAAATCACAGTCTTAAAACATAACTGGGCCCTAAGCCCGAATCCACATACAAACTGGGCCACCAGCCCGAATCGTAAACCAACTGGGTCTCGTGCCCGATTTTGTAAACTAAATAGGCCTCATGCCCAATTTCGTAAACCAAATGGGCATCCTGCCCGATATGTAAGTCAAATGGGCCTCGAGCCCAATACGCAAATCAATTGGGCCTCGAGCCCGATACGTAAACCAACTGGGCCTCTGAAAGTACCCCACTAATCACCGATTAACCTCACTAATTATTTATTTGTCACTAACCTAATCCTGAAATTCGGGATGGATCGTTACACTGGACCATTGATATGACGAAGTATTGTACTGGGTTGCTTATCGGACCTCGAAAATCGTTCGAGATTAGTTAATCGTCGTCATGGAAAATCGCGACATGAATCATTTTAGCCGGTGAATTAAGTTGGAACCCAATTTGACCTCTGGTGTTGAGTTTTTCTAATGCCATCTGGAAGTCCACAAGGAAATTGTCAACCTATTTCCGGATTGATTGTTAAGGCGGTGGAACTCGATTACTTTGGAACGAGTTATACTTCAAGATAGTTGAGGCATCAACGTCCTCCGAACGATTGATTTATTGGAACTTGTCAATGAATCAACCTACTTTCGTGGGGTCAGTATCATTCCGGGAGGAGTTTGGTTGACGACTGATGAACCTATACAGGACATTTAGAAAACCATTCAGAAGCATATGATTTTTTGTATCATTTGAGAGAAATATTGTGGATTACTTGTTACAAGCCAAGTGACGCACAGTAGCGTTGTAACGACCCGTCCCGAATTTCGGGATTAGTTTAATGACTAATCTTGATTAGTGAGGTTGAACGGTGGTTAGTAGGGCGGAATCGGACAAATTGTGCGAAATGACCGTTTTGCCCCTGGTCGTGGGCAAAATGTTGACTTTTTGTTCGGGCGGTCAAATGGACTTTGACCGATGACCGTGACGTAGTTCGGGACGTCACGAGTTCATAGACAGGCGGCACGTTCGATTCCGACATTCGTAGAGAAAGTTATGGTGTTCGGAAGTTGAGGGGTATTTTGGTAATTTGGCTTGTTAGGGGCCAAATGTTGACTTTTTGATCGGGAGGTCCGATGGACGAGGGCCAAGGACCGTTACGTAGGTATCGTCGATACGAATCCAACGACAGGCGGCATGCCGAAATCGGAGATCCGACGACGACGTTATGGTCAAGGAAACGAACTAACGAACCAAGGCCGGGATTAAAATAATAATATAATAATGAATAGTGACCGTTGACTGTACACATCCGGATGAGTGACAAGTGTCACCCATCCCTTGTTTCTAGCTCCATGTTTCCCTCCCAACACCATCATTACAACATCATCATTCCTTATCCACCATTATCCTTCCTTTTCCTTTGTTTTTCTTTCAAACCGTGCATGATTTAGGGAGAGTATGAACTGGGAGAATTGGCTTCCTTCTTCTGCTGTTCTTGTGAGAAAATGGGAGACTATGATGATTGAATTAACGAGGAAACACGAGGGGTTGTGAGGGTGTCGAATTTTGGATTTTGGATTTCGGGAAAATTGGGGGGAAAATTCGAATACTGGGAATTGGGCTGTGATGATCGAATTGGAGGTTACAAACATCTTCCTGAGGTTGTGACGAGTCGATCCACATCAAAAACGAGAAGGAATGGTGCCGTTTTGGCTCTGATCGAGCTTGGTGACAGAGGAAGAAATCGAGGCTGAGTCGTGGAGTTTGGGGTTGTGATTGATTCAATTGTTGTGGGGGAATTGTTCCTCATGGTCCATTGATGCTTCTGGAATCATCAATTGGATGAAACCTGCATCAGTTGAGGGACTTCCATGATTGAACAGTGACCGGGTGTTCTTCGTGGATCATCATCGAATCGTGGGAATTTGGGTAAGGATTTGTGTAATTGAGTTTGCAGACTTATAATTGGACTTAAAACGAAGCTAATGGATTGATCAATTGAAGGAATTAGGATCGAATTGGCAGGATTGGAACCGGGTTGTGTCGCGGGTGAATTGGACCCGTTTACCAGACAAACGGGTTGGGCTGGTGACACTGTAGCAGGCGCGTGAGTTTCACGCGCAGCCACTCACGGCGGCGCGTGACGGCGCGTGGGCACGGATCTCGAGGTGAGGTCAACATGACTTCTGTCCTATTTAATGTAACGGATATTTTGGAATCGGTTTCGTGTCGATCGGACACCGTCTCGATAGTGTTCGGGATGTCCGAAGGTTTTTAATTAAGTTTAAAAATAAGTAAAAATTCGGGAAAATTACGGGACTTTGATAGGATGTTAATGATGAGGTTAGTGACCCTCTAATGTAATTTGGACAGGATTGGGAGTCCCGGTGATAGTGGTGTGGCCCGGGAGGGCCGGTGGCACGCGTATCGAGGCACACGGTTAAAACGGTCTGTGAGTGGACTTTGGTTTTATAAATCCTATGCATGCTTAAATGTGTTATATGGTTTATATACATGATTTCTATGATGGTATTTGTGAGCATTGATTTTGGTTATGTTGCACGTATTTCGAGGTGTTTTCCGTATTTCACGTATATCGGGATTAACGGTTTATTTGTGGTTTTGTGTGCTTGTGGTTAAATAAATAATATGATGAAATGGTTTTGAAATTGGAAATATGAACTCGGGCTTGAGGCCCACTTGTTTTGGAAATTTCGGACTTGGAGTCCATTTGAGAATCGGGCCGGGGGCCCAGTTGGTTAATGAAATCGGGCCAGGGGCCCAGTTGGTATGAAATCGGGCTGAGACCCATTTGAGTTATATTATCGGGCCAGGGGCCCAGTTGATTTGTGAATTCGGGCCGTGGGCCCAGTGGGTTTATAAGTCGGGCTGCGGGCCCAGTTGGTTTACAAATCGGGCCGTGGGCCCAGTGGTTTATAAAATCGGGCATGAGGCCCAGTTGGATAATAAATGTGATTTCGGGTCAGGGACCCTATATTTTATAATGGTGATTTTGGGTCAGGGACCCTAAATGGAATTATGTGGTTTTATGTAAATTTCGGGCAGGGCCCAATGGTAATAATGTGATAAAAGGATTTAATAAAACTGTTTTCCATATACCATCTGGATACAAGGATATATGATGGTCTCCTCCAGATGTCTGGGACACTGGGGAAGTCACGGTGCATTGCCTGCGAGGGGTCATTATACGGAGCAGCCGGACCGTATGATGACTCAGGAGCAGGATTGCTATGATTGACGTCAGGGACGTCAGACATCAGGGATGTCAGATATATGGACCCGGAGAGACCCCGGGCAGCACGCGTAGCTTATGAAACCGTGAGACATGACGTCAGGGACGTCTAGCATCAGGGATGCTGGTGATGGTAATGGTAAAATATGAATTAATGAAATGGCTTTCCGGGTGGATTTATGATTGTGTGATTTTAATGAATTAATGTTCATTTATGGTAGTGGGTGGTGACCCACATGGTTTTAATATGTATGGTGGTGGTATTCCACGGTTTTGGGCTGAGTTCCCACACTTGGTTTTTGGTTAACGGTTTTTGGGCTATGGCCCTAATGGCTCGGTTGAGCAAACGTTTTGGTTACTGATTTTTGGTGGCATGCATACGTTTTTATTGGAGGGCATAAATGTCTTATAAATGTATTTGGTAAACTTATTGGTTTTTGTCCACTCACAGCTTTTGGTTTTAATGCCCTTCAGGTTGATTACAGATGCGATTGCAGCAGAGACTGGGACATTGCACACCTCCTCCATCGGTCCTTGCGCACTCTGGATGGCCCGTTTGGGCAGTAGCTCTTGGTTATCCCTTGTCTGACACCCCTTGTTGGACGGGAGCAGGGCACATTCCACGGTAATCCCGGGGGGATTGGGATGGGTCCTGTCAAGCGTGATGGTTGAGAAATAACGAATCCTTTGACAGAACAATTCCTTATAGGACCCCCGAGGAAGTTGAATGCTAATTGTGGAGGTAGTAAATGAATTTAGAATGCCTGTCGAGTGGTGTTCTTTTGACCGACAGTGACCAATTTTTGGTTACCAAAATTTCTCTAAGGAGGGTGGAATGTTACATACCGTTCCAAAAAATATAAACCAAATTTGTGAAATTCTCATTTTATCCCTAGATAAGCAATTCAAATTTTTGAGCCTACTCGCGCTAGATTACCTAACCGAGTTGGGCTCGGTATATTTCTATTTCACAGGCCCTAACTTGTAATCCTAAAGCTTGATATTTATTAAGTTTCATGCTGCATCAATTAACTTAGCCCAACAAGTAAAGCCCAATGTAGAGGCCCAGTGTTCACTCACATCAGTGTAGCTATACCTACTCACTCTCTTGGAAGTTCTCGATCAGACTTGCACTTCTTCCCTGAACAACCCATGAGCTCCTTTAATGAAAGAACCATGGATTCAATTGCCCCATTATGCTGCCACCTCAAGAATCATCCCTTTCACCTCAGCCGAACACACTACCGTTTTCCTCCCTTACCATCGACCTAACTGCCATCGAATCTTGTGAGAACTCGATAACCACAAACACCAAAAGTGACCGTGAGGGGTGGTTAGCAGACCTGATACTCGTATTTTGACCTAGATAACACCACAAGCTTCGTCCCAACGCTATATGATTGTTCAGCTGTCCAGAGAGACCAAGGAATTGTCGTGGCCCTAGACAGTGAGCTTGACCCAATTTTGGACCCGACAACGACCATGGGATTCTGAGCTCAAATAAGGTAGAGTTTCACAAATCTAACTCCATATTATTCTATATCTCTGTGTTTAGGTGCTAATGGGGTAATATATTGCATGTCGTTTTCCGATCACCGGCGCAGGAGAGGCGACAACGGTGGGTCATCGAAGCTGAGTATTTAGTGGTCCTTATCTTACCTCAAGGCCCTATAAAACAACTAGAATGAACATCGAAGCTCTCGGCTCGATAGAAACACCTCCCAGCTCAATTCAGAGTTCAATTCTATTCAGACCCGCGAAGTACGACCCAAAGGGTAGGGGTTCAAACGAAGGTAAACCATTCCAACTAATACCATAATCGATTTATCAGGTTGTAAGCTAAATCATGGACAAATTGCATGTGAATTTGGGCTAGGTTAGGATCCTGAATGACGCTAGGATACCTTCATGGGTTCTGTGTTTTGATAAGGACTTTCAGGTCGTTTCGAACTCCACCAGATATGAAACTAAAATCTAGGGCTAATTTCGAATCTTTGGGTGAAATTAGAGTTAAAAACGAGATTTTCCTAGTTCCTAGCCGCCTTGAACAGCAGCGGTGACGATGGTCCGGTCGTCGTTTCCGGCGAGACTCTGGCGACTAGACCAGCTGTTAAAAATTGAGGAAGTTATGGCGGGGGTTAAAAAGGAATATTGCCTGGGATATTCCACACGTGCATACTGTGCTGCGCATGCGGCACGTGTGACACGTGTAGCACTGTACATCCATAAGCAGAGAGGTTGATGAACACGTGGGGGCGCATGGCCGCGAGTGATCACGCATGGTCGACACGTGAGACCAACTACCAAAGCGTGGAGGAGTGTGGGAGGGTTTTTTGACCCTCTGTTGGCATGTAGAGCCCTTTTCTAACCCACGACGGAGCGTGAGAACATTTTCTGAAAGTTTTCAATGGCTTTCCAGGCCCTAAATGGTGCGCGAAGTTGTTTTCGGCTCCCGGAAGCGTATAGGCACTGTTTTATGAGGTAGTAGAGAATTTTAAAACGTATTTAGGTCGTTACTAAGCTTTTTTAAGCCCCGTTTAGGGGCTACCCTAGTTGGGTTTGATGGTTTAGAGGATTGTACATTATTTATGAACCTTGTGTTTGAATGCGTAAGGATATTTGGACTTGGGGCATGCGCATGCTTGATAGGCCCGGTGATTTTGACTCCCCAACAAGTGTGTGAGTGAATCCCCTTTCGCTTAACTTATTTTAATACATTATTTCTTGCATGTTTTACGAGGTTATCTTTATGATATTTTATAAGCATGCATGGGTTACTACTTGATTAGTTGTATGGTATGATCGAGCTACTTGCATTATGTTGCTTACTTGCACATGCCATGAGGTGAATATTATGGCATGCATCAAGTATGCATGACTTATTATGTGTTACTTCTGGTATTGTGATCGGGATGATTGGTTTATGATGCTTATTTCGTGATGATTGCATGAACGTCCTAGTAAGTATCTAGATTGATGGTTATGCATGGTAAGTACCGAGTCGAGTCACATGTTGCATTGCATATTAGTCCCCGGTTCATTGTCTAGTTAAACGTTAGAACCTACTTAGGAGTCGCTAGCATTTAGTACCCGTCTGTAGGTTGCAGACTAGTCCTCCACGTGATCGTTCACCTGCGTTGCTCGCTATTCTAGTTAAAAACGTCAATCTTGTCCCCGAGCTCTAGGGGACTCGTGGTGACGGTGCATTGCACCCATTCCTTCATGTGGTTGTGGTACGCGAGCAAGATACCCAATATGTGTTACGAGTGTGAGACTCGAGCAACTCAAAAGCAATTTTGATATGGGTCGACATTGTGACGTATTTATGATTTTTGCATGGCTCATTTGGTTGTACTATTTATATTATCGCTATTACCATTTCTCGTATTATGTGCAAGCTTTGTTATGAAAGGTTTTTGGATTTTTGGATAAAATGAGGGGTTAAAGTTTATTTATTGAAAATTGTTTTACACTGAAATAATCTATTGGATCCACTCACCCTTTGTGTTTTTAAACCCCTCAGGTTTTCGTCGGTGCTCACGTACTTTGAGGAGGCACGGATGCTGCTCTAACATTCACTCACGGGCTAGGAGTGATATGGCGATGTAATCGGGTGTCTACAGGTAATATATAGCGTATGATCCTCAATTTTGGTTGTCCATGCTCTAACCTTCCACTGTTGGGTTAAATGTGATCAGTTTTCACCGCTTAAATTTCACTCGACTTTTATAAAACTCAACGTTTTTCAATCAAATGGCTTTCGTAATATGGACGTCATCGTCCAGATGTCCTGCACCACGCCTCGATTTCCGTATCCTCTAAGACTTTCCGGATAGAGGTGTGTCAGAAAAACCTGCTAGAGAGCTGATCCCACTGTCACACGCAACTATGGCACTCTTTAAGCAAAACAAAGTAAAAATTATACAAACAATAAATTTGGTTGACCTGATTCCTTTTAGAATGGCAAGAAAAAAAACCTTTTTTTTTTTCTTTACGAGATGTATGATGAATAAGGTGCTCCTAACGAGGGTAACAGATACAATAGAAACAAAAATAAATAAAAAATTTCATAACTTAACAGATTGGACAACGAAACCCTATTTAAGGAAGTTTCAACATTCCAAAAATATATTGCACAAAACATCAAGAACTCCTTTGCAATGTATACCTCTGTCATAGAGCCTTCGACATGTATCTCATTACGGACTTACTGCTTCTACCTATCTAACATTCTGCAGATGGCAACTCTTTATTATGAGTTGTCTGCAAACAAAAACCATGAAATAATAAGAAACGGTCTTTTTATATTTCCAAATGAAATCCAATCCAAATCAATTAGTACATGCAATCATGCATGATGTGTCCACGCCGGGGGCCTTTCAATTTACTCGCCTCATCTTCAATCGAAATCCAAATCCTTCCAAAGGGCTTGGTTTTGTTCACTGGTGGAGTTTAAACCTTTTTTACGAGGAAAAATATATGATAACTGGATTCAAATTCCAGGCCATCCCCCACTTGCATGTCTTTGCACGTGTCATCCTATACTAATTGGTTTCACGTACTGTCAGTCTTGCACCTAAGCTCGCTGCGACTTTGTTGCTTGTTTGAACTTTAAAATTTAAAACCCCAATAAATTTATTCATTTTCTCCTGTTTTTCTTTTCATTTTTCTTTTTTCTTTTCGTATGTTGAAAATTCGAACCCCAGGCCAAAATACAAAGTTAAAGAAAGTGGTAAAATAATGGGATTGAAGAAACCTGCTACGGTGCTACCTTTGTAGTCTTTTTCTTTTACCATGCCTCTTCCAGTCTTTGCCTTCTCTTCCCTCAATTTCTTTCTACAAATTTTGCTCTCTATCGAGGGCGAATAAAATAAGATTAATTCTTCTACTCGTGAGGATGGGTCGATCACAAATGAGAATGCTGAAATCAAGTCTGAGGCTATTGCCTTCTTCAAAATTTTGTTTGGCTCTGACTCTTCTGTTCTTAACTTTAATTCCAACCCGATGATGTCTTCTTGGATTTCTGATTTTCAGGCTGAAACCATGATGAGGGTTGATCACAGAGAAGGAGATTAGAGATACTTGTTTTAGCCTTAAGCCTAATAAGGCAGTAAGGCTCCTGGTCCGGATGGCTTTAAAGCCCTCGCCTTATTTGCAGTAAAAAAAGTGTTCAGTTCTTCAAAACTATTGGGGGAGACGAATTCCACCACTATCAGATTGATTCCCAACGTTCAGAATCTGAATTCCATGGGTGACTTTCGCCTTGTCGCAATACAATCTATAAAATTGTTTCCAAAATCATCTCCAATCATATCAAACCTGCTATTTCTTCCTTAATCTCTGCTAATCAGTCTGCATTTATTGGGGGAAGAATTGGGGATAACATTTTGTTGGTGCAAGAATTGTTTAAGGGCTACCATCTCTAACTCTAGGACCCCGCAATACGCAATAAAGGTAGACATTCTTAAATCTTATTCTTCGGTTTTCGTAAAGTTTATCTTTGGTGCTCTTGAGGCTTTCTGATTCCCGGCCTGACTCGATTCAACCCTTTTTCACATTCTAATACTCTAATTTTATCTCAACAATATAAGGAAGAGATATGTGGCCTCAAAATAAGGAGAACATACGTCAAAATCTCTATCCAAAGCTCCAAGCTTTCACCCTAAAACTAAGCTCCTTGATCCTCGTTTCCTCAACTTGAGTGTTTATGACCCCATAACACTTCGAGGAATCCAACTAGAACTTTAGTGGATGTAGCTGCAAGCTAGAATGCTCCAACAATTCACACGAACGATTTTATGGTTCTTCCGGTTTATAGTTTTTTGGATTTAGTATTGGCTCCTTTCCAATTCTTCTTCTTCTTCTCTTTTCTTTTCTCTCTCCTATCTCTCGTTTCACTTTTTCTTCCTTTTTCCTTCTCGGTTTCACCCCACCGAAAACACCCACACACACATTCTTATGCATATACAAACATTATAAGCCGGTAGAGATAAGGGAGGGTGAAAATTATAGACACATGCCAATATCTTAAAATACATCTCTCGTAAAATTACCAAAATACCGCTTATGTGAAAATTACCAAAATTCTCTTGATAAGTCTAGGTCCGAGACATGTTCTTTTGACTTCCGATTCTGATATGTCGTTTCTCTACAAACTCAGAATTTCTTGGCCTACGCAATAATCATAGTGAAAGTCCAAAAAGTGCCCGAAGAAAAAAGTCAACATTTGACCAGGGCCAAATCATCAATTCCCCTTTTAATTTTCGAAGTTACCTTTTTTGAATTTTCGAGACATTACACCACGTCATCAGTTATAGTAAATTGAATAAAATGGTAAGGTAGGAGTAAAATATTTAAATAAAAAATTATGATTTTAAATTTTAGTGTAAAACTCAAATAATAAATTCAAACACACATACACTAGGGGAAAAATGACTTTTTCATGAATATAAAATGGAAACGGCATAATGGCATCGATGTCATCTTTTTAATAGTTTTTGTTTGGCCACGCACATCAAAATATAGAAATTTACCCCAATATTTTATATATCCTTGTCACTTCACTTTTTGGCATGCCGTATATTTTCCTGAACCAAATTTCATAAATCGGTAGATCATGCAATGTGGGTCTACACAACCGGCATTGTCACACAAGAAAAAAAAAAGTAAAAAACAATAATTAAGATCAACGGCCAGCATTTTTATGTAATTCCATCCACGTTCTTAATTACCCTAGCCGCCCTCTAAAAAAAAATTCCTGAAGAATTTGGTGGTCTTTAGGTTTAGGAGGCTTTGCTTTGGTATATATAAGAGTAGAGTAAATAGACTAAATAATCAAATAGCTCTTAGCTCTTATGGTCGAGTTCACGAAAGTTTATTTGCGGATCTTTAAATTTCATTTTTTTTTTATTGAATAGTCATGGTGTGATTATGGAAGTCACAAGTTTCGCCCCTCTGAAGGGCTAGATTGTCTGCCAAATTCTTGTTTTTAGGAGTTTGATATGTATTTATGGGTTTTTTACTTGTGAAGCGGCCTTGTAAGTTTGGATTGAGCGATTGTGATCATCTGTTGGTAGTGGTGATGTTAATCATAGTGGATTGGGGCATATACGAAATGATGATGAGATGAGCGGTATTTCTCGTTATTTTCCAAATTCTACAGCGGCGTAATGATAGTGATATGCATCAATAACGGTAATGGTAGCTCATTTATGTCTTTTGTTGAGTAATTTTTTATCCCTCTTTTTAGGTTAGAAATTAGCTTTGTTAGATTTTTTCCTTTTGCAAGATTGTAAATATTAGTTATTTGAGTAATAATGACCATGACCACTGGATGTGTTTATCCAAATTTATTGTCAAGCTATTGCAGTCTAATTTGTCATTGTTTTGTATTTTTATTCGATCAATGAAATTTTGTATTTTTACTTTGTATCGAACAATAAAGTTTTCTTTATGCTTGTTTTGTGAGGAGATTAATTTTTTGAAAGTTTGATTTTTTTTTGTCCAGTAAATTGTTGTTGGGTGATACTAATATAAATATTGAGCATCGAATTCGTTTTTACGCAAATCAAACCGAAAACTTTCATTTATAGTGTGTAGAAAAATGTCATTAAAATATAGAACATGACTTTAAATATTTGACTTCAAAAATCAAATTTGAAATATATTATTCACATGCACATTACTTAATATATAAGGGGTGCGGGAGTGGGGAAGCTCATTGGGTGGGGGTGAATGGGGGAGCTCATGAAAAAACGGGCACTAGGAGAAGATATGAGGTGAGAATTGAAGGATGGTGAAGAAATTTTGGGATGAATATGGAGGTGCGAGGTTCGATCTGAAGATTAACAAAGAGTCACCATAAAAGGTTAGGTAAAAACCATCACACAAAAAATGATGGAGAAAAAGTCACTACATATAAAGGGTTTAACAAAAAAACAGAAGGAGATGGGGCTGTGCCGACCCAAGTGGCATGGCAGTGGAAACATAAGGGTGGCGCTTCGAAGAGGGGAAGGGGAAACATAAGGGTAGCATCCTATATATGTTTAACCTTCGAAGATTATATCATTTTTATTAGGGTATAATGAATTACATTTTACTATTATGTGTATTATACTAAATTTTAGGTTTATATCCTAGCTTTCAAATATCACATTTAACTAGCTTGAAATGTTTAGAATGTTACACCTTAACTCATCATTATAATTTCTATCATAAATTCCGTTAATTGATGACTTGTCTCATGCAAAGCTGCGTAAAATTGATTTTGAAGCTAAATTTAGAAAAAGTGTAGTTATTTTACATCATTTTTCCGCATAAATAAAGTAATAAAAAATTATTACTCTACTTATCAAATCAATTTCATAATAGGACACGTCATAAATTAACAAAATTTATTATAAAAATTGAAAGAATTTGATTAAGGTGAAATATTTTAAACAATTTAGTTTAACTAAATGCCTAATTAAAAATTTCGTATATAATCTTTAAATTGAATGTAAAATAGAATATTAAAGTGTAAATTTTGCTCTATTTTTTATAATAAATAATATTTTTTTAATTATGATTTATTTCTATACCCCTCATTTAAATATGTTTGTAATAAATATATATATATATATATATACATATATAAAATGTGGAATAGTAGACAAAGGAAGTCGTACAACAACAATGGTATTCGTTTATGCAATAGTGTGGGTCTATTAATTCACCACTGTCGCTATTCTCTCTGAGACGACACTGTTCTCCCTCACATGTCTCCTGCCCTGCAAGAGCAACCAACCCACGCATCCACTACAAACAAATTAAACCCTCGTTCTCACTTTTTACCCCTTCCTCTCCACTCCATTCTTACCTTTTTACTTTTACCCCTCATTACCTCTCTAGTCAAGTACTGAGTCTACGTCTATGGTGAATGGTTCAATTAAATTTTACCCATACCCACTCTGGTAGGCTCTGTCACTTCCATTTTCTGCTGTACCTCCTGCAAATCCATTCACCCAAGTAAAGCAAACCCTTTTTCTCCATCAAAAGCCTCTTCCTTTTCCGTTCCTCTTTACCCACCCCAACTTGTGTATTCTGGCTCTCCCAACCATGGAAGCTTTTAGCTTGCTCAAGTATTGGCGAGGCGGTGGTGTTGCTGCACCCACCGCCGGACCAAATGCCACAGACGCTGCTGCTATTTCTGCTAATATGCCCACATCTTCCACCTCCTCCTTCACCACCAACACTACAATCCTCACTTCTGTCAACCAAAACAGTGACGAAACCGACGGCGATGAAGACAGCGACGGCGACGATGGCCCTTTCTTCGACTTAAAGTTCGCTGTCCCCCACGAAGACGAAGCACAGCCCCAAACCCACAAACAATCTGGTCCCAGTAGCGATGAGGAGGCCCAACAGGAGCATGATAGCTACGACGACGATGACGAGTCTGAAGACGGTGAGGACGGGGAGAGAGAGTTCAAATTCACGGTCTCTTCTGGGTCCAGCCTTGATTGTACGGACGACCCCAATTTCACTCTGTCTCCCTCTGACGACTTGTTCTTCAAAGGCAAGCTTGTGCCGGTCGAGCCCTCGTCCATTGACTTCAACCCATCTGAAGAATCCAATTCCAAGCCTCAATTCGCCGTGTCATTGTTGAAATCGGCCACGAAATTGCGGGTTTTCATGTTGGGTTTGAAGAAATCAAAGTTGAGTTCAAATGGGTCTGAGAAGACGGAGAAAACAGAGAAAATAGAGAAAACAGAGAAAACGGAGCCAGCAATTGGATCTTCTGCGGCAGTTTCAAAAGGACAGCCGGAAAGAACCCAGGAGATGCAACAGCCAGAAGAACCGCCGCAGCAGGGGAAACAGAAGCAGCAGGGGAAACTTTTCACGGTGAAACTAAAGGTAGAAGAGGTTCCCATTGTGTCTTTGTTTACAAGAGATAACAGCTCCATAATTTCTACAACAATCAACAACTGCAAGTCTCAGTCCCAGGCCCAAATCCAGCAGAAGCCCATAAGCACTTGTGAAGAATCGTCTGAGGAAAAGCGCTTTTCCAAAGAAGTGATGCAAAAGTACCTGAAAATGGTAAAGCCCCTCTACGTTCGCGTGTCAAAAAGGTACGGCGACAAGCTGAGACTGTCCGGGCAGCTGAGCTTAAACGGCTCGAGTACGGCGGCTACGAATGCGGTGGCTATGAACCCGGCGGCTCTATCTGAGCAGAGCCAGTCGGGGACTAAATCTGCCGAGCCGCGGGCGACAGTGACATCGACGTCGGTGAGGAATCTTAAAAGTAGTCTGAAACAGGGGAATTTTCCGGGTGGGCTAAGAGTGGTTTGCAAGCACTTGGGGAAGAGCCAATCGGCTTCATCGACTGTGGCCGCGGCTCCTCCTGGCGCCGTGGTCTCGCAGAGGAGAGATGATTCGCTGCTTCAGCAGCAGGATGGAATCCAAAGCGCCATTCTTCACTGCAAGCGTTCCTTCAATGCCTCCAGAGGTAATTTCAAATTTATTTGTTCATTCATTTTCTGTTAACGGAATAAAATATTAATTAATTAATTTCTTCCGTGTATGTCGGTTGCTTAGATTCGGACTATACGCTGCTACCGCGGTCTCGGTGTGCGAGCGACCCGTCGAATGAAAAGTCAGGTGAGTCGTCGTCGGATCAAGGCGAAGCAGTTCGGCTTTAACGGCTGTGATCTGTCGCCATGTTTCTTTTGCCTCACTAAAAAAGGGCGGGAAATTTGGGGGAGTGGTCGGTCAAGTCAAAGTTGATGTTGGAGTGCTGGGAATCAGTTGCATCGTAATCATGCTCAATTGAAAAGGTTACAAGAAATGACTAATATATGGATCCAATTTCTTGTCCAATGTAAATGTTTTTTAAAATGTAGCCGAAAAAACAAGAAAAAATGTTAAAAGAATAGGCAGATCCTGTAACTCTGTAAGTCTGTAAGTTGTAGCTAGCAATTTGCTTAATTAGCTAGCTTTTAATTTAGGGTTCATATTAATCATAAGATCCACGAATATTCAGACTCCTCGTTTTCTTATGTATTATAATTTCTAGCTTCAAACTTATATATATTCTTTATGGTTAGCTTTGTAAATTTTTAATCTTGTGGAAAATTTTGATTTAAATTGTCGGTTCCTATGAAATAAGTTAAAAAATATAGAAATAGATTAGCACTACGGTGTCGTGTTCAACTTATTTCAATGATAAACTCGAACTTTGGCAATTGCCGATACGGTTCTTTTCATATTCTACTATATATATATATATATGTTTTTTTTATACATTTGTATAATACATGGATGTTATTTTTCAATATCACATTTTGATTAAAGCCACGTGATATATTGTAATTAAAATTAGTAGCAGATTCAGGAATTTTGATCGAGTAGGTCAATATATAGAAAGTAAAAAAAAAATTGGGAAGCAAAAATATCTTTTAAAATTAAAGGATACTAATAAAATTTATAATTTATAAAAAGATTAAAAATTACAATTGTCCACGACGACTTTTCATGTCTTGAAAGCATTGCATTATAGTTTCATTATCAATACAAACAAAAATATCTCTCGATGCAAACAACCAAACTATCACTCAACCATTAATCTACCATTTTATTACGGAGTGAAGTTTTCACAATATTCATAGTTGAAAATACTTTTTCCACTGAAGCAGTTGCAACTAATAGCACTAAATACACATGCCTGTATACTCTATGCTTCCCCGTCTTGACCATTTTCTTTGCATGACTACTAATTCCTTTCAAACTACAAAATGTATTACTCAAATGCATATCATGAATATAAACCCTAAGTTGGTCCTCAAGTGTAAGGAGTTCTCGAGAACTAAATTCCTGAGGATAAAATTCAGCAAAACGAAGTAGTTTGTGTTTGTAAAATATTGAGAAGGAATTATCTGGACTCAAACATGTCATACAAATAAATAACTCGGCAACTTACCTCGTTGAAGCGATTATTCTATTCTGAAAAGCTGATAATCAATGATATGAGCAAAGAGATCCACGCGATAATGATGACGGTTCGTGAGCTTTGAAGCTACACGTTTAGTTTTTTCTGGAGCATAAAATGGATCATCCATATTGGGAACATCTATATCACGTTCATTACAAAAACATGAAACTTGATCAAGTAAAAGATCAAATTGATTATCTCTCATATATTGTAGTTGTTGCTTACTTGCTTGAACTAGAGACATGACATTCACTATATCTTGATCTTTCCTTTGTAACGCTTGTGACCAGTCATTTGTAACTCCCAAAATAAATCTCATAAAAAAAAGATGAAACACAAACTTAAAAGTTTGAATATCTTCAAATGATCTATTTTCTTCCCCTAAATGATCCGTCGAACCATCATCTATAATCAATTGAAGTAATTTTTTCACAGATTTGAACATATAAATAATGCTTACCAAAGTGCCATAATGTGAGTTCCGACGTATATCACCCGCATGTTTGAAACTAGTTTCTTGATTTAAACCTCGTCCCGTTTCAAGACAATCATTTCTAGAGGTTCCGTAAGATCCTTTTGGAGTTGATCTCTAAGAAAATCACGACGTTTACACGATACTCCAATAATATTAACAAGACTATTTGCCTTGTGAAAAATGTGGCAATATCGGCATGGCCTTTTGCTACCGCCACAAGAGCTAATTGAAGTTGATGTGCAAAACAATGAACATAGAAAGCATAAGGATTTTATTTTTGTAACGATCCGTCATGAATTCCGGGATTTGATTAGTGACTAATGAAAGATTAGTGAAATTAATCGAGGATTGGTTGAGCAAAATCGGACGAACGGTGTAAAATGACCGGTTTTCCCCTAGTCTTGGGCAAAATGTTGATTTTTGACTCGGGGAGTCAAACGTACGAGGACCGATGATCGTGACGTAGTTTGGGACGTCACGAGTCCGTAGACAGGCGACACGTCGAAATCGGACTTCGAACGGAGAAGTTATGGTCACAGGATCGAAATCGGGAACTTATACCTCGAGATTTGAATTTAATATTAATTAATTATGAATGGCAGATATTTTTGGTGGGACCCTTGGATAATTGACAAGTGTCAGTCATCCCATGGCTTGAGACCACGAAATTGTGGATCTTGTTCCCATTGGTCCATTTGTAATAAAATCAAACACACACATCTCTCATTCTAGCCCTTCATTTCCCTTAATCCTCTCATCCTCACCATTCATTTTCCCACAGCTGATCATCATCATCGAGCATCCACACCATTTCTATTAGACCGTGAGAATCCTTCCACCCAATTCCTTCAATCTTCATCTTTTGGCTGTGGTGTGTGAATGGAAAAGTGTGACTGGATTATGAGGAACGTAATGGTGCCAACGTGGAGGGCCGCCGTGTACGGTGGCCGTAGCGGGCAGGTAGGCCGTGTGCCCTGTTTTTAGAATTTGAAAATGGTGGGTCGGGTTCTACTAATGATGGACTGTTTTGGTGGTTTGTTTGAGGCTTTGGAGGATCAGACAAGGTTGGTGGTGGCCATGGCGGTGCACGACAGCGACGGTAAGCTATTTCCCGTGAAATTCTATCTTGAATTCAAAAATGGAAAATCGCGAATTGGTCACTGTAGATCGAATTGGTTACTTAGGTGAGCATCTGGGAGTTTCCAGGAGTTGATCGAGATTGGTTTCAGGGCCTGAGGTGGGCTGTAGTGTCCGGAGACGACGGAGGAAAATGGAAGGTTGGATCGTCGATTGGGGAGGTAATTTCCAGTCCCTCATTTCAGGTTTTGACGTCATTAATCGATTAGAATTAGTGGAACAAAGCTATAGGAATAAATGGAATGAAAAAAAGGTGGAAAAATGGAGGAAAACCAGGAACGCTGGTTTGGCCGTCTAAACTGGTGTGAACCGGGTTTGCCGGAGGAAGAAGATGAATAGTGTCCCGACACGTGGGTTTCACGCGCAGGGACTATTGGCCGCGCGTAGGTGCGTGTGAGGGGCGTTTTGGGGAAACTTTCAACAATTGAAATCATCTATTCGATGTAACAAATAATTTGGGACTGGTTTTGTGTCGATCGGACATCGTTTCGATATGTTTCGGTGTGTCAGAAGGTTTATGATCAAGTTCAAAAATAGTTAAAAATTTGGAAAGATTACGAGGATAGCACCATAACCCGCTCAGGGTTACCAGAGTGCGCAGTGATTTCCAGAATACGCAGTGATTTCCAGAGTACGCGGTGTATGTGATGTCACGGTCTCCGCTACAACCCGCATCCGCGATCAACCTAAAGGGTATCAAAACATTAAAAGCTCTGAGTGGAAAAAAATAACATTTTATAAAAATAATTTATCGAAATACAATTATACTCTTCACGTAAAAGTATGCATGCATCATAAAATAGTATTTTTAAATATTTTCTGAAAAGCAAGACAGATTGCTTTTCAAAGCAGAACACCATGAAAAATGCTTCTCAATTGAAGCCTTTTCCTCACTAGGGTCTCAACGCAAAACCAAATCACGTGGGTCTAAGCCCGAAACAATCTTAATAGGGCCTTTGCCTGAACCGTAGACTCACATCCGGAGTCTCATGGATCAAAAACCAATCCTCTTTATCTTATATCATTGTATCATTATCATTCGTCACGATATCAGCACTACGCGTGCAACTCGGGATTACACATCCGAATATACACCAGGCTCGGAGCCCGTGGCTCGACGTCTAGGTGCTCAAACTCAGGATCACACATCACATAGGATGGTCGACGTCTGAGCGATGAATCCTACAGGATCACACATCACACAGGATGGTCGACGTCTGCAAAATGTCCATCTCCGACACTCCTGCAGGCAGTGTCCCCGTAACCTCTCTAGGAACACACTTCCCACTGGATGGTCGATGTTAAGTGGCTATCATCACATCATATTGCTTTTCAAAGAAAAACACCATAAAAAATGCTTCTCAATCGAAGCCTTTTCCTTACTAGGGTCTCAGCGCAAAACCAAATCACGTGGGTCTAAGCCAGAAACAATCTCAATAGGGCCTTTGCCCGAACCATTGACTCGCATCCGGAGTCTTATGGATCAAAAACCAATCCTCTTTATCTTATATCATTATCATTGGTCACGATATCAGCACTATGCGTGCAACTCGGGATTACACATCCGAATATACACCAGGCTCGGAGCGCGTGGCTCGACGTCTAGGTGCTCAAACTCAGGATCACACATCACATATGATGGTCGACGTCTGAGCGATGAATCCTACAGTATCACACATCACATAGGATGGTCAACGTCTGTAAAATGTCCATGTCTGACACTCCTGCAGGCAGTGTCCCCGTAACCTCTCTAGGATCACACATCCTACTGGATGGTTGATGTTAAGTGGCTATCATCACATCATAGAGGATGGTCGTGTGGAAAACATTTCACATCATCTTAAAACATCTCAAAGGAGTCTAAGTCTGGATATAATCTCATCAAATCCG
Source organism: Prinsepia uniflora (assembly GCA_032719365.1). Taxonomy (NCBI): domain Eukaryota; kingdom Viridiplantae; phylum Streptophyta; class Magnoliopsida; order Rosales; family Rosaceae; genus Prinsepia; species Prinsepia uniflora. The sequence continues at coordinate 31,099,216 of CM064872.1, read as the reverse complement.
TTTCCACAAAACCATCGTAAAAAAAAAAGGTGTTAAAAAACACTCCAAAAATCCAGGATTTCTCGAATCTTATTAAATCAATAACTGGGTCTCATGCCCCAAATATCTTTCATAAATTATAATTGGGTCACAACCAGATATCATTTCCTCGCGTTTGACTATGCTCTAAGTGAAACCGTAAATCAATTGGGACTCAAGCTCGAAACATATTTCCAAAACCCAAAACCATTTTGTTATTCAAATCATTTTCCAAATCCCCTTTGACTATCATCCAAGTCAAAGTCAACATCCAACTGGGACTCATGCCCTAATACCGATTTCATGCATCTTCGTGAAATCATTCAAAATTGATAATCAATCCTCGGTTTCACACCTCTCTGTGAAACCATCAAAATCATGTAAAACATATGCACGTAGATTACTCGGCTTAAACCCAAATATCATATAAAACATAAATCTCGAACTACATGCAATATCACATTTTCTACGAAAGTGGCAAATCAAAAACATAAACCATATTTAAATCATATGATCTCAAGGAATCTCAAATCATGTTCATCAAACATATAAAACAGTTATGCATGCATCATATTTATAAATTAAACGTTCACTCACAGACCGTATGTGTTGCACGCTTAGAAATCCGCACCGAAAGCCACTCCAGGGCTAATCCACCATCTCTGGGACGTCCGGACCTATCCAAATCATACTCAAAGGTCACTATCCATTGTTACAAGTCCTAATCATAAACCCTCAAAACTCCTGTTACAGTCAACATGTCCCGAACACGCTTCTTGAGGCTAAAAACCTCCAAATGACCTACCAAACGACCTTCGATCGACCTGAAAGCTCTACCCTTGGATTCAGATCATCAAAACCTTTCGAACATGATAGGTTTCATCTCAAAATTCATGCCCACGTGCCCTCATGCGCCGATTAAAGTCCACTCAACAGCGGTCAACGCCGGTCAACGCTGATGTCATCTGCTAACGTCAGCCTGATAGGTCTGACAGCCGACCACGTGCCACTCCCTGAGTGGTGTCATGTGTCACCTTCTGACACTGCCACATCGTGTGATGATGTCACCTGCTGATGTCATCACTGCCATGTGTCACTGACACATCAACTCTGACAACTTGACATGGTACCACGTGGCACCATCTCATTGGTCCATGTGGTCTGACATGGCTGATGTGGACCTGCCACGTCAGCTGCCACATCATTTGACACTTCTGACTAATTCTCCACGTGGTAGCAACCATCCCGTGCCACGTGGTCTGACACGATGATGTGGCTTATCACGTCATCTTTGTCTACCTCTTGCGATTCGAAACGGACCTCTGTAACTGGTCATCCTGACCCGTGACTCGACCTGACTCGTTCTTTACAGTCCGACTACTATTCTTCGTCATTTTTCTCCTAATCTACTTGTCTATATCCTAGTAAGAGATCTAAGACCTCAAAACTAAGAAAAAGCACCATAAACTCACCTGTTCAATCCAAACCTTCACTGGTCAAATTTGAACTCCTCCCCAACACGACTCAGACGTCCATTCCTTTTGATTCTTGGCCTCGTGAATTCGTCCATACTCGAGAAACAAAACCCTGGCTTTAGTTTCTATCCAAAACGTCCCAATTACAATTTCGAAATTCAAACATAAAGGGTTCACGGCTTTTTACCTAATTTACTGAGCCTTAGGCTACCACCACGACGACTTTGTCGTCCTTCCGTCTCTCATGGCCTCTCCTAATTACTCTTTGCCTCTCTCTCAGGCCACCAGTTGAGGAGGATGATGGTTTGGGGTGATGGGTTTCGGATTGGATCGAAACAGGTTAAAGGAAAAGGGTGATGCATGTAGGTGTAGTTTTGAGCCAAAGGATGAATGACACTTGTCACTCATCTATTAGTCCAGGACAAATCTTTTGGGCCCACTAAAAAACAAACCCAAAAGTTAACTGCCTTGATTTTCGTGTAACTATAAATAGTTCTTGAAATCGTTCTTGACCCGTAACTTTCTCGTACGATGTCTGATTTCGACGTGCCGCTTGTCTATAGACTTGTATCGTCTCGATCTACGTAATGGATCGCGGTCTACGCGAGATTGACCTCCCGAGTCAAAATTTAACTTTTTAGCCTTCTAGAGGTAAAATAGTCATTTCACCCCGACTAATCTCGATTAGTCACAATAATTCCCAATTAATTCTCGATAATCTAGTAATTTCGAGATGGGTCCTTACAGCAAGGCTAACTTAAGTTAATAAAAATCGTAAATAGACTTAAAAATGTCTAATTCAACCAAAAGAACCCAGCATCAACACCAATATAGAAACAAACACAAATACCCAAAAATGCTTGTTGGGTTCATGGGAAAAATAATCTTCATTCAACATGCTTCAACCTATTAACAATGATAGTCACAACTAAAAATTCTATTTTCAATTAGATTAATAGCCTAGCAGCTTGCACCAATCTGACTCCAACCTCTATTAATATATATACATAAAATTAAGAGGGTGTGATGTCACAAATAAATTTACATGTATGTTTACTTTTAATATATATAAATAAAGAAATAAAGTTGTGATCTTGTATGTTATATTACTAAAGTTGTGTGCTTATGGAGCTTGTATGAATAGTATTCACTGTTCATCGTATAGTCACAACTTATGGAGCTTGTATGAATAGTATTCACTGTTCATCGGAGCGTGGTTTCACGCGCAACACATTAAGGCCGCGCGTGAGGGCGCGTGGCTGATTATCTGGGGAATTGTTCAACACACTCTTTAATGTTGTTGACATTTAGAAACTAATGGCACAGGTTTCGAGTCGATCAGACACAGTTTCAGGGTACTTTCGGGTGTCTGAAGTGCTTAGTTCGTGTTTAACTATTATTATTAAATCCCGGGGTTTAGGGGATTGTTATAAGAGGTTATGTAACAACTTAGTGACCCTTAATTGTTGTGTTTGACAGGATAGGCGATTCCCAAGACCCCTGAGGAACGTACAGCTCGAGATTGAGCAATTTGGATGGTGTGTCAGTGGACATTTGTTTTATAAATTGTTATGCATGCATAGTAGATGTTTTCTATGATTTATTGTACGATTTGAGTTTCCGTAATTGGAATGATGATTTGATATGATTACTTGATGATTTGGTGGACTTAATTGTCGATTTCTGAAAGTGATTTTATGGATTTATGTGCAAATTTTATTTTGGGATTGAGACCCTGTTGGAAATAGTTTTGACTTGGTTTTAAGTCAAAGTTTGGTTGAAATTAATGTTTTTGCCATAGGCCCGGTCTGATCGTGGTATTTGACTTGGAATGTGAGTCAAGGATGATTTTGTAAGAAACGTTTGGGATGTAATCCCTTGGCGGTTTTCATTGTGTTTGTAATGAGTTCCCAAAAGATCGAAGTTAGGGGTATTTGCCATACGACCGAAGCTCGGGGTGATTGTATGTGTGTTCCCAGGTAGCTGAAGCTCGGGGTGTTCCCAGATGGCTGATTCTCGGGGTATATGTGTTTCCCAGGATGCCGAAGCTCGGAGTATTTCCTAGACGGCCGATGCTCGGGGTTATTGTTTGTGGCCTATGCATAGTACTGATGTGATTGTGTGATTGATTGTGCACTTGTGAGCAGTGCAGATATTGTGATCTTGTGACTGATGTCACTGCACTTGTGAGTAGTGCTGTTTGATGGTTGTGATTGATATTTGAGTACTGGTGACTGATATGCTCTTCAAGTACTCTCTTTCCCTCTTTCTCTCTATATGTCTCATTGTCTTATCGAGTTGGACTCGATCCCAACTCGTTCCAAGTTCGATCTCCAATCGCTCTGAGTTCATTTTTCTTTTGTGGATCATCGTCCCTATGACCGTGAGCAATTTTGGTTTTGGTGCCATTTTAATATTGTTTTTTCTCATAAGGCTTTTCAAGAGAGGTTTTTGATTTGTAAGATTTTTATATCAAAATGACTGAGGTGGCTGTGCGCTGCACATTTTGTTTGGCTGCTGATAAAATCTGGATAAATGAAGTTTCTGAATTTGTGCTTTACGCTAGTTTTGAAATCCTTAAAACTTATTCTTTACTTCGACCAAGACTGACTATGGCGTGGGGATCACTTTTTCTTTAAAAACAATCCATTTCAGTCCCAGAATAAAAAAATTTAACTCCTAAGTTACTGGCTTTGTATGAACTCTTTTAAGTAATTGAAAATGGGATGAATTGATGTTTTGCTTTTATATATGGTGATTGTGTTTTACACATTTTTTTTTTTGTATTGAGTGATTGTATTTGAAAATAGGAAGCTGCTAGTTAAGTCTCTGGGCATCTTAGAAAGTTTCTTTAGAACTTTATTATTATCAGCTTTGGAAAGACCCTCTTGATATTGAACTTGATGGTTAAGTCTACTGGTTAAGCTTCTAGTTAAGTCTCTGGGAATCATGTTATTGAACTTGATGCAATGACTGAAAAGGCCATCTGTGTGTGCATTTATACTTATATATATTGTATAAGTATATATATATATATATATGTATGTATATACTTGTCAAATATGTTCTAGTTGTCTTTCCAGCACACCCCTCATCTTAATGATAATTTAATTTGCAATGTGAAGTCGAGATTTTATTAAATTGTTGGACACTTTTTCTGCTTAAAATTTTGCATTGGTAACATATATGCCTTGCAAGAAGGTTAAAAGAAGAAGGGTTTGGGTTTCTATAAACAGTTTTTAAAAATTAAGTAGGTTGTTGGAGCTATAATGTAATGAAATAACCTAAAACCTGGTGTGATTATTATTCCAATTGTTGTATCAATGTATTAATTGTGTGTGCTGGTTGTGGTAAGAAGCTACTGTTTCTAGCCGGGCTGCGCAAGGTTTGACAATGCTAGTCAAATGCTTGCCAAATCAATTTTTGCAAATTATCCCTTGTGTGCAGTGCAGCACAGATTGTGCATATTAATTGCGACAATTTGGATTAATTTTATATTTGGCTATATCTAATTGAGATTATTAATTGGTTTAGTGTATGTTTTTTGTTTTACTTGACGACTCTAAGCCAATAAGTCACATCCAGATCGACCATCATTGAAAGGGATTAAAAACGTAGGATCCATAATGTTTTATAATTAGCATTATATTCCATCACATATATATTGACTGTTGACCATAAAATCTCTCCTTAATTTATTAATTAGCCCAAAATTTGGTTGGTCCAATTAATTACCTTTACTCGCGTATTGCCTGATGGTTCATCGTCTCTTTGCCCCAATACTATTCAACATCAATGTTTTTATTTGAGAGTAGATTGAAGATTTGGGATTTGATTTGTAATTAAAGAATCATGCCAAAATATTTAATATATATAATGTTATGTTCTTCTTCATTATTATTATTATCGCATAGAAAGTTAGTATCAACTTCTTTTATTCAAAATCCGATATACTATACTGTGAAATTTTTTACTACTTTTGTTTGTCACGTAGTAAGTTTGTGTAGGCTCATCATTAAAATGCTTTCTTCTTTTTCCAGTATATCAAATTTTGGAGCTTCAATTTTAAATTTAAGCACTAAATTTTGGTAAGGAACAAAATTAAGGATGTTAATAATCAATCCGAGAAAATAAGCCTAAAGTTTAAGCGTACATTTGATTCTACATTCTAATACAATCAATCTAGTTAATTGTGTGTGTGTTGATTAGTGTATCTCACCATATCTATTTTTAACCTATGAGAATGCTGCTTATTGCTACAGATCGAAATCAAACCCTAAGAAATAAGAATGGTGCTTACCTCTGGGAATGCTGCTGGTGTTGCGTCTGTTGCCTCATCAGAGTTATCTGACGATGTATTTATTCTCGGAATATAGTATAGAATAATACGGAATTATTGATTATGATGAGATTGGTTTATAAGCAATGTATTTCATTCACTTTAACATGGATCATCAACTTATTCATGCTTGTTGTTTTCTGTTTTGTAGGTGGACAATGTTCATGGTTCACAATCACAAGTAGATGAATTTGATGAAGAGGTGAATAGGGATGGTAAACCACTGACCATCGCTGAAAGTAATGCGCAATTTTTGGAGCATGTGAAGAAAAGGCAGCGTGCAAGCATATGGGATCATTTTGAAAGGTACAAAGCTGATACTAATTTCACTAGGGCTAGATGTAATTATTGCCCCAATACATATGCTACTGATTCTATTAGAAATAGAACTAGGGCCTTGATTAGTCACCTTCAGAAATGTCCTAAATATATCCCTAATACGATTGCCAAAAGAAATCAGAAAGTTCTATCTGTAGAAAAGCCCACAGAAGTTGCTATTGGGTTTAGTCAGAAGGATCTTGTTAGGAAATTTGTTCAAATGGTCATAGTTGATGAGTTACCTTTTTCTTTTGGGGAGGGAGACGGGTTTGGTGATTTCCGTTCTCAAGCTTGTCCTAGGTTTAAAATTCCATGACGTCAGATAGTTGCTAAAGAGGTGCTTAATATGTATTATGCTGAGAATGAGTCCCTTAAAGAATTGATCAAGTCTTATAGGGTTTGTGTAACTACTGATACATGGACATCCCTTCAAAACATCAATTATATGGTTATCACTGTTCATTTTATTGATAGTGATTGGGTATTGTATAAAATATTATCAATTTTTGTGTGATTCCACACCATAAGGGAGAATCAATTGGGAGGCTTTTGGAGGATTTTTTAATTGGATAGGGTATTGAGAAGCTTCTAACTGTTACAGTAGATAATGCTTCTTCGAATGATGCTGGGTTGTCTTTTTTGATGAAGAGAATGCCTAAATGGAAATGTCCGGTGACACTTTTGAATAATGGGGAAAATTTTCATGTGAGATGTATGCTCATATCTTGAACTTGATTGTCAATGATGGCTTGAGTGTGTTGAATGATTCTATTCAAAGTATTAGAAATGTAATCAGATATGTAAGATCTTCCCCTAGTAAGTTTGAAATATTTAAGAAGGCAGTGGAGAAGGCTATGGTTGATAGCAAAGGGATGGTGGTATTGGATGTTCCAACTAGGTGGAATTCCACCTATTTGATGTTGGAATAAGCTTTTAAGTTTCGGGGAGAATTTGAGGTCCTAGTTGAGGATGATCCGAATTATGCTGCTTATTTTGTAAGTGATCGAAGGGTAGGACCACTGTAACGACCCGTCTCGAATTCCGGGATTAGTTTAGTGACTAATCTCTATTAGTAAGGATGAACGGTGCTTAGTAGGGCGGAATCGGACAAATTGTGCAAAATGACCGTTTTGCCCTTGGTCGTGGGCAAAATGTTGACTTTTTGATCGGGTGGTCAAACGGACTTTGACCGATGACCGTGACGTAGTTCGGGACGTCACGAGTTCATAGACAGGTGGCACGTTCGATTCCGACATTCGTAGAGAAAGTTATGATGTTCGGAAGTTGAGGGGTATTTTGGTAATTTCGAGTAATAGGGGTTAAATGTTGACTTTTTGACCGGGAGGTCCGATGGACGAGGGCCAAGGACCGTTACGTAGGTATCGTCGATACGAATCCAACGACAGGCGGCATGCCGAAATCGGAGTTACGACGACGAAGTTATGGTCAAGGAATCGGGCTCGGTTTACCGAACGAACCAGGATTAAAATAATAATAAATTAATGAATAGTGATTGTTGAATCTGAACCCTTGGATGAGTGACAAGTGTCACTCATCCCTTGATTTGGGGCTCTAAATCTGGATCATGCTTCCATTAATGGGTTAAAATACAATTTATCCCCTCTTTTAATCTCAGCCCTCCATCTCACTCCCAGATTGCATCTGGGCCGTCCATCTCATCTCATCCCTTCCTTAATTAATTTGATCAGTTAATCTCCCTCTCTCATTTCTCATTTCACCGTGAACGACTACCGCCCCAAATCCACTACCCATCCAACCCGCACCAACTAAACCTACACCATTACTAGACTAAGTCCAGTGGGAGATTTGGGCACCTGAGGAACGACGGGAGACGACGGGAGACGGCAGCGGACACGGAGGAAAGGAAAAACAGGGGAGGTCCAAAACTCAGAAATTGGAAGTCGTTTTGGGCTGGTTTTGATCGTTTTAAATGGACGTAGGATGTTCCTGGAGTCGAACTGGGCATGCTGGTGGCCACGGCGGGAGCCACGGCGGCGAGGTAAGCCTCGAACCCGTGAGTATGTTTTCGGGTAAAAATGGCAGGATGGGTTTTAACGTACTACGATCGATCTTGTGACCAGGATGATGATCTAGGGGTTGAGACGAGTCTATAGGGATCGTTTTCAAAAGGAATGGTGGCCGGGATCGTGCAGACACGACGGTTGCAGGTGGCCGGTCTGCACACCTCCACGAACAGGTAGTCAAACGTGTTGGTTTCTCAGTTTTAAAATCATGGATCAACTGGAATTGATGAGACGATCTTGTAGGAACAAACAGAATTGAAAATCATCAAGGAATTACTGAGAACCAGTCGGGTTGGGCCGCGGGTCACGGTGACCCGTTTATCAGACAACCGGGTCAGAACGATACACTGTTCACGGCGCTTGGGTTTCACGCGCAGCCACTCACGGTGGCGCGTGACGGCGCGTGGGCACGGATATCGAGGTGAGGTCAACATGACTTCTGTCCTATTTAATGTAACGAACATTTTGGGATTGGTTTCGTGTCGATCGGACACCGTCTCGATAGTGTTCGGGATGTCCGAAGGTTTTAAATTAAGTTTAAAAATAAGTAAAAATTCGGGAAAATTACGGGACTTTGATAGGATGTTAATGATGAGGTTAGTGACCCTCTAATGTGATTTGGACAGGATTGGGAGTCCCGGTGATAGTGGTGTGGCCCGGGAGGGCAGGTGGCACGCGTATCGAGGTATACCGTTAAAACGGTCTGTGAGTGGACTTTGGTTTTATAAATTCTATGCATGCTTAAATGTTTTATATGGATTATGGTTGTGATTGTATGATGTTGATTTGGTTGTTGGTAAATTGTACGGTTTCACATATTTCGAGGCGATTTACGTGCTTGCACGTAAATCGAGGTTCCGGTTTTACATGGATTTTCCATATTTATGACTTGGATATAATGTGATGAAATGGTTTTGAAATTGGAAATATGAACTCGGGCTTGAGGCCCACTTGTTTTGGAAATTTCGGACTTGGAGTCCATTTGAGAATCGGGCCGGGGGCCCAGTCGGTTAATGAAATCGGGCTAGGGGCCCAGTTGGTTAATGAAATCGGGCCAGGGGCCCAGTTGATATGAAATCGGGCTGAGACCCATTTGAGTTATGTTATCGGGCCAGGGGCCCAGTTGATTTACGAATTCGGGACGTGTGCCCAGTGGGTTTATAAGTCGGGATGCGGGCCCAGTTGGTTTACAAATCGGGCCGTGGGCGCAGTGGTTCATAAAATCGGGCATGAGGCCCAGTTGGATTATAAATGTGATTTCGGGTCCGGGACCCTATGTTTAATAATTGTGATTTTGGGTCAGGGACCCTAAATGGAATTACGTGGTTTTATGGAAATTTCGGGCAGGGCCCAATTGTAATGATGTGATAAAGGGTTTAATAAAACTGTTTTCCATATACCATCTGGATACAAGGATATATGATGGTCTCCTCCAGATGTCCGGGACACTGGGGAAGTCACGGTGCATTGCCTGCGAGGGGTCATTATACGGAGCAGCCGGATCGTATGATGACTCAGGAGCAGGATTGCTATGATTGACGTCAGGGACGTCAGACATCAGGGATGTCAGATATATGGACCCGGAGAGACCCCGGGCAGCACGCGTAGCTTATGAAACCGTGAGATATGACGTCAGGGACGTCTAGCGTCTGGGACGCTAAGCATCTGGGATGCTGGTGATGGCAATGGTAAAATATGGATTAATGGATCTATGAAATGGCTTTTCGGTTGGATATGTGTTATGTGGTAAAAATGGATTATTGGTTATGAAATGGTATGTCGGGTCAGGGACCCTGAATGGTTTTGGATTTATGGATTTATATTTATGGCTTTGGGCGGTGGCCCACATGGTTTTAATATATATGGTTGTGGTATTCCACTGTTTTGGGCTGAGTTCCCACACTTGGTTTTTGGTTAACGGTTTTTGGGCTAAGGCCCTAATGGCTCGGTTGAGCAAACGTTTTGGTTACTGGTTTTCGTGGCATGCATACGTTTTTATTGGAGGGCATAAATGTCTTATAAATGTATTTGATGAACTTACTGGTTTTTGTCCACTCACAGCTTTTGGTTTTAATGCCCTTCAGGTTGATTACGGATGCGATTGCAGCAGAGACTGGGACATTGCACACCTCCTCCATCGATCCTTGCGCACTCTGGATGCCCCGTTGGGCAGTGGCCCTTGGTTATCCCTTGTCTGACACCTCTTGTTGGATGGGAGCAGGGCACATTCCACGGTAATCCCGGGGGGATTGGGATGGGTCCTGTCAACCACCGTCTGAGTATGATTGGGAACTAGCGAGTTCATTTGCTGCTTATTTGAAACCCTTTTATGAAGTAACTTTGCGAGTTTGTTGCACTTCTACCCCCACAATCCAATGTACTTTACTTGATGTGCATAGGATTTTAACTCTTTTGCGTCGTGAACAAAAGAGTGTTTTATTGTCTGGCATTGCAAGCACCATGCATGTAACAGCCCGTTCCGAAACTCGGGATTAGATTAGTTGTTAATGACGGATTAGCGAAGTTAATCGGTGATTAGTTGAACATTTTCGGATGGACGGTGCCGAAAGACGATTTTGCCCCTGAAATTGGGCCAACAGTTGACTTTCTGTTTGGACGGTCAAAAGGACTTTGACTGATGACCGTGACGTAGTTCGGGACGTCACGAGCTCATAGACAGGTGGCATGTCCGATGCCAACAACCGAGGAGGAAGTTATGACGTTCGAAAGTTCGAGGGTACTTTGGTCATTCTTGTGCAAGGGGATTTGTGCCCGATGACTTTGGGACATTTGGCAGGATTGGGATGCTATGACCATCAAATGAAGGACACATGTCCCACTCAGGAAGACGGTAGATCCTTCCTATCGCACTTGTTTAGTTCAAAATCAGGGATATGTGTGTGTGCGACGGGAAGAATGAAAAACAGAGGAGAGGTGAACGACTTTGAACCCAAATTGTCCTCAAAATGATTCTATGACTCAGAATGATGAATCAGAAAGGGAGAGGGAGTAAAGATAGGTATCATGCCATGAACACCGTGAGCCGCCGTGGACGGTGGTGCTCAGCCCATGGAAAATAGAGGCTCTGTCCCAGTGTGATCCAAGTTGCCCACTTGTCCTCAATTTCAGTCGTGGTCTTGCTGGGTGCATAAAAGATGGAAAAGGTAGTATGGGGAATCGTCTAAGGGGCACGGCGAGGCACGACCGTGGAGTTATGGCTGAGTTCTCGAGTAGGTCCCTTTACGGTTTAAAAATGGTAATTTGTAAAGTAATCATTATTAGTCGATTGTGCCAATTGGAGGTTGTTGGTGAAGGTCCTAGGAGTTAATTGGAACCAGACCCACGACCTGAGATGGCCAACGCCATGGAAACCAAAGCAAGGACTTGACCGATTCGATAAGTTGATTCAGGTATATGGGTTTAACTTGTGTTTTCTCTTTTACAAATTTATGGATTTATAAGAAAGGACTTAAGGAGAATAATAGGATCAAATATGGTTGAAATCGGGATGAAGGATGGTTGGAATGGCCGTGAACCGTGATCGCCGGTTCGATTAGACCGGTCTGGACCCGGTTCGGCGGGAGGACAAGGGTGAAAAGTAGACACACGTGAGGCCCACGCACAAACACTTCAGGCGGCGTGTGTGGGCGCGTGACACGCCTTTCAAGGAAGGTTCCAACACGACTTTTAAATTATTCGATGTAACGAACATTTTGGGATTTGGTTCGAGTCAATCGGACATCGTCTCGATAGTTTTCGGGATGTCCGAAGGTTTTATGGCTCGTTTAAAAATAGTTAAAAATACGGAAAAATTACGGGGCTTTAGTATGATCATAGTGAAGTAGTTAGTGGCCGTATTATGGGATTTGGACAGGTTTGTTAGAGCCGAGGATAGTGGATCGGCCGGGAATTGCGTAAGTGCGCGCGTATCGAGGTGGCGATGCAATGGTCTGTGAGTGGACTTTACTTTCTAACTCTTGATGCATGCATATATGTTTTTATATGTTTTCTATACGAGATTCTATGATTTGATTTATGATCTTGTTGGTTTACGGTTTTGCACGTTTTCGAGGATGGCAAAGAAGGAAGTTATTTCTAATGATTTGGATAGATATCTATTAGATCCTATCGAAGCTATTGAGGATTCAAAGTTTGATAGTTTGGGTTGGTGGAAAATGATCGGGGTATCCAAATATCCAATATTGTCGCGAGTTACACGGGATGTTCTAGCTATATCCACTTCAACAATAGCTTTGGAGTCATGCTTTAGCACAAGTGGAAGAGTAATTAATTCCTATAGGAGTTCGTTGAGCCCTGAAGTTGTGAAGGCAATGATTTGTACTCAAAATTAGCTTATGAGTATTAATGTTGCATTACATTTGGAGCCGAGTGTTGATGAAGTGGAGTGTTATCATGCTCTTGCACAAGATGATTGTTGCATCTTTTTATTATTTCTGATACATTTGTGACAGGACCCATCCCAATCCCCCCGGGATTACCGTGGAATGTGCCCTGCTCCCGTCCAACAAGGGGTGTCAGACAAGGGATAACCAAGAGCCACTGCCTAAACGGGGCATCCAGAGTGCACAAGGATCGATGGATGAGGTGTGCAATGTCCCAGTCTCTGCTACAATCGCATCCATAATCAACCTGAAGGGCATTAAAACCAAAAGCTGTGAGTGGACAAAAACCAATGAGTTTATTAAATACATTTATAAGACATTTATGCCCTCCAATAAAAACGTATGCATGCCACGAAAACCAGTAACCAAAACGTTTGCTCAACCGAGCCATTAGGGCCTTAGCCCAAAAACCGTTAACCAAAAACCAAGTGTGGGAACTCTGCCCAAAACAGTGGAATACCACAACTATACATAAACAACCATGTGGGACACCGCCCAAAGCCATAAATATAAATCCAAAAATCCAAAACCATTTAGGGTCCCCGACCCGACATACCATTTCATAACCAATAATCCATTTTTACCACATAACACATATCCAACCGAAAAGCCATTTCATAGATTCATTAATTCATATTTTACCATTACCATCACCAGCATCCCAGATGCTTAGCGTCCCTGACGCTAGACGTCCCTGACGTCATATCTCACGGTTTAATAAGCTACGCGTGCTGCCCGGGGTCTCTCCGGGTCCATATATCTGACATCCCTGATGTCTGACGTCCCTGACGTCAATCATAGCAATCTTGCTCCTGAGTCATCATACGGTCCGGCTGCTCCGTATAATGACCCCTCGCAGGCAATGCACCGTGACTTCCCCAGTGTCCCAGACATCTAGAGGAGACCATCATATATCCTTGTATCCGGATGGTATATGGAAAACAGTTTTATTAAATCCTTTTATCACATCATTACAATGGGCCCTGCCCGAAATTTCCATAAAACCACGTAATTCCATTTAGGGTCCCTGACCCAAAATCACAATTATTAAACATAGGGTCCCTGACCCGAAATCGCATTTATAATCCAACTGGGCCTCATGCCCGATTTGATGAACCACTGAGCCCACAGCCCGATTTGTAAACCAACTGGGCCCGCAGCCCGACTTATAAACCCACTGGGCCCACAGCCCGAATTCGTAAATCAACTGGGCCCCTGGCCCGATAACATAACTCAAATGGGTCTCAGGCCGATTTCATATCAACTGGGCCCCTGACCCGATTTCATTAACCAACTGGGCCCCCGGCCCGATTCTCAAATGGACTCCAAGTCCGAAATTTCCAAAACAAGTGGGCCTCAAGCCCGAGTTTATATTTCCAATTTCAAAACCATTTCATCATATTATATCCAAGTCATAAATATCGAAAATCCATGTATGACAGGACCCATCCCAATCCCCCCGGGATTAGTGCGAGATGACCCTGCTCCCGTCTGACACGAAGTGTCAGACAAGGGATCTTTCCGACCTTTGCCCTCCCGGGCTATCAGAGTACGCCAGGATCCGGAGGAGGCATGTGATATCTCGGTCTCTGCTACAGTCCACATCCGATGTCAACCTGAAGGGCAGTCAAAACATTAAAAACTATGAGTGGACAAAACAAGAGTTTATAAAAACATTTAATAAGAAGACATTTGTACCCTCCACTAAAAAGCATGCATGCATTCGAAAACCATTTATTCAAAACAAACCATATGTGGGACTAAGCCCACAGCAGATATAAACTAAGGTCGAAGGGACCACAATAAAAACGACCGTACGAGCCACTGCGCAAATCCTGTGCACACCTGTACACACCACATATCATATATCATATATCCATCACATACATATATATAAGTCACACAACCAATCCTGTCACGGTATCCAAAGCTACGCGCGTGCTACCCGGGTCTCAATCCGAGTCTTCTCAAAGTCAAGGTCAATGTCCGCAGACCACTGACCCTACCCGAGGTAATAGTAACCATAGCCTTCCTGAGAGTAAGGAACCCAACTGGGGGGTGACTCCACTCAGTCGGTGCTCCGTGACTACTCCGGGGTCCACCCAGGCCAACGACCCTCCCCGGAGGAGATAGTAGAACATGTAAAGGAAGGTAGATGAACATATATATATACATAACATAAACATTCATGACCGGTTCCCCTGAACCGTCATGATCCATAATATCCATAATCAGGTAACATGCCGGTTCCCATAAACCGTAATGTACCATAATAACATAACCGAGGTAACATGCCGGTTCCCATAAACCGTCATGTACCGTAATAACCAACAAGGGTTCATGCCGGTTCCCATAAACCGTCATGAACCATGATACCATAACAAGGGTTCATGCTGGTTCCCATAAACCGTCATGAACCTGGGAATCCATTTAAGGTTCCCTGACCTGAAATCAAAACCGTAAAGTGACTGGGTCTCGTACCCGAACATAGGACATCAACTGGGCACCGTGCCCGGAATCTGAGGTCATATGCCCGAGACAAAACCAAATGGGTCTCATACCCGATTTTATCCTTTTGAAATCCAAATCCAGTTCATTAAATCAATACAGAAATACAGACCCGTATAAGCACCGTATAAGGCCGAAACCTCGAAATACGTTCTTATACGTAACCACATACAAATGCACCCATGGCATCATCAAACAAGTAATAAAACATATAATAAACATTTATGCATGCACCAATTTAGAAAACAAGGTCCACTCACAGACCGTCCGAGCTGCCGCCTCGATTTGCGTGCCATACGGCTCTCCGAGCTGATCACCATCACCGGGACTCCCAAACCTGTCCAAATCGTAATAGAAGGTTACTAACTACTTAATTAACCTCCCACTAAAGCCCCGTAATTTTCCCATATTTTTAACTATTTTTAAAACCGAACCTAAACCTTCTGATGCCCCGAAACATATCGAGACGGTGTCCGATTGACACGAAACCAGTCCCAAAATGTTCGTTACATCTAATAGATGATTTCTCGTGTTGAACACTTTCCCAAATTCCCTGCCACGCGCCCTCACGCGCCGCCTGAAGTGGCTGCGCGTGGGCTCCACGCGCCAGCTACAGTACCCTCTGACGTCATCGCTGACGTCAGCATGACGTCATCTGACGGCTGTCAGGTCTGACATGTCAGACTCTGACAGGTGCCAAGTGTCATGCTCCCATTGGTCCACGTCACTGTACTGTCAGTGCCACGTGGCAGTCTGACATGTGCCACGTGTCATCACGGCACTGGTCCACGTCAGTGACACGTGTCAGCCCCTAATTGGGCCACGTCACTGACATGTCAGTGCTGACTGTGCACTGACATGTGACACGTGTCAGCTGATGAGTGGTCCACGTCACCTGATAATCTGACAGGTGCCACGTCATCATGCCACGTCACCGCCTTCAACCACTCGACGGGTCGACCCGAACCCTGCAACCGGGTCGCCGTGACTCGCGACTTGACCCGGCCGGTTCTCCACCGTCCGACCACCAAAATGCCTCCCGTTTGTCCCATTTTCATCCTCTAATCCTAACCTAGGGTTCTAGGATGTTAAACTGAAAGGAAAACACCGAAAACCATACCTTCGAGTTTGGCCATGGCGGCCGTGCATTCCTCCTCCGTTCACGGCCGTTCCAGGCCTTCCCCATCCCCAAAACTAATCCTATTCGACTCCTAGGGCTACCAACAACCTAACCTAAATCTTAGAATCGAATGAAAAACAACAAAACTGAGTTTTGAATTTTTGAATATTTTTACCTCATGGGTTCTCTCTCCCCGCCGTGTCCTCCGCCGTGGCTGGCCGTGGCCTGCCATCCCCAGCCTCTTTCCACCACCTCACGGTCATGTTCAGCTCATCCAAGCAAGGAATGGTGATGGTGTGTGGTTGTTTCGGTTTTTGAAAGAAAATGAAGAAAAGGAAGAAAATGAAATGAGATTGGTGGTGGTGCCGTGGAAGAGAAGGGGAGAGAAGATGATGTGATCAGATGAGAGAAGAGAGGATTGATGGTGAGGATTGATAGTTAGTTGGTAATGGATGGTTAGGATTAATAGTTGTTAGGTTTAATTATAAAATAATTAAAATAATAATATTTAATTATTTAGATCCATATTTTGGGGGATCAAGTCAATGGGATGAGTGACACTTGTCACTCATCCATGGGGCCCACCAAAATATCCTCCCAATCAGATTTCGCCGAAACGTCCACGTCTCGAAGTTCGTGCATAGTGAAATCGAACTTCCGTGACCCATAACTCTCCCGTTTGAAGTCCGATTTCAGAGTGCCGCCTGCCTATGGATTCGTATCGTCCTTATCTACGTAACGGTCTTCCGCCCTCGGCCATCGGACCTCCCGGTCAAAAAGTCAACATTTGACCCCCTATTCACCCAAATTACCAAAATGCCCCTAAACTTCTGAACGTCATAACTTCTTCCTCGAATGTCGGAATTGAACGTGCCACCTGTCTATGAACTCGTGACGTCACGAACTACGTCACGGTCATCGGTCAAAGTCCATTTGACCGCCCGATTGAAAAGTCAACGTTTTGCCACCACTAGGGGCAAAACGGTCATTTCGCATCGTTCGTCCGATCTCGCTCTACTAATCACGGATTAGCCTCACTAATCGTGATTAGTCACTAATCTAATCATGAAATTTGGGACGGGTCGTTACAACCTTCCCTCCTTAATTAATTTCGTCCTCGAAATTCCAACCAACCTAAATCCAATCGTTCTTCCCTCCTTAATTAGTTTCATTCTCGAAACTCCAATTATCTTGATTCCACATCCACCCCGTGGAAAGTAGAATTGACCTTGAAACTCGTGTACACTCGTACACCCACTAACCAGAACGATACTCGTCTGCTACTAGACGTACCACTAACGCTCACGTCGCATCGTCTACATTCGACCACGTCGAATAGCAGAAGTCGTACGCTCCGAACTGACACCACCTGTCAGTATCAGAGTAGCCCAAGTATCCTATGATCGACCCACTTGTCAAATCTACCCTTTCGCTGACATAAACAACTCTACGGTTCCTTCCTCAACCTCTAACCTATCCTGACGTCTGCTCCCACTGGGAATCACCAAACCGCACTCAACGATCTACGTCGACACCTCCGACAAACTATCAGCACTTGACAGTCGTCAGTCGCAAACTGATATGACACACACTCGGGGTTACACTAACCACAAGAATTTCACTCGACTTGTGTGTAACTAGACCCATCAGAAATACCATGACCCACTGCACAGTATCCAATGTCCAGTCCACGACCTCAACTAATCCGATGGTATCAGAACCAATCCGACTACCAATACGCTCTCCAACGCACCACCGGTATCTCCTATATACCGTCACCAGGCACGACAAGTCTGCCTAGTATCGTACCTTGAACAACGTACAAGGTACGTATATCTACCCATCAATCAGACTACAACCACCTAGGTCATAGCCAATCACGTTTCTACTATAGAGTCCATTTGTCCAATCCAGTATTAGACAAATCGAACTCCGACCCATTATCCATTTCCAAATCCGAATCCGAATCCGCAATTTCGTACGAAATCCCGAATCCAAACTTAGAAATCATATCCATAATCATGTCCAAATTCGAATCCGAAATCATCATTCCCTAAACTAGTATTTGGAACAACCATTCCGAACCCAAATCCATAAAAAGAAAATCCACAGTCAAGCTCTAGAATCAAATCCTGAATCGTCACCCTGAAATCTGATTCCAAAACCCAAATCCAGAAATCCTCTTTCAAGTTCCAAAATCAAATCCTGAATCGTCATCTAGAAATCTGATTCCAAAACTCGAAATATCGTTCACGTCTACCGAGACGGATCAAAACCGAACCTATCGGTTACCTGATCAACCGATTACACACCATACATTAGATTGGCTTCGTAGAGAAATCAATCCCAACATCCACACAGCTCTAAGGCTGACCATATCCGACCACGTCGGAAAACCACTCATCGGACAACTACTCAGGTGAGTAATAAGTCATATGGGATTTACCTCGAAAAGAAGTTCAGTCCCATCATGCTCCACTCAACATCCAAGTATGAGCGATAAACTCTCCACCTATCTGGATCATCAAGACCACGATCCAGATCCATAACGATACCCAAAGTCCTAAGCCAATTCCCACATCTAAACAGATTAGTCAACGACGAGACACGCCGAGACTGTGGGTTCTCACTGATTACCTCGTATCGATCCTTGTCATTCCACCTAGGAAATACCAAGAATGATACAAGATAATGACAACAAAATTCATCTTACGTGAATGCAAACAACACTCGCTGCACTCACCACGTCATGTAACCCAACATCGTCTGCCACCAAGCAGAAAATGAGAAATCGCAGTCACCTAACTTCGATATACTCACTCCACCTGATGACCCAAGACAAATCACAGGTCCACCAACCAATACACGATCAGTGTACTAGTGGCAACCAACAACATCTATATCATCAACGTCATCTACCACCATCAATTATGGTAGAACCTGAGAAGTCACCCAAAATGACTTCGACATACCCATTACCAATGCGGAAAACCCGCATTCCACTCGTCACCTCAATCGCAACCTCGCGCGATTCCGAAGTTCCAACAAGATTGGAAACAACGTACTTGGACATCATCTACGTGTCCATTACCAGTTTAACTTTATCCATGATCCACTCTGGAACCACAGATGCCGAACATATGCCCATCACGACGGATGTCACATCCCGATACGTAATTCATCGTCATCACGATCACCGGCACCAGCGCCAGCACTAGTACCAGTATCATCACCTGTCAGCATCAGCACTAAGTGTGCAAACCAGACAATCCTGGATCTCCGCTCATACCGAACGACGACCATGTACCTCTGTTCGAAAAGGAGAACTCTGCCTCCCTCGTACCCAACAACTCTGGGTACGGTCACCCTGACAACTCATACGAGAAAAGGAAACGCTCCCCGAACGTCCCCAACTCATTCTGCGATCGCACTCAGCCGTAACCGAGTCGAATCCAGAATCACTACTCATACATATGCGTTATTCACGCACCTCGTATCATCGTCACGACAACCTGAGTCTACTCGACCTGATAAGACTCGACTACGTCCATCGATAGTAGCGTCTGCCCCAACCTCGTGTAGACCCAACTACCAGGAATCACGATATACAAACTCCGCATCCAACGGAATCAACCGATCGTACCAACTACTCTGTATCCCACTCAGGGATTCCATCGACAAGTACCAACCTTGATAACTTGTCCCACCAATCACTAACCAGCCGTACTCCGACTAACCCAAATGTCGTCTACAAGGTCGCCCACGACCTCAGTTGCACCAACCCACAACTGAAGTAGCACGACAACCAACTCGGTCTAACCGATACGTACAACCCTGACTGCGAAGTGCAGTCCCAACACAAGCTGACATGACTAGACCGACTAACGAATCCAAATCCGAATAGTCGTCCAAGTCAAACCACTCGTCAACTCACATTTTCGAACCATACACATACGGTAGGGTTCCACGATCACACCTAGAGTTCCTCGGAACCCAACTGCGAAAAGCAGTAAAATCAACCATCTGACCGACCCCGCGGTCTTGACATCGTAAAGACGTCAATCCAATCCTACCGTCAATCCAACTCAGATTCCTCAAATCCGGCTGCTAACTGCCGACTGCAGTAAATCCATTTAGCTCAACATAATCCGACCATCTATTGGTCACAACATCGAATCAGTCGTCGGAACCGATCCGACGACATCGTGAAGACGATCCCAACTAACCGTCTCACGATCACACTCCAGAATACGAACACGTTAATCCCATTGTAGGGTCCCACACTGTCATCCACGACAGAACTATGGCAACCCCGGCCTCAAATGCTGAACCAAGGCATGCCAATCCTACTAACTATCGTACCGGCACCTCAACATCAGGTTGACCACGAACTGTAGCCCATTGAGATATCACATCCTCGACCAGCATACATACTCCAAGAGCTCCGCGGTTGCTCGAATAGAGACAACCCCGCTATGATACCACGTTGACAGGACCCATCCCAATCCCCCCGGGATTAGTGCGGGATGACCCTGCTCCCATCTAACACGAAGTGTCAGACAAGGCATCTTTCCGACCTTTGCCCTCCCGGGCTATCAGAGTACGCCAGGATCTGGAGGAGGCATGTGATATCTCGGTCTCTGCTACAGTCCACATCCGATGTCAACCTGAAGGGTAGTCAAAACAATAAAAACTGTGAGTGGACAAAACAAGAGTTTATAAAAACATTTAATAAGAAGACATTTGTACCCTCCACTAAAAAGCATGCATGCATTCGAAAACCATTTATTCAAAACAAACCATATGTGAGACTAAGCCCACAGCAGATATAAACTAAGGTCAAAGAGACCACAATAAAAACGACCGTACGAGCCACTGCTCAAATCCTGTGCACACCTGTACACACCACATATCATATATCATATATCCATCACATACATATATATAAGTCACACAACCAATCCTGTCACGGTATCCAAAGCTACGCGCGTGCTACCCGGGTCTCAATCCGAGTCTTTTCAAAGTCAAGGTCAATGTCCGCAGACCACTGACCCTACCCGAGGTAATAGTAACCATAGCCTTCCTGAGAGTAAGGAACCCAACTGGGGGGTGACTCCACTCAGTCGGTGCTCCGTGACTACTCCGGGGTCCACCCAGGCCAACGACCCTCCCCGGAGGAGATAGTAGAACATGTAAAGGAAGGTAGATGAACATATATATACATAACATAAACATTCATGACCGGTTCCCCTGAACCGTCATGATCCATAATATCCATAATCAGGTAACATGCCGGTTCCCATAAACCGTCATGTACCGTAATAACATAACCGAGGTAACATGCTGGTTCCCATAAACCGTCATGTACCGTAATAACCAACAAGGGTTCATGCCGGTTCCCATAAACCGTCATGAACCATGATACCATAACAAGGGTTCATGCCGGTTCCCATAAACCGTCATGAACCTGGGAATCCATTTAAGGTTCCCTGACCTGAAATCAAAACCGTAAAGTGACCGGGTCTCGTACCCGAACATAGGACATCAACTGGGCACCGTGCCCGGAATCTGAGGTCATATGCCCGAGACAAAACCAAATGGGTCTCATACCCGAGTTTATCCTTTTGAAATCCAAATCCAGTTCATTAAATCAATACAGAAATACAGACCCGTATAAGCACCGTATAAGGCCGAAACCTCGAAATACGTGCTTATACGTAACCACATACAAATGCACCCATGGCATCATCAAACAAGTAATAAAACATATAATAAACATTTATGCATGCACCAATTTAGAAAACAAGGTCCACTCACAGACCGTCTGAGCTGCCGCCTCGATTTGCGTGCCATACGGCACCCCGAGCCGATCACCGTCACCGGGACTCCCAAACCTGTCCAAATCGTAATAGAAGGTTACTAACTACTTAATTAACCTCCCACTAAAGCCCCGTAATTTTCCCGTATTTTTAACTATTTTTAAAACCGAACCTAAACCTTCTGATGCCCCGAAACATATCGAGACGGTGTCCGATTGACACGAAACCAGTCCCAAAATGTTCGTTACATCGAATAGATGATTTCTCGTGTTGAACACTTTCCCAAATTCCCTCCCACGCGCCCTCACGCGCCGCCTGAAGTGGCTGCGCGTGGGCTTCACGCGCCAGCTACAGTACCCGCTGACGTTATCGCTGACGTCAGCATGACGTCATCTGACGGCTGTCAGGTCTGACATGTCAGACTCTGATAGGTGCCACGTGTCATGCTCCCATTGGTCCACATCACTGTACTGTCAGTGCCACGTGGCAGTCTGACATGTGCCACGTGTCATCATGGCACTGGTCCACGTCAGTGACACGTGTCAGCCCCTAATTGGGCCACGTCACTGACATGTCAGTGCTGACTGTGCACTGACATGTGACACGTGTCAGCTGATGAGTGGTCCACATCACCTGACAATCTGACAGGTGCCACGTCATCATGCCACGTCACTGCCTTCAACCACTCGACGGGTCGACCCGAACCCTGTAACCGGGTCGCCGTGACCCGCGACTTGACCCGGCCGGTTCTCCACCGTCCGACCACCAAAATGCCTCCCGTTTGTCCCATTTTCATCCTCTAATCCTAACCTAGGGTTCTAGGACGTTAAACTGAAAGGAAAACACCGAAAACCATACCTTCGAGTTTGGCCATGGCGGCCGTGCATTCCTCCTCCGTTCACGGCCGTTCTAGGCCTTCCCCATCCCCAAAACTAATCCTATTCGACTCCTAGGGCTACCAGCAACCTAACCTAAATCTTAGAATCGAATAAAAAGCAACAAAACTGAGTTTTGAATTTTTGAATATTTTTACCTCACGGGTTCTCTCTCCCCGCCGTGTCCTCCGCCGTGGCTGGCCGTGGCCTGCCATCCCCAGCCTCTTTCCACCACCTCACGGTCATGTTCAGCTCATCCAAGCAAGGAATGGTGATGGTGTGTGGTTGTTTCGGTTTTTGAAAGAAAATGAAGAAAAGGAAGAAAATGAAATGAGATTGGTGGTGGTACCGTGGAAGAGAAGAGGAGAGAAGATGATGTGATCAGATGAGAGAAGAGAGGATTGATGGTGAGGATTGATAGTTAGTTGGTAATGGATGGTTAGGATTAATAGTTGTTAGGTTTAATTATAAAATAATTAAAATAATAATATTTAATTATTTAGATCCACATTTTGGGGGATCAAGTCAATGGGATGAGTGACACTTGTCACTCATCCATGGGGCCCACCAAAATATCCTCCCAATCAGATTTTGCCGAAACGTCCACGTCTCGAAGTTCGTGCATAGTGAAATCGAACTTCCGTGACCCATAACTCTCCCGTTTTAAGTCCGATTTCAGAGTGCCGCCTGCCTATGGATTCGTATCGTTCTTATCTACGTAACAGTCTTCGGCCCTCGGCCATCGGACCTCCCGGTCAAAAAGTCAACATTTGACCCCCTATTCACCCAAATTACCAAAATGCCCCTAAACTTCTGAACGTCATAACTTCTTCCTCGAATGTCGGAATTGAACATGCCACCTGTCTATGAACTCGTGACGTCACGAACTACGTCACGGTCATCGGTCAAAGTCCATTTAACCGCCCGATTGAAAAGTCAACGTTTTGCCACCACCAGGGGCAAAACGGTCATTTCGCATCGTTCGTCCGATCTCGCTCTACTAATCACGGATTAGCCTCACTAATCGTGATTAGTCACTAATCTAATCATGAAATTTGGGACGGGTCGTTACAATGTAAAACCGTAAAACCTCGATTTACGTGCAAGCACGTAAATCGCCTCGATACGCTTGCCAATGGCCCTCCCGGGCCACACCACTATGACCGGGACTCCCAATCCTGTTCAAATCACATTAGAGGGTTACTAACCTCCACATTAACATCCTATCAAAGTCCCGTAATTTTCCCGAATTTTTAACTATTTTTAAACTTGATTTAAAACCTTCGGACATCCCGAACAATATCGAGACGGTGTCCGATCGACACGAAACCAATCCCAAAATGTTCGTCACATTAAATAGGACAGTAGTCATGTTGACCTCACCTCGAGATTTGTGCCCACGCGCTGTCGTGCGCCGCCGTGAGTGGCTGCGTGTGAAACCCACGCGCTTGCTATAGTGTCACCAGCCCAACCCGTTTGTCTGGTAAACGGGTCCAATTAACCCGCGAGACGACCCGGTTCCAATCCTATCAACTCGACCTTAAATCTTCCAATTGATCATTCAGTTAGTTTCGTTATAAGTTAAATTAAGGTTCTGTAACGTTGATTACACAAAAAATTACCTACAATTCCACGATTCAACGATGATCCACGAAGAACACCCGATTACTGTGCAATCATGGAACTTCCACAATGACCACCGATTTCATCCAATTGATGAACCCAGAAGCATCAACGGATCATGAGAAACTATTTCCCCCATCAATTACACCGTTTGATCGCTCCAAGATCACGACTCGACCTTCAAACTCCATTACTGTCACCCGGTCAGTTCAGAGCCAATTGGTGGCCAAATCTTCTCGTTCTTTCGACGAAACTGATCGTAGGGATCCCAGGAAGCTGAATGTAACCTCCAATTCGATCCTCACGGCCATATGATTTGATTTCGAATTTCCCTCCCAAACTCAATTTTCGGTTTTTGCTTCAGCCCCCCCTCCACACTCTGTCTCCCGTGTTTCTCTCAGTTATCACAGTCTTCATACTCACTCAATTCTCAAAATTTTGCTGTAAGAAATCAGCCAATTCCCCCATCCCTCACACTCAGTTGCTCACGGGTTCAAAGACACAGAGAAGGAAAATTAGGGGGATTAATTAGTTGAGATTAATGGTGATAATGAGGTTGTAATGATGACGTAGGGAGACATAGATCAGGTTTTAGGGCTTAGATTAGGGGATGAGTGACACTTGTCACTCATCCGAATGTGCACAGTCATCAGTTACTATTCATTATTATATTATTATTTTAATCCGAGCCTCAGTTTGTTAGTTCGTTTCCTTGACCATAACTTCGTCGTCGAATCTCCGATTTCGGCATGCCGCTTGTCATTGGATTCGTATCGACGATACCTACGTAACGGTCCTTGGCCCTCGTCCATCGGACCTCCCGGTCAAAAAGTCAACATTTGACCCCAATTGACCAAAATTACCAAAATACCCCTCATCTTCCGAACATCATAACTCTCTCCTCGGATGTCGGAATCGAACGTGCCCCCTGTCTATGAACTCGTGACGTCCCGAACTACGTCACGGTCATCGGTCAAAGTCCGTTTGACCGTCCGATCAAAAAGTCAACATTTTACCCACGACCAAGGGCAAAACGGTCATTTTGCATATTTTGTCCGATTCCGCCCTACTAACTACCGTTCAACCTCACTAATCAAGATTAATCACTAATCTAATCCCGGAATTCGGGACGGGTCGTTACAATCTTCCCTCCTTAATAAATTTCGTCCTCGAAATTCCAACCGATCTAATCTCAACGTACTTCCCTCCTTAATTAGTTACATTCTCGAAACTCGACTACCCTGATTCCACAAACACCCCGGGGAGAGTGGAATCGACCTCGTAACACGTGTACACCCGTACACCAACTAATCAGACAAAACTTGTCTGCACCCAAAAGTACCACTAGTACTCATAACGCAACGACTACATTCGACCCCGTCGAATGACTGAAACTACTTGTTTCGAATTTGACACCACTTGTTCAATCTACCGCTTTCGTTGACGCAACAACTCGACGGTTCCTTTCCCACTCACCAATCTATCCTGAAATTTACTCCCACTAGGAGTCAGCTGACCCCACACAACCATCTATGTTGACACATCCTGACAATCTGTCACCACACAGTTGTTGTCAGTCGAAAACTGACACTAGACTCACTCGTGGCTACACAAGCCACCAACGTACTCGACTCACAAATACACTTACCGACATTTCACACGACCTGTGTGTAATTAGACTCATCGGAAATATCATGACCCATTGCATAGTAATGTTCGGCCCACGACTAGTCCAGTGGTATCGGAACCAATCCGACTACCAACACGCTCACCGACACACCTCGGGTATAACTCGTATACCGTAACTAGCATCACATGTCTACAAGGAATTGTACCTCGAACCATGTACGAAGTACACACATCTATCTAATGACCAGACTACAACCACCTAGGTCATAGCCAAATACGTTTCAACAATGGAGCACCATTTGCCCAATCCAGCATGAGACAAATCGAAACTCCACCCATCATCTAGTTCCAATTCCGAATCCGAATCCGCAATTTCGTAAGAAATCCCGGATCCAAGCCCAGACATCAAATTTTTAATTCATTTCCAAATCCGAATTCGAAATCATTATTCTGTAAGCTAGCATTTGGAATAATCATTCCGTACCCAAATCCGGAAATATACTTTCAAGTTCCAAAATCAAATCCTGAATCGTCACTCAGAAATTCGATTCCAAATCCCGAAATCTCGTTCACATTTACCAAGACACACCAAAACCGAACCTATCGGTTACCCATTCAATACCTCCAATTGACTTCATAGGGAAGCCTAAGGTTGACAAAGTCCGACCAGTCGGAAACCTACTCACTCGAGTAAGATACCATACGGGCTCCACTTCGAAAAGAAGTTCAACCCCGCCGTTTACGACTCACACACCCAAGTTCGTATCGATCCTTGTCATTCCACCTAGGAAAAACCAAGAATGATCCAAAATGATGACGTCAATACTCATCCTACGTGGATGCAAACAAAACTCGCTGCACTCACCACGCCATGTACCCCAACATCGTCTGTCACCAAGCAGAAAATGAAAAATCTCGTTTACCTAATATTGAATACGCAACTCCCCTTGATGACCCCACAACACACATGGGCTCACCAACCAATACACGCTCAACGTACTGGTAACTACAGTCAATGTTTGTCAGGGCAGAAAGCAAGAAGTCAACCCCAATGACTTCGGAATACCAATCACCAAAAACGAGCACCCCTCTCGTTCCCCAATCACAACTTTCCTCAAAACTAAGGTTCCAACCATGTTGGAAACAGACATGCTCCCAACGAGATGTCAAGTCTAACCACTAGACTTCCTACCTCCTCAAGTCGCTTGGACAACCACGTATCCACAATCAATCTGTTATTGTTCCGTTCGCACATCCCAACCTTTACAGGTTCAACACTCGATTTTCCAAGTTCTCAATTACAAAATTCCACATCTATAATAAAAACATAAAATCACACCAATTTTGGAGTTGCCAAAAACTCCCCAAATCCACTCATCACTTGTCATTTTACCCCTGTTGGGACTAATCCCAACACATCACAATCTCAACTGGATCCCATCTAGTCCATCACTCAACCACTACCGAATTTCAAAGACTGAACATATGTTCATCATGATGGAGTCACCCCTCAACTTGTGGCTCATCGTCAACATCATCACCGACACTAGCACCAACCCTAGTACCTACACCAACACACTATCAACAACACTAGTATCAGCACCCATGCATCCATACTAGCATCGGCACAAAAGTACCAACATACAAACATCCATACTTGCACACCATGTGAAAATACGACAACCCTGGATCTCCGTTCATACCGAACGACGATCCCGTAACTCACGACTATGGGTACCACCACTCTGACAATCCACATCAGGAAAATGAACGTTCCCTGAACGTCCCCTGATCCCCAAGTATTATAACCACACTAATTACCCTCGATAGCCAGTCATCTCCATATGACTACCGACTAACTGTCATTGCTATCGAGATCCGCATCCACACATCACACCAATACCCGATCCAACACGGGATTCCATAATTTATCTCAGAACCGTATCCGTAAATCGAATCCCATAGTTCTGACTAGACTCACTAGAGTCATCCACATGGTCATCCATGACCTCAGCTGCTCGTCGCAGCACAAGTTCTCATCCACTAGTCACAATTAAGGTTTACCTTTTTAATACTAGGGTTCCACAATCACACCCTATGGTTCCCCTGAACCCAACCACTTTCTGTAATATAAAACTCACAACCTGACCGGCCCCGCGGTCCTGACATCGTATGGACGTCAAATTCAATCCTACCGTCCCATCAACGTGGGTTCCGCCACTAAGGTCATCGGCCAACTCCGATGAACCAACATCCCTCACACTAGAAACCACCACAAGGGTTCACATTTTTTAACCATTACTCACATGAGGTTCCCGGAACCTGGCTGCACCTAGCAGCACAACAATTTAATATTACATGACCGAACCGTCGGTCCCACAATACCAGTTCATCACAATCAACCCCACTTGGGTCGAATCACATTAATGCACGGCGCATCGGGCATATCACACTCTATCCACTATCCAGACCCAAAAACTATCTATCAGGTTGATAACGAATTGTAGCCCAATGAGACATCACACCCTCGACCTGCGCGCACAAATTGAGCAACCGTGCTCTGATACCAAGTTGACAGGACCCATCCCAATCCCCCCGGGATTACCGTGGAATGTGCCCTGCTCCCGTCCAACAAGGGGTGTCAGACAAGGGATAACCAAGAGCCACTGCCCAAACGGGGCATCCAGAGTGCGCAAGGATCGATGGAGGAGGTGTGCAATGTCCCAGTCTCTGCTGCAATCGCATCCATAATCAACCTGAAGGGCATTAAAACCAAAAGCTGTGAGTGGACAAAAACCAATGAGTTTATTAAATACATTTATAAGACATTTATGCCCTCCAATAAAAACGTATGCATGCCACGAAAACCAGTAACCAAAACGTTTGCTCAACCGAGCCATTAGGGCCTTAGCCCAAAAACCGTTAACCAAAAACCAAGTGTGGGAACTCTGCCCAAAACAGTGGAATACCACAACCATACATAAACAACCATGTGGGCCACCGCCCAAAGCCATAAATATAAATCCAAAAATCCAAAACCATTTAGGGTCCCCGACCCGACATACCATTTCATAACCAATAATCCATTTTTACCACATCACATATCCAACCGAAAAGCCATTTCATAGATTCATTAATTCATATTTTACCATTACCATCACCAGCATCCCAGATGCTTAGCGTCCCAGACGCTAGACGTCCCTGACGTCATATCTCACGGTTTCATAAGCTACGCGTGCTGCCCGGGGTCTCTCCGGGTCCATATATCTGACATCCCTGATGTCTGACGTCCCTGACGTCAATCATAGCAATCCTGCTCCTGAGTCATCATACGGTCCGGCTGCTCCGTATAATGACCCCTCGCAGGCAATGCACCGTGACTTCCCCAGTGTCCCAGACATCTGGAGGAGACCATCATATATCCTTGTATCCAGATGGTATATGGAAAACAGTTTTATTAAATCCTTTTATCACATCATTACAATGGGCCCTGCCCTAAATTTCCATAAAACCACGTAATTCCATTTAGGGTCCCTGACCCAAAATCACAATTATTAAACATAGGGTCCCTGACCCGAAATCACATTTACCATTTTGTTCACTTAGATGGTTTGGTTTTGCAATCTTGCTCTGTTTATTACTTGTAATGGACATTTTTTATTCGATTTTGATGCTTTGATGATTTTATTGTTTGAAATAGACATTCTATGTTGGATTTTGATGCCTTGATGATTCTGTTGTTTATAATAGACATTTTATGTGGATTTTGATGTCTTGATGATTTTGTTATTTGTAATGAACATTGATTAGTTGTAATGGATATTCATTAGTTGTAATGGATATTCATTAGTTGTAATGGATATTAATTATGTAATAAATATTGATTATTGTATAAAAATACAAAAAAAAAACCGATTTTTAAATAAAACTAAACCGGTTTGTCCGAATTGAACCGAAAAAATCGATTTTATTCGAAACCGAACTGAATCGAATATTTCGGTTTCTGTTTTAGTCGGTTTTTTGAGGAAAAAACTGAACCGAATTGAAATCAATTTTCCAACTGATTCGGTTTCAATTTCGGGAAAAAAAATCAAATCAAAAAACTGATTAACAAGGCTAATAGATAATAGATTGGTGAAGGTGGAATCTCTCTTTCCCTTTGTTTCTGAGGCAAAATTGCAAACACCAAGGGAATTTCCATTGGGGATTAGAATACAATACAATATCCACCATTAATTATCTGATTGCAATGTCAAAAGCAGTGTATCTCACTCTCTCTTTTCCTCTCTTCCCCCCGCCCCCCCCAAAATCCAAAAAATTAAATAAATTAAGCACACTTTAATGTGGGTTTCTTCTGATGTGAAGGGTCAGGATTAGGGTTTTAGGGTTTAATAGTTAGTAGGGGTTGCTTTTTGGTGTAACTGTACAGGAAGTCGTGAACGGTCGCTAATCATTGTGAATCTTCGTTGCTTAAATATTAAGTATTATTATCAATATCTATTATTATTATTGTCTATTTTTATTAACATTGTGCTAAAAATAAATATATAAATAATTATTAATTTTTTTATATTGCTTACTTTTGAAAAATTAAGTAATTAATATAACTTTTATATATAATAGACTTCATAACTTTTATAGAGTTTACTTATTATCAGACTATATTGTATCATAATATATATCATATATTTATTAGATCAAAGTTATTTTATAATTTTTACTAGTCTTTTATAATCATTATTAAGTACTTAAGATTTTCTCAAAATTTCAGTAAAAGTTTCCAATTTTTAGACTAAATTTTCACTAAATTTGTTAAAAGTAAATTATATCGATATCGAAATTTTCATCTATTTATCGGTAAATTTAATTGTCAATATTTCTGTCGATATCGATATTTTCATCCATTTATTGGTAAATTTAATTGTCAATATTTCTGTCGATATCAATATTTTTATCGTTGATCTCCTATCCGTGACGGTGCTTGGACCTACAAAACCGCTGCTACTCCTAACTATATTGTTTCTTAATTTCCTTTGCATTTGGAGCTGTTTCCCTCGATTTGGTTTATCAAACCGTTACAAGGGATTTTGGTTCTTCTTCGAATAAATGCGCAGGCGTGCCACCACCCGACCACCAAATGGCCTGAATGGAATTGTGAATATTGGGTGCGCCCCTAAGGCCGACTTCTAACCTTATGATTGTGCGGCCGAGTAAGGAACCTCCTCTCGGCCTGGGTTCTTTCACTCCCTCGGGATCGAGGGTGTTTAGGCTTTGAATTTGTATATATTTATATGTTTTATTATGTAAACAAAGTGCAAGTGCAATAATTAAATTGAGTAAGAAAATTAACTATGCTGGAAGAAAATAAACTTAAACGTAAATGTAATAAATTGATACTTAAAAGAAGAGCAATAATTAAAATTAAAGACAAGAATAATAAACTAAAACTAATAAAACAATTAATTGAAGTTATTAAACGAACGCTAATGAACGAACTTGAATCAAAATAAAGATCAATTAAAAATGAACTTGAATTTAAAACAAAATAATTGAAAGTATTCTGAACAATAAACTTACTCTAGGAAAATGAAGAACTTGACTAACTAGAACTCGAATATGAAACTCTAGTCTAAGGATTGAAAAGGTGGAAGATAAGAGTAAGCTTGTGTGTTGATGTTGATGTCCATTTCTCTTCTTCACGAACGTCATAACGTGCCACCTAAACTTCTGAACGTCATAACTTCCTCCTCGAACGTTGGAATTGAACGTGCCACCTGTCTATGAACCCGTGACGTCACGAACTACATCACGGTCATCGGTTAAAGTCCATT
The DNA here is from genome assembly GCA_032719365.1 of Prinsepia uniflora. NCBI lineage: Eukaryota > Viridiplantae > Streptophyta > Magnoliopsida > Rosales > Rosaceae > Prinsepia > Prinsepia uniflora. Next base: position 31,067,213 of record CM064872.1, on the reverse strand, counting down.
TGACCGCTAGAATGAAAAGTCAACGTTTTACCCACGTTAGTGGTAAAACAATCATTTTGCATCGTTCGTCCGATTTCTCCTAACTAATCACGGATTAACCTCACTAATCATGATTAGTCACTAATTTAATCTAAGAATTTGGGACGGGTCGTTACAACCTTGCCTCCTTAATTAATTTCGTCCTCGAAATTCCAACCAACCTAAATCCAACCGTTCTTCCCTCCTTAATTAGTTCCGTTCTCGAAACACCAACTATCCTGATTCCACAATCTCCTCGTGGAAATAATTCGATCTCACGACACGTGTACACTAGTACACCCACTAGTCAACATAGACCTCGTCTACAACCAAACGTACCACTAACACTCACGTCCCATTGACTACATTCAACCACGTCGAATGACAGTAATCACAAGTTTCGTACTGACACCACTTGTCAAATCTACCCTTTCGCTGACATAAACAACTCGAAGGTTTCTTGATCAAACAATAAACTATACTGACGTCTGCTCCCACTAGGAGTCATCAGACCTCACACAACGATCCTCGTTGACACCTCCGACAAACAGTCACCGCTTGACAGTCGTCAGTCGAAAACAGACACTATACCCACTTGTGGTTATACTGTAACAACCCGTACCTTCGGGAAGGGTAAAAATGTAATCTTGTAAAAGTTTTGTATATAAAGGACGATTTTGCCCTTGTGAATAGTAGATGAAAAGTTGACTTTTTGAATTACCGATTGGATGAGTGTTGACCCTTGACCGTGACGTAGTTTAGGACGTCACGAGTCCGTAGACAGGTGGCAGGTTCGATTCGGACAACCGGAGGAAAAGTTATGACGTTCGGAAGATTGGGGGCGTTACCGTAAATTTGAGTAAGTGAGGAAAATGTTGACTTTTTAGAGGACTGGTGATTTTCACATAGACCGAGGACCGTTGGATAGGTCTCGACGTCCTGAGTACAACGACAGGCGGCACGCTGTCATCGGACGTCGGATGAAATAGTTACGGGTCTGGAAAGTATAAGGGTAAAATGGTAATTTGTGTAAGAGGGGTATTTTGGTCATTTCCCTCAGCCCAATCAGATAAGGGCAAGTGGCAAAGATTTTTTGTTCTGGCCTATGGATGATGGACACGTGGGAGTGGCTGGATGGTTCCAGGCCATTCTCAAGTGTGCACGGCCACACTTTGCACAAAATCAAACCGTGTTTTGGGTTTGAAACACAGAGAAACAGAGGGTGAGATTTTGGGAGACAGTGATCGATTCCAGGGGTGATTGAGTGAAGAGTGATTAGTGGAAGTGGAAGAGAGACGAGGGTGAGTTATTGATCACGGTTTGGAGCTGCAACCGTGCACGGAGGCTCGACAGTGGACGGCTGAATTTTTGGGGGAAACAGAGAGACCGTGAGAGTTTGGTGGTGGCTACGCCGTGTGGTGACTCAAACCACGACCGTGGGAAGTTCAGGAGGCTGTAGGGAGACCAACAAGCACCGTGGTACGCAGCGGCGCTTGCGGTGGAGACGGAATCGAAAGGTAAGAGTTCTTCCTCTGTTTTTCCCGTGTTTTTCAATTTGAAAGTCGTGAAGGTAGGATGAGAATCGAGGGGATTGGCGAGTGCAGTGATGTTTAGGGAGGTCCTAGGAGTAGGTTGTGACGGTCGCCGTGACGGGGGAGTACACGGCGGAGTTCAGACGACGGCGAGTACTCTGTACTATGTTTTGGCCGTGAATTCAAACGAGAAGTCGTGGACTTCTGGGGTGAATCAAAGGTTTCTGTGAGTTGGGAGTGACTCAGTGAGGTCCTAGGGAGAGATTGGAATCGCCACCGTGAAGGGGGAAGCACTGGACGGCCGGGAAGGAAAACAGGGGTTGTCTGTGTTTCCTTTCGAGCTTCAGTCGTGAAGCTGAGGGATGAGTCGAACCAGGAGATTGAGGGGGATGAGTTCGTGGTGACTGGACGAAGCTTTGGGTGAAGGGAGGAAGTGAAATGGTGGCCGGACGGCAGAGAATGGCTCTCGCCGGTCCGAGATTGCATCCTTGGTGCGAACCGGGTTCGATCGAGGTTGGGGATGCACTGTAGCAGGCGCGTGAGGCCCACGCGCAGCCATTTTGGGTGGCGTGTGGAGGCGCGTGAAGAAGAATCTGGCCAAGCTTCCAACATGAGTTTGGTTCTAATTGTCCTAAGGAGTTTATTGGTGTGGTTTTCGGGTGAATCGGACGATGTTACAGAGTTGTTCGGGAATCCAGACGGTTGAGGGTTTAGAATTAAAATATTATTTAATTCCCGAAAAATTGGGGAAATTAGGATTAGGATCCGTGATGTAATTGTGACCCTATTTGGTGCATTTTGACAGGACGGGAGGTACCCGAGACAGTCGAGGAGCGCACGGAGCGCGAGTGACTCGTTCTGGATTTGTGAGTGGACTCTTTCTTTCTTCCGAGCATGCCTAACTGTTTTATTGACGTTTTATGATCTTAAATATGTTTTTATGCTTTTGAATGATGATGATTATATGTGATTGATGAGCTTGCACGTTTTTCAAGACATTTCCAAGATTTTGCATGTTTTTCGAGAAAAAGTTGGTTTTCGGATTTTTATGCCATATTTGCGATTTCAACCTATAAATGTTTTTTGATGATGATCACTGGGTTATGAAATATGAATTATGCCTATGTGTGATTTCTGGGTATAAAAATGAATTTCCGGATTTGGGTTCGGAATGACGGTTCTGAACGCCGGAAGGGCTTCGAACCGGGGATTTCGAATTTGAATTTGGCGATGGATTTTGAATTGGTTTTACACTGGATATGGATTGGATTTGCTGGATCTGGATATTGGGTTTAAAGACCCGGATTGATATTGACGGGGGACGGGCCCGGATTGAGTTTAAAGACTCGGGAGTTTAAAGACTCGGATATGTTGATATTACCCCCATAGGCCTATTGAGTTTAAAGACTCGGGAGTTTAAAGACTCGGATTCCATTTAAGGCCTGATTGAGTTTAAAGACTCGGATAGGTCCAGCAGGTTTGATCGGAAATGATGATTTGATGCGGATGCTATGATTTCTATATCCGTTTTATAGTGTTTTTGTTTCTTATGGCATTTTACAGTGTATCTGTTTCTTATGATATTTTATAGTGTTTCTGTTTCTTATGATGTTTCTTGGTTTAGAATTATTTAATCACTGAGTTAGACATGTGTTTTCCAAAACGGAGGGAACAGAGTGTTCTAGTTTCTTAACGTTCTTTGAAAATAAACGGGTTTCAAACTTTCTGTTCTTTTTCTTTTAGTCCACTCACATCTTTTGGTTTAATTTTTCCCTCCAGGTCGTGGTGATAGCGCTGGGGTGAACGTTGAGGCAGATATCGAGGCATAGAGCTTCCGACGTTCTTCCGTTGCGAGACTAGCATTGTAGGACTTTTGTGCCCATTTTGTAGAACTATGCTCTGACTGACTGTTGTGTATATTTTACTCCTTCGTCTGATAGTTATGCTTATAGTTGTATGAAAGTTGTTTGTTTTTTTTTGATACTGTAAGTGTGATTGTCAGACGGGAGCAGGGTTCGTCCCGGGTATCGAGGCCATATTTGGGACGGGTCCTGACATATACTAACCACCAATTTACTTAATCCGAGTATACATATACCAAAAAATACCCGACCTGTGTGTAACTGGACCAATCCGCAACACTATGACCCAATGCACAGTATCCAATGTCTAGTCCACGCACACGACTCATCCAATGGTATCGGAACTAAGCCGACTACCAAGACGCTCACTATCATACCACTGGTATAACCTATATATCATCACCAGGCACCACAAGTCTGCCCAGTATCGTACCTCGAACCACGTACAAGGTACATACAACTACCCATCAATCAGCCTACAACCACCTAGGCTGTAGCCAATCACGTTTCTATAATGGAGTCCATCTATCTAATCTAGTACTAGACAGATCCAAAAATCCAACCCATAATCTATTTTCAAATCTGAATCCGAATCCGAAATCATCATTCCGTAAGCTAGCATTTGGAATAACCATTCTAAACCCAAATCCATAAAAGAAAATCCACAGTCAAGCTCTAGAATCAAATCCTGAATCGTCACCCAGAATCCGATTCCAAAATCCAAATCTAGAAATTCTCTTTCAAGTTCCAAAATCAAATCCTGAATCGTCATCCAGAAATCTGATTCCAAAACTCAAAATATCTTTCACGTTTATCGAGATGTACCCTTGGAAACAACACACTTGGACATCAACCACGTGTCCCTTAACCAATTTAACTCTATCTGAGATCCACTCTGGGACCACAGATACCGAACATATGTCCATCACGACGGATGTCACATCCCGATCCGTAACTCATCGTCATCACGATCACCGGCACCAGTACCAGCACTAGTACCAGTACCAACACTATAGTCTATCAGCATCAGCACACAAGCATCCACACTAGCATCAGCAATAACACTAGCACACCATGTGCAAAACTGACAACCCTGTATCTCCGCTCATACCGAACGACGATTCCATACCTCTGCTCAAATAGGAGATATTCTGTCTCCCTCGTACCCGAAAACTCTAGGTACAGTCACCCTGACAAATCATACGAGAAAAGGAAACGTCCCCTGAACGTCCCCGATTCCCAACAACCGTAACTACAACCACTCTTGGTAGTAGTGTCTGCCACAGACTCGTGCAGACCTAACCACCAGACATCACGATATACAAACTCCACATCCAACGGAATCAACCGCACGTACTACTACTCTGTATCCCCGCTCCGGGATTCCATCGACAAGTGCCAATCCTAGTAACCTATCCACCAATCTCTAACCTGCCGTACCTCGACTAAACCAATGTCGTCTACCAGGTCATCCATGACCTTAGTTGCACCAACAATCCATCACAACTAAGTAGTACGACAACCAACCAGGTCTAACCAATAAGTACAACCCTGACTACAGAGTGCAGTCCCATCACTAAAGCTGACAAGACTAGACCGACTAACGGCCTCAAATCCGAATAGTCGTCAAAGTCGAAGCACTCGCCAACTCACATTTCTGAACCATACAACCCAATGTAGGGTTCCACAATCACGCCCTAGGGTTTCCTTGAACCCAACTGCTAACTGCCAACTGCAGTACACTCCACGAATTGACCGACTGCTAACTGCTAGGAGCAGTAAATCCATCTAACTCAACCAAATCCGATCATCGGATGGTCACAATTCCCAACCAGTCGTCGGAACCGATCCTACGACATCGTGCAAGACGATCCCAACTAACCGTCTCACGATCACAATCTAACGTACGAATACATTCATCCTTTCGTAGGGTCCCATTCTGCCAACCTTGACAGAACTATGGAAACCCTGACATCCAGTGTCGAACCATGACATTCCGAGATTCAACTCTACTAACTATCGTAACGGCACCCCAACATCAGGTTGACCACGAACTGTAGCCCATTGAGATATCACATCCTCGACTAGCGTACACCGTAAGAGCAAACCTATGCTCTGGAGTTCAGAGTAACATGAGCAACCCTTCTCTGATAAGAGCTAACTGAGCTCCGATATGTGCCGGCCTCGCTCTGATACCACGCTGACAGGACCCATCCCAATCTCCTCGGGATTAACGCGGGATGACCCTGCTCCCGGCTGACACGAAGTGTCAGACAAGGGATATTTCTGACCTTTGCCCTCCCGGGCTATCAGAGTACGCCAGGATCCGGAGGAGGTATGTGATATCTCGGTCGCTGCTACAGTCCACACCGTATCCAACCTGAAGGGTATTAAAAACAGAAAGCTGTGAGTGGACAAAAAGTAATAAGTTTCGTAAAAAACATTTATAAAAGACCTTTATACCCTTCACTAAAAAGCATGCATGCATAGTAAAACTATTTATCCAAACACATATGTTAAAACATCCATAATTAGGGTCTCAGCCCCAAATTCTGTACATACAAGTCACACGGGCTTCTGCCGAAAACCATTTACTGAAAACCATAACATACTAACCATATGTGGGATCTCAGCCCAAAACCATTTATCATCATAAACACAATTTACCAAACCAATTGAAATCATGTTTATCCATTATATTTCATATCCAAGAACCTGTCACGGTAAAATAGAGCTACACGTGTGCTAACGGGGGTCTCAAACCCAAGTCTCTCCAGGGTCCATCCAGGTCAATGTCCGTAGATCAATGACCCTCCCTGGAGGTAACGAACCATGCCCATCTTGAGAGTAAGGAACCCAACTGGGGGGCGACTCCACTCAGTTAGTGCTCCGTGACTACTCCGTGGTCCACCTAGGCCAACGACCCTCCCCGGAGGAGACAATTATATATAAAGGATGGCATATGAAAAACCTTTTGAAATCATTATTTAAATCTTTCTAGGATTCATGCCCGGCCCCCATAAGCCGTCATAATCCATAAAATCTTTTCCAAGGGTTCATGTCGGTTCCCATAAACCGTCATGACCCGTAAATCCATTTCAGGGGTTCATACCGGTTCCCATAAACCGTCATGACCCATAAAAACCAATTGTAACACATAGCTGGGCGCTAGACACGAATCCACATAGAAACTGGACCTCCGGTCCGAATCGTAAACCAACTGGGCCTCTGGCCCGATGCCTCGTTAAATCAACTGGACCTCAAGTCCGAGAGTTCATAAATCAAGTTTACCTTTCCAAATCCAAAATCATTTCATTAAACCATTTCCAAAACCATAAGAATGGAAAAACAGAGTCAAACCGAAAAAAACCTCGATTTACGTGCAAGCACGTAAATCGCCTCGAAATACGTGAAACCATATAATTCACCAATATCCAAATCAACATCATAGAATCACATCAAAATCCATATAAAATATTTATGCATGCATCACAGTTTAGAAATCAAGGTCCACTCACAGACCGTCCGAGCTGCCGTCTCGATTTGCGTGCCATAGGCTCTCCCGAGCCGATCACTGTCACCGGGACCCCCAAACCTGTCCAAATTTTAATAGAAGGTTACTAACTACATAATTACCTCCTACCGAAGCCCTGTAATTTTCTCAAACTTTTAACTATTTTTAAACCGATCCTAAACCTTCCGACAGCCCGAAACCTATCGAAACGATGTCCGATTGACACGAAACCAGTCCCAAAATGTTCGTTACATCGAATAGAGTGTTTCACATGTTGACAGTTGACAGCATTTCCAAATAGTGTCTCACGTGCTCCCACGCGCCCTGGGAAGTCACCTGCGCGTGAGATCACGCGCGGTGAGCAGTGTCACCAACAACCTCCTGCCGACCGGGTTTGCTGGTTCGAACCAGACCAGACCGGCTCGACCGGTTCATCGTTCAAAACCGTCCATTTCTACTCCATTTCATTCATTTTTCATTCCAATACCTTCCTAATACCATTTCTAATCTTTTTAGCTATTAAAATGGGATAGAAAACATCGAAACCCGTACCTTAAAGCTCGGCCATGGTGGCTGGATTTTCCCCCGCCGTTCACGGCTGTTCCAGGCCGTCCAACGCCTCGAAACCAATCCCATTCATCTTCAGGGATCCCCAGAAATGTACCCAAATCATTAGTTTCAATTAAAACCCAATAGAAACCGATTTCCAATTTTGAACAAAACTTACCTCACGGGTTGGATCTCCCCGCCGTGGCCACCGCCGTCCCCAGCCGTGGCTCGCCGTCCCAGCCTCTCAGTCCTTCCCTCCACTCACTCACGGTCACACCCAAGCTAGGAATGGTGATGAGGTGTGTGTGTTTCGGTTTTTGAAAGAAGAAGAAGAAAATGAGATGAAAATGGTGATGGTGTCGTGGAAGAGAAGAGAGAAGAAGGTGATGTGATCAGATGAGAGAAGAGAGGATTGATGGTGAGGATTGAAGGATTAATTGGTAATGGATGGTTAGGATTTGATGATAGATGGATTAATTATATAATAATCAATATAATAATATTTTATTAAGTAGATCCATTTTTTAGGGAAATTAGCCAATGGGATGAGTGACACTTGTCACTCATCCATGGGACCCACTCAAAATATCTGGCCAATCAGAAAAGGCCAAATCATCACCGTCTCGAAGTACGTGCATAGTGAAATCGACCTTCCGTGACCTATAACTCTCCCGTTCGAAGTCCAATTTCAGCCTACCGCCTGTCTATGGATTCGTATCATCCCGATCTACGTAACGGTCCTTGGGCCTCGGCCATTGGACCACTCGGTCAAAAAGTCAACATTTCGCTGCTTTTATCTAAAATTACCAAAATGCCCCTGAACTTCCGAACGTCATAACTTCCTCCTCGAACGTCGGAATTGAACATGCCACCTGTCTATGAACTGGTGACGTCACGAACTACGTCACGGTCATCGGTCAAAGTCCATTTGACCGCTAGAATGAAAAGTCAACGTTTTACCCACGCTAGGGGTAAAACGGTCATTATGCATTGTTCGTCTGATTTCCCTAACTAATCACGAATTAACCTCACTAATCGTGATTAGTCACTAATCTAATCTAAGAATTTGGGACGGGTCGTTACATGCAGAGCATGTGGCGCACAAGTGTGGAGTGTGTGGCTCACACGTGTGGCACGTTCAATGTGTGTGAGGCGCACTGTGTGTGAGTGGGGCTCGTGGTAGCGCGTGGTTTTGCGTGGCCACGTGTGGTTGCGCATGGCCGACACATGTGACATCCTGCTGGCGCTTGCGGGCGCGTGGGAGGGTTTCAAGACCCTCCACCGGTGTGTGGCAGTGCGTGGGACCCTTTCCTGGCCCACGACATTGCGTGGGAATATTTTTAGATCATTTAGGATCATTTTAGGCAGTTTTCCAGCCCCTAAAAGTTACATGGAGTTGGGTTTTGACTCTCAGCAGCATATAGGCGCTGTTTTCCGGGTCCCGCAACATGTAGGTACTGTTTATGGAGGTATTGATGGTTTAGAATGTGTCTAGGACCGTGTTAAACAATTTTAGACTTCGTTCAGACCACCCTTGAGTAGTTTGACTTATATGTTAGGTTTGTTATTAATTACAACCATTATGGGTGATTTCCTGGGAAAAACATACTTGGGAGCTCGAGAGTTGTTCGATTTTTCGGGTGATCCAACTCCCCGACTAGTGTGAGTGGACCCCCTTCCCTAAACCTATGTTTTGATATTATCTTAGTCGCACGTTTTACAATGATTTCTTTATAATGACTTTGAGCATGCATGTTTTATTATGCAATATTGATGATATATGGTTGTTGTTAATGATTGCTATGCCTATATGGTTTTTCGATAGAATGTGGTATGATATTATAGTATGCATAGTCGTATAGTGGTGAGTTACATACTGCATTGCATATGAGTCACATGCGCTGTTCGCTATGCTAGTTAAAAAGCACTAGTCCTGTCTCCAAGCTCTAGAGGACTCATGGTAAGGGTGCATTGCACCCAGTCCTTCATGTGGTCATGGTACGCGAGCAGGATACGTAGTGTATGCTCAGAGTATGGGACTCGAGGCGACTCATGAGCATTGATGACGTGGGTGGATATTGTGAGTTACTTATGGTTTCTACACGGCTCATCTATTTGTATCGTTTAAATTATTAATAAGTGATTTACGTTATATTTCTTGTATTACGTGCAAGTATGTTTAAACTGTATTTGGGGTTTTACTTAAAAACGAGGGGTTAAAATATGCTTTCGAAATATGGTTTTACATTGGAATAGAATATGGGTCCACTCACCCTTGATTTTTTAACCCCTCTGATATTGATAGTGTGCACGCATCCCGAGGAGATTTAGTAACTGTTCTGACATTCATTCCCGAGTCGTGGGATGAAGTTGACAACGACTGGGTGCCTCAGGTGGTAAGCGTAATGGTATGATCATCAAGGTTGACCCCGCTTTATGCTTCCGCTAGTTGTGAATCAGCTTTGCTTTTATTCATTTGGCTTCGTCATCTACACATCGTCGTCCAGATGTCGGCCAACACTCATCGATCTCTGTGCATTAAATGGACTTTTCAGATTGGGGAGTGTCATGAATCCTCAAAATTACGGCCAAAACTCATCCTTCGTCTCAAAGAGTTTCCTACGTCCAAATTCCCTTCTTTTGGGCTTAACATGATTGCAAGGTTCCCATAAAAGGCATTAGGATCCATACTATCAAGTTTCCAGACCGCAAATAAGAGCTCAAAATAGGAACCCGCCGAGGGAGTTTGAGGTTCACATGTTTTAGGGGTTTCCATCCTCCAAATACCACCATGCTGCAACGTTTTTCCCTCAGGATCTCCTCCCTTCAATACCTCATTCATTTTTTGGGTCTTCTTCCCTCAACTCAAGCTCTCACTCTCACGGCCACACCTTTCATGGTGTTTTGCCCATGGCCACCGAAAACACCACATCACACCCACACACAAACACCCAATAAATAGAGGGGTAAGTCGGTGGAGGGACCAAAATATCAGACCATTCTAGAGCTTGACACATGGCAACATCCAATAGGTCTTTGTTGCAAAATGACCAAAATGCCCATCATGCACAAATTACCAAAATACCCTTAAGGGTTTTCAATCTGAATCAACCTCATACGTTCTCCGATTTAGGTGTGTCACCTGTCTACGGATTCAGGATCTTGAGACTTTTGTAACGGTCGTCTCGAAATTCCCAATAGACGTCCAAATCAAAAATTCAACTATTTGACTTAACATGGGAAAAATCATCATTTTACCCAATTTTTCCAAATTTCTTCCCTCAAGATTTGGGTCGTTAAAAGAAGAGTGTAAATGTTGGCCTGAACTTTGGGCCTGGATCAGACTTGGTTGCAATAAGGACTAATTCAGATTGTGGTGCGTTTAGGCTTCCAATATGGACCTAGGTTATCTTGGGCTAGCAAAACACTCACACCCAAGCCTACACACCTGACAAGTAGCCCATAAGTGAGGAAATCAAGGCCTAACAACACTTGTTGGAGAAAAATGATAATTTCGCATTTTTTATTTCTAATTTTAGGTACGGAATGTAACACATATCATCAGATGCTAGAGGAAAGCATCGATTATTATCTCAACGAATTGATTATTATCACATGATATGGACACATGATACGTCTTTCATCACCGCAATGACTATGTGTAAAGGTAATGAAACTGTCAATCCCATTCAAATATTGATAAGAAGATCTATCCAACATTTGCGAACATCAATTGTCCATTTTGCATGCTTTCGAAAATTATAGTCAACATAAGTAAATGTGTTAACAATGTCCTATAATTAGAGCAAGTTAATATCAAAACCTACTCATCTCCTTACGCCTCCAACGATTTGGCCTTATCATATTGATAAGTGCACGTTCTGTGCTGCGTAGTTTGTGACTTAAGAGGCTAAGTTTCGACGGAGGGAAATTTCGGTAGTATCTCCCTACAATTCCCAAAATGAATGACGTGGATATGTTAAATGAATATCTATTACGCATTCAGAGTTAGTGTTAGTGTTAAAACAAAGTTTAGGCTACAAATCTTTCCAAAACCCCACAAAATCATGTTATTTTTAATTCTTTTTTCTAATTTTTATTTTTGTTCATTTTATATTTGTTCATTTTTTTTTCATAATATACTTGTTTATAATTCTTGTACTTGTTTATGTTATATTTGTTCATTTTATATTTGTTCATATTATACTTGTTTATTTTTTATCTTTATACTTGTCTATAACTTTTATTTATTTCTTATTTTTATACTTGTACATAACTTCTATTTCTATACTTGTTCATAATTGAGGACAATGTAAAATTTACGTGTGGGGGAATGATTTACAATTTTAATTGTGCAATAAATTTGTTTTATAAAATTTCACAAAAAAATAAATTAAAATAAATAAATTAGTATTTGCTTGTCTTTTTTCATTTTAACTTAGTGTTTTTACTATTCTTAGGATGCCCTTTAACCTGTCAATGATATAAATGAAGGAAAAACGCTTACGTTATGGCTATAAGATGATCACTACAACTTGAGTTCGTTTGTTAATACTTTGTGATTAAGCGTTTATGGCTTGTAGATGATACATGTAAATTGGTACATAAGTGAGCATGTTAAAATAAGTATGAATCATATGAACCTTATGTGAGCTTTAAAACTTTTTATACATCTTTGATGAGTGATTCATGAAGTTTTTGTTTAAATTGATACACATATGCCTCTTAACTACTTGCCATAGTTTTTAATGAACTTGAGACTACTAGAAATTATTCTTTGTGATTTTCAAAGCTTTTAAGTCAATAAACTCTCTAATTTTGGACATGATTAAGGCGTTAGGGTTAACACTACAAATTCAACATCTATGGTCCCTATTTGTCTGCACAAGTTGCGATTCCCTTAGTTTTAACATTTGAGCCCACACAAAGCCTTTCTTTCATCACTATGATTATCTAAATACTTGAGCTTAGTATATACATCATTCACCCTCGGTTTAAGACATGAAGATGGTTTGAAAAGAAATTGATGAGGTTTTGAATACTTTTATGTCTATTATATAGATTTACTTACTCAAACTTTGTTGTATTATTGGCACATTTTATTACTTTGATATATGGAAAAAAAAATTAGGGAAAAAAAATAAGAAAACGCAATGTTTTGAGTCTCTCTCAAGGTAATAAGGTTTGATCAAGTACAAGTTTGAGTTAAATACCTTACATTTGTAAATCCGACACAAAGAATGAATACGAGGACAAACATCATGGAACTTGGCCTACGTTCGAAGGGATGGATTATTAATGTCATTGCACTAAGGACAAGAAGTTATGCTACATTTTTGGAGTCTATTGAATCTTGGAACGAATTTGAGCACCATCTTTCCTATATGTAACGACCCGTCCCAAAAATTTTGTGATTATCGAGATTCATTAAGGATTAATCGAGACTAATCAGGATTAGTTTAGGTGAAATGACGTTTTTGCCCCTAGAAGGGAAAAATGTTGACTTTTGACTTGGGAGGTCAATTGTACGTGGACTAAGGTCCATTATATAGATCGAGGGATTACGAGTACGTAGAGAAGTGACATGTCGAATTAGGACGTCGTACGAGAAAGTTACAGGTCTAGAACGATTGTACGAATTGTTTTACGGTTACACAATTTACAAGGCAGGTTGATTTTTGTTTCTTGTGGGCCTAGATATTTGTTTCCAGATCCAATGGATGAGTGACACTTGTCACTCATCTATTAATCCTTACCCCACATTCATGCACATATTTCCCTTCCCTTTTGTTCAAACCACCTGAAACCCCACCCCAGTCATTATCATCATTTTCATCTTCCTTGCTCGTGTTTGATGGAAACAGAGAGTGAGAGAGAGGTAATAGGAGACTGAGAGGGATGATGGATGACAGCGGATGACAGGACCCATCCCAATCCCCCCGGGATTAGTGCAGGATGACCCTGCTCCCGTCTGACACGAAGTGTCAGACAAGGGATATGTCCGACCTTTGCCCTCCCGGGCTATCAGAGTACGCCAGGATCCGGAGGAGGTATGTGGTATCTCGGTCTCTGTTACAGTCCACAATCTGATGTCAACCTGAAGGGCAGTCAAAACATTAAAAGCTGTGAGTGGACAAATATAAAGAGTTTATAAAAACATTTCATAAGAAGACATTTGTACCCTTCAATAAAAAGCATGCATGGATTCGAAAACCGTTTAACCAAAGAAACCATATATGGGAACTAAGCCCAAAACCAAGGTTGAAAGAACCATCATGAAAACGACCATACGGGCCACTGCCCAAATCCACAAGGGACTCGGCCCAAACCATAAGAAACCAACCATACAGGCCACTGCCCAAAACCTGTGTAAACACACATCATATATCATATCATATATCTCATAAAGCATACATCATATATACATATAATTTACACAACCAATCCTGTCACGGTTTCCAAAGCTACGCGCGTGCTACCCAGGTCTCAATCCGAGTCTTCTCAAAGTCAAGATCAATGTCCTAGACCACTGACCCTACCCGAGTTAATAGTAACCATAGCCTTCCTGAGAGTAAGGAACCCAACTAGGGGGTGACTCCACTCAGTCGGTGCTCCGTGACTACTCTGGGGTCCACCTAGGCCAACGACCCTCCCCATAAGAGATAATAGAAGTAAAGGAAGGTATATGAATACATAAATATACATAACATAAACGTTCATGCCCGGTTCCCTTGAACCGTCATGATCCATAATGACCTGACAAAGGTTCATGCTGGTTCCCATAAGCCGTCATGAACCACAATGACCTTTCCAGAGTTCATGCCGGTTCCCATAACCCGTCATGAACTTGGAAATCCATTTAGGGTCCCTGACCCGAAATCATCAGTGTAAAACAACTGGGTCTCGTGCCCGAACATATGACTCAACTGGGCACCGTGCCCGATATCTATGGGTCAGTCACGACTCTGATCATAGTGATGCGTTCAACCATTCATCCAGGACCGCCCTCAATCCTGGTATGTCGCCGTGAACGTATCAACCGACGCGACCACCACAAGATCATGGTGCACTCATCACTGATCGATATCCTGAACCGTCAGCACTCCGAAGTCGAGTCTCCCCAGGCTGCCCGACCACGTATCGTGCATCGTGACCTCTCCAGAAGGAACACATCACAATCTGGAGGCGAGCGTCGTATCGTCGATCGCCGTGCACATAGCACCCGTCGCGGCTACGATTTAGAACCGAAGGTCGTAAATAGCGTCATATGCCCGAGACAAAACTAAATGGGTCTCATACCTGAGTTTATCCTTTTAGAAATCCAAAATATTTTCATTTAGACCAATAAAGAAATACCGACCCGTATAGACACCGTATAGGGCCGAAACCTCGAAATACGTACGTATATGTAACCACATACAAATGCAGCCATGGAATCATCAAACATGTAATAAAACATATAATAAACATTTATGCATCCACCAATTTAGAAAACAAGGTCCACTCATAGACCGTCCGAGCTTCCGCCTCGATTTGCGTGCTATACTGCTCCCCGAGCCGATTACCATCATCGGGACTCCCAAACCTCACGGGTTCACCTGCCGTGAGCCACCATGGCAGGCCGTCGTGTCCTCCTCATCATCCCAGTCCTTCCTCACTTCCTCACACTCACTCACGGGCCCACAAGATGAATAATGGTGAGGTGTGGTGGTATGTGTGTGGTGTGGTGTTTGAAAATGGAGGATGAAGAAAATGGTGGGGGGTGCGGGTTTGAAGAAGAAAAGAAGAAGAAGATATCTGATGGGAGAGGGAATTAATGGATGGTTGGGATTTAGAGATTAGATGAGAGATGGAGGGCTAGGATTGAATGATAATTGGATTAATTATAAAATAATCAAAATAATAATATTTAATTACTTAGATCCACAAATTAAGGGATTTAGCCAATGGGATGAGTGACACTTGTCACTCATCCATGGGACCCACTCAAAATATCTGGCCAAATCAGAAATGGACACCTCATCACCGCCTCGAAGTACGTGCATAGTGAAATCGAACTTCCGTGACCTATAACTTCCCCATTCGAAGTCTGATTTCAGCGTGTCGCCTGTCTATGGATTCGTATCGTCCCGATCTACGTAACGGCCTTCGGTCCTCGGCCATCGGTCCTCGGCCATCGGACCTTTTGGTTAAAAAGTCAACATTTGCCCCTTTTTGACCATAATTACCAAAGTGCCCCTAAACTTCTAAACATCATAACTTCCTCCACGAACGTCGGAATTGAACGTGCCACCTGTCTATGAACTCGTGACGTCACAAACTACGTCACCTTCATCTATCAATGTCTGTTTGACCGCCCGAACGAAAAGTCAACGTTTTGCCCACGCCCAAGGGCAAAACGGTCATTCTGCATCGTTCATCCGATTTTGCCCAACTAATCACGGATTAGCCTCACTAATCGTGATTAGTCACTAATATAATCCTGGAATTAGGGACGGGTCGTTACAAGGGAGCCACAACGGTTGGTTGAAAAACAGCGAAACCTAGGTAAGCCGTGAGGTTGATTTTTAGGTTTTTCGTTTTGAGGCCCTAGAACTGTAAACTGATTACATGGTTGGCTTCTCTGAGGTT
Source organism: Prinsepia uniflora (assembly GCA_032719365.1). NCBI lineage: Eukaryota > Viridiplantae > Streptophyta > Magnoliopsida > Rosales > Rosaceae > Prinsepia > Prinsepia uniflora. The sequence goes on along the minus strand of CM064872.1, from coordinate 31,051,107 downwards.
GTACGAATGGGTTGGGGTAGAAATGGATCAAAATGGACATCGTGGATAGTTCTAGGACGTGGTTGCAAGTTGGCCGTGAGCTTCGAGCTTGGCTTGAGAGGTTGGAGGTAAGTTCTTACAATTTTAAGCTTGATTTCTGATTACTAGGACCGTTTAGAGTGTTTTGGTGAAAAGATGGCAAAGTTTGGTTGAGAAATTGCATAGAACAGGCCAGGTCAGGATTTGAGTCACGTGACTCGGTTATAGGGTCGCGGGTCGACTCGACCAGAGGAAGGAGACATGATCATGACAGGCCACGTGGCCAACCAAATGGTGACACGAGGCAGGGTGTCAGGTCGAGTCAGCATCGACGTGACAGTGCCATGTCATCAATTTCAGACCACGTGGACTAGTCAAGTGGTGCCACATGGCATTGTGTTAGAGGTTTTCAGGTGACGTGGTAAGTCCACGTCAACCCTGTCAAACCACGTAAACCAGTGAGGTGGTGCCACGTGGCAACTTATCAGAGTTGTTAGAGTGATGTGGTAGTGATGGCGTCATCATATGACACGTGGCATCAGTAAGGGAATGCCACGTGGCAATTGTTAGGTTGTCAGATGTCAAGATGACGTCAGTTAGGGCTGACATCAGCAGATGATGTCAGCGTAGACCAGGTGTGTGCGAACTTTGACCGGCATGTGGGCACGAATTTTGAGGTCAAACTAGTGTTGTTCGAAAGATTTTGACGATGTGAATCCATTGGTGGTGGTTTTAGGTCGATCAGAGATCGTTAAGTTGGTGTTTTGAAGGGTTTTCTCCTCGGGAACTATGTCCAGGTTGCGTTTTCGATTCCGAGGTTTTTGAGGGTTTATTGTATGGACTTATATGGATTGTTAGTGACCCTCGGCTTTGATTTGGACAGGCCCAGACATTCCAAAGGCTTCAGATTGATTTACGGCGCTGGTTTTGAGCACCTTGCGTGGACCGTGTGTGAGTAGACGTTTGTTTTATAATTGTAATGCATACATAAATGTTTTAAATTCTTTATCGTATGATTTGAATGATGATTTGATATCGTTGCTTGATGATTTTATGGATTTAAATGCCAGTTTATGAACGATTTTACGGATTTACGTGAAAATGGCATTTTGGGCTTGAGACCCATATTGATCATGATTTGATTGATTAAATGATTTTGAATATTGTGAAATGAGGAATGGACACCCTTTTTATGATGTTTGTGGAAACTGTTTTTTGGGCTGAGACCCTATGCATAACAGTGATTTGATTTGAGATACAATATTTTATGAAAATGTGTTTCCACTGTTTTTACTATGACCATTTTTTGAGATAATTGAGATGACTCTAGTAGGAATGTGTTTCTCCGGAGAGGGCCTCCGGTTTTGAATGTTTCCCCGAAGAGGACCCTATGATATGTTTCTCACCTCTAGGATGCGCTGTGTCCCCCCTCTCCCCTGGAGAGGTCACGATGCACTACTTGTTGCAAGTAGCCGTGGGAGGCTCGACTCAAGAGCGCTTATGATGTATGAGATCAATCGTTGATATGTTCACGACGATATGAACGTCGGCCGTAGATGTGTTCAATGCAATGTGCTTGGACGTGAGCTGTCCTGGAGCTTCATTCCACGCGTTTCTTGGATATCATGATTGATGATAATATGATGGTATGACACAGATGTGGGATATGAGAATGGGTCAGGATTTTGATTTGTGGATTTGTGTCCACATGTTTTTCACATGTGTTGGTTTTACGATGAAAGCATTTATTTTCACATATGTACTGTTTTACCTGAAAGAAATGGTTTAATTGATATGCATGCATGCTTTATAAAATAGAGGGTTAAATGATGATTTTTTGAAATTGGTTTTCCAAACTGTTTATTTTTGTCCACTCACACTTTTTATTGATTTTGGCACCCACCAGGTTGATCGCGGATGCATGCTGTAGTATAGACCGAGGCACATGAAGCTGCGTACTCTAGAAATCCCGAGTGGGTCACGGTAATATCCCTGGTCTGACATGTGGTGTCAAATGGAAGCATGTCCTCCCTCGTTAATCCAAGGGGATTAGGGATGGATCCTGTCATATATATTCTTTGCCTCTACACATAGTCCTATTACAACCTTCATAAAGACCTTATGATGCTTAAGATGGTAAATTTTGATTAGTTGAGTTTATTACTTGAGTAAGCTTATGGTTTTGGTTCATTTGTGAAAGTATGTTAAAATTTTATCTTAAGGTGTTTGTTTGAGATTTTGCAAAAATAGTTTATTTCTATTATGTGAGCATCTTTTCTCACATTCCTTGAGTGCAAACACAAACCCTTACAAAATTGATTGAATTTATGAGTGCATATCCTTGTGAGGTTATTCATACTTGTTTTATTCATGTTGCGGCATGTTTGCTCATTTCTTATTTGTTGAAACACTTTGTTACCGTTTATTAACTCTTGAATTCCATATGCTTAAATGCCTTCTAGTGTAAATCTTTTATGCCATGAATATAATAAGGAAATTTTGAGACAAATGGTTAATGGCTTAATTTTTTAAAATTCTTAGTTTAATTTTAGTATTTGTTAGGGACTAGAAAAGTTTAAGTATGGGGGTATTTAATAGGCTCTTAATTGAGCTTTATTTTATATCGTTTTATACCCTTTATAATTCTTTTTTAATATTAAATTACCAAACAATTGGAGAAAATAATGTATTTTGTGGGAAATTTATAGAAATAAATAAAGCTTGGAATTCTGACCATTTTGGCGAAGGAATCGTCCCAAGCGGAGTTAGAAAAAAGAAATTATGGACGAAATTTGGAGGGAAGTTACTAACTTAGCCTAAATTCACATTTATTTGCAGTTCAACCCATTTTGTGCAAGGCCCAGAAACCCAATTGCGTCCCAGAATCGCACCAGCCCGCTCGTATGCCCATCCGACCAAAATCGGAGCCTAGCGAAGCCCAAAACGCGCGAACCAAATCGCCCCTGCCCAGCCCTCAGCCCAAGTTCTGCTTCGAAGAGCACTGGCAGAGCTCCTAATCTTCCGTTTGGCACGTGTGCGTCGAGAGTCTCTACCTTCTATCAACGTGTCTCGTGCGAAGCCCACCCCTCCATGTTAATGCGCGCCTCCCGATTCTACCTGCCGAAAGTCTCTACCTTCGTGATTGGTTCAATATGTGCATAATGTTAGAGTTTTGATAAAAATTGTATTTGAAGGAAGTCTATTTTAGAAATAGTTTAAATAATGTGATTGTTAATTTTAATTTAATTCTTAGTTAGTGTTAAAACATAGTTTAGGCTACAAATCTTTCAACAACCCCCCTAAATGATATTATTCTTTATTCTTTAATCCTTTAATTAATTAATTCTTTATTCCTTAATTCTGTAATTCTTTATTCTATAATCTTCATTTCTTTAAATCTTTATTCTTTAATTCTTTAATTCTTTAATTCTTTATTCTTTAATTGGTTAATTCATTTATTCTTTAATTTTTCAATTCATTTATTCTTTAATTTATTAATTTTTTAACTTATTTATTATTTGATTATTTAATATTTATTATTATTTTTTCACTAACCATTATTAATGTTCCCTAATTTCTGCGGTTAAGAATAATCCCTATTTACCGATACTACATCTACAAAAAAAAAAATTAAATTGTATATACTTGAATTACGTGTTTATATAAATATGTAGTTTGAGCGTTATCATAATACCTAGTGCTTTATCACATTATCTTGCGAGACAACTCGTGTGTAGAGGTGGAGACAGACGCTCACACCATAGTCAATGTTCTATTGGGTAAGCAGCTTGCAGTAGATGATATGGCTTGCATTATTTTCGATATTTCTGAAATTGTTAAAAGGATAAGACGAGTTCAATTTCGGTATACTCCTCGCCAGGCTACTAGGGGCCGCATCTTGTTGCCTTTGTTAATTTAATTTTTTTTTTCTTCATATTATGTAATTTTTTAAGTAAATATATTTAAAATAAGAAAAAAAACATACAACGACCAAAATGTTTTAAGATTAACTACCATTTTTTAATTTTTTAATTTATTTACTACTTTTTACTACTTTTTATTATTGTTATAATTAGCTAGGATGATATAAAGTTTAACTTTTAACTTTTTTTAACGTAGTTTGAAAATTTAAGCAAAAGTCCCTTTAATATATTTTTTAATTTAAGACTCAATAAAGTCTTAACAATTATGGACATATTAAAATACAAGTAATTTAAAAAAAATACAAAACAAAGAAATTAAATATATTAAGTAAAGTCAAGTGAGTCTAATTCTATTGGTAAGAGCATTCACTTGCATACCAATGTTCTTAAGTTTGAATTCTTTTGCACATGTAAGATACACTATTTTTTAGTAATGTTATTTTGATATACTAAATTGACCACATTTGATGATATACTTGATGTGATAATCAATTAAAGGTGAAATGGGTGCACCGAGTGATTTAATTTATTAAAATAACACTATTCATTAATTGCTACATCAAATGTGTCACTAAATATAATTAATTTACTGACAAACTTGACGTAGCAATAAATGAATAGTGATGTGGGTGCACAAAGTGATTTAATTTATTAAAATAATATCATTAATTAATTGTCACATCAAGTATGTCACTAAATATGATAAATTTGGCGTGACCAAATATCATTACTCTTATTTTTTAATCATGTCAACTATGTCCCTAGTTTTTTTTTTTTACTTCTTTATTTCAAGAATAAATGAAATTGTCTTGTCTTTCTAAATCTTTGTATCTTATTTATGAATAACAAATAACGAGAAATGAAAAAGAAAAGAACAAAGTGAGATGAAAAGTGGGAAGGGAGTTTAACCGCCAAAAGTTGGGATTAATTGTCAATACAATGATATTGAAATACTTAGACATATTGGCTATCAACTTTACATTTTACGAGAATCAAATTTATGACCTCTCACATAATGTATATTAAAAAATGAGGTGATGAAAAATGGAGGCATAACATCTTCAGGGTTGGGAATCAGGTCTCGTTCTAATAATTGACTCAGTCACATGGTTGGATGAAAATATCAAACATTTTGCTCAATATTTCGCCGAATTTTTTTTTTTGGGGGGGGGGGGAGGGGAGGGGACACCTAAAGGTGGTTAAAGATGACTGTCACTGTTTATGAGTTATATATTATACAGGCTTTAAACTTGCAAGACGAGTGGCTTAGCTGAGTAGGTTTTATGGCCAGCCTTCTTTCCTGGGCATCTGGGTTCGAAGCCAAAGGTTGGTCGCTGCTGGTTAGTTTTTTTTTTTTCAACCATTCCTTCCAATTTTTCAACAAACTTTGGCCCTTTTTTTTCATTTTTTTCCCAATTTTAAATATATATATATATATATATATATCTCTATCCTTCCAATTTTTGAAAAAAATTTGGCCCTATTTTTTTTTATCTTTTTTCCAATTTTAAATATCTTTGGACTTATTTTATCATTTTTCTTCCATTGAAAATTATTCATGCTTATTGTTATGTTTTAAACTATATTAACATTAAATTATAGTATTTCCTTCAATTTATGTTTATATTTAAGATTTTATATTATTAGTCATCGTCAGAATTATATTGCATCATATTATTCATCATATACTTATTATAGCAAAATCATTTTATAATTTTATTAGTCATATATAACCATTATTAAGTATTTAAGTTTGTCCCAAAGTTTTATTAAAAATTTCCAACTTTTATACTAAATTTCCGTCATTTTTGTTAACAATAAACTATATCGATATCGATATTTAGAACGAGATATCCGTAAATTTGACTAGCGATATATCCGTCGTTGCCAAAGGTTGATAGCTGCTGGTCATATAGGTAAACGTTTGATACCCAACTCGATTAAAGATGGACTATATTTTGTGTGTGTGTGTGTGTGTGTGTGTGTGTGTATGTATCATGTAAAAAAAAAAAGAAAAATTCATTATATTATTGTAACAACTCGGACGTTCAACGAGGATAAAATCGAAAAAGAAAAATGAAATTGACCATTTGCCCCTACGACAAAGGGTTGATTTTTTGACAAAGGTCAAAATGTTGAATTTTTTATTGGTACGATTTTTGGTGATTCCGTAAACACCATTAGAAAGGTCTCGGTCTCCAGAGTATGTCAACATGCAGCATGCTGGAAATGGAGTTTGGACAGTTTTGTACTTGGTCTGGATTGCATAGGGGCAATATGGAAAATTGGTGAGGAAGGGTATTTTGGTAATTGGACTTATGAGATAATTTTTTTGGATGAATTGGATTGGGACAAGTGTCCCTTATCTATTTGGGTGTGGTGCCACCGACTCGTGTGCGTGTGTGTGTGTGTTGTGCGACTTATTTTAAGTGTTATGGGTGTGTTTGTATGTTTTGATGGTAGAACCTGAGAATGGAGAACCCTTCAAACATTGATCTTCATCTCAGAGCTATGGGAAATACAGAGAGGAAATGAGTGAAGGAAAAGGAGAGAAAAGGAACATAGAAGAGAGGAAGAAGAACCTAAACTCGAAATCCAGAAAACATGAAACCCATTATTTAGAATTTGAATCCAATTTTCGAGTTTGAAGGATTATTTACTGAAATTGAAGTTAGAATTGTGTTATTTGATCCTTGGCGAGGAGGATTGAGTTCTCAATTTATAGGACTGGACATGGGACCTAGAATCAATAAGTAGAAATTGGGCCGAAATGGGAGATTTCGATTCTTGCGTTTGGGTAAGTAAGTTGTGATTTCGAGATTATTGATCTGTAATTGGGATGGCTTTGACCTAATTCATTAATCAAAACACAGAAATTGGTGTAGAAATGGAGGATTGGGAACTGGGTCAGGTCGCGGTCGGGTCTAAGTTGCAGAGCTGACTAAGGTGGAAAACAAGATTGTAGCAGTATACTGTAGCAGCACGTGAGTCCCATGTGCAGCCACTTCCGACGACGCGTATGAGGGCGAGTGAACAAGAATCGCGAGGTACGGTCAACACGGATAACAATTTAATTGATATAACAAATATTTTGGTGTAGGTTTCAAATCAATCGGATACCATTTCAAGTTAGTTTTGGTTGTCCGAAGGTTTAGGGTTCGTTTTAAATTCATTTAATGACAGGACCCATCCAATCCCCCCGGGATTAACGAGGGATGACCCTACTCCCGTCTGACACGAAGTATCAGACAAAGGATATTTCCGACCTTTCCCCTCTCGGGCTATCAGAGTAAGCCAGGATCCGGAGGAGGCATGTGATATCTCGGTCTCTGCTACAGTCCACATCCGTTGTCAACCTGAAGGGTATTAAAAACAGAAAGACTGTGAGTGGACAGAAATAAAGAGTTTATAAAAACATATTTCATAAAAGACCTTTATACCCTTCACTAAAAAGCATGCATGCATAGTAAAACCATTTATCCAAACACACATGTTTAAATAACCATCATTATGGTCTCAGCCCCAAATTTCGGTAAATCCAAGTCATACGGGCTCGCTCCTGCCCAAAACCATTTACAGAAAACCATAACATCATAAACATATGTGGGATCTCAGCCCAAATCCATTTATCATCATAAACACAATTTCCCAAACCAATTGAAATCATGTTTATCCATTATATTTCATATCCAGAACCTGTCACGGTATAATAAAGCTACACGTGTGCTAACCTGGGTCTCAAACCCAAGTCTCTCCAGGGTCCACCCAGGTCAATGTCAGTAGATCAATGACCCTCCCTGGAGGTAACGAACCATGCCCATCCTGAGAGTAAGGAACCCAACTGGGGGGCGATTCCACTCAGTCAGTGCTCTGTGACTACTCCGGGGTCCACCCAGGCCAACGACCCTCCCCGGGGAAGACAATCATATATAAAGGATGGAATATGAAAAACCTTTTGAAATCATTCTTTAAACCTTTCCAGGATTCATGTCCGGCCCCCATAAGCCGCCATGATCCATAAAATCGTTTCCAAGGGTTCATGCTGGTTCCCATAAACCATCATGACCCGTAAAAATAATTTGTAACACATAGCTGGGCCCTAGGCCCGAATCCACATACAAACTGGACCTCTAGTCCGAATCGTAAACCAACTGGGCCTCCGACCCGATTCCATAAATCAAATGGACCTCAAGTCCGAGAGTTACCTTTTCAGATCAAAAATCATTTCATTAAACTATTTCCAGAACCATAAGAATGGAAAATCGGAGTAAAACCGGAAAACCTCGATTTACGTGCAAGCACGTAAATCGCCTCGAAATACGTGAAACCATATAAATCACAAGCATCCAAATCAACATCATAAAATCATAATCATAATCCATTTGGAAATCCAAAACCATTTCATTTAGACCAATAAAGACATACAGCCCCGTATAGGGCCAAAACCTCGAAATACGTGCCTATACGCAACCACACATCCTAATGCACTCATGGCATCAAAAACAAGTATTTAAAACATATAATAAGCATTTATGCATGCACCAATTTAAAAAACAAGGTCCACTCACAGACCGTCTGAGCTGCCACCTCGATTTGCGAGCCATAGGCTCTCCCGAGCCAATCGCTATCACCGGGACTCCCAAAACTGTCCAAATTTTAATAGAAGGTTACTAACTACTTAATTAACCTCCTACCAAAGCCCCGTAATTTTTCAAAACTTTTAACTATTTTTAAGCCGATCCTAAACCTTCGGACAACCCGAACCACATCGGGACGATGTCCGATTGACGCGAGACCAGTCCTAAAATCTTCGTTACATCGAATAGCAGATTTCATATGTTGAACACTTCCCCAAAATATGGCCCACGCCCCCGTACGGGCTCCAAGAAGGTCAAAACCCTGTTCATCGTCACCTACCTCCAGCTGAACCGGTTCATTGTTCACAGCCACTGTGCTGGACCGGCGTGACCGGTTTGGCAGTTTACCTCCCCTATTTTGGTCCGATTTCAACCCTAATTAATCCTATAATTCATATCTCTTCATTCACTATCATTTCTACTCATTAAACCTAGCTAAAACCGTCCAAAAGCCAAGGTTCCATTTTGAACCATACGGTTCAAACCTTCAAAACTGCACCCACGGCTTCACAGCCGTCCCAAGCTTCCTAAAACCTTCCTAATGACTTCCTAGCAACCTAATGGACTCATTAAAACCATTAAAAACCAACCATAATGCACAAATCGATTTAAAGGGGAAAAATGGCCTTACCGTGAACCTCTCGGGTTTCTCCTCCTCTCGCCGCCGTGGATGGTGGTTCTGGCCGCCCAACAATCTCCTCACCATCCTCACTTCACTCTGTCCTCAGTCATGGTCGAATGGGAAGGGTTGGATTGGTTTAAGGGGGTGGGGTAAGATCGGGTAATGGGTTTGTGTTTTGAATGGAAAAAATGGAATGGTCGATGCATGAAGGGGAAATGGTGTCCATTGGATGGGTGACACTTGTCACTCATCCATTAGGCCTCCATTAAATATCTGGGCCCCACTAAAGTCCAAAAGTTAAGTTATTTCGTAATTTGTGCAATAGTGCACTTGAACTTCCGTGAACCGTAACTTTGTCGTCGAACGTCCAAATTCGACGTACCACCTGTCTATGGATTCGTATCGTCACGACGTAACGATCCTCGGCCCTCGGCCAATGGACATCCCAGGTCAAAAGTCAACATTTGACCCCTTTTAACCAAAATTACCAAAATGCCGCTAAACTTCCGAACGACATAACTTCTTCCTCGAACGTCGGAATTGAACGTGCCACCTGTCTATGAACTCGTGACGTCCTAAGCTACGTCACGGTCATCGTTCAAACTCCATTTGATAGCCCGAACGAAAAGTCAACATTTTGTCCACGCCCAAGGGCAAAATGGTCATTTCGCATCGTTCGTCCGATTTCACTCAACTAATCACAGATTAGCCTCACTAATCGTGATTAGTCACTAATCTAATCTAGGAATTTGGGACGGGTAGTTACAACCTTCCCTCCTTAATTAATATCGTCCTCGAAATTGCAACCGACATAATTCCAACTGTTCTTCCCTCCTTAATTAGTTTCGTTCTCGAAACTCCAACTATTCTGATTCCACATCCACCCCGTGGAAAGTAGCATCGACCTCGAAACTCGTGTACACTCGTACACCAACTAACCAACATAAAACTCGTCTGGGACCAGACGTACACTAACACTCACATCGCATCTACTACATTCGACCACGTCGAATGACAGTAGTCATACGTTCCGAATTGACACCACTTGTCAAATCTACCGTTTTTTTTGACACGAACCACTCGACGGTTCCTTTCTCAATCTCAATCTATCCTGATATCTACTCCCACTGGGAGTCATCAGACCTCACACAACGATCCACGCTGACACCTCCGACAAACCGTCACCACTTGACAATCGGCAGTCGAAAACTAACACTATACTAACCCGTGGTTACACCGACCACCAACTCACTTAATCTGAGTACACGTTTACCAACAAAATACTCGACCTGTGTGTAACTGGACCCACCAGAATCACTATGACCCAATGCACAGTATCCAATGTCCAGTTCAAGTACACGACTAATCCAATGGTATCGGGACTAAGCCGACTACCAACACGCTCACCAACGTACCCATGGTATAACCTATATACCGTCACCAGGCAAGACAAGTCTACCTGGTATTGTACCTCGAACAACGTACAAGGTACGTACATCTACCCATCAACCAGACTACAACCACCTAGGTCATAGCCAATCACGTTTCAATTATGGAGTTCACTTGTCCAATCCAGCATTAGACAAATAGAAACTCCAAACCATCATCTATTTACAGATCCGAATCCGAAACCATCATTCCGTAAACCGGCATTTGGAATAACTATTCCGAACCCAAATATCCATAAAAGAAAATCCACAGTCAAGCTCTAGAATCAAATCCTGAATCGTCACCCAGAATCCGATTCCAAAACCCAAATCCAGAAATCCAATTTCAAGTTCCAAAATCAAATCCTGAATCGTCATCCAGAAATCTGATTCCAAAACACGAAATATCATTCACGTCTACCGAGACGCATCAAAATTGAACCTATCGGTTACCCGTTTAAACAATTACCTCAATACCTTTGATTGACTTCATAGGGAAGCCAATCCCAATATCAACGCATCTAGGCTGACCAAGATCCGACCACGTCGAAAAACTACTCAACTGAGTAATATACCATACGGGATTCACTTCGAAAAGAAGTTCAGTCCCATCACGCTCCACTCAAACATCCCAGTAAAAGTGATAAACTTTCCAACTATCTGAATCATCAAGATCACGATCCAGATCCATCACTACATCAATCGACCATAGACGTCATGATCCCTGATCGTCACGACGTCCAAAGTCCTCAACCATTTCCCACATCTAAACAGATCAGTCAACGACGAGATGCGTCGAGACTGTGAGTTCTCACTGATTACCTCGTATCAATCCTTGGCATTCCACCGGGGAAAAATCAAGGATGATCGAATACGATGACATCAAAAATTCATCCAACGTGAATGCAAACAACACTCGCTGCACTCACCACGTCATGTATCCTGACATCGTCTGCCACCAAGTAGATAATGAGGAATCTCAGTCACCTCACTTCGATATACTCACTCCACCTGATGACCCAAGACAAACCACAGGTCCACCAACCAATACACGATAGGTGTACTAGTGGCAACCAACAACATCTACATCATCAACATCATCTACCACCATCAATCATGGTAGAATCTGAGAAGTCACCCAAAATGACTTCGAAATTCCCATTACCAATGCGGAAAACCCGCATTCCACTCGTCACCACAATCGCAACCTCTCGCGATTCCGAAGTTCCAACCATGTCGGAACCAACACACTCGGACATCATCCACGTGTCCCCCAACTATCCGTGATCCACTCCCGAACCACAGATACCGAACATATGTCCATCTCGACGGAGTCACATTCCAATTCGCGACTCACAGTCATCACAATCACTGGTACCAGCACTAGTACCAGCACCAACGTACTAACATCAACACTAGTATCAGCAAACAGGCATCCACACTAGTATCAGCACAAAGTGTGCGAATCAGAAAACCCTAGATCTCCGCTCATACCGAGCGACGCCCCGTACCTCTGCTCGAAAAAGGAGAAACTCTGCCTCCGTCGTACCCAACAACTCTGGGTACAGTCACCCTGACATCTTATACGAGAAAAGGAAACGTCCCCTGAACGTCCCCGTCTCATTCTGCGATCGCACTGAGCCGTAATCGAGTCGAATCCAGAATCACTGCTCGTATATATGCGTTACTCACGCACCCTATATCATCGTCACGACTGACAATCCCATCGTCACAATCGTCACGCCAACCTGAGTCTACCCGACCTGATAAGACTCGACTACGTCCATCTATAGTAGTGTCTTCTACAACCTCGTGCAGACCTAACTACCAGGCATCACAATCGAGATTCGCATCCAACGGAATCAATCGATCGCACAAACTACTCCGTATCCCACTAAGGGATTCCATCGACAAGTACCAACCCTGATAACTTGTCCAACCAAACTCTCACCAGTCGTAACTCGACTCACCCAATGTTGTCTACCAGGTCATCCATGACCTTAGTTGCACCAAACCACAACTAAGTAGCACGACAACCAACTAGGTCTAATCGATAAGTACAACCCCGATTGCGAAGTGTGGTCCCAACACAAGCTGATATGACTAGACCGACTACCGAATCCAAATTCGAATAGTCGTCCAAGTCAAACCACTCGTCAACTCACATTTCCGAACCATACACCCAAGGTAGGGTTCCACAATCACACCTAGGGTCACTCTGAACCCAATTGCGAAAAGCAGTAAAATCCACGATTTGACTGACTCTACGGTCTCGACATCGAAAAGACGTCAATCCAATCCTACCGTAAGTTCCACTAGGATTCCTCGAATTCGACTGCTAACTGCCAACAGCAGTAAATCCATTCAACTCAACAATATCCGATCATCGGATGGTCACAACATCCCACCAGTCATCGGAACCGATCCTACGACATCGTGAAAGACGATCCCAACTAACCATCATACGATCGAATCTAACGTACTAATACGTTCATCCTTTCGTAGGGTCCCACACTGTCAACCCTGACAGAACTATGACAACCCCCGACATCAAATGCCGAACCAAGACATATAACGATACAGTCCTACTAACTATTGTACCGGCACCCGAACTATCAGGTAGATCACAAACTGTAGCCCCTTGAGATATCACATCCTCGACATGCGTACTACTCTAAGAGCAAACCGGGCTCTAGAATTCAGAGCAACATGAGCAACCCTGCTCTGATATGCAATCCTATGCTCTGATACCACGCTGACAATATCAGAGCGTCCTGGGTATCCCAAAAGCAAACCTGCTCTGATACCACGCTGACAGGACCCATCCCAATTCCCTCGGGATTAACGAGGGATGACCCTACTCCCGTCTGACACGAAGTGTCAGACAAGGGATATTTCTGACCTTTGCCCTCCCGGGCTATCAGAGTACGCCAGGATCCGGAGGAGTCATGTGATATCTCAGTCTCTGCTACAGTCCACATCCGCTGTCAACCTGAAGGGTATTAAAAACAGAAAGACCGTGAGTGGACAAAAATAAAGAGTTTATAAAAACATATTTCATAAAAGACCTTTATACCTTTCACTAAAAAGCATGCATGCATAGTAAAACCATTTATCCAAACATACATGTTTAAATAACCATCATTAGGGTCTCAGCCCCAAATATCCGTAAATCCAAGTCATACGGGTTCCTGCCCAAAACCATTTACAGAAAACCATAACATCATAAACATATGTGGGATCCCAGCCCAAATCCATTTATCATCATAAAGATAATTTCCCAAACCAATTGAAATCATGTTTATCCATTATATTTCATATCCAGAACCTGTCACGGTATAATAAAGCTACACGTGTGCTAACCTGGGTCTCAAACCCAAGTCTCTCCAGGGTCCACCCAGGTCAATGTCCGTAGATCAATGACCCTCCCTGGAGGTAACAAACCATGCCCATCCTGAGATTAAGGAACCCAACTGGGGGGTGACTCAACTCAGTCAGTGCTCCGTGACTACTCCGGGGTCCACCCAGGTCAACGACCCTCCCCGGAGGAGACAATCATATATAAAGGATGGAATATGAAAAAGCTTTTGAAATCATTCTTTAAACCTTTCCAGGATTCATGTCCGGCCCCCATAAGCCGCCATGATCCATAAAATCCTTTCCAAGGGTTCATGTCAGTTCTCATAAACCGTCATGACCCGTAAAAACCATTTGTAACACATAGCTGGGCCCTAGGCCCGAATCCACAAACAAACTAGATCTCTAGTCCGAATCGTAAACCAACTGGGCCTCCGGCCCGATTCAATAATCAAATGGACCTCAAGTCCGAAAGTTACCTTTTCAAATCCAAAATCATTTCATTAAACTATTTCTAAAACCATAAGAATGGAAAATCGGAGTAAAACCGGAAAACCTCGATTTACGTGCAAGCACGTAAATCACCTCGAAATACGTGAAACCATATAAATCACAAGAATCCAAATCAACATCATAAAATCATATTCATAATCCATTTGGAAATCCAAAACCATTTCATGTTGACCAATAAAGACATACAACCCCGTATAGGCACCGTATAGGGCCGAAACCTCGAAATACGTGCCTATACGCAAGCACACGTCCTAATGCACTCATGGCATCACAAACAAGTATTTAAAACATATAATAAACATTTATGCATGCAGAAATTAAGAAAACAAGGTCCACTCAGAGACCGTCCGAGCTGCCGCCTCGATTTACGTGCCATAGGCTCTCCCGAGCCAATCCCTATCACCGGGACTCCCAAACCTTTACAAATTTTAATAGAAGGTTACTAACTACTTAATTAACCTCCTACCAAAGCCCTGTAATTTTCCCGAATTTTTAACCATTTTTACGCCGATCTTAAACTTTCGCACAGCCCGAAACATATCGAGATGATGTCCGATTGACGCGAGACCAGTCCCAAAATCTTCGTTACATCGAACAGAAGATTTCATATGTTGAACACTTCCCCAAAACATGGCACACGTGCACGTACGCGCTCCAAGAAGGTCAAAAACACTGTTCATTGTCACTACCTCCAACTGAACCGGTTCACTGTTCACAGCCACTGTGCTGGACCGGCGTGACCGGTTCTGCAGTTTCCTCCCCTATTTAGGTCCGATTTCAACCCTAATTAATCCTATAATTCATATCTCTTCATTCCTTATCATTTCTACTCATTAAACCTAGCTAAAACCGTCCAAAACCCAAGGTTCCATTTTGAACCATACGGTTCAAACCTTCAAAACTGCACTCACGGCTTCACAGCCATCCCAAGCTTCATAAAACCTTCCTAATGACTTCCTAACAACCTAATGGACTCATTAAAACCATTAAAAACCAACCATAATGCACAAATCGATTTAAAGGGGAAAAATGGCCTTATCGTGAACCTCTCGGGTTTCTCCTCCTCTCGCCGCCGTGGATGGTGGTTCTGGCCGCCCAACAACCTCCTCACCATCCTTGCTTCACTCTGTCCTCAGTCATGGTCAAATGGGAAGGGTTGGATTGGTTTAAGGGGGTGGGGTGAGATCGGGTAATGGGTTTGTGTTTTGAATGGAGAAAATGGAATGGTTGATGCATGAAGGGGAAATGGTGTCCATTGGATGGGTGACACTTGTCACTCATCCATTGGGCCTCCATTAAATATCTGGGCCCTACTAAAGTCCAAAAGTTAAGTTATTTCGTAATTCATGCAATAGTGCACTTGAACTTCAGTGAACCGTAACTTCGCCGTCGAACGTCCAAATTTGACGTGCCGCCTGTCCATGGATTCGTATCGTCACGATCTATGTAACGGTCCTCGGCCCTCGGCCATTGGACATTCCAGGTCAAAAGTCAACATTTGACCCCTTTTAACCAAAATTATCGAAATGCCCCTAAACTTCCGAACGTCATAACTTCTTTCTCGAACGTCGGAATTGAACGTGCCACCTGTCTATGAACTCGTGACGTCCTAAGCTACGTCACGGTCATCGGTCAAAGTCCATTTGACCGCCTGAATGAAAAGTCAACATTTTGCCCACGCCTAGGGGCAAAATGGTCATTTCGCATCGTTCGTCCGATTTCACTCAACTAATCACGGATTAGCCTCACTAATCGTGATTAGTCACTAATCTAATCTAGGAATTTGGGACGGGTCGTTACGTTTAAAAACCCCAAAAAATTATGGGATTAAAATAGAAGAGATATGGGATGGTTAACGACCTTTGGATGTGAATTTCGATAGGTTTTAAGATTTATGGAAATTATGGAAATGTGTGCAAGTGGGATTCGATGATACGGAGGTGTGTGTGAGTGGACTTTGTTTCACTAAACTATTATGCATGCATACTTACATGATTTAAATGTGTTTCTATGCGATTTGAATGATATTTGAGTGATTGAGATTCTATGTGAGTATCGGTGATTTTACAAATATTTTATTAATATTTTATTACGCGTTTCTCAAGGATTTACGTAAATACTGTTTTGGATTCCGATTCGAATATGAATTTGGGATTTAGTATGAAATGTGATGTGGAAGATTATAGTGTTGGTATGTTGGTGATTTCTATATTATTTTGGATGGTATTTCAGAAACCTTTAAACGTTCGTTTTACAGTGTTACTCTAGTATGTGTTTTTGGATTTTGGTTTGAATTCTCGATTTGGGCTGAACAAAGTTTGAACTATGAAATAAGGTGGTTTTGGTGTATTTATGATTTTCTTATGATTTGTGAAGGATCTTCACAGAAAATACTTTCTATGCACGTTTTACGAGGCACATTGTAAAACCTGGTTTTGGGCTTTGGCCTAAGATTTTCATTCTGGATTTGACATGTGCTATTGATGTGTGATATTTTGAGTATGTGTTTCTCGGTACTCGTGATGTGTGAAATGTTATTTTTCTTGTGTTGATTGGATGTGAGTCTCAGACGTCAAGTCGGGGGCTCCGAATCTTGAGACTGATATTGCGTGATATTGTTATCGTGATAACTGATGTGAATGTGTTCGAGTATTGTGACTTGGTAGTCTCAGATTTCGTGCTGGGTTCCGATTCCTTAGACTATGTTGTGATGACTGGGACGTCGAGCCTGGGTCTCCCGTTCCCAAGCGAATGTGTGGTATGCCTACCAGCAGTGCACTTGTGATATGATGGCTGATGTGGTACTTGTGTATTAATGATGAGTTGGTTGTATGTGAATTTGCAGTGTGTGTACCTGTGGGGCAGTGGTGTCTTGTTTGTTATTGTGCATCGAGGATGGGTGATTGTGATATGTGTGGATTTATGTGATACTAGATATGGTTCGGTTATGTGACATTAATGTGAATGACTTTTTTGTCCATGACATGTTAGTATTTCATGGTTGAGTTGGTTTGTAATTAATGGTTGATTTATGGTTAAATGCTTTACAAGTGTTTTCACGTATTCGAGAACTATAAACTGTGTTTCATTTTAATCAAAGTGAAATGGTTTTCATATGCATGCATGTTTTTGAAAAATGGAGGGTGAAAGCTAGATATTTTCAAATTATATTTTTGAAATGCTTATTTTTGTCTACTCACACGTTTTCTTGATTTTGTGACCTTTTAGGGGCGCTACATGGGAATCGAGACTCGAGAGACGGAGGCATGAACTAGTGAGGTTTGCGTGTATCCCTTGTCTGATAAGGTTTCAAAATTATATCTTGATTCTTGTCAGACGGAGCAGGCCCAAATGTACTTTTCTGGTGTGTTTGTCAAGTGGGGTCCTATCATAATTCTAAAATTTTCATAGCCAACATTTAAAATAGTCCATTTGTTACTGATTCCACATCAAGATATTTTTTTATTATTATTAAAAAACTATTTAGGTTTTCCTTGATTACCCTATAGCTTGCCTTCTTTTTTTTCTCCAAAAATTATATTATGTTAATAAATATTTAAGAAAAAAATCTATTTTCAAAGTGTTTGTATTTCAAAAGGATAAATTCTTCATCACTTTAGTCATTTGTAAATAAAAAAAAATATTAATTGTATAAACAAATTGATTTCGTATTAGATGTTATGACCCGTACCGTTAACTTAATTTATTTACAGTATCATGAAAACAGTTTTGCAGTGAAAAAGGGATCTTACCTTACCTTGTCCACCATCCCCACTTGAGTCAAACATAACAAACAACTTGTTGCTTTGTTGTAGCTAAGTTTACACATGTGCACAACATGCATGCAAGTGAGGGAGTTTTAAAAATAGAGCAGTTTATGTGTGTGTGTGTGTGTGTGTGTGTGTGTGTGTGTGTGTGTGTGTGTGTGTGTGTGTGTGTGTGTGTGTGTGTGTGTGTGTGTGTGTGTGTGTGTGTGTGTGTGTGTGTGTGTGTGTGTGTGTGTGTGTGTGTGTGTGTGTGTGTGTGTGTGTGTGTGTGTGTGTGTTTATAGTGGCAGAAGGACACAGTATGTAACGACTCATCCCGAATTATCAGAATTAATTAAGAATTAATGACGGATTAGCGAGGCAAAACGGGGATTAGTCGAGGATTATCGGACGTTTGGGGCAAAATTACGATTTTGCCCCTGAACTAGGGCGAAAAGTCTAATTTTGACCCGGGAGGTCCGATGACCGAGGGCCAATGACCGTTACGTAGATCGAGGCGATACGAGTCCGTAGACAGGCGGCACGTCGAATTTGGACATTCGACGGAAAAGTTAAGGTGCATCGAAGGTCCGAGAAATTATTTATGCGGCACGCTTTCGAGGCAAAAGTAGACTTTTGTCGTCAAGTGGGCCTAGATATTTGGATCAGGCCTAATGGATGAGTGACAAGTGTCACCCATCCATTGCTCACCTAACACAGACACATGCATATCCATTCCCCCTCTCTATGTTCATCCAATCCAACCAACCTGATGAACCCCAAAATCCATTCCCTTTCCCTTTTGATTGGTGTGAGGCCTTGAGAGGAATTGAGGGGAGTGTTGGACTAAGGAAGGTGGTGGCAACAGCAGGGCCACCGTGGACGGCTATGGGAATTCACGGCCAAGGTAAAACCGTGACCCCTGTTTTGTTTCAAAGTTTGATTTTGGGTTTTGGACGTTTAGAATGTTAGTTGTTGATTGGGGGATGTTGTGAGGGGTTGGTTGAGTCATGTAGAGCGACAAAAAGTGCCCGAGGATGGCTGAGCCGGCCATACTACGGCCGTGAAGCATTTTCAGTGGCCACCCACCGAATTTCAATTTCGACCAAGTAGGCCCAATCCAAACCCAAAAACCTTCCTATCTTGATCCTAGGAACCAAATAGAACCCTTAGGATTGTGTTTTAGCCATTGGTTATGCCCTAAACGTAGAATGAAAGCTTTGCGTTTAATTGGATTCTTGAACCTATAGGATTTAGGATTGGTTTCCTGTTTTGATTGTATAAAAAGATTCATAGGATAGATTTAGGAAGATTGGTGGAAAGAAGGAAGAAAAAGGACGAAAAAAATAAGGGGATAGACCCCTGAACCGGTCACGCTGGTCTAGTTGGACCAGCGGAACCAGTGAATCGGCCGGACCGGTTCGGTTGGAGGTTGAAGACGCCACTGTGCAAGGCGCGTGGCTCCCACGCGCAGCCCCTTTGGGTGGCACGTGTGGGCGCGTGGACCACCTTTTGGGGGTGGTTCCAACATGTAAAATCATATATTTGATGTAACGAACATTTTGGAACTGGTTTCGAGTCGATCAGACACTGTTTCGATATAGTTCGGGACGTCCGAAGGTTTAGGATCGACTTTAAAAATAGTTTAAAAACTTCCAAAAAATTACTGGGCTTTAGTGAGGGGTTAATTAAGTAGTTAGTAACCCTCTCTTACGTTTTGGACAGGTTTGGAAGTCCCGGTGACGGTGATTGGCTAAGGAAGGGCGTACGACACGCATATCGAGGCGCGGTTTCAGACGGTCTGTGAGTGGACTTGTTTGATGAATTCAATGCATGCATAAATGTTTATAAATGCTTTAAATACATGTTTTGTGATGCCATGAGTGCTTTTGTTTGTCGTAGCATAGTAGGTACGTATTTGCACATATTTCGAGGTTTTGGTTTTATACGACGCTTATTCGTGCTATGTTTTCTATGATGGTTTAAATGAAATGATTTCAGATTTAGAAACATAAAATCGGGCATGAGACCCATTTGATTGAAAACTCTCGAACTTGGAGTCCATTTGATTTGATGAGAAATTGGGCCGAAGGCCCCTTTGAGTTATACGATCGGGCCGAGGACCCCGTTGGTTTACGAATTCGGGCTTGGGGCCTAGTTGGTTGTAATATCAGGCTTGAGGCCCCGTTGGTTGTGAAATTGGGCTTTAGGCCCCGTTGATTTATGGTTTCGGGCTAGAGGCCCAGTTGATTGTGAAAATCGCACTCGAGGCCCCGTTATCGTGGTATCGGGCTTGAGTCCAAGTAAAATGAGATTACTGGATTTGGTGAATGTTCCACATATACCATCCTTTGTGATTTGATGGTCTCCTCCAAACGTCGTAGATCCTGGAGTAGTCACGATCCACTGCCTGGAGATGAGTAGCTCCGAGTGAGGCTCAGTCTCAGAAGTGTGAGATTATGATGATATCCTCCAAACGTCGTAGATCCTGGAGATGATATCACCCTAGACGTCGTAGATCCTGGGAAGGTGCTCGGATGTGAGACACCAGAGTTTGCACGCGTTGCATTGATATCGTGACGGGTTACTTGGATATTGAGATTGGATATTGTGGATTGGTGGTATTATGATTTATTGATATTTGTGTCCAGATACTTTATATCGTGCACTAATTTGATGAACATGAGTTTTATGGACCATGGGAAAACATGTTTTGATTTATTGGTCCACTGTTCATACTTGATTTATTTCACACTATGACTCATGTTTTATGATATGCATGCATGTTTGTAAAACTGGAGGGTAAGGACGTATTTTGATAAATTTATTTCAAAAACTTTGTTTGATCCACTCACACCTTTTCTGTTTTATTGACCCTCCAGGTCGTGGCACGATGATCAAGGCTATTCGAGAGGTGGGGGCATGAGTAGGCACATGTATGGTTATCCCTTGTGTTGGCAAGTGCTGAGGGTAATTTCGGAACTTCAGTTGACTTGTCAGAAGGGAGCAGGACCAGGCACGGTTATCTATGTCCTTCGGGGACTGGTCTTGTCATCCGTAATATAAAACCTAATAGTGGTAGCACACCTAGACTCCAACTCATCCCAATCTTCATCTAACATCTTCTCTAGCTTCACATCATTTCCCTTCAATTGCCTTGCAAGGCCTTGTTGAACTAGAATGTCCTTCACCCTTCTTTGCCATAGAGTGAAATTTCCTTTTCCATCAAATTGCTCCACCTTGAAATGTGAGACACTAGAACTTGCCATGAAAAACCACCCACGATCGATAAACCTGGCTCTGATACCACTTGTTAGGAAATTAATCCTCCACCACGCAAGTATTAGGAATAAAGACATAAGAAAGGGAATAAATAACCCAAGAACACAACCGATTTAATGAGGTATGGCCAAATAACTTTCCTACGTCCTTAGAGAGTTTTCACCTTCATTATGAGAGAATACAAAGTACAAGATTACGCCACTTAAGTTTATACCCAACCCAAGCCCTTGTATCCAATAGGATACCCTTTGTACACTCTCTCTCAACCTAGAAGATCACTCTACCCCAAGAGCTATGCACAATTTTGAAACACTCACAACTCACCTTGCTTCTATACCGGATGACCCTTAGAGTTTCTCTCACTCACTCACTCACTTATGATGTGTTCTCTTTGATTTCCAAATGTAGCCAAGATCTCCTCCTTTTATAGGCCAAAGAGGAACCATATAGATACCATCATTAATGCTCTATCCACCTACCTACTTCATTTATTGAATCTTCCACCTACTACCTTCATGAACCTTCTACACATATCTTAGGTTCATGTACTTTAATCTAAAACGAAAAATATGTTCTAGATAAGCCCAATAATATGGAAGCCCAAATGCCTTTTCTGATTATGTTTTAGTATTGGGCCTGAATATTTTACACCATGTTTATTCGAGCCCCTAGAACTAGACCATTTTCTTACTCCAAATGAGATCTTTGTCTTGGACTAATTGCATGTGGTTTGTGATTAGAAGCAACGACAGAGACAATGGCTGAAATCTGCTGAGCCGCGGAGTCCTTATTTTCACGGTGGCATTAGAAGAAAATAGGTAAGTTTGTCCCCTCAAACATGACCCTTGGATTCGTCTCATAATAAGCTTTGTTTCAAACCTACTATGTTTTTAAACCTAGGATCTTCCAGGGCCGTTTGACCACTGGGAACTAGAAAACGAAGCGACGACTGAGATTTTCAAACAATATTCTATTCACAGCATGTCGATTTTTCACTAATATCTAGGTTTTTGAAATCCGGGTGGGTAGTAGATAAGTTTTCTCTAATGTCAAAAATTGCTGAGATTTGAGCGAGAACGAGGTCGCTGGAACCCTTGGTTTTTGGGCAATCCATTAGAGAAGCTACCCTCGTTCAACCAGCCAGGAACCTCGAGAAAATCGCCTCATTATACAAACCAAACATATTTCATCATCCCGGGGTCACTACCCATACCAACCTACTATCCCCTAACCAATAATGTAGCCTAATATCTCATCTCTACCTGAACTCTAATCAGATATCCTAGTTCTCCCAAGTCCCTAACCTATATCTAGACTCTACACGAGTCTTATCTCGGTATCCCAATCATACAAGGAATCAATATCGAAACTTTTGAAGCCCTGCATGATTCGTACATGTTTTAATTAGAAATACTGTCGCTTTGGACCTATAGAAATACTTTCGAAAAGCTGAATTCAAACTGCCAGAGACCATGTTGGGATCAATTATCAATAAGTATTTATTCGTTTTTAATATTTTCTTTTACATTTTTAAAAATTTAATAACTTTATTATTTAATGCAGGTTAATTTTGAGTATGACCTGATGGACCTCGATGTCAAGAGGTACCTCACATACATCTGGCAGAAAAGGTACAGGGAATAGAAGCACGAGTTGCAATTATATTACAAGAGTTGTAGTACTACTTCAGAAGCAACTGTGAATTCTCCAACTAAGTTGCATAATGAGCTCATGCAACAACACCTTGAGGTCTAGTTGGAGCAGCTTTTACCATATCCCACCGGGTCAGTGGAAAACCTAGATGAAAGGCTAGGGAAGCGTTGCAGGATGATCATTCAAGGGATGATGGATGCTTTCATTCGGAAGCACGAGAGTAGCTGTGTTCGAGTTCCTTGGCTAGCACACAAAACAAGACAACCTCCGAATCTCAATCCAATTTCGCTCATTTTCTAGTTTTCCTTCCAACTTATCACAAATATACTAGTTCAAAATAATTTGGCAATTCCCCAAGAGCTGTTTGAGCTGGGCCAAATGCAGGGTACTCAGTTGCCTCAGCAGCCAACCCAGTATCCTAACCATTTGCCCACTCAATCAGTTCTGTAGCCTAGCTAGCCACCCTAGCAGTCAGCTTCACATCACGACCAGTCGTCCAAGCAACTAGCCCCGCAGCCTGATCAGCCACCCCACCAATCAGCGTTGCACCCCGATCCGTCGCCGAGCGTTTAGATATATGTATTACTAAGTTTGAGACTTTTATTAATTTGTAGAACTATTTATTTTTATTATGTGTAAGACTTTTATCTCTTTTTATTAAATTTGAGGATTTTATTTCTTTTAATTATATTAGAAGATAAATATAACAGTTTTATATATTATAAAACTTTACACATGTAATGTAAAAATTAAGTGGAAAACTTTTTTTTATTATTTTTTTCCTTAAAATAATACGTTTCTTGGGCAGACAAAAGTTCATAACAATTTACGGCGTTCATCGGACAAAACTTAGCCCTACGAACATATCCATTCGTGGGCAAAACCTTGCCCTACGAACGTATGTGTGTTGACTTGAAAGAGTTGACTTTTTATGCATATGACGGCTTATTTGTGACAACCATTATTTGTTGGGCGACAGAAAAACATTACCTGATCAACATGTTTTTTTTTCTTCGGACAAAGGTTTACCTCACAAGCTTTAGCCGAGGAACATTTCCTCACTAACATTTGTTGCATGTGATCTTGCATGAGGAAGTTGTAGGTTTGCCTGATGGACGTATGTTCGTCGAACAAAGTCATTTCTCCTATAATGATATTGTAGAAGCTATTACGGGGCCAAGAGGAGTCTGGCCCCCACTCCAATTTGTTTTAATTTCTTTCTTTTTTTTCTCAAAAGTTTTTATTATTTGAAAAGTCTGATATATGATAATTAAGTTATAATTTAGATATTTATAATAGAATAATGAATATGTTTGAGTATTTTAATTTACATCGCATAACTTTCTTACGTTCTGTTGTAAATTTGCACTAAATTTGTTATGAATTTTGAAAGAAAAATTATATATGATATTACACTAATTTACCATATATATATACATATATAATTCTTAAATTTTTTACTTTTATGGGCCTAATTTTTCTCTTTTATTAATTTATTTCTTTTAATTTTAAAGTACAAATATTCGTAAAATGTATTTACTCCATATTTCCAAGTAGTTCTGTTTTTATTTTTATTTACATATTTTTTTTTCATTTCTGAATGCTTATGGTGATAGTGGAACTTATAATTTTTTTTAATTTATTGTTTTATTAGAATTAAGATTATGAATATATGGGTGTACATGATTTATTCAAAATTAATAGAACAGAACAAAAAGTCGTGAGAGATTTTTTTTTTTTTTTAAGAAACATCAAAGTCGTTAAAATTTTTTGTTTTAGAAACTTCCAAGAAATACTTTGAGAATATATTTAAATGTGGAATTTTGTACAACCATTCTTATAAATTTGTTATAACTAATGAATAAAAATAACATCGACCAAGTATATATGTAGAGAGCAAAAATAAGTAAGCTCCTATTAATGTTAAATTCTAACTATGTCAATATTTCATATAACATGTTAATTAGCCATAATTGTATTATTGTCCAGCATACTCCCAAATTGCAATTCATGCTCTGACAGGACTTGTTCCTAAGTTTTCTTTAAAAATCGAACTAGTTCTGCTCCCATTTGACAACACTTGTTAGACAAGTTATTTTCCTATTTTCATTCTTATTCTCATTTGATACATTAACCAAATAAAATTCATTCCTTGCGGGGTTACCGCCCACATCCAACCAACTTTCCCCTAAGTGTAGTGGAATTACAAGTTCGACCATACTCAGGTTTTAATTTCATTGTTAATTATAGTTATCATTTACTTTTGTTGATCACATAACAAAAATAATAACAAAATTTTAATTTATAATTTATAGGCAACGCAAACATACTATGTAATAATGTAATATCAAATATTTTGTTGCAAAATATAGGTCATATCATATGGTAGTAAAATAACTTATACATAGTTCAGTAGTTTAGGCTATACAATTATGCAGGCTCGTAACTAAACACTTTATTCACATTTTCCGTAATCCTTCAATTAAATGTAAATCACCGTTTGAAGCTTATTAATATAATTATTTTCCTTAAGGTTAAAATCCTCAGTTGTCCTAATTAATATCCAAATTTTCAGAATTTAAATATCAATTTAAAATGTGCATAATACTTTGAATATAAAAAATGTCCTTATACGGTGTTTGATCAACTTGAAAATTGTCCCATTGGACTCACAAAAAAGAATTCAACTTTCATGTTGGTCGAGCGACGAACGACCATCGCACCGTGCCCTCACACTCGTGGGCCTTATGTCCGGGCCTGTCACTAGCAACCTACAACGGGTATGCAACTCGGGTCGCCCAATTCACGATCGTGGCTGACAGGACCCATCCCAATCCCCCCGGGATTAGTGCGGGATGACCCTGCTCCCGTCTGACACGAAGTGTCAGACAAGGGATATTTTCGTCCTTTGCCCTCCCGGGTTATCAGAGTACGCCAGGATCCGGAGGAGGCATGTGATATCTCGGTCTCTGCTACAGTCCACATCCGATGTCAACCTGAAGGGCAGTCAAAACATTAAAAACTGTGAGTGGACAAAACAAAAGTTTATAAAAACATTTTAACGAGAAGACCTTTGTACCCTCCACTAAAAAGCATGCATGCATTCGAAAACCATTTATCCAAAACAAACCATATGTGGGACTAAGCCCAAAGCAGATATAAACCAAGGTCGAAAGGACCACAATGAAAACGACCATACGGGCCACTGCCCAAATCCTGTGCACACCTGTACACACCACATATCATATATCATATATCCATCACATACATATATATAAGTCACACAACCAATCCTGTCACGGTATCCAAAGCCACGCGCGCGCTACCCGGGTCTCAATCCGAGTCATCTCAAAGTCAAGGTCAATGTCCGCAGACCACTGACCCTACCCGAGGTAATAGTAACCATAGCCTTCCTGAGAGTAAGGAACCCAACTGGGGGGTGACTCCACTCAGTCGGTGCTCCGTGACTACTCCGGGGTCCACCCAGGCCAACGACCCTCCCCGGAGGAGATAGTAGAACATGTAAAGGAAGGTAGACGAACATATATATACATAACATAAACATTCATGACCGGTTCCCCTGAACCGTCATGAATCCATAATATCCATAATCAGGTAACATGCCGGTTCCCATAAACCGTCATGTACCGTAATAACATAACCGAGGTAACATGCCGGTTCCCATAAACCGTCATGTACCGTAATAACCAACAAGGGTTCATGCTGGTTCCCATAAACCGTTATGAACCTGGGAATCCATTTAAGGTTCCCTGACCTGAAATCAAAACCGTAAAGTGATTGGGTCTCGTGCCCAAACATAGGACATCAGCTGGGCACCGTGCCCGGAATCTGAGGTCATATGCCCGAGACAAAACCAAATGGGTCTCATACCCGAGTTTATCCTTTTATAAATCCAAAGCCATTTCATTAAAACGAATAAAGAAATACAGACCCGTATAAGCACCGTATAAGGCTTAAACCTCGAAATGCGTGCTTATACGTAACCACACACAAATGCACCCATGGCATCATCAAACAAGTAATAAAACATACAATAAACATTTATGCATGCACCAATTTAGAAAACAAGGTCCACTCACAGAACGTCTGAGCTGCCGCCTCGATTTGCGTGCCATACGGCTCCCCGAGCCGATCACCGTCACCGGGACTCCCGAACCTGTCCAAATCGTAATATAAGGTTACTAACTACGTAATTAACCTCCCACTAAAGCCCCGTAATTTTCCCGTATTTTTAACTATTTTTAATCCCGAACCTAAACCTTTCGATGCCCCGAAACATATCGAGACGGTGTCTGATCGACACGAAACCAGTCTCAAAATGTTCGTTACATCGAATAGAAGATTTCGTATGTTGAACACTTTCCCAAATTCCCTGCCACGCGCCCTCACGCGCCGCCTGAAGTGGCTGCGCGTGGGCTTCACGCGCCAGCTACAGTACCCGCTGACGTCATCGCTGACGTCAGCATGACGTCATCTGACAGCTGTCAGGTCTGACATGTCAGACTCTGACAGGTGCCACGTGTCATGCTCCCATTGGTCCACGTCACTGTACTGTCAGTGCCACGTGTCATCACGACACTAGTCCACGTCAGTGCCACGTGTCAGCCCCTGATTGGGCCACGTCACTGACATGTCAGTGCTGACTGTGCACTGACATGTGACACATGTCGGCTGATGAGTGGTCCACGTCACCTGACAATCTGACAGGTGCCACGTCATCATGCCACGTCACCGCCTTCAACCACTCGACGGGTCGACCCGAACCCTGCAACCGGGTCGCCGTGACCCGCGACTTGACCCGGCCGGTTCTCCGCCGTCCGACCACCAAAATGCTTCTCGTTTGTCCCATTTTCATCCTCTAATCCTAACCTACAGTCCTATGACCTTAAAATGGAAGAAAAACATCGAAAACCATACCTTCGAGTTTGGCCATGGCGGCCGTGCATTCCTCCGCCGTTCACGGCTGTTCCAGGCCGCTCTAACCTTCGAAAACATTCCCATTTCTCTCCTAGGTCCCCCAGAAGCACAACCCAATCATTAGTTTCAATTAAAACCTAACAAAAACAAAACTTGGATTTTTAAATATTTTCACCTCACGGGTCGAGCTCCTCCGCCGTGTCCTCCGTCGTCCGTCGCCGTGACTCGCCGTCCCAGCCTCTCTGTCCTTCCCTCCCGTCACTCACGGTCACACCCAAGCAATGAATGGTGATGGTGTGTGTGTGTTTCGGTTTTTGGAAGAAAATGGAGAAAATGGAGGATTTTGGGTTATGGGGTTTCGGGTGTGTGTGAAGAATGAAGGGGATGAAATCAGATGAGAGAATGAGGGATGAAGGGTGAGGATTAAAAGGTAGGGTTGAAATGGATGGTTAGGATTAATAGTTGTTAGGTTAAAGTATAAAATAATTAAAATAATAATATTTAATTATTTAGATCCACATTTTGGGGGATCAAAGCAATGGGATGAGTGACACTTGTCACTCATCCATGGGGCCCACCAAAATATCCACCCAATCAGATTTCGCCGAAACGTCCCCGTCTCGAAGTTCGTGCATAGTGAAATCGAACTTCCGTGACCCATAACTCTCCCGTTTGAAGTCCGATTTCAGTGTGCCTCCCGGTCAAAAAGTCAACATTTGACCCCATTTAACCAAAATTACCAAAATGCCCCTAAACTTCCGAACGTCATAACTTCTTCCTCGAACGTCGGAATTGAACGTGCCACCTGTCTATGAACTCGTAATGTCACGAACTACGTCACGGTCATCGGTCAAAGTCCATTTGACCGCCCAATTAAAAAGTCAACGTTTTGCCACCACTAGGGGCAAAACGGTCACTTCGCATCGTTCGTCCGATTTCGCTCTACTAATCACGGATTAGCCTCACTAATCGTGATTCGTCACTAATCTAATCTAGGAATTTGGGACGGGTCGTTACAACCTTCCCTCCTTAATTAATTTCGTCCCCGAAATTCCAACCGACCTAAACCCAACCGTTCTTCCCTTCTTAATTTAGTTCCGTTCTCGAAACGCCAACTATTCTGATTCCACATCCACCTCGTGGAAGGTAGAATCAACCTCGAAATACGTGTACCCTCGTACACCAACCAACTAGAACAATACTTACTCGTCTGCAAACTCGAGGGGTATTTTGGTAATATGGTCAAAGAGGGGCCAAATGTTGACTTTTGACCCGGGAAGTCCAATGGACGAGGGCCAGGGACCGTTACGTAGGTCTCGTCAATACGAATCCGTAGACAGGAGGCACGCCAAAATCGGACGTACGACGAAAAAGTTATGGTCACGGACGTAAACGCGATTAACCGTACTAACCGAGAACCGGATTAAAATAATATTAAATTATTAGAATCTGATTGCTTTAATCAAATCAATCTGGACCCTTGGATGAGTGACAAGTGACAAGTGTCACTCATCCCCTACACTCCCTAAAACCAGGATCCTTGTTGGCCCTTGGATTAATTAATTAGTTTTCTCTCCTCAAATCCTCACCATTGATTCTAAAGTCAGATTGAATCTCAGCCTTTGATCTTATCTGCTCCATCAGTTTTAAACCTATCAGACCATACACTTACATCTTCATTTCTCTCAAAACCGTGTACCCTCTCACCCTTCGAACAAACAATCCACTTCTCAGTCTCAACCCACGAATCAGACACCACTAGACCACCCACCACCTTCACCAGACACCAGTCACCACCACCACGGCCACCCTACACGGCCGGGAAATCTCCCAGACCCGAGAAGGAACCTGAACAGTCCAAAACCATCCAACCGTCCAAACCTTCACACCTGGACTCGAACAAACGTGGGGATAGGTAGACTAGGACGGCTGGACGACTCAGACCCTGACTGGACGGGCTACGGCGGCGACACGGCGGCGGTAAGCTCTGAAACCCGAGAGACACCGATTTTCTTCCCTGCCTCAAAACGGTTATTTTTGAAGTTGACATTGTTTGGTTGCTTTTGAGACATACCTAGGGGACCAAGACGACCATTTTGGACCAAGAACCGTGACTGGAAACTCGGCGACTCGCCAGAGAAGATAACCAGAGCGGCAACCAGTCTTCCCGTCGATTTTCAGGTGACTTCTTGAACCTAAGGTCTTGTTTCGATTGCACAGAACCATAGAGTAGGATGAGACGAGTCTAGAGGAACAAATCTCACCAGAAATGGTGGTCGGGTTGATGAGAACTGATCGGGTTGAACCGTGGGTCTGCGGTGACCCAGTTCTCAGACCCAGTTACTGTAGCTGATGACGTCATCATGCTGACGTCAGCAGTGACGTCATGATGACGTCATCATGTCAGAAAACTGTCAGACCAGGGACCAATGGACTGCTGACACGTGTCCTCTGACACTGTCAGTGATGACGTCATGCTGACGTCAGCATTACTGTAGCACAGTTGACCCGAGAGTTAACCAGCGCGTGGGGGTGCGTGTGAATAGTATTTTGTGTGGGACTAGTGCCATTTTCAAGGTTTCTACGATACGAATCCAATGACTGTTGTTTCGTGTCGATCAGAGATCGTTAGGTTGGTCAAATTAGGGTTTGAAGCCTTGGGAAGCGTGTTCCAACGGCTTTCCCAGGACGGTTTCAGTCTAGGGTTTCTTAGTTGTTTAGTAGGGACTTAAGGTGACCTTTACGTATGCTTTGGACATGACAGGAATCGTACTTTAACACTTGGACGAGTTTTACGCTCGGGATTGCAGCAGGATTGTACTGTGAGTGGGCCTTTGATTTCACTAAACCTTGGCATGCATAACTGTTTTGCTTTCTATTATATCTATATGTGATTCAAACAAAGTATCTATTGATCTTGAGTAAGATTTACGGCACGTATTACGATGTTTAGGCATGAGACTCGTCTGGTTGATTATGCACGGTTTTGAGTCATGTATATGTATATGGAATTCGATATTTATCTTTAGTACTGCAATGTATAGATCTACCCTAGGATTCTATCTCCTCCGGATGTAGGTACTCCAGAGTGGTCACGGCGCATTGCCTGTAAGGAGTCATTCTACGGAGGGACCGGACCGTAGAGTGGCTCAGGAGCAGGATTGCTACTATTGGACGTCTGGGACGTCAAGCATCTAGAATGCCATACTCGGACTGGGTTCGGGATCTGGACTCGGGATTGAGACCCCGGGTGGCACGCGTAGCCTTGGGACTGTGACCTTATTGGGCGTATGGGACGTCGGACATCTGGGATGTCAGGGTTGGGATGTATAGTGCAGTGACTGAGATTATATTATGTTGATATTATTCTGCTTATGATTATATGATTTTGTGGCTTTTGATACCGATGCATGCTTTTCGGAAAACGGAGGGGAAAATCTATATGTTTTCGTGATGGTAAACTATTTTGTAAACTTTGAGTTTCGGCCCACTCACCCTTGTTGTTTTACTACCCCTCCAGGTGGTGCTGTTGAGGAGGAAGAGGAGGAGAATCCCGAGGAAGCGGCATAGTTTTACGTTGCGCACCTGAACCCTACTGTTGGGTAGGTTGGCACGTAGAGTGTCTAGTGTCGTGCTCAATAAAATGTATTCAGGAACTATCCCTTGTCTGACACTATTTGTATTCGGATTTTATGTTTGACGTTTGTGTGTTGAGTTATGTATGACTTAAATTTGGATTTTCTTTATGCATTTGAATTCCTAAGGGTAATTTTGGGATTTTGAGGTCGGGTGTCAGACGGGAGCAGGGCACGTCCCTGGGTGGTCCTAGGGGGATCGGGGCAGGTCCTATCATAGGTGGCACGCTCGCTCCCGACGTTCGAGGAGAAAGTTATGATGTTCGGAAGTTTAAGGGTAATTTGGTAAATTGGTTAAAAGGGGCCATTTCTTGACTTTTTGATCGGGACCGTGTTTGGACTTTTCGTAAGTACCGTTGGGTAGGTCTCGAGATGCTGAATCTGTAGACAGGCGGCATGCGTCAATAGGGATTCTGATGAAAAAGTTATGGGCTTGAGAAAGTGAAGGGCAATTTGGTAATTTGTCAATAACTTTCTCCTCGAATGTCGGAATTGGGCGTGCCACTTGTCTATGAACTTGTGACATCCCGAACTACGTCACAGTCATTGGTCAAAGTCCGTTTGAAGGCTCGAACCAAAAGTAAACTGTTCGCCCAATTCCAGGGGCAAAATCGTCATTTTCCTTCAAATTTTTCTTTTTCGCATTTCCGGGTCGTTACAGTACGCCAGGATCGTAGGAGGAGGAATGTGATGTCATGATCTCTGGTACAGTTCGCATCCGCGATCAACTTGAAGGGCATACAAAACATTAAAAGTCGTGAGTGGACAAAACAAATATTTTAAAAAAAAACATTTCATCGAAAGATATTTATGCCCTTTACTAGAAACATGCATGCATTCGAAAACCGTTTATCAAAACGTTCATAAAACCATTAGGGGCTTAGCCCAAAACCGTAAAACAACCATATGGGAACTCAGCCCAAATCAAACACAAGTGGGACTCTGCCCAAATCTAGTAAACGTGGGTCTCAACCCAAAACTGTTCTTAGTGAAATACTAAAACATCGAATACTGGAGTCTTCACCCCAAACCATTTCCAAAACATCAAATACAGGGTCTCCACCCCAAATCACTTTCTAAAACATGGAACACGGGGTCACAGTCCCAAATCACTTTCCGTAAGAACCTCATACGTATATGCATACGTATAACCCATCCACGGCACTTCCGAGAAGATGTCAACTCGGGGCACACATCCCCTAGGGAACACATCCCCGATATATGTCATGATTCATCTCTATACTAGTATGCACACTACTCGGGGTCTCACTCCGAGTCTACCCCGAGGAATTCTCCATCTGGAAGGCTCTATCTCCAGATCTAGTCTGAGCTCTAGCTCCAGATCAAGTCCCAGCATCTCTCCGGAATCTGGTCCGGGACCACATCATAACTTCCACTCCTGGAATGAGCTCCATATGGGGATACCCATTCTAGTCTGTGGATCGTAACTCTCCAGGTTGCCGCCGTGCATGGCGGTCCTCCCTTCATCAGTCACCTTTAGTCTCTCTCTCTGTTCCTCTCTCTCAGTCCAGCAGCCAGGGTTGAAATGGTTGATGGATGGGTTTGGGTGAGATCGGGTTTGTGTGTTTAGTATGCACGAACAAGCAAAAATGGGTGATATGCATGAATGTAAAATGGTGGCCAGTGGATGAGTGATACTTGTCACTCATCCATTGGGCCCTGGGAAATTATCTGGGGCCCACTTGAGATAAAAGTCAATCCATCTCGAACTTTGTGCAAAAGTTCCCTAGTACTTTCGTGAGTTGTAACTTTTCCGTCGAACGTCCGAATTCGACGTGTCACCTGTCTACGGATTCATATCGACGCGATCTACATATCGATCCTTGGCCCTCGACCATCAGACCTCCCGAATCAAAAGTCAACGGTTTGCCCCTTTTTAACCAAATTACCAAAATACCCTCGAAGTTTTGAACATCATAACTTCTTCCTCGAATGTCGAAATCGGGCGTGCCACCTATCTATGAACTTATGACATCCCGAACTACGTCACAGTCATTGGCCAAAGTCCATTTGACCACCTGGACGAAGAGTCAACGTTTCGCCCATTCTAGGGGCAAAATCGTCATTTCGAACCGTCCGCCCGAAAGTACCCTACTAATCACACTAATCCATCATTAAGTCTTAATTAGTCCCGATAATTCAGGACAGGTCATTACAATCTTCCCCCCTTAAAGAATTTCGTCCTCGAAATTCAAATCGACCTGATTCCACAACCAAATTGTGGAATCCAACCATGTCCCCTCTACTCGGGTATTCTTGGGTACACCTACACATCCCAAATGTCGTACTCGTCAAAACGCACTGTCACCGGAGCCTCCAAGCTCCAACTCACTCTCGAGAACTGCACGTTAGCTCGCACGTCTCACTCACAACAAAATGTCAACGTCTCACCGATCTTGCATGTCGTTCCCTTCGACAGGTCGGTTATACTAAGTGGTTGTCAAATTGGCTTTTCAGTCTGCCACTCTAACTCGTTCCATTCTATAACCATCTGGCTGAAAAATGCATTCCCACTAAAGGCTGACACATCCAAGCTGGCATCCAGCACAGCCTCTAATTAGACAACATTCTCCAGGTCTTGCCATCACAATGGCAAGAATCCCACCTTGAAAACCATACTCAAACCTATGCCCATACTCAAACCGTCATGACCAGCTGTCAACTCCCAGCTCCACTGCTCTTTTACTGTGCCACTTTGATCTCGACTTGCTCTCGAGTCCTCGTATCATATCTCACATCACTTAACGATCTGCGTTAACATCTAGACCTACCTCGAGTCTCAACTTGTCATTATCGGATCTAATCCAATAGCCACTCATGTCCATCTAGGACTCTATCCAATCTACAACACATTTTCGACCACATACCGATTGACCGTGGTCAATCACATCGTCCAACGTGCACAAAACACAGGTGCACCCCCATCACAACAATCATCAAGGCCCTACTCGGCCTGCTCACGGACTACACTCAGGCAGCGTCCAACCGCATACTACTGTCCGCACTCCAACCATGGTTCAAACCCCAACCGTCCGTCACCAGGCGAACGTCAATCCATTACAATCTCCATCCTCATACCCAATACGATTTAAGACAGAGGTTGGATAATCATTTCGTCTCACAATATGATTTTCCTCAATGACGACCTGACCACAGTCTACTCACCTCCTGGTCGCCACCATTACTTCCGTTATCTCGATCATCCTGATCATCACCACACGACCCGATCCATCTAGGATCCACTACCGTGGACACTTACTCGTCACATCTAGTGACACTAAATACCATATACTCCTCAAGTCAATCAAATTTGACTCACAGCCTAGGTGTTTGGTTCTTACACCTTCTTTGAACCCTTAGCTGTCATATCACTCCTCGTCGTCCCACCTAGAGACAAATCTAGGAGAATCCGAGATGATGACATCAAAGTATGTCATCCAGCGTCACCAAGAGAAATCTGCTAAAGAGCAGAAAAAGAGAAGTCTCCTTCTCTTTGTCTAAGTCACAACCACTCTTGATTGCGAAGTTCCAATCACATTAGAAGCCTGTCTCTTTTCTAATTGTTGAGCTTACTCACTACACGAGCATTTCCTGCGTCCCCACCAAATTGGGGTATAGAAAAGTTTCAATCATGTTGGAAGCATACCTATCTCTTCCGACCAGTGACAACAGTCGATAATGACTATAATGACTCATTCTTTTCCTCACAATCCAGTTTCTCCTCAACCCAGCTTTTACGAAGCTCAAGTAAACTCCCACGGGACTCTCAAGTCATCAACTCAACTGGACACCATCCACGCGTCTGTGTATACCGTTTATGTAGGTACACTCATTCTGAGTGGAATTCATGCGACTCAAGGCTAAACCTTGTATACTATTTACGGATGTGCATAAACGACCTCCAACACTCATAGCTCATACCTTTAATCAACCTGATCCAACTTTGACTCACGGAATTGGTCGGAATCCACTGTCATCAGTTGGTAGGCTAAATAGACTGCAATGTCTATCGTGATCTGAAGTCGAATCTCTGCGTACTACCATATCTGAAAAACTGACCCATACATCATATGACGTCACTCATGTCATCAATTTATATCTTTTCATCCGAACATCACTTAGGTATTTCATCCTTTAACGTTACCATTCTTGGGCACACACTCGTACCCCAAGTCCCTTATCATCAGGGAACTGGTCACCAAACCAAGTACTCCTGGTGCCTCGCACTGAGCCACTCGGGATCCTCTCTGTCCCCTTCAGTGCCCACCGAACTCACATGCTCGCCCCTCTGGGGACCTTTACTATTCTGCCTGCATACTAGTTCACACGTTCCAACTCTACGGGATCAACTCAAGCACTCACACTCGTGTAATCCATCCAAGGATATCTAGGGCACCACTCACTCATCCAGGTATATCCTAC
This sequence comes from Prinsepia uniflora, assembly GCA_032719365.1. Classification (NCBI taxonomy): domain Eukaryota; kingdom Viridiplantae; phylum Streptophyta; class Magnoliopsida; order Rosales; family Rosaceae; genus Prinsepia; species Prinsepia uniflora. The sequence goes on along the minus strand of CM064872.1, from coordinate 31,014,913 downwards.
TTGTCACATTCACCTCACAGAGATAGCGTGGCAAGTGTGTCAACATCCCAAAGTCCAGTACCTCATCATGCGATCGTACTCGGTCGTAACTGAGCCAACTCCCAAAACCACTGCTCGTACCGTGCGTCACTCATGCACCCTGTATCATCGTCACGACTGAGGAATCCCATTCTCACAATCGTCAAGGCAACCTGAGCTTATCCCACTCGATAAGACTCGACTATGTCCATCGATAACAGCGTCTGCCACCACCTCGTGCAGACCAATTTCAGAAACACTTTGCTATCGAGACTCCAAATCCATGCGGTTGACTCACCCCGGGTACCAACCACTCCGCACGCAACATCCACCAATCTGTCCACCTCAGGATCCAGTCCACAAGTAACACACTCCTGGTAACTTGTCCAATCAATCACCTACTAGGGTTATCACAAACACGGCTGCCCGCTGCAGCTCAACCATCCTGACCGATCACTCGCTTTCGATTCCGAAGAGTCGTCATACCCCGTTACTGGTGTCCAACAAACCAGCAACCACAATCAGAGGATCTCGTCCTCTCGTAACACTACGGCCCCCCATCGCTGGCCTCACAAGAAACTGGCCCTCCTCGGTGCCTACCACTGCTCAACCATGGTATACCACAATTACCGCATGACATACTAAGCCCTACAACACCTTCATCGTGGTATTCTCTACCAGTCGACATACCCACCTGGACTCAACGCACTGAAAAATGGCTTCTCATGCTAAATTGGGTCCAACGTTCCTATTCCCAACAATCTCACTCGGGTCACCATGACCTCAACTGCTCGCTGCAGCGCACTCTCCAATCTGTCATGACACGACCAGCAATGGTCACGACTCTCGGGTCGTCACACGGTGTCTACTGATCCACTGGATCCTCTCTCTAGTAACATTACGACTCTAAGTCGTTGGATTCACACGAACGTTGATCCCACTTGGGATTCAACCCCTCGCAAAACACGGCATCCTCTGCCAAACTGACCTCACACGATCGTACGTCGTGTCAAACATACACAAACTAGGGTCTATTCTATTGAATCCTCGTACTAATACCCTAACTATCAGGTTGATGACGGGCTGTTACGACTACAGAGACATCACATCCTCGACCTGCATACACTCTAAGAGCAAAACCTGCTCTAATACCAAATGTTATCAGAGTACCATGGGTATCAAATGAGCCAACCACGCTCTAAATACCAACTTGACAGGACCCGTCCCAAATCCCTCGGGATTAACGTGGGACATGCCTACTCCCGTCTGACACGAAGTGTCAGACCAGGGATAGTTCCGTTTCTAGCCCTCACCGGGGCTTCTAGAGTACGCCAGGATCGTAGGAGGAAGAATGTGATGTCCCGATCTCTGCTACAGTCCGCATCCGCGATCAACCTAAAGGGCATTCAAAACATCAAAAGTCGTGAGTGGACAAAACAAATATTAAAAAAAAAAACATTTCATCGAAAGATATTAATACCCTTTACTAAAAAATTGCATGCATTCGAAAATCATTTATCAAAATGTTCATAAAACCATTAGGGCCTTGGCCCAAAACTGTAAAACAACCATATGGGAACTCAACCCAAATCAAACAAAAGTGGGACTCTGCCCAAATCCAGTAAACGTGGGTCTCAACCCAAATTCAGTAAACGTGGGTCTCAACCCAAAACTGTTCTCAGTGAAATACTAAAACATCGAATACGTGGTCTCCGCCCCAAACTATTTCTAAAACATCAAATACGGGGTCTCCACCCCAAATCACGTTCTAAAACATGGAACACGGGGTCCCCAAATCACTTTCCGTAAGAACCTCATACGTATATGCATACGTATAACGCGACACTTCCAAGAAGATGTCAACTCGAGGCACACAGCCCCTAAGGAACACATCCCCAATATATGTCACGATTCATCTCTATACTAGTGTACACACTACTCAGGGTCTCACTTCGAGTCTACCCCCAGGAATTCTCCATCTGGGAGGCTCTATCTCCGGATCTAGTATGAGCTCTATCTCCGGATCTATTTCGAGCATCTCTCCGGAATCTGGTCTGGGACCACATCATAAATTCCACTCCAAGAATGGGCTCCCTATGGGTATACCTATTTTGGTCTGTGGATCGTGACTCTCCAGGTCGTTGTCTAGAGGAGACCAATCAAATCATATGGAGGGTTTGTACATTTCAAATACTTTCTTTCTCAAAACATATTTCAACTGGGTTTCATACCCGAACCTTTCAATAGGATTCCACAAATCCGATTCAAATCCACTTTCACAGGCCTCGACCTAAATCCACAGTTCAATAGGGTCTCATACCTGAATTCTCATTTCATAAACCGAACTGGGATTCAAGCCCGATGTTATAATCAACTAGGCCTCTAGCCCAATATCACAACTAATGGGGTCTCAAGCCCGAAGCCAAAAAGCAACGGGGCCTCATGCCCGATTTCACAATCGATAGGGCCTTAAGCCCGATACTACAGTCAAAGGGGCCTCAAGCCTGATATAATAACCAAATGGACATCAAGCTCGGATTCGTAAACCAACAGGGCCCTCGGCCCGATCGTATACTCAAATGGGCCTGCACCCCGATTTCTCGTCAAATCAATTGAACTCCAAGTCCGTGGGTTCATAAATAAAATGGGTCTCATTCCCGAGTTCATATTTCCATATCCAAAATCCGTTCATTAAATCATAATTGAAAACGCAGTACGCACAGGTACAACATAAAGTTGAAAACTTCGAAAAACGTGCAAATATGTCGATCCTAAGCTACCACAAACAAATGTACTCATGGCATCACAAAACATGTTCTCAATTAATTATAAAACATTTATGCATGCATCAATTTCAAAAGAAAGGTCCACTCACAGACCGTCCGAAGTCGCGCGTCGAAACGAGCGCCATAAGTCTCTCCTGGGCCAATCGTTGCCTCCGAGGTTCCCGAACCTGTCCAAATTAATGTAGAGGGTTACTAACTACTTAATTAACCCCTCACTAGAGCCTAGTAATTTTCGAGAATTTTTAACTATTTTTAAAGTGATCCTAAATCTTCAGACGTCCCGAACTTTATCGAAACGGTGTCCGGTCGACTCGTAACCAGTCCCAAAATGTTTGTTACATCGAATAGATGATTTCACATGTTGGAACTACCCCCAAAAGGTGCCCCATGCATCCACATGCGCCGTCTGAAGTGGCTGCACGTGGGAGCCACGCGCCACTGTTCCAGCGTCCCTGTATTTCGGCTAGGCTAGTTTGAACCAGCTAGCCCGGTTCACTCTGCAAATCCGGTTCTCCTAGACCGGCGTGACCGGTCCAGCCCTATTCCTTCATTGTTTTTTGTCTTTTTTCCTCCTAATCAATTCCATTCTCTCTAATTTGATCCTAGAAAGCTAAATATGAAATTCAAACCACCAAAAACTCACTAAATCTCCACGGTTTAAAACCCCTTCATGGTTCAACTTTTCCCAATCACCCCCTCGGCGCCCTCAGCCATGAACTACCGTCAAAACCATCCTATTATCTTCCTAACAACCCAATAATCATCTCCCAATCATCCAAAACTATCCATAACGTCAAAATCAAAATAAATGGAAATTTGGGTCTAACCGGGTAATCGGGTTTACCTGGTTCCCAGGGCCCTCGCAGCCGTGCACAACGGTCCTCCCTTCACCAGTCACCTTCAGTCTCACTCTCTGTTCCTCTCTCTTAGTCCAGCAGCCAGGATTGAAATGGTTGATGGATGGGTTTGGGTGAGATCGGGTATATGTGTTTGGTATGCACGAAGAAGAAAAAAGCGGTGATATGCATCAATGTAAAATCGTGACCAGTGGATGAGTGACACTTGTCACTCATCCATTGGGCCTTGGGAAAATATCTGGGGCCCACTTGAGACAAAAGTCAATCCGTCTCGAACTTCGTGCAATAGTTCCCTCAAACTTTCGTGAGTTGTAACTTTTCCGTCGAACGTCCGAATTCTACGTGCCACCCGTCTATGGATTCGTATCGACGCGATCTATGTAATGGTCCTTGGTCCTCGGCCATCGGACCTCCCCGGTCAAAAGTCAACTGTTTGCCCCTTTTCAACCAAATTACCAAAATATCCCCGAATTTCCAAACGTCATAACTTCTTCCTCGAACGTCGAAATCGGACGTGCCACCTATCTATGAACTCATGACGTCTCAAAATACGTCACAGTCATCGGCCAAAGTCGATTTGACCACCTGAACGAAGAGTCAATGTTTCGCCTATTCTAGGGGCAAAATCGTCATTTCGCACCGTCTTCCCGAAAATACCCTACTAATCACCGATTAATCACACTAATCCATCATTAAATCTTAATTAATCTCGATAATTCAGGATGGGTCATTACATTTAATCACACTCATACCTATTTATACTAGGCTAAGTCGGTGGAAGGGGTTAAGGGAGGGAGATTCAAGAACCTTCTAGGGGAAGAGGTTTGGTCTTATAGGGACAAAATCATCATTTTCTTTTTTAATTTTCTAATTTCACTTTTCGTGAATTTTCTGGTTGTTACATGCTCTATGTTGGGTTTTATCAAAATATTAGTTCAAGACCCTATAAGTAGTCAAATTGCTAGGTAAATTTTTTTAACTAAACACCACGAACGACATACCTTGATCTTTAGTTGAAGCTCAACATTTAAGCTTGGTGTCAAGACATTACTTTGCAGTCCCTACCTTTTATATTTCTTTTCTTTTGTGTAGGTTTTATTATTGTTCCCAATGAATTAGTTTAAGTCGCAAATCTATTTAAAAATTTTCTATTGTTTCAGCTATTCGCGATTAGGATTTGTTAGTAACTTTGTCTTCATCCATGTACGCCTTTCACGATGTGAAATACAATATCTATTCCATATAAAAAGAATAGTCAAGAATACGTTTAGATTTTGGATTTACTTAAACCAATTTGGGCTACTATCTATGAAATGATCTGTTAGTTTAGGCTAAATATTACGGACAGATGGGCCAATTACCAACCTGCTTTCTGCTTAGTTAATTAGGCCTGTGTCATGAGTCCGTACTCGTAATGATTGGGGTATTATGCTAATTTGGTTCTCACTTTATTCTATAGAGGAAGCTTTTTGTTTTGTGTGATTTTATAGAAATTCAAGATTTTTAATTAGGTTATGAAAAAGTATGAATTCTTTAGCGTCTACCGCTATTCAGGGAGTTCATAGAATCACAACTTTATGAATATTACGAATGTAATAGTTTCATAGACGGGACCATATTTTAAACTTGGTAGTTCGGTTTTCTTTTCGTTTTTGATCAGAACGTGAAATTGCATTCAGAAGAAATGGACAAGAACAAACAATAAAACATAGTAAAGCAGAGGAAAAAGAGGAAAAACTCTTCTAGAAAAGGGTTCAGAGTAAAGACGCATGACATACAATAAAATGTCCATTCCTAGGCCCAAAGGAGAAAAAACTTATCTAGGGGGCAATGGAGCCTATCAATTTTTAAAACAAACATTGAAAAAAGGATGGATGGCGGTCAATCTAGACTTCCTTGCACATTTTTCGTCGAGCTTGAGTAATTAAGGTATCAGCTACTTTGTTTGTGTTCCGAGGAGTACACTGAAAATGGATTCGCTCAAAGTGAGCACAATCAGCACGGAGCTAAGAAAGGATGGGAAAGATTTACTAGTTCCCACGATCAATACAGCCAGAAGAACACTAGATCAGAGCTTGGGAGTCTGACTCCACAATTACATCTTGGAAGTCACCTTCTCGAGCAAGTTCTACATCGGAGAGAATTGCCCAAGCTTCAGCAATGAGGACATTTTTTATGTACTTTGATTCACAAATAGCCCCACAGAAGGCACCTCTTGAATTTCAGATAATGGCCCCAAAACCAGCATGGACATCCGAGCTCAACCAATAAGCGTGACAATTGAATTTTACTGCCGAGTCTATGGGAGGGCACTAAGAAGCAGAGGCAACCTGCGAAGTACTCATAGGTTCAATAGGGGACCGGGGAGAAACAAGAGAGCACAATAATTCAAAGACATACCTAGGAATGGCTTGAATAATACGAGATGGGTTGAACATATGACCCTTAAAGAGAAATTTCAATCGGTATTTCCAGATTTCCCAGCAAGTAAAGGCAACAATATATGCAATCCATCCTCGATTATAGGGATAGGATGGTGTTTAGCCAAAATTCTAAGAAAGTCACTTGAATAATATCAATCTGGTAGTTAAGAAGACATCCAAACCAAATAGAGTTCACACTGGGACAAAGGTGTAACAGTTGCTCAATGGTTTCAGCATATTCCTAACAGATAAGGCACATCTAGTAATGGCCAAGGTAGCAGCGTAAGAGATTAGCCCTAGTAGGGAGGCAAACCCTTAGGGATTTCCACATGAAATTTATAACTTGCGGATTTGCCTTCAGCTTCAAAACAATTTTCCACAAGTCACACGGAAAGATGTTGGAGCTTGAAGCCTTACAGGAGGCAAGAGGGCAGAGTGGCTAGGAATTGGCCCGTATCTAGAAGTAACCAGATTTGACACTATACTTACCAGGAATGCAGTGGGGCCAGATAAGACGGTTCTTATCCTCAAGATTTCCCAGCGGGATAGAATGAATGGTTTGACAATCCATTGCTAAAATCAGGGGTTCTGTAATATCTAGTTTCCAAGAGTGGTAGGCATAGTCAATTAGGGAGGAAACATGTTGGGATAAGTAATTTGTCCCAAGGGTGGAAGAGATGAGCAAGCCATCTGGGCTTCCCAAAAACCAGGGATTAGTCCAAACTTTGGTATCAACACCATTCAAAACTTTCCAACCGGCACCGTCAAGGATAATATGCATGCCCACCAATAAACTCATCCAAGCCCAAAAGGTGCGACTACCCTTACCAGTAACCCACAATTTACCATTGGGAAAGCACTTTCTCTTGAATAACTGAGGCCAGAAGGAGTCGGGTTCTCGAATAAGTCTCCAGTATTGCTCAGCAATAGAGTAAGGTTGAAATCCTTAAGATTCCTAAAACCCATACCGCCCTTAGCTTTTAGGAGGCAAAGCTTGGCCCAACTAATCAAGTGAATCTTATTATGGCTCTTTGACTAACCCCACCAGAAGTGTGCTAAGTTAGAATCAATCGCATGGAAAACATTTTTGGAAACTTGAAAACTACCATAGGGTAGGTGGGGATGGCCTGGGCAACCGCCTTAATCAGAACTTTCTTGCTCGCTTAAGAGAGGAATTTTTTCTTCCAACCATTAATTTTCTTCCCAATCCTCTCCCGAACAAACTTCAAGGCCTCATTTTTTGATCTGGCCCACAAAGTAGGAAGTCGGAGGTACATGTTGGGATCCTCAATGATTTCGATACAGCTTAGAACGTAAGCAGTGGGGTGTGTTGGGACTGAAGAACATATTGGACTTGCTATAGTTTACAAGCTGGCCAGACGCAAGGCAATAGACCTACAAGATTTTGTCAACAACCAAGCAATTATTTCAGGTATCCTTCATAACTAGTAATACATTGTAAGTAAATAACAAATGTGAGAGAATAGGCCCATCGGGAGTGAATTTGATACCCTCAAGCATACTAGCAAGCATGGTATGGTTCAACATATGAGCTAAAACATTGCTAAAAATGGTGAAGAAATAAGGAGTGAGAGTGTCCCCTTGCCGGATACCACAGGAAGGAGAGAATTTCCTACCAGGCTGCCCATTCACGAGAACTGAGAAGCTAATAAAATAAGCACACCGCATAATCAATTTAGTTGGGATTGAAACCCATTTTAAGCATAACCGCCTGAAGAAAATCCTATTCAATATGATCATAAGCCTTGTTCATGTCTAGTTTGATGCATATCTCATATATTTTTGTTGACTTCTGAAGTTTAAAGGCATGAAAGGCTTCGTTAGCCACCACAATGTTATTCTGAATCAGTCGCCCCGATAAGAATGCACTATGCTAGGGGGAGAGATGTGATACGCTTAAAATACACATTTAAATATATCTGTAATTCAAGTATATACATATTTTTAAACCTTTTTTGTGTCATTTAATTATTGGTAAATAGGGATCGTCATTAATCGGTGAAATTAGCAAATATTAATAATGGTTAGTAAGAAAGAATAAAAGAATGATATGGGGGAGTTTTGAGTGAAGTATGATCATAAAAATATAGGTAAAAACAAGTATAAAATTAATTCTACTTCTACTTTAATCTATGTACAAGTGACTTTCTTCAAATACACATGTTACCAACACTCTAGTAATTGCAAATATTGAAACAATTACGAAAGTTTACCTTAAGCATCTCAATTACCTTCATACATTTTTCAATATTTTAAATTCACCGACAGCGACCGACACTTACAATATGATTTACCTTTCGTTTTTGACTGAATGCGGGGACATCGATCAAAATTAAGTCTCTTTAATTCTACTTTATGTGTATGGACAACGGATAAAACACATACCATCAAATTGAAGTATGAAGCACTAAAATGTATAAAATAACTAAGATTCATAAAGTAAGACACATGGAGATTGTATTTAACACTTACAAATATTAGCAAGAAAATACCACATATATGTTGAACTATAAATAAGACCAATAACAAAAATAAGAGTTTAAGTAAATGGAATGCCATTTTTACACTTTCAAGGTGGATGAAAACAATGGATTGTTATTCACACGGTTCTCCGATAGCGGACGGAACCTTGTGAAAATGTAGGAAATAAAACACAGGAAATTCGGACTTAAACTCTAAACTTTGAATTGGAAATATTTTGCCATTGTTTCTCTTAAGGAAGGCTCAAATGTGTGCCTCCAAGAAAAGTCCCTAAACAAAGAAAATGAACCCCTATTTATAGGGAAAAAAAGTTACTAAACCTCCAAAATCAAAAATAAAAAAATTAAATTAAAATAGAAAAATGATGCCTTAGGGATTGATTTGAGGTGAAATCATTGTGAAAACTTGCCCAAAAAGGGACAGGTAGATGCAAAAAATTCAGGCCATGAAAAGTCTCCAATCCGGCAGAGATCTCTTGAACGAAAGAAGGGGAAGTCGACGCGACAAGGGGGTTAGGTGGTGCAGGTTTCGGCAGGCACTAGCTAGAAGAGAAGGTGAGGTTTGGTGCTTTGTCCGCTGGGTAGAAGGATGTCGTGGCTCTGGTGTTCAACACACCTGTGCCGACGTTCAAATTCAAGATTCGATAGGTGCGCTCTGAAGCTGGCAGGGGGAGCTCAGCAGACGTTTGTTGAAGGCGCAAGTCTGGATTGGGCGCTGTATTTTGGGCTTTTTGCTGGCTGGGCTTCACAAATGGTCTGAGCTGGACTAAGGAACTGCAGCGGGCTGGGCTGCAGTATTTTGGGCTAGATTTCTGGGCTTTAGCAAATTGGGCTGAAGGGTGGGCTGAGAGATGATTTCAGTAGCTTCTCACCAGATTTCCTAGATATTTTCGATGACATCTCTTATTTCGTCCATAATTTCTTCGTTCTAAATCTGATCGGGACGATTCTTTCGCCAAAACACTCCAAATTCCAAGGTTTATTTAATTCTACAAAAATTTCACAAAATATATTATTTTCTCCAATTGTTTATTATTTTAATATTAAAATTCAAGTATAAAGGGCATAAAATAATATAAAATAATGCTTAATTGAAGACCTATCAAATACTACCACACTTAAACTTTGACAGTCCCTAGCAAATACTAAATTTAAACTAAGAATTTAAAACAAGTAATCCCTTAACCATTTGTCTCAAAATTTCATTATTATCATGGCATAAAAGATTTTCACTAGAAGTCATTTAAGCATATGGAATTCTAGAGTTAATAAATGCTAACAAAATGCTTCAACCAGTAAGATAATGAGTAAATATGGTGAAATGGATCTCAACATGAATAAAACAAGTATGAATCAACTCTCAAGGATATGCACTAAAAATTCACTCAATTTTGTAAAGGTTTGTGTTTGCGCTTAAAGTATGTGAGAAAAAATGTTCACATAATAGAAATGAGGTACTTTTGCAAAAATTCGAACAAAAACCTCAAGATAAAAACAAAACATATTTGCAAAAATGAACCAAAACCATAAGCTTACTCAATGGATAAAATGAACTAATCAAAATTTACCATCTTAAGGATCATAAGGTCTTTATAAAGGTTATAATAGGCTATGTTTGGAGGCAAGGGAAATATAGGATAAGTGGTGCTCAAATTCATTCCAAGACTCAATAGACTCCCAAAATGTATCACAACTTCCCAACCTTAGTGCAATGATGTTAGTAATCCATTCCTTCGAACATAGGCCCAATTTCGTCATGTTGGGCCTTGTAATCATTCTTTGTGTCGGATTTACAAATGTAAGAGACTTAACTCAAACATTACATAATCAAACCTTATTACCTTGATAGAGACTCAAACTTTATTTTTCTTTTCTTTTCATATATCAAGGTAATATCATGTGTTAGTAATACAACAAAGTTTGAGTAAGTATATCCATAGAATACACATAAAAGTATTTACAACATCAACAATTTCTCTTCACACCATTTTCATGTCTTCAACCGAGTGCTTGGAATAAGGGTAAATGATGTCTATACTAAGCTCAAGTGTTTAGATAATTATAGTGATAAAATAAAGGTTTAACGTAGGCTCAAAGGGGTTAAAACTAAGGAGGTAGCAACTTGTACGCACAAATAGGGAACATGGATGTTGAGTTTGTGGTGTTAACCCTAATGACTTAATCATATCCAAAATCAGAGAGTTTATTGACTTAAATGCTTTGAAAATCACATAGAATAAGTTCTAGTTCTCTAGAGTTCATTAAAAGCTATGGCAAGGAGTTATGAGGCATATGTATATCAATTTAAACAAAAAACTTATGACTCACTCATCAAAGATGTATATAAAGTTCTAAAGCTCACATAAGGTTCAAATGATTCATACTTATCTTAACATGCTCATTAGTATACCAATTTACATGCATTATCTACAAGTTATAAGACTTAATCACAAAGTATTAACAAACAAATTCAAGTTGTAGTGATGATATTTAAAGACATAACATATTCATTTCCGTTCATTTATATCATTGACCGATTAAGGGGCAACTTAAGACTAAAAAAAAAAACTAAATAGAAACAAAAAGACTCAAGAAAGCTAAAAACGTTTTTTTGGGAACTTTATAAAACAATTTAAATAAGGTAGACAATCTTCTCTCAAAAAGAGACAAACCAGAGATGGCAGAGGAAGGTATTCGGCTCAAAAAAGATACGACAGTCAGAACAGCATCAGCCCAAAGTAAAAATGGAGCAGAAGCTGAAAGCAAGAGAGAGCGAGCTAGCTCCAATATATGTATATGGCGACGTTTTCACTCGGCAACTCCATTCTGCTGAGGATTGTGGGGGCCGAATCGTTGGGAAAGCTCTTTGTAAGTGAAGTGAGTTAAAGCAAGTAGAGTTCGGAAGGCAGCGGACATATACCCTACGAATCAGAACGAAAAACCTTGATTTTAGTAAATGTTTTCATTGTTTTGTCAAGTAAACGTATACGGATGATCCCATTTTCAATAGCAGATGGGCAGGATGGACTTCAGACACAAGATAAAAAGAAGAAGTAGAAAGAGCTTCTTTAATAAAGGAAGGGCCGAACCTTTTCCCCGTTTGTAATCCATATATGTAGAAATCTCAATGTTAGGTACAGACCCCAACATTCTAGTAGAAATAATATATCTAAGCCTTGGGCTACAAAAATATGTCCTAATCTATGATGCCGCAACAAAAAAAAGGGGAGGGAACAAAACCAGACACAGCAGAAAAGGCAAAATAGTGAGGTAAACAAAGTTTCTCCAAAAAAGAAAGAGAGCTTGCCAACTCTACGACCCTTCCCAATCCCCTTAAGAGCCTATCACATGATCCTGTTCAAGATAGGAGGTAGGAGAAAAGTGAATATAAGAATTGTTTTAAAGGAAGCGCTTGATTCGAACGCTATTTTAGGGGCTTGAAAATGCTCCAAATTCCAAGTTTTATTTAATTCTACAAAAAATTCCACAGAATATATTATTTTCTCCAATTGTTTCTTATTTTAATATTAAAAGTCAAGTATAAAGGGTATAAAATAATAGTTGAAGACCTATCAAATACCCCCACACTTAAACTTTGCTAGTCCCTAGCAAATACTAAATTTAAACTAAGAATTCAAAACAAGTAATGGTCTTAGTTGCCACCTCGTGCTTTTTAGCCTCATAAACGGCTGGATCTGGCTCTATTTCATCGAGCACTTTACAACTTTGAGTGATAATTGTGTTGGCCTCAGGTCTTGCATTCGGGTTGGGCGTAGGTTGAGGTGGAAACACCCCGCTAGCTTGGATCTTACTCATGAAGTCCACGACCTTGCCCATTTGGTCCTTGAGATCAGCGATTTCTTTTCGCTGATTTTGCTGACATGTGATAAGAGCCTATGTTGAAGCTATTAGTGTTTGCTGCCTTTGGGAACGAGTAGCTAGCATTTTATAATAATCAGGATTAGAAGATGAATAGGTATGATTATTTTCTTGATTATGAGAAAAGTTAGAAAATGGAACCAGGGGCCTTGGTTGCCATGTGTGTCTTTTTAAATGGTTTGGGGCACGATTTGAGCTTGTCGACATGTGCTGAGGGTTTGAGACATTGTTCGGGTCTCTCCAACTGTAACCTTGGTTCCTTTTCCCTTCTTGAAAGCCTACAATGGCATGTGCCATTCCAGTTCCACAGTCTTCCTCCCTTTCAGTGTAGGGGCATTGGTCTTCAAGATGGACTTGAGAGCATATGGAACAAACCGGGGCTACCTTCTTCTTTAGTTACAACACATTTGAAAGCATAGAGTTGATCATATCTAACTTAGAATCATTTATAACATGGGAACTCACCTCATGTACCTTCCTTGGAATAGGCTCGATACCTTCGTACTGTGCATCATTAAGTGCACGACTTTCAAGTAGTGCACGACCGTCCACTAAACTTCGAGCTAAGAAACTTCCATTAGCTACAGCATCAAGTAGTCCTCTATCCCAAACCTTGAGTCCTTCGTAGAAGTAGGTTAAGAGATAGCCTTCAGTGATCCCGTTAGTAGGGCATGAAGCACAACGTTCCTTAAACCTCTCATAGTACTGGCTGAAATTCTCATCAAGCTCTTTTTGCTTGATTCCAGTAATCTTTTTTCTTAAGACCGTAATCTTTGAGGCAGGGAAGTACTTGGTAAGAAATTCCTAAACCAACTTCTCCCAAGAGTCAATATGATTGGGTGGGAGACCCAAAAGCCATACCCATGCTCTGTCTTCCAAGGACAGCGAGAAAGCTTTTAGCGTCATGATTTCCAAGTCCGCATCATCCAGACACATAATACCAATAATGAATTGGAACTCCGCTAAGTGTTTGTGTGAATCTTCATTTTTAATTCCATGGAAATTGGGTAGATGATTAAGGACTCCACTTTTAAGCTCAATATCTTTCTTGTTGGTTCTAGGCTTGGGATACTGGATGTAGAAGTTTGTAGTGTCATTTGTGTTTGCACAGGTCTGCTCACAGATACTCAGATTTCGTGCCATGGCTAATTATCAGGACCCGTCCCAAATATCACCTCGATACCCGGGACGAACCCTGCTCCCGTCTGACAATCACACTTAAAGTACCAAAATAACCTCAACACTACTATAAGCATAATTATCAGACGAAGGAGTAAATATAATATAGCTGTAAGTCAGAGCATAGTTCTACAAAATGGGCACAAAATCCTACTATGCTAATCTCGCAACGGAAGAACGTCGTAAGCTCTATGCCTCGATTCCTGCCTCAACGTTCACCCTAGCGCTATCACCACGACCTGGAGGGAAAATTTAAAACCAAAAATTGTGAGTGGACTAGAATAAATAAAAGTTTCAAAAACAGTTTCTCATCAAATCAAAGTTAAGGAAGAATAATAATAATATTTGTTCCCTCCGTTTTGAAAACATGCATGCCTAACGAATATTCTGAAACCACAACATCAGCGATATAATGTATTTCATAAACCACTATATTAAAACCACGTCTGATCAAACCTGCTGGGTCTTTCCGAGTCTTTAAACTCAACCAGGCCTCAAATGTAATCCGAGTCTTTAAACTCGTCTTTAAACTCAATAGGCATATGGGGGTAATATCATAAATGTCCGAGTCTTTAAACTCCCGAGTCTTTAAACTCAATCCGGGCCTGTCAGGACCCACCCCGGTTCCACCCCGAAACCCGAGGTAAATCCCGCTCCCGTCTGACTCCCCGACACCACACTCGAGTAAAACTCACTCAAACCCGGTCAGACGCAGGAGTAATTAAACAACATATCCCAAAGTTATCGCTTACAGAGCATAGTACGAAAATACAAGGAACTAAAAACCGATGAATTACACGCACACGGAAGACTTTAAACTACTCCGGGACCCCTCGCGTGGCTTCTATGCCTCGGTCACTGCCTCGACGTCAAGACCCCGCGCTCGCTCCAAAACCTGGAGGGTAAGTTAAAAACAGAAAATGTGAGTGGAGCATAATAAAAGAAAAGTTCTAAAATCCTTTATCAGAAAACCGAGTTATAACCCTCCGTTTTGAAAACGACATGCATAACCCAGTTATTAAAACGGTTAGAAACCAAAATACCATATACCACATCATAAGAAACAGAAACACTATAAAACATTTATAGAAATCACAGCATATATATTATAAAACTATATCAGAATTCAGAAACTGCAATTCATTATTTTCCGATCAAACCTGCTGGATCTATCCGAGTTTTTAAACTCCCGAGTCTTTAAACTCAATCCAGGCCTTAATCATATCCGAGTCTTTAAACTCAAGGCCTATGGGGGAAATCAATATATCCGAGTCTTTAAACTCCCGAGTCTTTAAACTCAATCCGGGTCTTTAAACCCAATCCGGCCGGTCCCCCGTCACATATATCCGGGTCTTTAAACCCAATATCCAGATCCAGCAAATCCAATCAAAACCATTTGAAAACCATTCCCGAATTCACATCCAAACCCGAATCCGAAATCACTGGTCTGATGCCCTTCCGGCATCCCGAACCGTCATTCCGAACCCAAATCTGGAATCCACTTTCCAGCTTTAAAATCCAATTCATTTCATTACCAAATCATATTTCAAAATCCCTTTGTAAGCAATCAAACGAGTTATCCTTTAAAAATCCCAAAACCCTGGCATTTTACTCAAAATCAACCATTCTTCGTAAAACGTGCCAAATACCGTATTTCTCGAAGAACGTGCAATAATGTAAAATCAACTAAAACATTTTCAATCATGATTAAATCCATAAAACAACGATAGAAAACAGTTATGCATGCTCAAGTTTAGAGAAAGGGTCCACTCACAGTACCAAGCCCTCAATCGTGTCCCGAACGTCCAGCACGTTCCTCGGCTTCCTCGGGAAATCCCGATCCTGTTCACAATCACCAAATTACGTCACTAACACGTCTACGAAGGTTCGCCTAAATTCCTTCAAAATCCCCGAATCGAAAACCTAAGACCCGGGACCTTAAACATTCACCCTCGCGGGACTAAACTCATACGACGTCCGATTAACCCGAAACCAACTCCATTGAACTCACCATAACTCCTAGTCCAAAAGCCGTGTTGACCACTTCTCCATCCGCCGCCGCACGCGCCCCCACGCGCCACCCAAAGTGGCTGCGCGTGGCCCTCATGCGCCAGCTACAGTGCACCGTCATCAACCTCCACGCACTGTGCTGAACCGGCTCTGCAACTTGGACCGGCGAGACTCAATCTCCGCCGTCCGGCCACCATTTCATCCCCTTTCTTCTCCTGCAGCTTCGTCCAGACACCACAAATCCATTCCCCAACTCCTCTTGGTTCGATTCGACTCCCAGCTTCACGACTGAAGCTCGAACCAGACAACCATCAAACCCCTGTTTCACGATTCACCTGCTCCGGTCGCCTCCCGTCACGGTGGCAACACCAGACAATCCCTAGGGCCTTACTGAATCTAGACTAACCCTCCTATACCGTCGACTCACCCCAGAAGTCCACGACTTTGGTTCGAAGTTCACGGCCGAAACAGAGTAACAGAGACTCCTCTTCGCCTGAGCTCCGCCGTGTACGCCCCTGTCACGGCGACCATCACAAACCACTCCTAGGACCTCCCTGAACATCACCCCGACCTTCTATCCTCTCGACTCTCAGCCAAACCTCACGACTTTCCAAATGAAGTTTACCGGAAAAATAGAGTAAAGAGATCTCACCTTCGATTGCAGCTCTGCCGTGCGCACCGCCGCGTGCCACGGTGTTCGTTAGCCTCCCTGCAACCTCCTGCAGCTCTCCCAGCCTTGGTTTGCCTCACCTCACAGCGTAGCCACCACCAAACGTTCACGGTCTCCCTGTTTTCCCCAAATCTTTGCCGCACCACCACCGTGCCGCCGTGCACAATTGCACCACCAAATCACTACCAACAACTTCCTTTCAATCTCCCGTTCCTCCCTCACTCACCAGGACTTGTCACCAGCCAAGATCAATCCTCAATTTCTCCTCACAAGCTCACTCTGTTTCTCTGTGTTTGTCGAAGAACACCCCCCACGCACACACGGTTTCACCCAATTAATTAGAACCGTGAACACACAGGATTCCACCAGATGCCTCTAGCCCCCTGCCATGTGTCACCATCCATTCAACCCTTATCCCATCTGGTTAAATCCCAGCCATCCATTATGCTTTCTCTGCACAAATCCCCAGATGCTAAAAAAGACCAAAATACCCTCCTTTTTACTCGTTTTTACGGTTTTGTCAAAACTTCCTAGACCCGTAACTCTCGCCTCGTAAGTCCGATGAATACGTGCCGCCTGTCATCGAACTCATGACGACGAAAGCTATCTAACCATGCTAGGTCAACCTACCAAAACCCATTCGTACAAAAAGTCAACTATTCCCCCTAATTTACCCAAATTACGGTTATGCCCTCAACCTTCCGAACATCACAACTTCCTCCTCGGATGTCGGAATCGAACGTCCCTCATGTCTATGGGTTCGTGACGTCCTCAACTACGTCTTGGTCACTGGTCAATACCCAATTGACCACCCGAATAAAAGTCAAAATTTTTGCCCGGACCAGGGGCAAAATTATCATTCTAGGCTCCCGGACCTTTCGGGACCACCTAACCACTGATTAACCTCACTAATCACACCTTAATCACTCTACTAATCCAGGCTATCGGGACGGGTTGTTACAGGGCCCGTCCCCCATCCATCAGAACATCCGGGTCTTTAAACCCATATCCAGATCCATCCATCGGACATTTATGATATTACCCCCATATGCCTATTGAGTTTAAAGACTCGGGAGTTTAAAGACTTGGATTACATTTGAGGCCTGGTTGAGTTTAAAGACTCGGAAAGACCCAGCAGGTTTGATCAGACGTGGTTTTAATATAGTGGCTTATGAAATACATTATATTGCTGATGTTGTGGTTTCAGAATATTCGTTAGGCATGCATGTTTTCAAAACGGAGGGAACAAATATTATTATTATTTTTCCTTAACTTTGATTTGATGAGAAACTGTTTTTGAAACTTTTATTTATTCTAGTCCACTCACACTTTTTGGTTTTAAATTTTCCCTCCAGGTCGTGGTGATAGCGCTAGGGTGAACGTTGAGGCAGGAACCGAGGCATAGAGCTTACGATGTTCTTCCGTTGCGAGAGTAGCATAGTAGGATTTTGTGCCCATTTTGTAGAACTATGCTCTAACTTACAGTTGTATTATATTTACTCCTTCGTCTGATAATTATGCTTATAGTAGTGTTGAGGTTATTTTGGTACTTTAAGTGTGATTGTCAGACGGGAGCAGGGTTCGTCCCGGGTATCGAGGTGATATTTGGGACGGGTCCTGACAATTGGTATCAGAACATAGGTTTGTCGGTAAGGTTGTATCTAGGTTGTTTTAAGCGTACGTTTGACCATTCCTCCGAGACGTGAACCCCTCCACGACCTGAAGACGAAGCGGCGAGAGGGACTGAGAGCGCTTCGATTGAGCGAGCCCAGCGACTTGGGGCTACTAGTTTCAGCGGTGGGGCAGACCCAGAGGAAGCTCACCGATGGATCACTCGGTTCGAGCGTATTTTTGGGGTGATGCATTGTCCTCCAGAGGACCGGGTCTTGTTGGCTACGTTTCTGCTAGATGGAGCAGCGTATGAGTGGTGTTATACGCTGGAGTTGTCCGGCTGGAATGCACATACTGTGACGTGGGAGACTTTCCTGGAGCGGTTCTTAGACCAGTACTATCCCCGCTCTTTCCGGGATGCTAAAGAGGCGGAATTTCTTCAGTTGAAGCAAGGGAACATGATAGTGGCTAAGTATGAGCAGAGGTTCCAGATGCTATCCCGATTCGCTCCTGCATTTGTGGCTACCGAGGCAGAGAAGTGTCGTCGATTTGAGTTGGGCCTTCGGGGAGAGATTAGAGCCATTGTGACAGCCAGCTCATTTGCTACATTTCGGGAGTTGTCAGACGCTGCTGTTAGCGTGGAGGCCAGTTTGCGTGCCAGGTCACAGTACTCGGGCAGTGTGCGACGCCGAGAGGATTCTTTAACTGGAGCATCGAGTCAGAGGACCCCGAAGCGGGGCAATTTTGGTGGTTCGTCATCGGCTGGTGGTGCCCGGTTTGGCAGACCAGGCAGTTTTCAGGGCTCAAGATTTCAGGGAGCTAGAGCACAGCCGACTCCTCAGGCGAGTGCGACTTCAGTTGCTTCTACTGGGAGGCAGACCGGTGGACCCGGTAGGGATGCTTGCTACTACTGTGGTGAGCGAGGACATTTTCGGAGAGAGTGCCCATTGTTAGCCCAGGAGGGTGGAGCAGGCCGAGGTGCAGCAGAACCCGGGCGGAGTACTGCTTCAGTGTCAGGGGTAGCAGGCCCTAGGGGTGGCGGTGGTGCCACGAGCAGTTCTAGAGGGCGCGGTAGGTCATCAGGACCTCAGGCGCGATGGTGACAGGTACACTTACCATATATGGTCACACTGTTTTTGCTTTGATAGATCCCGGGGCAACTCACTCGTTTATAGCCCGGAGTTGTAGTCTGGTTACGGAGAGGGAGGTGTCTACCTTGGAGTGTGCCTTAGGGGTGAGTACACCTACTGGGGAGGTGTTGGTAGTTACTCAGGTTCTAAGAGAGTGTCCGGTGATGGTAGGTGAGGTTGAGTTAGTGGCAGACTTGCTACTGTTGGAGTTACGGGATTTCGATGTTATCCTGGGTATGGACTGGTTGACCAGACATCATGCTTCTATAGAGTGCTTCGACAGGAGAGTGACTTTTCAAAGTCCAGAATTACCAGAGACTACATTTCAAGGTGATCAACGTGCTCTTCCTACTGGAGTTATTTCGGCACTTGAGGCTAGCAAGCTGTTGCGTAAGGGGTGTCAGGGTTACATAGCTCATATGGTGGATACACGTGCTTCGCAAGTGAGGGCGGAGGATATACCGGCGGTACGGGAGTTTCCCGATGTTTTTCCCGAGGAGTTGCCAGGATTACCACCTCATCGAGAGATCGAGTTCACGATTGATCTTTTACCAGGTACACAGCCTATTTCACAAACTCCCTACTGCATGGCATCTAAATAATTGAGAGTGAGGGCGGAGGATATACCGGTGGTACGGGAGTTTCCCGATGTTTTTCCCGAGGAGTTGCCAGGATTACCACCTCATCGAGAGATCGAGTTCACGATTGATCTTTTACCAGGTACACAGCCTATTTCACAGACTCCCTACCGCATGGCACCTGAAGAATTGAGGGAACTTAAGGCACAATTACAAGAGTTGGTCGATATGGGATTCATTCGACCGAATATGTCACCTTGGGGAGCACCTGTACTGTTTGTCAAGAAAAAGGACGGAGTGTTGAGATTGTGTGTAGACTACAGATAATTGAATAAGGTAACTATTCGGAATAAGTATCCCCTACCTCGGATTGATGATTTGTTTGACCAATTAAAGGTAGCACAGTTCTTTTCGAAGATTGATCTTCGCTCTGGCTATCATCAGTTGAGGGTTAGAGAGGAGGATGTACCGAAGACAGCCTTTCGGACCAGGTATGGTCATTACGAGTTTGTTGTGATGCCTTTTGGATTGACTAATGCCCCAGCAGCTTTTATGGATCTTATGAACCGAGTGTTCCGGTCGTATTTGGACCGTTTTTTTATTGTCTTCATTGATGACATTTTGGTGTATTCGAAGAGTGCAAAGGCGCACGAGAAGCATCTCAGGATAGTACTTAAGACCCTAAGAGAGCATCAGTTGTATGCGAAGTTGAGTAAGTGTCAGTTTTGGTTAACCAGTGTTGGATTTCTAGGACATGTGATTTCAGCCGAGGGCATCAGAGTGGATCCTCAGAAGGTGGAGGTGGTAGCAACTTGGGAACAGCCCAAGACAGTGACAGAGATCAGGAGTTTTATGGGTTTAGCAGGTTATTATCGCCGTTTTATTGAGGGTTTTTCTATCCTTGCTGCTCCGTTAACACGGTTGACTCGGAAAGGAGTTCGATTTGATTGGGATGAGAAATGTGAACAGAGTTTCCAGGAGCTTAAAAGGCGGTTGACATCTGCTCCTGTGTTGGCCCTTCCAGACGATAGTGGGGAGTTCGAGGTTTACAGTGACGCTTCTTTACAGGGTTTGGGCTGTGTATTGATGCAGCATGAGAAGGTGATTGCTTACGCTTCTCGACAGTTGAAACCCCATGAGATGAACTATCCTACTCATGATTTGGAACTTGCTGCGGTGGTTCATGCACTAAAGATTTGGCGACATTATTTGTATGGCGAGAGGTGCAGGATCTTCACGGATCACAAGAGTTTAAAGTATCTGTTCACGCAGAAGGAACTGAATCTGAGACAACGCCGATGGTTGGAGTTGCTTAAGGACTACGACTGTACTATCGAGTATCATCCAAGAAAGGCTAATGTGGTAGCCGATGCTTTGAGCAGAAAATCAGCTAGTTCCTTGTCGCATTTGAGGACAGTACGATTACCTTTGTTGGTTGAGCTCCGTAGGCTAGGAGTAGAGTTGACTGTGGATAATCAGGGAGCACTTTTAGCGAGTTTCCACGTGCGGCCTGTTTTGATTGATCAGGTTATTGATGCTCAGTATGAGGACCCCATTTTGGGCATCATTCGGATTGAGGTCGAGGCTGGAAAGAGACAGGATTTTGAGATTCGCGAAGATGGAGCCTTGGTTAAAGATGGACGGTTGTGTGTACCCGAGGACGAAACATTGAAGAAGGTGGTACTGGATGAGGCTCACTGTTCAGCCTATGCGATGCATCCTGGTGGGACCAAGATGTATCGTACACTTCGAGAGCATTACTGGTGGTCAGGTATGAAATGTGAGATTGCCGAGTATGTCAGTAGATGTTTGATCTGCCAACATGTGAAAGCTGAGTGGCAGAGACCTTATGGAGCCATGCAACCTTTGTCGATCCCTGAGTGGAAATGGGATCACCTGACGATGGATTTTGTATTCAAGCTTCCCAGGACACCGAAGGGACACGATGGTGTGTGGGTGATCGTGGATAGACTTACAAAGTGTGCACATTTCTTGCCCGTACGGGAGAACTTCAGGTTGGTGCAATTTGCACAGTTGTTCATTGACGAGATTATTCGGCTGCATGGGACTCCAGAGTCGATAGTATCGGACAGAGACCCGAGGTTTACTTCCCGATTTTGGCAAAGCTTACAGGAAGCTTTTGGGACAAAACTGCATTTCAGTACTTCATTTCATCCTCAGGCCGATGTACAGTCTGAGCGGACCATTCAGATTCTCGAGGACATGATGAGAGCGTGTGCCTTGCAGTTTCAGGGTACTTGGGAATCACATCTACCTTTGATGGAGTTCGCCTACAATAACAGTTATCAGGACAGCATTGGGATGACTCCTTATGAGGCTGTGTACGGGCGATAGTGTCGAACTCCGTTGTGTTGGACCGAGGTTGGTGAGAGGAGACTTACTACTTTCGAGCTGGTAGATCTTACGCAGGAAAAAGTGGCGCTGATTAGAGATCGACTGAAAGCAGCTCAGGACCACCAGAAGAGCTACGCCGACCGTAGGATAAGGGATTTGGAATTTGCAGTAGGAGACTGGGTTTTCTTGAAGCTATCTCCTTGGAAGAGAATCGCACGGTTTGGCAGACGAGGGAAGTTGAGTCCTCGTTACATTGGACCTTATGAGATTTTGGAGCAGATTGGTCCTGTTGCTTATTGATTGGCTTTACCAGCAGATTTGGCAAAGGTACATAATGTCTTTCATGTATCTATGCTTCGGAAGTACATACGGGATGATTCACATGTTCTGGAAGCACAACCTGTTAAACTGAGGGAAGACTTGAGTTTTGAAGAGCAGCCAGTAGCAATTTTGGATCGGAAGGACAATTTGTGGCCGTACACATTTTAGACGTGCCTAGAACCCTCTGGTTCTCTCCCACGTGTCCACATTCCCATGGACCAGCACAAAATATCCCAATCCACTAGTGCCACTTGTTCTGATCTGATTAGGCTGAGGGGAAAAAGATCAAATTACCCCTAGTTATAAAAATTACCGTTTTACCCTCGAACATTCCAGACCCGTAACTATTTCGTCCAACGTCCGATGACAGCGTGCCGCCTGTCGTTGTAGTCAGAACGTCGAGACCTATCTAACGATCCTCGGTCTACGTGAAAATCACAAGTCCAAGAAAAGTCAACATTTTCCTCGATTAGTCAAAATTACGGTAACTCCCTCAATCTTCCGAACGTCATAACTTTCTCTCCGATTGTCCGAATCGGACATGCCACCTGTCTACGGACTCGTGACGTCCTAAACTACGTCACGGTCAATGGTCAACACTCATCCACCTGTAAATCAAAAAGTCAACTTTTGACCCACTATTCACAAGGGCAATAATCGTCCTTTTATACAAATCTTTTACAAAATTACATTTCTACCCTTCCTGAAGGTACGGGTTGTTACACTAATGGTGTTTCGAAAGTACGTTCCTCGTCTGAATTACTTTTCTCACTTATGGACTCAACGAGTATTGAGGATGGAGGTCCGGATGAGCCGGTTTGCTTAAGTGTGGTTCTGAATAATGTGCTGCTTGGTGAGATGTCAAGTTGCTTTCTCAACCGATCAAGCTTAGATTGCTGAGCGCGCATTGATAAGCACGTACCTATATTGTTAAAAAGAACTAAGTTAGAAGGCAAGTGTACAAAAGTAAGTAGCTAGTGAAAGTTAATTAAAACAAGATAAATATTACAAAAGTTAGGGTTAGTGTTAGAAATATATATGTTAAGGAAATCACAACTAGCAACAAAATGTGAAGTATAACCAAGTATAATTTACATAAATTTAAGCCAGAATTAACATATAGTCAAGTAAGAAATAATAAGAGTATGAGAAAATATAGATTGCATAAAGTATGACACATGGAGATTGTATTTAACACTTACAAATATTAGCAAGAAAATACCACACATATGTTGAACGATAAATAAAACCAATAATAAGAAAATAACAGTCTAAGTAAATGGAAAGCAATTGTTACTCTTTCAAGGTGGATGAAAACAATGGATTGTTATTCACACGGTTCTCCGACAACGGACAGAACCTTGTAAAGATGTGGGAACTAAAACATGGGAAATTCAGACTTAAACTCTAAACTTTGTATTGGAAATATTTTGCCTTTGTTTCTCTTAAGGAAGGCTCAAATGTGTGCCTCCAGGAAAAGTCCCTAAACAAGGAAAATGAACCCCTATTTATAGGGAAGAAAAGCTACTAAACCTCCAAAAAAAAAAATAACAATAGAAAAGTGATGCCTTAGGGACTGATTTGAGGTGAAATCATTGTGAAAACCTACCCAAAAAGAGGCAGCTTTGATGAAGAAAATTCAGGCCATGTGGAGTTTCCAATCCGCTAAATATCTACTGAAAGAAAGAAGGGGATGTCGACACGTCAGAGGGGGGGGGGACAGGTGGAGCAGGTTTCGACAGGCACCAGCTGGAAGAGTAGGTGAGGTTTGGTGCTTTGTCCACTGGATAGAAGAATGTCCTAGCCCTGGCGTTCGACACATGTGTGCCAACGTTCAGATTCTATATTCAACAGGTGCGCTCCGAAGCTGGCAGGGGTAGCTCAGCAGACGTTTATAGAAGGCCTGATTCTAGATTGGCAGTTGTATTTTGGGCTTTTGGCGGGCTTGGCTTCGCAAATGGTGTGGGCTGGACTGAGGAACTGCAGCGGGCTGGGGTGCAGGATTTCTGGGCTGGATTTCTGGGCTTCAGCAAATTGGGCTGAAGGCTGGGCTAAGAGTTGATTTCAATAGCTTCCCACCAAATGTCCTAGAGATTTTCGGTGGCATCTCTTATTTCGTCCATAATTTCTTCGTTTTAACTCCGATCGAGATGATTCTTTCGCCAAAACGCTCCAAATCCCAAGCTTTATTTAATTCTATTTTTGTTATTTTAATATTAAAATTCATGTATAAAGGGTATAAAATAACATAAAATAATGCTTAATTGAAAACCTATCAAGATGATGCTCAGAAGGAGACATTTAAGACTGTAATGACCCGTCTTGAATCTACAGGATTAATTAAGAATTAGTTGAAGATTAGTGAGACTAATCGGGAATTAGTTGAGGATTATCGGATGATCAGGGTAAAATTACAATTTTTCCTCTAGAATGAGTAAAAAGTTGACTTTTGATCTAGAAGGTCAATTCCACGTGGGCTGAGGTCCATTACGTAGATCGAGATGATACGATTCCGTAAATAGGCGGCATGTCGAAATCAAACATTGTACCAGAAAGTTATGGGTCTCGGACGATTTCAGGAACTATTTATAATGGCACGTTTTAAGAGGCAAGTTGTCATTTTTCCTTTAGTGAGGCCGAGATATTTTGACCAGGCCAATGGATGAGTGACACTGATCCTTTGCTCATCATCTTCATTCATGCATACTCCCCCTTTCCTATTTCATTCCTCCCACCCGGAACCCACAAACACCCACACAACACCATCCCCTCAATCTTTGTGTTGAGTGAGAGAGTGGGACTAAATGAGAGGTTGAGAGACAACAAAGAGTAGGCTGAGCACGGTGGAGCCACGAGGGACGCCGACGGATCAGGTAAACCCGTAAATTGTAATTTGGGTCAAATTTTGAAGTTGGGTTTAGAAGGTTGTTGGCCTATTCTGATGATCGAAAATGGTTCCTAGGTGGCGTACGATGTCAAAGGGACCAAAATCAAGAACTGAAGTGGCTGGGATCAACGAGGAAACAAGTTTGAAATTGCCCGTCACAGTTCAAATCTTGGAAGGTAAATTTCATAACCTTTTTGGTAGTTAGGGTTCATAGATCCCTTCCTGAATACGATCACATAGTAACAAAAATGGGGAAAATGGCTTAGAAACAAATGAGAACTACTCGGGTCTGGTTCACAGGTCGTTTGACCCGTTACAGTAAAACGAATCAACCTGGGTCATGGTAGACAATAATGACGTGTCGGTCTAAGTCAACATCTATTAGAGGCTGTTAGTCCACGTGGAAAATCAGGTGTTGCCACATGGAAAGCTATTAGACATAGTCATCAATGACATGGGTGGACCAATCAGAGGCTGGCACATGGCACGTGTCATGATGATTACAGTCGTTTATAGTTGACTGATGACATCATCATTTTCTTTTGCTAACGTAAGCATTGATCGTTAACTTTTGTTGACCGAAACTTTGACCAGTGCGTGGGGGGTGTGGGCATGAATTTTGAGTGAAATCGATCATGTTCGAAGATTTTGATGATTTGAATCCAATGGTGGTGGTTTCAGGTCGATCAGAGGTCATTCGGTAGGTAATTTAAAGATTTTTAGCCTAGGAAATCGTGTTCGGGACACGTTGACCGTACTAGGATTTTTGAGGGTCTATGATATAAGTATGTAGAAGTTGTTAGTGATCTTTGGGTATGGTTTAGACAGGTCCGAACATCCTGGAAGGATAGATTAGCCCTAGAGTGGCTTACGACACGAGTTTCGGAGTGCACAGTGTGGACCGACGGTGAGTGGACTTTACATTCTAAATAATGCATGCATATATGTTTTAATGTTTTATAAACATGGTTTAAAATGAAATGATTTCATAGTAATTTGAATGATGATTTTAGAATTTGATCATGGTTTAAAAATGAATGATTTATGGATTTTCGTGAGAAGGTAGATCAGGCTTGAGACCCTATTGGAATATAGAAAGACAACAGACTCCAGGAGTGAGTCCATTGGAAACCATGTTTCTGGGCAAGGGCCCTGTTGGGGCTTCGAACCCATTTTGATGTGAAAATAGACACCGTTTTTATGTGATTTGTGGAAATTGGTTTTGGGCAGAGACCCGGTGCAAAATAACTGTTTTAGATTTGGGAGTCGACAGTTTTGAAAATTTGTTTTGACGATTTTTAGACCATTCTCCGAGATGATGGATATGACTCCAGCAGGAATTTGTTTCCCCAGAGAGGACCCTATGAGATGATGGATACAACTCCGATAGGCATGCGTTTCCCTGGATAGGACTCCATGTGATGATAGATATGACTTCGGAAGAAATGTGTTTCCCAGAGAGGGTATTTGGCATGAATGTGTTTCCCTAGAGAGGACCCTATGAGAGGATGGTTATGACTCCAGTAGGGATGTGTTTCTCTGGAGAGTTCACGATGACACTACCTGCGGGAGTCTCAGGGTATTACACTGAGACGTCGAGTCAGGGACTTCGAGCCTAGTGCCCCACCTAGATGTCGAGTCGTGGACTCTAGAGCTAGGTGTAGATAGGTCGTGTAAATCAGAGTCGCACACGTGTCGATATAAAAGTCGTGCTAGTGATAACAATGGATGATTTGATGCTATAAGACCGTTGTTGGATATTGACGGATAGAGATGGGTGATTTCCCTGATAGAGACGAATAATTTGATGGACAGGGACAGATGACGAATATAAGAATGGGTCCTGTGGTTTTTGACTAATCGATTGTGTCTAGTTGTTTTTTTTAACCTGTGTTGGTTTTACCCTGAAAGTACTTGTTTTCCCGTATGTATTGTTTCACTAGAAAGTACTGGTTTTAAATTGGTATGCATGCATGCTTTGTGAAACGGAGGATGAAAAGTATATTTTGAAAAACTATTTTTAAATAAATGCTTATTTTTTTCCACTCGCACGTTTTTTGGTTTTTGGCACCATTCAGATGGATTGCGGATGCGGGCTGTAGTAGAAATCCAAACATCACATGTCACCACAGATCCTTGGGTACTCTGCGTAACCCCGAGTGAGTTACGATTTTATCCCTTGTCTAGCACGTGGTGTCAGACAGGAGCAGGCACATCCCACGATAACCTAGGGGGATTAGGCAAGGTTCTGTTAGTTTGGTATCAGAGCACTAGATTGCTCTTAGAGTGTTGCGCATATGCCAGATGTGATGTCTGTACGGTAAAGACCGCCCGCCATCAACCCGGTAGTGAGGGTAGGAATAGGATAGTTAGGTGGAAATCAACCTATCTGTGATTTTTGATTGGCATAGTATGCCATGTTTTAGTGTGTTGGATCCCAGTTGGATTTTGATTGGCATCCCATGCTGCCGTTGAGCAGTGTTAGATACTGAGTAGGGCTAAGTTTCTTATGGGACCAAAGGCTAGAGGCCGTAGAGTTACGAGTGGACGAGACCCTCGGAGCTGATACGCAAAAACTAAGCATTAAATTAACACTTATTGAAAACACATGCAATTTAAAACCTTTTTTTTGTAGATGTAGCATTGGTAAATAGAGATCGTTCTAGACCAGGGTTTGAGGGTACCTAAGTATGATTATTGTTTGATTATTTAATTAGGGGGTAAATTGGTTTTTATTATCCAACGTGATTAACTAATCTAAACTAACCTAATCTATTATTTACATGGCCAACTCATCTTTAAATCAAACTCATTCATAAATTATGCCAATTCCAAAATCTACGAAATTCCATAACCTTCATTCTACGAAATACAAGCATATTATCTCAAGTACATGCTCGGGAACGGCCGTATACACTTTCAATGATCTAGACTCGAGAATATCTAATCAAGCATTAAGCACAATATACAAGTATAACAAAAACCAATATATTGAAACACATGGAAGATAATTGAAATTCATATAAGATATAAAACCATAATTATATTAAAGATTAATCCAACAAAATGATCATTCAATAACAAAAGACAATCACAGGGTAAAGAGGTCGTATTATACTTTTTCTTTTCGGGAACTGCCCTATGGATGCTAAGTGGTTGACACTCCTTGATGAGACACTCTGAAACTGCCCTATATGTCGTGGATGAAGGTGTTTATGATGGAATATGGTGTGATTGGATTTTACTAAGGAAATTTCGAATTGATGAAAAGGGAAATTTGGTTAAGTAGAGTTTGGTACAAAAATGAGAGACACCTATAAATAACCTAAACCTATCTATTTATAGGAGAAAATTAATTCTCAAATAAATAGGAGTTTACAATTTAAATTATAAAAGGAAAAAGATTAAACTAATTAAATTAAAGTCATCAAGGAAAAAGGTAATAAAAATCATAATTAAAAAGTTTTCCTAAATAAAAAGTAAACAAATCCAAGCTTGAAATGAATAATTTTCCTCAAAAAATAAGGAAAACAGGTGCTGGAATTGAATAGGAGATGATTCAGTGGCAGCCCACCGAAATTGGGGCTGGAAATCGGCAGTCAACAGAAAGTCAACGTGCAAGGAGGTTGGAAAGAGGTGTTCGGTAGGCGTTGTCCGAAAGGAGAGCGAGGAATTCGATGAACTCGCATTGAAGAAGAGGTAGAGACCTTCGGTGCACGCGCAACGAGCTTAGTGTTGCCGCCTTTCGTACATGGGCGCCTAGCTTCTCTACTGGACATTGGTAGGCACTAGTCGAACCCGTTTCTGGGTTGCCTTTTCGGCTTCGGTAGGTTCCTACCAAATTTACACGCCCTTTTCGGTGGCTTTCCTTTATTCGGTCATAACTTTTTCAATATAACTCAGATTGAGGTGATTATTTCCCCTAAATTCTCGTATTTCCATGCTCTATCCAATACTACACATTTCTCACAAAGCATATTATTTTATACAAATTTTTGGTATTTAAACATTAAAAGATAAGTATAAAATGTATAAAATGATGCTTAATTCAAGGCTTATCAGGAGCCGACTTATTGATGCACATCTACCCTGATGTTTTGCGGTGAGCAGCCGAGGTCATGGGGGACCTGAGTGAGAGTGGTTAGAAAAGTTACCAGGAGAGTGGTACTAGTGGATGGGATTTCGGAGTGGACCAATCAATGAATTACACGCTTATTAGCAGATTATACCAGTGTTGAGTTACGCTCTTGAGGACATGGTTCAATTAGTCATGAGTGATCGGTACGGGTGGTGAGTTACTGCACGAGTACAGAGTCTCGATAGCGGAGTGTTTCTTGGATTTGTGTGCATGCGGTTGTGGAAAACATTGCCATAGATGGTTGTGGATGAGTTTTATCGATCTGGATAGGCTCATGTTCCAGTGACGACTGAGATGATGAGGATCTGTCAGTCGTGTCGGCAACTTGACACATTGCCAAGAGGGGAGATTGCTGCCTCTGGTACCGATATTTGTGAGTATTGCTCGGTGCGAGCAGAGATCTCCGGTTAGATTCGGTTCGCACTAAGTACAATGGCGATTGAGGCGGCGAGGCTTCATCGGTTCGTGTTGGGTCTTGAGAGTAAAACTCGAGTGATGATGTGGTATCTCAGAGGGGGATGAATCGAACGAAATCCCAAAAATGACCAAGTGGTTGTGGATGATGCAGAGGCATCATGAGGTTTGTGTACTTAGGGAGCTTGGACAAGGGTTGCCTCGAGCTCCGAGCCTTGAGTGGCTGAGCGGGACAGAGAAAATCCCGAGTTGCTCAGTGAGATGGAGTTCGGTTGGTTTACAAAAGACAAGGAATATACCTAGATGGGTGACAAATTCCCTAGCTATCCATAGACGGATTGTACGAGTGTTGTGTGCAACAAGAGTTGGTCCCCTGGTGTTCGGACGTGTTAGATCGTACTCCGACTGGTAGGGTGATGGAAACACCGAGTGGATTTGTATATAACATGGTAAGAGAATTCAATTCGAGGAACAAGTTGTATTGGTGGTCATCGGTAGTCCGGATTTTTTAATCCACGAGTGTGTTACGGCTTGAAAGCCGAAAAAATACTTTAGCATGACGGTTTCGGATATGGGACACGTGGTGATGTTCAAAATTAGCTCAGTAAGCTTGAAGTAATTTAAGTTGTGCTCGAG
This sequence comes from Prinsepia uniflora, assembly GCA_032719365.1. NCBI lineage: Eukaryota > Viridiplantae > Streptophyta > Magnoliopsida > Rosales > Rosaceae > Prinsepia > Prinsepia uniflora. Next base: position 30,984,520 of record CM064872.1, on the reverse strand, counting down.
GTTCCCGATGTGTTAATCGGTGACTTATATGGTTGGCACCTCGAGGGGTTTTTCTAACTAAGTCATGTCACCGAACATAGTAGGTTTGGTGATCAGTTGGCTTGGTGGGTCACTGATGAGTACCCTAGTTTTATCTATGGAAATTCGATGGAACTTCGGGAGTTGGTTTTGACGAGATAGTTGGACAATGCGAATAAAAACCCAGAAGTGTTTTCTGGAGATGTTACTTAGATATAGGTCAAAGTGGTTGTGGTTGGACGTAGCCTGAGTGCAGTCCTTAATTATGCCTATGAGTAGTTCCTATGTGATTGTGTGTTGTGGATGCGCCTATGAGCAGTGCATAGTTGGTAGCGATAGCGCTAGGTGATGAATATCTGATTGATGTAATTTGATCATGAAATTGAGTCCCTCTCAAACATGAGATGATAAGGGATATGATATGATATAGTAATCTGACGGGGTCCAATGTTGATTGTACGTAGAGTACGAGGACCGGGCATTGAATATTGTACGCTAGTACAGTGTGGATTTAGAGGGTTTAGTTATTATGTGAGCATGGAGCTCAGGGCCAGTGTAACGACACGTCCCAGAAGTTAGGATTAAGGAAGTGATTAATGACGGATTAGTGAGGCTAATCAGTGGTTAGTTGGTTACTATGGGACTTTGGGCGTAGAATGACAATTTTGCCCCTAGTCTGGGCAAAATGTTGACTTTGAGTTCGGGCAGTCAATTGGACATTGACAGATGACCATGACGTAGTTCGGGATGTCACGAGTCCGTAGACAGGTGGCACGCCCGATTCCAACATCCGAAGAGGAAGTTGTGATGTGCGGAAGGTTGGGGGCACTTTCGTAATTTGGGTAAACGAAGGGGGAAAAGTCAACTTTGAGTACGATCGGGTTTTTAGCGTAGACCGAGGACCGTTAGATAGGTCTCGAGTCCCTGATTCCAATGACCGGTGGCATGTAGCATTTGGAGTTCGAGAAATAAAATTATGGGTCTAAAAACACAAGGGACAAAACGGTAATTTGGGCAGTAAAGGGCAATTTGGTCTTTTGGTTGCAGTGGGATCAGTTCCACTAGGATGTGAACACGTGGCTGCTTGGGATTGGTGATCTTATCAGATTAGGACATGTGTCATTCTTTAGATGGCTGTGGAATGTTGGATAACCGTCTCACAGCCTATGTGTTAAATAGACAGGTTGCACGGCTTACGTTAGGGGTCGAAGGAGAAAAACAGAGGAACACAGTGGAAACACAGAAAAATTAGAGTGCACTGAGTGAAACCATGCCCATTTGATCTCTTGGCATTAGTCAGTACGGTGAGGGAAGGTGGAAACGAGGTGGAGTGGCCGTGAGAGCCGTCGTGGACAATGGGAAGCTCGTGCATTCTGAGAACAGGGAAGGACCGGTAGCCGTGAATGTAATCTCCTCAAAACCTCATCAGCAGCCATAAGTTTGTAAACAGAAGAAGGAAAGAGTGATGATACAAGCTTCTTGGACCTGAGTTTGAAGCACAATGGGGACGGTAAGTGAAGAACCCGTCGAAGTTGTTTGTAGATTCAAAAATGGTAAAATCCGTTTTAGCGATTGTTAACCCAATTTTTGGTTTGAACGTGGTTTCTGGAAGTTCTAGGGACTGTTTGGAATCAACAGGGACGGCGGTTATGGCTGGAAGGACAAAGAGTGAACGATGATCAGTGCCCTGTTTTCCTTCGTTTTGGGAGGTAAGTTCTGGGCTTATAAGGTTATTTTTAAGGATCTAAATGGTTATGGACAATAAGGAAAACCTGCAGGACTAATTAGAATGTAAAACCGATCGAAAATAAGGAAGAAAAGAGCTCGAACCGTTCACGCCGACATGGTCAAGCTGGACCGGTTCGAACCAGGTCGGCGAGAGGAAGGGGTGACACTGTTCACGCGCGTGGGGTTCACGCGCAGGACGTTCCAGGCTCGCGTGAGGCGCGTAGGGTCCCTTTTGGGGAAGGTTCCAACACGACTTTTAAATTATTCGATGTAACGAGCATTTTGGCGCTGGTTTCGAGTCAATCGAACATCGTCTCGACATGTTTCGGGCTGTCCGAAGGTTTTAAGGCTCGGTTAAAAATAGTTAAAAATACGAGAAAATTAGGGGGCTTTAGTATGAGTATCGTACAGTAGTTAGTGACCTTATATTGAGATTTGGATAGGTTCGGGAAAGCCGAGGATAGCGGAATGGCCGGGAACGGCGTAAGTGCGCGCGTATCGAGGCGACGACGGAATGGTCTGTGAGTGGACTTTTCTTTCTAACTCTTGATGCGTGCATATATGTTTTCATATGTTTTCTATACTTGATTCTATGATTTGATTTATGATTGTGATGGTTTATGGTTTTTGCACGTTTTTCGAGGAAATTACGGTATTTCACGTTTTACGAGATTTTGATGTATATTGTGATTTGAACTTGGTTTTATGATTTGATTTCCGGATTTGAAATACGATTGGATTTCAAAGTAAGTAAAAGGATTTCGGAAAAGTGTTTTCGGAAAAGGGTTTTCGGGCTTGAAGCCCAGTTCAGAAAAGTGGTTTTGAGAAATGTGATTTCGGGTTTTTGAATCGGACTTCCGGATGATGATTCAGAATTCGATTTGGAACTTGAAAGTGGATTTTCGGGTTTGGGTTCGGAATGGTTATTCCGGATGCTAGCTCACGGAATGATGGTTGCGGACTCGGATCTGGAAACGATGATGGATATGAGTTCTGGGTTTGGATTCGAGATCTTGATGAGATTGCGGATTTGGATTCGGAAATGGAAAAGGTTTTCAAACGGTTTTGGATTGGATTTGCTAGATCTGGTTATTGGGTTTAAAGACCCGGATTATGATTGACGGGGGACGGGCCCGGATTGGGTTTAAAGACCCGAACTGAGTTTAAAGACTCGGATATTGATATTTCCCCCGTAGGCCTGTTGATTTTAAAGATTCGGGAGTTTAAAGACTCGGATTATATTGAGGCCTGGATTGAGTTTAAAGACTCAGGAGTTTAAAGACTTGGATAGATGCAGCAGGTTCGGTGAATGGAAAAATGAGATGGTTTTCAACAAGGTTTTCCGATGTTTTGGGTAGTGGCCCGGATGAAATGGTTTTTAATGGTTTTGGGTTGAGGCCCGGGATTTGGAAAAAGGAACTTGTGTTCGATTTTTCTTGTATGGTTTGTTTAACCGGAATATTGAATGGTTTTATGACATGAAATTAGTATGCATGCATTGGTTTTGAAACGGATGGTATAAATTTCATTGTTTTATGAAATGTTTTTAAACTTAAACTTTATTTTTGTCCACTCACAGTCTTTTCGTGTTTTCGATACCCTCCAGGTTGTTGAGGCACGGGCTGTTGATCGAGAGAGACGGAGACATCACACACACGTTCCACAATAGATTCTGCGCACTCTGGGATGTTTGGAAGTTTTTGGATGGTCGGATCGAAAATCCCTTGTCCGACTTACGTGTCACATGGAGGTTAGACATCCATTTGGCCTTTGTGTCATGCGTAAGTTAGACGGGAGCAGTGTTTAGCCCTTAATCCCTGGGGATTAGGGGTGGGCCTTGACAGCCAGGATGGGCCAGGGGAACCCTCTTGTTTATGTTGTGAAAATCTCTACTAGAGTAAGTATTCGATGGGGGTCCAGATGCATCCTAAGTATATCGAAAAAATAAGAGAGATAATCGTTTAAGACTCATGAAGAGTCGGGTTCACCGCGTTGAGTGGAGTGACATGAGATATTGTACGAGGTACAGTGACGGGACTCTAGGAAGAGTCGGAATTACAGCGTTGGCCGTTGAGGGACACGAGGTACGAGATGGGAACTCTGGAGAGAGGGACATGAGATACTGACTGGTCACGATAGTTAGTCGTGGATAAGGTTTAAGGTGGGAGACCGTTTTAATGACAGATGCTTTGAGATTGCTCAGGGAGAGCAAGGATGTCAACTTAAGATAGCAAGATTATCAGCAGTATGCCAGCTTGGATCCTGAGTGCAAGAGTACTCAAGTTGAAATTAGCATGTGTAGGTGATAGGTGAGATCGACGAGCGTCGATGTCTCATTCGAGACTAAAGGATTGAGTATTGGAATTTTCAGTGATAGTTGGTCACGAGCTTGTTGGATACGATCCTAAAGGATGAGCTAAATTTTAGCATTTAATGTTGGATTTTGGTTGACGTCAAGTGACGTCTAGTTATGGTTGAGTACTGAGGATTGGATTTCCGTAGTTTTGGAGCGGATTCAAGTTGATCAGAATTTCGAGGATGAAACTTCTTTAAAGAGGGTGGATTGTAACGACTGGTCCCAAATCGGGAATTAGTTGATGATTATTGGATGATCAGGGTAAAAGTACGATTTTGCCCTTAAAAGGGGTAAAAAGTTGTCTTTTGACTCGGGAGGTCAAATGCAAGTGGACCAAGGTCCGTTATGTAGATCGAGACGATATAAGTTCGTAGACAAACATCACGTCAAAATATGACACGGGGATGTTACGGGTCATGAATGATTTTGGAAACTATTTATGATGGCACAATTTACGAGGCAAGTTGACACTTGTCCTTTAGTGGGGCCCAGATGTTTTGTCGAGGCACTTGTCACTCATCCATTGTTCATCATCTTCATTCATGGATCTTCTCCCATTCTTGTTTCATTCCTCCCACCCAAAACCCACAAACACCCACACAACACCATCCCTTCATCCTCTATGTTGAGAGAGAGACTAAGACTGAAAGAGAGGTTGAGAGACGAGGAAGAGTAGGATGAGCAAGGCAGAGCCACCAGTGCAGCCCACGGATCACGTAAACCCAAAAATCGTAGTTTGGGTCAAATTTCGAAGTTAGGTTTAGAGGGGTGTTGGGCTATTCTGATGATTGAAAATGGTTCCTAGGTGGTGTACGATCTCAAAGCGACCAAAATCAAGGAGTGAAGTAGTGGTTGGGAACATGGAAACAAGTTTGAAATTTTTCGTCACTGTTCAAAGCCTGGAAGGTAAATTTTAGAACCTTTTTGGTAGTTTAGGGTTCATAGATCCATTCCTTGGATCAATACGATCACATAGGAACAAAAATGGGGAAAATAGCTTAGATACAAGTGAGAACCACTCGGGTCTGGTTTGCACGTCGTTGGACTCATTACAGTAAAACAAGTCGACCCGGCTCAAAGTAGACGATGATGACATGGGACTCCACGTCATCATCTGTTAGAGGTTGTTAGTCCTCGTGGCAAATCAGGTGTTGCCATTTGGCAAGCTATCAGACATAGTCAGCACTAACATGTCAGACACGTGGACCAATAAGAGGTTGACACGTGTCACATCTCGGACTTGTCATGATGAGGTCAGTCATTGACCGTTGAGCATTGACCGTTGACCAATGACGTCAGTGTTGACTTTTGATGACGTCTACTTTGACCATTGACTTCTGTTGACTAAAACATTGACCGGCGCATGGGGGCACGTGGGCAAAATTTCAAGGTAAAACCAATCGTGATCAAAAGGTTTCGACAATCAGAATCTAATGGTGGTGGTTTCAGATGGATCAGAGGCTGTTTGGTAGCTTATTTAGAGATTTGTAACCTCGGGAAGCGTGTTCAAGACACGTTTACTGTATTGGGATTTGTGAGGGTCTATGATTTGAGTAGAGAGGATAGATTAGCCCTGGAGTGGCTTACGGCACAGGTTTCGCAGCACGTAGCGTGGACCGATGGTGAGTGAACTTTTCTTTCTAAATGATGAATGCATATATGTTTTAATGTTTTATAAACATGGTTTGAAATGCAATGATTGCATAGTGATTTGAATGATGATTTGTGAATTTAATCATGGTTTGAAAATGAATGATTTACGGATTTTCATCAGAAGGTAGCTCGGGTTTGAGAGTCTATTGGAAGATAAAAAGACAATGGACTCCGGGAGTGAGTCCATTGAAAACCATGTTTCGGGCCAAGGGCCCTAGTATGGCTTCAAACCCCGTTTGATGTCAAACTGGACACCGTTTTTATGTGATTTGTGGAAACTACTTTTGGGCTGAGGCCAGGTGCAAAATAACTGTCTTGGATTTGGAAATCGACATTTTTGAAAATTTGTTTCCAAGGTTTCTAGACCATTCTTCGATATGATGTATATGACTTCGGCAGGAATGTGATTCCTCGTAGAGGGCCTCTTGCAAGAATGTGTTTCCCTGGAGAGGACCCTATGAGATGATGGTTATGACTCCAGTAGGGTTGTGTTTCCCTGGAGAGGTCACGATGACACTACCTGTAGGAGTGTTGGGGTATTGTATTGAGACGTCGAGTTAGGGATATTGATAGATAGAGGTGGGTGATTTCCCGAATAGAGATGGGTGATATCCCTGATAGAGACAGATGATTTGACATACAGGGAAAGATGACAGATATGAGAATGGGTCCCGAGGCTTTTGACTAATCGATTGTGTCCAGTTGATTGTTTTAACCTGTGTTGGTTTTACCCTGAAAGTACTTGTTTTCCCATATGTATTGTTTCACTGGAATGTATTGGTTTTAAATTGGTATGCATGCATGCTTTGTGAAACAGAGGGTGAAAAGTATATTTTGAAAAACGTTTTTTAAATAAATGATTATTTTTGTCCACTCAAACGTTTTGTTATTTTTGGCACTCTACAGGTAAATTGCGGATGCAGGCTGTAGTAGGGATCGAGACATCACATGCCCTCACAGATCTTTACGTACTCTGGGTAACCCTGAGCGAGTTACGATTTTATCCCTTTTCGGACACGTGGTGTCAAACGGAAGCATACGCATCCCACGATAATCCAGGGGGGATTGAGATGGGTTCTTTCACAAACGGTTTGCAATCACCTTATCAATAATTTTGTTTGAGTAATTGCAGAGGGAAATTGACTAGAATTGGGCAACAACCTCTAGATTCATAAACTTTGGGATGAGGGCGATGTGGGATGAGTTGAGGGATTCTAGTGAGAGTTCATTTGGAAAGACCTTATTCAAAATAACTAACAAATCATCATGAATAGGCTCTAATAGGTTTGATAGAAAATATCAGAAAATTTATTAGGGCCAGGAACTTTTAGGCCCCCTATTTGGAAGGTAGCATCATGAATTTCCTCCAAGGAGACAACACCGTTGAGATCGAGGTTGTGATGGTCACTGATAGAGGGGTTTATGAAATTTAGAATATCTTCCCTGTCTCGATCTCCACTGGAAGTGAAAATGCCCATGAAATAATTATCCACAGCAATCCTAACCGAGGCTTTTTGGATTCGGAAGTTTACAATGCCAATTCTTTTTGGTAGATCGTTCAATATACACCCTTAACTTTGTTAAATAATACAAGTGTGTACCTCTATCATTTTTTCCATCCATACTTTAGTTAACTCGTGACGGGCCAATTTTTGTGCTCAACCTAATACTAAATACGTTATGTTCACGGGAAAGTTTGACATTCTGATATAAATCCACAATGTCTTCCAATTAAACCCTAATTGGTACATCAGATCTTCAATCTTGGTCATGTAACCTCTTTTTGTGTCTCTCACAAGCTGCTCTTCCTCACAATGAAACCGATCCGCTCACTCGCACATTCTCCTTGGCACTCCCTTATTGCATTACTATTTCTCTCCTTCACAAGCGACTTTCTCTCTTACTCTCATCGTGATCGCCTAGCTGAATTTTTCTGGGTTTTCATTTTCTCATATCTCTCTCTCTCTCTCTCTCTCTCTCTCTCTCTCTCTCTCTCTCTCTCTCACTGTGAAACCATTTCACTCCCTCATATGCACATTTGGCTTTCACTCTCATCGAAATCCTCTGGGCAAACGTTTTCTAGGTTTTTGGGTTCTCATCTCTCCCTCACTATGAAACCATTTTTCTCTCTCACATGAAACTCTCTCTCTTTGTCTCTCTCACATCGCACCTGTCTCGTCGAAATCTTTTTGGGTTTCTAGGTTCTCAGCTCTCTCTTACAGTGAAACCATTTCACTCCCACATAGATTCTCGGTTCTCAGCTTCCTCTCTCACTCGTCCACACCCTTTTTTTCACAGAAATCTCTCTGGGTTTGTAGATCTCTCTTGATTTTGTAGGTAATCTCTCTAGGTTCTTCTAATTTCTAAGCATAACCTAGCTTGGAAATGAAAAATTGTTTATGCTTTTGTGGACAGAGGGCTGCAATGTGGATTGGGTGGAGGAAGGAAAATCTTAGGAGGCGATTTTGTACTTGCAACATTGTAGGTAAATTTTTTGGTACAATTTAATGTTGTGAGTCTTAAATAAATTGCAGTTGATTTATGTTTTGTGTACATTGGCAGGGAAACGGATAGAGGTATTTTGATTAGGCAAATCAGCAGAATTTTGAACATGCAAAGATGATTAATTCTAATTTTCTCAATCAGGTTAATTTTATGGAATCAGGATCGAAACAATTCCAAGAAAGAGTCAAGCACTTAGGTCAGGCCTTTCAATATCTATGAAAGTGATTATGATATTGTGATTTAGGTCATTAGGGAAGGTACAAGATCTTTAACCCATAAGGAAACCTTAGAACCTACTTGAAGATCGATATAGAATAAGGTTTTTTATAATTGTCTTTTGCTAGTGATATTAGAGTAGAAGTTGTTGTTTTAGTAATCTACTTCTTATGGGGACTTTGTAGTAATCATATGCTAATTTCATTGTTAAAAAGTTGTTTTTGGTTCACGATATGTAAAGAACTTGGCATCTAAAGAACCTAGTATCTAGAAGAATTGAAATGTCAGTATCTTTGTTTTTATTCCAGCTCAAATTTGGATAATAATTTGGTTGATATAATGATTTTCATCAAAATCAAAATCAGAATTTGGTTTGCAATATGTAAAGAATTTGGTTGATATAATGATTCTAGCTTAACAATCCCCAAGATCTCACTTGGTGAAACTGAAAAACAGAAAATAAGACAAGCAGTTTTTTTTGAAAGAGAACAAAATAGAAATCACTATCTGAAAAAGTCATATCTAAGAAACGACACGTCATTATCCAACAAGTAACATTCAAAAGAAAACAAAATACTAGTCATTATCCAATAAGCTACACATCAAAAGAGGTCTTGGATTCTTTGTTCAAATATGTGAAAAGGAACCGCTTTGTGAGAAGTGTGCACTTTATGAAGGTTGTCCAGTGAAGTTCGAAGTAGATTCTTGGGTAGTATTAATGTTTATAAATTGTACCATGTTGATGTTAAGTTTCACTACCTTGTGCTTATTTACCGTTAACTTAGAAATTTCCCTCAGTTAATTCTTTATTTTCAATTTAACTGCTTCAACCTCAACTAGCCTCAATGTTGGAGCTGTCTTTTTTGTACCCATAACACATTTATTTACAATCATAAATTACCTTAGTGACTCCTCCATTAACTTCTTTACTCTTCTTTTAGCTATTTTTTCTTTAGGAGGTTATTGTTTATGGAAATTCCTACCATTGTGGCCAATTTTCCACAAGATCCACAATTCATTGAACGATGTCCTTCAAAGCTTAGGGCCATCTCCTTGTCCTTTTACATTATCACATGCCCCCTTCCTCCTCATTTTTCTTGGCCTACCAGACTTCCTAGTATATTGTGGTGGCACAATATGAGTCATATTACATGTGTCCCAATACTTAGAATCTAGGATTGGTTTGATGATGTTCTCATAAGTCATCATGAAACAATCTCTTTCCTATAGCATGGATCCACATAGTGTTTCGGCCTATCATCTCTTGTGTAATTTACAGCAGACAAACCATGGATGCAAAGGATTCCACTCAAGTCGCATTTTTGACAAGTGCAAGTCCTTTTAGCTAAATCCATAATAAGATAACCCATTGTCAGTATCAACTAGATATTGAGTACTTCAAGACCCACTTGTAATCAAGCTTCCTGCGTTGGCCTTATTCTGCTCTGATTTGAATTTTGGGGTTGGGAAAAAAGGAACATAATACTTACTCATTAACTATTTTCTTCTTGCAATCCTTGTTATCAGCTTGAATCTAATATCCTCAAACATACTAATGATCAGCATGCTCCTTAACTCCAAAATCCAAGAATGAAATTATTCGCCATAGATATTGACTATGGTGTCATACTTCAAATGTGTATTGAAGTGTGACTTGGACCAATGTTTGGGTGGTCTCTCTACAGTTGTAAAATGAAAGGTTTGCTAATATAAAAACAGAAAACAAATTATAACCCATTAGCCAACTTAAATACAGAAAAAAAAAATACAGCCCATTAGAAAAACACAAATAAAAGACCACCAAATTACAAAAAAGGAAGCTTCATAAATGGAAAAAAAAAGGAAGCTTCATAAGGTCTAACAACGTAACAGCAGTAGCAAGCATTCTGAAATGTGAATTAGATACTGATCGATGTAATAGGAGACAGTAGCAACATCAACAAGTATCTAATTCGTAAGGTAATCAAAATTTGCTGTAAGTCACTAATTCAATAGCAGCAAGTATCCAATTCATAAGGTAATCAAAATCTGCACCAAGTGCCCACAACAACAAGTACCAATTCAACAAGTATCCAATTCACAAGGTAATTCATATGTGTCCTAATAAAACTAAAAATATTTTAATCAAAATTTGCATATCCAAACAACAGTATCATAAATGTGAGCCAATCATATGTTTATGGACTTATCTTTCTCATTCTTCCATTGCTTTTCTGAATCCATACATTGTTGTGGACATGGAAGCAACAAACAAGGTATCTTTCGAAGCCTTCCCTTTAAAATCTTGATGAAAGTTTGTGTATACGTGAGGTGCTTTACACAGAACCTTAAATAACTATTAGGCACAACTTGGTCAAATGCTTCCTTCAAACCCTTTTGCTTGTCATTGATAAATGTATAAGCAAATTGATTCACCATTGCAATATCTTGGGTCAAACGCTCTAAGAACCACACATTAATCCTTAGACTCGATCTTTACCATGGCATATGCTATGACCCAAGTCATATTACTAGCATCAACACCAATTGCACTCAACAGCTGGTCATTATATACTCCCCCCAAATGGTAGCCAACAAATCCTATTAATGGTCTACAACCGACTTTGAAACCATTTTTGCATCCCACTACGCACATGTACAATCTTTCAAACACGACATGGCGTAAATCTTCATTGTAGTTGCACTTAATCTTAATAGTAGAGCTGAGATTTTTTTTCCTTGTCTCATTAGAGTAATACAAAAAGTAATATTGTTTTTTTATTGTATCCCCTAAAATTTTTGTTCCCTTCACCTTAGCTTTATAAAGCATCCATCCTTGAAATCCCACAATTCCAATCTGATTGAATTTTTTATTTCAATGAACTGACATGTATGGTGGGATTGTGCCTAGCAGTCTCCATATATTGCTTGCCTAACCAACTTGAACTAATCATAGTGTTAGTCCACACCCTTCCACATGGATGCTTAGGTTGCAAAATTTTGACTTGAAGTGTAACGACCCGTCCCGGAAGTCGGGATTAGCTTAGTAGGTAGTGACGGATTAGTAAAGTTAATCGGTGATTAGATGGATACTTTTGGACAGTCGACGCAGAATGACGATTTTTCCCCTAGAATGGGCAAAATGTTGACTTTTAGTTCGGACGGTCAAATGGAAATTGACCGATGACCGTGACGTAGTTTGGGACATCACGAGTCCGCAGACAGGTGGCACGCTCGATTCCGACATCCGAGGAGGAAGTTATGATGTTTGGAAGGTCGAGGGCATTTTCGTAATTTGGTTAAAAAGGGGAATTTGTTGACTTTTTATCTGACCATTAGTTTTCACGCAACCCGAGGACCGTTAGGTAGATCTTGAAGTCCTGAGTACAACGACAGGCGGCTCGCCTTCATCGGACATCAGACGGATGAGTTGTGGTTCTAGAAAGGTGAGGGGCAAAATGGTAATTTGGACTCACATGGGCATTTTAGTCTTTTTACACCTTGGACTTTGTACAATCAGATAAGGGCATGTGTACAGTGATTATTGGATATTTTTAAGGGCTGGACCACAGGGTGTTGACACCTGGCTAAAGTCCAGTGGCTTCTAGCCACTTTCACGGATTCCATTTAAATTGTTTGGGCTGTTTTAATCGTGCAATTGATAACAGAGACTGAGACAGAGAGGAGAATCGATCAGTTCCAGGGTGTGTGGGTTTTGGTGATCAAGTGAGTGTGAGCAGAGAGACGTTGAGAGGCTGGTGAGTGTTTCTGGGTGAGTGTTGAGTGAGGAAAAGATGGGAATGGTGGGGAAAACAGTAAAAATTGAGAGGTTCTTCGTGCATGGCTGAGAGCCCAATCGATCAAACCTGTCGAGTTTGGGTTTGTGGTGGTGTTCAGTGGACGGAGGAGAGACTCTAGGATGGGCAGGGCCACAGTGGAGCTCACGGCGGTGCACAGGACGGGTAAGTTTCCCCTGGTTCCCCTGTTTTTCCGTTTTAGTTCAAATCGAACGTCGTGGGTTTTGGAGCTTTGTCTAGCCATTCTAATAGTCCTAATAGGTGTAGGAAGTTCCTAGAAGACCGAGGAGTCGAACCAGTGGCAAAGAAGACGACGGGTGGCTGAAAAACCGTGACTGGAATTTCAGGGGTCTGGTTCAAAGGTTAGGAGGTGAGTTTTCGTGCTTTATTTCATGTTTTAGTTAAGGGAATCGATCATACAACCTAGGACGAAACTAATGGGATTGATTGGACAAAGATTAGATGGAAAACGCGTGGAAACCGTCCTCGCTGGTTCGGTTCGATCGGACCGGTCTGGATCGGTCTGAACTGGGTTGGTTGGAGGTAGGAGATGATGAACAATGCAGGCGCGTGAAGTCCACGTGCAGCCCCTTTGGGCGGCGCGTGAGGACTGTTTTGGGGAAACTTTCAACACGGTTTTCACTCTAATCGATGTAACGAATATTTTAGGACAAGTTTCGTATCGATCGGACACAGGATCAGGGTAGTTTTAAGTGTTCGAAGGTTTAGGGGTTCGTTTAAATTACGTGTAAAATCCGGAAAAATTGGGGAAATTAGGGCAAGCTTAAACGAAGTGTTTGTGACCCAGATTGGTGACTTTTGACAGGTCGGGACATCCCTGAGGCAACTGAGGAACGTACGGGACGCGAGTGACGTGCCCGGAACTGTGAGTGGGCTTTTGTTTTTCTAACTGGGCATGCATAGCTGTTTTAATCTATTATTTCTCATGCTTTTAAATATGGTTCCGTGTTTCGAATTATGATTTATCTGTTTTACATAATTGCACATTTTTCGAGGCATTTCTTAGAATTATACGTATTTCGGCACGTTTTACGAGTTATGGTTTGATTATGAACCTGATGCTATGCTTTTGGGCTTTAAATCTATAATTCATTTTCAATGATTAAATGGGTTTTGAAACATGATTTGATAATCAAGGTTTCGGTTTTAGAATCGGATTTCGGAAATCGAGATTTGGTTTTAACGCTTGAAAAAGGGATTTCCGGATTTGGATTCGGAATGATGCTATGCTTTTGGGCTTTAAATCTATAATTGGTTTTCAATGATTAAATGGGTTTTGAAACATGATTTGATAATCAAGGTTTCGATTTTAGACTCGGATTTCGGAAATTGAGATTTGATTTTAAAGCTTGAAAAAGGGATTTCTGGATTTGGATTCGGAATGACAGTTCTGAATTCCAGCAGGGTTTTGGACTAGTGATTTCGAATTCCGGTTTGGATATGGATTTAAAAATGGTTTTCAAACAGTGTGAATTGGATTTGCTGGATCTGGTTATTAGGTTTAAATACCTGGATTATGATAGAACAGGGGCGGGCTCGGATTGGGTTTAAAGACCTGGATTGAGTTTAAAGACTCGGGAATTTAAAGACTCGGATTATATGACTTTTCCCCCGTAGGTCTGTTCAGTTTAAAGACTCGGGAGTTTAAAGACTCGGATTATATTGAGGCCTGGATTGAGTTTAAAGACTCGGATAGATCCGGCAGGTTTGATCGGATGATGATATTTGGTATTTTCATGTTTTGATGATAATGTTTCCATATGATTTCTATTGTTGTTTTCAGAAACTGAGTTATGCATGCATGTTTTTAAAACAGAGGGCAAAATCCTGGTTTGTTTATTAAACTGTTTTGAAACTCTTATTTATTTTTAGTCCACTCACACTTTTCTGGTTTTTAAATACCCTCCAGGTCGTGGTGCTAGCGCCGGGGCTAACGTTGAGGCAGAGGCAGAGGCATAGAGTCTTCCGTTGCAATTTTCCGTTGGGAGTTTTCCGTTGCGTGTGTAGCCAGTGTTTGTAGGATTTCCATTGGGAGTTTTCCGTTACCCTGTACTGTACTATGCTCTGTATGACTGTAGACTTGTTGGATTTTTAATTTCTCCCTGGTCTGGCAGTGTTACTTGTGGGTTTTTATGAGGTTGTTTGGTCTTTTGTGTTGGGTTGTCAGACGGGAGCAAGGTTCGTCCCGGTTATCGGGGTGATAATCGGGGTGGGTCCTGTCATGAAGTGTATCTTCTATTGCATTTTTATGCATATATTTCAAATTCACAATCATTGGCTCTGCAAAGTCCCCTAAGCTTATGTCTCTCACTATTGATCCACAAGAACTCCCATCCAACCTTAATGGCTCATTTGTTCATGGCTTCCCTAAAGGTTGCACATTTATAAAACTTTTGACCAACCTGAAATTGTAGATCATCCATGTCGGCTATGGGATCAACTTTTGGAAACTCCATCCCTACATTTTCATCATCTAATGATTCAATCGAACCCCCAAGAGACTCTTTATCTGATTCAAAAAAACCATCAAACATGTTCTCATCGTCAGAATATTCACCCTCATTTGCCTCAACCTGAGTAGGTTCACTAGCATTACAAGTTTGATAGTCATTATTGGTAGATGGTGGTCTAACCCTCTGTTTTCTACACCAACTTCCTTCTCACGTAGTTCTTCATTATCAATGCCATACTCACTAGAAGGATACTCAGTATCACTAGGTTATCATAGTCAGATGACTAGTCACCATCTTGCATTAGTAGCTTGGTTTTAACCTTACTGCCACACATTTTCCTTAATTTGTTTCCATTGGCCTTACTATCACCTTCTAGCATGAATTGCTTGCCTATAGCCTTAATTCCTTGAGTCATAACTTTAGCTTCTAAGTTCTTTTAGTCTAATATTATATTAAGATTCCTCACATCATGCACAAAATAATACATACCAAGGACATCTTGATCACAAACTAACGTGGTCAACACACCATCATCTTCTACAATTCTATGCCAATAATCAATGCTACGGTGGAGATACCTTAGAATCTTCACCATGTGTGATATGCCAAACCTACTTTAGCAAAGTTAAACACAAATTCCATAAACCAATAATAGCATAAATGAGATTGTTTATCCATAAATCCAATGAGATTATTTATCCATAAAGAAAATGAGATTGTTTAAATAAACACTAAACTCAAAGGAAGGAGAAAAAAAACCAGCTCAAATTGTAACCAAACAAGGCCTCGCCTTTTTCTCACTGTAATTCCAATCAAATTGAAGCCCAATTATTTATAGATCCCTCGCTCTCTGGGTTCTGAATAAAAATCAGGAAGAAGAAGGAGAAACAAACTAGATAGTGGCTGGGTTTGGAAATAAGAAGAAGAAGAAAAAGAAGAAGAATTGATGGTGGGTTGGTATATTTATGATTACGAATCGGTGGCCGGGTATGTGCTCTGTATGGAATTTCAAAGATGGAATTGTGTTTCTCTCATATGATTATTACAATTGTACAACAATATATAGGCTTAGGGAAGCTAATTAACAACTCCTTGAATTAAGGGAGGTGACAACAACTCCTTGAATTAAGGGTTCCAATAACTCCTTGAATTAAGGGTTCCAATACTCCTCCTCAAGCTGGATCCAAAAGGTTGATGGATCCAAGCTTGTATAGAAGTCGTTGAAACAGATGAGAAGCAAAGGCCTTTGTGAAAATGTCGGCCAATTGGTCGGAACTTCTTGTGTAGTGTGTCTGAATTACTTGCAACTGCACCTGTTCACGAACGTAATGGCAGTCAACCTCAATATGTTTCGTTCGCTCGTGAAACACGGGGTTAGATGTGATATGCATGGCGACCTGGTTGTCACAGAATAGGGACATAGGAAGGGTTGCCGGAAACCCTAAATCACACAGAAGACCCTTGAGCCAAATCAACTCACACGCTGTTGAAGCAATTACACGGTACTCAGCTTCGGCACTGGATCTGGCAATGACCGTTTGTTTCTTACTTTTCCAGGTGACCAAATTTCCATGAACAAAGTGCAGTAACCACTTGTGGACATTCGATCGATGGCATTTCCTGCCCAATCTGCATCGCAGTACCCCATGATGTGATTGTAGTCGTTCTTTGTCATGAGAATGCCACGACCAACAGACCCTTTTAAGTAACATAAGATCCTTTTTACAAGGCTCAGATGCTCGATGGTGGGAGAATGCATGAATTAACTAGCAATACTCACTGAATATGAGATGTCTGGTCTGGTGATCGTTAGGTAGACCAATTTACCAACAAGCCTCTGATAGGAGCTGATTTCCGAGAGTGGAGTGCCTCCCAAGTCAAGTTTGAGCTTGCTATGGAGAGGAGTAAGGGCAGGCTTAGCATCACTCATATTAGCATCCTTGAGGAGGTCCATGACGTATTTCCGTTGATTAAGAAATAAACCCTTATGAGAAGATGTCATTTTGATCCCAAGAAAATACTTTAACACCCCAAGGTCTTTAATTGCAAATCTTTGTTGAAGTGACTATTTGAGTTTGGAGATCTCTGCAGCATTATCACCTGTAATTATTAAGTCATCCACATATATCAACACAACTAATTTCCCATTAGCTCCAGTACGAACGAATAATGATGAATCGGCACCACTCTTTTTGAAACCAGCACTATGAAGAACTGAACTTAGTTTAGCATACGAAACACGAGGCAATTACTTCAGTCCATAAATTGACTTATGTAACTTACACACCAAAGCAGGGTCCTGGCTTTGAGGATGTCCAGGGGGCAAGCGCATGTAGACTTCTTCTTCAAGATCACCATGTAGAAAGGCGTTCTTCAGGTCCATTTGGTATAGGGACCAACCCTTATTGACAGCAAAAGACAATAAAACCCTAACTGAGTTCATTTTTGCAATAGGAGAAAATGTTTCTTTGTAGTCCAGCTCAAATGTTTGAGTGAATCCGCGAGCCACTAGCCTGGCTTTATGCCTCTCAATTGAACCATCTGAATTAAACTTGATCTTATAGATCCATTTGCAACCCATTGCCTTTTTTCCTTTTGGAAGTTTGGTGATGCTCCAGGTGTTGTGTTGGTGAAGAGCTTTGAGTTGATCTTGCATTACTTTTTGCCACACAACATGGTTATTAGCCTCATGGAAGTTTTGGGGCTCACTGTAACTGGAGATGGTGTTAAGGAATGCAGCATGAGATGGAGTCACCTTTTGATACGACACATAATTTGATATTGGATGCCTTGGTTTATATGTTTCAAAATCTTGAAACCTTGTGGGAGGCTGCCTATCACGTTGAGGATTTCGTCAAGGTTTTGGGAGAGTTGGCTCACTCTCGTTCAAATTATCAGCCACACTTTGAAGGTTTTCTTGGTTGCCGTTACCATCAGCATGCATAGAACCATCAGGATGAGTGCCTTCATAGTTATCTTCATTGAGAGAAGCATCAGTATTGGCATGACTGAGCTCTCGTTGTTACGGTCCCTTAGGTTCAATTCTTGGTAATGGGAACAAGTCCAAGATGTCATTCTCTTGATCTGTGAATTCACTTGTCTTGCCAAAAAAAGGGTTAGTCTCATGAAATCGAACATCTTTGGACACAATCAATCTCCTTAGTTGGGGATTATAACACTTATATCTCTTTTGAGTAGATGAGTAACCAAGGAAGATGCATTTAGTAGCTCTAGGATCTAATTTATCTCGGTGATGAGATTGAACATGAACAAAACAGATGCAACCAAACACTCTAACATGTGAGAGATCAATTTTTCTTCCTTTCATGGCCTCTAGGGGAGACTTGAATTCCAAGACTCAGCTAGGTAACCTATTGATGATATAAGTAGCTGTCATAACACCTTGGGACCAAAATCTCTTTGGTACATTCATTTGCAGCATTAATGCTCTTGTTTTCTCAAGTAGGTCACGGTTTTTACGTTCGACTACCTCATTTTGTTGAGGGGTTCCAATGCAACTTGTTTGATGCATGATGCCATGAGTGCTCAAATATTGTTTCATGATATGGGACATGTATTCGGTGCTATTGTCAGATCGTAAGGTTTGAATTTGAGATGAGAAATGGTTTTTAACAAGGTTATGGAAATCCTTAAACACTTCTATCATTTCATTCTTAGACTTTATGGGATACAGCCATGTGACTCGAGAGAAATCATCCACAAAAATCACAAAATACTTGTAGCCATCAAAAGATTCACTAGTTGGTCCCCATACATCTGAATGAACTAGTTCAAAACACTTACTAATCCTAGACAAAGAAGAGTTAAAAGGTAATCTAGTAGCTTTAGACAAGTGGCATGTTTCACAAAAAATAGCATCCTTCCCTAATTTTGGATATAAAGATGACAAAATGGGCGAGGAAGGGTAAGCTAAACATTGATGTCACAATTGATTATCTTGAATGGGGTTGAACTTGGCTTGACACCCTCTGTGATTGCTCTTTGACGTGTAATGGAGACCATCTAAATAAAACCCTTCACCAATCGTCTTCTTGGTGACACAATCCTGAAAGATCACTTTGTGAGGAGAAAAAATGGCTATGCAATTCAAGGTATTTGTGATCCTTCCCACAGATAGAAGTTGAAATGGAAAGGAAGGAACATATAAAGCTATTGATTCAATTTCATCAGACATCAAATTTATCTTTTCTTTTCCTAAAACCTTTACATGCTCTCCATTTGCAATTGAAACTTGAGAAAGTTTTGCCAATTTTTCAAATTTTTGAGATTTAGACACATGGTTGGTCATATGATCTATGACACCTGAATCTACAACCCAAAAATCGTGCAACATATTTAATTTAAGAGCAGTTTTAAAGGATTTCATGATAACTTAAATATTCCCTTGGGGTACAGGTTTCGTGTCTACCAAGAAACCTGCAAACTTGTCGAGCAATGCTGTCGAGGTCCCTGCTTCCATGCTATCTGCACGGTCAATTCCAGCCCCCCATTTCTTGCCTTGCATGTACGACATAAACTCAGTCATGAGTTCTGCTGGGTTTGCTGTGAAGTTCTTGAATGGATCTGACCTATTGGAGATGGAGGTAGATGCATGATTTGCTCGATGTGGAGCATGGTTCACCTTTTGTATGCCTTTGTTGTCCTTCATGAAGTTAGGCTTTAACTCTGGATGTAAAATCCAGCATGTGTCTTTAACATGACCTATATTGTTGCAGTGTTGACACTTCAAGTGCGGATGCTTTCCTTTGTACTTTCTCTCCTTGGTCATATATGCCCTAACCTCAGGTACGTTAGTTATTGTACTCAAGTTCATGACTTTCCTCATTACTTCTTCACGGTGAATCGTTGCACACACACTGGTGAAGGAAGGAAGTTCAGTGTTCACGAGTATATGACATCGTAGATCTTCATATGTTGAGTCAAGACTGGACAAGATTTGAAATATCTTGTCTTCTTCTGCTCTCTTTCATAGCAGTGCTGCATCAGTTGTATGAGGACGATAAATTTTCAACTCATTCCACATGTTTTTCATGCTTCCTAGGAGTTGCGCAAACGGCTTGCCATCTTGTTGCAGATCGGAGATGTCCTTCTTTAATTGGAAAACCCGAGCAGTATTATTCTGGTTGCCATACATTTCCTTGACTGCTTCTCATAGCTAGTACGAGGATTCTGAGTAGCTGAATATTTCAACTAACTTTTGTTCCATGGAATTCAAAAGCCATGACATAACTAGCTGATCCTTGCTAAGCCAAGATTCATAGTTTGGTGAGGAAGCATCAGGTACTTTGATGCTTCCATTTATGAACCCTAACTTGGACCTGCCACCCAGCGCCAAAGACACAGCTCTTGACCACGGTAAGTAATTAAACTCATTCAGTACGACTGAGCTTAACCTTTGATTTGAGTTGACGTCCACCTCATGCACATTCACGAAAGAAAGCACCCGGGAACTTTCAGCTTCTGATGCTAAAGGATTGTCTTCAGACATTTTGGAGAGTAAATACTCTCGGATAGAAGTATAGCAGAAGCAGGTTAAATTGTATTTCTTTTGATACCATATTGAATTTCAAAGGTTGAATTGTATTTCTCTCATATGATTATTACAATTGTACAACAATATATAGGCTTAGGGAAGCTAATTAACAACTCCTTGAATTAAGGGAATTGACAATAACTCCTTGATTCAAGGAACAACTCCTTGAATTAAGGGATGTGACAATAACTCCTTGAATTAAGGGAGTTGACAACAACTCCTTGAATTAAGGGAGTTGACAACAACTCCTTAAATTAAGGGTTCAAATAAAGAAACAACTCCTTGAATTAAGGGTTCCAATACTCTGAGTACGAATCGGGCACCCGTTTCATTGTGGGCGGGAGATAGGAAATAGTTAGAAGGGCTATTGGGCAATTAGAAGCTGAAATTGAATTAAGGTGGGCCCAAAATAGATGAAAAAATTAACTGAAGGATACACTCATACTATTTTGAAAAATAGAGTGTAAATTGAAAGATATGAAACATCAAGTATAGAAAATAGTGTAAATTGAAAGATATGAAACATCAAGTATAACCCTTTAATTGGATATAAATAACAGATTAGTAAAACTCATTTTGCTCGTAATTTTATGGATCACTTCATTATTCATCAACCTTTCTTTAATGTTTCTTTCATATTGACTCCAATTTTCACTCTTTGTTGCTCTTTACTTGTTTCACCTTTATTAGATATTTCTATCATATTAATTAGTTGTAAAAGTGAAAAAAAAAATATCCTCTATTAGAAACTTGAAATTTTTTATAATAATAAAGTAATTTGTTTTTCCAAAATTGTTTATGAATAGTTGGATTGCACATTAGTTATTGTTAGTTTAATTTGCAATGAAATTTTGAAACCTAAACATCTCTTGTTATTATTATGAGGGTAGGACGTCACATTTATAACGAAAGAAAAGAAAAAAAAGAACCGGTTCGATTTAGAAAGAAAGTAGTTTTCTATATATAAAGAAAAAGCACAATTCCAAAAAATGTGCTTGAAAAGTATATATAAAAATAAAACATAAAAAAAATAAATCAAAGAAGTTCAAAACAAGCAAAATTAAGAAATAATCAACATGGTTGGTTTTCACTTGCATTGCAAAGATTTGAGTGTCTTCGAGAACAAATCAAAAGCTAAGGTGCAGTCCATGGTCGAGGACCTCTTCTTCTTCATTATAAGCATTAACTCAACTTTTCCACTCAATTTTGCAGCGCTGTTCAGTGTCAATACTCCGCTGTTCAATTGAGTGCCAAGATTTGAACTGCTTATAGCACTTGAATTCAAGCTCACTTCGACATCGATCTTTTTGGTGGAAAGCATGCCAGCCTTGCTCTTTGGAATAGAAACTTGCCCCATAGTTGCACCTTGGTACAAAAATGTGACAATGCCTGCATCGAACTTGTATGGACCCCAATTTGTGTTCTTGACCTTGATTTGAGTGGTGAATTTTGTGTCGAAAGATGGTGTTGCTGGTATGGAGGTGAGCGTTTGTACATTGATTTTCCCTAGTCTAACTTTGGGGGTCTTCACTTTCATGATAGTGAGGCCAATAACGGTCATAACTATAATTTGAAATACAATGAAAATACCAACATATATGGCCAACTTGATTCTCTTCTTGCGTTTCAGCTCATTTGCGGATAAAGATTCAGCATCACTTCTTGTGTATCCATTTGCAGGTGCCAAGGGATAGGCCTGGTTGGTTTTTTCGGCCATGTTCACGAATGTTGTTTCGATTTTGCGTTTGTGGGTTTGGCTAACTTGTAAGATGGAACTTGAAAGTAGTGGAGGAAGTTTGTGGAAATTGGGGAAGAGAAATATGTTATATATAGTGTTTGGAGAATTGGCCAATTTTGAAAAAGTTGCTGACAGCAAACGCGTCCAAAGATAAAGGTGGTAATTCTTGACTTCTAGCTGATGGATGACTTTTGCGGGGTCGTTTTAGGGTTTTTGTGTTTCACGTGAGACAAATTATACGTCAATATGACCTTCCCCGAGGATAATATCAGCAGAAGCTTCGATTTTGTCCGTTGGCATGGACCAAATCTCCCAATCACAGGTGAGAACGTCTACTGGGAATTATTATACTAGAATTTACTACTCACCTCGTCAATATTGTTTGGAAAATTTAATTTTCTTTTTTACTATTTGCAGTAATAATTATTGAAACTCGGATATGTATCCGAGTAGGTCTAATATGACTATTCTAGTCAAGACAAGACATACTTTTATTCCTGATTCATGCAATGCAGCATCTAATGGAAATGGCTAGCTTGGCCTAAGTTGTACTAGAGGTTCGGGTTAGGGCTATTCTAGCACCACCCCTTGTCTTGATTGGGCTAAATAGCTAATGAAAAATTGTGATATAGCAAAATCTTTATTTTTTTTATATTTTTCATGTTACATAATATTTTTTATATTTTTCATATTTCATTTTTTTTTATTTCTCATATTTTTCATATTTCATATATTTTTCATATTTAATATACATTTTTTATATTTGTAGTATAATTTAAATTTTTTTCATTATGATAATATTTAATTATTACTTTTATATCTATATAAAATAAGTAAGATAAAATAAAATTAAGTTGTATTCCATGTACATTATATAATATTTCTACATTATTATCTTTAAAAAATAATTTAAAAAATATATAAGTGCTTACCCCTAGTCCCTCCCCATTAAAAACTCATCAAATAGTATAGGGCAAAATATCATGAGCAATATCATTTAATGGGCTAAACATTGCCTCTAGCCCCTTACCCTTATCTCTACCACTAGACATACTCTAATTGAGAACTAAATCATTCAAATATTTAGGTTAAGTAATGTGATTATGCGTAAGAATTTAAAGTTATTCAAGAGTTTAAATAACTGAAGAATAAACTTTGTGGGAACTTAATTGATTAATGAAGCCAATGTTTTGATGAACATGATAAAGATAAAATGTGTATATTCAAATATTGGTATAATAGTAAACTATATCTAACACGCCCCGATTCACAAAATCCACAAAGACACTAGGATTGAGACATGTTGGTCGACATCTGGACACTCATATCTAGATGATGAAAACCAAAACGATAAAATGTCGCATTTTAGGAGGTCGTGTAAAACGTAATTAATAAAAACCAATTAACATTTCATCGTGACAGTGGAAGTATTGAGCATAGTACACGAATGATGAACATACAGTTCAAATAACTACCTGAGTTATCCTGATTTTCATTGCATCACATCAATTGTTGGTGTGAATGTCATACCAACTACGAAAAACTCCTCAAAGCACGTGAAGTACGATTTGTAACAAACCGTCCCATATTCACGGGATTAATTGAGGATTACTGTGACTAATCCCTTATTAGTCAAGGGAATTTGGAAGGACAGTGTGAAATGACTATTTTGTCCTTAGAAATGGGCAAGAAGTTGACTTTTGACACGGGAGATCTAATGCACGAGGACCGAGGACTGCTACGTAGATTGGGATGTTACGAGTCCGTAGACAGGCGGCATATAGAAATCAGACGTTCGACGAGAAGTTACGGGTCTAAAACGGAAATTGGTAGTATTCACACAAACCAAGAAATGTTGACACATGGCATAATTGGATTGCATAAATATCTGGTGGGGACCACCAGATGAGTGACAAGTGTCACCCATCTGATTGGCCCAAATCCCCAAATTGTGGGGTTGTTATCTTCATCTTTCATCTTCTTCATTCTTCCTAACCCATAACCATTCAAACCCATAACACCCAAAACACCCCACTACCTTATCCCCTTCTGTGTTCATATGTGGGACTAAGAGACTTAGTGATTGAATATGAAGGATTGAGATGGATGAGTGGCTGAGGACGGCAGCCACGGCCACGGCTGAGGTAAGAACCGAAACCCGTAGCTTGTTTTTGGGTTCATAAATGAAAAATGATGTTTGGACGTTGCTTGATCGATTTGGTGATTTGGATGAGGTCCTAGAGGATGAAACGAGCTTAGAGGACTCAAAATCGAAGGCAATGGTGGCTGGAGCTGAGAGAAATCGACGGAGGAATTCTAGACTACTGTTCATTCAACAAATGGTATACATCTATGCTTGATTTCCTAGTTTTCACTCCATAGATCGATTAGGAATGACTAAACGATCAATTAGGAAGAAACCATTAAAACTTAGAATCGAAGGATTTAGGACCGGGTACGTTCGCGGGTCTGTGCGACCAAGTTTGCAGGACCCGTCGAGAGGTTAAGGGTGATGACATCATCAGCTGACGTCATCACCGGTCTAATGTTAGGTCACGTAGCCTAATAGGGGAAGGACACGTGTCACATGTCAGTGCCCAATCAACACTAACAAGCTAGTGATGTCGCCCAATCAGGTCCTGCCATGTGTCACTGACATGTTAGTGACGTAGACCAGAGCGCAGTTGACACGTGGCACTGTCAGAACCTGTCAGACTTGACGTCAGCCATTGACTTTGACCGTTGACTAGCTGACTTTTACGTTGACCACACGCGTGGGCGCGCGTGTGAACAAATTTCAAGGTGGGATCAATTCCATTTTAAAGGATTCGACGATTCGGATCCAATTGTGGTGATTTTGGGTCGATCGGTGATCGTTAGGTTAGTCAAATCGAGATTTTTAGCCTCGAGAAGCGTGTTCAGGATGTATTCCCAGGCTAATATTGTTTAAAGGTCTGAGCTATGACTTTATAGAGTCCGTTAGTGATAGTTGGGTAGGTCTGGAAGTTCCAGAGATGGTGAATTATCCCCGAGGAGGCTTATGGACGCGTATCGAGACGCAGTTAAGACAGACTGTGTGTGGACATTTGTTTTCTAAATATGATGCATGCATAATTGTTTTATATGTTTTATATATGTGATTTCTATGATTATGTTAGTGGTATTTATGATTTACGTATTTGCACGTATTTCGAGGTTATGGTTTTCCACTATGTTTATATGTGCTGGTATTTCAATGATGGTTTGATGAATAGATTTTGGACTTGGAAATACAGAATCGGGCGTGATGCCCATTCGATTTATGAAATCTCGGACTAGTGGTCCATTTGATTTGTACTATTGGGCATGAGACCCATTTGATTTATGAACTCTCGGACTAGTGGTCCATTTGGTTTGTACTATCAGGCATGAGACCCATTTCTGGATTTACGGTGGTTTATGGACATGGTTTTTCGGGCAAGTTCCCATTTGAGATGTTTTGAAAGGATTTATAAAAAAATTTCCCATATACCATCCTTTTATGTGGATATATGGATGGTCTCCTTCAGCTATCTGGGACACTGGGGTAGTCACGGTGCATTGCCTGCGAGGGGTCATTGCACAGAGCGATTGAACCGTATAGTGACTCAGGAGCAGGATTACTATTATTAGACGTCTGGGACGTCAGACATCTGGGATGTCATAGATAGGCTCAGAGAGACCACGAGCGGCACGAATAGCCTAGACCGTGACATGACGTCTAGGAAGTCAGGCGTCTGGGATACAAAGGATTAGTATAACTGTGTTTTATTCGATTTGCATATTTACAGATTTCTGTGTTTATGGATTTGGGCAGTGACCCACATGTTTTGGACTTGCAATTTTGGGCTGAGTTCCCATACGATTGGTTTTATGGTTTTGGGCTGAGACCCTAATGATTTCAGGAAGGAAATGGCTTTGGTTTTATAAATGGTTTTATTATATTTGAATTAACTAGTTTTCGTATGCATGCATGGTTTTAAGTGAAGGGCATAAATGTCTTTTGTGAAATGAGTTTTACTAAATTATTTATTTTTGTCCACTCACAGCTTTTATGGTTTTTAATGCCCTTCAGGTTGATCGCGGATGGGGCTATAGCAGAGACCGAGACATCACAATCCTCCACTGATTCTGGCGCACTCTGGAAGCCCGAGTGGGTTAAGGTTTGGGTTATCCCTTGTTTGGCCATTCGTGTCACATGTGGGTTAGACGGGAGCATGACATATCCCACGTTAATCCCGAGGGGGATTGGGATGGGTCGTGTCACGATCGGAACCTGAGGGGTACAAAAATAAAAGGGTGAGTGGACTTAGTAATTATTTCAGTGTAAAATCACGAATTATAAAACCATCTTTAACCCCACTATTATTCTGAAAATTTGTTAACAAAACCCTTAATTTGTACGTTATTCAGAAAATAATAATAAAGTAATCATAAATTACATTGACATTCTGAAGTACAAACAAATCATGGATGAACCACTATCTAATGATTATAAGTCGGGAACGTGAAATCATGCATGAGCCACTATCTAATGCTTGTGTACCTTGACCATGTGGAAGCTAGGGGCTTGGCGCTAGCCACGTCATGTCCTTGGAGCTCAGGAACAAGCTATTGCTTTTTAACTAGTATTACGAGTTGCGCACAGGAAAAATCACGTGGAGGCTGGTCTGTGGCCACTTATGCGGGCACTGAGACACTGCTATTCCTAGGTGGTTCTATAATCACTATCTCAAGCTACTCGGGGAGTCGTAATCACTCGATTTTTCAAGCTACGTAAGCCCAAGTTTGTCACAACATTAAAAGAATCTGACCAAAAGGTTATTTTACGAATTCCATGAAAAACTAAAAGAAACCCCATTTAGGTTGTCCAAAAAGAGACTAAAATGACTCTTAAATGAATTATAAACATACTTAGACGCCTCAAATCGTCTTAAATCTAGGCCCACGCGCCTCAATAAGGCAGAAAAACTGCTCCCCATCATGGGTTGGGAAGTCTATCACATGTATTAGCTTGTTCCGCCATAGGGTTCAAAAATGGCCTCTCGCGCTACCAAGCGATGACCAGAGGTCACACGCACTAGCCAGGCGCACTCATGCTCCCCCACGCACGGTCACACGCGTTTGAATATTCCCTACAATATTTCGTTAATTGTCAATTATGGCGTCATTAGCCTGTAATGAAACATGTTAACGCAGTTAGCACATTTCGCCAGGACTAGACGTCGTGAGTCAAACTTGATGGCCGACCCAGTTTCTAGAGTATCGTTAAAGTTGACAGCTGCGTCGCCGCCATTTCCAAAGCTCAAGATGGCCGAATTCTAGGGAAATCTCCAATTTGGTTTTGGATTCTGTCATTCGACTCAAAATTTGTCCATAGTTCCAAAAAATAGCCTAAGAGTTCAAGGTTTACCTTATTTAGCTAGATAAATGGTCAGAAGCTCGTATTTGTCTTCGGTTTCCTAGAAATCAACAAGTCTGCGAATATGGATCAAATGAACTCAAATATTACATGAAATTTGAGGGTTAGGTTCATCATGAAGAGCGGAGTATGAGGTTCTAACTTTTTAGGAATGATCTTCCTTACACCACCAACAAAGGTCTAGGTTAGGAGGTTAGAGATTACCTGGTTTGTTCTTAATCTCATCTAGAATTCATGGCCTAAAAAATGGAGTTCTCCTCCAACACCTACTTTCTTGGGTCTTGAGCCTTTGAGGTTGGGTCTATGGTGCTCGTATGGACAAGGAGAGCTTGTGAGTGGTGGTTGCTAGTTGAAGGGGTGGTTCTCTTGATTGGGTTGAAGACTCTATGTAAGCGGATCACATGGTTGCGGTGGTTAACACACTTCATGATGGTCGTTGTGCTCATATTATAATGAACATGGTGGTGGTTGTTTGAGAAAGTAAGTGCACAACCCATAGCCACTGTTGAGGAACTAGTGAGCCACAAATGGTCCTTCTACATAAGTAATTGAGAACACTACTATGCTAGAAATTCTCTAACTGTACTCAAATTCAGAAGTAGAGCAAGAAAGATCGTTAGGTTACAAAAGAACAAATCAAGAGAATGCAACTTCCTCCATAGTTCTTTGGATATCACTTAATAGCCATCATGACTAGGTAGCCCTCCAACGAAGATGCATTTTATACTACAAAGGCTTTGTTCATGCTAAGAATCCAAAGCCTTCACTTCTGCGAAGCATTCAAGCCTTCCTCTCCACGAAGCACCAAAGCGTTCGTGCATGCGAAGCATTCAAGCCTTCCTCCCTATGAAGCATTCAAACCTTCGTCCTGCGAAGCATCTACCAACCTCTGCTCTTGCAAAGCATCCAAACCTTTGCTCTTACGAAGCATGCAAGCTCTCTCTCCTATGAAGCATCAAAGCCTTTCCTCCTAATGAGAATCCAAAGCCTTCGCTCCTGTGAAGCATTCAGGCCATTACTTATGCGAAGCATCCAAGCCTTCGTCCCTGCAAAGAACCAAAGCCTTCACCACTGCGAAGCACCAAAGCTTTCGCCCTCGCGATGCATCCCAAGCCTTTGTTAATGTAAAACATCCAATCTTCGCTCCTACGATTCATCCAAGCCTTCGTTGTACGAAGCAAACAAACCTTCGCCATACGAAGCAATCAAGCTGTCACCATGGGAGGCATCCAAGCCTTCACCATACGAAGCATCCAAGATTTTTCCATGCAAAGCATCCAAGCCTTTGCCATGCGCAACATCCAAGACTTCACCTTACGAAACATCTAAGAGTTCGCCTTGTGAAGCATCCAAGACTTCTTCCTATGAAGCATAAAGGCCTTTCTCCAAAAAGAACCTCAAGCTTTTCCACCAGGAAGCAATCAAAGCCCTTCTCCAGAAAGCATGCAAAGCCTTCCTTCTTGGAAGCACTTCAAGATTTCCTCCTAGAAGCACTTCAAGCCTTCCTCTAGGAAGCAATCCACTTCTACATGTTGGAAGCAGTCCAAGACTCTAACCAGGAATCACTCTAGGCAAATTGGAGTCGAAAAGCTCTCAATGGATGCTCATGGCTGCAATTGGGGCATTTGACAAACCTAGAAGTTTGTAGAAGAAACTGTCAGGACCCGACCCTCCTCGGTCAGGACCCGACTCATCTAGCCTCTAAGCTCATTCATCCTTGGGACCCACACAAATCCGTGTTTAATAGTTAGTAATTCGCAGTGTAGCCTGATTAACCCTCAATCTAGGGTGAATCTCATTCCGAGATCTATCACGAGGTCTCATATACCCTCGTATACCCGTCTCATTACCAGGTCGCGCACGAGGCTTACGTTTCGGAGGCATGACGTGGCAACAGAATCAGCAACCTAGTGCTCTGATAACAATTTGACAGGACCTATCCCCGAAGGACATAGATAACTGTACCCGGTCCTGCTCCCGTCTGACAAGTCAATTGAAGTTCTGAAATTTCCCTCAGCACTTGCCAAACAAGGGATAACCGCACCTGTGCCCACTCATGCCTCCACTTCCCGATCGGCCTCGATTGTCATGCCACGAGCGGGAGGGTCAATAAAACGGAAAAGGTGTGAGTCGACAAAACAAAATTTTATAAATACATTTACCAAAATATATTTTTACCCTCCAGTTTCACAAACATGCATGCATATCATAAACCATGAGTAAAATATATCCGGGCACAAATGCTTATAAATCAAAAATCTCGATAAAACCACGAGACGTATTTCCATATCCAATCTCATTATTTACGTTATCCATGCTACGCGTGCAAATCAAATAGGCTTAAGGACCGCTCAAAATCTGAGCACATCATCGTGAACACATCACCAGCCGACGTTCCAGATCGTCGTAAATACATCACTGATCGATCTACACCTAATACTAGCACATCTGATATGAGTCGAGCCTCCCTCGACTGCACGACAACAGACAGTGCTATGTGACCTCTCCAGGCGAACACATCCCATCCCGGAGGCGAGCGTTATCTCCAGGGTGCACTCTAGGGAAAACACATTCCCGACCGGAAGCCCTAATATCCACAACACAAGGTGCACTCCGGGGGAAACATATTCCTAACCAAAAACCCTTGATATCCGCAACATGTCACCATGAAAACCAGTGAAAAACAGTTGCATTTGAAATCAAATCATTTATCCACATAGGGTCTCGGCCCAAAACATAGTTTACTCAAAACCCGTAAAACCAGAGTCCTGCTTATTTCATATATCCGAAAACCATTGATATCATCATGTAATCACATGTAAATACCAATCCAATCAAAATCACATCTTCATTGGGTCTCAAGCCCAATATATCATTTTCACGTAAATCCGTGCAACCGCAACCTGAGTTGCCATTTTCACATAAATCCATAAAAGATATTCGAAAAACATTACATAAATCCATAAATCAATCCTTGACTCATAGTCCAAGAAAAAACATCATTTTTCAATCCCGGGCCTACGCCCAAAATATCATTTCACAGTTTCTCGAAAATCGTGCCCAAAACAATATAATAATCCAGAAAAATCGATAAATCATCATATCGACACATCAATCATGCCAAATCACGTCAATTCATATAAGAAATCATTTAAAACATATATGCTTGCATTACGGTTAGAAAACAAAGTCCACTCACACACCGTCCATATCGCTCGCTTTCCGAGCTACACGCCTTTCCATATTTTGACACTTTCCAAGAATCTGAAGTCCTGTCCAAAATCATCCTTAAGGGTCACTAATGACTCAATTAAGATCATATTAACTTCCTATCCGGGAATTTAATACGAATTTAAAATGGAACATACTCCTTTGGACCCACGAAACAATATCAAAACGGTGTCTGATCAACTTGAAACCAACGTCAAAATGTTTGTTACATTAAATGGAACAAAATTCATATTGACTTCACCTTGAGATTTCCACTCACGCGCCGCCGCAAGTGGTTGCGCGTGGAGTCCACGCGCCTGGAACTATTCCTGCTACAATTGTCGTCCTCACCCGTTTCCTGCAAAATGGGTTGTTCAACCCGCCACACAACCCGATTTCGTCCCTGTCAATTTCAACCTGATTTCTTTAATTGATTCAACTACTAGTATCGGAACCAACGTAATTAGGGGTCTGTAACATTAATTTCAATCGTCACTGCCTCAAACCAATTCAATTGAATTCAAGTTTCCAACGAATGCTCTGTAACACCCCGGAAATTCGAGGATTTCCATATTGTAATTTATTGTGTGATTTGACGATTTTACCCCTGTGAATGGTATGGTCAAATTGTTGACTTTTTGATTGATGAACTAAATGGACTTTGACCTATGACCGTGACGTAGTTCGGGACGTCACGAGTTCATAGACAGGTGGCACGTCCAATTCGGACGATCAGGGAAAAAGTTATGGCTATCGGAAGTTCAGGGGCATTACCGTAATTTGGACTTCCGGGGGAAAATGTTGACTTTTCTTTTGACAACTAATTTTCAGTTGACTCAAGGACCGTTGGGTAGGCCTCGACGTCCTGAGTCCGTAGACAGGCGGCACGCCGAAATCGGACTTCGTACGAGGAAGTTATGGTCAGAAACGTGAATTCGGGGAGTTCGTGTCTCGGTTTTCGTGTCGAATATTAAATTCAGGAAATCTGATTGGAGGACACCTGGTGAGTGACAAGTGTCACTCACCCATTGGCTAGATTGGATCTGATCCACTATTGGATTAATTAAACAATTGTACCAGCTTTAAATTTCAGCCTTTGGATTAAAAACCTCCAGATCTAATCTCAGCCCTTGATCTAATCTGGAGATCAAATCTGGGCCGTCCATTATTTTCCCTCCATCTCTATATATTCTTCTACCCGACACCCACCTTCTGCCCATTTCAACCCTCACACCTCCGCATTACAACCTTTCTCTGTGTGCGTGTGAGTGTGACTAGGACTGAGAGACGACGGGAGGGCGGCAGGAACGGCGGTGGAGGCACGGTGGTTCACAGCAGGTGAGTAACCCATGAGCTCTGTACTTTCAAAATTTGGAAGTCAACGTGTAGTCGAGTTTTGTTCCCTTTTCTTGCTTCTCATGAGACCTAGGGACTGAAACAGACCTGTAGGCTTGACTTCAAGGCTCGAGGTGGCCGGAATTGACGGGGAGGATAACCGGAAAATCTGAAGCTTCGGGTTTTGGTTGCAGGTAAGGATCTAATGTTGTTCTCTTGTTTTTGATTCCTTAGAACACTTTCTGGAACTAAGACGAGTACTTAGGAATTTAAAGGACTGAAAATGACCCAGAAATGGTGGAATGGCAACCGGGTCTCGATCGCGGGTCTGATCGACCCGAGTTGCAGGAAAACGGGTCAACCCGTCTGATGACAGTGGTGCTGACGTGGCACCCTGTCAGTCTGTCAGATGACGTGGACCAACCGTGAGCCGACACGTGTCACATGTCAGTGCACAGTCAGCACTGACATGTCAGTGACGTGGACCAGTCAGGGACTGCCACGTGTCACTGACATGTCAGTGACGTGGACCAGTGCCGTGCTGACACGTGGCACATGTCAGATCTGACACGTGGTCTGACAGATCAGTGAGGTGGACCAATCAGATGGTGACACGTGGCACCTGTCAGAGTCTGACATGTCAGACCTGCCAGCTGTCAGATGACGTCAGCAGTGACGTCAGCGATGACGTCAGCAGGAACTGTTCCTGCGTTGACCGCCGCGTTGACCGGCGCGTGGGGGCGCGTGTGAACAGTGTTTCTGGTGGGACCACCACCATTCTTTATGTTTCGACGATCCGGATCCAATGGCGGTGGTTTCGGGTCGATCGGAGATCATTAAGTTGGTCAAAATAAGGTTTATTGCCTTGGGAAGCGCGTTCGGGCGGCTTTTCCGGGTCGGTTTCGACCTAGGCTTTCATGGTTGAATGTTGGGGGTTTAATTTGACCTTTACGAATACTTGGACTTGACAGGGATTGTACATTTGTACCAGGACGAGGGTATACGTTCGGTTTCTAGCAGGATTGTACTGTGAGTGGGCCATTTTCTTAAACCCTTGTGTGCATAAATGTTTTCTGGTTTTATTATACTTATTCACATGCTAAAACAATGATGGTTTTGATGATATGAAAAATATGGTTATGGCACGTTTCACGGTATTTGGGCTTGAGACCCGTCCGATGAAACTGAATGATTGGTTCGGATTCTACCTATGTATATATATGTTTGCATGTGGATATCAATAAAATGTATTTGTTACTGCACTGTATAGATCCTTCCATATTATATTGTCTCCTCCGGCGAGGTACCCCGGAGAGGTCACGGACGTCTAGTACGTCCAGCGTCTATGACGCTAAGCATCGGGGATGCTGTACCCGAACGGGGTTCGGGGAATGAACTCGGAAAATTGAGACCCGAGTGGCACGCGTAGCCTTGTGATTGTGACCTATTGGACGTCAGGGACGTCAGACATCAGGGATGTCGGGATTGGAGTGTATAGTGCAGCAACTAAAATTATGGTTATGGTTTTGCTATATGCCTTATGGTTCATATTATATGGTTTATGATTTTGGAATTATGGTGCACGCATATTTGGAAAACGGAGGGGTAAATTATATGTTTTACTTATCAAACGATTTCATAAACTTGTGTTTCGGTCCACTCACCCTTACTGTTTTGATAACCCCTCCAGGTCGGGAAACTGAGGTGGAGGAGGAACCAGAGGCTGAGGCATAGATCTACTTCTGCGTACCTGAACCCCTGCTGGGCGGTGTACCCGCAGGATTACTTTAGAGTCGTGCTCGCAAATTTGTAATTTTGGATTATATCCCTTGTCTGACATTCGTTTAATTCGGATTTTCTGTATGACCTTAATTTGGTTATTTATGCTTTTAAATGTTTTGAGGTTAAAATTGGTATGAATTATTGGGTGTCAGACGGGAGCAGGGCACGTCCCCTTGTGGTCCCTGTGGGATCGGGGCGGGTCCTGTCAGCTTGGTATCAGAGCACTAGGTTGTGGTCAGTACTAGGGTATTGGTCTGCATGCTAGACTAGCGATTAGTACTAGTTACTTTTCGACTTTTAAGAATATTGTTTTCTGATCTATGCCTCTTGACAGTTGGTTATGCCTCCTAGGAGAATTCCGCATACTCGAACGGACGAGGATCTAGAAAGAGAGATGGAATGCGCGAGCATCGAAAGGGCTCAACGTTTGGGAGCCACTCCTTTCTGCGGGGGATCAAACCCCGAGGATGCTCACGACTGGATCACCAAGTGGGAGAGGATCTTCTCGGTGATGCACTGCCCTCCGGGCGAACGAGTGACTCTGGCGGCCTTCTTACTGGAGGGAGGAGCCTACCAGTGGTGGCATGGACTCGAAATGTCCGGGTGGTCTGTCCTTACCACTACCTGGGACGCTTTTCGTTCCAGGTTTCTGGACCAGTACTACCCGCGATCCTTTCGCGCGGCGCGGGAGGCGGAATTCCTGCGGCTGGAGCAGGGTGACATGTCTGTTTCAGACTACGAGCAAACATTCGGGAGACTTTCCCGGTTCGCTGCCTCATTCGTAAGCACGGAGGAGGACAAATGCCAGCGGTTTGAGCTTGGACTCCGAGGGGAGATCCGGGCCAGTGTGACTGCTACCACTCATGCTTCTCTGAGGGATATGGTCGACGCAGCGGTGCGTGTCGAGGTCAGTCTGGTGGCACACCAGGCACGACAACCTTCGGGGGAGGGGCGACGTCAGGATCGCCCACACCATGGGCCATCGGGCCGG
This sequence comes from Prinsepia uniflora, assembly GCA_032719365.1. NCBI lineage: Eukaryota > Viridiplantae > Streptophyta > Magnoliopsida > Rosales > Rosaceae > Prinsepia > Prinsepia uniflora. Next base: position 30,949,744 of record CM064872.1, on the reverse strand, counting down.
AAGAACAACAGGGGAGGGAGCTACAGAGGAGCACCCTCATCCTTTAAGGGTCGTGGCTGGTCGGGTCGACGTGGAGGCTCTCAGGGCAGAGGATCTGGACACAATTCTGGGCAGCACTCATCTTGGAGTGGTGCATCTGGTGGGCATTCGGGCAGGCCAAGGCCAGTAACTTGTTTTGCTTGCGGAGAGGAAGGCCACTATGCCTGCGATTGTCCGCAGTTGTCCAAAAACAACGACGCTGGGGGCTCGAGTGTGGTGCAGAGCACGGCGTCCCACACTAACGGAGGTCGCGGTCAGGGAGGTGACCGTGGTGCTGGACGTGGCGCGCGCGGGCGCGGACGGAACGGAGGGCCGAGGGCCCAAGTGTTTGCAATGACCCAGCAGCAGGCGAGGACTGCTCCAGGCGTGGTCACAGGTACACTACATATCTTTAATTTTCCTGTACGTGTATTAATGGATGCGGGGGCTACACATTCTTTTATTTCGAGGAGTTGTGCTGGTTTGCTTGATTGTGTGGTATCAGCCTTAGATTGCGAAATGGGTGTTGGCACCCCGATGGGTACCGTGTACCTTGTGAATCAGGTGATTCGGAGGTGCCCGGTAAGAATTGAGGATGTGGATTTACCAGCAGACTTAATTATTCTGGATATCCACGACTTCGATATAATCCTAGGGATGGATTGGCTGTCGGAGCACGGATCGCTCATCGACTGCTGTAGCAAGCAAGTAATTTTGCGGAGCCCGGGTTTGCCGGAAGTTATCTTTCAGGGGGAACGTGATGGTTCGCCTCCTGAAGTGATTTCGTCACTTACTGCTACCAAACTTCTACGGAAGGGATGCCAGGGTTATCTGGCGCATGTCGTGTCGGAACGGGTCGATACTCCGGTCATCGACGAAATACCGGTGGTCTGTGAGTTTCCGGACGTATTCCCGGAAGACTTACCTGGATTGCCACCATCGCGGGAGATTGAGTTTACTATTGAACTACTCCCGGGTACCCGACCTATATCCCAGGCACCATACCGGATGGCGCCGGCCGAGTTACGGGAACTCAAGACTCAATTGCAGGAGTTGGTAGATTTGGGATATGTCCGACCGAGCACTTCACCGTGGGGAGCACCGGTGTTGTTCGTGAAGAAGAAGGAAGGAAGTCTCCGTTTATGTATTGATTATCGACAACTCAACAAGGTGACATTGAGGAACCAGTATCCTCTACCCAGGATTGATGACCTTTTCGACCAGTTGCGGGGAGCTCAGTGCTTCTCGAAAATTGATTTGCGGTCTGGGTATCACCAACTGAGGATTTCGGAGGAGGATATTCCGAAAACTGCTTTTCGAACCCGTTACGGGCACTACGAGTTCCTTGTTATGCCATTTGGTTTGACGAATGCTCCAGCAGCATTCATGGATCTGATGAACCGGGTCTTCCGACCCTACCTGGATAAGTTCGTGATTGTGTTCATCGATGATATTTTGGTATACTCGAGGAGTGCCCGTGCACATGAAGAACATCTACGGTTGGTCTTGGAGAAACTGAGACAAGAACAATTGTATGCCAAGCTGAGCAAGTGTCAGTTTTGGCTGAGCAGTATTGGTTTTCTGGGACACGTGATATCAACGGATGGGATTTGCGTGGATCCCCAGAAAACAGAAGCGGTGACCAACTGGGCTAGACCGACAACGGTGACCGAGGTGCGGAGTTTCGTCGGATTAGCAGGTTACTACCGGAGATTCGTGGAGGGTTTCTCCAAAATTGCTGCACCATTGACTGGTCTGACTCGGAAAGGAGTAAAGTTTATCTGGGACGAGCAGTGCGATCGGAGCTTTCAAGAGTTGAAGGATCGATTGACCACTGCACCTGTCCTTGCATTGCCGGACGACAGTGGAGAGTTTGTAGTTTTCAGTGATGCTTCACTGCAAGGTTTGGGCTGCGTGTTGATGCAAACTGGCAAGGTTATCGCCTATGCATCCCGGCAGCTGAAGACTCATGAGTTGAACTACCCTACCCATGATTTGGAGTTGGCGGCGGTGGTTCATGCTCTCAAGATCTGGAGACATTATCTGTTCGGCGCAACGTGTCGAATATACACCGACCACCAGAGTCTTAAATATTTATTCACTCAGAAGGAGCTCAACATGAGACAACGGAGATGGTTGGAGCTACTGAAGGACTATGACTGTACGATCGAGTACCATCCGGGTAAGGCCAATGTGGTGGCGGATGCACTCAGCAGGAAATCTGCGGGAACTATTGCACACCTAGGGATGGTGTATCTTCCCTTGTTAGTGGAACTCCGGAAGACGGGAGTTATTTTGGGTACGGATGCGCATGGAGCTTTGTTGGCCAGCTTCCATGTGCGACCTGTACTGATTGATCGGATCATCGAAGCACAACTGCAGGATCCGATACTCTGTATTTACAGAATTGAGGTCGATGCGGATGGGAGACAGGATTTTACCATCCGGGACGATGGAGCACTGGTGAAATTGGGCCGTTTGTGCGTACCTGCAGTGGCAGAGTTACGGGCCGAGATACTTGAAGAGGCCCACAGTTCGGCCTATGCTATGCATCCGGGAGGTACAAAGATGTACCGTACCCTCCGGAACCATTATTGGTGGCCAGGAATGAAGAAGGATATTGCTGAGTTCGTGAGCAAATGCTTAACCTGTCAGCAGGTTAAGGCGGAACGGCAGAGACCGTATGGGGCTATGCAGCCACTTCCGATTCCTGAGTGGAAGTGGGATCACATCACCATGGACTTCGTCTTTAAGTTACCGAGGACTCAGAGTGGAGTGGACGGAGTATGGGTGATCGTGGATCGGTTAACCAAATCAGCCCATTTTCTGCCAGTTCAGGAAACCTATAAACCTAACCGACTGGCTCAGCTGTTTGTGAAGGAAATCATACGACTTCATGGTACGCCGGAATCGATCGTGTCTGATCGTGATCCGCGTTTCACTTCCAGGTTCTGGCGGAGTTTGCAAGCTACTTTGGGAACAAACCTACGTTTCAGTACTGCTTTCCATCCACAGACCGATGGACAGTCTGAGAGAACCATTCAAACCCTGGAGGACATGATGAGGTCATGTGCACTACAGTTTCAAGACTCTTGGGATACTCATTTGCCATTGATGGAATTCGCTTACAACAACAGCTATCAGGCAAGCATCGGGATGGCACCTTATGAGGCACTGTATGGCCGACAGTGCAGGACACCTATCTGCTGGACGGAGGTAGGGGAGCGAGCGGCTGTAGGGCCGGAGATAATGGACTTAACCATGGAAACTGTTCGCGTGATCAAGGAAAGATTGAAGGTGGCACAGGATCGCCAGAAGAGTTATGCCGACCGACGGATTCGAGACTTGGAGTTTGAAGTGGGAGATTTTGTCTTCCTGAAGTTGTCTCCGTGGAAAGGGATTATCCGTTTTGGCCGACGGGGGAAACTGAGTCCGCGTTTTATCGGACCTTATGAAATCGTGGAGAGAATTGGCAGAGTTGCATACAGATTGGCACTACCCCCAGAACTATCAAGAGTTCACGATGTTTTCCACGTATCGATGTTGCGGATGTACGTACGTGATGCTTCTCATGTACTTAGGGAACAACCTGTCGAACTACGGGAGGATTTGAGCTTTGAAGAACAACCAGTACAGATCTTGGATCGGAAGGACAAGGTACTACGTCGAAAGACGATCCCTCTCGTGAAAATTCTCTGGAGAAACCAGGATGTGGAAGAAGCCACATGGGAGCCTGAGGCTCAGATGCGAGAACAATTTCCTCATTTGTTTCTTTGAAATTTCGGGACGAAATTTCTTAAGGGGGGAAGGTTGTAACACCCCGGAAATTCGAGGATTTCCATATTGTAATTTATTGTGTGATTTGACGATTTTACCCCAGTGAATGGTATGGTCAAATTGTTGACTTTTTGATTGATGAACTAAATGGACTTTGACCTATGACCGTGACGTAGTTCGGGACGTCACGAGTTCATAGACAGGTGGCACGTCCAATTCGGACGATCAGGGAAAAAGTTATGGCTATCGGAAGTTCAGGGGCATTACCGTAATTTGGACTTCCGGGGGAAAATGTTGACTTTTCTTTTGACAACTAATTTTCAGTTGACTCAAGGACCGTTGGGTAGGCCTCGACGTCCTGAGTCCGTAGACAGGCGGCACGCCGAAATCGGACTTCGTACGAGGAAGTTATGGTCAGAAACGTGAATTCGGGGAGTTCGTGTCTCGGTTTTCGTGTCGAATATTAAATTCAGGAAATCTGATTGGAGGACACCTGGTGAGTGACAAGTGTCACTCACCCATTGGCTAGATTGGATCTGATCCACTATTGGATTAATTAAACAATTGTACCAGCTTTAAATTTCAGCCTTTGGATTAAAAACCTCCAGATCTAATCTCAGCCCTTGATCTAATCTGGAGATCAAATCTGGGCCGTCCATTATTTTCCCTCCATCTCTATATATTCTTCTACCCGACACCCACCTTCTGCCCATTTCAACCCTCACACCTCCGCATTACAACCTTTCTCTGTGTGCGTGTGAGTGTGACTAGGACTGAGAGACGACGGGAGGGCGGCAGGAACGGCGGTGGAGGCACGGTGGTTCACGGCAGGTGAGTAACCCGTGAGCTCTGTACTTTCAAAATTTGGAAGTCAACGTGTAGTCGAGTTTTGTTCCCTTTTCTTGCTTCTCATGAGACCTAGGGACTGAAACAGACCTGTAGGCTTGACTTCAAGGCTCGAGGTGGCCGGAATTGACGGGGAGGATAACCGGAAAATCTGAAGCTTCGGGTTTTGGTTGCAGGTAAGGATCTAATGTTGTTCTCTTGTTTTTGATTCCTTAGAACACTTTCTGGAACTAAGACGAGTACTTAGGAATTTAAAGGACTGAAAATGACCCAGAAATGGTGGAATGGCAACCGGGTCTCGATCGCGGGTCTGATCGACCCGAGTTGCAGGAAAACGGGTCAACCCGTCTGATGACAGTGGTGCTGACGTGGCACCCTGTCAGTCTGTCAGATGACGTGGACCAACCGTGAGCCGACACGTGTCACATGTCAGTGCACAGTCAGCACTGACATGTCAGTGACGTGGACCAGTCAGGGACTGCCACGTGTCACTGACATGTCAGTGACGTGGACCAGTGCCGTGCTGACACGTGGCACATGTCAGATCTGACACGTGGTCTGACAGATCAGTGAGGTGGACCAATCAGATGGTGACACGTGGCACCTGTCAGAGTCTGACATGTCAGACCTGCCAGCTGTCAGATGACGTCAGCATGACGTCATGCTGACGTCAGCAGTGACGTCAGCGATGACGTCAGCAGGAACTGTTCCTGCGTTGACCGCCGCGTTGACCGCCGCGTGGGGGCGCGTGTGAACAGTGTTTCTGGTGGGACCACCACCATTCTTTAGGTTTCGACGATCCGGATCCAATGGCGGTGGTTTCGGGTCGATCGGAGATCATTAAGTTGGTCAAAATAAGGTTTATTGCCTTGGGAAGCGCGTTCGGGCGGCTTTTCCGGGTCGGTTTCGACCTAGGCTTTCATGGTTGAATGTTGGGGGTTTAATTTGACCTTTACGAATACTTGGACTTGACAGGGATTGTACATTTGTACCAGGACGAGGGTATACGTTCGGTTTCTAGCAGGATTGTACTGTGAGTGGGCCATTTTCTTAAACCCTTGTGTGCATAAATGTTTTCTGGTTTTATTATACTTATTCACATGCTAAAACAATGATGGTTTTGATGATATGAAAAATATGGTTATGGCACGTTTCACGGTATTTGGGCTTGAGACCCGTCCGATGAAACTGAATGATTGGTTCGGATTCTACTTATGTATATATATGTTTGCATGTGGATATCAATAAAATGTATTTGTTACTGCACTGTATAGATCCTTCCATATTATATTGTCTCCTCCGGCGAGGTACCCCGGAGAGGTCACGGACGTCTAGTACGTCCAGCGTCTATGACGCTAAGCATCGGGGATGCTGTACCCGAACGGGGTTCGGGGAATGAACTCGGAAAATTGAGACCCGAGTGGCACGCGTAGCCTTGTGATTGTGACCTATTGGACGTCAGGGACGTCAGACATCAGGGATGTCGGGATTGGAGTGTATAGTGCAGCAACTAAAATTATGGTTATGGTTTTGCTATATGCCTTATGGTTCATATTATATGGTTTATGATTTTGGAATTATGGTGCACGCATATTTGGAAAACGGAGGGGTAAATTATATGTTTTACTTATCAAACGATTTCATAAACTTGTGTTTCGGTCCACTCACCCTTACTGTTTTGATAACCCCTCCAGGTCGGGAAACTGAGGTGGAGGAGGAACCAGAGGCTGAGGCATAGATCTACTTCTGCGTACCTGAACCCCTGCTGGGCGGTGTACCCGCAGGATTACTTTAGAGTCGTGCTCGCAAATTTGTAATTTTGGATTATATCCCTTGTCTGACATTCGTTTAATTCGGATTTTCTGTATGACCTTAATTTGGTTATTTATGCTTTTAAATGTTTTGAGGTTAAAATTGGTATGAATTATTGGGTGTCAGACGGGAGCAGGGCACGTCCCCTTGTGGTCCCTGTGGGATCGGGGCGGGTCCTGTCATGCTCATCGTCCCAGTTCATCAAAAAGTCACCGATTTCGTCAATTAATTAGTTAGGGAGCATCATAGACTTACTTTAAAGATGATTTTGAAATCAATTTCACAAACACTTACCCCCAATTCCACAAACACAAGCTCACGATTTCTCGAATTCCGCCATGTCTGTTCATGGCCAAAATGACACCAATTGTCTTCGTTCTTGATTGGGTTCGACTCGCCTTGATCCCAAAAAGCTAAAATCGACGACAATTGCGGTGTTTATGGTCCATAAGTTCAACTTTGAAAATTAATCAATTCGAATTTCACGGGTTCTTGGGTTTCAATTTTTCTCCTCTCACTACCTCGTCTAATTCTCATTTCTTCATGTCTAATTCCTCCCATTGAATCGACTAACTGGTAGGGATTGTAGGAAGATGGTTGTTTGCTTCCTCATACTCTGTTTTCTACATTATGTTGTTCTCCCCCCAGCACGATCAAGTCATATTCTGATATCTATATACATGGAATTATAGTTTACTAATTATCAGGTCCACCGATCGAGTTTATAAGGTGACAGATATCACCTAAAGATCCAAATGACTCACTAATACGGCTGAGTCATCCGATACTGCGCCAATTTACCAAATTACCCTTCTTTTGCAAAATTACCAAATTGCCGTTCGCCGACTCAGATCCTTATCTTTTACATACAATCTCTGATTGACGCATGTCGCCTGTCTACGGATTCAGCGTCCCGAAACCTACCCAACAGTCTTTATGGCCAATCAAAAAGTGTCCCGAGTAAAAAGTCAACTTTTGGCCCTCAAAACCAGGGGCAAAATCGTCATTTCCTTCAAATTTTCTAAATTTTTTTTTTCGAATTTCTGGGTCCTTACAGAAACTTTGTATGTGAATTCAAAATTTTACATGAACAAAATTTTCCTTTCCTTATTCCAAAAATGGTTGGCAAATCACATATCAATTTCTTAAACCAAGTATTCAATACTAGAATGAAAATACAAGCGTAAATAAATAGCGACTAATCTATGGGAATTCTAGGGCCAAGGCATCAAAACCTATCATCCTTTGGGACTCGGTCCATTTTTCAACTGAAAGTACGGGGAAAGCTGTCCACCATTCCCGACCCCCAACCTCTAGCTCCAGCTCTTTGGAAGGGACTTCGTTGCAACTCATCATACCCAAATTTAGCTCCTTATTTTCTTTTCGGAGTAAAGTTGTGAGAGATCTGATAGCAAAAGCCGTTCAAGTCTCAATTGTTGGATTCCATCCCTTGTTGAATTTCCACCTCCAAGAACTTGACCTAATGTGACAGGACCCGTTCCTAATCTAATGAAAAACTGGACTAGTCATGTTCCCATCTGACCGCTCGAGTTAGATAAGGGATTTTATAGAATTTAAATTCAGTTTAAATCTTTTATGAATAAACCAAAATTAATTCCAACTTGCGGGATTACCGCCCACACCCTACCTACTTTCCGGTAAGTAGAGGAATTATATCTTCGGTTATCACAAACTGACCTTTTTCTTCTATAGTTATCCTAACAATTTCCTTTTTTCTTATGTTCAGGTATCATTTTATCAAATAGACATTTAACACGATTCACCAACAAATAAAGAAAGGTTCGCTAGTAGTATAATTACGCCTAAATCATATAATCCACTAAAAATAATTTGTAAACCATAAATCATATTATTCACACAAAACCATAAGTCTGATCATCATTCACCAAGGTTTTTCATCAATCAAATTCCTGATATTTCTTCTACTTATAACTAAAACAATAATAAGCAAGGCCTCAAATCTTTTATTTTGTACTTCCATCAAATTCTATTCACATATCTATTAATTCAAATAACCCACCATTTTACTAAATTAGGTAATAATTAATAAATGACACATAAAACTTTCTAAAATCATAATTTCTTCATCTGTTGTCCAATTAACTCCATTATTGGACCATTAGATGCAGAATAATCAAATGAACGTTTTTCATGTTGGAAGTTTCCACAAGAAAGGCCTCACACGCCCCCACGCGCCGTCCAAAGTGGCTGCACGTGGGTTCACGCTCTGTTATAGTGATTTGGAGGTAGTTACTATTCATTATCTCCAACCTTAGGTTGACTCGTTTTCCTGCAAAATGGGTCCCTCGACCAGTGTGTCTGACATGCCTGAAAAACAAAATTCCTACGTCCAATTTCGTCATTTAAACTATCTATATTCATCTAATGAAACCCAAAAAGATATTCATGATCACAATTCATCAAAGTCGTACCTTGATTTTTGGTTCGAATTTCAAACTTCCATGGCCATGGTGTTTGGGAGTTGCCCATTAGCTCTCCACGCCTAATTCCCATGATTCCTATCTCTATCATCAGTGTACAACCTCTAGAAGTTTCTTGGGGCAACTGGTTTCACGTTTCTTGGTCTAAAACTGGGAATTCGATGTAGGGACCTCACAGGTCTCTATACTACCCTCACAGTTTCCTTTTTTTTTTCCCTCACCAGAACTCACCAATATCTCTCTTTTCCCTTCCTTCTTGCACTCCTTTTCCATCACCCCTGTAATTTTCCTTGGTCAGCTCACTATTTCCTCACATGTTTCTATTTCTCACTTCGGCCAGCATGAACCACACCACCACACCTACACACATGTATATAGATAACAACCAAGTCGGTAGAGGGCTGGCAAGGAGAAAGTCCATACCTTTCTGTACATGTGTCATTGTCCCAAAATATCGTCCATGCAAAATGAACAAATTTCCCTTAGAGCAAAAATACCATATTGCCCTTGATTCTTTCTAGACCCGAAGTTATTTCATCCCACCTCCGATTTTAGTATACCGCCTGTCTACGAACTCAGGATTCCGATATCTCCGTAACAATCTTCTCGAAATTCTCAAAAGAGCTTCATACCAAAAAGTCAACTACTTGACTTTTTAGGGGCAAAATCATCTTGTTACTAAATTTTTCCAAATTTTTGTTTCCTCGAATATTCGTGATGTTACAATCTCTCCCTCTTAAAAAAATTTCATCCTCAAAATTTTAAAATCGAACCCAAACTTAACCTCGGTACTCAACACTATTCACATTACAACCACAAACTTTAAATTACATACTTATATCGCATACCATGTGTCATGAGCAACACATACTCATCTTTGATGGACAATAATAATTATTCACGACATTTCGTATACCACAAATACTGAAGAATTTCATATCCATATCATAACTCAGAATCATAATCAAAACCCCAGACTTAAGCCCAAAACACAACACAATCACAACTCTATCAAATTCCAATTCTGTCAAATCATTACCAAAATCATATAAGCATGACACAAGTATCAAATGAGTATCATAAACCCAATTTCCTCGCAAAACTTATTATTAAGATATCATCATCTATATAGTCATTACCCTCATCATGATTCATCGTGACTATTAGTAATATTAATAATGTCGACGTTTTGAAAACATATTGTTAGGTCAAATTTTATGCATGTTTTATCCATGATTTAATACCCTTTTACTTATGTTTTGTTAATATTTCGTTCTATGCAATTGCAGAAAATAATATATTCTGTGAGAAATGTGTAGATCAAATAGAGCTTGGAATTACGAAAATTTGAGCAAAATAATCACTTAAATCAGAGTTGAAACGAAGAATTTATGAAGGAGAAAATGGAAAAAGAATTTGGTAGATACCTACCAAAATAAGCAATCAAGAGCACTTGCTCATTACTGTAGCACGACCCCAATTCGGTAAGCGCATATCGAATATTCTTCTCTCACCTCAGAGTGCGCGTCCTGATGCCATTCTCCCTAGTTCGGTGGACTTCCACCGAAAGCTCAGAACAGCAGACTTGCGCATTGACCTTTCCAAATTTGGTGGTTGATCACTAAAACTAATCTTGAAGCTTAATTCCGAGCTTTCGGCCTTTTTTTTGGATAATTACATGCATGAGCCTTACAATCAGCCCTATATGGAGTCATACCACAACTGATGGAGTGAACCATCACCCTAAACTTAGACTCCTCCTCCTTTGGATCCTAGCCCTGCTCGACCTCAAAAATCACTTCGGAATGCACTAAACGAGGCCCCATCTCAAAGAACACTACAGGAAGCCCTCTTAGAGGGCAAGGAACTAGAGCACCTTCGACTTAAACTTCTTTGGGAACCCAATTGGGATGATGAGGATAATGATGTGTATGTCCACTTACCACCACGGACACCACCAATGAATGCACCTTGGTTCATGCTTTGATGTTCATGAAATAGAACCAAACCCGCAAGAATTGCACCAAGTTTTGGCCGAGGTCCCTGAAATTCTAGCACCTATCCTTGAGGTCCCTAAAATTCCAGCACCTATCCTTGAGGTACCTGAAATTCCAGCACCTATCCTTGCTACCTAAACTCCTCAAACACCTTTTATCCTTACTTTTCCAGGGCCTTCCTTATCATTATCTTCACCATTTAAGTTCCTTACTCAACTTAGGTGTTTTGGTGAGAAATTTGATATTGTGTCTAATGGTTTGTGCTGGTTTAATGGTCCTTGTTGGAGGCAAGATAAAGGAAGTATCAAGATGGTGGTATGCACATTTGCGACATTCAGCTCCACCCAAGGCTCAAGGCCACGACCCAAGCAACCCAAGGACCCTCCATGCCCCACCCACTTTGATCATTATACTTCCTTGTCTATTGGGATCAAACAGTTTTTACTTACATTCAAATCTTTATTGTACTTGTTCCCTGAAATGTTAAAGTCTAGGAAGTGGATTTCTACTTGTAGAACTAATCAATTCATTTATGTTGCAGGCAAGATACCACTAAAGGAGGGCCAAGTTTGGAGCCCTTCAAGTGCCTCTTGGACCGCAAGCATCCTAGGTGCTCAACCTTGCCCTAGTATTTTTCACCTTCTAACTCATGAATTTGTCTTCCTTTTATGCTCAAAACATTGAGGACAATGTTTTATTTAGGTTTGGGGGTATTGGACTTAAGTTTAGGGGTACAAAACTCAGTTTCTATTTTGAAATGCTTGTTTTTTTTCTTTTCAGTTTCTGCTCTTATTAGCTTGCTGTTTTTTATTTTTTGTTCTTTGCTGTTTTTTGACAGGACCGCCCCCGAAAAGGGCATTGTTACCGTGCCCGGTCCTGCTCCCGTCTGGCAAGACGACGGAAATCCCTAAGTTACCCTCAGTACGTGCCAGACCAGGGATAGCCACACGTGCTTACTCATGCCTCTGCCTCTCGATTAGCCTCGACCAAAGCGCCACAACCTGGAGGGTCAATAAAAAACCAAAAGGTGTGAGTGGACAAAAATAAACCAGTTTGTATAACAGTTACGGAAAGACGTTTTTACCCTCCGCGTAAAAACAATGCATGCATACAAAAATCGTTTCGCAAACCGTTACATTTCTAACATAAGAAATCCGTATATGAAAATCAAAACATTTTCCATTTCTTAGTCTTCGGGTCTTAACCCGCAATCATGAACACCGGGCTTCAGCCCAAAACCAGGAATCAAAACCAAATACACAACAAGATCCAAGCCATCAATCACATAAACTGGGCCACTGCCCAACTCAACCGAAACATCAGAAATTAACAATAAATCACAAGTCAAACACTTTGCTGGATATCAAGTGCGCCCGAGTCTTTAAACTCAAAACCATGCGCATAATCAGGCCTTCCCGGGATATCAACGAGTCTTTAAACTCACGAGTCTTTAAACTCAACATAGGCCTCGGGGGTATCACAATATCCGAGTCTTTAAACTCACGAGTCTTTAAACTCAATCCGGGTCTTTAAACCCAATTTTCCGGCCCGCCCCCGTCATCAATTAACCGAGTCTTTAAACTCAGAACGTGCTCCAGCAATAGCACCCGGGTCTTTAAACCCAAAACAGTTTTCAATCACAATTTTCACAACAGGACTCATCGACCGAATTTCCACATTCAATTCCCCAAATCATACTCCACAAACATAATCAAATTATCATTAAACACGGGGCATGCAAAATCAGACCAAATCACTTTATTAAATCCTTTTCCATTCCCGAATTCGAATTCGCAATAATGATTTCGTAAGCCGGCATCCGGAAGCATCATCCCGAACCCAAACCAAGAATCCGTTTTCCAAAATTCCGGAAATCGAAGTCTCGTTATTCGAAATCACTTTTATGCCCCGAGCATCAAGCCCGAATTCACCTTTTTCAAAATCCGTTTTAAATCCTTGAATACGCCTCATATTTCAAATCTCAAGGTCAAGACATCAAAACCACAATCAAATCACCAAAATCACGATCAAATCACAACATACTTGTAATCTCGTAAAACGTGCAAAACCGTGACATTCTTGAAATACGTGTCAAAACCGTGAACCATACTCACAACCGCAATCCAAACATCTTAAAAACATGATACGCACAAAGCATATGAAATCATTCGTTAAATCATCATCCAAAACATACGGGAAACCATATCTCGAAATAAGTGCAATTCTGTGAGCATATCAAAAATACGAATAATACGGAAATCGAAATCAATCACCATTCATAATCATAATCATAGAAATCATAGAAATATTTATGCATGCATTAAATTTTGAAAGCAACGTCCACTCATACACCAATCTTAAGGCTCGATTTCGCGCCGCACGCATTCCCGTAATTTTTGGCATTTTCCAGGAAACCTGAATCCTGTCCGAAATCACATTCCAGGGTCATTAAGGTCTCAAATAACAACATACTAATTTCCCATAATTTTCTGGGAATTAATCGTTAATTAAAAACGTAACCTAAGCCTTCGGACCCTCGAAAAAACATTGAAACGGTGCCCGATAATTTTCAAACCAACGTTAAAATGTTCGTTACATTGCATAGGGTAAACGTCGTTTTGAACTCACCTTGAAAAACTGTCCCACGCGCCGTCACGCGCCGCCGTGAGTGGCTGCTTGTGACACCCACGTGCCAGCTACAGTGCCCATCACTGTTCACCTTCATCACCCGGTTTCACTGTAAAATGGGTCCAGTAGCCCGCGCAATAACCCGTTCCAATTCCTGCCAAATCAACCTCCATCCCTTCAATTGAGCATTCAAACATCTTCGGTTTAAGTCCAATTACTGTTCTGTAACATTAGATTTGTAAGAACTTACCTAAAATCCCACGACTCGACGATGGACATCGAAGAACAGATGAACACTGATCCTTCATCAATCTCGACCATTTTCGTTTGCTTCCTTGAAATTGATCCACTCAGCAGTTTCGTAGGGTCCCTGAGAGTAGAACTACAAGTTCAATTGCAAGTCATAAGCCCTCCAACCGTTTGAACCCCAGCTCAACCATTGTCCAGAAACTGAACTCTGGTTCGTGGGCAAAACTCGACCATTCCCTTTCAGATTTTGAGTGTTTGCAGTCGACACCACCCCAGGAAGTTGCACTTGTTATCAGTTTGGCCCCCCAAGACTCACAGATCAAATTTGGTATTTTTCCCTCCATTTTTCAATTTTTCCCGATTTCTGCCTCCCTAACTCTCAAACTCCCCAGTGTCCCTCTGATCCTCACCGTCACTCCCCCCAGTTGATTAAGCTACCCCAAACCCAAACTCAAGGTAAACCGTGCTCTGATCAATTCACTCAGTAGCTTGAACCATTCTCAGTACTCTGCTCCTCCCATCTCTAATGGCACTCACCCGGTCTCAGTCCCAGTTCCACCCCACTCACACAGAACACACCCGTGAAAAGCCCCTGACTATGTCCCTCACTCAATTGTGTAAACAACCTTTAACCGTGCACGCTCGCATCCAGCCTCTGTTCTCTCACCCAGTTAAACAAATCAACTCGTGCACACACTCAGACCACCCTCCGTTTTTTTTTTCAATTTTCCAACATCAGCACAGCCCAGAACCCCATTTCTAAATCCTTCCCGTGCCCTGTTTTCTGTCCAAAACATGCCTCCATGCTCCCATTATCCTCAAGGTCCATAAACTAATCCCACTGATCAGTCCACTACGGCTTAAACAATTGAAATCGTGCAGGCACTCACGGCATGGCCGTGTGCCCTCTATTTTTCACAGTGGTGAACAGTAACTGCCATGCACAATGACCAAAATGCCCTCAGGGCAATAATTACCAAAATGCCCTCCAACTTCCGGGACCCGTAACTCTGTCAGCCGATGTCCGTTTTCAGCGTACCGCCTGCCGTTGTACTCGGAGCCTCGAGACGAACCTAACGGTCTTCGGGTCGTGTGAAAATCAATTGCATTTCAAAAAGCCAACATTTCCCCCAATCATCCAAATTACGAAAATGCCCTTGGGCTTCCGAACATCATAACTTTTACCACGAACGTCAGAATCGAACGTGCCATCTGTCTATGAACTCGTGACGTCCCGAACTACGTCACGGTCATTGGTCAAAGTCCATTTGACCGCCCGAATAAAAAGTCAACGTTTTACCCACAACCAGGGGCAAAATGGTCATTTTGCATCGTTCGTCCGATTTCGCCCAACTAATCACTGATTAACCCTGCTAATCATGATTAGTCAGTAATCTAATCCCGAATTCTGGGACAGGTCGTTACATTTTTTGTTTTGTGATGCTAGTTTTTATGCCTAAAAAAGTTAATATGAATGTATAGAACATGATAATTGCTTGTACTTACTAAGAATCATTGCCATTACCATTGAATTCACACTTGCACTTCACAATACCATAATCAAGTGATTAAGCAACCAAAACAATTGAATTTGAGCATACTTAGAAAATTAGTAGAGACAAACATTGTGAGATCTTTGAGCTTAATTGCCTTTCTTTCTGAGTGATCTACTTGTTAATACTCTTAAACACTCATCACTTTGTTCTTAATCGCATGATCTCTTTCTATTTTCATTGATGTTTAGAGAACCATATCTATTGGATGCTCTTGATTTGATGTATGATTATTTATGAGATGTGATATAGGCTATGTGTGTTTTAGCTCCTAAATGCCTTTCTTTTCCCTGTCCAAATTGCATGCTCCATAAGCCCCTTTGAAGCCAAACACTTAGCCGTTTTGTTCTCCACCTACAATATGACCTAACCATATTTTGAACCATTCATAATGGCTACACCCTATAATCTAAACTTGTGTCAAGGTAGCATCAAATGAGATTCATGGTGAGGAGGAAATATGTTGATATTTTGTGCTACTTATACTCATGGGATGGAAGTATGTTTAAATGAAAGAAATTGTTCGCTTATTTGTAAAGTGAGGAAGTTATCGCATGATCTTAGCTCAGCTCATATAAACAAAAATGTATCAAGTTCATTAGTGAAAAGAAAAGAATAGAATGCAAAAGAAAAAAAAAGAAAAAAAAATTGTGAAAAAAAGAGAAAAGAAAACAAAAAGTAATGAACTTTGAGTCGAGTCAAGTGAGCCAAATACCTCAATTAGAGCATTTTTGTGAGCTTAAGCGTGGTTTCATCTAGACTTAAGGTCCGAGTCATGACTTCTCATGCCTTGATGTGGTTAGGTTCTTTGAATTCCAACTTTCCTTTTTAAACCCACGAACCTAGCCCCATTACAACCCTTGAATGAAGACCTATTGATCTTGTGAACGGTTATGCAAAGGATTAAGGTACGTATCTTTGTTCTTAAACATCAATTTTTTCGTGAGATCATATTTTCAGATAAAGTGTTGTTCTTCATTGAAATTCATATGTGATTAACTTGTTGTCTTTACATAAACTCATTACATATGCTTGTTGAGTGAATTCCTTAAGATTCTTGAGTGTATTGAGTGATGCCTAGTGAGGATTAGAGTCGAGGAGAAATATTTCTAGGGTGTTTAGATGACGTTGTTTTCTAGTTTGATCATTTGGGATATTGGTATAAACACTCGACACCTTGAGTTCACAGTTCTGGCATGTTCCTTGGTTTGTATGAGTTTGTTTTCTATTCTCCATTCTTATTAAATTGTTATTGCATGATTTCTAGCATTCTTTGTGTTATGTAGAACGTTTGTGGGTATCGTGCAGTTATAAGCCTCAGGAGACAAAACTCCTCCTACTAGGTGAACCTAGATGTTTAAATGCTTATCTTAACTAGATTGAGTCTTTTTTTTTTTTGTGTTTTTCTCGGGGACTATCAAAATATAGGTTTGGGGGTATTTGATAGATCATAATTTGTGCATGTTTTATCCATGATTTAATACCCTTTTACTTATATTTTGTTAATAATTCGTTCTATGCAATTGGAGAAAATAATATATCATGTGAGAAATGTGTAGATCAAATAGATTTTTGAATTACGATAATTTGGGCGAAAGAATCACCTAAATCGGAGTTGAAACGAAGAAGTTATGAAGGAAATAAGATTGCATAGGAAATTCGGTGGATAACAACCGAATGAAGGATTTGCTTTGCGGTTAGTATAGTTTTAGACCGATTCGGTAAGCGCCTACCAAATGACCAGCCTATTCTTCGGCGCGCCTGTGCTTAAGTGATGGTTCCCGGTTCGGTGGACTGCCACCGAAACGGCTCTTGCAGCTTTAATTCCGGATTTTCTTCTATTTTTAGGTTAATTTGAAGTTCCTTCCACATTTATTCTCCATATTGTATAGGGATTTTAGTCATATTTCCTTTTGTATTCTTATTTTTAATTCTTTTACTTATAAGAAAGGTTTTAATTAGATTTCTTAATTATTTAGGAAGCCTTTTCCTTATAGAATTTAATTAAAAACTCCTATTTTTAAAAAGGATTACTTATTCTCTTATAAATAGGGGCATTAGGGTTTATTGCAGGGGGGCCGAATTTACCTTCCTAGGTCCCAAAACTCTGTCAAAATTCATACTCAGTTTATATACATAGTTAGCTGCATTTTATATGTAAGACCCGTGTCCTAGAGGGAACGGTGAACGATCACACATTCCTGCGAGGGGGGAATGGTATAGGAGAGGATGGTAGTGTGCCTTAAAGGTGTAGGCACACACCTATCTAGCACTAGGCCTTTTGGGAGCTCAAGTGGCTTTGAGGGGGATTGGAACCCCAAAGTTAAGCGAGTTGAGACTGGTGCAATTCCATGATGGGTAACCCCCTGGGAAGTTGCACCATGAGCTCCCGAAAAAAAAACCGTGAGGGCGAGGCCCAAAGCGGACAATATGGTGCTAGATGAGTCGGGTCCTGACCGAGGAGGGTCGGGTCCTGACAATTTGGTATCAGAGCCAGACCCCGACCGGAAAGTGTGCCAGCGAGGACGCTGGCCATAAAGGTGGTGGATTGTAAGACCCGTGTCCTGGAGGGAACGGTGAACGATCACACATTCCTGCGAGGGGGGAATGGTCTGTGAGAGGATGGTGGTGTGCCTTAAAGGTGTAGGCACACACCTATCTCGCACTAGGCCTTTTGGGATCTTAAGTGGCTTTTGGGGGGATTGGAACCTCAAAGTTAAGCGAGTTGAGGCTGGTGCAATTCCATGATGGGTAATGTAACGACCCGTCCCGAATTCCTTGATTAGATTAGTGAGGCTAATCCGTGATTAGTTGGCGAAATCGGACGAACGATGCAAAATGACAGTTTTGCCCCTAGCGTGGGTAAAACGTTGACTTTTCATTCGAGCGGTCAAATGAACTTTGACTGATGACCGTGACGTAGTTCGTGACGTTACAAGTTCATAGACAGGTGGCACGTTCAATTTCGACGTTCGAGGAGGAAGTTATGACATTTAGAAGTTAAGGGGAATTTTGGTAATTTTAGTTAAAAGGGGCAAATAGTTGACTTTTGGACCGGGAGGTCCGATGGCTGAGGACCGAGGACCGTTACCTAGATCGGGACGATACGAATCCATAGGCAGGTGGCATGCTGAAATCGGACTTCGAACGGGAGAGTTATAGGTCACGGAAGTTCGATTTCACTATGCACGTACTTCGAGAGGGGATGATTTGACAAGATCTGATTGGGCTAGATATTTTAAGTGGGTCCCATGGATGAGTGATATGTGTCACTCATCCCATTAGCTAAAATCCCCTAATTTGTGGATCTACTTAATTAAATAATATTATTTATTTAATTTAATAATTAACCTTTTTAATCATTCCATCCTAGCCATTCATTTTATTTAATCACTCAATCCTCACCACTCTTCTTTGTTCATTTTCAAAACCCGAAACCCATAACCCTCCATTCTTCCATTTTCTTCAAAACCCAAGCACCACACCACCCTCCATTATCTGAGTCGTGGGTGACAGTGAGAGTGTGAGTGAGGTGATGAGGACAACGGCTGAGAACGGTGGCCCACAGTTGTGGCCACGGTGGAGAGAACCCATGAGCTTGGTTACGGGTTTTGTCGTGTGTTGAATGGGTTGGTCAATCCCATTACGTTCTAGGGAGTGAGACGAGGTTGCAGAGCTTGGATTCGAGGAGAATGGTGGCCGGAAGCGTGAGATATCGACGAGGGAAAGTCGGGCTTACGGTTCATCGTCCAACAGGTAATTTCTAGCCCCTGTTTTTAAATTCTGGGTTAAGGGATCTGTTGGGGAGGATGAGATTGTGAGAATGGGACAAACGGGGAGTGTTTTGGTGGTCGGACGGTGGAGAACCGACCGGGTCAACCCGCGGGTCACGGCGACCCGGTTGTAGACCCGGTGAGAGGACAGGGATGACTGATGATGTCATCATGTCAGGGATGATGTCATCATGTTAGAATATCTACCAATGGGAGCTTGACACGTGGCATTGTCATAGGTGTCAGTGCAGACGTCAGCGTTGACTTTTTCAACACGTTGACCAGAGCGTGGGGGTGCGTGTAAACAGTGTTTTGAGTGGGCCCAGTGTCATTTTAAAGGTTTCGACGATCTGGATCCAATGGCGGTGGTTTCGGGTCGATCAGAGATCGTTAGGTAGGTGAAATTGAGGTTTTTCACCTCGAGAAATGTGTATGAGACACGTTGACTTTTCCGGGAAAGTTTAGGGTTCTTAATATGCACTTGTATAGGTTAGTAGTAACCTTTGGATATGATTTGGACAGGTCAGGATGACCCGGAGAGGTCGGATTGGCTCGGGAGAGCCATATGACACGCAAATCGAGGCGACAAGTCAGACGGTCTCTGAGTGGACCTTGTTTTCTAAATTGGTACATGCATAAATGTTTATTATATGTTTTAAATACTTGTTTGTGATTCCATGAGTGCATTTGGATGTGTGGTTATGTATAGGCACGTATTTCGAGGTTTCGACCCTATACGGTGGCTATACAGGTCTGTATTTCTTTATTAGTCTAAATGAAAAGGTTTTGGATTTCTAAAAGGATAAACTCGGTTATGAGACCCATTTGGTTTGGTCTCGGGCATATGACTCTAGTTACGACCTACTGGTCTAAATCGTGGTCGCGACGGGTGCTATGTGCACGGCGATCGACGATACGACGCTCACCTCCAATTTGGGATGTGTTCCTTCCGGAGAGGTCACGATGCACGATTCATGGTCGGGCAGCTTGGGGAGGCTCGACTTCGGAGTGCTGATGGTTCAGGATGGCGATCGGTGATGAGTGCACCATGATCTTGTGGTGGTCGTGTCTGTTGATTCGTTTACGGCGACATACCAGGATTGAGGGCGGTCCTGGATGGATGGTTGCACGCATCACTATGATCAGAGTTATGACTGACCCTTAGATATCGGGCACGGTGCCGAGCTGATGTCATATGTTCGGGCACGAGACCCAGTTGTTTTACATTGATGATTTCGGGTCAGGGACCCTAGATGGATTTCCAAGTTCATTGCGGTTTATGGGAACCGGTACGAACTCTGGAAAGGTCATTGTGGTTCATGACGGTTTATGGGAACCGACATGAACCTTTGTCAGGTCATTCTGGTTCATGACGGTTTATGAGAACCGGCATGAACCCTGGTTAATGGATGTTATGGATCATGACGGTTCAGGGGAACCAGGCATGGATATTTGTGTTTCGTATATATATGTTCATACCTTCCTTTACTTCTATTATCTCCTCCGGGGAGGTTCGTTGGCCTGGGTGGACCCTGGAGTAGTCATGGAGCACCGACTGAGTGGAGTCACCCCCCAGTTGGGTTCCTTACTCTCAGGAAGGCTATGGTTACTATACCTCGAGTAGGATCAGTGGTCTGCGGACATTGACCTTGACTTTGAGAAGACTCGGATTGAGAGCCGGGTAGCACGCGCGTAGCTTTGGATACCGTAACAAGATTGGTTGTGTGAATTATATGTTTATATGATGTATGCTATATGAGATATATGATATGATATATGATTTGTGATGGATACAGGTTTGGGCAGTGGCCCGTGTACGTGGTTTCTTTATGGTTTTGGGCTGAGTCCCTTATTGGTTTCTTATGGATTTGGGCAGTGGCCTGTATGGTCTATTTCATTATGGTTTTGGGCTTAGTTCCCACTTATGGTTTCTTTGGTTAAATGGTTTTCGAATGCATACATGCTTTTTACTGAAGGGTACAAATGTCTTCTTACGGAAATGTTTTTATAAACTCTTGTTTTGTCCACTCACGGCTTTTAATGTTTTGACTGCCCTTCAGGTTGACATCGGATGTGGACTGTAGCAGAGATCGTGATATCACATACCTCCTCCGGATCCTGGCGTACTCTGATAGCCAGGGAGGGCAAAGGCCGGAAATATTCCTTGTCCGACACTTCGTGTCAGATGGGAGCAAGGTCATCCCGCACTAATCCCGGGGGGATTGGGATGGGTCCTGTCAGCGTGGTATCAAAGCAGGGTTGCTCTTGTTACTCTGAATTCCAGAGCGTATTTTGCATGATACTCCGTACGTAGGTCAAGGATGTGATATCTTAATGGGTTGTAGTTCGTTATCAACCTGATGGTTAGGGTGCCGGTACGATAGTTAGTAGGATTGGATCGTGGATTGTTTTGGTTCGGTATTTGATGCGGGGGTTGCCATAGTTCTGTCGTGGATGACAGTGTGGGACCCTACGGAAGGTGAATGTAACGGTACTTTCGAGTTTTGATCATGAGGCGGTTAGTTGGGATCGTCTTTCACGATATCGTTGGATCGGTTCCGACGACTAATTCGGTGTTTTGACCATTAGATGGTCGGATCTTGTTGTGTTTGGTGGCTATGATATTGGGAGCAGCCAGATTAGTGGAATCCTAGTTTAAGTTACGGTATGATTGGATTGACGTCCTTACGATGTCAAGACCGAGGGGTCGGTCAGATTGTTGATTTTACTGCTTTCTGCAGTTGGGTTCAGGGAAACTCTAGGCGTGATCGTGGAATCCTAAGGTAGGATGTGTATGGTTCGGAAAGGTGAGTTGACGAGTGGTATAACTTGGACGACTATTCGGATTTGGGTTCGTTAGTCGGTCTAGTCATGTCAGCTTTTGTGTTGGGACTGTACTTCGCAGTCGAAGTTGTACTTACCGGTTAAACCTAGTTGGTGGTCGTACTACTTAGTTGTGATGGATTGTTGGTGCAACTAAGGTCATGGATGACCTGGTAGACGACATCGGTTGAGTCGAGTTACGACTAGTTAGTGATTGGTTGGACAAGTTATCAGGGTTGGTACTTGTCGATGGAATCCTTGAGTGGGATCCGGAGTGGTTAATACGGGTGGTTGATTCCGTTGGATGCGGAGTCTCGATAGCGATGTCTGGTGGCTATGTCTGCACAAGTCTATGGCAGGCACTACTACCGGGAGTGGTTGTAGTTATGATTGTTGGGAATCGGGGACGTTCAAGGGACGTTTCCTTTTCTCGTATTAGTTGTCAGGTTGACTGTACCCAGAGTTGTCGGGTATGAGGGAGGCAGAGTTTCTCCTATTCGAGCAGAGGTACGGGGTCGTCGCTCGGTATGAGCGGAGATCCAGGGTTGTCAGTTTTGCACACAGTGTGCTAGTGTTAGTGCTGATGCTTGTGTGCTGATGCTGAGAGGTGATGATACTGGTACTAGTGCGAGTGCTGGTACTAGTGATTGTGATGACGTTGAGTCACATCCATCGTAATGCGCATATGTTCGGTATCTGTGGTCCCAGAGTGGATCTCAAATAGAGTTAAATTGGTTAGGGGACATGTGGTTGATGTCCGGGTATGTTGTTTCCTATCTTGTTGGAACTTCGGAATCGCGAGAGATTGCGATTGAGGTGACGCAAGGAATGCGGGTTTTCCGCATTGGTATTGGGTATGTCGAAGTCATTTTGGGTGACTTCGCAGGTTCTGCCATGGCAGGCGATCCATATGTGACAGATGATGGTAGATGATGATTGTGTCAGCAGTACATTGGTCGTGTATTGGTTGATGGACCCAGGATTTGTTTTAGGTCATCAAGTGGAGTTGAGTATATCGAAGTTAGGTGACTGAGATTTCTCATTTTCTGCTTGGTGGCAGACGATGTTGGATTACGTGGCGTGGTGAGTGCAACGAGTTTGTTTGCAATCACGTATGTTGAGTTTTGATGTCATCGTGTTGGAACATCTTTGGTTTTTCCTAGGTGGAATGCTAAGGATCGATATGAGGAAATCAGTGAGAACCCACAGTCTCGGCGTGTCTCGTCGCTGACGGATCTATTTAAGATGTGGGAATTGGTTTAGGACCTTGGGTATCGTTATGGACCTGGATCGTGATTTTGATGATCCAGGTAGTTAGAGAGTTTATCACTCTTACTTGAGTGTTTGAGTTGAGGATATTAGGACTGAACTTCTTTTCGAAGTGAATTCTGTATAGTATATTACTCAGGTGAGTAAGTGTCCGATGAGGTCGGATTTTGTCAGCTTAGATGTAGGGATGTTGGGATTGGCTTCCCTATGAAGTCAATCAAATTTAATGTGTAATTGGTTGAGCGGGTATCCGATAGGTTCGGATAGACGTGAACGATATTTCGGGTTTTGGAATCAGATTTCTGGATGACGATTTAGGATTTGATTTTGGAACTTGAAAGTGGATTTATGGATTTGTGTTTTGGAATCGGATTCTGGGTGACGATTCAGGATTTGATTTTGGAGCTTGACAGTGGATTTCCTTTTATGGATTTGGGTTCGGAATGGTTATTCCAAATGCTAGCTTACGGAATAATGATTTCGGATTCGGATTTGGACATGATTATGGATATGATTTCTGAATTTGGATTCGGGATTTCTTACAAAATTGCAGATTTGGATTCGGATTTGGAAATGGATAATGGGTCGGAGTTTTGATTCGTCTAATGCTGGGTTGTGCTAAGGAGAACGTAAGGCTTGGGAGAAAAATAGTGTTTGAGATCCTTTTCCTACTCATTGCTATTCTTTAGTATTTGTGTTTATTTATTCTTTTATCGTTTTATGTTTCTTATGCATTTAATTATGTTATTTGTTTATTCAATAATATTTTTGTAGTGTAATTAGGGCTAGGGTTACTTGAAGCCCTAACCATGTTCGTTCGTGTTTGATTTCTGACTCTTGATTAGGATTGTTATGTATGCCTGGATTTGTTGGATTACTGCGCTTCATGAACTCAATTTATGCTTATAAGTTTAGCTATCTTATTTGTGTATAATTGTTGATGTAATTGCTTGACGGATCACCTCCATGTTTGTGTTCGCCCTCAATTTATAGCATCACGTTTAAGAGGGGGAATCTTATTCGTAATCTAAACTCATGACTTCCTAGGTCTGCACATCACTTTTCTAGAGATAGTGTAGTGTCATTAAATTTTCTTTATGTTTCATGCATTATCACGTACCATCGGTAATAGTTGTTTAAAGGCGGGCACATCACGCTTAAATATGGAATGTAAGAGAAGATAATATGTGTGGGGTGAACCTTAGCAGGACCCCTGCATGGGCACTTAATTCAGATATATGCATAGTAATCTAATCAAGGAAATCAGAGAAGAACTATAATTGGTAAATGTGGATAGAAACCCTAGCTTGACTTAGTTAGTTAATCTTAGTTAATTTACTTACATTCAT
The DNA here is from genome assembly GCA_032719365.1 of Prinsepia uniflora. NCBI lineage: Eukaryota > Viridiplantae > Streptophyta > Magnoliopsida > Rosales > Rosaceae > Prinsepia > Prinsepia uniflora. The sequence continues at coordinate 30,925,188 of CM064872.1, read as the reverse complement.
TCAACACGACAACCCCCTGATATTTGCATTTTAATTACTCCACTTAAGTCAATTGAGTTAAACGGAATTGGATATCATTGAGCAAGTCTTCGTGGGATCGAACTTTGCTTGAATTTTTCATACTATCTACACGTCTTGTGCGCTTGCAAAGTTTATTACACGTAGAGTTTTTGCCTAGTACATCTTTTGTGCTTGATAAAATCTCTATTAGTGATGACTGCTCCGTCGGAGGAAAAACTGGTCCCGGAGATGGCTGCTCTGTCAGGGACGACACTACTGGAGATGGGTGCTCTATCGGGAAAGGCACTGGTGTTGGAGATGGTTGTTCTGCGGGCGCATTACGACGACCTCGCGAAGTGATAAATTTACGTAAAAAAAATCTGCAAATACAAAATTAATTAATAATTATTATTATTGAAATAATTAAATAAATAAACGAATAACCAAATAATCAAATAATTTCTTCCAATTTCTAATAATTTTAAAAAATATGCATTATTCCACTAATTTATAATAATTTCCAAACATACAAAATAATGCAATAATTAAAAACAATTCAATAATTTTCGAAAACAGCAAAAATTCTAGAATTTCCTAATATATATAATTATTACAAATAATTATCAAATGTACTAATTTTCAATATTGTCTGAAAATCTAAAAAAATTCGATAATTTTAAAAAATATATAATAATTTCAAATATATTCCAATAATTAACTAATTAAATAATTTTCAATAATTCCTGAAAATTTCAAAAAATCGATAATATGCAATAATTTGTAATAATTTCAAAACATTTAAAAATATATTAATAATAATTATTATTGAAATAATTAAATAAATAAACGATTAACCAAATAATCAAATAATTTCTTACAATTTCTAATAATTTCCAAAAATATGCATTAATCCAATAATTTATAATAATTTTCAAAAATACAAAATAACTTCAACACATTTTTCGCGCTGAGCTTCTTTTAATAACCTTTCGTAATGGAGATCCGACTCTTCGGGTTGAGATCTAGGGGCATCCTCATACATATCATCAGATGCAGAAGGAAATATATCGGTTAATATCTCAAAAAATTGATCATTATCACACCGATTATCTGAATCACTATCATCTCAAGGGTTCCCGTGAACTGAATATGTCGATGCAGTAAAATTCGGTTCATCGTGATAAATCCAATTAGTGCAGTTATGTACGATCCTGTTCCGTCCCAGATGCAAATGAACATCACTCAGCGACATCCAACAACAGTTGTTACATTTAGCACACAGACATAATACGCGCCTTGCATCACTACAGTGAGTGCAAAAGCTATGAAGTTGTGAATCCCATCCAAATACTGATCAGAAGATCTATCCAACATTTGCATCCAGCCTCTGTCCATTGTGTCTGTTTCCACAAAATAGAATCAATGTAAGTAGATAATTATAATGTTTGAGACTCTATCCCATCCAAAATCTGCTCGTCTCCTTATGCCTCCAGTGATTTCGCCCTATCCCATTCGAAAGTGCACATTCTATGTTGTATAGTTTGTGACCTACGGGGCGAAGTTTACACCGAGAGAAATTTCGGCAGCATCACTGTAACGACCCGTCCCAAATTCCATGATTAGATTAGTGACTTATCACGATTAGTGAGGCTAATCCGTGGTTAGTTGGGCGAAATCGGACGAACGATGCAAAATGACCGTTTTGCCCCTAGTCATGGCAAAACGTTGACTTTTCATTCGGGAGGTCAAACGGACATTGACCGATGACCGTGACGTAGTTCGTGACGTCCCTAGTTCATAGACAGGTGGCACGTTCAATTCCGACGTTCGAGGAGGAAGTTATGACTTTCGGAAGTTTAGGGGCATTTTGGTAATTATGGTTAAAAAGGGTCAAATGTTGACTTTTTGACCGGGAGGTCCGATGGCCAAGGGCCGAATACCGTTACGTAGATAAGGACGATATGAATCCGTAGACAGGCGGCACGTCGAATTCGGACGTTGGACGGTAAAGTTACGGTTCACGGAAGTTCGAGTGCACTATTGCACGAATTACGAAACGAGTTAACTTTTGGACTTTAGTGGAGCCCAGACATTTAAGGGAGGCCCAATGGATGAGTGACAAGTGTCACCCATCCACAGGCCACCTATATTCATTCATGCATCTCCCTTTTTTTCCCGTGTATTTTCATTTCTTCATTCAAACACAAACCATTTCCCCGATCTCATCCTCTGTGCGACCCAAACCCATCCAATCCAAACCTTCACCCATGACCATTTGAGGAACCAGGGAAGTGAGGGAAGGACTGAGGATGATGGTGGCCGGCCAGGAGGGAGCCACCGTGCACGGCGGAGACCGAACCCGAGGTATGGCTCGGTTTTTCCCATTTTCTCCTATTTTTGATTTCAAACGTTAGGGATAGTTTTGGTCGATTGGGAGGGGTTTATTATGATGTTAGGAAGGTTTTAAGATGAATTTGGGAGGTGGTTAGTGGCGGAGAAGCTCTGGGGAAAAACTGGAAACGTTTAACGGTATGGTTCAAAGATTGAACCATGGAATTTTGATGTTTTTAGGTCGTTTTGATGATTGGAATTGATAGGGAATGAAGAGATATGAATTATAGGATTAATTAGGGTTGAAATCGGACCAAAATAGAGGGAGAAAACCTCTGAAAAATTCTTGCCGGTTCGGAACAGTACTGCTACAGTAACCGGTCCAAAACCAGAAAAAAACCGGTTTTCAGGGGTAGGTGATGATGAACAGTATTTTCGACCTTCTAAGGGACCGTGAGGACGCGTGGTCCATAATTTGGGAAAGTGTTCAACACGGGAAATCTTCTATTCGGATGTAACGAAGATTTTGGGACTGGTCTCGCGTCAATCAGACATCGTTTCTATAGTTTTTGGGGGTGTCGGAAGGTTTAAGGTTGGTTTAAAAATAGTTAAAAGTTCGGGAAAATTACGGGGTTTTGGTAGGAGGTTAATTAAGTAGTTAGTAACCTTCTATTAAAATTTGGACAGGTTTGGGAGTCCCGGTGAAGGTGATCGGCTCGAGGAGCCGTATGGCACGCAAATCGAGGCGGCAGCTCGGACGGTCTGTGAGTGGACCTTGAATTCTAAACTGTGATGCATGCATGAATGTTTTATATGGATTATAAATGTGATTTGATGATGTTGATTTGGATGCTTGTGAATTATATGGTTTCACGTATTTCGAGGCGATTTACGTGCTTGCACGTAAATCGAGGTTTTCCGGTGTTACACTGATTTTCCATTCTTGTGGTTTTGGGTATGATTTCATGAAATGATTTTGGATTTGAAAAGGTAATTCTCGGACTTGAGGTCCATTTGATTTATGGAATCGGGCTGGAGGCCCAGTTAGTTTACGATTCGGACTTGAGGTCCAATTTCTATGTGGATTCGGGCCTAGGGCCCAATTATGTGTTACCAATGGTTTTTATGGTTCATGACGGTTTATGGGAACCGGCATGAATCCTTAAAATGGATTTACGGGTCATGACGGTTTACGGGAACCAGCATGAACCCATAAAAGGATTTTATGGTTCATGACGGCTTATGGGGGCCGGGTAGGAATTCTTGAAAGATTTAAATAATGATTTCAAAAGGTTTTTCATATGCCATCCTATATATATGATTGTCTCCTCCGGGGAGGGTCGTTGGCCTGGGTGGACTCCGGAGTAGTCACGGAGCACTGACTGAGTGGAGTCGCCCCCCAGTTGGGTTCCTTACTCTCAGGATGGGCATGGTTCGTTACCTCCAGGGAGGGTCATTGATCTACGGACATTGACCTGGGTGGACCCTGGAGAGACTTGGGTTTGAGACCCCGGTTAGTACACGTGTAGCTCTATTTTACCGTGACAGGTTCTGGATATGAATATAAGGGATAAACATGATTTAAATTGGTTTGGGAAATTATGTTTTATGATGATAAATGGTTTTGGGCAGGAGCCCGTAGAACTTGTATTTATAGAATTTGGGGCTGAGACCCTAATTATGGTTATTTAAACTTATGTGTTTGGATAAACGGTTTTACTATGCATGCATGCTTTTTAGTGGAGGGTATAAAGGTCTTTGATGAAAAGTTTTTATAAATTATTTATTTTTGTCCACTCACAGTCTTTCTGTTTTTAATACCCTTCAGGTTGGATACGATGTGGACTGTAGCAAAGATCGAGATATCACATACCTCCTCCGGATCCTGGTGTACTCTGATAGCCCGGGAGGGCAAAGGTCGGAAGTATCCTTTGTCTGACACTCCGTGTCAGACGGGAGCAGGGTCATCCCGCGTTAATCCCAAGGGGATTGGGATGGGTCCTGTCAATCACCCTACAGTTCTCCAAATACACAATATAGATATTTCAAACTAATATCTAGTACGCATTCAGAGAATAGTAAAGGGATATAAACCGAATTTCCCACGATCCAAACCTAACCACATAGCCACCAAACTATACAACACATAGTTGTTCACTCCCAAACTGTCCCGTTAAATGGACAATTCAAGAGTCAGTCAATCAATCCGATTCACTGACTCTAGAACGGGTCTAAGATTTTCTATCGAATTTCAACATAAAATTTAATCGGGTTGATTAACTTTACATTAATAGATAAACCATAATTCCCTAACACAATAATATCAAGATTTCTAAGCATTTTTCACAATATATCACAATTTTCAAACATAATTAAATACAAGTTTTTGAACAAATATAAATTGAGAAACAAATACACATACCTTTTATAAGTAATCCTTCAAATTAACCACAAGTTACCTAAAACAAAAAATTATTTTAGCTTATAATAAATATTAAAATCATAAAAACGAAAAAAAAACAAAAAACAAAATCATTAAAATCATTAATTTTACCTTAGGTGAAGTAGTGATGATGAAATAATGATGAAATGATGATGAATAGATGATGAAGTGATGATAATATTATGTAGAGGTTGTGAGAGTAAATGAGAGAGAGAATAATGAGAGAGTTAATGAGGAATGAGGAAGAAGATGAACAAATGAATCTGTTCTGCACTAAATGCAGATTAGACTTTTGCCCCGCACATGGTTCGCTGGGCCAGCTTTAATGACCCGCGGGGCGAACAATAGGCGCCAACACACCTTTGAGCCGAACATTTTCCCGCCACGAGCCGCCATAAACACTTTGTCCGGCACATATGTTTCGCCGTTAATAATGGCGATCCCGACAGAATTTGACCACCCACCAGGCAAACACTCACCCTTTACGCTCCAAAAGAGCCGGCGTTCCCGCTCAAGGTTTACTCGGCAAGTCTCTCTCCTTCCGCTGGGCAAACCCACCTTTACCAGCGAATCTAGGTGCGCTGGGAAAACTTTCGACGCGCAGAGCATATTTTCTTGTAGTGGCCATATGTAATGTATTGGTCAGTCCCAATTCAAATTCTGGACGGACTTTGCTGCCAAATTAAATACCATGTTGCAGGTCATTTCAGCAGACTTAGTTTTCTTCATGATCATCATCAACTCAACCTTGCCGGTCAACTTTGCGGTGCTGCCCAACATAAGCAGCCCATTACTGAGCTCAGTTCCAAGCTGACCAGAGCTGCTGCCTTGCAATGCCTTAGAATTCATTCTCACAACTACATTTACTTTCTTGATGGATCGCATGCCGGCTTTGCTTTTGGGAATAGAAACTTCCCCAACCGCCAAGCCTTGGTACATGAACGTGGCCGTGCCGGCTTCAAACTTGTAGGTACCCCAGTTTAAGTTGCTGACTCATCTGGGTAGTGAAGCTCATGTCGAATGAAGGCGTTGCGGAAGCGGAGGTCAGGGTTTGGACATAGATGTTGCCTAACCTTATTTTTGGGGACCTAACTTTCATCACAGGGATTCCAAATACGGTCATGACTAGGGTCTGAAACACTTCCAAAGTACCGATGTATTTGTACATTTTGATTCTCTAATGGTGTTTGAGCTCCTCGGATTGGAATGAGCGTGATTCTTCATGGTCACCACCTGAGTGTCCGCTTGCTGGTTCCATGTGGTGGTACTTCTCAGCAACCGCTTTCTTTGCCATTTTAATTACTTTTCGAAAATTAGATGCAAAACAGTACTTAAGAATTAATTTGGTTGTGATGGAGAGATGGATGAGGAAATAGAGATGGTTGTGTAAGTGAGTAATGTGTAATGGTGATGGTGATGAGTAATATGTTATGTGTACTTGTATTTATAGTCAGATATTTTGGGCTTGGGGTGAGTTTGCTTCCGGGTAAACTTGAAATAACATAAAGGGCATTTCTTGTTTTTTTAAATTGAGACACCAAACGCGGCCTTGTGTCGAATTGTGGATGTCGACATGGTGGCATGAGCATTTCATTTGAAATATAAAGTAAGAATTCATTATTATATTCATAGAAGCTTCAATGGCATCAGTTATCCATTTTGGACCGGTATCAGCCTACCTAAGTGATGAAGACTTTATGTACACATGCATTTCACCTCTCTGGCTTTGTAGCTTCTCCAGTTATGGTGGGTTGAGATTGTTGTGGGGTTTCCTGTTAAACTCCAACCTACAGTACGTCATTTTAAGGAATAAAATACACTACAATGACATCAGACAATAATTAATTTGATGCTATTACTAATACAAACATCAGTTTCCTATTCACTGAAATGTAAAGGGTAAAACAACTTCAATGTAAATATAGATTGATGAATTTATGTTTATTTAGCATAAGCTAGTTTGAAATTTCGAAGTCTATATAAACTCTTTTCTTGTTTTAGTTTAGCATACCTTGTTAAGAACTGAATCTACCGATGCCATTACTAGAATTTTAGCATCATCCTAAAATCTTTCTCCCTTCAATTCTACTAGAAATGTTTTTTTTTTCAATATTCTCTCTTTTTGAGTTTGCTTGTTGTAGGGTAATATGAATTCTCACAATATAAGATTAGGGTTATGAAGCCTAATTTTTTATTTTAAAAAATTTTGAGATTTGTTTTTGGAATTATAAGGTTTTTAGAAGCCCTAGAGTTCGAAGGAAAAAAAGTGAGCGTCAAAACCCTAAACTCTCATTGTGCAATGTCACATGAATCTTGACATAAAAAACCAAACTAAAAAAGAAAAATTCAATATACTTTCGTCAACCCATACTATCGAACTCTAGGGTCGAGTGTGATATATGAAAATTGCAAATCACTCCTACCTTTACAAAATTACAATTGCACTACTTTACTTAATAAATTGCAAATAAGGTAACATGGAAGGACATGCCAGTCATTCCAACAAAAAGGTTAGCAAGAACTCTGTGGTCTTGGATTGAAAATTTGACAGGATTTGAGGGTTCAATAGGTAAATTCATTGGGCAATGCCATTACCCAAATCTTCTCTCTGAGTGCGATTTTTGTCCCAACGTGAAAATCTCCTAATAGGACCCGCCCCTAAACTCGTTGATAAATGTGTCTGGTTCTGCTCTTGTCTAACAAGCAATCCCGGACTACCAAAATTCTCATTGATTCTCGTCAGACAAAAGATACTCGTCCTGCTATACTGCTCATGCCTCCGTTTCTTGATACGCCCCGATTTCCACTTCTCGGTCTAGAGGGTCATAAAAAACATGAAAAGTGTGAGTGGACAAAAATAAATATTTTAGAAACACATTTATTGAGAAAACAATATCTACCCTGCAAATCCAAAAATATGTATGCATAAAATCAAAATTGAAATCAATCAATTACATTAACATTTCAATCGCACAAAACCGAGGCCGTGGGACCACAACAATTGAACAACAACCGTAGACAACCTTTTGGCCCACATTTCCTGAATTCCACGTTCATCTGACCATATAAAATTACCTAGATATGGACATTAGTAAAGCACACCAAAATCAATCCCAATCCTATATCAATAATTCAAACCGCCCATTCAATTCAATATCAATTAACCAAACCAACAAATCAACAAGTCAACGAATCATTACTTAATACCCTAGCCTTTGCCAGCCAACTACTGTGTCTATCTAGATAGCCTCATAACCTCAGGATATGCGAAGCCGAGTTCCAAACGTCTGAGCGCTAACATATTTGGACCAATCCTAAACCTCAAGCACTAGTCGCAACAAGTAACAGCACTACGCCTACGCTAACTCAGAAACTGCATGTAGCACCATCCAAGTCCTGTCTGGGAACTACACGTAGCACCATCCGAACTATAATAGTATCCCCCAGAAACTGTACGAAGCACCATCTGGGTCCAGTTCGGGAGCTGCATGAAGCACCATCCGAACTGTAATTGTATCCCCCAGGAATAGCACAAAGCACCATCAAGGTCCAGTCTAGAAACTACGCTCACGCCACATTCGAATCGTACATGTGTCACCCAAAGACAATCCTCGTGGAAAAAACAATTTACAATCCATGAAAATTTATTATACCCAATCCTTGACTCAAAACTGAGTCAAAATACATTCAACCTCGGCCCTAAGCCCAAAATACTAATTCCACTAAACATCCTATTATGCGTACTCAAAATCAGTAAATAATTTCTAAACAATTTTCAACTAATCATTTAAAATTAATAATAAAACCATTGCAACATAAGTCATGCAATAACGAAATTAAAACATGTAACTATGCATGCATAATAATTTAATAAAGAAATATCCACTCACACACCGTCCTCGCAGATGAATTTCGAGCTATACGCCCTTCCAAAAATTCCAGGAATTTTACCGCCTGTCATAAATCACTATTAATGGTCACTAATGCCCCAAATAACCTCATATTAAAGTCCACTAGGTTTCAGGATTAAAATACAAAGTTTAAACATAACATAACACTTTAGACATTAAAAGCTACCATAAGACGATGTCTAATCGACTCAAAACATGGGCCAACATGTTTGTAACGTCATTTACATGAAAGACCATGTTGACTGTATTTTGAGGCATGGTGATGGTGCTACGTGCTCCCACGCTCTACCAAGGATTCCTTCATGTGGTGCCCACATGCCTATAGGTCGTCCCCTACCTCCTGTTGGGCTTACAACTTAGATCTAACCCGGTGGCCCGACCCAATTCAAATTTTCTCATTTCTTGCCCATTTCGACGTTCGAATACACAAAATTCATCTAAAAAATGCAAGGAAGAGATCTATGGGCTCAAAACAAGGAAAAATTAGGACCGGGTTTGGATGATGTTGACTCGATTTTGAGTCGAGGATTGGTTTAAATAAGTTTTTATGGATTTTAAACTTTTTTTCCGCGAGGATTGTCTTTGGGTGATACTTGTATGGTCTGGATATTAAGTGAGCGTGATAAGCCTTGCATTAAGCATCATTTTATACCTTTTATGCTTATCTTTTAATGTTTAAATACCAAAAAATTGTAGAAAATAATATAATTTGTGAGAAATGTACAGAATTGGATAGAGCATGGAATTACGAGAATTTAGGCAAAAGAATCACCCAATCGGAGTTATATTGAAGAAGTTATGATTGAATGAAAAGAGGCCACCAAAACCCACTCATGATTTCGGTAGGAGGCTACCGAACACATGTAATCAGGCGCAAAACTAATTCGGCAGACGCCAACCGATCAATGCATAACCGATTCAGAGCGCGTGTCTCGAATTCATGAACCATTCCTAGGCACGTGTACACCGAAGCTCTCAGCCTCTGATTCAGAGCGCGTCCACCGAATTCCTTTTTCTCCTTTCGGCCGCCGTCCACCGAACCTATTTGCAGCCTTGCTTGCGTTGTTGACCATGCGTTGACCACCGAATTTCAGCCCCAATTTTTGTGGTCTTCCACCGATCCGTCTCATGTTCAATTTCCAACAACATTTTCCTTTTTTCGTAAGGAAAATTATTCATTTCAAGCTTGGATTTGTTTCCTTTTTATTTAGGATACCTTTTTAATTAGGATTTTTATTACCTTTTTCTTTTAGGACTTTAATTTAATTAGTTTAATCCTTTTCGTTTTAGAATTTAAAATTGTAAACTCCTATTTATTTGAGGATTAATTTTCTCCTATAAATAGAGAGACTTAGGTTATTTGTAGGGGTCGCAAATTTTTGTATCGAAGCTCCGCTTAACCAGTTTTCCCTTTTCAATAAATTCAAGAATTCTTGTGCAAGGTTAATTATACCATACTTCATATTTTACACCTTCATCTGTAACCTAGTTGGGGGGTCCCTGCTCCTCTCCCCAATGAGTGCTCATTCACTTCGTATCCATAGGGTGTCCCGAAGAGAAAAAGTGTAACACAGCCTCTTTACCTTATAGTTATCTCTTATGCTATATTGCTTTTATGAACGGATTTCTAATATTATTCTCGGTTTTATGATTTTTATTGATTCAATTTTCTATGTGTTTTATGATTCTAATTTTTGTTATGTTTGTATGTTCGCGCTTAATACTTGACTAGATATAAGGGGTCCCGAGTCTAAATCATTGAAAGTGTCGTCGGGGGTCCCGGGCACGTACTTAAGAGATTATGCAAGTAACTCGTAAGCTTAGAATTGGAAGATTTCATAGGTTGAAGTTAATAGAATGCATGAATGAGTTAGGTTAAAGATGAGTTGACCATGTAAATATTAGATTATGTTAGTTTAGATTAGTTTAATTACTTAGGACTTTTAAATCAATCTATTTACCCCCAATTAATCAAACAAATGATAATCATGCTTAGGTACTCTCAATCTCCAATTAAGAACGATCCCTACTTATCAATGCTACAATCTACAAAAAGGGTTTTAATTTGCATATGTTTTTATTAAGTGTTGAGTGTGACTTTGTGTTTACTTTAATGCTTAGTTTTAGTTTATCAGAGCGCAGTTTCCATAATGGACCTGGATGGTGCTTCGTGTAGTTCTTGAGGGATATTATTATAGTTCGAATGGTGCTTCATTCAGTTCTCGGACTGAACCAAGATTTTGCTTCATGTAGTTCTCAAGGAATACTATTACAGTTCGGATGGTGCTTCATGAAGTTTTTGGACTAGACTTGGATGGTGCTACATGCAGTTCCTAAGTTAGCCTATACATAGAGCTGTTACTTGTTTTGACTAGTGATTGAGGTTGAGGATTGGCTTAGATATGTTAGTGCTCGAACGTCCATAGTTTGGCTCCATATCCCGAGGTTATGAAGCTGTATACGTAAATAGGATAGTCATCTGGCAAAGGCCAAGTTAATAAGGAATGATTGGTTGACTTGTTGATTTGATGGTTAGGTTGATTGATATTTAATTGAACGGTTAGTTTGAATTATTGATAATGGATTGAGATTGATTTTGTGGTTTACTGATGTATGTGTCTAGGTGATTTTATATGGTTTGAGGGGAACGTGGAATTCGGGAAATGTGTGCCACGGGGTTGTGTACGGATGTTGTTGTCCCATGGTCTAGGTTTTGTGTGATTGAAATGTTAATATTATTGATTGATTTCAATTTCGAATCTATGCATGCATGTTTTTAGAAACTAGAAGGTAGATATTGTTTTCTCGACAGTGTTTTTAAAATGTTTATTTTGGTCCACTCACACTTTTCATGTTTTTTCCTCCAAGCCGTAACATGGACAACAAGGTGTATTGAGAGACGGAGGCATGGATAGTATAACAGTATGAGTATCCCTTATCAGACGAGAATTGAGGGTAATTATAGTATTTCGGGACTATTTGTTAGATGGGAGTAGGACTGGGTGCATTTGTAAAACTGTTTAGGTGCGGGTCCTACCAATTGGTATCAAATCATAGGTATTGAATTGTGTTTGCTAATGTTATGCCTCCGAGAAGCGAGCCCCATGCGTGTTCTAGTAATAAGATAAGTATACGAGCCCAGAGTAGACTTAGGGCTGGAACAAACCTTCGATTAATTATTGGGTCGGATAGTGAATGTTACGCTCTGATATAGGAGGAATTATGTGAGTCTGGAAAGTGAACTAGTCAAAAAGGCAAAGGTTACAGTTTTTATGGGCATGTTGGACCCAAATAACACATATGAATGAGCTCATCAGTTAGATCACTTTTGTTGGAGATTTGACATGCTAGTGGTGGCATGGATTACAGAATATCAGTTTAGGAATGGAATAGGAGTTGCACTCAGGAACTAGGGCTTGAGAGGAGCTGAAAGGTTGAAAAGAAAACAATTACTGTTTTGAATGTCCAACGAGGGTTCAAGGACCAGAGGCATAAATGTGGGCCCGGTAATTACAGTTGTTAGACATACAGATTTGAATTACAAGGATGAAATTCATTAAGAAAGGTAGATTTAAATGGCTCAAAAATTCAAAAAAGGTACCTTCATGAATTTTAAAAGGGAATTGATAGTTTTACCCTAGAGATCAAAGGGTTGACTTTTCACTCCGGTTACTTTCTGGACTTTTTGTGAGGACCTTACGTAAGTCTCGAAATCTTGAATCCATAAACACGCTTTATGTCAGAATTAGAGATCGATTGGATTCGATACGGGTCAAAATTGATTAAGGTTATTTTGGTAATTTTACAAGGTATATATTTTTGGATAGTGACATGTGTCCATATTTATCTCTTTTCCTCCCTTATCTGCACCGACTTACTGTATATATATACGTGTGTGTGTGTGTGTGTGTGTGTGTGTGTGTGTGTGTGTGTGTGTGTGTGTGTGTGTGTGTGTGTGTGTGTGTGTGTGTGTTGTGTGTGTGTGTGTGTGTGTGTGTGTGTGTGTGTGTGTGTGTGTGTGTGTGTGTGTGTGTGTGTGTGTGTGTGTGTGTGTGTGTGTGTGTGTGTGTGTGTGTGAGTGTGTGCGCGTGTGTTTTCGGTGGGTTAGAACAGAGAAGGAAAAAAAAAGGCAAGGAAAAACGAGTGAGAAAAGAGAAAGAAACGAAAGAAACAAGAAGAATAAGAAGAAGAAGAAGAAGAAGAAGAAGAAGAAGAAGAAGAAGAAGAAGAAGAAGAAGAAGAAGAAGAAGAAGAAGAAGAAGAAGAAGAAGAAGAAAAAAAGGAAGAGGAAGAGATGGAGGGAGGAATTGGAAGGAGAAAAAAAGAAAAATTCCAAAAATCGTAAACCTAAAAAAGTATAAAATCAATTGTGTGAATTTTCTGTACCTTCTAGCTTGAAACCAAGTCCACTAACATCTTAGTTGGACTTCTGTGAATGGTTTTGAGTGAGGAAAACAAAGGTTAGACATGAGAAAAATGGGAAACACGAAGCTTGGCTTTGGACTGAAAGCTTGGAGATTTAGACAAAGATTTCAAGGTAATCTTTTCCTGTTTTGAGCCAATAAATCTCTTCCAGACATTGAATTTTTTGTATTGGAACTTTGAAAATAGACAAGAAATTAGAGGTTTTGAGCCAGATCGGGCCACCGGGTTAGGTCTAAGTTGTAGACCCAATGGGTGGTAGAGGGCCTGTAGGCACTTGGGCACCACACGTAAGGAGCTCTGGTGGGTGGTTTCAAGTAAACGATGTTATGAACATGTTGGTGTAGATTTCGAGTCTATCCGACACCATCTTGGGGCCATTTTGAGTGTCCAAAGTGTTATGTTGGGTTTAAAATTTGTATTTTAATCCCAAAAATTGGGAAACTTTAATATGAGGTTATTTTGGACGTTAGTGACCTTTAGTAGTGATTTTTCATAGGTTGTAAAATTACTGAAATGTACGGAAAGGCGTATAGCTCTTAATTCAGTTACGAGGGCGATGTGTGAGTTGACTTTTCTTTATTAAGTTGTTATTCTTGCATAGTTAAATGTTTTAATTACTTTATTACATGACTTATGTTGCAATGGTTTGATTACAATTTTTAAACGATTGTTTGATAATTTTTTGGAAATTATTGCTTGATTTTGAGTACGCGTTATAGGATGTTTGGTGGAATTAGTATTTTGGGCTTAGGGCTGTGTTTGGATGTATTTTGATTCGGTTTTGAATCAAGGATTCAGTATAATAAATTTTCATGGATTGTAAACTAGTTTTCCCACAAGAAGTGTCTTTGGGTGATACATGTATGGTCTAGATGTGGCGTTAGTGTAGTTTATAGACTGGACTCAGTTGGTGTTTCGTACAGTTCCCTGAGGATACTATTACAATTTGGATGGTGCTTCATGCAATTCCCAGATTGGACCGGGGTGATGCTTCGTGTAGTTCCCGGGGGATACTAATATAGTTCGAATGGTGCTTCGTATAGTTCCCGGACTAGACTCGGAAGGTGCTACGTGCTGTTCCTGAGTTAGCCTAGGCATAGTGCTGTTACTTGTTCTGTATAGTGCTTAATGTTGTGGATTAGGTCAAATAAGTTAGTACTCGGACATGCGAAGCTCGGGGCCACATATCCCTAAGTTAGTAGGATGATCCCCAAGTTATAAGGTTGACTACATAGATAGGATCATCAGTTGGCAGAGGTCGGGTTATCAAGGAATAATTGGTTGACATCTTGATTTGATGGGTTGGTTGATTGATATTTAATTGAATGGTTAGTTTGAAATAATGATATTGGATTGGGATTGATTTTAGTGTGGTTTACTGATGTCTATGTCCAGGTGATTTTATATTATCTGATGAATGTGGAGTTTGGGAAATGTGGGCTGCATGATTGTCTTCGTGTGTTGTATGATTGTTGTGGTCTCCCGGTCTAGATTTTGTACAATTGAAATGTTAATGTGATTGATTGATTTCAATTTCAATTCTATGCATGCATGTTTTTAGAAACTAGAAGGTAGTTTTTGTTTGGTCGATAAATGTGTTTTTAAAATGTTTATTTTTGTACATTCACAGTTTTCATGTTTTTGATAACCCATCAAGCAGTGACATGGAAATCGAGGCGTACCAACAAGCGGGTGCAGGACCGGGTGCATTTGTCAAAGTGTAATTTTGGTATAGCAGTACGAGTATTTATTTTCTGAAGATATTTGAGGTTAATATTGGTATTCTAGGTTTGTTTGTCAGACGAGTATCTCTCTTCATCTCCCTCTCACTGCTTTTTCTCTCTTGTGCCTCCACCTTATGGCGTCTTCTCTTTCGTCACCCAGTTCTTACGAGGATGACACCAACAACAGATATGGGGCTACACAAGCCCCACTCCTTGGATGCACGCCTACAGTTCTCGCTGCTTGAAATCAACCCATAATCTCAGCCATATAAACACAAATGAGCATCCCGTTTCCTAAACCGAACTAAACTAAACCGATCGTGATAAGTGCCATATCCGAGTTCTTGAAGGGTCCAATGCATGCGACCTTAGTAATTGTTTGGATCTCCACAAATAAAGGTTCGATTTTGAAATTGCAGACAATGGATCTCAAGAACTTTCTTCTCTCCAAAGTCGACCAGATTCGTCTTTGATGAGGTCAATTTCATTTAATTTTTGCGTTGATTGTTTAATTTTTTGTGTTCATGAGTTATATGATTTCACTTTAGTCTTTCTAATTATTGACTTCTTGGAAATTTCCCATGTAACGGCCCGTCCTAAATATCGGGATTAAATATTAACTAATTATGATTTAGAATGACTAATCGGGGATTAGTTGAGAAAAATCAGACGGAATGTACAAAATGATCATTTTTCCCCTAGTCGTGGGCAAAATGTTGACTTTTGACCCCGGTAGGTCCGATGGCCGAGGGCCGAGGATCGTTATGTAGATCGAGTCGATAGAAATCCATAGACAGGCGGCACATTGAAAACGGACGTACGACGAAAAAGTTATGATCACGGATGCGGGCTGTAGCAAAGACCGAGACATCACACTCCTCCTCCATTCCTGGCACGCTCTGGGAGTCCCGTAGGGGCTAAGGTATGTAATATCCCTTGTCTGACATGGGAGCATAGCACATCCCACGTTAATCCCGGGGGGATTGGGATGGGTCCTGTCAAGTGGTATTAGAGCGAGGTTGCCGCTATTCAGTAGTTCTTGTGTTACGCGCAGGTCGAGGATGTGATGTCTCTACGTGGTCAACTCGTTATCAACCTGATAGTAGGATGCAGGATAGATAGTTTTTGGAATCGAATAGTGGATAGTATGTGATTAGCCCGATACATCGTGCATTAGTGTGATTCGACCCAAGTGAAGTTGTATGTGACGACTGATATTGTGGGACCGTTGGTTCGGTCCTATGATGTTAGATTGTGGTGCTGCTGAGAGCAGCTGGGTTTGGGGAACCCCATTTGAGGAGTGATCTAGAAATGTGAACCTCAGTCGAGTGATGGAACCCCATTTGGGAAACCCTAGTGCTGATTGCTGATATGGGGAATATTAGTACATTAGTTAACTGATGACCTTAGTAGTGGAACCCCGTTGAGTTGATGGTAGGATTGGATTGACATCCATACGATATTAGGACCGCAGGGTCGGTCAGATTGTGGATTTATTGCAGAGAGCAGTTGGGTTCAAAGGAACCCTAGGGTGTGATTGTGGAACCCTAAATTATGATAGATGGATTGGAAAGGTGAACCTTAGTTGTGACTGATGAACTAGTATTGTGAGTCCATAGTTGCTGAGGATTGGACGACTTTCAGAAGTCGGGGTGGTCTATCGAGTCAAACCCCAGATTGTGACTTGTGGATTAAAACTTGTGCTGCAAAGAGCGGCTGAGGTCGTGGATGACCATGTGGATGACTCTAGTGAGTCTAGTTAGAAGTATAGTGATTGGTGGGCTGACATGAAATGAAATGATGGGATTCGATCCACGAATATGGTTTTGAGATAAGATATGGAATCCCGGGTTAGACCGGGCAATAGTGTGATGTGTGGATGCAGATCTCGATGGCTATGACTGTTGCTCGACAGTCGTGTGGAGATGACTGGCTATCGAGGGTATTTGGTGTGGT
Source organism: Prinsepia uniflora (assembly GCA_032719365.1). Classification (NCBI taxonomy): domain Eukaryota; kingdom Viridiplantae; phylum Streptophyta; class Magnoliopsida; order Rosales; family Rosaceae; genus Prinsepia; species Prinsepia uniflora. The sequence continues at coordinate 30,908,398 of CM064872.1, read as the reverse complement.
TGTAGTAGTTGAGATTTAAGGGACGTTTAGGGAACGTTAATTATCTTGATGTTGATTCTCAGAATGGTGGTACCCATAGTTGTGGGGTATGAGAGAGGCAGAGTTCCTCTAACTTGAGCGGAGGTGTGGGTTGTTGCTCGGTATCAGTAATGACCTAGGGTTGTCTGATTCGTGCACTGTGTGCTAGTGGTTGTGATGACGATGAGCCACGAGTTGGGATGTGACTCCGTAGTGATGGGCATATGTTCGGTATCTGAGATTCGATAATGGTTGAGTGATGGACTGGATGGGATCCAGCAGGGTTTGTCATTTGTTGGGATAAGTCTCAACAGTTATGAGGTGACAAGTGATGAATGGATGGAAGAGGTACGATTGAGACATGAGGCGTTTTTGGATGACGTAGGGGATGTCATGGAAATTAGTGGATTCGGGGAGTTGTCGTTAACTCTGAAACATGTGTGGTTGTACGTTTCTAGTATCCCTAGGAAGTACAAGGAAATTATTGAAATTTGAAAAGTTGAGGAAAATCATTGGTGGTGTCGATGTGGGATTTTGTGATTGTGGATAACATGGAGACCCGAGAGTTGAACCTGTAAAGGTTGACATATGAGAACGAGATAGTAACGAATTACATCCTTTTGGATGTGCATAAACAATTATTAACGGACAAGAGATCTGGGTAATGGATTGATTGCGGACACGTGGTTGTCCAAGGGAGTTGAGGATTTGGGAAGTCCAGTGGTTGGACTTGACACGTAGTTAGAAGCATATCAATCTTCCAACATGGTTAGAGCTTCAGATTCGAGGAGAGTGGTGATTGAGGATTCAAGAGGAGTGTTTGTTTCAACTTTGGTGATGGGTATTCTGAAGTCATTAGGGTGACTTCTTATTTTTCTACTTGTGGCAGACGATGGTTGTGGTTACCACTACGTTGAGCGTGTATTGGTTGGTGGACCCGTGAGTTGTCTTGGGTCATGAAGAAAAGTTGGGTACTTCGGAGCTAGGTGATTGAGATTTCAGCTTGGTGGCAGACAAGGTTGGATTACTTGTTGTGGTGGGTGCAGTGAGTTGTGTTTGCACTCACGTAGGATGGATATTGATGTCATCGTCTTGGATCATCCTTGATTTTTCCTAGGTGGAATGACAAGGATCGATATGAGAAATTGGAGAGAACCCACAGTTTAGCCGTGTTTTGTTTTTGACTGAGTGATTAGATGTGAAAATAGTTAAGAAGTGATGTGACTGACGAAGGATTCAAAGAGGGTGTAAGACCCTACGATCAGATGTCAGGTGAATTGTTAGCTAAGAGAGCATGTGTGGATCCTAGGTGGATCTGGATTGTGATGTTGTGGACATTGGGCATGGTGACGATCTAGGATCGTGATGTTACTAGTCGGATGACGTGGTGATGGATATGGGTTGTGATCTTGTTGATCAGGTTAGGTGGATAGTTTATTGCCCTGTCATGTAGATTTGGATATGGGAATGTTGGGACTGAACTTCTTTTCGAAGTTAATCCAGTATGAGATGGTACTTTAGTAAGTTGAGATGTTACGTTTTGGATTGGGTAGTTGACATTGTGCACGAGTGGGTATCTGACCGGGTCGGATTGGTTAGCCTTGGATATGTAGATAATGGGATTGACTTCCCTATGAAGTTAATCGAATGTTATGCGTTAATCGAATGAGCAAGTAACTGATAGGTTCAGTGTTAGTGCATCTCAGTAGACGTGGGTGAGATTGGATGCCCAACTAGCATGAATGGATACGCCTTGGTAGGTGTGAGTCACATTGGTATGTGTTGGATTACGCGTTTGGGGGTAGACGTTGTGATACTGGTCGGGTGACCATGGGACTCGGAATGGATGATGAGTTGGAGTAATCGAATTGTCTGGTACCGGATTTGACAGATGAACCCCAGTATTAAATCGTGATTGACTACGAACCCTGTAGTGGACTGGTTGGAAGATTGATGTACGTATCATGTACGTTATGTGAGGATCGATAATGGATGGGCCGAGTGGTGCCTGGTGATGGTACATAGGATGTACTAGTGGTGTGTGGTTGAGCGTGTTGGTAGTCGGTTTAGTTCCGATATCATTAGATTGGTTGAGGATGTGAACTGGACATAGAATACTATGCACTGGGCAGAGTGATTTTGACGGTTTTACTGATTATATGAGCAGGTGCTCAAAGTCGTGGATGGCTAATGGAACCTTAGAGTTGGGATATGTATTACTACTGGGCAGGTATTCGATGGGGTCCAGTTACATGCAGGTCGAGTGAGATGTTGGTATACGTATACTCAGGATGAGTGAGTTGGTGGTTGGTGTAACCACAGGTTGTTTTGCGTGGATCAGCTGCTCTGTGACTCTCACTAATGACAACATGGATTATGAGGAAATTTTGGTACGAGGTACCTTAGTGCGACTCTAGAATGAGTCAGGGTGTGTCGGTGATTCGAATTTTAACCATGAAGCCGTGAGTGCTGGCTGAGCGCGACGTTATGAAACGTGTTATATTGACATGGTAAAAGTCAGGGAATGCAGAGAAATTGTGAGATTTGGTAACTCTCGATGTGGGAGAAATGTCGGATTGATTCACGGCTGGCTAAGTGGTAACAATTTGGATGAATGTGTCAGCGTGGATTGATAAGTAGGATTTGGTGATCCTAGTGGGAGTAGATGTAGGATTTGTGTGGTCAATTTTTCTCGACGTGGTCGAGTGTATACGATGTGACGTGAGTATTGGTGAAACTTCTGGGTGCAGACGAGTATTGTTCTGGTTAGTGGGTGTACATGGGTACACATGATGGGAGGTCAAACTTGTTTTCCACGAGGTGGATGTGGAATCGAGTTAGTTGGAATTTCGAGGATGAAATTATTTAAGGGGGGAAGGTTGTAACGACCCGTCCTAAATATCGGGATTAAATATTAATTAATTATGGTTTAGAATGGCTAATCGGGGATTAGTTGAGAGAAATCAGACGAAATGTGCAAAATTACAGTTTTATCCATAGTCGTGGGTAAAATGTTGACTTTTGACCCGGAAGGTCCGATGGCCGAGGGCCGAGGATCGTTACGTAGATCGAGTCGATACGAATCCATAGACAGGTGGCATGTCGAAAATGGACGTACGATAAAAAAGTTATGATCACGGATGCGAGCTGTAGCAGAGACCTAGACATCGCACTCCTCGACCTTTCCTGGTGCACTCTGCGAGTCCCGTAGGGGCTAAGGTATGTAATATCCCTTGTCTGACACTTCGTGTCAGATGGGAGCATAGCACATCCCACGTTAATCCTGGGGGGATTGGGATGGGTCATGTCATCCCAGTTAGTGATTTGGTAAATGTTTTGGAGAACCATTTGAAGTTTACGGCTAAGCGGAAGGTCTTGTCAATGCCGTGATATGGGGATGTGATAAGCTTAGCACATAAGGCGGCCTCTAGTACAAGCGAGGGACTACTTTAGAGATGGGGCTGAAGAAGCTTGTTCAGTGGTACCTGAACTATTATTCAGGGTCTGTAAAGAAGAAATCATGGTGAATTTTATGCCTCATATTGTTCTTTTATGTAACTACCCGTCCCAAAAATTAGGGCAATATAATAAATGAAATTAGAAAAGGACGTAATTAACCTTGTTATTAAAGGTCCAAAACGTCAATTTTAGCTTGAGAAACTTCCTCGAAGTTCGAATTGTACTGTTGCAGGAATCTTGAGCTCCCGAGTTGATAGATAGGGGTACACAAACAACATAGATCATATTAACAAGGGGCATTTTGGTAATTTCACCTGATCTTTTTTTTGGGAGTCACCGGGATGTTTGGGTGGAGTATTGAGCAAGTGACAGATGTCACTTAGGACAACGGAGAGTGTATTGCATCGCTTAAATCCTATTTGGCCAAAAAAAAAATATAGTGGATTTGAGATAAGGAAGGATTTCCCCTTGGCCTCTCTCTCTTGACGGTAGGTCTTAGACACCCTGGAGTAACAGGGATCTTCATGGCATGTCATTGAAGAGAAAAAGAAAAAGATACACACAGAGAGAATGGTAGAGAGAAGAGGTCGTGAATCTAATAAGCTAGGATTGTTGGTTTTGGACATTCATGTTCGAAACCAAGGCTCTGAATACCTTCCTTGGATCCTTGTGAGCACAACTACCTTAAGGTTGACCATGGAAATCATGGACATAAACTCAAAATTGAGTTCCAAGCTTGGGAGTGAGTTTTAATGACCTTTTGTGTGAACGAGGTAAGAGTTACATAGTTATATGTTTCTACATTACTTTAGGGTCATTTGGATGGATTGGACTTGGAACTGTGGTTAAAATTTGATGAAACAGAACCAGGTCGAGTCGCTGGGGTCGAGACCCGATTATAGACCAATGAGTCAAATAGACCCATGAGTCAAATGGGCACGAGGTAAGAGACGAGCTACATGACATTGATGTTGCACTGACATGGTGCTGATGTGGCACTGGCATGTTAATGATATGGCTCTTGTGTGGCACTAACATATTAGTGACGCAACGAGGATGTGGTAGTCACAGGGCACGTTTGATGCATATGGAGCATGTGCCAACGGGTGGAATGTCAGGACCGGTCCCAATCCCCCCGGGATTAACGTGGGACCCGCCTGATCCTGTCTGACACGAAGTGTCAGACCAGGGAAAATTCCGTCTGTAGCCCTCGCCGGGGCTTCCAGAGTGCGCCAAGATCGTAGGAGGAGGAGTGTGATGCCTCGTCTCTGCTACAGCACGTATCCGCGATCAACCTGAAGGGCATTAAAACATGAAAACTGTGAGTGGACAAAAGCAATCTTTTAATAAAAACATTTTCGTATAAAGACATTTATGCCCTTCATAAATACATACGCATGCATTCAAAACCATTTATCAAACATTCGTGAAAACCTTTTCAAAACATTCTCAAAACCTTTCAAGGGTTCATGCCCGGCCCCATAAACCGTCATGACCCGTACTTCCATTTGGGTCCCCGACCCGAAATCACAACTCAAAACCTTTCAATCAATACATGGGAACTCAGCCCAAATCTCATCATGTGGGTCTTAGCCCAAAACCATTCTCACTGAAATATCAAAACATACCATACGGGGTCTCTGCCCCAAATCATTTCTAAAACACCAAGTACGGGGTCTCCGCCCCCAAGTCATAAAACCACATACGTACTTGTACGTATAACCCATCCTAGGCACTTCCGGAGAAGATGCCAACTCGGGACACACAGCCCCTAGGGAACACATCCCCGATATAGTCACGATGTCATCATATCTATCTAGTGAGCACACTACTCGGGGTCTCACTCCGAGTCTTCTCCCAGGAATCTCCATCTGGGAGGCTCAATCTCTGGATCTAGTTCGAGCTCTCTCTCTGGATCTAGTCCACACATCTCTCCGGAATTTGGTCCGGGACCACATCAAGTAACCTCCACTCCTGGAACGGGATCCCTATGGGGATACCCACTCTGATCTGTGGATCGTGACTCTCCAGATCGACGCTGGAGGAGACCATATAAACATATGGAGGGTTCATTCATTTCAAATACTTTCTTTCTTTTTCTCTTTCTTTCTCAAAACTCATTTCTCAACAGGGTCTCCTGCCCGATTCATTTCAACAGGATTCCTCGAATTCGATTCAATTCACTTTCACAGGCCTCAACCCAAATTCTCAATTCAACAGGGTCACATGCCCGAATACTCATTTCATAAACTGAACAGGGACTCAAGCCTGATGTTACAATCAACAGGGCCTCAAGCCCGATATCACGACTAACTGGGTCCTAAGCCCGAAACCATAACTTAACAGGACCTCACGTCCGATTTCCCAACCAACGGGGCCTTAAGCCCTATATCTCAACCAAATGGGTCTCAGGCCCGATATCATAAATCAACGGGGCATCAAGCCCGATAGTACCACTAACTGGGCCTCAAACTAGAATCGTAAACCAACTAGACCCTCGGTCCGATTGTATGGCTCAAATGGACCCTAGGTTCGATTCCTCATGAAATCAAATGGACTCCAAGTCCGAGAGTTTGTAAATCAATTGGGTCTCATTCCCGAGTTCATGTTTCTAAATCCGAAATCTATTTACTAAACCCTCGTTAAAAACCTAGAACGTATATGCATCGTATAAAACTGGAAATCTCGAAATACATGCAAATACGTAAATCCTAGGCTACCACAAACAATTGCACTCATGGCAACACAAAACATATATTAAAAGACTTATAAAACATTTATGCATGCATTAATTTCGAAAGAAGGGTCCACTCACAGACCAACCGAAGCTGTGCCTCGATACACGTGCCATAATCGTCTCCCGGGTCAACCGTCGCCTCCAAGATTCCCGACCCTGTCCAAATTCATTTAGAAGGTTACTAACGACTTATATAACCCCTCACAAAATCCCCGTAATTTTCCGGAATTTCTAACTAATTTTAAACGCGAACCTAATCCTTCGGACAGCCCGGACTATATCGAAACGATGTCCGATTGACACGAAACCAGTCCCAAAATGTTTGTTACACCGAATAGATGATTTTGTATGTTGAACAGTTCCCAAAATTACTGGTCACGCGCCCTCACGCGCCCCAAGAAGTCCCTATGCACTATTTATCATCTTCCCCACACAGCCGACTGGTCCGACCGGTTCACCTGGTTTGGCCGGTCCAGTTGGACCGGCGTGACCGGTTCACGGCTCCAAACTCCCCATTTTTCATCCTACTTCTTCCTTTTTGATTCCTTTCTTCCTAATTTCATGTTTTCTATCAATTCCAATCCCTAAACTCAACTAAAAACGTCTAAATCCCATGGTTTGATTTTGAACCAAACGGTTCAAGGTTTTCCCAGCCACCCTCAAGGCTGCTCAGTCCAAAACCACCACCCATACCTCCTTAAAAACTTCCTAACAACCTAATAAACTCAACCTAATCACCCAAAACCGGCCATAATGCATAAATTGAAATAAAATGGAAATTGGGCCTAACCGTGAAACATGTCCGGGTTCAAGGCTCCATCGTCCACGGCTGTAACGCCCAGGAAATTCGAGGATTTTAATATTGTAAATTAATGAATGAATTGACGTTTTTACCCCTGTGGATTGTATTGCCAAATTGTTGAATTTTTGATTGGTGGGTCAAACAGACTTTGAACGATGATCGTGACATAGTTTGGGACGTCATGAGTCCATAGACAGGTGGCACGTCCAATTCGGACGAACATGGAAAAAGTTATGACTATCGGAAGTTCAAGGGCATTTTCGTAATTAGGACGAAAAGGGGGAAAATGTTGACTTTTCGTTTGACAACTAATTTTCACATGATTCGAGGACCGTTAGGGAGGTCTCGATACCCTGAGTCCGTAGACAGACGGCATGCTAAATTCGGACATCGGATGGCTGAGTTACGGGTCTAGAAAGCAAAGGGCATTTTGGTTATTTCTGAACTGAGGGCATTTTGGTCATTTTGCATTCTGATTACTGTAGCAACCATGGAAACACGGGCATTTCTTTAATCAAAGATTCAAAGCTTTGCGGGAAACAATTCTCAGTGGACAGATTGGCTTCCACGAGCTGTTGGGTGGCACGGTTAGTTTAAACTTAGTGGGATTTAAGTGTGCTTCACTCTGCTGCAGTGAGAGCTGAGAATTGGAGAGGAAAACCAGAGAATCGAGGGGAGTGTTTGGAACTCAACCACATCAAAATCGAGGGGAACCAGCCACGGTTGAGCTGGGACTAAGGTGACTGATTTCAGGGAAATTTCAGAGCTAAGGACGACCACTTCCAGGCGAGTGTTGGTTCAATTAATTGTGTATTTCAGTTCGTTTTAGCCCTAGAATGCTTACTGTGAAGTTAATTTGATTATGGTTTGGAAACCAGATAGTTGTGGTGATAAACCCGTTTGGGTGATCACGGGTCGAAGGGTCGGTTGAGGACCTTACAGGGCTAATTGATATCACAGAACCTAAATTGGATAGTTAATGAACATGTTAGGATCAAGAACAATTAAAATCGAGTAGGAATTGATGGGTAATTAACCGGGTCGAGCCGCAGGTGGCTGACCCGTTTAACAGACTATCGGGTGAAGAAGGTGACACTGTAGCTACAGTGTCAGGCGCGTGACTTTCACGCGTAGCCACTTTGGGCGGCGCATGAGGCCGCGTTGAGGCTTATCTCCGATCACGATCAACATGACTTTTTATCCTCTCATCATTCTGAACATTTTCTGTTAAATAACCATGTTGATCTAAGATTGTTAAGTGGGTCAGATTAGGGCCGGTTGTCTCGGGAAGCGTGTTCGGACGGCTTCCCTGAGCCGGTTTCTGTTTTGAACTTTTTGGATGAATGTTAAGGATCTATAGTGACCCTTATGTGTGATTTGGACTGACTGGAATCGTACGATAATGTCGGAACAAGTTCGTACGCGCAGGTTCGCAGCGGGATCGTACTGTGAGTGGGCCCGATTTCATTAAACCCTTGCATGCATAAATGTTTTCTGATTTACTTATATATTGACATGCTGGAATCAAGAAATGGTTTTGATGATCTTGAAATTATGATTATGGCACGTTTTACGATGTTTGGGCTTGAGACCCGTCTGGTGAAACTTGAGTATGGTTTTGGATTTTAACTCTATATACATATATTTGCATGTGGATATCGATGAGGACCGTAGAATGACTCAGGAACAGGATTGCTATGTTTGTGCATCTGGGACATCGATCGTCTAGACGCTAGGCATCTGGGATGCCATACCCGGACTGGATTCGGGGATTGAACTTGGGATTGAGACCCCGAGTGGCATGCGTAGCCTTGGGACTGTGACTTAAAGGACGTCACGAACGTCAGACATCCGAGATGTCAGGATTGGAGTGTTTCGTGCAGTGGCTGTGGTTATGTTTTTGGTTTTATTATATACCTTATGGTTCATATTATATGATTTATGGTTTTAAATGCTGATGCATGCATGTTTGGAAAACGGAGGGGTAAAATTATATGTTTTACTTATTAAACTGTTTTATAAACTTGAGTTTCGGCCCACTCACCCTTAATGTTTTGGTAACCCCTCCAAGCTGTGCTACTGAGGTAGAAGAGGATCTTGAGGCTGAGGCATAGATCTACTTCTGCGTACCTGAATCCCTGTTGGGTGGGTTGACCCGCAGGTTTTAGTTAGAGTCGTGCTCGGAATTTGAAATTTTATACTTTATCCCTTGTCTGACATCTATTGAATTTTCGAATTTGTAATTTGGTTATTTATGCATTTGAACTTGTTAGGTTAAATTTGGAATGTTAGTTCGGGTGTCAGACGGGCGCAGGGCACGTCCCCTTGGGGTCCCCGGGGGATCGGGGAGGGTCCTATCAACGGCGGCGTGCCCTTGGCGGGCCACCAATATCCACACATCCTCTCCTCCCTCCCTGGCCTCTCAGTCACGATCAAGGGGGTGGGTGAGATCGGGTTTGTTTGGAATGAAGGAAGAAAAGTGATTGATGAAGATGAAGGGTGAAATGCATGAAGGAAAAGGGATCGCCAGTGGATGGGTGGCATTTGTCACTCATCCATTGGTCCACTGACAATTTTCTGGGCCCCACTTAAGTCCAAAAGATCCTCGTCTCGTAATTCGTGCAATAGTGCGTTCCGATTTCCGTGAACCGTAACTTCTCCGTCGAACATCCGAATTTGATGTGCCGCCTGTCTGTGGATTCGTATCGTCGTGATCTATGTAACGGTCTTTGGCCCTCGTCCATCGGACCTCTCAGGTAAAAAGTCAACTTTTGGCCCAAATTACAAAAATGCCCTCGAACTTCCGAACATCATAACTTTTTCCACGGATGTCGGAATCGAGCGTGCCACCTGTCTATGAACTCGTGACGTCACGAACTACGTCACAGTCATCGGACACATTCCATTTGACAGCCTGAACAAAAAGTCAAAGATTTTCTCATTCTAGGGGAAAAATCGTCATTTCGCCCGAACGTCCCCTAATCCTCGTCTAATCCGCGATTTTCCTTGCTCATCCGTCATTAATTCTTAATGAATCCCGCTAATCCGGGACTGGTCGTCACATGGAAGGTTCGTCAACCTTCCACCTGTGCGTAGTGGTGCAAATGGTGGTCTTCTGGCTCATAACATTGCGTGATCACATGTTCTTGTCATTCTGACACACTTTAAAGGTGGTTTTAAGTGTCCAAAGTGGTGTTGTCCTCTAAGTAAGATACATATGGACCTCCCGAGGTTTCTAAAATTTGGATACGGATTCCCTAAATGATTCGGATGATAGGAAAATACTCAGAAAGAAACTTGACATCAATTTAGGGCTTAAAAAATCCGAGGTATCGTGTTCGAAATTCCTTGGAGTCAATTAGTTGGTATGTATGGTTACACCAAGAGGACGATTATGTTAAAATCATATACTAAGATAATAATTATGATATGATCGAGGTACATCCCATGTTTGATAAGTTCTCTGATTTTATTGCCAAGTCCCAAGGGTAATTCTGGAGCATGGAGTTGGTTATCAGAGTGGAGGAGGACTTGGCACAGTTATAAAAGTGGTTCCCAAAGGGGTCCTATCAATTTGGTATTAAACCAACCAGGCTACATTGCACTAAGGATTTCAGTATAGCTTGGGATTGAGATTGGTCGGGTATACTGTGAATGGATACTTTTCTTATAAATTAGCATGCATACGTAATTAATTATTTTAAATTTTTTATTGCATGTGTTTGATTTCAATGAGTTGAATAAAGGATACTACACATGCTTGGGTGTAACGATCCGTCCCGGGAGCCGGGATTAGCAGAGTAATTAAGAACGGATTAGTGAGTCGGGTACTGTTGGACTTTCGGCGTAGAATGGCGATTTTGCCCCTGGATTGGGAAAAAGTTGACTTTAAGTTTAGGTGGTCAATTGGGCATTGACCAATGAACGTGACGTAGCTCGGGATGACACGAGTCCGTAGACAAGTGGCATGCCCGATTCCGACATCCGAGGAGGAAGTTATGATTTTCGGAAGGTTGAGGGTACTTTCATAGTTTCGTAGTTTGCTCAAATCGATAGTCGTGACGGTAAGGGCTGAGTCGAGGTGTTTGGTAAGGTCTGGTGAGTTCATTAGGGTCCTAGGTAGCTACTGGTTGTGCAGCCGTGACGGGGGATTGCATGGTAGGGGCTAGAACGACGGTGAGTTTACCGTGTACTCTGTTTTCCGGTTTGGGTTCAAACTTAAAGTTGTGGTTTTTGAGTACGAGTCGAGGGGTCTGGTAGGTGCTAATTGATTCTTTAGGAATTAGGAACCTTTTGGTGTCGAAGCCGTGAAGGGGAAGTGTGCGGTTGGTCTGAGTGAAAAACAGGGGTACGGGTTGTCTTTGTTTCGAACTAGGGACGACGGGTTAGAGCTAGGATTGGAGTGTTTGGAGTAGGGAATCGATTATTGGGTAGAGGACGAAGAGAATGGTGGAAAGAGAGAGGAAAATGGTGGACGGACGGCGGAGAACTGGCCACGCCAATCTGGAACAGTGCACGGGTTAGAGCTAGGATTGGAGTGTTTGGAGTAGGGAATCGATTATTGGGTAGAGGACGAAGAGAATGGTGGAAAGAGGGAGGAAAATGGTGGACGGACGGCGGAGAACTGGCCACGCCAGTCTGGAACAGTGCACGGGTTCGAAGGTTGAAGATGAACAGTGACTGTGCAGGAGCGTGAGGTCCACGCGCAGCCACTTTGGACGACGCGTGGGGGCGCGTGCAGTGGTTTCTGGGAAAGTGGTCAACTAGATTTTTGGTCTAGAAGTTGTAAAGAGTCTTTTGGGATAGGTTTCGGGTTAATCTGACGTCGAATTGAGTTAGTTCTGCGGGATCGAAGTTCTAGGGATTCGTTTTACGTATGTTTGGAGTTCGGGGAATTGGGGGAAATCGAGAAAACCTTCGTTAACGTGTTAGTGACGTAGTTTGGTGACTGTTGACAAGATCGGGAATCCCCGAGGAGGTCGAGGAACGTGCAGGACGTTCGGGACGCGAGTGACGTGCCCGGTATCTGTGAGTGGACCCCTTCCTTATAATTAAGCATGCATAACTGCTTTTCTATAAATGTTTTATGGTGTTACATGTGATTTTATGATTATTGAATATGCTATGTTGGTTTTACATATTTGTACGTTTTTCGAGGAAGTACGGGTTTCAACACGTTTTACGAGGAAGGTTTGAATTCTGATTTCGATGCTATGATTTTGGGATTTTGAACGACAAGTGATTTTTAATGATTATAAGTGGATTTTGATACACGATTTGATGATCAAGGTTTTCAGTTTTAGAATCGGATTTTGAGAATCGAGATTTGGTTTTAAAGTTGAAAAGTTGAATTCCGAATTTGGGTTCGGAATGACGGTTCTGGATGCCGGAATGGCGTCAGACCAGTGATTTCGGATTCGGGTTTGGATGCGGATTTAGAAATGGCTTTCAATGGTTTTGGATTGGATTTGCTAGATCTGATTATTGCGTTTAAAGACCCGGATATTTTGATTGACGGGGGATGGGCCCGGATTGGGTTTAAAGACCCGGATTGAGTTTAAAGACTCGGAGTTTAGAGACTCGGATTATTGAGGCCTGGATTGAGTTTAAAGACTCGGATAGGTCCAGCAGGTTTGATCGGATAATGATTGCTTGGTATTTATGTTTTATGTAACTGTTTTTAAGCTGATTCTGTAACTGGTTTTATGATGATCCTTATGTGATTTATAACCGTTTTCAGCTAATGGGTTATGCATGTATGTTTTCAAAACGGAGGGCTAAAACCCTGATTTGCTTAAAATGGTTTTCGAAACTTTTAGTCTTTTCGGTCCACTCACACCTTCTGTTTTTTTTATTGCCCTCCAGGTCGTGGAGCTAGCGCGGGGGTTGACGTTGAGGCAGCGTCGGAGGCATAGAGTACTCGAGAGTTTTTCGGAGCGTTTCCGATTTTCCGTTGTGCGTGTACTCTATGTATCGGGTTTATTTTCCTTAGTTAGGTACTTAGCTCTGTGTAATTGCTGACTCTCGGATATTTTATTTCTCCTGTGTCTGACAATGTATTTTGTGGTTTTTGTGAGGTTATTTTGGTCTTTCGTTTTTAGGTTGTTAGACGGGAGGAGGGTTCAGTCCCTAATCCTAGGGGATTAGGGGTGGGCCCTGACATTGGGCGATTTTCTTGATTTAGAATGTTTATTGAGGATTTAATTGATTATGGACACAATTTTTACGATTTTGTGGAAATAGTGTTTTGGGCTCAGGCCCGAGGTTGGAACACGTTGAGATGGATTTTGAATCAAGGTTTTGTTTTAAATGTAAGGGTTTGGATTTAATCCATGTACTATTTTCCATGGTTGATTATGCTCGATGTTATGATATACATATCCAGATGTGACCAATTCTGGGGGTACTACTAGATGTGTTGGATCCAAGCGAGACCACGATATGCACCCGGATGAGCAACCAGATGTCGAGGTGGTTGGTTAGACATCGTTAGATCTTGAGGATGCTACTTGTACATTAAGTACGTTACAGAATCTTGAGGCTACTCAGATATTGGAGGTGTGTTGTAAGATTTTGCAGCTACTGAGGCATTGCAGGTATGCTACAAGACCCCTAGGCTACTCGTACATTGCAGGTTTGTTGTAGGATATCGAGGCAACTTGGATGTAGTTGGAGTTTGAATCCATAGATCCCAAGGTGGTGTTATGATATCTATTATATGGCGAGACATCTCAGTTACCCAGGATATTACTCGGTCATTTGTCCTCTGAGTCCATAAACCCCGACGCTATCTATGCATGTAGACTTATCTCGAGTTTGACCCTACAAAACACAACTTTGTCTATCCATAGTACATAATGTTCTGATGTTACTCGAAGGTTGATGAGGTATTACTCTACAGGGGCTCGAGCTTGTCACTCTGAGGTTGCACGAGTGTTACGCTACAGGATCGCAAGGTTATTTGGACATTGCAGGAGTATTACTATGCAGGATCTCAAGCACGTGATTAGAGGAATTTCCGATCATGTAAGGGGAAGCATTTTCGATTACGTGATGAGGGGTAATTCCGATCATGTGAGGAATTGTATGAAAGGACAACATACAAAATTTGGGAGGAAACATGAACAGATCAAGGTTCCAATATATGAGATTTCGATTTCGATTTCGATGTTTGTATCATTTTGGGAGAACGGAAGTGTGAAATAGAGACTGATCCGAGGAATACCACCTAAATGTGAGTGATCCTATAGGTATGACGACATGATACATTACCATAGGGCTATTATCTGGGGTCTCGAGGAATAGAAGGATACCGAAGTTTAACCTACATGGGAATATTTCGAGGACAAAATTTTTGTAAGGGGGAAGATTGTGGTGACCTGTCTCTAAAATTGTTGCAGTTTTGTAAATTAAATTAGAAATTGGCGTAATTTCCCTTACTTTTAAAATGTTCGAAAAAGTCAAATTGAGTTCAGGAAACTTCTCAAATGTTTGGATTATACCTTTGTGAGAATCTTGAACTCACGAGTTTGTAGATAGGTGACATGTAGAAAACAAAGATAGTATGGAAGAGTTAGCAATTAGAACGCCCAAGGGCGTTTTGATAAATTGGGAATAATGGGGGTATTTGGTAAATTGTTCGTACAAGGGGCATTTTGGTAATTTCACTTGAGCAGTTTTTTTTTTAGCCACTCAGTTTGGGTGGAGTATTGAGGAAGCGGGAGGTGTCACTTTTGGGTAGTTGGGAGTGTACTACACTGCCTAAGTCTGATTTGATATATGGAAAAATATAGAGGATTAGAGGGAAGCAAGGATTTCCTTTTGGCCCCTTTCTCTCTCTCTCTCGGGGGTGAGTCTCTGTTAGCTTGAAGGAACTGGGATCTTCATGGCACATCCTTAAAGATGAAAATTAAACAAAATTAAGAGGATGGTAGAGAGAGGAAGTCGTAACACTAATAACCTGGGATTTTTGGTTTTGGACATTCACGTTTGAAACCAAGGCTTTGAATACCTCCCTTAGGTCCTTGTGAGATGAACTAACTCAAGATTGATGAAAGAGGTTGTGAAAATGAATCATGAACTGAGATCCAAGCTTAGCCATGGGGTTTAAATGACCTATCATGGGATTGAGGCAAGATTTACATGGTTTAAATGTGATTATATGTTTCTGCCTTGCTTTAGGATCATTTAGATGGATTGAAGTTGAAAATTGGGTAAAATTTTGATGAAATGGAATCAAGTCAAGTCACCCAATTTGAGACGCGATTGCAGAACCACGATGGTACAAGGCAAGAGATGAGCAACTCGGAATGTTGATATGGCACTGACATGATGCTGATATGGTGCTGAAGTGGCACTGACACATCAATGTCATGATAGCCACATGGCACGTGGCCATGCCTTTGAAGCGTATACGGTGCGTGCTGCTGGGTGGGAGATCCATCGGCCATCTACTAGCGTGTGGCAACATATAGGGAGGCATTCTAGTTCACGAAATTGTACGTGTCATGTTCATGTCATTTTGAATCCGTTGGGACAGATTTCGAGCCTATTAGAAGTGTTTTTGTTTGTCTGAAGTAGAGGTGTCTCTAAGTAAGATACATATGGATCTCTGAGGGTTTTGGGAACTTGGATATGGATTTCCTAGACGGTTATGATGTCATGAAGGGACTCATAAAGAGTTGAGATATCGGTTTATGGCTTGGAAAAATTCAATGCATCAAGTTCCAAATTCATCGGGGTCAGTGGGTTGCCGTGGATAGTGACCTTAGGAGGATGGATTTTTTTTTGGTTTGTATACCAAGATAATAATTTTGACGTATCTCCTAGGGTTTTTGGAACTTGGATATGGATTTCCTAGATGGTTAGGATGCCATGAAAGTACTCAAAAAGAGTTGAGACACTGGTTTAGGGCTTGGAAAAAGTCAACGCATCAAGTTCCAAATTCATCGGGGTCAGTGGGTTGGTGTGGATGGTGACCGTAGGAGGGCAGAATATGTTTGGTTTATATACCTAGATAATAATTTTGACATGATCGATGTACATCCCTTGTCTAATAGGTTCTGGTTGTGTTTTCAAGTCCCAAGGATAATTCTAGAACTTGGAGTATGTTGTCAGACAGAAGTAGGACTGTGCACGTTTATCAAATAGGTTCTAGAAAGGGTCTTGTCTTTTTAAATGATTGTAATTGTTCTTGGCTTTCATTTACTCATGTCTCAACCCATTTGGAAATCTTGGCACCATTACACTATCTTGCTCATGATACTTTTATAAGAAGATAGATGTTATTCTTTGATGGTTTCATTTGTTGTTTTAGGGCTTTCCGTTGCACGGGTAGCATCGTTTATATTGAAAAAAATGGAGGAATCACAATTGCTTAACGCGGGATATACCATGTTCCCTTTCGACACCCCATGCTAGACCAGGGATACACCTAACCCTATTAGGGTTTCCAAAGTATGCCAGGATTTGTGACGGTTTGTGATGTCTCAGTCTTTACTACAGCTCGCATCCGCGATCAACCTGAAAGGTATTAAAACAGTAAAAGCTGTGGGTGGACAAAAATAAATAGTTTATAAAACACATTTTTGAAAAGACATTTATAACCTTTTACTAAAAAGCATGCATGCATTAGAAAAACAAGTTATAACAAACACTTCCTTAAACCAAATCATAAGGCTTTTCAAATCAATACACAGTGAAAACGTTTATCAATTAAAGCCATTTCCTCAATAAGGTCTCAGTCCAAAACCAAACACGTGGGGTCTCTGCCCAAATCCGTAAAATACAGTACAACCAATCCTCGACATCCCAGATGTCTGACATCCCTGATGTCTAATCAATAATGTCACATTCTCTAAGGCTACGCGTTTCACTCGGGATCTAAAGTCCGAGTAATTCCCTCGGATCCACCAGTGTCTAGGGCGACTTCATAATGATGTACCTTCCCTGGATCACTATTCGGGGTAAAATCTAGCAATCCTAATAATGAGCCTCTCTTCGTTGGAGCAAGGAGCGGCCACTTTCAAGCAATGCTCTCACTCCTGGTCCTGAGCCTCTCCTCAGAGCGGCCCTTCCCAAGCAATGCACCGTGATTACTCTAGGATACTACGAGATGTCTGGAGGAGACAATCCACTCATAAGGATTGTATAAGTAAAACAGTGAAAATCATGGTAACCCATTTATACCTCAAATCCAGTTTTAAATATTTCAACAGAGTCTTAACCCAAGGTATAGTTCGACAAATCGTTTCCACAAAATCAGGATTCCTCGAATCCGATCCAATCCAAATCTCATAGGGACTCAAGCCCAAATACAAATCTCGTTGGGACTCACTCCAAAATCATCTCAATAGTGTCTCAATAAGAAATTTCATTTCATAAACCACAACTGGGACTCAAGCATAATATCATAAACCAATTAGGTCCCAAGACCGATACCATAAACCTACTGGGCATCAAGTTCGATATCTCATAAATCAATAGGACCTCAAGACCGAAATAATATTTCCAATTCTGAAATCATTTCCTTATTCAATCATTTGAAAACACAAGCACGTATAAAATCTGGCTTAAGCCCAAGGTACAATATAAAGCATAAATCTTGAAAATATCACATTAGTATGAAATTACCAAAGCACTACAATCATACAATCCCCTTGGGATTACCGTGGAATGTGCCATGCTCCATCTGACACGAAGTATCAGACAAGGGATAACCTGATGCCACTGCCCAAACGGGGCTTGCAGAGTGCGCAAGGATCGATGGAGGAGGCGTGCGATGTCCTAGTCTCTGCTGCAGTCGCATCCGTGATCAACCTGAAAGGCACTAAAACCAATAAAAGCTGTGAGTGGACGAAAATGAAAAAGTTCATAAACACATTCATAAAGACATTTATGCCCGTCATTAAAACGTATGCATGCATCGAAAACTAGTAACCAAAACATTTTTTCAACCAAGCCATTAGGGCCTTAGCCCAAAACCGTAACTCAAAACCAAGTGTGGGAACTCAACCCAAAACTGTAGAATACCAAATCCGTGAATACAAAACCAAGTCTGGGAACTTAATATCTCTGACATCCCAGATGTCTGACGTCCCAGACATCTAATCATAGCAATCCTGCTCCTGAGTCACTATACAGTCCGGTAGCTCCGTACAATGACCCCTCGCAGGAAATGCACTGTGACTTCCCCAATGTCCCAGACACCTGGAGGAGACCATCGCATATTCTCGTATAAAGATGGTATATGGAAAACAGTTTTATCAAATCATTTCACAACATTCAATCGGCCCTGCCCGAAGTCTCCATAAAACATCACAATTCTATTTAGGGTCCCCGACCCGAAATCACATTCATGAAACATAGGGTCCCAGACCCGAAATCACATTTATAACCCAATTGGGCCTCATGCCCGATTCTGTAAACCACTGGGCCTACGGCCCGAATTCGTAAATCAACTGGGCCCCTGGCCCGATTTGGTAAATAAACTGGGCCCCTGCCCCGATAGTATAACTCAAATGGGTCTCTGCCTGATTTCGTAAACAATTGGGCCCCTTGCCCGATTTCATTAAGCAACTGAGCCCTCAGCCCGATTACGTAACTCAAATGGACTCCAAGTCCGAGGTTTCCAAAACAATTGGGCCTCATGCCCCAGTTCATCTTTCTAATTTCAAAACCATTTCATCACATTATTCATGAAACCATAGCACGTAAAACCACAATAAAATCATTAGTCTCGATATATGTGCAATACCGAATATATCTCGAAATACGTGCAACATACGCAAAATCAATAATCGCAACCGTCATCATAGAAATCACGTATATAAAACATATAACATAGTTAAGCATGCATAGGATTTAGAAAACCAAAGTCCACTCACAGACCGTCCAACGATGCGCCTCGTTACGCGTGCTATTGGACTTCCCGGGCCACGCCACTATCACCGGGACTTCCAAACCTGCCCAAATTACATTAGAAGGTCACTAACCTCTTCATTAACCTCCTATTAAAGTCCTGTAATTTTCCCGAATTTTAAAATATTTTTAAACTCGATTTAAAACCTTCGGATGTCCCGAACAATATTCAAACGGTGTTCGTCATGCTAAAATGTTCGTCACATCAAATTGATTAAAAGTTATGTTGGAAGTTTCCCCAAAATACCCTCCACGTGCCCTCATGCGTCGCCCAAAGGGGCTGTGCGTGAAGCCCACGTGCGGTGAACAGTGTCATCGTCTTCCTCTAGTGATGCGGGTTCACTGGTTCGAACCGGTTCAGCTGAACCGCTGAACCGACCCGGCCTGTTCTCCGTCATTCATCAACTATTTTCTAAGGGGTTTCCACCTACATGATCGTCTAAGTCTAACTAAGAGATTTATCAAATCAAAAACAAGAAAACACGTTTGGATTCATACCTCTGAACTCAAACCCGAAGCCCAGAATTTTCGAGCCCTCTGGATTAATATCTAATGCCGATACTCGGGACGGGTCGTTACAATCTTCCCTCCTTAAATAATTTCGTCCTCGAAATTCCAACTATCCTTAATCCACATCCACCTCGTAGAATACAAATTTGGCCTCATAACACGTGTACACTTGTACACCCACTAACGAACACAAAACTCGTCTGGACTCTGACGTCCCATCACGAACTCACCTCGTACCGACTATACTCGACCACCTCGAGTGAAATTGATCACACGATTCGCGTTAAAATTGCTTGTCAATTTCACCAATAAGCTGACTCCTTCAGCTTGACGGTTGCTTTCAATCACTAAAACATCCTGACATCTACTCCCATAGGGAGTCACCAAATCTCACTTGTCAGTCCACGCTGACACTACCAGTCAAGCTGTCACCACTAAGCTTTACCACCCTAGTAAAGCACCAATCATCATCCAATCAGTGACATCACCTCGTACTACAACTCCTTCAATGTAGCGTAAGATCAACAACAGAATCTCACCTCGCAAGGCAAGCTCAATCCTGCGACAAATATCAATCTCAGTGTCCACAACTGTCAACTTCTTCAGCGATCCAAAACGGTGGTAAAGTCACGGCGTGATAACATCATGCAAAGCAACTTGTGATTACTCTAACCACCAATTCCCTCATCCTGAGTATACGTATACCAACATCTCACTCAATCAGGTGGTGTAACTGGAACACATTGAACATCAGCCCAGCAGTGATCACACATCTCAACATTGGGGTTTGACTAGCTATCCATGGCTAAGAGCACCTGCTCACACTATCACTGAACCCAACAAGATCGCTCTTCTCAGTGCATAGTATACAATGTCCAGTCCACGATCACAACCAAATCCAATGGTATCGGAACTAAGCCGATTACCAACACGTTCAACCACACACCATTGGTACATCCGATGTACCGTCACTAGGCACCACTCAGCCTATCCAGTATCGATCCTCGTACAACATACAAAGTACGTACATCCAAAATGTACCAATCCAAGCACACTCACCCAAGGCGTATCCATTCATGCCAAATGAGTATCCAATCTCACCCACGTCTACTGAGACGTATCCACTCCGAATCTATCAAATGCTTGTACAAATGATTTCTGTACCACAGTCGATGGACTTCAAAAAGAAGCTAATCTCATCACTTGTATATCCAAGACCAACAAATTCGACCCCGTTGGATATCCACTCATTTACAAGTCAAGTCCTCGAGTCAATTCATAAACATTCCAACTCGCTCGAGTACCGTCTCATACCAGATTAACTTCGAAAAGAAGTTCAATCCAACCATTTCCATATCCAAATATCTAAGACATGGCAATAAGCTCTTTACTTAACCTGATCAACAAGATCACAACTCAAATCCATCACCACGTCACCCGACCGGTGACATCACGATCCTCGATCGTCACACTGCCCTATGTCCATAACATTACAATCCAGATCCACCTAGGATCCACACATGCTCACGTAGCTAGCAATCCACCTGAAATCTGATCGTAGGGTCTTTCACCCTCTTTTAATCCTTCGTCAAATTTCCCTTGGTGGAAAGATGACCTCGATTTTCACCACCCAAATCCAGAATTAAACACAACTCCTTGTGTCCAATTACCCAAAGCTAATCATGGGTCCATCAACCAATACACACTCAATGTACTGGTAACCACAATCAACGTCTGTCAGGGTAGGAAATAAGAGGTCACCCCCAATGAATTCAGAATACCAATCACTAATGCGGAAACGAGCACTCCTCTCGTCTCCTCAATCACAACTCTCCTCGAATCTGAAGTTCCAACCACGTTGGAAACAGACATGCTCCCAACGAGGTGTCAAGTCCAACCACTAGACTTCCCACATCCTCAACTCACTTGGACAACCACGTATCCGCAATCAATCCATTACTCAGACCTCAAGTTCGTTCATAACCGTTTACGTACATCCGGAAGGATGTCATTCGTGACTATCTCATTCTCATATCTCAACCTTTACAGGTTCAACACTCGGTTCTCCAAGTTATTCACCATCACAACATCCCACATTTATACCACCAATGGTTTTCCTCGGCTTTTCCAATTTCAATAATTTCCTTGTACTTTCTGGGAATATTAGAAACATACAATCACACCAATCTCGGAGTTGCCAACAACTCCCCAAATCCACTAATTCTCATGACGTAGGGGACGTCATGCCAAGATTCCTCATGTCTCAATCATACCTTTTTAACCACTCATCACTTGTCATCTCATCATTGTTGGGACTTGTCCCAACACATCACAATCTCCACTGGATCCCATCCAGTCCATCACTCAACCACTACTGAATCTCAAATACCGAACATATGTCCATCATGACGGAGTCACATCCCAACGCGTGGCTCATCGTCATCGCAATCACCGACACCAGCACCAGCGCTAGTACTAGCACCAACGCATTATCATCAACACTAGTATCAGCACAATGGCATCCATACTAGCATCAGCACTAAAGTACCAACATCAGCACCAGCACACAAACATCCACACTAGCACACAGTGTGCAAATCTGACAACCCTGGATCTCCTCTCATACCGAGCGATGATCCTGTACCTCTACTCGTACCCTAGAACTATGGGTACCACCATTCTGACAATCCACATCAGGATAATGAATGTTCCCTGAACGTCCCCTGAGTCTCAACTACGTCAACCACATCAAATACCATCGATAGCCAGTTATCTCCACACGAGTACCGAACAACAGTCATCGCTAACGAGATTCGTATCCACACATCACACTATTACCCGATCCAACTCAGGATTCCATATCTTATCTCATAACCGTATCCGTGGATCGAATCCCATAGTCCTGACTAGACTCACTAGAGTCAACCACATGGTCATCCATGACCTCAGCAGCTCTTCGCCGCACAAGTTCTCATCCACTAATCACAACTAAGGTTCACCTTTTCAATCCATCATATACTAGGGTTCCACATTCACACCCTATGGTTCCTCTAAACCCAACTGCTCTCTGCAATAACATCCACAATCGGACCGGCCCCGCGGTCCTGACATCGTATAAACGTCAAATCCAATCCTACCATCAACTCAACGTGGGTTCCACCACTAAGGTCATCGACTAACTCCGATGTACCAACATCCCTCACACTAGCAATCACCACCAGGGTTCACACTTAAGACCATTGCTCAACTGAGGTTCACATTTCCAAATCACTACTCAAATGGGGTTCCTCGAACCCAACTGCGCCCAGCAGCACAACAATCTAATATCACATGACCGAACCGACGGTCCGACATTACCAGTTCATCACAAACAACCCCACTTGGGTCAAATCACATTAACGCACGGCGTATCGGGCCAATCATACTCTATCCACTATTTAAACCCAAAAACTATCTATCAGGTTGATAACGAACTGTAGTCCAAAGAGACATCACACCCTCGACCTACGCGCACAAAAAGAGCAAACCTACTCTGATACCATGTTGACACGACCCATCCTAATCCCCCCGGGATTACCGTGGAATGTTCCATGCTCCCGTCTGATACGAAGTATCAGACAAGGGATAACCTGATGCCACTGCCCAAACGGGGCTTCCAGAGTGCCCAAGGATCGATGGAGGAGGCGTGCGATGTCCCAGTCTCTGCTGCAGTCGCATCCATGATCAACCTGAAGGGCACTAAAACCAATAAAAGTTGTGAGTGGACGAAATTGAACAAGTTCATAAACACATTCATAAAGACATTTATGCCCTTAATTAAAACGTATGCATGCATCGAAAACCAGTAACCAAAACATTTGTTCAACCAAGCCATCAGGGCCTTTGACCAAAACCGTAAACATAAATTCAACCGAAAAACTGTAGAATACCAAATCCGTGAATACAAAACCAAGTGGGCCACCGCCCAAATCCATAAACATAAATTCAACCGAAAAACCATTTCATAGATCCATTAGTTCATATTTACCACATTACCATCTCCGGCATCCCAGATGCCTAGCGTCCCAGATGCTTGACGTCCCAGACGTCATATCTCAAGGTATAATAATAAGCAACGCGTGCTGCCCGGGGTCTCTCCGGGTCAATATCTCTGACATCCCAGATGTCTGACATACCAGACGTCTAATCATAGCAATCATGCTCCTGAGTCACTATACGGTCTGGTAGCTCCATACAATGACCCCTCGCATGCAATGGACCGTGACTTCCCCAGTTTCCCAGACACCTGGAGGAGACCATCACATATTCTCGTATCAAGATGGTATATGGAACAGTTTTATCAAATCATTTCACAACATTCAATGTGCCCTGCCCGAAATCTCCATAAAACATCTCAATTCCATTTAGGGACCCCGACCCGAAATCACAATTATAAAACATAGGGTCCCAGACCAGAAATCACATTTATAACCCAATTGGGTCTCATGTCCGATTCTGTAAACCACTGGGCCCACGGTCCGAATTCGTAAATCAACCAAGCCCCTGGCCCGATTTGGTAAATCAACTGGGCCCTTGGCCCGATAGTATAACTAAAATGGGTCTCAGCCCGATTTCGTAAACAATTGGGCCCCTGGCCCGATTTCATCAAGCAACTGGGCCCTCGGCCCAATTACGTAATTCAAATGGACTCCAAGTCCGAGGTTTCCAAAACAATTGGGCCTCATGCCCGAGTTCATCTTTCTAATTTCAAAACCATTTCATCACATTATTCATGAAACCATAAGAACGTAAAACCACAATAAAATCATCAGTCTCGATATACGTGCAATACCCAATGCATCTCGAAATACGTGAAACATACGCAAAATCAATAATCACAACCATCATCATAGAAATCACGTATATAAAACATATAACACAGTTAAGCATGCATAGGATTTAGAAAACCAAAGTCCACTCACAGACCGTCCTACAATGCGCCTCGATACGCGTGCCATAGGCCATCCCGGGCTATACCACTATCACCGGGACTTCCAAACTTGTCCAAATTACATTAAAAGGTCTCTAACCTCTTCATTAACCTTCTATTAAAGTCCCGTAATTTTTCCGAATTTTTAACTATTTTTAAACTCGATGCAAAACCTTCGGACGTCTCGAACAATATCGAAACGGTGTCCAATAGACACGAAACCAATCCCAAAATGTTCGTTACATCGAATAGATTAAAAGTCACGTTGGAAGTTTCCACAAAATACCCTCCAAGCGCCCTCACGCGCCGCCCAAAGGGGCTGCGTGTGAAGCCCACGCCTGGTGAATAGTGTCATTGTCTTCCTATAGTGAACCGGGTTCACTGGTTCGAACCGGTTTAGCCGAACCGCTGAACCGAACCGCCCGGTTCTCAGTCATTCCTCAACTAATTTCTATGGGGTTTCCACCTACATGATCGTCTAAGTCTAACTAAGAGATTTATCAAATCAAAAACAAGAAAACACGTTTGGATTCAAACCTCTAAACTCAAACCCGAAGCCCAGAATTTTCAAGCCTTCTCCCCGTCGATCCAGACCACTTCAAGCTTCGAATTCACGTCCACTGGGTCTGTTTATGTCCCTAGGTCTCATAAGAATCAAGAAGGAGCTCAAAACTCAACTAAAGGTCGACTTTCAAAACTTGGACATAACTAGCTCTCGGGTTAACTCACCTGCCGTGAACCACCGTGATCGCCGCCGTCATTCTTGCCGCCTCCCGTCTTCCCTCAGCCCTCACCAACTTAGTCTCTCACACACAAACACAGAGGAGATGGGTGATGAGCTGGTGTGTATGTTCGATAGAGTCGTGTGTGTGTGTTTCGGGTAGGAAAATATAACAGAATGAAAGAGAGAGATGATGTACTAGATGAGAGGGATGGAGGGTGCAGATTCAATCTTGGAAATGAGATCAACGGTGTAGATGCAATCTGTGGGTTTAGATGGATGGCTGAGATTAAAAGGAGGAATAAAATCATATTTAATTATTTAGTGGAGGCATGATCTAGATTTTAGGGAGTGTGGGGATGAGTGACACTTCTCACTCATCTAAGGGTCCAGATTCATCGATCACTATTCACTAATTTTAATATTATTTTAATCGAAACCTCGGTTCGTTCGTTTAACCGATCTCAATCCGGTGACCATAACTTTCCCGTTCGATGTCCGATTTTGGCGTGCCGCCTATCTACGTATTCGTATCGACTCGATCTACGTAATGACCCTTGGCCCTCTTCCATTGGACCTCCATGGTCAAAAGTCAACATTTGACCCCTTTTAAATCAAATTACCAAAATACCCCTCGACTTCCGAACGTCATAACTTCTTCCTCGAACGTCGGAATCGAACGTGCCACCTGTCTATGAACTCGTGACATCCTGAACTACGTCTTGGTCATTGGTCAAATTCCGTTTGACCGCCCGATCAAAAAGTCAACATTTTGTCCATTCCAAAGGCAAAACGGTCATTTTGCACATTTCATCCGATTTCACTCAACTAATCCCAGATTAGTCATTCTAAACCATAATTAATTAATATCTAATCACGATACTCGGGACGGGTCATTACAAATAAACCATATGCACTCCAGGCATCTCAAATCAATGTTCATAAAACTTATAAAAAATTTATACATGCATCATATTTAGAAAGCAAGTGTCCACTCACAGACCGTATAAGTTGCACGCTTGCAAGCTGCGCCGTAAGCCACTCAGGGCTATATTGAACTCTCCAGGTTGTCCAGACCTATCCAAAACACACTTAAAGATCACTACCAACCTAGAAAAGTCCTAATAAAAAATACTCAACTCTCCCGAAATAGTCAACGTGTCACAGACACGCTTCCTTAGGCTAAAAACCTCAATTTGACCAACCTAACGATCTCCGATCGACCTGAAACCATTACCATTAGATTCAGAACTTTCAATTCTTTCGAATGGTACCAGTCTCACCTAAAAAAATGTACCCCCACACCCCCATGTGTGGGTCAAAGTTCCCAATCAACTTTGGTCAAACTCAAAGATTACGTTAGCAGTTAACGGTTGACGGCAATCTGACGTCATGCTGACGTCATCCTGATAGGTCAAACAAGTGTCACGTGTCAGCCTCTAATTGGTCCACGTGTCTGATACTTGTCAATGCTGACTGGACCTAATAACTACCACATGGCAGCTCCCTATTGGCCTCGTGGCCTGACACCTCTAACAAATGATGACATCATCTACTGACGTCGTCATCGTCAACCTCTATCCGGGTTGACCCGGTTGACTGTAATGGGTCACCCAGACCCGCGACCTAATCGGGTCGAAAAAGGGCCAAAAGGCAACCAAATCAATCCGTTTTTTCTCCTATCGGCTCGTCCTGCTCCCATGAATCGATCTAGGACCTTAAAACCAGAAGAAAAAGGCTATATTTTTACCTCCCAAGCTTAAAAAGTGGCAGCCACCTACAACCATCCTTCTTGGCCTGTCCAGCAGTCCACCGTCCATGATTTTGGTCCGCAAACCATCGTATAGACACCAGAGCGGTCCTATGTTATTCCTCGCCATCTCCAATCTCTCACTCACATTTAATCTCTCTCTCTGGTCTCAGCTGAAGGTGATGGTAGAGGTGGGTTGTGTGGGTTTCGGGTGTGAAGGAACAAAGAAGATAAAGAAATAATATCCCAAATAATTGAGGTATGGGCCAATCAGATGAGGGACTTGTCTCACACATCAATTGGTCCACCCAGATTTTCAACCCAATCCAAAACATCCATTTGTACACTTTCCTTGTAAATGTGAATAGTTCTTGATTTACGTAATGTCCGATTTCAACATGCCACCTGTCTACATACTCGTAACATCCCAATCTACGTAAGTGTCCTCAATCCTCGTGCATTTGACCTCTCCGGTCAAAATTCAAATTTTTACCCTCTTCTAGGGGCAAAATCATCATTTTACACCGACCGTCCTAAAAATCCCAATTAGTCAAGGATTTTCTCAATTAATTCTTAATTAATCCTATAAACTCGGGATGGGTTGTTACAATCTTCCCCCCTTAAAGAATTTCGTCCTGAAAATTAAAACTAACACAGATCCATATACAAATTGTGGAAATCCAATCCTGCCCTCACAAAACAAGTTCAAGTCTCAAAAATCAAGTCTCGAACGAGGCATCCATACACGTCCAACTCACCAATCAACTGATACCAAACTGATAGAAATTTGGCAGGTCAACTTACAGTCCTTCTCGACCGAAAAATCAGGGCGACAATCCAATTATACCAAGATTACATACCAAGCTGACATCCTTCAGCTTTCAGCCTGATGGTTCTTCTCAGTTAACAACCTAAGCTGACATCCTGCTCTCATGGGGAGATCTCAAATCTCAAATCTCAAATCCTCAGCCTCATTAGACTGTCTCCCGCCATCATACTCACTCACGACGCACCGTCGTGACCTATCGGGACTCACTGCTCATTTACCACTACTCGAGTCACCAACAAAAACCTTAACTCACTCTAGAGTCCTACTAGGGTACCTTGTCTCACTCAGCGTCTACGTTGTGCTTCTAACTCGAGAAAAGTCTCAAATTGTAACCTCAATCGTTTCATTGCTACCAAACTGACATCTCACTCATACTAAGTGTATTTAGACCCCATCGAATACTTGCCCTAGCATGGATAACACAACTCAAACCCTAGGGTTCTTCTGGCCAACCACGGCTCTAAGCTCTAGCTCATACAATCATTGAACCCTCACAAGATCCCTCTTCTCACCAGCACAATACTCGATGTCCAGTCCACGTTTTCAATGAACCAACAATATCGAAACTAATATGATTACCAAAACGTCCATAACTACTGTCCAATGTGAGTTGGGCACAGGTGTACACAACACACAACTACAATGCACCACTCATGCTTGCTCAAGAATTTTACTCACGCACCACGTAGTACGAACGAACAATCACAAGCCAAATCACGCACCATAACAACCACGGATTTAGTCTGTCCACTACAGGGTTACCAACCCAATCATGCTTCAATTCTGGAGTACTAACTCATGTCCACCAAAACGTACCAATCCCAAACCCACAACTCTCTAGAGGCGATAACGAACCTGCCAAAATCTTACTCGAGGCATCGGCTATTCATATTTTCCTAAATGATACTCAAAGTATCGTCTCATTTACCACTGGATAACCTTTACCCAATAGTTAAAACATTCATTCTATCTTAGTGAATCCAAACTCCATCGTCCTGATTAGCCAACGCCAATTTCAAACTCTCTAGATTCACAACCGACTCGATCCTTTCGATCGTCGCGACCCAAACTCGTAAGCCATAGGACTTGCCACCACTTACTCTATGGATTGCAGATTTCTTTCACGTAGCCCATGATCATATCCCACTTTAGGATAGTCAAAGACAATGACATCAAAATTCATCCTTCGTTAGTGTAAATACCAATCCAACTACACTCACCAACGACAGGTAACAGCAAACAACGTCTCCTCCTCGACTCATTCAAATTGATCCATTGCATGTCCTGACATCCTTGCACCACAAAAAATTGCAAATATGGAAGAAGAAAATGATGAGTCTACTTCACCAACCAATAATATATGTTGATAACTACTGTTGTGATTCTTCCACGATCGGATTACTCCTTACTTCAGCCCAACCTTAGTCAACTTATACTTCCAAGAGTGATGAAAAGTTCACTGGAGAAGGAAGTATATATATATATATATATATATATATATTTACTAGCAGTCTTGTCAAAACCAACTCCTGAAGTTACATCGAAAAGAACATTGGGTCTCCTAACAGTGACACTCCAAGTCCACTAATTGCTACCATCGGATTCTCAAGTCCTCAACCCACTCGGACATCAATCCATGTGTAATGGAATCCATCCAACTCAAAGTCAAACCTTTCATGCCTTTCATTATATCGTTTATGCACATCCAGTGGGTAGGGATATAACCAATTGATTCTCATGTCCCAACTTAAAGGGATCAACTCTTGCACCCGACACTCGTGTACACTTAACAAGGCAAGATAAAACACCTGTCTCAACCACTAAGGAACCTATCACCAAACCAGATATCTCGTACCTTAGGTTTACAGGAGATACTCCAATTCACTGAGTCCTTCAGGATCCCTTCTATCCTTGCTCAATGGCTACTGTACTTAGCCATCTGCCACTTCAAGTCTTAGTGCTAATGCTAACTATCGTCTAAGCTCCCTAAGTTCACGAATCGCCATGACGCCTCTGTGTCGTCCAAAACCACTCAATCACTGCTGGCTTCCATCCAACTCACCTCAATCATCTTCGTTGGGTTTCCCCCTAATCCCCACTCAGTGGAGATGATGTGGCATCCTGACACAATTCCTACCGTGTTCATCGTCTACCTAATATTCCATAACTGTCACTCGAGTCTTACTCCCAAGTCTCGACACGACCCAACGAATCCTCATTGTCTGGCCTCCCTCAATACTCACAATCTCTGCCCAGTGTTGTGCAAAACCACGTGAGAAACGTTCCTAGAACATTGTCCAAAGCTCACCAGTCTCAACCTCAACCCTCGATATCAATGTTTGACGCAACCTCGTGCAGACTAAACCAAGTAAACACTCCACTATCGAGACTTTGAGTACGAAGTCCATACTAACCGGACCCTGTCCGACCCATAGGTAATACTCTCATGGTAACTTGTCCAACCTGTCTCAACTAGAGTTGTCCACGACCTCAGCTGCTAGGGAGCACAACCAACCTAACCGTCCAACGGTCTCAACTCTAGAAGTCGTCACATCCAGCCTTCTTCGGGGTCTAATCTCACTGAATCACTGCATACCATGCTAAACGTAACCTTGCCCGAGGTTTGTTCCCACTAAATTCTCTAACTCGTACCTTAACTATCAGGTTGATGACGAGCTGTTTCCTCATAGAGACATCACATCCGGCACCTGCGTAACATTCCAAGAGCAACCCAGTGCTCTGATACCAAGCTGACACGACCCATCCAAAGCCTTCCTAGATTAACGCGGGATGTGCAATGCTCCCTAAAACTTGGAGTTCATTGTCAGACGAAAATAGGACTGTGCACGTTTATCAAAGAGGTTCTAGAAAGGGTCTTGTCCTTTTAAATGATTGTAATTGTTCTTAGCCTTCATTTACACATGTCGCCACCCATTTTAAAATCTTGGCACCATTACGCTATCACGCTCATGATACTCTTATAAGAAGATAGATGTTATTCTTTGATGGTTTCATTTGTTGTTTGAGGGCTTTCTGTTGCCGGGGTGCATGGTTTGTATAAAAAAAAGGAGACGTATCTCATACATTTAACGCGAGATGTGCCATGCTCCTGTCTGACACCCTGTGTCAGACTAGGGATACACCAAACCCTCTCGAGGTTTCCAGAGTACGCTAGGATCTGTGGCGACATGTGATGTCTCGGTCTCTACTACATCCCGCATCCGCGATCAACCTGAAGGATATTAAAACAGTAAAAGTTATGAGTGGACAAAATTAAACGATTTATAAAAAATATTTTCGAAAATACATTTATACCCTTCACTGAAAAGCATGCATGCATTAGAAAAAAAATTTCTAACATCCACTTTCCTTAAACCAAATCATAAGGCTTTTCAAATCAATACACAGTGAAAATATTTATCAATCAAAGCCATTTCCTCAGTAGGGTCTCAGCCCAAAACCAAACATGTGGGGTTTCAACCCAAATTTGTAAAATATAGTATAACCAATCCTCGACATCCCAGATGTCTGACATACCTGATGTCTAAACAATAATGTCACGGTCTCTAAGGCTATGCATGCCACTGGGGGTCTCAAGTACGAGTCATTCCCTTGGATCCACCAGTGTTCGGGGTGACATCATAATGATGTACCTTCCCTGAATCACTGTCCGGCGTAACATCTAGCAATCCTAATCCTGAGCCTCTCCTCGTCGGAGCAAGGAGCAACCCCTCTCAAGCAATGTTCGCACTCCTAGTCTTGAGCTTCTCCTCAGAGTGGCCCCTCCCAAGAAATGCACTGTGACTACTCCAGGATACTACGAGACGTCTGGAGGAGACAATCCGCTCATAAGGGTGAGATAAGTAAAACATTGAAAATCATGCCAAACCATTTATACCTAAAATCTACTTTTAAAACTTTCAAAAAATGCGGATTCCTCGAATCCAATCCAATCCAATCCAAATCTCTTAGGGTCTCAAGCGCAAATCCAAATCTCAGTGTAGTTATCCTTTGTCTGACAGGTGCTAAAGGGTAGTTACGGGACTTGAGTTGACTTTTCAGACGGGAGCAGGCACCGTTATCAAAGTCCAGTTGGGACGGGTCCTGTCAAATAGGTGGATTGTAAGACCCGGTCTTGGAAGCAAGAACGGTGAGTAAGACCCGTGAGCTTGAGAAACAAGAACGGTGAGCAAGACCCGTGAGCTTGGAAAGGTGAGATCGGTGAACGATCCCACATCGCATTCCTAGGTCCTCCTCTTGATCACCCCTGAATGTCGTGCCACCGCCTGGAGGGTCACCAAAAATAAAGGTGTGAGTGGACAAAAATAATATCGTTTAAAACGCATTTCAAAATAATCCATTTACCCTCCAGTTTATCAAACCATGCATGCATAGGGTAAAATATATGAATGACAATCACCGGCTTTCCAGCCAAATCACATGAAACATATCAAATCACGGCTCTCAAGCCAACACATGGAAAAACGTAATCACCTAGCCACACAGACCAGAAACCCGTACTCAATACCAGTACGTAATCACAATCAACATCAAAAAGCACTACCCACAAGTGCACAATCAATCAATCCACACTATTCACAAGTGCACCAACAATCACATAATCACATCCGCACTACGCGTAGGCCAATATCCAGCCACACTCTCGGGATCAGACACCGCTGGGCTCAACCCTCGGGCTCAGTCACATCTGGGCAAACACATCCCTAGGCTCAGACACATCCGAGTGGTACATCCAGGCTCAGTCGCATCCTAGAAGCTGGCTTACCATAATAACTCACAATCATACCATCATATCCCCCAAGCTCCTGTCGACTAGGTGATCCCCTAGCTCCGACCGTCTGAGTATTCACAATCACAATGAAAACCATTCTGGGATTACATCCCAAAACATTTCAATCAAGTCCTTGACTTTAAACCAAGTCAAAATCATTCCCGACCGGGTCTCAAGCCCAAATACCATTTACACGTAAATTCGTAAATCTCATTTGAAACCATTAAAATAATTCAGAAATCATCCTTGACTCAACAATTATGTCAAAATATCCATTTTGAAACCATTTTGACTCCGGGCCTAGCCCAAAACATCATTTGCACCTTTGTCGTAAAACGTGCCCAAATACAGATTAAAATAATCATTAAATCACAAATAATCATGGCACATCATCAAGACATCATTGCAATTCAAATCATGCAATCAATCCTGTAAAACATTTAACTATGCATGCATAACGGTTTATAAAACAAACGTCCACTCACACACCGTCCAAACCGCTCGCTTTTCAAGCTGCACGCATTTCCGTAATTTTTGAAAATTTCAAATCTTGTCAAACAACATCATTATGGGTCACTAATGAATCCAATAATAGTATATTAATTTCCCACAATTTTTCGGGAATTAAATATTAATTGAAAACATAACATAATCCTTCGGACCCTCGAAACACTCTCGAGACAGTGTCCGATTGACTCGAAACCAATGCCAAAATGTTCGTTATATTGATTACATAAAAAAGTACGTTGAACACTTCCCCAGAAAGGCAACCACGCACCTTCACACGCCGATTACACTAGCTGCGCGTGGACTCAAACGCCGATGAACAGTACCACTACTGTTCATCGTCCCAGCCCGAAAGCCTGGTAAACGGGTCTGCAACCCGTGGTGGAACCCGAACCGTTCTCGGTCAATTCGACCCCAATTTCTTCATTTCTTTCACTTATTTTCATCCATTCATTCTTAATTAAGGATCTGTATGCTCAATTTCATGAAGTTAGTCCTCAAATCATTCGACTCGAAATGAATACCCGACGGGTTCTTAATCGGTTTCCACCCAATTCCAAGCTGTTTCCTTCAATTAATTACATAGGGAGTATCGTATATCCATTCTAAACATAAATTCAAGTTCAATTTGAGTTCATCTTACCTTTAATTATTCGAACTCAGCCATGGAATTTCATAACTGTCACCAATCGTGTTCTTGCTCATTTCTGAGTCAATTCTCCTCAAATTTGAGCTGAAAACACTCCAATGGATCCCAGAAGACTCACTTGAATCTCAATTTGAATCACTACAGTCTCATTCTTCAATTTCGAATTTTGGACGATTAAAGCTTCCACGAGTTTGGGTCTTCGGATTTAGGGACCTATCTTCCTCAATTCTCCCCTACTTCTCACTCGTTTTTCCCTGTAGATTTATCTCACCGTCTAAGGTTTTATCCTTGGCCTCATCTATTAATCAATTGATCAATTTTAAACAAATGGATTGGGCGGTTTGTTGTTGTCTTTGTTATTATTCAAACACGAAACACACAAACAGGCCACCAATCCTCCAACTACAGTGACATGTGTCACCTACTGGACTAAATGAGTCACTAATGGGTGATTCATCTATTATCCTAGTCAAATTACTATTTTACCCTTCTATACACAAATGACCAAAATGCCCCCATCATTCCTCAATCCATAACTTTTTCATCCGGACTCTGATTGACGCATGCCGCCTGTCTACGGATTCAGCGTCCCGAGACCTATCCAACGGTCCTTTCGGAAAGTCTAAAAAAAAAATCAACTTTCGGCCCTTATAACCAGGGGCAAAATCGTCATTTTCCTCAAATTTTCCAAAATTTTCCTTTCTCGAATTTCTGAGGCGTTACAAGCAATCAACGGTCAAAGTCAACGGCTGACGTCACGCTGACATCAGCCTGATAGGTTTTACACCTGTCAGTGCTAACTGGACCTGAAAATTGCAACATGGCAGCTCCCTATTGGCCACGTGGCCTAACACCTCTGACAGATGATGACGTCACCTGTTGATGTCGTCATCTTTAATCTCCAGCCAGTTCGACGCGGTTGACTGTAATGGGTCACACAGACCCTCGACCCGACCTGGCCGTAACTTAGCCAAAACTCAATCAAATATATCCGTTTTTGTTACTGTCGACTCGTCATAATCCCAGGAATCGATCTAGGGCCTTAAAACGAGACGAAAATGGTATATTTTTACCTCCCAAGCTTGAACAGTCATGACCACCTGCAACTGTCCTTCTTGGGCTGTCTAGTCATCCACCGTCCATGGGCTTGGTCCTCAAACCATTGTACTGACAATAGGAGCACAACCCAAATGTTAGAAACCTTCCCAAACGTCCAAAAATCGAAATCCAAATTTCAAGGTCCAAAATGGTTTTGGGTTACCTGGGTTTCGTAGGTTCCTTCGTCGTTCATGGCGGTCCTGTCTCGTTCCTCGCTGTATCCAGTTTGTCACTCACCCTCAATCTCTTTCTCTCTCTGCTCTCAACTGAAGGTGATGGTAGGGGTGGGTGGGGTGGGTTTTGAGTGTGAAGGAACAAAGAAGATGAAGAAATAATATCCCAACCATTTGTACACTTTCCTCATAAAACATGAATAGTTTTCGATTCCTTTCGTGAACCATAACTTTCCCGTCGAACGTCCGTTTTCGACATCCCGATATATATAATGGTCCTCGATCCTCGTGTATTTGACCTTCCAGCTCAAAATTTAACTTTGGACCCATTTTTAGGGGTAAAATCGTCATATTACACCGACCGTCCGAAAAATCCCAATTAGTCGAGGATTTCTCAATTAATCCTTAATTAATTCCATAAACTCAAGGTGAGTTGTTACAGGCAATGACTCGTGTCGTGTCCGGTTCGTGCCATGTCATGAACTCTATTTTACCCATATCTGCCCAACCCGTGTCGGGTTCGTACCGTGTCATGAACTCTATTTTACCCATATATGGCCAACTAGAACCCGACCTGTTTAATAATCGCGTCAAGGATGTCTAACCCGTACTCGACCTGTTAATGACCGAGGTAACCTGTGTAACCCGTATAACCCATTTAATAAACAAGTCGTACTGGAAACCCAATTAACCTATGACCCATTTGACTCATTTAACCTATTTAACATGTTTACACTGTTTAAACTTTAAGATTTAATAGGTATTTACATAGGTAAATGGGTAGATATATAGGTTAGTAATGACACATTTATTAAACGGGTCAATATATAGGTGTAACGCCCCGGAAATTCGGAAAATGTAATTTTGTAAATTAATCAATAAAATGACGTTTTTACCCCTGTGATTTGTATTGTCAATTTGTTGACCTTTTGATTGGAGGGTCGAACGGACGTTGACTGATGACCGTGACGTAGTTCAGGACGTCACGAGTTCATAGACAGGTGGCACGTCCGATTCGGACGTCCAGGGGAAAAGTTATGACGTTTGGAAGTCTAGGGGCATTATCGTAATTTGGACGATTTGGGGGAAAATGTTGACTTTTTGAAATACAATTGATTTTCACATGTCTCGAAGACCGTTAGGTTCGTCTCGAAGACCGTTAGGTTCGTCTCGATGCCCCGAGTACAACGACAGGCCGCACGCGTGAAACGGACATTGGGTGACCAAGTTACGGGTCATGGAAGATGAGGGGCAATTTGGTAAATTGTCAACTGAGGGGCAATTTGGTCTTTTTCACCACGGTTTACTATAGCAGCCGTGGGAGACAGTTGCTGCACCGTCGTGTGTGGTGGTTTTGCACGATCCAATTGTTTAAACCATAGTGGACTGAACGGTGGGAATTGTTTATGGAATTTGAGGTATTGGAAGCATCCCATCGTGGCTGAGCAGAGCTTCAGTGCACGGGTAGTTTTAAAAATGGCC
The DNA here is from genome assembly GCA_032719365.1 of Prinsepia uniflora. Lineage (NCBI taxonomy): Eukaryota > Viridiplantae > Streptophyta > Magnoliopsida > Rosales > Rosaceae > Prinsepia > Prinsepia uniflora. Next base: position 30,871,983 of record CM064872.1, on the reverse strand, counting down.
ATGGGCTCTGTGTGCGGGAAACATTTTCCAGAGAGATTCAGTTGATTCCCACGGGTTGTCTTCCATTCTGGGGGGTTTAGCTGAGTGTCACTGAGTCTAGAAACTCATTTCGATCACTTTGGTAGTCTGAGAGAGAGTTGAGAGTGAGAGGTCTGAGACGGGGAAGGAAAAACCAGTTGGAGGGAAAAATTCGAAGGTTGGGTTTTGAGGCGAGTTGAACCAAACTGAGGGTGGAATTAGTCTTCTGGGATCCTTGCTAACACGACCGTACAAGAATTGAAGAGGAATGATCACGGTTTGCCCAAGAACCTGAGTTCCAGTTTCAGAGAAAATACAGTGTTGAGGACGACGACTTCCAGGTGAGTTTTAGGTCAATTGATTGAATGTTTTGGTTCGTCTAGGTCCCCTTAAGCTACTTTCTGAGTTAATTTGGGAATGGGTTCGATTTGGGTGAGTTGTGGACTTCGACCCGATTTGAGGTTCGAGTTTAGATTGGTCGATAGGGTCCAAGTCGAGGTTAATAATCGACATAGAACTGAAATTAAAAGGTTATAGAAGAAGTTAGGATAAAAACGAGAGCAATTGATTGCGAATTGAGGGTTAACTGGTCGGGTTGAGCCGCGGGTAACAAACCCGTTTAGCAGGCTAGTCGGGTAGAAGAGACGACACTGTAGCTGGGCGCGTGGCCTTCACGCGCAGCCACTTTGGGCGGCGCGTGACGGCCTGTGTAAGGTCATTTTCGATTACGGTCAACATGAAACTTATTCCTTTCAGTCTAATTAAAATTTTACCTTTAGGGTTTGAGTCGATCGGGAGTCGTTCGGGATAATTTCGAGGGTTCGGAAGATTTAGTCCTTAAGTTTAATTACGCGGAAAAATCCGGAAAAATTAGGGAAAATCTTATGAGTTATTTGGGGATGATTGTAACCCTCCTTGTACGTTTTTACAGGCCCGAACATTTCCGAAGCTACTGAGGAGCGCACGGGGCGCGATTGATGCGTCCTAAAACCGTGAGTGGACTTTAGATTTCCAAATTGTGCATGCATGACTATTTTACTTATTTATCTTGTGTTTTCACTTATGATTTTATATTGATAAATATGATATTTCGGTTCTATGTGATTTCACGCTTTTCGAGATAATTATCGTATGTCACGCATTTCGAGGTTACAGTTTTCTCCTATGCATGAATGATGTTTTGATGAAGTATTGGATATGATTATGCATGTCACGTATTTATGATGTTTTGATTATATTTGTGAAGTGGTTTTCGGGAATTTCATGTTTTGGAATTTGCATGTGAATTTAGTCCTATTTTGACAAGTTATGATTTCAGAATGATTTTTTTGGAAAACGGACCATGATTAATTATGTTTATAATGGTTTTGGGTTTAAAGACCCTGTTGATTATTGGATCTGGTTTTGGGTTTAAAGACCCGGTTAATTGATGACGGGGCGGGCCCGTAAATTTGGATTTAAAGACCCGGATTGAGTTTAAAGACTCGGGAGTTTAAAGACTCGGTTATTGTGATACCCCCGAGGCCTATTGATTATGTTTTGAGTTTAAAGACTCGTTGATATCCCGGGAAGGCCTGATATTGAGTTTAAAAACTCGGATGGATCCAACGGTTTAATTGTGATTATTGATTCACTTTTTACTTGATTTCCATAATTGATGTTTCAAAATGACGGTTTCTGGATTTTGGTAATATTATATTATTTTTACATGAGTTATGACGGTTTTCCTATAACGTGTTACATGTGTTTCGGAAAAAGGGATTTCGAATGTTTGATAGGAGATTTTCGAATATCTGGTTATGCATGCGTGTTATAAAACTGGAGGGCAAACCCCGATTTCCTTAAACTGTTTCCTGCAAACTTTTGTTTCGGTCCACTCACACTTTGTTGTTTTAACTACCCTCCAGGTCGTGGTACAAGTTCGGGGGCTAGCGCTGAGGCAGAGGAAGAGGCATAAAGTTTTCCGTTGCGGAGTAGTTAGTTCACAGAGTAGGATTTGTTCTTTAACTTGTTTTGTAATATTATTGCTCTGTGAAACTGTAGACTTGACGTCCAGTCAGTTGTATTCGTTTAATCTCCCTGGTCTTACAATGGGTGTGATGTAATATTATTTGGTTTTTCGGTCTTTTGGGTTCGATTGTTAGACGGGAGCAGGATGCTTCCCGACTATCGAGGCGATAATCGGGGTGGGTCCTGTCAATTGGTATCAGAGCATAGGTTTACGGTTCGGATCTGGCACTTGGGTGTGCCTTGATTATTGTACTAACTTATGCCTCTTTCAGAAAAGGACGATCGGGCATGCCTCCGCGACGTGAAACCTTCCACGACCTGATGATGGCGTCGCTAGAGATGCCGAGAGTGCTTCGATCGAGCGAGCCCAGCGTCTTGGGGCTACAGTGTTTAGTGGTGGAGCGGAACCCGAGGATGCGCACCGTTGGATTTCTCGGTTTGAGTGGATTTTTGTTGTGATGCACTGTCCTCCTGAGGAGCGAGTTGTGTTGGCCACCTTTCTGCTTGATGGATCTGCTTATGAGTGGTGGTATACTCTGGAGTTGTCGGGTTGGGATGCCCGTATAGTGACTTGGGAGACCTTTCGTGAACGGTTTTTGGATCAGTACTATCCCCGTTCATTCCGTGATTATAGGGAGACCGAGTTCTGCAACTCCAACAGGGGAGCATGTCAGTAGCAGAGTATGAACAAAAATTTCAGATGCTAGCCTGTTTTGCTCCTACCTTTGTGTCTACTGAGGCTGAGAAATGTCGTAGGTTCGAGCTTGGCCTACGAGGTGAGATACGGGCCATTATGACAGCCGAAGCTTTTACTACTCTCAGAGAGTTGTCTGATGCCGCAGTGCTGGTTGAGGCTAGTCTCCCGACACGTCCACAGTACTCTGGTGGTGGACAACGTCGAGAGCGTTCATATCCTGGATCGTATGGTCAGAAAGCCCCGAAGCAGGGACGTTATGGTGGAGCCTCATCTGCAGGCAATGATCGTTATGGTAGGCCTGGTCATTTTCAGAGTCTTGGATTCAAAGCGCCTAGGGCACAGATTGCTCCACAGGCGAGCGTGACTTCGGTTGTTTCCATAGGACGGCAGAGTGGTGGTTTTGCTCGAGATGCCTCCAGTGTTAGTTGTTACTTCTGTGGTGAGCGGGGCCACTATCGGAGGGAGTGTCCATCTTTGCCACAGGGTAGTGGCGCTGGTCGGGGTGCAGCAGAGTAGGGACGGAACACAGCTGCAGTTTCTGGAACTGGGAGTACTAGAGGAGGTGGTGCTGGAGCGACTAGTGGACTGAGGGGTGGGGGCCGTGGGCGAGCAGCTGGACCACAAGCCCGAGTGTTTGCGGTTACGCAGCAGGAAGCCAGGGCAGCACCTGGTGTTGTAATAGGTACACTCACGATCTTTGGACATGATATTTGTGCTTTAATTGATCCCGGAGCTACTCATTCGTTTATATCACGGGACTGTGAGTTGTTGGCGGGTAGAGAGGTGTCCACACTGGACTGTGACATGGGTGTGAGTACGCCCACAGGAGATGTATTTGTGGTAAATCAAGTGTTGCGGGAGTGTCCCGTAACGGTAGGCAACGTGGGTTTGGTAGCAAACTTGATACTCTTGGACTTGCATGACTTTGATGTCATTTTGGGAATGGATTGGTTGACGCTCCATCATGCTTCTATCGAATGTGTCGATAAGAAGGTTACTTTTCGGAGCCCAGGTATTAGAGCCGGATCCTGACCGGAAGTGTGCCAGTAAGGACGCTGGGCCCCAAGGGGGGTGGATTGTAAGACCCGTGAGCTTGAGAAGCAAGAACGGTGAGCAAGACCCGTGAGCTTGGAAAGGTAAGATCGGTGAACGATCCCACATCGATCGCGGAGGGAAAGGTGAAGTACCTTATATGTGTGGGCACGTATCTATCTAACACAAGGCCTTTTGGGAGCTCAGTGGCTTTAGGGGGGATTGGAACCCCAAAGTTAAGCGAGTTGAGGCTGGTGCATTCCCATAATGGGTGACCTATTGGGAAGTTGCACGTGAGCTCCCAAAAATAAAATCGTGAGGGCTGGGCCCAAAGCGGACAATATTGTGATAGATGGGTTGGGTCGTGACAGAATAACGACCCGGACATTCAAAAAAGGAAAATTTGGAAATTTTGAAGGAAAATGACGATTTTGCCTCTGGAATTGGGCGAAAAGTTGACTTTTAATTTGAGCGGTCAAACGGACTTTGACCGATGACTGTGACGTAGTTCGGGACGTCACGAGTTCATAGACAGGTGGCACGCCCAATTCCGACATTCGTGGAAAAAGTTATGACATGCGGAAGTTAAGGGTAATTTGGTAAATTGGTTAAAAACGGGCCATTTGTTGACTTTTTGATCGGGACATTATTTGGACTTTCCGGAAGTACCGTTGGATAGGTCTCGGGACGCTGAATCCGTAGATAGGCGGCATACGTCAATCGGAGTCCGAACGAAAAAGTTACGGGGTTGTGAAGTGTAGGGGCATTTTGGTCATTTGTGCCTTAAAGGGTAAAATGGTAATTTTGTTGTAGCAGGGATAATTGTACTAATTGATTAGCTGATTCAAGGGAGTTAGGCGTGGATTGACCATTTAGTGACACTTGTCACCATTTGTGAAGGATTAGTGGCTTGAATGCCTAACACAAACAAACGCACCCGCCCACCGTCCCGTGTTGAATTCGATCAAATTGATCGGTGAAGGAAGAAAAAAGAGACCACCTGAGATGAAAAGAGAACACTACAGAGAGGAACTACGTGAAAAACCGAAAAGAATGGAGTTATAAGGACCTAAAACCCCACTAAGAAACCCGAAAAGCCATGAAAGGATTTCAAAATCGATTTCGAATTTGTAGTTGTTTCTGAGTGAAATTGCCCTTACATTTAGCCTTCTGGGATTGCTACGAGTCGAACCAGATGAAGAATGAAGGAAATTGGGGTCAATTGGCTGTAGAACAGAGAGGATGCGGTTTCGGGATTTTCGAGTTTGAGTCGAGGAAATTGAGACATGGAACTGTGAAATTTATCAGGGGAATATGTTTATTAGGACTCCACGATGCTTCCCGATGCATCAATTGAAGGAAAACATGGAGAATTAATAAAGATTGGATGATGAACAGAAAACGGAGATGCTTCGATGTTCAACCGTGAATCGTAGGGATTCAGGTGAGGTTTGATGTTCTTGATTTCACATAACCTAAATTAAGACCCTAATGATACTGATAGATGATTGAATTGACGGAAATGAGGTCGAATTGGCAGAAATCCAGTCGGGTTGCATCACGGGCTAACCGGACCCATTTACCAAGTAAACGGGTTGGAACGACGACTGTTCATGGACACTGTTCACGGCGCGTGGCACCCACGTGCAGCCGCTTGCGAAGGCGTGTGGGGGCTCGTGAGGGGGAATTTCGAGGTACGGTCAACATGAAACTTGTCCTATTTAATGTAACGAATATTTTTGGTTTTGGTTGCGAGTCGATCGGACACCGTCTCGATCATGTTTTGAGGATCCGAAGGTTTATGTTACGTATTTAATTAATATTAAATTCCTGAAAAATTATGAGAAATTAGTGGGATGTAAATTGAGGTGTTAGTGACCATGAATAATGATCTTGGACAGGATTCGAGATTTCTAGAAATTGTCGAAAATTACGGAAACACGTGCAGCACGGGAAACGAGCAATTGGATGGTGTGTGAGTGGACGTTTGTTTTATAAACTGATATGCATGCATAGTTAAATGTTTTATATGATTTATAGCATGATTTGAATTGCAATGATTTGATATGATTATTTTGAGATTTAATGATTATTGTAATCGGTGCTTCGGGCACGTTTTTCGAGAAAATGAGAAATGACTGTTTTGGGCGAAGGCCCGGGAGTTGTGATTGGTTTTGACTTGGATTATGAATTGGGAAATTGATTTAATGGACTTATGATATTTTGGATATGGTTTTACAGATTTACGTGTATTGAATTATTTAACGATTTTACGGATTGACGAGAAATGAGATTTGGGCATGTGGCCCCGTGATAATGGTTTTGACATGGTTTTGATACTTGATTTGAAATAATGCTTTTGATTGTGTATTGATGTTTGATGACTCCAGATGTGTAATTCCTGGAGGGACTCCATATGCGTAATTCCTGGAGGGACCGGATGTGTAATTCTCGGTGAGGCTGGATGTGTAATTCCCAGCATTGGATGACGACTCTAGATGTGTAATTCCCAGAGGATCGTCGGATGTGTAATTCCCGAGTTATATGCTTCATTACATGGTGAACTGGTTTTATAAAATGATTTAAAGGATTCAAATGGTTTCAAAATGGATATTTTGATGAATCGATAAGTCAAGGATGATTTCTGGATTATTTTAATGATTTCATTGTGATTTCACGGATTTGCGTATAATGGATATTTGAGCCTGAAACTCTGTCGGGAATGCTTATGACTTGATTTGAGGTCATGGATATGATTGATATGGATTGTGATATGGATTGTGATGGTGATTGTGATTACGTCCTGGTATTGAGTACAAGTTCTGGTCTGTATGGCCAGGTGATTATGTGTTCGTATGTTTTGGCCTAAGAGCCGAGGTTTAACTTGTTATGTGGTTTGGCTGAAAAGCCAGTGTATGTGTTTCATCTGTTTTTCCCTACGCATGCAGGTTTGATAAACTGGAGGGTAAATGATGTCTTTTAAAATGTATTTTAACGAATATATTTTTGTCCACTCACACCTTTGTTTTGATGACCCTCCAGGCCGTGGCACAACGTTCGGGGCTGATCTCGAGGCGGAGGCATGAGCGGCAGTTATCCCTGGTCTGACAGGTGCTGAAGGGTACTTTCAGGATTTCAGTTGACTTGTCAGACGGGAGCAGGACCAGACACAGTTATCGAGGTCCAGTTGGGACAGGTCCTGTCACCAGGGTTACCGGAAACCATCTTTCAGGGAATACAGCGAGCAACTCATGTCGGAGTGATTTCGGCCCTGAAGGCAAGCAAGTTGTTGAGGAAAGGGTGCCAAGGAAAGGGTGCGTTATTAAAATCAGTTTTGGTTTCAATATCCCATTCCCAATCACCCTCGTCATCATAGATGTACTCAGCGATTGACTCCACAAAATCACTTTGAATTTGTTCTAATGCCCCAAGATCAATAAAAAAGCCATCAATCGCAATTGGCGAGATGATATTGTTGGTCTGTACTCCATTCACGTGTAGGGTTGAGACAGAGGAATCCACCTGGAAAACAATTTGGTCACCTTCTATTTCTACCTCTTCTTCATGATATCGGTCATCCAAATCCCAAATATTTATGTGATTGACCATCTGAGCTAGTTTCCAACCAGTATCATCTTTTGGATCATCCACAAAAAATACTTGTTTCACCATACAAGTCAGGATGGATGGATCACTCTTAAACCATCGAGTGTTTATGTTGACAAAGTTGGATAAATGATCTGATCTTTAATGACCCTCCTTGGAAGACTTGGGTTCGTATCAAACTAATGACCATTAAACAGGATGACTGTCTTGCAGTCCGTGTATTACACTTTAATCACACTTAACAATCTGTTATAGAATCGAGTATCATCATTTTACCCATCCCTTGGCTCAAAGACCCCACTGTTTTGTGTAGAAATTTTATCGTCTAGTTATGTGCACAAGAACTCAACTCCATTTATGTGACAACCACTGTAAGTTTCACCTCGAAATGGGCTGATGGCAAGTTACATTAATTCTGCATTGAAATTTGGCGATTGGTCATCTTTCCATTGTGTCATTTGTTAAGATATACACAAAATTTTAAGCTTTGAATTTCTAGACATTGACCATCGTCGTCGTTATGCAAGACCCTATTGAAGAAGTCTCAATATTCCAAAGGTATATTGCAAAAAGATGTTGGTAACTCCTGTGCAATTTACGCCTCCGCTATAGAGCTTTCAGGTTGTGTCTTGTTGTGAACATACCGCTTATATGTACCTAACATTCTGTAAGGAAACATACATTATGAATCAAAATTAAGAACATCAAGAAGGAAATAGTAGCAAAAAAATGAATTAGCCATATCTTTCAATTGGGTACATCCAACAATAGTGCACTAGGGCAGTTAGCTTAGACTCATTTGGTAGATGTATTAGTAGGGGCACCATTTTATCAAAAAATGCTAATGGATATATTTTCTCTAGCTGACACATGATGTGGACAAGATCCTTATTTATTGATTCAAGGTCTACCTTTACCAACGACCTAGTAGAAGGTATGAAAGGACCCGCCCCTAAATCTCACGAAAATCGGGCCGATCCTACTCCTGTCTGACAACCCATGTCGAACAAGGGATATTATCAATTTTAATCATATCCATATTTTATTAAATTAGCCAAATTAATTCCACTATTGTAGGGTTACCGCCCACATACATTTTAACCAAATTCTATTATCACTGCTTATTATTATTAGTGTTATAAAACTTAGTAATATTCAAATATAGTTACATACCGTCTCACAAGTTCAATCCTTTATACTTATTTTTCTTACATATTTTCCATAAAAATTATCATAATCATAACATCAACCTCGTGTAGTCAAGTCATCACCACCAACATAACTATCATCATCAACATACTTATTACCATCATATCGTCATCATAATCATCATTCTCATATTATATGAGCAACAGGAATTTCATCTTCACACATCGTCACATCACTTTTATCATCAATATATGTGTTCTATTATGCTTAACACCAAAATGCAAGACTAATTATATGGAAATATACATAACATTTATGTGACCAACTTTCCATAGTTTTCTTCATAAGAATTTCCATTTATACTTTCCTTTATAAGTTACTAAAGTGACAAAGTAACATTAACAGCCTTATAAACTTCTAGCATTACATGGTTAACATAATATGGTTACTAACCTTAAGTATAAGCATTTCAATTTACTACAGCTCTTCAAGATTCTTGACTCATAATTTACATCAACTTTTTCCCATTTCATCGAACCGTTTTATTACTGAAATTACTCATCTATTCTAGCATTTCTTAATTCCCTCAAGATATTCAAAAATAACTTGAATTTAGAACCATAAACATAATAAATGCATAACACAAACATACGTCTGAAACTATCTCTTAACTATATGCATTAAATTCGAAAATTGTACAATAGAACTCAAAATTTTAATCCAAAGACTTTTCATGTTGATCGGACGACGAGAAAACATTGGACGCACCCTCACGCACCCCCCCAGGTTGTCTACGCATAGGGGCCACGTGCCTGTATCATGTCATCCTCTACCTTGGAACCGAGCTAGCCCATGACCGCTTGCAGGGCTTAACTCGGTGATCCAACCTGGTCCAAAAACCTTCTTTTTCATTATTTTCCTTCCGTTCAATATCCCATATACTTGAAACTAGTCCAAGAGTGGATCTATGATCCCAAACTAAGTGAAAGGACGAGAAACCAAGAACTCATTCCTTGATGGTTGGGTAACATTCCGATTTTTTCCTCGGCTATTTACTGCATTCTCTTCCCTTTTTTCCGTTGAAATTGGTCACATAGAATCCAAAAACCTGATAGGAAACTTGTGACGAACATTCCAAGCCGGGAACTAGGACTTCGACAACAAGAACCCCACACTATTGTTTCATGTTCGTCCCTTTCATTCTTTCCATTTTTTTCTCTCTATTTTTTTCTTTCTTTTTTTATTTCTCTCCAACTATCTCTTCTTATTTCCCTCTCTTTTCTCGGATCACTCCCTCACCTTCTCTTATTTTTCCTCACGGTGTAACGACCCGGTCGACACTAAAGTATAAAATGACAATTTTACCCTTAAACGGGAAAATGTTAACCTTTTGACTTGGATATTCTATGGGCTTTTCGTAAAGACCATTGAAAATATCTTAGAGTCCTTAGTCCATTGGCAGGCAATATGTCGGAAGTTGAGGCTGGAAGAGCTCGATACAGGTCAAACATACTTAAGGGCATTATGGTAATTGAGCACCTAGGGGGCATTTTAGTCATTTTGCATGAAAATCCCTGGATATTCTAGAATAATCTTTACATTTCCTTTTGACTCCCCTTGTAACGACCCGTCCCGGAAGTCGGGATTAGTAAAGTGATTAGTAACGGATTAGTGAGTTAATCGGTGTTTAGTTGGTTGCTTTTGGCCCGTTAGTATAGAATGACGGTTTTGCCCCTAGAACGGGCAAAAAAGTTGACTTTAGTTGGGGTGGTCAATTGGGCATTAACCGATGACCGTGACGTAGTTCAGGACGTCATGAGTCCGTAGACAGGTGGCACGCCCGATTCCGACATCTGAGGAGGAAGTTATCATGTTCGGAAGGTTGGGGGCACTTTCGTAATTTGATTTTAATAGGGGAAAAGTTGACTTTTTGAACAATGAGGTTTTTACGCGTAGACCGAGGATCATTAGGTAGATCTCGACGTCCTGAGTACAACGACAGGTGGCACGCTGTCATCGGACGTCGGACAGTAAAGTTATGATTCAGTAAAGTTGAAGGGCAAAATAGTAAATTGAACACCTAGGGGCAATTTGGTCTTTTCACATTGGGCCAATCAGATAAGGCCATCTGGGATAGAGTGATTGGATATTTTAATTGCTGTCCAAGGAGAGTTGGACACGTGGGGAACACCTAGAGGCTTCTAGCCTTCTCACGGTTAAACTGGTTTTAAGTGTGTTGTTTTAAATCGTGCAATAAGAGGAACAGAGACTGTGAGCCAGGGAGGCAATCGACCATTTTTCTCAGGGAGTGAATCATGTGTGATGACAAGATCCATCCCGATCCCCCCGGGAAAACCATTTAACCAAATGGAAACCATATGTGGGAACTAAGCCCAAAACAGAATATAAACCAAGGTCGAAAGGACCACCATGAAATCGACCATACGGACCACTGCCGAAATCCATAAAAGAAACTAATAAGGGACTCAGCCCAAAGCCATAACCAGACTGAAACCAAATACACGAGCCACTGCTCAAATCCTGTGCACACCACATATCACATATCATATATCATATATATATATATATATATCATATATACATATAAGTCACACCACCAATCCTGTCACAGTATCCAAAGCTACGCTCGTGCTACCCAGGTCTCAATGTCCACAGACCACTGACCCTACCCGAGGTAATAGTAATCATAGCCTTCTGAGAGTAAGGAACCCAACTGGGGGGTGACTCCACTCAGTCGGTGCTCCGTGACTACTCCGGGGTCCACCCAGGCCAACGACCCTCCCCGGAGGAGATAATAGAAGTAAAGGAAGGTAGATGAACATATATATACATAACATAAACATTCATGCCCTGTTCCCCCGAACCGTCATGATCCATAACATCCATAATAAGGGTTCATGCGGTTCCCATAAACCTTCATATACCATAATGACCTGACAAAGGTTCATGCCGGTTCCCATAAACCATCATGAACTTGGAAATCCATCTAGGGTCCCTGACCTGAAATCATCAGTGTAAAACAATTGGGTCTCGTGCCCAAACATATGACTCAACTAGGCACCGTGACCGATATCTAAGGGTCAGTTATGACTCCGATCATAGTGATGTGTGCAACCATCCATCCAGGACCGCCCTCAATCCTGGTATGTCGCCGTGAACGTATCAACCGACGCGACCACCGCAAGATCATGGTGCACTCATCACCGATCGATATCCTGAACCGTCACCAATCCGAAGTCGAGCTTCCCCAGGCTGCCTGACAAAGAATCGTGCATCGTGACCTCTCCGGAAGGAATACATCCCAAACCGGAGGCGAGCGTCGTATCGTCGATCGCCGTGCACATAGCACCCGTCGCGACCACGATTTAGACCTGAAGGTCGTAAATAGCATCATATGCCCGAGACAAAACCAAATGGGTCTCATACCCGATTTTATCCATTTGAAATCCAAAACCATTTCATTTAGACCAATAAAGACATACAAACCCGTATAGGCACCATATAGGGCCGAAACCTCGAAATACGTTCCTATACGTAACCACACATCCAAATGCACTCATGGCATCACAAACAAGTATTTAAAACATATAATAAACATTTATGCATGCACCAATTTAGAAAACAAGGTCCACTCACAGACCGTCCGAGCTGCCGCCTCGATAAGCATGACATAATCGTCTCCTGAGTCAATCGTCGTCACTAGGACTCCCAAACCGGTCCAAATTCGTTTAGAGGGTTACTAATAGCCTTATTAACCTCTCATTGAAGTCCCATAATTTTCCCGATTTTCTAAATTTTTAAACCGAACCTAAACATTCTGATGCCACGAAACATATCGAGACGGAGTCCGATTGACACGAAACCAGTCCCAAAATGTTCGTTGCATCGAATAGAAGATTTCCCGTGTTGAACACTTTCAAAAATTATGGCCCACGTGCCCTCACGCGCTCCTAGAATGGCCAGGTTACTATTCATCATCAACAACTTTGGAAAACTGGTTTTTCCTGGTTTACTTGTCCCGGTCACTGTGCTGAACCGGCGTGACCGGTCACTATTTTCGTTTTCGATCCGTTTGGTCCAATTTAATCCCTAAATTCCTATTTCTTCATTTCCTATCTAACCCAATCAACCAAAACCCTCAAAACCGCCTAGAACCCGTGAACCCACAATGGACCTCACGGTGCAAAGTTTTCCATTTTCCCTTCCATGGCTTCCCAGGCGTTAAAACCATTAAAAACCTTCATATTAAGTCCCTAGCAACCTATTTAGTTCAAACCAATCATCCAAATCGACCCATAACAACAAAAACATGATTTTGGGTCCAAAAATCAAAACTGAGCCATACCTCAGGTTCGGGTCTCCGCCATGCACGGTGGCTTCATCCTGGGCCGGCAACCACATCCTCCTGTCCTCCCTCACTCCTTGGTCCTCATAGTTGATCGAATGGAAAAGGGTTGGATTGGTTTAAGGGGGTGGGGTGAGATCGGGTAATGGGTTTGTTTGTGTTTGAATGAAGAAATGGAAAGGATGGTTGATGCATGAATCAATATAGGTGGCCTGTGGATGGGTGACACTTTTCACTCATCCATAGGGCAGGAATTAAATATCTGGGCCCCACTAAAGTCCAAAAGTTAATTCGTTTCGTAATTCGTGCAATAGTACCCTTGAACTTTCGTGAACCGTAACTTCGCCGTCGAACGTCCGAATTCGACGTGCCACCTGTCTATGGATTCATATCATCCCAATCTACATAATAGTCCTCGGCCCTCGGCCAACGGACATCCCAGGTCAAAATCCAACTATTTGCTCTTTTTAACCAAAATTACCAAAATGCCCCTAAACATCCGGACGTTATAACTTCTTCCACGAACGTCGGAATTGAACGTGCCACCTGCCTAGGAACTCGTGATGTCCAGAACTACGTCACGGTCATCGGTCAAACTTCGTTGGACTGCCCAATCGAAAAGTCAATGTTTTACCCATACCGAGGGGCAAAACGGTCATTTCGCATCGTTCGTCCAATTTTGCCTTACTAATCACAGATTAACCTCACTAATCGTGATTAGTCACTAATCTAATCTAGGAATTCGGGACAGGTCGTTACATGTGATTTCAGTGTAAGTGGTGGTGAGTGATCAGAGGCTCACTGGTGATTTTTGTGAAGGTGGTGGAGCGGCCGTGGAGCCGTCGTGAGCGGTGGGGCGTGTTCAATCCTGTGAAACATTGAACAGGGGAGATAGAGTTAGGAGGAACCATCGCTGCAAACGTTCGTACTGGGTTGACAAGCCTGAAGTGGAATGATGCAGGAAGGTGAGGTAGGAAGATTGGTGGCAAGAAGTTTGGCTGTCGTGGACGGTAGATGTAAGCCCATGGAAAACGTAGACGAGGGAAATACCGTAAAAAATGCAATCCATCAAATCTCTCGAACGCCATCCTCTATTGCTAGTCTTTGAAGGAAAGTGACAAAAGGAGACGGGAGAAAGTTAGTAAGGTCACGATGAGACTTGACAGTGGAGGTGAGGTTGTTTTTCCCGTGGAAACCATTTCTGCAATTAAACTGGTCAGCATGAATTTTAGAGACTGATAATCGAATTTGGTGTTTGGAGGAGGATCTTGGAACTCCTAGGACTTGTTTGGGACCAGATTCACTACCAACACTGGTCGGAATCCTACGAACCGCGAGGAGGAGGAATTGGTTTCGAAGTCGCGACTTGGAAGGTATTATCTAATGTTTGATTTCATATTTTTATTAGTTAGATCGATCATAAATGTTGGGACGAAGCTAAGGGTAAAACTAGGAAGTGTAACGGCCTAAAAATTAACAAAAATCGGCCATTCCGGTCCACGGTTGGACCTGATTTACAGATCGGTTCAGACCGGTCGACTGAGGTTGAAGACGATGAACAGTGACTGGCTCGTGAGGCCCACTCCCAGTCACTTCAAGCGGCGCGTGTAGGCGTGTGGCACCCCTTTTGAGGAAAGTTCCAACACGACTTTTAAAGTATTCGATGTAACGAACATTTTGGCGCTGGTTTCGAGTTGATCGGACATCGTCTCGATATGTTTCGGGTTGTTCGAATGTTTTAGGGCTTGGTTAAAAATAGCTAAAAAGACGAAAAAATTATGGGACTTGAGTAGGACTTTTACGGTATTTCACGTTTTACGAGATTTGATGGATATGGTGATTTAACCTAGTTTTAATGATTTGATTTCGGGATTTGAAATACGATTAGATTTCAAGAAAGTAAAAGGATTTTGGAAAGTGTTTTCGGGCTTGAAGCCCAGTTCAGAAAAGTGATTTTGAGAAACGAGATTTTGGGTTTTTGAATCGGAATTCCGGATGACGATTCGAGGTTCGATTCGGGACTTGAAAGTGGATTTCGGCTTTGGGTTTGGAATGGATATTCCGGATGCTAGCTTACGGAACGATGGTTACGGACTCGGATCTGGAAATGAGGTGGATATGATTCTGGAATTGGATTCAGAATGACGGTTCTGGATGCCGGAAGGGCTTCAGATCAGTGGTTTCGGATTCGGGTTTGGATATGGATTTTGAAATGTTTTTCAAATGGTTTTGATTGGATTTGCTGGATCTGGTTATTGGGCTTAAAGACCCGGATTATGATTGACGGGGGATGGGCCCGGATTGGGTTTAAAGACCCGGATTGAGTTTAAAGACTCGGGAGTTTAAAGACTCAGATTTATTGATATTTTCCCCCGTAGGCCTGTTGAGTTTAAAGACTCGGATTATATCGAGGCCTGGATTTAGTTTAAAGACTTGGATAGATCCAGTAGGTTCGGTGAATGGAAATATGATACGGTTTTCAAACAAGGTTTTCGGTGGTTTTGGGCTGAGGCCTGTGATTTGAGAAAAAGGGAAATGTGTTTGGTTTTTCGTACATGGTTTTATGACATGAATTTGAAATGCATGCATTGGTTTTTAAAAAAAACGCAGGGTATAAATGTAATTGTTTTATGAAATGTTTTTAAACGTATTCTTTATTTTGTCCACTCGCAGTCTTTTCGTGTTTTCGATACCCTCCAGGTTGTTTCGGCACGGGCTGTCGATCGAGAGAGTCGGAGACATCACACGTACGATCCACAGTAGACTCTGCGCACTCTGGGAAGTTCAGAAGTTATTGGGACGGTCGGATCGGAACTCCCTTGTCCGAGTTACGTGTCACACGGAAGTTGGACGTCCGTTTGGCCCTTGTGTCATGCGTAAGTCAGACGGGAGCGGGGTTTAGCCCTTAGCCCCGGGGGATTAGGGGTGGGTCCTGACAATTGGTATCAGAGCGAGGTTTCGGGTGTTCTGCACGAGGTTTGGTTTCCATAATCGTTGGCTAGTCGACTTGGGTGGTGTAATGCTACTGTGGATGTGATGTCTCGACGCGGAACATCCCGTCAGAAACCTGGATACAATAGTGATAGTACGTTCGAGGGGGCTAGACAGCAGTGATTGAGGGTGCTAGTCGCTCGATAAGCGTTGCTAGATTTGACATACGTCGGCTTAGGGCCGGAACCATTTGTGCGTTGGCACTGGTTTTGATGATGGATGAACCATAAGGGTCAAAGATACACTAGCAGGAGTAACCTGGAATGTAGCTGGTGAGCTGCGGATGAGTAGGTTGGTCGGCCTGAGGGGCCTGAGAGTAGCTCGTTGAGTTAGAGAGATACATACGCTGAGGGGCCTTGATGGCAGGGTCTGGACCTACTGTGAGACTCGAGGGATTATTCCCCCTAGTGATGGATACCTGTTAGTGTTGGTGAGTAGAGTCACGAGAAGGAATGGTCTTAGTCGGGTGTGATGACCCGATTGATAAGTCAGTAGTGAACCCGTGGTAATTGCAAGTTTGGATAACCTGGACGACATGGATGATTTGAGGTACCCCGTGGGATTACTGGATTGTAGTCCTTGTGGTTTGGGCCGACTTACGGCCGGATTGGAGATGGTGCTGCTAGGAGCAGCCGAGGTAGTGGGTACATGGTCAAGGTGCCGTTGGTTGATTATATGACGTTCGACGAACCTATGCTTTGTGTTGGATTGGGCTAGGCTGGTATGGACAGGTTTGACCATCAGTGGTATTCATTTCATGGACTCATCCTTGTGTGTTAGAAATGCTGAGGTTGGCTTTTGGTGCTTGGGAATCGGTTGAGAATCGGAGACTTGTCCACGTATGACGGAAGGGATTGAGAAAGGAGTGACTATAACTGATCGATATGAGGTTATTGAAGAGAACCCATAATCTAGGAGTGCCTTTAGGACTTTGTTGATTTATTCCGACAGGGTGGTCGGAGGAGCAGTGGGTGAAGGCGAAGTAGTGAGTTGGGTAGTGGTTGAGTTACCTAGAGATCGGGAGTCTGGTTTAGGACTTGAGTTGGTTCCCGGAGGGTGTAGGTGGTTGTATGGGAGGATGTACTCTATGAACTCTGTTTGGGTACTCTAAATGAGGTACGTTCGACTTGAGAGAGTGGCTGAAGTGCTGAACTAGACACATGAGTGTTGTGACATACTTAGAGTAGTTGGTTTTGGCGAGAGTTGACCACCGGATAGGTGATCCCAGGTGTGAAGTACGAGCAGTGGAATTTCGGGACGAAATTCTTTAAGGTGGGTAGATTGTAACGACCCGTCCCGGAAGTCGGGATTAGTAAAGTGATTAGTAACGGATTAGTGAGTTAATCAGAGTTTAGTTGGTTGCTTTTGGCCCGTTAGTATAGAATGACGGTTTTGCCCCTAAAACGGGCAAAAATTTTGACTTTTAGTTCGGGTGGTCAATTGGGCATTGACCGATGACCATGACGTAGTTCAAGACGTCATGAGTCCGTAGACAGGTGGCATGCCCGATTCCGACATCCGAGGAGGAAGTTATGATGTTCGGAAGGTTGGGGGCACTTTCGTAATTTGATTTTAATAGGGGGAAAAGTTGAGTTTTTTTACAATGATATTTTTACGCCTAGACCGAGGACCGTTAGGTAGATCTCGACGTCCTGAGTACAACGACAGGCGGCACGCTGTCTTTGGAAGTCGGATGGTAAAGTTACGATTCTGTAAAGTTGAAGGGCAAAATGGTAAATTGAACACCTAGGGGAAATTTGGATATTTTAATTGTTGTCCAAGGAGAGTTGGACACGTGGGGAACTCCTAGAGGCTTCCACCCTTCTCACGGTTAAACTGGTTTTAAGTTTGTTGTTTTAAATCGTGCAATGACAGGAACAGAGACCGTGAGACAGGGAGGCAATCGACCCTTTTTCTCAGGGAGTGAATCATGTGTGAGTTCAGTGTAAGTGGGGGTGAGTGATCAGAGGCTCACTGGTGATTTTTGTGAAGGTGGTGGAGCGGCCGTGGAGCCGTCATGAGCGGTGGGACGTGTTCAATCCAGAGAAACAGAGAACAGGGGAGAAAGAGTTAGGAGGAACCATGGCTGCAAACGTTGACAAGCTTGAAGTGGAATGATGCAGGAAGGTGAGGGAGGTGGATTGGTGGCAAGAAGTTTGGCCGTCGTGGACGGTGGATGTAAGACTTGGAAAACAGAGACGAGGGAAATACCGTAAAAAATGAAATCCATCAAATCTCTCGAACGCCATCCTCTGTTGTTAGTCTTTGAAGGAAAGTGACAAAAGGAGACGGGAGAAAGTTAGTAAGGTCACGATGAGACTTGACATTGGAGGTGAGGTTGTTTTTCCCGTGGAAACCATTTATGCAATTAAATTGGTCAGCATGAATTTTAGAGACTGATAATCAAATTTGGTGTTTAGAGGAGGATCTTGGAACTCCTAGGACTTGTTTGGGACCAGAATCATTGCCAACACTGGTCGGAATCCTACGAACCGCGAGGAGGAGGAATTGGTTTCAAAGTCACGACTTGGAAGGTATTATCTAATGTTTGATTTCATATTTTTATTAGTTAGATCGATCATAAATGTTGGGACGAAGCTAAGGGTAGAACTAGGAAGTGTAACGACCTAAAAATGAACAAAAACCAGCCACGCCGGTCCACGGTTGGACCGGATTTGCAGACCGGTTTAGACCGGTCGACTGAGGTTGAAGACGATGAACAGTGACTGGCGCGTGAGGCCCACTCGCAGTCACTTCAGGAGGCGCGTGTAGGCGCGCGGCACGCCTTTTGAGGAAGGTTCCAACAAGACTTTTAAAGTATTCGATGTAACGAACATTTTGGCGCTGGTTTCGAGTCGATCGGACATCGTCTCGATATGTTTCGGGTTGTCCGAATGTTTTAGGGCTTGGTTAAAAATAGCTAAAAAGACGAAAAATTTATGGGACTTGAGTAGGACTTTTGTGAAGTACTTAGTGACCTTGTTATGGGTTTTGGACAGGTTCGGGAAAACCGAGGATAGCGAACTGGCCGGGAACGGCGTAAGTGCGCTTGTATCGAGGCGACGATGCTATGGTCTGTGAGTGGACTTTGCTTTCTAACTCTTGATGCATGCATATATGTTTTTATATGTTTTCTACACTTGATTCTATTATTTGATTTATGATTGTGATGGTTTAGGGTTTGTGCACATTTTGCGAGGAAATTACGTTATTTCGCGTTTTACAAGATTTGACGGATATGGTGATTTAACCTGGTTTTAATGATTTGATTTCGGGATTTGAAATACGATTTGATTTCAAGAAAGTAAAAGGATTTTAGAAAGTGTTTTCGGGCTTGAAGCCTAGTTCAGAAAAGTGGTTTTGAGAAACGGATTTCGGGTTTTTGATTCGAAATTCCGGATGACGATTCGGGGTTCGATTCGGGAGTTGAAAGTGGATTCCGGGTTTGGGTTCGGAATGGTTATTCTGGATGCTAGCTTACGGAATGATGGTTCCGAACTCGGATCTGGAAATCAGATGGATATGATTCTGGATTTGGATTCGGAATGACGGTTCTGGATGCCGGAAGGGCTTCGGACAAGTGGTTTCGGATTCGGGTTTGGATATGGATTTAGAAATGGTTTTCAATTGGTTTTGATTGGATTGGCTAGATCTGGTTATTTGGTTTAAAGACCCGAATTATGATTGACGGGGGACGGGCCCGGATTGGGTTTAAAGACCCGGATTGAGTTTAAAGACTCGAGAGTTTAAAGACTCGGATTTATTGATATTTTCCCCCGTAGGCCTGTTGAGTTTAAAGACTCGGGAGTTTAAAGGCTCGGATTATATTGACACCTGGATTGAGTTTAAAGACTCGGGAGTTTAAAGACTCGGATAGATCCAGCAGGTTCGGTGAATGGAAATATGATATGGTTTTCAAACAAGGTTTTCGGTGGGTTTGGGCTGAGGCCTGTTATTTGAGAAAAAGGGAAATGTGTTTGGTTTTTTGTACATGGTTTTATGACATGAATTTGATATGTATGCATTGGTTTTTAAAAATTGAAGGGTATAAATGTAATTGTTTTATGAAATGTTTTTAAACGTATTCTTTATTTTGTCCACTCACAGTCTTTTCGTGTTTTCGATACCCTCCAGGTTGTTGCGGCGCGGGCTGTCGATCAAGAGAGTCGGAGACATCACACGTACGATCCACAGTAGACTCTGCGCACTCTGGGAAGTTCAGAAGTTATTGGGACGGTCGGATCGGAACTCCCGTGTCCGACTTACGTGTCACACATAGGTTGGACGTTTGTTTGGCCCTTGTGTCATGCGTAAGTCAGACGGGAGCGGGGTTTAGCCCTTAATCCCGGGGGATTAGGGGTGGGCTCTGACACCCCTCACCGACTTAGTGATGTATATATATATATATATGTGTTTTGTTGATGCTGGTGGGGGCTATTCGGAGAGGAAAAACAAAAAATGGGGAAATCCATTGATTTACCAACCCATGAAAGGAAACTCTAGTAAAACTAGGGAGAGAGGTCAGGAAAGAGAAGGAAAGAAAGAGGAAAAGGAAAAGAAAGAAGAATGGAGATGAAAGGGGAAGGAACTATGCGAGAATGATGACGAAACAATGAAAACGCATGAGCCCCTTTCGGGGTTTCTCGCGCTGGACCAGAAGAACCAGGGGTAGGTAGTTAGGTGCTCCTCTAAGAGTGCTATGATCGTGTTGGAGAAGAGAGGTGAACATTAAATTCTAAAAGAGCCATGGAATAGCTTAGGGAAGCCATAGCCGAAGGTTCCGTCAATTAGACCAGAAGTTCAGGTATGATTTTCCCCATTAAAGTATAACAGAGCTCTTTCTGGGATCGAGTAGATGCGGATGTACTATTAGAACATCAACTTTGGACGTGAAATGGCTGAGAAACAGACGAGTTACCATCGTGGGTCGGGCAACTTGGAGACCAGACATACGGGTCCGGAAGATGACCATGTGGTAGACGAATGGCAGCGCGTAAGGTGTCGTTTGGTTCTCCGACAAACATTAAAAATATTTGTTTCCCATTTCTATGTTCATTGGTATAAACTTCGAGGTCATTGGATGTCATTTGAGTATAATTTTGGCTATCCAACCTTGTTATTGTATGTGTTTAAAAGGAAATTAAAATATGTTTCATTAAGAAATTTTATGAGAAACTAGACAGGAGTAATTAGTGAATGACAAGGTACTTTTCACGATTAATTAATTGGATTTATTTTGGTGGATTACAGAGACTATATTTCTTGACTTTTAGAAATTTCCTTTCCCACAAAAGAGATAACTATGCTTAGTATTATGTATAAGGATGGTATATATGATAGGGAGGATATGATGGTATGTGATGGGAAGATAACTAAAGGTATATGTGACTATATTATTTTTCTTATTTGTGAAGTTACAATTTACCTATAGTTATGATGTTGAATATTTTGTGCAATGAAAAGTTCGGTTTTACTGTGAGATTAATCTAGGGAGAATTTAAGGGTTTATAGTTAGGGTTCTTGGGGCGTCTATACTTCTTAATGATAAACCAAGGTATATGGAAACGTTATAGAAACATAAAGGGATGTGTACCTAAGGATTTCGCTAAGTGTGCAAGATATGTGAGTAAATTAATTCACATTAATATTGTGTAAATGCTATGGATTATGCTTGGATTGGCTTTACGTGCGTATGGATGAGTTGTAGTGTGGTTATGCATTCTAGATTGAGATGGATATTTTTTATAATGAAAGTCCACCCGAAATATGATTAAACTTAGTATTTTTCCGCTTCTTGTCTGGGAAATTGGGCTCGAAGGAGTGGACATATTTTAGTTAATCAAATAAAAATATGGATATAAATGAAGCTAGTGATATCCCTTGTCGGACAAGAAGTGTCAGATGGGAGCATAACCAATCTGACTTCTAGTGAAATGACCAAAATATCCTTTTGTTCAGAATGACAATTTTACTTTTTTTTCTCGAGATTCGGGCCGTTACAACCTATCCTCCTTAATGAAAACTTCATCCTTGATATTTTAAATAACTTTGGGTAGACAATATGCTTTTACGTTTCTGGATCCGTTTTTGTCAAAAATACCTCATATCAACTTAACAATTTCAACAAATTCATCATACTTCACCTCATTTTGGATAGTTGAGTTGCTGAAATCAACTCACCAATGTCTCCTAGTTATGCCCAAAATTTCAGATTGAACCTATTCATGAAAACATTTATTTTTTCTCAAAACCCGGGCCTCAGCCGAACAACATCGAAACACCTTTATTAAAAACTATCATTCTCAATCTCAGTGAAAACCAAAACGTTTTGAACCACATTTCCATCCATCGAACCTGCCGGATCTATCCGAGTCTTTAAACTCCCGAGTCATTAAACTCAACAGCCTACGGGGGAAATATCAATATCTGAGTCTTTAAACTCCCGAGTCTTTAAACTCAATCCGGGTCTTTAAACCCAGTCTGGGCCCGTCCCCCGTCAATCATAATCAGGGTCTTTAAACCCAATAATCAGATCCAGCAAATCCAATCCGAAACCATTTAAAAACCATTTTTCTATTTCCGAATCCGAATCCGCAATCTCATCAGGATCCCGAATCCAAACCCAGAACTCATATCCATCTCCTTTCCAGATCCGAGTCCGCAACCATCATTCCGTAAGCCGGCATCCGGAATAACCATTCCGAACCCAAACCCGGAAATCCACTTCAAGTCCCGAATCGAATCCCGAATCGTCTTCGGGAAATCCGATTCAAAAACTCGAAATCACATTTTTCAAAACCACTTTTCTGAACTAGGATTCAAGCCCGAAAACCCTTTTCCGAAAACACTTTTCTGAAATCCTTTTTACATCATTAGACCATATTTCAAATCCCGAAATCAAAACCAAGTTCAATTCATAATATTCATCAAAACCTCGTAAAAAACCTCGAAAATCGTGCAAAACCAGAAACCATCAAGATCATAAAGCAAATCATAGAATCACGTATGAAAACATATTAAAACATATAGGCATGCATCAAGAGTTAGAAAGCAAAGTCCACTCACAGAACATTCCGACGTCGCCTCGATACGCGCGCACTTAAGCCGTTCTCGGCCATTCCGCTATCCTCGGCTTTCCCGAACCAGTCTGAATCCCATAACAAGGTCATTAACTACTTCACAAAGGTCATATTCAAGCCCCCTAATTTTCCCGTATTTTTAACTATTTTTAATCGAGCCCTAAACCTTCGGACAGCCCGAAACATATCGAGCCGATGTTCGATTGACTCGAAACTAGTGCCAAAATGTTCGTTACATCGAATACCTTAAAAGTTATGTTGGAACCTTCCATGAAATCCGTGCCACGCGCCCACACGCGCCGCCCAAAGGGGCTGCGCGTGGGCCTCACGCGCGGCTACAGTTCTTCTTCTTCCTTGGGACGAACCGGTCCAGCTAGACCAGACTGGCGTGGATGGTTCAAGCTTCAATCTTGCTTATTTTAGTCCTAAGTAGCCTATTATTTTCGTCCTTCCTAGCCCAATTACTCCATGAAACCAGATGCTTGAATGGGAACCTAGAATGTACCTCCTAAATCAAAGGAAGATCGTGCATCCATGGTTTGTTCGACTTCTGTGATTCCGGCCGCCATTCCCCTCATTTTGATGCTAGTTGAGTTCGTTAAGTCCTCCAAAACCAAACCCAATCAATAATTTTGAGTAAAACCATGTAAAACTGAGACTACCATTTTTGATTTCCTAAGAAATCCACGGAGAACTTACCCTGCCGCCGCCATCGTCACTGGATGTGGCCACCCGCATCATCCCCTCAAGTTCTTCTTCATCTCTCCTTCACAAACCATCAGCATCTGATCAAGTTTTGAGGAGGTAGGGGTCCACGATCATCCTGGGCTCTGTTTTTCACAGTTAACAGCCACCGCCCACGGTGGCCCTTGTGACGGCACCAGTACCAGCTCATCGTCTGTTATAGCACTTCCCTGCACTCTCACGCCTCTCATCTCAGGTTAAGGATTTAGAGAACTAGCCTCCTCCTCTCAGTCTCCCCTGTTTTCTGCTCTACACGGTGCACACACAAAACCAGCCCCGTTTAAAACAATCTAGGCGGTCGTCCATGACAGGACCCATCCCAATCCCCCCGGGATTAGTGCGGGATGACCCTGCTCCCGTCTGACACGAAGTGTCAGACATGGGATATTTTTTATATTTGCCCTCCCGGGCAATCAGAGTATGCCAGGATCCGGAGGAGGTATGTGATATCTCGGTCTCTGCTACAGTTCACATCCGATGTCAACCTGAAGGGTATTAAAAACAGAAAGACTGTGAGTGGACAAAAAGGAATAAGTTTCGTAAAACACATTTATAAAAGACCTTTATACCCTTCACTAAAAAGCATGCATGCATAGTAAAACCATTTATCCAAACACATATGTTTAAACAACCATAATTAGGGTCTCAGCCCCAAGTTCCGTAAATACAAGTCACACGGGCTCCTGCCCAAAACCATTTACAGAAAACCATAAGATAATAACTATATGTGGGATCTCAGCCCAAATCCATTTATCATCATAAAACATAATTTCCCAAACCAATTGAAATCATGTTTATCCATTATATTCATATTCAGAACCTGTCACGGTGAAATAGAGCTACGCGCGTGCTAACCGGGGTCTCAAACCCAAGTCTCTCCAAGGTCCACCCAGGTCAATGTCCGTAGATCAATGACCCTCCCTGGAGGTAACGAACGATGCCCATCCTGAGAGTAAGGAACCCAACTGGGGGGCGACTTCACTCAGTCATTGCTCCGTGACTACTCCGAGGTCCACCCAGGCCAACGACCCTCCCCGGAGGAGACAATCATATATAAAGGATGACATATGAAAAACCGTTTGAAACCATTCTTTAAACCTTCAAGGATTCACGCCCGGCCCCCATAAGCTGTCATGAACCATAAAACCTTTCATGGGTTCGTGCCGGTTCCCATAAACCGTCATGACCCGTAAATCCATTTCAAGGGTTCATGCCGGTTCCCATAAACCGTCATGAACCATAAAACCCATTTGTAACACATAGCTGGGCCCCAGGCCCGAATCCACATACAAACTGGACCCTCGGTCCGAATTGTAAACCAACTAGGCCTCCGGCCCGATGCCTCGTTAAATCAAATAGACCTCATGTCTGAGAGTTCGTAATTCAAATGGGTCTCATACCCGAGTTTACCTTTTCAAATCCAAAATCATTTCATTAAACCATTTCCAAAACCATAAGAATGGAAAATCAGAGTAAAACCGGAAAACCTCGATTAAATCGCCTCGTAAAGCATGAAATCATATAAATCACAAACATCCAAATCAACATCATAAAATCACATTCATCACAGTTTAGAAATCAAAGTCCACTCACAGACCGTCCGAAGCCGCGTCTCGATACGCGTGCCATAATCGTCTCCCTTGTCAATCGTCGTCACCCCGGACTCCCAAACCTATCCAAATTCATTTAGAGGGTTACTAATAGCCTCGTTAACCTTTCATTGAAGTCCCATAATTTTCCCGATTTTCTAACTATTTTTAAAACCGAACCTAAACCATCGGACAGCCCGAAACCTATCGAAACGATGTACGATCGACTCGAAACCAGTCCCAAAATATTCATTACATCGAATAGATGATTTGACATGTTGGAACCATCCTCAAATTCTCCCCCATGCGCACGCACGCGCCGCCTGAAGTGGCTGCGCGTGGGAGCCACGGGCCAGTGAACAGTGTCGTCTTCCTCCTCATGACGACCGGTCTGAACCGGTCCGGTCCGGTTCGCGTGCAACATGGACCGGCGTGATCGGTTCAAGCCCATAACCGGTCCAATCTTCACCGTTTTCAAGCCTAATCGATCATATCCTTCCTATTTTTGTCCTAGGAACCTAAACCAATAACCTAGAACCCATAAAACCTCTAAAACCCGACCGGTCCAAGAAATCCCTCACGGTTCGAATATGCCCCCTCCTACTCAGGGCTTCCCTGACGTCCAAAGCCTCCCAAAACCTTCCTATTTTCTCACTAGAAACCTAATTAGTTCGAAACCAACACCCAAAACGGCCCATAATACTCAAAAGCGAAAATGGAATTTAAAAGGTTCAAACCGATACCTTGCTCGGTTTTTCTCCTCCGCCGTGCACGGCGGCCCTTCCTAGTCAGCCACCACGTCCAGCCAGTCCTCAGTTCACTCTCTACCTCTCTCAAATGGGTTTAAGGTTGAAGGGTTTGTATTTGGATGAGAATGGTGGATCGGGTTGGCTTTAGGAACAAAGAAAGGAAATGATCGATGAAGCTAAAAGGAGATGCATGAATCAATTTGGGTGGCCTGTGGATGGGTGACAAGTGTCACTCATCCATTGGGCCCCCATAAAATATCTGGGCCCCACTAAAGTCCAAAAGTGCAACCGTCTCGTAATTCGTGTAATAGTACCCTTGAACTTCTGTGAATCGTAACATCGTCGTCGAACGTCCGAATTCGACGTGCCGCCTGTCTACGGATTCGTATCGTCCTTATCTACGTAACAGTCCTCGGCCCTCGGCCATCGGACCTCTTGGTCAAAAAGTCAACATTTGGCCCCTATTTAACCAAAATTATCAAAATGCCCCAGTCTATGAACGTGCCCCCAGTCTATGAACGTGCCATCAAAATGCCCCAGTCATAACTTCCTCCTCGGACGTCGGAATTGAACGTGCCACCAGTCTATGAACTCGTGACATCACGAACTACGTCACGGTCATCGGTCAAAGTCCATTTGACCGCTCGATTGAAAAGTCAACGTTTTGCCACGACTAGGGGCAAAATGGTCATTTCGCATCGTTCGTCCGATTTCGCCCAACTAATCACGGATTAGCCTCGCTAATCGTGATTAGTCACTAATATAATCCTGGAATTTGGGATGGGTCGTTACAACCTTCCCTCCTTAATTAATTTCTTCCTCGAAATTCCAACCGACCTAAATCCAACCGTTCTTCCCTCCTTAATTTTGTTTCGCTCTCGAAACTCCAACTATCCTGATTCCACGTCCACCCCGTGGAAAGTAGAATTGACCTCAAAACACGTGTACACGCGTACACCCACTAACCAAAAAAAAACTTGTGTGCACCCAGACGTACCACTAACACTCTCGTTACATCGACTATCCTCAACCACGTCGAATAATAGTAGTCATACGCTCCGAATTGACACTACTTGTCAAATCTACTATTTCGTTGACACAACCATTCGAAGGTTCCTTTCCTCAAACACCAAACTATCCTGATATCTACTCGCACTGGGAGTCATCATACCGCACCCAACGATCCTCGTTGACACCTCCGAAAAACCGTCACCACTTGACAGTCACTAGTCGAAAACTAACACTATATCCATTTGTGGTTACACTAACCAACAACTTACTTAACTTGAGTTTACATTTACCAACCCTCACACGACCTGTGTGTAACTAGACCCACCAGAAATACTATGACCCACTGCACAGTATCCAATGTCCAGTCCACGACCTCAACTAATCCGATGGGATCGGAACCAATCCGACTACCAACACGCTCACCAACCTACTACGGGTATAACCTATATCCGTCACCAGGCACGACAAGTCTACCCAGTATCGTACCTCGAACAACGTACAAGGTACGCACATCTACCCATCCATCAGCCTACAACCACCTAGGTTGTAGTCAATCACTTTTCAATTATGGAGTTCATATGTCCAATCCAGCATTAGACAAATCGAACTCCAACCCAACATCCATTTCCAATTCTGAATCCGAATCCGTAATTTCGTAAAAATCCTGAATCCAGACCCAGAAATCATATCCATAACCAAGTCCAAATCCGAATCCGAAATAATTGTTCCGTATGCTAGCATTATGAATAACCATTCCGAATCCAAATCCATAATAGGAAATCCACTGTCAAGCTCCAGAATCAAATCCTGAATCGTCACCCAGAATCCGATTCCAAAACCCAAATTCAGAAATCCTCTTTCATGTTCCAAAATCAAATCCTGAATCGTCATCCAGAAATCCGATTCCAAAACCTGAAATGTCGTTCTCGTCTACCGAGACACACTATATCTGAACCTATCGAATACCTGCTTAAACAATTACCTCGACATACATTAGATTGACTTCATAGGGAAGCCAATCCCAACATCAACACAACACTAAGTCTGACAAAATCTGACCTCGTCAGACACCTACTCGCTCGAGTAACAAGCCATATGGGATTTACCTCGAAAGAAGTTCAGTCCCAACATCCTCAACCATTTCCCACATCTAAATAGATTAGCCAACGACGAGACACGTCGAGACTGTGGGTTCTCCCTAAGTACCTCGTATCGATCCTTATCATTCTGACAGGACCCACCCTGATTATCACCTCGATAATCGGGAAGCATCCTGCTCCCGTCTGACAATTGATTCCAAAAGACCGGAAAACCAAATAATATTACATCACACCCATTGTCAGACCAGGGAGATTAGACAAATACACCCGACTGGACGTCAAGTCCACAGTTTCACAGAGCACAATATTACAAAACAAGTTAAAGAACAAAATCCTACTCTGTGAACTAACTACTCCGCAACGGAAAACTTTATGCCTCTGCCTCTGCCTCTGCCTCGGCGCTAGCCCCCGAACTTGTACCACGACCTGGAGGGTAGTTAAAACAACAAAGTGTGAGTGGACCGAAACAAAGGTTTACAGAAAACAGTTTACGGAAATCGAGGTTCGCCCTCCAGTTTTACAACATGCATGCATAACCAGATATTAAAAAAAAATGCGTATTAACATCTGAAAAACTCTTTTTCCGAAACACATGTAAACCGTTACAGAAAAAAAACATCACAACTCGCGTAAAACAATATAATATTACCAAAATCCAGAATTTGTCATTTGCAACATCATTTACGCAAACCAAATAAAAAGTGAATCAATAATCACAATTAAACCGTTGGATCCATCCGAGTCTTTAGACTCAATATCAGGCCTTCCCGGGATATCAACGAGTCTTTAAACTCAAAACATGATCAATAGGCCTCGGGGGTATCACAATAACCGAGTCTTTAAACTCACGAGTCTTTAAACTCAATCCGGGTCTTTAAACCCAATTTGCGGGCCCGCCCCCGTCATCAGATCCAACCATCAACCGGGTCTTTAAACCCAAAACCGATTTTAAACACAGTAAACCGGGATTCATCATAAACCGTTTTCCAACATCATTCCGAAATCATATCTCGTCATAATAGGACTTATGTCCGAATTCACATGCAAATTCCAAAACATGCAATTTCCGAAATCACTTCACAATTATAATCAAAACATCATAAATCTGTAACATGCATAATCATATCCATATACTTCATCAAAACATCATTCATGCATAAGCGAAAATCGTAACCTCGAAATGCGTGAAATACGATGACAGGACCCATCCCAATCCCCCCGGGATTACCGTGGAATGTGCCCTGCTCCCGTCCAACAAGGGGTGTCAGACAAGGGATAACCACGAGCCACTGCCCAAACGGGGCTTCCAGAGTGCGCAAGGATCGATGGAGGAGGTGTGCAATGTCCCAGTCTCTGCTGCAATCGCATCCGTAATCAACCTGAAGGGCATTAAAACCAAAAGCTGTGAGTGGACAAAAACCAATAAGTTTACCAAATACATTTATAAGACATTTATGCCCTCCAATAAAAAACGTATGCATGCCACAAAAACCAGTAACCAAAACGTTTGCTCAACCGAGCCCTTAGGGCCTTAGCCCAAAAACCGTTAACAAAAAACCAAGTGTGGGAACTCAGCCCAAAACCGTGGAATACCACCACCATACATATTAAAACCATGTGGGTCACCACCCACGACCATAAATGAACATCAATTCAAAAATCCAAAACCATTTAGGGTCCCTGACCCGACATACCATTTCATAACCAATAATCCATTTTTACCACATAACACATATCCAACCAATAAGCCATTTTATTCATTAAACCATATTTTAGGATTTACCATCACCAGCATCCCAGATGCTTAGTGTCCCAGACGCTAGACGTCCCTGACGTCATATCTCACGGTTTCATAAGCTATGCGTGCTGCCCGGGGTCTCTCCGGGTCCATATATCTGACATCCCTGATGTCTGATGTCCCTAACGCCAATCATAGCAATCCTGCCCCTGAGTCATCATACGGTCCGGCTGCTCCGTATAATGACCCCTCGCAGGCAATGCACCGTGACTTCCCCAGTGTCCCAGACATCTGGAGGAGACCATCATATATCCTTGTGTTCAGATGGTATATGGAAAACAGTTTTATTAAATCCTTTTATCACATTATTACCATTGGGCCCTGCCCGAAATTTCCATAAAACCACATAGTTCCATTTAGGGTCCTTGACCCAAAATCACAATTATTAAATATAGGGTCCCTGACCCGAAATCACCATTATAATCCAATTGGGCCTCATGCCCGATTTTATGAACCACTGGGCCCACGGCCCGATTTGTAAACCAACTGGGCCCGCAGCCCGACTTATAAACCAACTGGGCCCACGGCCCGAATTCGTAAATCAACTGGGACCCTGGCCCGATAACATAACTCAAATGGGTCTCAGCCCGATTTCATACCAACTGGGCCCCTGGCTCGATTTCATTAACCAACTGGGCCCCCGGCCCGATATTCAAATGGACTCCAAGTCCGAAATTCCAACATAATTGGGCCTCAAGCCCGAGTTCATATTTCCAATTTCAAAACCATTTCATCACATTATATCCAAGTCATAAATATGGAAAATCCATGTAAAACTGGAAAACCTCGATTTACGTGCAAGCACGTAAATCGCCTCGAAATACGTGAAACCGTACAATTTACCAACAACCAAATCAACATCACACAATCACAACCATAATCCATATAAAACATTTAAGCATGCATAGAATTTATAAAACCAAAGTCCACTCACAGACCGTTTTAACCGTGTGCCTCGATATGCGTGCCACCGGCCCTCCCGGGCCACACCACTATCACCGGGACTCCCAATCCTGTCCAAGTCACATTAGAGGGTCACTAACCTCATCATTAACATCCTATCAAAGTCCCGTAATTTTTCCAAATTTTTACTTATTTTTAAACTTAATTTAAAACCTTCGGACATCCCGAACACTATCGAGACGGTGTCCGATCGACCCCAAACCAATCCCAAAATGTCCGTTACATTAAATAGGACAGAAGTCATGTTGACCTCACCTCGAGATCCGTGCCCACGCGCCGCCACGCGCCGCCGTGAGTGGCTGCGCGTGAAACTCACGCGCCAGCTACAGTACCAGCACAGTCATCCCCTTCGCCCGTTTGTCTGGTAAACGGGTTGAAACCCGCGAACAGACCCGATTCAATCTCATTCAATTTAACCTCAATTCGATCTGTTCTTTCAACTGATCCCTTCCAATCCAACTCTAATTAGGTTCTGCAAGTTCAATTTCTCGAATCGTGGTCTAAATCCTCACGACACTCGATCGATCCTCGACGGGTCTCCGATTGGGGTTCATAGATTTCGACCCTGTTTTTCAAATTAATTAACACAGTGAGTATCGTGAGAGTGTAAGGATCATTTCTACAAGATTAATTTGGTACAATCTCACCTCTAACCCAATGAACTCAAGCTCGAACACAGTCACTGTTCAAGCATGGAGTTTCGTCAACCACGACCGTTTCCTTTCAATTGACGAACCCAGAAGCATCGTGGGATCATGATAGGCAGTTTCCCCACCTCAATTTCATCCAACGAAGCCTCCAATTCCACGACTCAGCTTCGAAATTCCTCCTCTGTCACCAAGCTCGTTCAGAGTCAAAACGGCACCAATTCCCTTCGTTTTTTCGACGTTTCTGATCGTGGCATTCCCAGAAGGCTGAATGTAACCTCCAATTCGATCCTCACGGCCTTAGGATTTGATTTCGAATTTTCCCTCCCATAATCTAATTTTTGAATTTTCTGTCTCACCACCCACACTCAGTCCCAGTGTTTCCCGAAATGAATCCAGTCTCCCTAGCCTCTCAATTCCCTCAATTCTGCCGTGAGAAGGCAGCCAAATCCTCCAGCCCTCACACTCTCTGTTTTGAAATCGTCCACGGGTAAGAAGAACAAAGAAGAAGGAAATGGGGGAAAAAGATGGAGAAGGAATGATGGTGTAGGAATGATTGTCTTTGGAGGGAAACAAGGATCAGAATTCAGGGGATGGGTGACACTTGTCACTCATCCGGATGTGCATAGTCAACGGTCACTATTCACTATTATATTATTATTTTAATCCCAGCCTCGGTTCGTTAGTTCGTTTCCTTGACCATAACGTCGTCGTCGGATCTCCGATTTCGGCATGCCGCCTGTCGTTGGATTCGTATCGACGATACCTACGTAACGGTCCTTGGCCCTCGCCCATCGGACCTCCCGGTCAGAAAGTCAACATTTGGCCCCTAATAAGCCAAATTACCAAAATACCCCTCAACTTCCGAACCTCATAACTTTCTCTACGAATGTCGGAATCGAACGTGCCACCTGTCTATGAACTCGTGACGTCCCGAACTACGTCACGGTCATCGGTCAAAGTCCATTTGACCGCCCGAACAAAAAGTCAACATTTTGCCCACGTAGGGGCAAAACGGTCATTTTGTACAATTTGTCCGATTCCGCCCTACTAACCACCGTTCAACCTCACTAATCAAGATTAGTGACTAAACAAATCCTGGAATTCGGGACGGGTCGTTACATACGATGAATATCTCGAAAAGCATGAAAACACGCAAAACCGAAATATCATATCACCATCATAAAATAATATGTGAAACCATTAGATAAATAAGTACAATAGTCATGCATGCCCGGTTTAGAAATCAAAAAGTCCACTCACGGTTTTAGGACGCGTCAATCGCGCCCCGTGTGCTCCTCAGTAGCTTCGGAAATGTCCGGGCCTGTAAAAACGTACAAGAAGGGTTACAAACATCCTCAAATAGCTCGTATGATTTCCCCTAATTTTTCCGGATTTTTCGACGAAATCAACCTAAAGGACCTAAAATTCCAAACTCCCGAAATTATTCCGAACGACTCCCGATCGACTCCCGATCACACGCGCTGTCACGCGCTGCCCAAAGTGGCTGCGCGTGAAGGTCACGCGCCTAGCTACAGTGCTGTCGTCCTCACCCGAATAGCCTGATAAACGGGTCTATTACCTACGACTCAACCCGACCAGTTGAAGCTCAATTCTCAATCAATTCCTCTCGTTTCCAATCCTATTATCTTCTCTAATCCATTCATTTTAGGTCTGTATTGATGATTAACCTCGACTAATATTAAAACGATCCAACCCAGACTCGAACAGTCGAACTAGTCGACGTCTGGAACTCACCATACACGGTTCCATTCTCCAATTAACCTCACAGGGAGTATGCTAGGACCTAGACGAACACAATGGAACAATCAATTGAACTCGCCGTTACCTAGATTCGTCGTCTTCAAGCTGGAAAATTCTCAGAACCAGGGAACTCCGTTCTTGGCCAATTCATGAGTGATGACCTTCGAAATTGATGTGGTCGGTTTCCTTTTGCTCCCAGAAGACTAATACGGCCCTTGGTTTCGCTCAAAAGGCCCCGCAATTTGATCTTCAATTTTACCTCCAACTGGTTTTTCTCTGAACTGGAACTTGGGTTCCTGGGCAATCCGTGCTCAAATCCCTTCAGTTCTTGCACGGTCGTGATTCTGTCACTCCCAGAAAACTCCCTGAGTGTTTAGATTTGTCTCAAGGCCCGTAGAAATCGAATTCTGAGTTTCCCCCCAAAAACCCGAAAATGTTTCCTTCACGGTTTCTCTCAATCCCTCTCAGTCTCTCCTCAGCAGGAAGACGAAAATGAGCCCTCACAACCCCAATGCAATCAGATAATCGATCAAATGGCAAACAACCCGTGGGAAACCGTCTAATTCCTCTCTGAAAATTTGTTTCCCGCACACAGAAACCATGGCCAATTTTTAATCCCAGCCCATGCTTGCAACCTGCTCACGCCATTCAGTCATGCTCCCACTACCTCAATTCACATAAACTAATCGTCTGATCAATCCACTACCACCTTAAACAATTTGCACGCACAAAACTCCACGACGTGGCCGTGTGCTCTGTTTTTCACGGTGGTGCTATAGTAACCGCCGTGAAATGACCAAAATGTCCCTCTGTGTAATAATTACCAAAATGCCCTCCAACTTCTGTGACCCGTAACTCGGTCACCCGATGTCCGTTTCAAGCGTGCCGCCTATCGTTGTACTCGGGGCGTCGAGACGAACCTAACGGTCTTCGAGTCAAATGAATATAAATTGTCAAACAAAAAGTCAACTTTTTCTCCTTACAATGTCCAAATTACGATAATGCCCCTGGACCTCCGCACCTCATAACTTTCACCCTGTTCGTTCGAATCGGACGTGCCACCTGTCTATAAACTCGTGACGTCCTGAACTACGTCACGATCATCACCCAACGTCCGTTCGACCCCCGAATCAAAAATTCAACAATTTACCATACGAATCACAAGGGAAGGCGTCATTTTATTCATTATTTTACAATATTACATTTTTCGAATTTCCGGGGCGTTACAATCTCCCCCCATTAAGAAATTTCGTCCCGAAATTTCAAGGAAATAAATAAGGGAACTGTTCTCGCATCTGCGCCTCGGGTTCCCATGTGGCTTCCTCCACATTCTGGTTCCTCCAGAGAGCCTTTAGCAGAGGAACGGTCTACCGACGTAATACTTTATCCTTTCCGTCTAAAATCTGCACCGGCTGTTCTTCAAAACTCAAATCCTCTCCGAGTTCAATGGGTTGTTCCTCCAGTACATGAGATGCGTCGAACACGTATTTCCGCAACATCGACACGTGGAAAACATCGTGGACCTTCAAAAGCTCTGGCGGTAGTGCCAACCTGTAGGCCACCGGGCCAATCCTCTCAGTGATCTCATAAGGTCCGATGTAACGAGGGCTCAACTTTCCTCGCCTGCCAAATCTCACTACACCTTTCCAATGGGACAATTTCAGAAATACCCGATCTCCGACCGCAAACTCAAGATCTCGAATACGATGGTCCACATAGCTCTTTTGTCTGTCCTGGGCTGCCTTCAGCCGATCCCTGATGAGTTTGACCTTCTCCATTGTCAGTTCCACCAATTCGGATTTAGTCAGCTTCCTTTCACCCACCTCCGTCCAACACAACGGGGTTCTACAATGCCATCCGTACAAGGCTTCGTATGGAGCCATCCCAATGCTCGCCTGATAGCTGTTGTTGTAGGAAAATTCCATCAAGGCTAGATGTGATTCCCAAGTGTCCTGAAATTGCACAACGCAAGCTCGCATCATATCCTCCAATATCTGGATGGTTCGTTCAGACTGGCCGTCAGTCTGAGGATGAAATGCAGTAATGAAATGAAGTTTCGTCCCAAAGGCTTCCTGTAGACTTTGCCAAAACCGAGAAGTAAACCTCGGGTCTCTGTCAGAAACTGTTGATTCTGGAGTACCGAGCAACCAGATGGTTTCATCAATAAACAATTGAGCCAACTGTGTCATCCTGAAGTTCTCTCGCACCGGCAAGAAATGAGCTGATTTCGTAAGCCTGTCAACAATCACCCAAACTCCATCGTGACCTCTGGGTGTCCTAGGAGGTCCAAACACAAAATCCATCGTTAAGTGATCCCATTTCCATTCCGGGATAGATAGGGGTTGCAAGGCTCCATAAGGTCGTTGTCTCTCATCCTTCACTTGTTGGCAAATCAGACACCTGCTGACAAACTCGGCAATCTCCCGTTTCATACCCGGCCACCAATAGTGTTCACGTAAGGTACGATACATCTTGGTCCCACCAGGATGCATCGCATAGGCCGAACTATGAGCTTCATCCAAGATCTCCTTCTTCAGTGCCTCAACGTCGGGCACGCACAACCGTCCTTCTTTTAGCAAAGCTCCATCCTCCCTGACTGTGAAATCTAGCCGTTCACCGGCTTCCACTTCAATCCGAAGTACAGACGAGACAGGATCTTGAGATTGAGCCTCAACGATCTGATCGATTAAGAGTGGTCTCACGTGAAAGTTAGCCAGGAAGACACCTTGGCTATCCAGTCCCAAATCAATGCTAGTCTTGCGGAGTTCAACCAAAAGTGGCAAATGAACCGTCCGTAGGTGTGCTACAGAATGCGTCGACTTCCGGCTTAGAGCATCAGCCACCACATTGGCTTTTCCAGGGTGGTACTCAATCGTGCAATCATAATCCTTAATTAGCTCTAGCCACCGTCGTTGCCTCAGATTTAACTCCTTCTGAGTGAACAAGTACTTCAGGCTCTTGTGATCCGTGAACATTTTGCAAGTCGCACCATACAAGTGATGTCTCCAAATTTTTAACGCATGCACAACAGCAGCTAACTCCAATTTGTGCGTCGGATAATTGCACTCATGCGGCTTCAACTGGCGCGAAGCATAGGCAATCACTTTCCCATGCTGCATTAGCACACATCCCAAACCCTGTATGGATGCATCACTGTACACCTCGAATTCCCCACTGTCGTCTGGAAGGGTCAGTATAGGAGCAGATGTCAACCTTTCCTTTAACTCCCGAAAACTGCTCTCACAATCGTCATCCCAAATAAACTTGACTCCCTTCCTCGTTAGTCGCGTCAACGGGGCAGCAATGGTAGAGAAACCCTCTAAAACCTCCTGTAGTAACCAGCCAAACCTAAGAAACTTCTGACTTCAGTGACGGTCCTCGGTTGTTCCCACTTCGCCACTGCCTCAATTTTCTGAGAATCCACACTGATCCCGTCTGTTGAGATCACATGCCCCAAGAAACTCACGCTCGTCAACCAAAACTGACACTTGCTGAGCTTCGCATACAACTGGTTTTCCCTCAAGGTACCTAGCACCATCCTTAAGTGCTCCTCGTGAGCTTCCGCGCTCCTCGAGTAGACGAGGATATCGTCAATGAACACGATGACAAAGTGATCCAAGTATGGCTACAACACTCGGTTCATCAAATCCATAAA
Organism: Prinsepia uniflora; assembly: GCA_032719365.1. NCBI lineage: Eukaryota > Viridiplantae > Streptophyta > Magnoliopsida > Rosales > Rosaceae > Prinsepia > Prinsepia uniflora. The sequence goes on along the minus strand of CM064872.1, from coordinate 30,835,015 downwards.
CGTTGCGGGTGCGTTGGTCAAACCAAACGGCATCACAAGGAACTCATAATGACCATATCGGGTCCTAAAGGCTGTCTTGGGTACATTCTCATCCTTAACCCGCAACTGATGATACCCAGAACGAAGATCAATTTTGGAGAAGTACTGCGCTCCTCGCAGCTGATCGAACAAATCATCGATCCGAGGCAACGAGTATTTGTTCCTGACTGTTACTTTATTCAGTTGCCTGTAATCAATGCAGAGTCTCAAACTCCCATCCTTTTTCGTCACAAACAACACCGGGGCTCCCCAGGGGGATACACTCGGTCAAATAAATCCCATCTCAAGTAATTTTTATAACTGTGCCTTCAGTTCATTTAACTCGGCTGGCGCCATACGATACGGAGTCTGAGAGATAGGTTGCGTACCTGGAACCAGATCGATAGTGAACTCGACATCTCGATGCGGTGGCAATCCCGGTAGATCCTCCAGAAAGACATCCGGGAACTCCCGTGCTATCGGTATATCCTCCACACTCAATGGTGCAGCTCGTGAGTCCATCACTTGAGCTAAGTATCCCTGGCACCCTTTCCTCAATAACATACTTGCCTTCAGGGCTGAAATCACTCCGACAGGAGTTGCTCGTTGTATTCCCTGAAAGGTGGTTTCCGGTAACCCCGGGATCCGAAAAGTAAACTTCTTATCGACACATTCGATAGAAGCATGATGGAGCGTCAACCAATCCATTCCCAAAATGACATCAAAGTCATGCAAGTCCAAGAGTATCAAATCTGCTACCAAACCAACGTCACCTACCATTACGGGACACTCCCGCAACACTTGGTTCACCACAAATACATCTCCTGTGGGTGTACTCATCCCAAAGTCACAGTCCAAAGCGGACACCTATCTACTCGCCAACAACTCACAGTCCCGTGATATAAATGAATGAGTAGCTCCGGGATCAATTAAAGCACAAACATCATGCCCAAAGATCGTGAGTGTACCTGTCACAACACTAGGTGCTGCCCTGGCCTCCTGCTGCGTAACAGTAAAAACTCGGGCCTGTGGTCCAGCTGCTTGCCCACGGCCCCGGCCCCTCTGTCCATTAGCCGCTCCAGCACCACCTCTTCTAGTACTCCCAGTCCCAGAAACTGCAGCTGTGCTCCGTCCCTGCTCTGCTCCACCCCGACCTGCGCCACCACCCTGTGGCAAAGATAGACACTCCCTCCGATAGTGGCCCCGCTCGCCACAGAAGAAACAGATAACACTGGAAGCATCTCGAGCAAAACCACCACTCTGTCGTCCTGTGGAAGCAACCGAAGTCGCGCTCGCCTACGGAGCAGTCTGCGCCCTAGGCGCTCGGAATCCGAGACTCTGATAGTTACCAGGCCTGCCATAACGATCATTGTTCGCAGATGAGGCTCCACCATAACGTCCTTTCTTCGGGGCTCTCTGACCATACGATCCAGGATATGAACGCTCTCGACGTTGTCCACCACTAGAGTACTGTGGTCGTGTCGGGAGGCTGGCCTCAACCCGCACTGCGGCATCTGACAACTCCTTGAGAGTGGTAAAAGCTCCGGCCGTCACAATGGCCCGTATCTCATGCCGTAGGCCAAGCTCGAACCTACGACATTTCTCAGCCTCAGTAGATACAAAGGTAGGAGAAAAACGGGCTAGCATCTGAAACTTCTGTTGTCAGGACCCGTCCCAAATATCGCCACGATACCCGGGACGAACCCTGCTCCCGTCTGACAATCACACCTAAAGTACCAATATAACCTCCATACTACAGTAAGTATAACTATCAGATGAAGGAGTAAATATATATACAACTGTAAGTCAGAGCACAGTTCTACAAAATGGGCACAAAATCCTACTATGCTAGTCTCTCAACGGAAGAACGCCAAAAGCTCTATGCCTCGATATCTGCCTCAACGTTCACCCCAGCGCTATCACCACGACTTGGAGGGAAAATTTAAAACCAAAAGTGTGAGTGGACTAGAATAAATGAAAGATTCAAAAACAGTGGATCATCATATCAAAGTTAAGGAAAAACAATAAGAACATTTATTCCCTCCGTTTTAAAAACAGGCATGCCCAACTAAGTATTAGAAAATCATAACATGAAACATCATAAGAAACAGAAACACTATAAAACAGATATAGAAATCATGGTATGTATATCAGAAAACCATAGCATAAACCATGAACATCCGATCAAACCTGCTGGACCTATCCGAGTCTTTAAACTCAACCAGGCCCCAAATATAATTCCGAGTCTTTAAACTCCCGAGTCTTTAAACTCAATAGGCCTACGGGGGTAATATCGTAAATGTCCGAGTCTTTAAACTCCCGAGTCTTTAAACTCAATCCGGGCCGACCCCCGATAATCAGAATCCGGGTCTTTAAACCCAATATCCAGATCCAACAAATCCAATCCTAATTCATTGTAAAACCATTTCTAGATCCATAGCCAAACTCGAATTTGAAATCCCTAGTCTGAAGCCCTTCCGGCGTTCAGGACCGACATTTCGAACCCAAAACCGGAAATCCATTATTATACCAAAAACCACATGTAATCACATATCATATTTCATCACCCATTTATCATCATCAGAAAACATTTATAGGTTGAAATCCTCAAATATGGCATCAAAGTCCGAAAACCAATTTTTCTCGAAAAACGTGCAAAATCCCGAAAATGTTCGAAAAACGTGCAAACACATCAACCACATATAATCATTATTTAGAAAGCATAAAAACATATTTAATATCATAAAACATCAATAAAATAGTTAGGCATGCTCGAGTTTAAAGAAAAAGTCCACTCACAAATCAGGACGCGTCAATCGCGCTCCGTGCGCTCCTCGACCGTCTCAGGTGCCTCCCGTCCTGTCAATATGCACCAAATAGGGTCACAAACACATTAAGGATGCTAACCCTATTTTCCCCAATTTTTCGGGAATTTATTAATATTTTAATCCTAAACCCTAAACCATCTGGATTCCCGAACAACCTCCTAACATCGTCCGATTCACCCGAAAACCATACCAATGAACTCCTTAGGACATTTAGAACCAAAACCATATTGGAAGCTTAGCCGGAATCCTTCCCACGTGCCTCCATGCGCCGCCCAAAGTGGCTGCGCGTGGGCCTCACGCGCCTGCTACAGTGTTTCTCCTACCTCGAGCCACCCGGTTCAACACAGTTGAACCGGCGTGACCGGTTCTCCGCCGTTCATCCATCAATTCCGTCCAAACAAATCCCAGAAGCTTCGTCCCATTCTAAACAATCTAACCCCGTCCTAACATCGAAGAACCATGGCCTAAAACCCACCGTTCACGACTTCGAAACAGACGGCCCGTGGCCCCTGTTTTGGCCGCCGGCCGCCCAGGTCCTCCCCCGGCACGGCACCACAACCAAACAGCTACTGGGACCTCCAGAAGTTTCATCCTGGCCTCCAAATCACTCGACTCTAAGCCCAACTCCACGACTTTCGATTTAAAATTCACGGGAAAAATAGAGAAAAGAGTCTTACCCTTCAATTCTGACTCCGCCGTGTGCACCGCCGTGTACCACGGTGCTCGTTGGACTCCCTACAGCCTCCTGAACCTCCTACCACCTTGGTTTGATCCACCTCACGGCACAACTGCCACCCCTGTCTCACAACCTCCCCGTTTTCCTCAGAACTCCGCCGCACCACCACCGTGTCTCCATGCACGATTCCTCCCCCAAAACACGATCACCAGCTCCGCCTTGCCTCTTTGTCACTCTCTCAGTTCACTCTTCACTCACCCTTGCACAGAATCGATCGCTGTCTCTCCAATTGCTTCTCTCTGTTTCTCTGTGTGTTCAAGCAAGGTTGCACAGTTTGAAATCGTGCAAAGTGTGGCCGTGCACACGTTAGTACTCCCTGGAACCATCTAGTGTCCCCCACGTGTCATCACCCCATGGTTCAGCCCAAAATATCCCTGCCACTTGCCCTTATCTGATTGGGCTGAGGGAAAAGACTAAAATACCCCTCATGCACAAAATTACCATTTTACCCTCGTACTTTCCAGGCCCGTAAATATTCCGTCCGACGTCCGATGACAGCGTGCCGCCTGTCGTTGTACTCAAGACGTCGAGACCTATCTAGCGGTCCTCGGTTTACATGAAAATCACAAGTCCTCCAAAAAGTCAACATTTTTCCTCATTTGGTCAAATTTACGGTAACGCCCTCAATCTTCCGAACGTCATAACTTTTTCTCCGATTGTCCGAATCGAACCTGCCACCTGTCTATGGACTCGTGACATCCTAAACTACGTCAAGGTCAAGGGTCAACAGTCATCCAACTGGTAAATCGAAAAGTCAACTTTTGGCCTACTATTCATAAGGGCAAAATCATCCGTTATATACAAAACTTTTACAAAATTACATTTATACCCTTCCCGAAGGTACGGGTTGTTACATCTGTTCATACTCAGCTACCGACATGCTCCCATGTTGGAGCTACAGAAACTCGGTCTCCCTAGCATCACGGAATGAACGGGGATAATACTGATCCAGAAACCATTCACGAAAAGTCTCCCAAGTCACTGTACGGGCATCCCATCCCGACAACTCCAGAGTATACCACCACTCATAAGCAGATCCATCAAGCAAAAAGGTAGCCAATACAACTCGCTCCTCAGGAGGACAGTGCATCACAACAAAAATCCGCTCGAACCGAGAAATCCAACGGTGGGAATCCTCAGGATTCGCTCCACCACTAAACACCGTAGCCCCAAGACGCTGGGCTCGCTCGATTGAAGCACTCTCAGCATCACCATCAGGTCGTGGAGGGGGTTCGCGTCGCGGAGGCATGGCCGATCGTCCTTCTCTGAAAGAGGCATACGTTAGTACAATAATTGAGGCACACCCGAGTGCCAGACACGAATCGTAAACCTAGGATCTGATACCAATTGACAGGACCCACCCCAATTATCGCCTCGATAATCGGGAAGCATCTTGCTCCCGTCTGACAATCGAATCCAAAAGACCGGAAAACCAAATAATATTACATCACACCCATTGTCAGACCAGGGTGATTAGACAAATACACCCGACTGGACGTCAAGTCCACAGTTTCCAAGAGCACAATATTACAAAACAAGTTAAAGAACAAAATCCTACTCTGTGAAATAACTACTCCGCAACGGAAAACTTTATGCCTCTGCCTCTGCCTCGGCGCTAGCCCTCGAACTTGTACCACGACCTGGAGGGTAGTTAAAACAACAAAGTGTGAGTGGACCGAAACAAAGGTTTACAGAAAACAGTTTAAGGAAATCGGGGTTCGCCCTCCAGTTTTACAACATGCATGCATAACCAGATATTAAAAAAAAAACGCGTATTAACATCTGAAAAACTCTTTTTCCGAAACACATGTAAACCGTTACAGAAAAAAAAACATCACAACTCGCGTAAAACAATATAATATTACCAAAATCCAGAATTTGTCATTTGCAACATCATTTACGCAAACCAAGTAAAAAGTGAATCAATAATCACAATTAAACCGTTGGATCCATCCGAGTCTTTAGACTCAATATCAGGCCTTCCCGGGATATCAACGAGTCTTTAAACTCAAAACATGATCAATAGGCCTCGGAGGTATCACAATAACCGAGTCTTTAAACTCACGAGTCTTTAAACTCAATCCGGGTCTTTAAACCCAATTTTCGGGCCCGCCCCCGTCATCAATAAACCGGGTCTTTAAATCCAAAACCAGATCCAACCATCAACCGGGTCTTTAAACCCAAAACCGTTTTTAAACACAGTAAACCGGGATTCATCATAAACCGTTTTCCAACATCATTCTGAAATCATATCTCGTCATAATAGGACTTATGTCCGAATTTACATGAAAATTCCAAAACATGCAATTTCCGAAATCACTTCACAATTATAATCAAAACATCATAAATCCGTAACATGCATAATCATATCCAGATACTTCATCAAAACATCATTCATGCATAAGTGAAAACCGTAACCTCGAAATGCGTGAAATACGATGAATATCTCGAAAAGCGTGAAAACACGTAAAACCGAAATATCATATCACCAACATAAAATCATATGTGAAACCATAAGATAAATAAGTAGAATAGTCATGCATGCCCGGTTTAGAAATCAAAAAGTCCACTCACGGTTTTAGGACGCGTCAATCGCGCCCCGTGCGCTCCTCAGTAGCTTCGGAAATGTCAGGGCCTGTAAAAACGTACAAGAAGGGTTACAAACATCCTCAAATAGCTCGTATGATTTTCCCTAATTTTTCCAGATTTTTCGACGAAATAAACCTTACGGACCTAAACTTCCGAACTCCCGAAATTATTCCGAACGACTCCCGATCGACTCGAATCCTAAAGGTAAAATGTTAATTAGACTGAAGGGAACAAATTCCATGTTGACCGTGATCGGAGATGACATCACACGCGCCGCCACGCGCCACCCAATGTGGCTGCGCGTGAAGGCCACGCGCCTAGCTACAGTGCTGTCTTCCTCACCCGAATAGCCTAATAAACGGGTCTATTACCCGCTACTCAACCCGACCAGTTCAAGCTCAATTCTCAATCAATTCCTCTCGTTTCCAATCCTATTATCTTCTCTAATCCATTAATTTTAGGTCTGTATTGATGATTAACCTCGACTAATATTAAAACGATCCAACCCAGACTCAAACAGTCGAACTAGTCGACGTCTGGAACTCACCCTACACGGTTCCATTCTCCAATTAACCTCACAGGGAGTATGCTAGGACCTAGACGAACACAATGGAACAATCAATTGAACTCTCCGTTACCTGGAAGTTGTCGTCCTCAAGCTGGAAAATTCTCAAAACCAGGGAACTCCGTTCTTGGCCAATTCATGAGTGCTGTCCTTCGAAATTGATGTGGTCGGTTTCCTTTTGCTCCCAGAAGAATAATACGGCCCTTGGTTTCGCTCAAAAGGCCCCGCAATTTGATCTTCAATTTTCCCTCCAACTGTCACTCCCAGAAAACTCCCTGAGTGTTTAGATTTGTATCAAGGCCCGTAGAAATCGAATTCTGAGTTTCCCCCCAAAAACCCGAAAATGTTTCCTTCACGGTTTCTCTCAATCCCTCTCAGTCAATCCTCAGAAGGAAGACGAAAATGAGCCCTCACAACCCCAATGCAATCAAATAATCGATCAAATGGCAAACAACCCGTGGGAAACCGTCTGATTCCTCTCTGAAAATTTGTTTCCCGCACACAGAAACCATGGCCAATTTTTAATCCCAGCCCGTGCTTGCAACCTGCTCACGCCATTCAGTCATGCTCCCACTACCACAATTCACATAAACTAATCGTCTGATCAATCCACTACCACCTTAAACAATTTGCACGCACAAAACTCCACGACGTGGCCGTGTGCTCTGTTTTTCACGGTGGTGCTACAGTAACCGCCGTGAAATGACCAAAATTCCCCCTCTGTGCAATAATTACCAAAATGCCCTCCAACTTCCGTGACGCGTAACTCGGTCACCCGATGTCCGTTTCAAGCGTGCCGCCTGTCGTTGTACTCGGGGCGTCGAGACGAACCTAACTGTCTTCGAGTCAAATGAATATCAATTGTCAAACAAAATGTCAACTTTTTCTCCTTACAATGTCCAAATTACGATAATGCCCTTGGACCTCCGCACGTCATAACTTTCACCCTGTTCGTCCGAATCGGACGTGCCACCTGTCTATGAATTCGTGACGTCCCGAACTACATCACAGTCATCACCCAACGTCCATTCGACCTCCGAATCAAAAAGTCAACAATTTACCATACGAATCACAAGTGTAAAACGTCATTTTATTCATTATTTTACAATATTACATTTTTCGAATTTCCGGGGCGTTACACATTCCACCTAAGAAAAACCAAGGATGATCCAATACGATGACATCAAAAGTCGTCCTACGTGAATACAACCAAAACTCGTTGCACTCACAACGCCACGTAATCCAACATCGTCTGCCACCAAGCAGAAAATGAGAAATCTCAGTCACGTAACTTCGATATACTCACTCCACCTGATGACCCAAGATGTACCATGGGTCCACCAACCAATACACGATCGGCGTACTAGTGGCAACCAACAACATCTACATCATCAACATCATCTACCATCATCAATTATGATAGAATCTGAGAAGTGACCCAAAATGACTTCGATATACCCATTACCAATGCGGACAACCCGCATTCCATTCGTCACCTCAATCGCAACCTCTCGCGATTCCAAAATTCCAACCAAATTGGAAACAACATACCCGGACATCAACCACGTGTCCCCTAACCAATTTAACTCTATCTGAGATCCACTCTAGGACCACAGATACCGAACATATGTCCATCACGACGGATGTCACATCCCGAATCGTAACTCACCATTATCACAATCACCGGCACTGGCACCAGCACCAGCACCAGTACCAGCACCAATGCACTATCATCAGTATCAGTATCAGCACACAGGGCACAAATCTGACCACCCTGGATCTCCGTTCATACCGAGCGACGACCCCATACCTCTGCTCGAATAGGAGAAACTCTGCCACCCTCGTACCCAACAACTCTGGGTACAGCCACCCTGACAACTCATACGAGAAAAGAAAACGTTCCCTGAACGTCTCCGATTCCCAAAAACCCTAACTACAACCACTCTCGATAGTAGCGCCTGCCACATACTCGTGCAGACCTAACTACCAGACATCTCGATATCCAGTAACTCTCGGTATCCCCGCTCCGGGACTCCATCGACAAGTACCAACCCTAGTAACTCATCCAACCAAACTCTAACCTGTCGTAACTCGACTCAACCATTGTCGTCTACCAGGTCATCCACGACCTTAGTTGCACTAACAATCCATCACAGCTAAAGTAGCACGACAACCATCTAGGTCTAACCGACAAGTACAATCTCGACTGCAAAGTGCAGTCCCAACAAAAGCTGACATGACTAGACTGACTAACGAACCCAAATCCGAATAGTAGTCAAAGTCACACCACTCGAAAACTCACTGGATTCCATGATCTGGCCGACCCCGTGGTCCCGACATCGTAAAGATGTCAATCCAAGCATACCGTAAGTCTAACCAGGATTCCCCGAATCCGGCTACCAACTTCCATAAGTTCAACCAGAGTTCCCCGAACTTGACTGCTAACCGCTAGCAGCAATTTAATCCATAACCCGACTGCTCCCAGCAGTAAATCCATCTCACTCAACCAATCCGATCATCAGATAGTCACAACTCCAAACCAGTCGTCGGAACCGATACTACGACATCGTGAAGACGATCCCAACTAACCATCTCACGATCCAAAACTCTAACGTAATACTACGTTCACCATTCGCAGGGCTCCACACTGTCAACCCCGACAGAACTATGGCAACCCCGGCATCAAATGCCGAACCAAAAAAATCCACGATTCAATCCTACTAACTATCGTACCGGCACCCCAACTGTCAGGTTGACCACGAACTGTAGCCCATTGAGATATCACATCCTCGACCTGCGTACGAAGTAACGCGCAAAATACGCTCTGGAATTCAGAGTAACATGAGAAACCTTGCTCTGATAAGCAATCCTATGCTCTGATAGCACGCTGACAGGACCCATCCCAATCCCCCCGGGATTAGTACGGGATGACCCTGCTCCCGTGACAGGGACCCGCCCCGATCCCCCGGGGACCACAAAGGGATGTACCCTGCTCCCGTCTGACACCTGAACCGAAAATTTCAATTTTAGCTTTAAAAACTTAAATGGATAAATGTCCGAATTATAAAGTCATACATAACCCAAATTTAACAGATGTCAGACAAGGGATACAGTCCAAAATACAAAATCCGAGCACGACACTAGAAGGGAAAATCCTACGGGTGATCCGACCCGACAGGGGAACAGGTGCGCAGTACAAAATCTATGCCTCAGCCTCGGGGTCCTCACCAACCTCAGCAACACGACCTGGAGGGGTAACCAAAACATGAAAGGTGAGTGGGCCGAAACGCAGGTTTATAAAAACAGTATGATAAGTAAAAGATATAATTTACCCCTCCGTTTTTCCAAACATGCATGCATCAGTATTTAAAAAGAACCATAAATACATGTAATATATCACAAGCATCATATTAAGCCAGAAATGTAATATAAACCCAGCTACTGCACCATACACATCCGACATTGACATCCCAGATGTCCGACGTCCCTGGCGTGCAATAATGGTCACAGTCCCAAGGCTACGCGTGCCACCGGGGTCTCAAATCCCGAGTCCAAACTCCGAACCCAGTTCGGTTATGGCATCCCAGATGCCTAGCGTCCCAGACGCTCGACGTCCCAGACATCCAATAATAGCAATCCTGCTCCTGAGTCATCCTACGGTTCGGCACCTCCGTAGCATGACTCCTCGCAGGCAATGCACCGTGACCGCTCCGGGGTACCACGTCCGGAGGAGACAGTATTATATGATGGATTATACAGTGCAGTACCCAAGGAAGTCATCATATCCACATGCATACATATATATATATATATATAATATAAAACAGTATTCAATTTCCGTAAAACGGGTCTCACCCCAACACCGTAAAACGTGTCACATCCGTAAATCGAGATAATCAAAATCTGTTATTTATTCACTCACACATATAGATATACGGAAATGAAAACGGTTATGCATGCAAGTGTCAATAAAAACGGGCCCACTCATAGTACGCTCCCCCTGCGAAAAATGCGCGTACGAACTTGTCTCCGGAATTAACGTAAGTTTCCTGTCATTTCCAATCACACACAAGTGTCATTATAGGTCCTTAAAATACCCTCAAGAAGTCCAAAACAGAAACCGGTTCGGGAAAGCCGGCCAACACGCTTCCCGAGACATCCGGCCCTAAACTGACCTTCTCACTATCTCAGATCAACATGGTTATTTCACAGAAAATGTTCAAAATGATGAAAGGATTAAAAGTCATGTTGACCGTGAACCGAGATAGTGCTCAACGCGCCCTCATGCGCCGCCCAAAGTGGCTGCGCGTGAAAGTCACGCGCTGCTTCAGTGACACTGCTATAGTGCCGTTGTCTCTGCCCCATTTACTGTAATTTGGGTCTTCAACCCGCGGTGTGACCCGGTTAAATAACCCTCCATTTCTACTTAATTTCATTCATTCTCGATTCTAACATTTTCTAACATCTTTTAATTACAGTTCCTAGTCCCCTAATCATCTCGACAAGCCCTAAATCGTCCTAACCAAACCCGAACAGCCTCACGGGTCGATTCCCAGAACTCCCCCAAACTAGCTCTATTATCCAATTAAATCATACAGGAGCATAAGGGGACCTAGACTAACTAAATGGAACCATCAATTGAACGAAACATTACCTGGAAGTAGCCGTCCAAACACTGCGATTTCCTCTGCTCACGACGGTCACCTTCCCAGCTCCTCCGTGGCTGGTTGCCGTCGTTTCCGATATGGACAAGTTCCAAATGCTCCCAGAAAGCTCACTCAGTGATTGGTTTCGTCCAATAGGCCGTAGAAATTGAACTTGGATTTTTCCCTCCAAACTGGTTTTCTCTGAACTGGAACTTGGGTTCCTGGGCACACAACGATCATTCCCCTTCAATGACTGCACGCACAAGTTTCTGTCACTCCCAGAAGGCTTCCACAGTGCAAAGATTGGTCCCAAAACCCGTAGGAATCGAATTCAGAAATTTCCCCCCAAAAACCCGAAACTGTTCTTCACGGCTTCCCTTCAGTCTCTCACAATCTCTCAACCTCAACTGATGCCAGCTGAACCCTTCTCTCACTCCCTTTACGCTGTTAATCGATCAAGGAGGCCAACAAACCTCTGAACGGCCACAAACCACACTCCCAACGCCTCAAATTACATAAACAATGCCCACAATCAGTCCACTCAGTGTTTAAACAATTGCAAGCCCACAAACACCACGGCATGGCCGTGTACTCTGCTTTTCACGGTTGCTGCTACAGTAACCGTCAAAAAGACCGAAATGCCCTCAGGGCAGAAATTACCAAAATGCCCTCTAACTTCCTTGACCCGTAACTCGGTCATCTGATGTCCGTTTCACGCGTGCCGCCTGTCGTTATACTCAGGGCATCGAGATGAATCCAACGGTCTTCGGGTCGTGTGAAAATTCACGGTATTTCAAAAAGTCAACTTTTTCCCCTAATTCGTCCAAATTACGGTAATGCCCCTGAACTTCCGAACGTCGCAACTTCTCCCCTGTTCGTCCGAATTGGACGTGCCGCCTGTCAATGGACTCGTGACGTCCCGAACTACGTCATGGCCATCGGTCAAGGTCTGGTTGACCCACCAATCAAAAAGTCAACAGTTTGACCTAATCATTCACAAGGGTAAAAATGTCATTTCATTCCATATTTTACAATATTACAATCTACTAATTTCTGGGGTGTTACATCCCGTCTGACGCGAAGTGTCAGACAAGGGATATTCCGATATTTGCCCTCCCGGGCTATCAGAGTACGCCAGGATCCGGAGGAAGTCTCTGCTACAGTCCACATTTGATGTCAACCTGAAGGGTATTAAAAACAGAAAGACTGTGAGTGGACGAAAAGGAATAAGTTTCGTAAAACACATTTATAAAAGACCTTTATACCCTTCACTAAAAAGCATGCATGCATAGTAAAACCATTTATCCAAACACATATGTTTAAACAACCATAATTAGGGTCTCAGCCCCAAGTTCCATAAATACAAGTCACACGGGCTCCTGCCCAAAACCATTTACAGAAAAACATAAGATAATAACCGTATGTGGGATCTCTGACCAAATCCATTTATCATCATAAAACATAATTTCCCAAACCAATTGAAATCATGTTTATCCATTATATTCATATCCAGAACCTGTCACGGTGAAATAGAGCTACGCGCGTGCTAACAGGGGTCTCAAACCCAAGTCTCTCCAGGGTCCACCCAGTTCAATGTCCGTAGATCAATGACCCTCCCTGGAGGTAACAAACCATGCCCATCCTGAGAGTAAGGAACCCAACTGGGGGGCAACTCCACTCAGTTAGTGATCCGTGACTACTCCGGGGTCCACCTAGGCCAACGACCCTCCCCGGAGGAGACAATCATATATAAAGGATGGCATATGAAAAACCATTTGAAACTATTCTTTAAACCTTCAAGGATTCACGCCCGGCCCCCATAAGCTGTCATGAACCATAAAACCTTTCACGGGTTCGTGCCGGTTCCCATAAACCATCATGACCCGTAAATCCATTTCAAGGGTTCATGACGGTTCCCATAAACCGTCATGAACCACAAAAAAATTTGTAGGATAGCTGGGCCCTAGGCCCGAATCCACATACAAACTGGACCCTCGGTCGAATTGTAAACCAACAGGGCCTCTCGCCCGATGCCTCGTTAAATCAAATGGACCTCAAGTCCAAGAGTTCGTAATTCAAATGGGTCTCATACCTGAGTTTACCTTTTCAAATCCAAAATCATTTCATTAAACCATTTCCAAAACCATAAGAATGGAAAATCAGAGTAAAATCGGAAAACCTCGATTTACGTGCAAGCAAGTAAATATCCTTGTAAAGCGTGAAATCATATACATCACAAGCATCTAAATCAACATCATAAAATCACATTCATAATCCATATAAAACATTTATGAATGCATCATTGTTTAGAAATCAAGTTCCACTCACAGACCGTCCGAAGCCGCGTATCGATACGCGTGACATAATCGTCTCCCGGGTCAATCGTCTTCACCGGGACTCCCAAACCTGTCCAAATTCATTTAGAGGGTTACTAATATCCTCATTAACCTCTCATCGAAGTCCCATAATTTTCTCGATTTTCTAACTATTTTTAAAATCGAACCTTATCCTTCGAACAACCCAAAACCTATCGAAACGATGTCCGATCGACTCGAAACCAGTCCCAAAATATTCGTTACATCGAACAGATGATTTGACATGTTGGAACCATCCTCAAATTCTCCCCCATGCGCCCGCACACGTCGCTTGAAGTGGCTGCACGTGGGAGCCACACGCCAGTGAACAGTGTCTTCTTCCTCCTTGCGACGACCAGTCTGAACCGGTCCGGTCCGATTCGCCTGCAACTTGGACCGGCGTGATCGGTTCAAGCCCATAACCGGTCCAATCTTCACCGTTTTCAAGCCTAATTGATCCTATCCTTCCTATTTTTGTCCAAGGAACCTAAACCAATAACCTAGAACCCTTAAAACCTCTAAAACCCGACCGGTCCAAGAAATCCCTCACGGTTCGAATATCCCCCCTCCTACTCAGGGCTTCCCCGACATCCAAAGCCTCCCAAAACCTTCCTATTTTCTCCCTAGAAACCTAATTAGTTTGAAACCAACACCCAAAACGGCCCATAATACTCAAAATCGAAAATGGAATTAAAAAGGTTGAAACCGATACCTTCGTCGGTTTTTCTCCTCCACCGTTCACAGCGGCCCTTCCAGGTCAGCCACCACGTCCAGCCAGTCCTCAGTTCACTCTCTGCCTCTCTCAAATGGGTTTAAGGTTGAAGGGTTTGGATTTGGATGAGGATGGTGGATCGGGTTGGGTTTAGGAATAAAGAAAGGAAATGATCGATTAAGCTAAAAGGAGATGCATGAATCAATTTGGGTGGCCTGTGGATGGGTGACAAGTGTCACTCATCCATTGGGCCCCCATAAAATATCTGGGCCCCACTAAAGTCCAAAAGTGCAACCGTCTAGTAATTCGTGCAATAGTACCCTTGAACTTCCGTGACCCGTAACTTCGTCGTCGAACGTCCGAATTCGACGTGCCGCCTGTCTACGGATTCGTATCGTCCTTATCTACTTAATAGTCCTCGGCCCTCGGCCATCGGGCCTCTTGGTCAAAAAGTCAACATTTGGCCCCTTTTTAACCAAAATTATCAAAATGCCCCTAAACTTCCGCACGTCATAACTTACTCCTGACGTCGGAATTGAACGTGCCACCTGTCTATGAACTCGTGACGTCAGGAACTACGTCACGGTCATCGGTCAAAGTCCATTTGACCGCCCGAATGAAAAGTCAACGTTTTGCCAAGACTATGGGCAAAACGGGCATTTTGCATCGTTCGTCCGATTTCGCCCAACTAATCACAGATTAGCCTCACTAATCGTGATTAGTCATTAATCTAATCCTGGAATTTGCGACGGGTCGTTACAGTCCAACATTCCACAGCCTTCTAGTGTGGGACACTTATCCCTAATCTGATGGACACAACACCCCAAAGCAGCCAAGTGTCTAGTACAAACTGGGCACAAATCCCAAGGCAACACAATGACCAGAATGCCATTTGTAACGCCCTGGAAATTCGAAAAAGGAAAATTTGGAAACTTTGGGGAAAATGACGATTTTGCCCTTGGAATTGGGCAAAAAGTTGACTTTTAATTTGAGCAGTCAAACGGACTTTGACCGATGACCGTGACGTAGTACGGGACGTCACGAGTTCATAGGCAGGTGGCACGTCCAATTCCGGTATACGAGGAGAAAGTTATGACGTGCGGAAGTTGGTAAAAGGGGCCGAAAATTGACTTTTTGATCGGGACCTTGTTTGGACTTTCCGAGAAGACCGTTGGATAGGTCTCGGGACGCTGAATCCGTAGACAGGCGGCATGCGTCAATCGGAGCCCGGACGAAAAAGTTGAGGGTCTGGAAAGTTCAAGGGCAAAACGGTAAATTGTCACATGAAGGGTAAACTGGTAATTTGGGTCGTTAAGGCCCTAAACGGTGCCACAGCTGGTTTTAAATACTTTAACTTTGCTGATTTAGCCTATTTAGATTAAGATTAATTACTAAGTGACATTTGTCACTTGCTTAAGCAAATTAGTGGCATTATTGAATGCCTAACATGACAAATTCAACCGTTCATTTCATTTGTTTAAAATTGACCAAATTTATCGATGAAAAGGGGGAAACGGAGAGATTTTGAAACGGAAAGAGGAACCCAGAGAGAAAACGAGTAAGATTGAAGGAATAATTGAGAGAAAATTGAGCTGGAAACCCAAGAACAAACCCGAAAATCACCGAAGAACACCAAATGTCGATTTTGATTTTGTAAAATGTTTCGGATGAAATTGATTAGATATTTAGCCTTCTGGGAGCTCAACGAATAGAATCAAATCAATTGGACAAGAAATTGGAGGCGAATCGACAGAGAACAGGCTCTGCGACGCCATTGAAGTGAGAGCTTGGGTTCGATTAATTAGAGGTGATGATTCTTGAAATTGACTTCGATTTCATATTTAGAATGACTGTTAGATGCTTCTGGTATGATTAATTGAATGTTACAGGTCGTGTTTGGGTAGAACCCGAGTTAAGACCAGTCGGGTTTCAATGTTGAGTCGTGGGATTCAGGGCCTGATTTCATTAAATTGAGGTCACAGATCAATTATAAACATGGAATAGATGGTAATAAGGGAAAGAAACGATAAAATTGAGTCAGAATTAGTAGAGAATGAACCGGGTCTGATCGCGGGTCGTAGGCTCCGTTTATCAGAGAAACAGGTAAGGAAGGACACTGTTCATGTCACTGTAGCAGGGCGCGTGAACTCACGCGCAGCCGCTTGCGGCGGCGCGTGAGGGCGCGTGGTGACTGTTCTGGGAAAGTGGTCAACAGGTGTTTTATTCTATACAGTGTAACGATCATTTTGGTTTTGGTTTCGAATCAATCGGATACCGTTTCCCTAATGTTTCGAGGGTCCGAAGATTTAAGTTACGTATTTAATTAATATTAAATTCCAGGAAAATTATGGGTAAAATTAGATGATGTAAATTGACTTGTTAGTAACCTTGAATAATGATTGTGGATAGGATTCGAGATTCCGAGCAAGTATCGGAAATTACGGAAATGCGTGCAGCGCGGGAAACGAGCAGTTGGACGGTGTGTGAGTGGACGTTTGTTTTCTACATTGATATGCATGCATAATTAAATGTTTTATATGATTTATGGCATGTTTTGAATTGCAATGATTTGATATGATTATTTTGAGATTTAATGATTATTTTAATTGGTGCTTCGGGCACGTTTTTGAGAAAATGTGAAATGACTGTTTTGTGCGAAGGCCCCGGATTTGTGATTGGTTTTGGCTTGGATTATGAGTTGGGAAATTGATTTAATGGATTTGTGATGTTTTCGGATATGATTTTACGAATTTGCGTGTATTGACTTATTTAATGATTTTATGGATTGACGAGAAATGAGATTTGGGCATATGGCCCCGTGATAGTGGTTTTGACATGGTTTTGATGTTTGATTTGACATAATGTTTTTGATTGTGTATTGATGTTTGATGACTCCAGATGAGTAATTCCTGGAGGGACACCGGATGTGTAATTCCCTGTGAGACTGGATGTGTAATTCCCAGCATTGGATGACGACTCTGGATGTGTAATTCCCAGAGGATCCTCGGATGTGTAATTCCCGAGTTATATGCTTTATTATTATGGTGAACTGATTTTATAAAATGATTTAAATGATTTATGTGTTTTTCCCTATGCATGCATGGTTTGTAAAACTGGAGGGTAAAGGATGTCTTTTATAAATGTATTTTAACGAATATATTTTTGTCCACTCACACCTTTGTTTTTAATGACCCTCCAGGCCGTGGCACGATACTCGGGGCGGATTACGAGACGGAGGCATGAACAGAAATCAGTGCAGTTATCCCTGGTCTGACGGGTGCTGAAGGGTACTTTCGGGATTTCAGTTGACTTGTCAGAAGGGAGCAGGACCGGGCACAGTTATCGAGGTCCAGTTGGGACAGGTCCTGTCAAATTGGTATCAGAGCATTTGGTTATTGATTTCTGTGTTCAGTGATGCCTCCAAGACGTGCGCCCCGTGCACGCCCTGAAGATGAGAGGGACGAGGATCGGGTTAGAGAAGGCCCGGATATCGAGAGAGCTCAACTGTTAGGAGCTACTGTATTTCGTGGTGATTCAGGACCGGATGATGCTGATGATTGGATTGCACGTCTGGAACGGATCTTTGACATTTTGGGATGTCCCCCGGAGGACGTGGTATTGTTAGCCACTTTTCTTTTGGATGGCCATGCATACCGGTGGTGGCATGCTTTACAGTTAACAGGATGGGATGCTCACACGTTGACATGGGAAGTATTTCGTGAGCGATTTTTGGATCAGTTTTACCCTCGTTCATACCGTGATGCGAAAGAAATTGAATTTCTTCGATTACAACAGGAGGGCATGACCGTGGCCGAATATGAACAACGATTTTTGGATCTGGCTCGTTTTGCTTCAAGGGTGGTAGTCACAGAGGGTGATAAATGTAGACATTTTGAACTTGGTTTACGAGATGAGATTCGAGCCGTTGTAACTGTGGGATCCTATGGCACTCTCCGAGATCTCTCAGATGCCGCTATCCGTGTTGAGGCAAGTTTGCCAGCACGCGAATCTGGACGACGTCGAGAGCGTCAGGAAACTGAGACAATGAATTATGGAACGTCGTCAAAAAGAGGTAGTTTTGGCTCCAGATTTTCTGGATCTCGGTCGGGTTTTAGTGGGGTGGACAAGGACATTCCTTTGATCCTACAGCAGTCCCTCAGGCATCTGTTCAGTCGAGTAGAACTTCAGTACCGTCAACTGGCAGACCTTATAACCAAGCTACCCATTTTGGTAGGGGTACCTGTTATTTTTGTGGTGAGTTCGGACATATCCGGAGAAATTGTCCACACCAACTGACGGGTGGTAGCCCGAGTGGCAATCATACAGAGCAAGGTTCGGGGATGGCCTCAACTTCTGGAGTTGCAAGTGGGAGGGGAACTGGTAACACGAGAGGTGCACCACGAGGACGTGGTCAACCTTCAGGCCCACTTGCTCGGGTATTTTCTCTTCAACAGCAGGATACTAGTGACCCACCCGAGGGGAGTTCAGCATAATGGTAGTACTCTGTGGATTAATGTACATTTGTAAATGTTCTTGTGTTTTGTACGGTTGTTTTATAAATAAAGTGATGGTATGTTTGCTCCATAAATCTTGTATTTGAATTTCGGGGACGAAATTCTTTAAGGGGGGAAGGTTGTAACGCCCTGGAAATTCGAAAAAGGAAAATTTGGAAACTTTGGGGAAAATGACGATTTTGCCCCAGGAATTGGGCAAAAAGTTGACTTTTAATTTGAGCAGTCAAACGGACTTTGACCGATGACCGTGACGTAGTACGGGACGTCACGAGTTCATAGACAGGTGGCACGTCCAATTCCGGTATACGAGGAGAAAGTTATGACGTGCGGAAGTTGGTAAAAGGGGCCGAAAATTGACTTTTTGATCGGGACCTTGTTTGGACTTTCCGAGAAGACCATTGGATAGGTCTCGGGACGCTGAATCCGTAGACAGGCGGCATGCGTCAATCGGAGCCCGGACGAAAAAGTTGAGGGTCTGGAAAGTTCAAGGGCAAAATGGTAAATTGTAACATGAAGGGTAAAATGGTAATTTGGGTCGTTAAGGCCCTAAACGGTGCCACATCTGGTTTTAAATAATTTAACTTGGCTGATTTAGCCTATTTAGATTAAGATTAATTACTAAGTGACATTTGTCACTTGCTTAAGCAAATTAGTGGCATTATTGAATGCCTAACATGACAAATTCAACCGTTCATTTCATTTGTTTAAAATTGACCAAATTTATCGATGAAAAGGGGGAAACGGAGAGATTTTGAAACGGAAAGAGGAACCCAGAGAGAAAACGAGTAAGATTGAAGGAATAATTGAGAGAAAATTGAGCTGGAAACCCAAGAACAATCCCGAAAATCACCGAAGAACACCAAATGTCGATTTTGATTTTGTAAAATGTTTCGGATGAAATTGATTAGATATTTAGCCTTCTGGGAGCTCAACGAATAGAATCAAATCAATTGGACAAGAAATTGGAGGCGAATCGACAGAGAACAGGCTCTGCGACGCCATTGAAGTGAGAGCTTGGGTTCGATTAATTAGAGGTGATGATTCTTGAAATTGACTTCGATTTCATATTTAGAATGACTGTTAGATGCTTCTGGTATGATTAATTGAATGTTACAGGTCGTGTTTGGGTAGAACCCGAGTTAAGACCAGTCGGGTTTCAATGTTGAGTCGTGGGATTCAGGGCCTGATTTCATTAAATTGAGGTCACAGATCAATTATAAACATGGAATAGATGGTAATAAGGGAAAGAAACGATAAAATTGAGTCAGAATTAGTAGAGAATGAACCGGGTCTGATCGCGGGTCGTAGGCTCCGTTTATCAGAGAAACAGGTAAGGAAGGACACTGTTCATGTCACTGTAGCAGGGCGCGTGAACTCACGCGCAGCCGCTTGCGGCGGCGCGTGAGGGCGCGTGGTGACTGTTCTGGGAAAGTGGTCAACAGGTGTTTTATTCTATACAGTGTAACGATCATTTTGGTTTTGGTTTCGAATCAATCGGATACCGTCTCGATAATGTTTCGAGGGTCCGAAGATTTAAGTTACGTATTTAATTAATATTAAATTCCCGGAAAATTATGGGAAAAATTAGATGATGTAAATTGACTTGTTAGTAAACTTGAATAATGATTGTGGACAGGATTCGAGATTCCGAGCAAGTATCGGAAATTACGGAAATACGTGCAGCGCGGGAAACGAGCAGTTGGACGGTGTGTGAGTGGCCGTTTGTTTTCTACATTGATATGCATGCATAGTTAAATGTTTTATATGATTTATGGCATGATTTGAATTGCAATGATTTGATATGATTATTTTGTGATTCAATGATTATTTTAATTGGTGCTTCGGGCACGTTTTTGAGAAAATGTGAAATGACTGTTTTGTGCGAAGGCCCCGGATTTGTGATTGGTTTTGGCTTGGATTATGAGTTGGGAAATTGATTTAATGGATTTGTGATGTTTTCGGATATGATTTTACGAATTTGCGTGTATTGACTTATTTAATGATTTTATGGATTGACGAGAAATGAGATTTGGGCATATGGCCCCGTGATAGTGGTTTTGACATGGTTTTGATGTTTGATTTGACATAATGTTTTTGATTGTGTATTGATGTTTGATGACTCCAGATGAGTAATTCCTGGAGGGACACCGGATGTGTAATTCCCTGTGAGACTGGATGTGTAATTCCCAGCATTGGATGACGACTCTGGATGTGTAATTCCCAGAGGATCCTCGGATGTGTAATTCCCGAGTTATATGCTTTATTATTATGGTGAACTGATTTTATAAAATGATTTAAATGATTTATGTGTTTTTCCCTATGCATGCATGGTTTGTAAAACTGGAGGGTAAAGGATGTCTTTTATAAATGTATTTTAACGAATATATTTTTGTCCACTCACACCTTTGTTTTTAATGACCCTCCAGGCCGTGGCACGATACTCGGGGCGGATTACGAGACGGAGGCATGAACAGAAATCAGTGCAGTTATCCCTGGTCTGACGGGTGCTGAAGGGTACTTTCGGGATTTCAGTTGACTTGTCAGAAGGGAGCAGGACCGGGCACAGTTATCGAGGTCCAGTTGGGACAGGTCCTGTCAAATTGGTATCAGAGCATTTGGTTATTGATTTCTGTGTTCAGTGATGCCTCCAAGACGTGCGCCCCGTGCACGGCCTGAAGATGAGAGGGACGAGGATCGGGTTAGAGAAGGCCCGGATATCGAGAGAGCTCAACTGTTAGGAGCTACTGTATTTCGTGGTGATTCAGGACCGGATGATGCTGATGATTGGATTGCACGTCTGGAACGGATCTTTGACATTTTGGGATGTCCCCCGGAGGACGTGGTATTGTTAGCCACTTTTCTTTTGGATGGCCATGCATACCGGTGGTGGCATGCTTTACAGTTAACAGGATGGGATGCTCACACGTTGACATGGGAAGTATTTCGTGAGCGATTTTTGGATCAGTTTTACCCTCGTTCATACCGTGATGCGAAAGAAATTGAATTTCTTCGATTACAACAGGAGGGCATGACCGTGGCCGAATATGAACAACGATTTTTGGATCTAGCTCGTTTTGCTTCAAGGGTGGTAGTCACAGAGGGTGATAAATGTAGACATTTTGAACTTGGTTTACGAGATGAGATTCGAGCCGTTGTAACTGTGGGATCCTATGGCACTCTCCGAGATCTCTCAGATGCCGCTATCCGTGTTGAGGCAAGTTTGCCAGCACGCGAATCTGGACGACGTCGAGAGCGTCAGGAAACTGAGACAATGAATTATGGAACGTCGTCAAAAAGAGGTAGTTTTGGCTCCAGATTTTCTGGATCTCGGTCGGGTTTTAGTGGGGTGGACAAGGACATTCCTTTGATCCTACAGCAGTCCCTCAGGCATCTGTTCAGTCGAGTAGAACTTCAGTACCGTCAACTGGCAGACCTTATAACCAAGCTACCCATTTTGGTAGGGGTACCTGTTATTTTTGTGGTGAGTTCGGACATATCCGGAGAAATTGTCCACACCAACTGACGGGTGGTAGCCCGAGTGGCAATCATACAGAGCAAGGTTCGGGGATGGCCTCAACTTCTGGAGTTGCAAGTGGGAGGGGAACTGGTAACACGAGAGGTGCACCACGAGGACGTGGTCAACCTTCAGGCCCACTTGCTCGGGTATTTTCTCTTCAACAGCAGGATACTAGTGACCCACCCGAGGGGAGTTCAGCATAATGGTAGTACTCTGTGGATTAATGTACATTTGTAAATGTTCTTGTGTTTTGTACGGTTGTTTTATAAATAAAGTGATGGTATGTTTGCTCCATAAATCTTGTATTTGAATTTCGGGGACGAAATTCTTTAAGGGGGGAAGGTTGTAACGCCCTGGAAATTCGAAAAAGGAAAATTTGGAAACTTTGGGGAAAATGACGATTTTGCCCCAGGAATTGGGCAAAAAGTTGACTTTTAATTTGAGCAGTCAAACGGACTTTGACCGATGACCGTGACGTAGTACGGGACGTCACGAGTTCATAGACAGGTGGCACGTCCAATTCCGGTATACGAGGAGAAAGTTATGACGTGCGGAAGTTGGTAAAAGGGGCCGAAAATTGACTTTTTGATCGGGACCTTGTTTGGACTTTCCGAGAAGACCATTGGATAGGTCTCGGGACGCTGAATCCGTAGACAGGCGGCATGCGTCAATCGGAGCCCGGACGAAAAAGTTGAGGGTCTGGAAAGTTCAAGGGCAAAATGGTAAATTGTAACATGAAGGGTAAAATGGTAATTTGGGTCGTTAAGGCCCTAAACGGTGCCACATCTGGTTTTAAATAATTTAACTTGGCTGATTTAGCCTATTTAGATTAAGATTAATTACTAAGTGACATTTGTCACTTGCTTAAGCAAATTAGTGGCATTATTGAATGCCTAACATGACAAATTCAACCGTTCATTTCATTTGTTTAAAATTGACCAAATTTATCGATGAAAAGGGGGAAACGGAGAGATTTTGAAACGGAAAGAGGAACCCAGAGAGAAAACGAGTAAGATTGAAGGAATAATTGAGAGAAAATTGAGCTGGAAACCCAAGAACAATCCCGAAAATCACCGAAGAACACCAAATGTCGATTTTGATTTTGTAAAATGTTTCGGATGAAATTGATTAGATATTTAGCCTTCTGGGAGCTCAACGAATAGAATCAAATCAATTGGACAAGAAATTGGAGGCGAATCGACAGAGAACAGGCTCTGCGACGCCATTGAAGTGAGAGCTTGGGTTCGATTAATTAGAGGTGATGATTCTTGAAATTGACTTCGATTTCATATTTAGAATGACTGTTAGATGCTTCTGGTATGATTAATTGAATGTTACAGGTCGTGTTTGGGTAGAACCCGAGTTAAGACCAGTCGGGTTTCAATGTTGAGTCGTGGGATTCAGGGCCTGATTTCATTAAATTGAGGTCACAGATCAATTATAAACATGGAATAGATGGTAATAAGGGAAAGAAACGATAAAATTGAGTCAGAATTAGTAGAGAATGAACCGGGTCTGATCGCGGGTCGTAGGCTCCGTTTATCAGAGAAACAGGTAAGGAAGGACACTGTTCATGTCACTGTAGCAGGGCGCGTGAACTCACGCGCAGCCGCTTGCGGCGGCGCGTGAGGGCGCGTGGTGACTGTTCTGGGAAAGTGGTCAACAGGTGTTTTATTCTATACAGTGTAACGATCATTTTGGTTTTGGTTTCGAATCAATCGGATACCGTCTCGATAATGTTTCGAGGGTCCGAAGATTTAAGTTACGTATTTAATTAATATTAAATTCCCGGAAAATTATGGGAAAAATTAGATGATGTAAATTGACTTGTTAGTAAACTTGAATAATGATTGTGGACAGGATTCGAGATTCCGAGCAAGTATCGGAAATTACGGAAATACGTGCAGCGCGGGAAACGAGCAGTTGGACGGTGTGTGAGTGGCCGTTTGTTTTCTACATTGATATGCATGCATAGTTAAATGTTTTATAGGATTTATGGCATGATTTGAATTGCAATGATTTGATATGATTATTTTGTGATTCAATGATTATTTTAATTGGTGCTTCGGGCACGTTTTTGAGAAAATGTGAAATGACTGTTTTGTGCGAAGGCCCCGGATTTGTGATTGGTTTTGGCTTGGATTATGAGTTGGGAAATTGATTTAATGGATTTGTGATGTTTTCGGATATGATTTTACGAATTTGCGTGTATTGACTTATTTAATGATTTTATGGATTGACGAGAAATGAGATTTGGGCATATGGCCCCGTGATAGTGGTTTTGACATGGTTTTGATGTTTGATTTGACATAATGTTTTTGATTGTGTATTGATGTTTGATGACTCCAGATGAGTAATTCCTGGAGGGACACCGGATGTGTAATTCCCTGTGAGACTGGATGTGTAATTCCCAGCATTGGATGACGACTCTGGATGTGTAATTCCCAGAGGATCCTCGGATGTGTAATTCCCGAGTTATATGCTTTATTATTATGGTGAACTGATTTTATAAAATGATTTAAATGATTTATGTGTTTTTCCCTATGCATGCATGGTTTGTAAAACTGGAGGGTAAAGGATGTCTTTTATAAATGTATTTTAACGAATATATTTTTGTCCACTCACACCTTTGTTTTTAATGACCCTCCAGGCCGTGGCACGATACTCGGGGCGGATTACGAGACGGAGGCATGAACAGAAATCAGTGCAGTTATCCCTGGTCTGACGGGTGCTGAAGGGTACTTTCGGGATTTCAGTTGACTTGTCAGAAGGGAGCAGGACCGGGCACAGTTATCGAGGTCCAGTTGGGACAGGTCCTGTCAAATTGGTATCAGAGCATTTGGTTATTGATTTCTGTGTTCAGTGATGCCTCCAAGACGTGCGCCCCGTGCACGGCCTGAAGATGAGAGGGACGAGGATCGGGTTAGAGAAGGCCCGGATATCGAGAGAGCTCAACTGTTAGGAGCTACTGTATTTCGTGGTGATTCAGGACCGGATGATGCTGATGATTGGATTGCACGTCTGGAACGGATCTTTGACATTTTGGGATGTCCCCCGGAGGACGTGGTATTGTTAGCCACTTTTCTTTTGGATGGCCATGCATACCGGTGGTGGCATGCTTTACAGTTAACAGGATGGGATGCTCACACGTTGACATGGGAAGTATTTCGTGAGCGATTTTTGGATCAGTTTTACCCTCGTTCATACCGTGATGCGAAAGAAATTGAATTTCTTCGATTACAACAGGAGGGCATGACCGTGGCCAAATATGAACAACGATTTTTGGATCTGGCTCGTTTTGCTTCAAGGGTGGTAGTCACAGAGGGTGATAAATGTAGACATTTTGAACTTGGTTTACGAGATGAGATTCGAGCCGTTGTAATTGTGGGATCCTATGGCACTCTCCGAGATCTCTCAGATGCCGCTATCCGTGTTGAGGCAAGTTTGCCAGCACGCGAATCTGGACGACGTCGAGAGCGTCAGGAAACTGAGACAATGAATTATGGAATGTCGTCAAAAAGAGGTAGTTTTGGCTCCGGATTTTCTGGATCTCGTTCGGGTTTTAGTGGGGGTGGACAAGGACATTCCTTTGATCCTACAGCAGTCCCTCAGGCATCTGTTCAGTCGAGTAGAACTTCAGTACCGTCAACTGGCAGACCTTATAACCAAGCTACCCATTTTGGTAGGGGTACCTGTTATTTTTGTGGTGAGTTCGGACATATCCGGAGAAATTGTCCACACCAACTGACGGGTGGTAGCCCGAGTGGCAATCATACAGAGCAAGGTTCGGGGATGGCCTCAACTTCTGGAGTTGCAAGTGGGAGGGGAACTGGTAACACGAGAGGTGCACCACGAGGACGTGGTCAACCTTCAGGCCCACTTGCTCGGGTATTTTCTCTTCAACAGCAGGATACTAATGACCCACCCGAGGGGAGTTCAGCATAATGGTAGTACTCTGTGGATTAATGTACATTTGTAAATGTTCTTGTGCTTTGTACGGTTGTTTTATAAATAAAGTGATGGTATGTTTGCTCCATAAATCTTGTATTTGAATTTCGGGGACGAAATTCTTTAAGGGGGGAAGGTTGTAACGCCCTGGAAATTCGAAAAAGGAAAATTTGGAAACTTTGGGGAAAATGACGAGTTTGCCCCAGGAATTGGGCAAAAAGTTGACTTTTAATTTGAGCAGTCAAACGGACTTTGACCGATGACCGTGACGTAGTACGGGACGTCACGAGTTCATAGACAGGTGGCACGTCCAATTCCGGTATACGAGGAGAAAGTTATGACGTGCGGAAGTTGGTAAAAGGGGCCGAAAATTGACTTTTTGATCGGGACCTTGTTTGGACTTTCCGAGAAGACCATTGGATAGGTCTCGGGACGCTGAATCCATAGACAGGCGGCATGCGTCAATCGGAGCCCGGACGAAAAAGTTGAGGGTCTGGAAAGTTCAAGGGCAAAATGGTAAATTGTAACATGAAGGGTAAAATGGTAATTTGGGTCGTTAAGGCCCTAAACGGTGCCACAGCTGGTTTTAAATAATTTAACTTGGCTGATTTAGCCTATTTAGATTAAGATTAATTACTAAGTGACATTTGTCACTTGCTTAAGCAAATTAGTGGCATTATTGAATGCCTAACATGACAAATTCAACCGTTCATTTCATTTGTTTAAAATTGACCAAATTTATCGATGAAAAGGGGGAAACGGAGAGATTTTGAAACGGAAAGAGGAACCCAGAGAGAAAACGAGTAAGATTGAAGGAATAATTGAGAGAAAATTGAGCTGGAAACCCAAGAACAAACCCGAAAATCACCGAAGAACACCAAATGTCGATTTTGATTTTGTAAAATGTTTCGGATGAAATTGATTAGATATTTAGCCTTCTGAGAGCTCAACGAATAGAATCAAATCAATTGGACAAGAAATTGGAGGCGAATCGACAGAGAACAGGCTCTGCGACGCCATTGAAGTGAGAGCTTGGGTTCGATTAATTAGAGGTGATGATTCTTGAAATTGACTTCGATTTCATATTTAGAATGACTGTTAGATGCTTCTGGTATGATTAATTGAATGTTACAGGTCGTGTTTGGGTAGAACCCGAGTTAAGACCAGTCGGGTTTCAATGTTGAGTCGTGGGATTCAGGGCCTGATTTCATTAAATTGAGGTCACAGATCAATTATAAACATGGAATAGATGGTAATAAGTGAAAGAAACGATAAAATTGAGTCAGAATTAGTAGAGAATGAACCGGGTCTGATCGCGGGTCGTAGGCTCCGTTTATCAGAGAAACAGGTAAGGAAGGACTCTGTTCATGTCACTGTAGCAGGGCGCGTGAACTCACGCGCAGCCGCTTGCGGCGGCGCGTGAGGGCGCGTGGTGACTGTTCTGGGAAAGTGGTCAACAGGTGTTTTATTCTATACAGTGTAACGATCATTTTGGTTTTGGTTTCGAATCAATCGGATACCGTCTCGATAATGTTTCGAGGGTCCGAAGATTTAAGTTACGTATTTAATTAATATTAAATTCCCGGAAAATTATGGGAAAAATTAGATGATGTAAATTGACTTGTTAGTAAACTTGAATAATGATTGTGGACAGGATTCGAGATTCCGAGCAAGTATCGGAAATTACGGAAATGCGTGCAGCGCGGGAAACGAGCAGTTGGACGGTGTGTGAGTGGCCGTTTGCTTTCTACATTGATATGCATGCATAGTTAAATGTTTTATATGATTTATGGAATGATTTGAATTGCAATGATTTGATATGATTATTTTGAGATTCAATGATTATTTTAATTGGTGCTTCGGGCACGTTTTTCGAGAAAATGTGAAATGACTGTTTTGGGCGAAGGCCCAGGATTTGTGATTGGTTTTGGCTTGGATTATGAGTTGGGAAATTGATTTAATGGATTTGTGATGTTTTCGGATATGATTTTACGAATTTGCGTGTATTGACTTATTTAATGATTTTATGGATTGACGAGAAATGAGATTTGGGCATATGGCCCCGTGATAGTGGTTTTGACATGGTTTTGATGCTTGATTTGACATAATGTTTTTGATTGTGTATTGATGTTTGATGACTCCAGATGCGCAATTCCTGGAGGGACACCGGATGTGTAATTCCCGGTGAGGCTGGATGTGTAATTCCCAGCATTGGATGACGACTCTGGATGTGTAATTCCCAGAGGATCCTCGGATGTGTAATTCCCGAGTTATATGCTTTATTATTATGGTGAACTGATTTTATAAAATTATTTAAATGATTTATGTGTTTTTCCCTATGCATGCATGGTTTGTAAAACTGGAGGGTAAAGGATGTCTTTTATAAATGTATTTTAACGAATATATGTTTGTCCACTCACACCTTTGTTTTTAATGACCCTCCAGGCCGTGGCATGATACTCGGGGCGGATTACGAGGCGGAGGCATGAGCAGAAATCAGTGCAGTTATCCCTGGTCTGACGGGTGCTGAAGGGTACTTTCGGGATTTCAGTTGACTTGTCAGACGGGAGCAGGACTGGGCACAGTTATCGAGGTCCAGTTGGGACGGGTCCTGTCACCATTGCCTTGCAAAATTACCATTTTACCCCTCGAGTTCCTAGACTAGTAACTTAGCCGTCTGACCTCCTATCGACACCTTCCGCCTGTCGTTGTACTCAGGACGACGAGACCTCTCTAAAGGTCCTAGGTTAGTGTGAAGAAACTTCATCGTGCAAAAAGTCAACAATTGCCCTTCTTTTAACAAAATTACGAACATGCTCTCAACCTTCCAAATATCGTAACTTCTTCCTCGGATGTCGAAATCGGGCGTGCCACCTGTCTACAGACTCGTGAGGTCCCAAACTACGTCACGGTCATCGGTAAAGGCCCAATTGACCGTCCGAACTAAAAGTCAACATTTTGCCCAAACCAGGGGCAAAATCGTCATTCTACGCCCAAAGTCCAAAAGTAACCAACTAAACACCGATTTACCTCACTAATCACTTCCCTAATCCCGACTTCCGGGACGGGTCCTTACAATCTACCCTCCTTAAATGAATTTCGTCCCTGAAATTCTGCAGCTCGTACCCTACATCTGGTCTCCTATCCGGTGGTCAACTCTTACCCAACAACAACTGTTCTAAGTAAGCCCCCAACAATCCACCAGGCACCCATAACTTCTGCTGCACCTAGCAGCACCGTCTCCAGTCCGGCCGTAAGTCGGTCCAAACCACAAGGACTACGATACCACAAACCCCAACTGTCACTGGTTATCCACACCCTCAACTGCCACTCGTTCACTGCAACCTTACCACTCGGGTCGTCACACCCGTCTAGGACCATCACTAGGGGTAAAAATCCTTTGAAACCTTGCCTCTCAACCCAACTGACCAAAAGGTCACGAACCCATACGCTCAACATCCATACACCATCGGCCCAACCAGCCACCGTCAACCGGCCTCCCTGGCCTACGTATCTTACTAACTCAACAAGCTACTCTCAGGCCCCTCAGGCCGACAAACCTACACATCCGTAGCTCACCGGCTACCATCCAGGTTAATCCTGCTAGTGTATCTCTAACCCTTATGGTCCATCCATCAAGCAAAACCAGTGCCAACACACGAACTGTTCCGGCCCTAAGCCGACATACGTCACACCTCGTACGGCGTACCGAGCGACTAACATCCTGACACTCACAACCACTGCTAACTAACCACAACGAACGTACTATCACTATCTTATCCAAGTTGCTGTCGGGCTGTTCCACGTCGAGACATCACATCCACAGTAACATCACACCACCCAAATCGACGAACTAACGACTCTGGGAACCAAACCTAATGCAGAACACCCGAAACCTCGCTCTGATACCAATTGACAGGGCGCACCCCTAATCCCCCGGGATTAAGGGCTAAACCCTGCTCCCGTCTAACTTACAAATGACACGAAGGCTAAACGAACGTCCAACCTCCATGTGACACGTAAGTCGGACAAGGGATTTCCGATCCAACCAACCGAAAAGTAACCGGTCTTCCCAGAGTCTATCGAACTACTGTGGATCGCGGGTGTGATGTCTCCGTCTCTCCCGACCAATAGCCCGCACCGCAACAACCTGGAGGGTATCGAAAACACAAAAAGACTGTGAGTGGCCAAAATAAAGAATAAATTTAAAAACAGTTAATAGAAAACACAATTAGATTTATACCCTCTGTTTCAAAAACCAATGCATTCATATCAAAGGTATGTCATAAAATCATGTACGAAAACCAAACACATTTCCTTTTTCTCAAATCCCGGGCCTCAACCGAACACCATCGAAACACCTTTATTAAAAACCATCATTCTCAATCTCAGTGAAAACCAAAACGTTTTGAACCACATTTCCATCCATCGAACCTGCTGGATCTATCCGAGTCTTTAAACTCCCGAGTCTTTAAACTCAATCCAAGCCTCAATATAATCCGAGTCTTTAACTCCCGAGTCTTTAAACTCAACAGGCCTAAAGGGGGAAATATCAATATCCGAGTCTTTAAACTCCCGAGTCTTTAAACTCAATCCGGGTCTTTAAACCCAATCCGGGCTCGTCCCTCGTCAATCATAATCCGGGTCTTTAAACCCAACAATCAGATCCAGCAAATCCAATTTGAAACCATTTGAAAACCATTTTTCCATTTCCGAATTCGAATCTGCAATCTCATCAGGATCCCGAATCCAAACCCAAAACTCATATCCATCTCCTTTCCAGATCCGAGTCCGCAACCATACTTCCGTAAGCCGGTATCCTGAATAACCATTCCGAACCCAAACCCGGAAATCCATTTCAAGTCCCGAATCGTCTTCCGAAAATCCCATTCAAAAACCCGAAATCACATTTTTCAAAACCACTTTTCTGAACTGGGCTTCAAGCCCAAAAACCCTTTTCTGAAAACACATTTCTGAAATCCTTTTTACATCATTAGACCATATTTCAAATCCCGAAATCAAAACCAGGTTCAATTCATAATATTCATCGAAACCTCGTAAAACGTGAAATTCCATAAAATACCTCGAAAATCGTGCAAAACCAGAAACCATTGAGATCATAAAGCAAATCATAGAATCACGTATGAAAAAATAATAAAACATATATGCATGCATCAAGAGTTAGAAAGAAAAGTCCACTCACTGACCATTCCGACGTCGCCTCGATACGCTCGCACTTACACCGTTCCCGCCCATTCCGCTATCCTCGGCTTTCCCGAACCTGTCCGAATCCCATAAAAATGTCATTAACTACTTCACAAAGGTCAAACTCAAGCCCCCTAATTTTCCCGTATTTTTAACTATTTTTAACCAAGCCCTAAACCTTCGGACAACCCGAAACATATCGAGCTGATGTCCGATTGACTCGAAACCAGTGCCAAAATGTTCGTTACATCGAATAATTTAAAAGTCATGTTGGAACCTTCCTTTAAATCCATACCACGAGCCCACACGCGCTGCCCAAAGGGGCTGCGCGTGGGCCTCACGCGCGGCTACAGTTCTTCTTCTTCTTTGGGACGAACCGGTCCAACTAGACCGGACCAGCGTGGACGGTTCACGCATCAATCTTGCTTATTTTAGTCCCGTTTTTAGTCCTATGTAGCCTATTATTTTCGTCCTTCCTAGCCCAATTACTCCATGAAACCAGAAGCTGGAATGGGAACCTAGAATGTACCTCCTAAATCGAAGGAAGATGGTGCATCCATGGTTTGTTCAACTTCTGTGATTCCGGCCGCCATTCCCCTCATTTTGATGCTAGTTTAATTCGTTAAGTCCTCCAAAACGAAACCTAAACAATAATTTTGAGTAAAACCATGTAAAACTGAGACTACCATTTTTGATTTCCTAAAAAATCCACGGAGAACTTACCCTGCCGCCGCCATCATCACTGGCCGTGGCCACCCGCAGCATCCCCTCAAGTTCTTCTTCTCTCCTTCACAAACCATCATCATCTGATCAAGTTTTGAGGAGGTTGGGGTCCACGATCATCCTGGGCTCTGTTTTTCACGGTTAACAATTGCCCTTCTTTTAACCAAATTACGAAAGTGCCCTCAACCTTCCAAACATCATAACTTCCTACTCGGATGTCGGAATCGGGCGTGCCACCTGTTTACAGACTTGTGACGTCCCAAACTACGTCACGGTCATCGGTAAAGGCCCAATTGACAGTCCGAACTAAAAGTCAAAATTTTTCCCAAACCAAGGGCAAAATCGTCATTCTACGCCCAAATTCAAAAAGTAACCAACTAAACACCGATTTACCTCATTAATCCATCACTAATCACTTCCCTAATCCCGACTTCCGGGACGGGTCCTTATATATCATTTATGTGACCAAATTTCATTAGTTTTCTTCATCAGATTCTTTCATTTATACTTACCTTTATAAGTTACTAAGTGACAAAGTAACATTAACGACCTTATAAACTTTTAGCAGTACATAGTTCACATAATATGGTTATAACCTTAAGCATAACCATTTCAATTTACTACAACTCTTTAGGATTCTTAACTCATAATTTACAACAACTTTTTCCCATTTCATCAATCCATTTTATTACTGAAATTACTCATCTATTTTAGCCTTCTTAAATCCCTCAAGATATTCAACAATAACTTGAATTTAGAACCGTAAACATAATACATGCATAACACAAACATACGTCTGACACTACCTCTTAACGATATCCATTAAATTCGGAAATTGTACTAGAGAACATAGAATTTCAATTCAAATACTATTCACGTTGATCGGATAACAAGAAAACATCGAATACACCCTCACATGCTGCCTAGATTCTCTGCTCTTCGGGGCCACGCGCTTGCATCTGATCATCCTGTACCTTGGAACCGGGTCAGCCCACGGGTTTTTGGGCAGGGCCCAACCAGGCGACCCAACCTAGTCCCAAAACATTAGTTTTTCATTATTTTCCTTTCATTCAACGTCCAATGTATTCTAAACTAGGTCAAGAGTGGATCTATGATCTCAAACAAGGTGAAAGGACGAGAAACCAAGAACTCATACCTTTACGGGTTGGTCAACATTCCAGTTTCGCCCTGGGCTATTTCCTACGTCCTCGTCCTTTGTTTTCAAGCTGAAATTGATCACATAGCATCCAAAAAGCTGATAGGAAAATTATGACCAAGTTTCTAAGCATGGAATAAGGACTTTAGCAACAAGAATCCCAAACGATGGTTTCAGTTTTTTCCCTTTCCTTCCTTCCATTTCTTTCTCTATGTTTATTTTCTTCTTTTTTTCTTTCTCTCCATCTCTATCGTCTTATTTCTCTCTCTTTCTTTGGATCGCTCCCTCATCTTCTCTGATTTTTCCCTCACGGTCACCACCTCATGATTTTTCGACTAGTCCGCACTGAATCCCGAGCACATATAACACACACATATCGATATAGTGCTAAGGCGGTGAAGGAGATTGTGGAGGGAAATATGAAGAAAGATGAGAAAACTTCTAGAAAAGCCTATGTCCTTCTAGTGAAATTACAAAAATATCCTTTTGTTTAAAATGACTAAAATACCCCTAAGCTTTCCATGACCTATAACGAACCTATTTGATCTATGTTTCCGATACACCGCCTGTCTACGTACTCAAAAGGCCGAGACCTATATAATAGCTATCATGGAACTTCCAGATAATTTCCTGATCAAGAAGTCAACCCATTAAGGGAAAAAATGGTCATTTTCCTTTCTATTTTTCAATTTTACCTTTTTCTGGAGATTCGGGCAGTTAAAAAATATCTGTAAGAATTGAGACAAATAAACTCTCGTCTCAAAAACATTGGGCTCCAAGTATGACTGAATGCCAATTGGCATGAGCCGTTATAGCAAAACATGATAGTCATGACTCTTCATTCTAAACAAAGTGTCATTGTCCATGCTAACATTTCGAGATATATTACTGGCATACCATCAAGAAATTTCACACCTTGCAACCATTTATGGAATTTTTCTTATATTTCGGCATAAATGTATGACGTAGATGAGCCATAATGTATTTGCCATTGGCGACTTTTGGCCAAAAATTAGGGCAAATCGTCATTTCTTGCATACCTAACCGGGTTTTTTTGTCTTTTAACTTGCCTTCAATGGGTAAATTAGTTCGCACAACACAATCAGAAACATTCTTCTCAATGTGCAAAGGATCGATGTGTATGATTTTCAATTTCGACCAATATGGCAATTGGAAGAATATACTTTTTTTCGTCCAATTTCATGTTTAGTAGGTTTCGGTTCGCATGTGATGATGATATGTATACTGTTCAATTTAGAAAATATCTCATCGCCAGAAAACCCTCGAAGTCGAGCCCCTAGCTCTAATTTCTCATAAAAAATGAATCTGATTGCATACGCCATCAATGATCCCAAGGAAAAAAAACCTTCTTGAACCTAGGTCGTATACCTTTGATGCATGCCAAAGGACATTGTGTCTAGATCACATGTACAACAAGCAAGATAACCCTTGGTGCTCCACACTACCAATATGTCGTAAGCCAAAAAATCATTAATTGTCCACATTACTGCTGCTCATAAAGTGAACATTTTCTCACTAAACTTGTGGTACATCTGTACACCATTTTCCCACAGATCCACATGCTCATCCATTAATGGCCGAAAATAAATATCGATGGAATTAATTAAGGATTAGGTCCCGATATCAAAGTACTGAGGATTGTGAATGCTTTCTTCATGCACCCCCAAGGATGTAAGTTATACAAAACCATAACCACTGGCCAAGTAATTTACTGCTTTGCAAAACTCCCGAAGTGATGAAACCCATAAGTAGCAAGTCCTCATTTGACATTTCTTGGCTCCACAGTAAAATTAGGATACATCTTATCGAATTCCTCCCAACCTCTCCATCAGTTGGATGCCTCAATGTATCATCGTTAATGCGCTTATCTTTGTGTCACCTCATATCACGGGCTGTGTGAGACGACATGTAGAATTTTTGTAGCATTGACTTCAGTGGAAATAACGCAGCACCTTATTCGGAATCTCGTTCTTTCAAAACCTAGGCTCGTTACAGACGAGACATTCATCAAGATGCTCAAATTCAATGTAAACTATTGCACAGTTTTTCTTGAATGCACGTATCTTGACATACCCTAAAACGAGGCCCTTCAACAAATTCCTTGAGTTATAATGATATTTAGGGATCCCACTGCAATTATTACATTTATGGTACGAACAAATTATACGTCTCTCATCAATGCAATGATTACGTGCAAAATCAATGAAGTTGTCGATCCCATCCATATACTGATCTGTATATCTATCAAACATTTGCATCCAGAGTTTGACAATTATACATGCTTTCACAAATATAGCCATTGTAAGTAATTAACTTAACATTGTCTCCTAATAGCCAACAATTGAATATCAGAAGCCACTTGTCTTCTTATTACTCCGGTTTTGTGGTCGTATCCTATTCGAGATTGCACATTCTATGTTTTTCGGTTTGTGACCTATGAGCCAAATTTTTTATCAGTGGAAATTTTGGCATCATCTCCTTATAGTTCTCCAAATACCCGACGTAGATATTATAAAGAAATATTTAGTACTTGTTGATGCAGAAATCGTCTAGCTCTGTGAAGTTCCTTCTCGATCCCTACACACAAGAATGAAAATCAAACGGGATTAAGGTTGAATCCCGAGGGGGTGGTTCAACCGAAAACGCTCTGATGCTTAAGTCAGTTTTCTGTGAGAGAATAATCTGACAGAGTGTTTGCAGGAGTTTTTGATTACCTTTAGAAGTGAGATGAGGTCTTCTATTTATAGTGAAGCTTTGAGAGTCAT
The DNA here is from genome assembly GCA_032719365.1 of Prinsepia uniflora. Classification (NCBI taxonomy): domain Eukaryota; kingdom Viridiplantae; phylum Streptophyta; class Magnoliopsida; order Rosales; family Rosaceae; genus Prinsepia; species Prinsepia uniflora. The sequence continues at coordinate 30,798,718 of CM064872.1, read as the reverse complement.
CAGAGCATCTGATTGGTTGAAAGAGATAGTTTTTAATAGGTGATTCTACTGAGAGAAATCACTTGTAACGACCCGGACGTTCAAAAAGGGGAAATTTGGAAAATTTGAAGAAAATGACGATTTCGCCTCTATGTAATGGGCGAACGGTTGGCTTTTTCTCGGGCGGTCAAACGGACTTTGATCGATGATTGGGACGTAATTCGGGACGTCACGAGTTCATAGACAGGTGGCACGCCCGATTCCGACATCTGAGGAGGAAGTTATGACGTTCGGAAGTTCAAGGGCATTTTCGTAATTAGGACGAAAGGGTGAAATGTTGACTTTTTGATTGACCACTACTTTTCACGCGATTCGAGGACCGTTAGTTAGGTCTCGATGCCCTGAGTCTGTAGACAGGCGGCACGCGGAAAACAGACATCGAACGGGTGAGTTGTGGTTCTAAAACGAGAAGGGCGTTTTGGTAATTTTTTGAAGAAGGGCAAAATAGTAATTTGTACAGGGCACTATTGGAACAGTGCAGCATGGCTAAAACCACCGTTCTTTGGGTGGTCTGTTCAGTGAATTTTTTAACTGTTAGTGGCTTTGGTTGGGGGCAATTGTTTAATAGTGAGGACAGAGTGCTAGGCGTGCTGGGAATTGTTTATTCAATTGGGTGTTTTGGGCAGAGCACGGGTGCACAATGTTGTGTTGGTGTTTTGAATTTGGAGAACAGAACACCATTTGTTTTGAATTGATTTAATTAACTGAGTGAGAGAACAGAGATAGAGGTGGATGTGCACAGTGTGTGTTAGTGTGTTTGAATCGGAAATTGAAGCTCGTGGGTGAGGTTGGAAATGGAAAAGAAAAGGAAAGAAAAACAGAGCCCAATAAACTTGGCTTGATCGACCTTCCCCACTATCAATTGAGAGAAAAGAAGGGCTGAAACAGAAGGAAGAGAGGGAGAACAGAGAATTTTTAACGACCCGTCCCGAATTCTGGGATTAGATTAGTAACTAATCATAATTAGTGGGGTTAATCGGTGATTAGTAGGGCAAAATCGGACGAACAATGCAAAATGACCGTTTTGCCCCTAATCGTGGGTAAAACGTCGACTTCTAATTCGGGGGGTCAAATGGACTTCGACCGATGACCGTGACGTAGTTTGGGACGTCATGAGTTCATAGACAGGTGGCACGTTCGATTTCGACGTTCGATGTGAAAGTTTTGACGTTCGGATGTTCAAGGACATTTTCGTAATTCGGATGTTCAATCGGAGTTCGAATAACCAAGTTACGGGTCTAAAGGCGAGAGGGGAATTTTGGTAATTTGTCAAGTGAGGGCAAAATGGTTATTTGGTTGCTGGATTTTGAGACAGTCGTGTATGGTTCTGTGGGAATTCCTCAGAGACAGGGCACGGGTATGGATTTGTTTATGGAACAATTGGTTGGACTGAGCGTTAATGGGTTGTTTATGCATCTGAGTTGAAGCATTGGCATGTTGTCTGCTCGGAGACGATGAGGTGCGGTGCACGGGCTGTGCGCCATAAAATCAATGATGAACTTTCTAAGTGATTAACACTAGAGTTGGCCTTGTTCTGCAAGAGAAGCATACAAAATTATCATTGAACACCATTTATCAATTCTAGGTTGCAAACAAATTGTCCACCATTTTACGTCAATTCAATCAGCTAGACCTAACAATGATTGAAATCAAGATATTGAAGATTCTACAAACGTGGATTTAAGAAAATGAACACTAATTCCTTCGATTAGTTATCAAGAATAGCAATCGGTAAAGAAACCTAACGAGGATATTACCACAAGAAGCTTTTGTACAACTCACATTCCTCCGAAACTGAAAAAAAATGGAACAAAATGGAGGCTAAACTTTCAGAATTTAATGAATACTCTGAATTTGTTTTGGCAAATAGATGGGAGGCTGAGATCAAGTGAGATGGAGGAAGTGAATGCTCTAGGAGGCTGATATTTAGGGAGGAGAATTTGGTTTGACAAATCCTCAAAAGCCGAACCCCACGCCTGAGCCGTGTTAATCTGTTTTTTTTTTTTTTTTGCCAATTTTTGTTTAAGGGTTTATATTTGCCGACAAAATATTTGTTATAACAGGGCTCAATTTTCATGATATTGAATTAAGACTCCCAGTTGAACTTGACATTAATTGATTAGTGTAGTTTGTCCTATTACCTAATTAGTCACTATTGGAATTCTAATGTAACTATAATAGAAAGTTACATTAGGGTTGGACTAGTATATAAGTTGGTCCCTGCTCTCGCACAAAAAAAAATCTTTACTACAGTGCTATGTCCAATTGGTTAGCTAAAAACGCATCCTTATTGGAAGAGATCCGAAGACGATCATATTGTCCATGACATCATTTGGTATGATAATAAACTCTTGATTATGTGCTTACTTACGTTCGAAGCAATAGCCTTGTTGTTTATGATATCAAGAGATAAAGTAGTAAGACGTGTCGGATATGTTGTGATTACTCTTACATGTGGTATCAAATCACTAAATGCTCTTAGATATTATATTATACGATTTAATTGCTTGAAAAAACCATTAAAAAAAATTTTATCCTCGAAATTTTTTTGCAAATTATGTTTTTCCGTTTCTTTTGTTTTCAAATAAACGAAAAACAACATATCATGCACCTAATTTTGTTAAAAACGACTTGCAATGGCTTTAAAAATTTTACTGTTGGATGCCAACAGCCAATTGAAGGAAAATCGAACCCAGATGCTAGGGCATCTGTTTTCTCCCAAAATCTGATTTGGATCTTTCTCCCAAAATATTCCGGACCACAAATTAATCGTACACACTTGATATGATAACGCTACAAAAGGAGATACTTAACTTGTGGCATCTCATGCAAATCATTATTCACTGTAAGTTGATCGATATGAACAACATAAATTAGGAACGCAATAAATGAGGGTACCATATCTATCCTACTTTCTTCTCTATTTCTTCTTGCCATAATTTCTTATCTTGCTAATGTGCTTTCAATCTTCATTCTGGACCAGTCGTGGCAGATTTTCAACAATGCGAGTCTTGAGTAGGCAATTTGTATGACATAGTTCCACCAGTTTCTTTTTTTGTTGTTGTAAATAAGAAGTGGTTTTTTGGGTTTTTTTACCTAATACTTCCTAGAAAGTTGACAATGGTTTAATCAATTGACTTTCATAGCGAAATTTATTTGCAGTTTGTGTCATTATTCATCATAGTATTAGGCACATACATTATTAATTTTTCCTAACCAATTCTTTTAGGAGGTCCCCATGTTCCTACTTTCCATACCAAATAAGATATGTTTGTTGAGGTAGCAAGGGGAGATGGAGGAGCTAGTTGGTCTTGTGAGGCAATAAGGGGAGATGGGAGATGGAGGTGTTGGTTGGTCTTGTGAGGCAACAAGGGGGGATGGAGGTGCTGGTTGGTTTAGTGGGGCAGCAAGGGGAGATGGAGGTGCTGGTTGGTCTTGTGAGGTAGCAAGGGGAGATGGAGGTACTGGGTGGTCTGAAGAGTCATTTTGGGGTGGCCGGGATGCTGGTTGTTTTGAAGAATCATTTTAGGGTGGTGGACGTGAACTAGTTGAAGTAGAACCTGTTTTCTTGGTTCTCCTCACCTAGGCACAACACAACAATCTGTCTCAAAATGAAAAGTTAAATAGTAATTGGCACTATCTCAAAATGCGCATGCATTACTTAATTTAGTCTCAAAATACACATGTATTACCTAATTTAGCCTCAAAGTGCACATATCCTCAGTAATTTTATCTCAAAATGTACATTTCTACACTTATTCTGTCTTAGATTACACATGGATGCGCTAAATCTTAGATACTATATATCACCCACATATTCGTCGTACACACATTGGTCACACAATCCTTGGAATAATCTAATAAATTTTAGTACATTTAGGTAAGTAAACTATATCGGTATCTTGTCCACATTTCCAACTATTGCATTTTGAGTAGCATTCCATCAGCCTCTAGCTCAGACTTTATCACCACAGTTGAACCAGGATTTGTCTTCAAGAGTTGTAAACAGCATTCTCCGAGAATTTCATACTGTGTGTTGCAAGAACCTTCTACCACGTCCAGGATAATAGACTCTCTACACTTAGGCTCCAATTTCTTGCAAAACACTTAGGCACACTTGGAATAAACTCTCTACACTTAGGCTCCAATTTCTTCTCACTCCTATTTGTTGGAACTCCATCTTCATCACTTAGGTCATTCAAACTGCCTATCCTAGGTGAAAAGGGGACATTCTCATCGTCCTCTACTTGTGGCCTTATGTCCTCATCAACAAATGCACCAAATTCCCCAAGCAACTCATCATCATTCACAACTATGGGTTCCTCATCATCACCCTAATTATAGTCTTCCTATTCAAATGCGACATAGTTTTTATCATCACTGTCACTATAGGTTCCTCACTAGCACTATCATCGTTTACATCAACTTCAATAACAACCTTAACTTTGCCCTTCTTTTTCCTAGTAACTCTTGCTGGCCTATCCGTATGTATTTGCTCGATTACAACCTTAGCTTTGCCTTTCTGCTGCCTAGTAACTATTGCTGACCTCTGTGTATGTACTTCCTCAGGTACAACCTTAGCTTTCCCTTTGTTTTGCCTAGTAACACGAGATGGCCGTTTTTCCGGATGGACAGGTTATTCAAAAACGTTTTGTTAATGGACAGTCTGTAACGACCCGTCCTGGAAATTAGGGCTAAGACAGTGATTAAGGTGAGATTAGTGAGTTTAATCGGGGGTTAGTTGGTCCCGATAAGGTCGTTAGCTTAGAATGACGATTTTGCCCCTAGTTCGGGAAAAAAGATGACTTTTAGTTCGGGCGGTCAATTGGATTTTGATCGATGACCAGGACGTAGTTTAGGACATCACGAATCCGTAGGCTGGTGGCCCGCCCGATTCCGACATCCGAGGTGGAAGTTATGATGTTCGGAAGGTTGAGGGCATAACCGTAATTTGGCTAAATTAGGGGGAAAAGTTGACTTTTCGTACGAACGGACTTTTGTACGGTGACCGAGGACAGTTAGGTAGATCTCTTCGTCCTGAGTTCGATGACAGGAAGCACGTATTCATCGTACTTACGATGTGTGAGTTACGGGTCTAGAAAGGAAGTGGCAAGATCGTAATTTTGGTTTAAAAAGAAGGGCAGTTTGGTCTTTTGCACTTGGGATTTGTGCAACAGAGAGGGACAAATGGAGGGCTGAGATTGAGCCACTTGGGAGAGGAGATGGAAGATGGTGACACGTGGGGCTTGATTAGAGCGGGGTTTCGGCGTCGAGGCAGCGTCTGAGGCATAGAAGTCACGAGAGCGATCCCGGAGTGTTGTAAAGTTTTCCATGTGTGTGTATCTAGTTACCAGTTTTCTTTCTGTTGTATTCAGTACTATGCTCTGTAAATTTTAACTTCGGGATGTGTTAAAGTTCTAATGCGTCTGACGGGGTATTGTAGTGGTTGCTTTGGTATTGTGTCGGGGTATCAGACGGGAGCAGGATTTACCTCGGTTTTCGGGGTGAAACCGGGGTGGGTCCTGACACAGGCTCTTAAACCACTGTTTCTTGTGTAACTTTCTCTTGAGTAACGGTCACTTGCATAATAGGCTCCTCTTCATGATGGACTACATCTGGTTCAGCAATAGGCTCTTGCTCATGGATTGTTGACCCATATTCTATAGTTATTGCAACCTCTTCAATACAAACCCAATCCACAACATGTATGCAATATACATTGAGACTTTTGGCCTTCGTCTGCAATGACCTTTTCACCAACTCCAGAAGTTTTTTATCATTACCAATCTTGAAGAACTTCCTTTCTCTCTTAAAGTAATATTCCACCTTTTCTAGATGAAGTCTTTCTCCAACATAATGTTGGTCCTTCAATAGGTCATTTAAGTCAACAACGATAGGTAATCCTAAGCACACCAATCATACCAAACCATGCCACCACCCTCGTATGTCCAATTTCCCTTTGTGTTTATGAACTGTCCACCATGATGAAAGTCAATAGACACTACATCATCAGCTCCACCTAAACCAAAAAACCAACTTTATTACAGCCTAAACATTAACCCTGCACTTGTTTAAACCTCCAACTCCAACACAAACATGAAACAGCCATAATACCAACTCCAACACAAACACGAAAATATCCATGATTTAACCTTAACAATACCAACACAAACAACCTGAAAACATATCTAACAAACACCCAAAACTTTAATCAATGCCCAAACCTTTAATAAACATAGCCAGCCAGCACATACAACCAACCTTTTATATGGTTTTTGCAACTTTTAAGAGACAAGTCAACAAACTTCAATATAGCCACACTATGGCCACATTCCACGTCAGTACCTACCTTTATCATATTATTCAATTCACATTCACACACCATTTAACATCAATATCAATAAAAAAAGACTATCACTAATCGGTTGGCACACCATAAAACAATTAAAACTCATATTCAATCACTATACCCAATTGATATCAATATCGGTAAACAATTACAATCATATTCAATTACTTCATTTGTCTCTAACCACACCAAAAAAGAGAAATTTGGCTTCAAAACTTATTATAATCGAGTTGCACTCCTTCAAGTTCTCTACGAATCGGCATCGTCCAACTCCAACCTCTTTAAGCTCACCTTATCGTCTGATTGAAACCCCTGAAAATCCCAAGAACAATAGCATTTGATTTCTACCTTTCCCCAAATTTCCCAAGCACCGTAGTTGACAGGACCCTCCCCTATTATCACCTCGATAACCGGGACGAACCCTGCTCCTGTCTGACAACCAAACTCAAAGGACTAAAATAACCGCAAAAACCATGAAATATACATTGCCAGACCAGGGAGAAGTTATAATACAACTAGCCAACAGGAGCACAGAGTATAGTAATAGAACAAGATAAGACAAAAATCCTACTAAGAGCTGGCTACACGTGCAACGAAAAAACTCTATGCCTCCACCTCTGCCTCAACGTTAGCCCCGGCGCTAGCACCACAACCTGGAGGGTGTTAAAAACATTAAAAGCATGAGTGGACTAAAAATAAGAGTTATAAAACCGTTTATGAAATAGACCAGGGTTCACCCTCCATTTTTAAAACATGCATGCATAACCAAGTATCTGAAAACAACCATCTATACGATGTAAAAATAAGCACGGAAATCACCATAAATCAAAATCAAAGTTCGGGCACTCGGCCTTAAATCCATAAGATCCAGGTTAGTCGGGTCACAACCCAAAACATTTGAAAACCAGTGAAAAACTAGTGAAAAACATTAATCATACAAGTTTGGTAGATCTCAAGTGCACCCGAGTCTTTAAACTCAAAACCATGCGCAAATAATCAGGCCTTCCCAGGATATCAACGAGTCTTTAAACTCAAAACACAATCACAGGCCTCGCGGGGTATCACAATAACTGATTCTTTAAACTCAAAACATATACCGAGTCTTTAAACTGAAAACATCTCAATCCAGGGCCCTCCCCCCGTCAATCAATCCGAGTCTTTAAACTCAAAACCATTTTCAAGCATAAGAAAAATGCATCAAAATCCGAAAACCAAAACCAAACTAGAAATCTTTGAAAACTGAAATCACGTTTGATCGAAATGGGACTTCTGCCCGAATTTCATTTCCAAATCTCAAATCATATGCACAGATCTTTAGAAAAACAGAATGCATATAAATAAAGGTCATCAATCCAAAACCATCCTCAAAAGCTTAACAAAAAATCATATTCTTGAAGTACGTGCAAATTTGATAATTCATAATGGAAAACGTATAATCAATTAAAGCAAGAACATAGAAGTCATAAGCATAAAATCATATATCGGAAGCATAAAATCATATATCAAAACATAAATAATAAGTAAAGACAGTTATGAATGGTTGGTTAGAAAACAAAAAATCCACACACTAGGTCCAAATGGGTCAATCGCGTCCCGTACGCTCCTCGGTTGCCTCAGGAATATCCCGACCTGTCAAAAGTTACCATTTTTGGTCACAAACACTTCATTTAAGCTTACCCTAATTTCCCCAATTTTTCGGGATTTTGAAACGTAATTAAACTAACCCCTAAATCTTCGAACACTCAAAACTAACCCTAGACGGTGTCCGATCGACCCGAATCTTGTTCCAAAATGTTCGTTACATCGATTAGAGTGCAAACCGTGTTGAACACTTTCCAAATACAGGCGCCACGCGCCCTCACGCGCCGCCCAAAGGAGCTGCGCGTGGGAGCCACGCGCTGTTACAGTGTCATCGTCAACCTCCAGCAAACCCGGTTCAAACTGGTCTGGTCCAACCGAGCAAGCGAAGCCGGTTTTTCACTCATTTTATAGCCATTTTCAATCCTTTGTTCACCATTAGTTTCGTCCTTAAGTTTGGGATCGATTCACTTAACAAAATCACGAAATGAAGTCCGAAACCTTACCTTCCAAACTTCGAACCAAAACTCAGAAATTCGACTGCCTGATTCCGGCCACCAATCTCCCTTCCATTCACGGTTTCGAGTCCCTACGGTTCTTAGCGGTCGTCCAAGGCTGCAAGGGTTATCAGAATCACTTAACCATTCTCCAAAACCAACAACTTTCACTTTGAACGATTCCTGGAAAAACAAGGGACCCGAAAACTTACCTATTCTCTGCTCACCGCCGTGATCTCCACCGTGGCCTTACATGTCCCAAAGTCACTCCTCGGTTCTCTGATCATCACCACAGACCAGACTTTGACTCGTTTGATCAATCGAACTCTCAGCCGTGCACGGTGGTCGTCTCTGTTTTCTGGGTGTTCTCCCCTCTCACTGCCCTTTTCCTCACTCAAACCCTCACTAAGATTCACTCACCTAGCTCTCGACTCAACTCTGATCACTCACACCCTACCACAAAGAACTCACAGGACTCACACACAGCAGATGGACGATCAATTGCTTACTGTCTTTGTTTCTCTCAGTTAATTGATAAAACTAAACTTTTAAAATTAAAATGCACGGCCGACTTGGCTAAAAGCATCTACGAATAGGCCAGGTGTCCTCCAATCTGTGGTCCAACCCTCACAAAATATCCAATCCCCTCTGCCCAGGTGTCCTTATCCGGTTACACAAATCCCAAGGTGTTAAAGACTAATTTGCCCCTAAATGTCCAAATTACCATTTTACCCCTTACTTACCTAGACCCATAAATTAACCATCCCCATTTTTAACCAATTTACGAAAATGCCCTCGACCTTCCGAACATCACAACTTCTTCCTGGGATGTCGAAATCGGACGTGCCACCTGTCTACGGACGCGTGATGTCTAGAACTACGTCACGGTCATCGATCAAAGTCCATTTGACTGCCCGAACTAAAAGTCAACATTTTTGCCCATTCTAGGGGCAAAATCGTCATTCTGTACCGTCCGTCCAAAAGTTTCCAATTAATCACCGATTATCTTCGCTAATCCATCATTAACCACTAATTTAATCCCGACTTCTAGGATGGGTCTTTACAATCTACCCCCCTTAAATAATTTTGTCCCCCAAATTCGGCAGCTCGTACCTCCGTAACTATTGGGGAGAAATCCAACTGATGTTACACCTGGGTCTCCTACCCGGTGTCCATCTCCTGCCAATCCAACTTATCCTGACAGTTCCCAACCGATCATCTCAACTTGGTCAAGCGAACCAAATCATCTGACTTCCATCCCCTCTCGTAATCCTTTTTCTTTTTACTCAGATCAATCCTAAGTACGCCACAATACCCATGTTACCAGTTTCAACACTTCCGACGCCTTCTCGAGTCAAGCGTACCTCGTATCCATACTTCTGTCAGCGATTCGTGTCGACCCTACCAGGGTTACAACGTACTCGCCTCTACCCTGAATTGACCAATCATCTTACTAGTGATTCCACTAATCACTAACACAGTCATCCTATGGGCACACCAACCACGTCCCACATTGTCTATTTGCCACCGGACCCTAACACCTTCCTGTTTAACCAAGAACATACCTCTCAAGCCAAGGTCCCACCAGCCACTCATTTCGGAGCATCCAGCTCATAACAACAATGCAGCCTACAAATCAATCAGTCGCTTGGGATCACCCTGATCCGGTCCACATGTTCCATCCATCAACATCCAACATATGAGAACTACACCAATCGTCCGTCTATCCACAACATACCCTGGCACTAAGCTGATCACCAACACTTCTATCATAACTGCACGTCCAATTACATAGGCCTGGTTCTGACCACTGCAGAACCAGTATGTATCTTTCACATACCTTCACCAAGTACCACCAACTAGAACCACATTGCACAAGCAAGGACAACCCTACGAACTTGAAATAGAAACAAAGGTATTTTAGAGTACCTCAAACTACACGTCTTTCGGGAAAGTCCAACTCAAAGTCATTCCCAGTCTTTCGGTCTCCTGACCAATATGAAATCCTATAGTATCTCAACCACGAATCCAAAGTAGAACCAGTACCAGTTCTAGGTCCAATATCCATATGTATGCAACCACAGACCACCTACTTCCTGGACAACTCCAAAATAGTTAAAATACCCAACTTATATCTCACAAATGATTCTCTTGCTCAACACCAACTCAACCCTTGAGCTAGGAGCGATCCAATCTTGATCTACTCATCCTCAAGTAGATCCTACTCACCGGTTCACTTCTTCGTCTTCGCTTTCCACAAATGATCAGACCACCCCGTCGAGTCAAATCGATAAAGTCCTCAACACGTCTAAAGGCACGCCGAGGTTGTGGGTTTTCTTCAATAACCTTTTCTTTATCAGCTATAGTTACTCTTTTTCCATTTCTTCAGTTATCCTTCAAAAAAACACACCGCGGTCCTCATCCTTATCATTCCAAGTCATCCTACCTTAATCCAACTTACCGTCATCCCCTGACACTCGCCACCTACAGAAACTCGGAATTAACATAACGTCTTATCGTCCAAACCACAACATCTTCTGATTCTGTGTAACGACCTGTCCCGAATTCCTGGATTATATTAGTGACTAATTGTGATTAGTGAGGCTAATATGTGATTAGTTGGGCAAAATCGGACGAACGATGCAAAATGATCGTTTTACCCTTGGTCGTGGGTAAAACGTTGACTTTTCGTTTTGGCAGTCAAATGGACTTTGACCGATGACAGTGACGTAGTTCGGGACGTCACGAGTTCATAGACAGGTGGAACATTCAATTCTAACATTCGAGGAAGAAGTTATGATTTTGGAAGTTTAAGGTCAATTTGGTAATTTTGGTTAAAAGAGGCAAATAGTTGACTTTTGGACAGCGAGGTCTGATGGCCTAGGGCCGAGGAACGTTACGTAGATCGGAACGATAAGAATCCATAGACAGGTGGCACGCTGAAATCGAACTTCGAATGAGAAAGTTATAGGTCACAGAAGTTCGATTTCACTATGCGTGTACTTCGAGGCGATGATGACATGGCTTATTCTGATTGGGGAGATTAAGTGGGACCCATGGATAAGTGACAAGTGTCACTCATCCCATTGGTCAATTCCCCTAAATTGTGGATCTATCTTAATTAAATATTATTATTTCTATTATTCTATAATTAATCCACTCATCCTTTCATCTCAGTCCTCCATCTCTCATCTAATCTTTAAATCCCAACTATCTATTATTTCCCTCTCTCATCAGACAACATCATCTTCTTTGTTTTTCTTCAAACCTGAAACCATAGTTTCCCCATTTCTCCATTCTCTTGAACGAACCCACACACACCATCACCACCTTACATCCTCATGGTCGTGGGAAGGACTTGGAGAGTGAGTGAAGTGAGAGGGCAGTGACGGCCAGCCACGGTGGCGGCTCACGGCGGGGAAACCCGAAACCATGGGTGAGTTTTCAAAATTTCAACCTTGGGTTTTATTGAATTTTAATTGAACCTAACATCTGGGTAATGTTTCTGGTGGTCTAAGGAGAAGGCCTGGATTGATTTTGAGGCTTAGGACGGCTTGGAATGACGGTGGACGGTGGAGGAAGTCGCCACCGCCATGGACGGTCAAGGAGGTATGGGTTTGGTTGTTTTTCTTCCGTTTTAATGGCTTAATAGATGGGAAATGAGATTAGGAAGCTTCAGGGATTAAAATGGGACAAAAAGGATCGAAAGCATGAGGGTTTAGGTGTTGAACCGATCCAGGACGGTTTAGTTACAGGTGAACCGGTTCAGCGTTTGGGAAGACAATGAACAGTGCGCGCGTGATCTCACACGCAGTACCTTCCCTTTGAGCATGGGGGCACGTCTCCCATCGTTTGGGAATGTTTTCATCACATGAAATCTTCTATTCGATGTAACGAACATTTTGGGACTGGTTTTGTGTCGATCGGACACCGTCTCGATAATGTTCGAGGCATCGGAAGGTTTAGGATCGGGATTAAAAATAGTTAAAAATTCCAGAAAATTACGGGGCTTTAGTGGGAGGTTAATAAGGTAGTTAGTAACCTTATATTACAATTTGTATAGGTTTGGGAGTCCCGGTGATGGTGATTGGCTCAAAAGAGCTGAGAAGAGCCGTATGGCACGCATAACGAGGCGGAAGCTCGGACGGTCTGTGAGTGGACCTTGTTTTCTAAATTGGTGCATACATAAATGTTTATTATATGTTTTAATACATGTTTGGTGATTCCATGAGTGCATTTGGTTGTGGTTAAGTATAGGCACGTATTTCGAGGTTTCGGCTTTATACGGTGCCTATACGGGTTTGCATTTCTATGAAGGTCTAAATGAAATGGATTTGGATTTCTAAAAGGATAAACTCGGGTATGAGACCCATTTGGTTTTTTCTTGGGCATATGACGCTATTGATGGCCTACAGGTCTAAATCGTGGTCGCGGCGAGTGTTATGTGCACGGCGACAAACGATACGACGCTCGCCTTCGGGTTAGGATATGTTCCTTCTGGAGAGGTCACGATGCACGATCTTTGGTCGGGCAGCCGATGGAGGCTCGACTTCGGAGTTCTGATGGTTCAGGATATCGATCGGTGATGAGTGCACCATAATCTAGCGGTGATCGCATTGGTTGATTCATTCATGGCGACATACCGGGATTGAAGGCGGTCCTGGATGGATGATTGCACGCATCACTACTATCGGAGTCGTGACTGACCCTGAGATATCGGGCCCGATGCCCAAATGAGTCATGTGTTCGGGCACGAGACCCAGTTTACTTTACATTTATGATTTTGGGTCGAGGACCCTAATGGATTTCCAGGTTCATGACGGTTTATGGGAACCGGCATGAACCCTTGAAAGGTCTTTATGATTCATGACGGTTTATGGGAACCAGGCATGAATCCTTTGAAAGGTTCTAAAGATGTTTTCTATATGTATATGAATGACATGAATGAGTTCGTTATATATATATATGTATGTATATTCATAAACCTTCCTTTACTTGTACTATCTCCTCCAGGGAGGGTCGTTGGCCTGGGTAAACCCCGGAGTAGTCACGGAGCACCGACTGAGTGGCGTCGCCCCCAGTTGGGTTCCTTACTCTCGGGAAGTCATGGATCGTAACCTTAGGACTGGTCATTGGTCTACGAACATTGACCTTGGACACTGAGAGACTTGGGTTTGAGACACCGGGTAGCACGCGCGTAGCTTTGGAGACTGTGACAGGATTGGTGGTGTGATTATATGTATATATGATATATGCTATATGAGATATGAGATATGATATATGAAATACAAAATATGATGTGTGATGGATACCGGTTTTGAACAGTGGCCCGTGTACTTGGTTTCATTATGGTTTTGGGCTGAGTCCTGCATGGATTTGGGCAGTGGCCCGTATGATTTGTTTCTTTATGGTTTTGGGCTTAGTTCCCACATATAGTTCTTTCGGATAAATGGTTTTTGAATGCATGCATGCTTTTTAGTGAAGGGTACAAATGTCTTCGATTAAATGTTTTTATAAACTGGTTGTTTTGTCCACTCACAAATTTTAATGTTTTGACTACCCTTCAGGTTGACAGTGGATGTGGACTGTAGTAGAGACCGAGATATCACATACCTCCTCCGGATCCTGGCGTACTCTAATAGCCCGAGAGGGCAAAGGTTGGAAATATCCTTTGTCTGACACTTCGTGTCAGACGGGATCAGGGTCGTCCCGCATTAATCCTAGGGGGATTGGGATGGGTCCTGACATTCCGAGATTCCAATCATGGTACGTTATCCTTAAGTATGCCAATCTCCAAACTAATTGTCTAAACGTCACCTTCTTTACGACTCAGAGGAAATCCTAAACTTTTTTACTCTAAAATAATGGGTAGCCCTGGGATTAAACAAAGCATGTACATCAAGACCAAGGATGGTAAGCGTACCTGTCACTACGCCGGGTACTGACTGAGCCTTCTGCTGCGTCATCGCAAAAACTCGGGCCTGGGGTCCTGAATATTGGTCGCGTCCCCTCAAACCACTAGTGGCACCACCACCTCCGCTAGCGCCTGCTGCCCCTGAAACTGAAGTCGTACTCCATCCTGGCTTAGCCGTTCCTCGGCCTGCGCGTCCACCAGGTGGTAAGGATGGGTATTCCCTTCGGTAGTGGCCTCGCTCACCGTAGAAGAAACAAATGACACTAGAAACATCCCGACTGGGACCTCTACTCGGTCTCCCTATGGACGCAACAGATGTCGCACTTGCTTGCGAAGTCGGCTGTGCTCAATGTCCACGGAACCCTGAACTCTAGAAACTACCCAGTATACCAAATCGATCATCGCCCGTGGATGAAGCTCCACTATAAATGCCCCTCTTCGGGGTCCTCTGGATCGAAGCTCCAGAAAATGGATGCTCTCGGCGTCGTACACCACCCAAGAACTGTGGTCGTGCCCGCAAACTAGCCTCCACCCTCACTATAGCATCCGACAATTGTCTAAGGGTAGCAAACGATCCAGCCATCATAATGGCTCGAATCTCACCTCGCAAGCCCAACTAAAACATGCGGCACTTCTTGGCTTCCGTAGCAACAAAAGTAGGAGCAAAATGGGATAACATCTGAAACTTCTGCTCATACTCGGCCACATTCATACTCCCCTGTTGGAGCTATAGAAACTCAGCCTCCTTGACATCGCGGAACGAACGAGGGTAATACTGATCAAGGAACCGCTCAAGAAAAGTCTCCCAAGTCATTGTGTGAGCATCACAACCTGACAACTCAAGGGTGTACCACCACTCATACGTGGCGCCGTCGAGTAAAAAGCTAACCAATAATACTCGATCATCTGGGGGGCATCACATCACCACAAAAATCCGCTCAAATAAAAAGGTAGCCAATAACACTCGATCCTCCTGGGCTTCCTCAGGGTCTGCACCACCACTAAACATCGTAGCCCCAAGACGCTGGGCTCGCTCAATCGTAGCACTCTCTGAATCTCTAGCAACATCTTTAGCAGGTCGTGGAGGGGGCTCACGTCTTGGAAGAATGGTCGATCATACTCTAAAAGAGGCATAACGTCAGTATAACGACCTAGGCACAACCTCGTAGCAGACACAAACTGTAAACCTATGGTCTGATACCAATTGACAGGACCCTCCCCGATTATCACCTCGATAACCGGGACGGACCCTACTCCCGTCTGACAACCCAACTCAAAGGACTAAAATAACAGCAAAAACCACGAAATATACATTGCCAGACCAGAGAGAAGTTATAATACAACTAGTCAACAGTAGCACAGAGCATAGTAACAGTACAAGATAAGACAAAAATTCTACTAAGAGCTGGCTACACGCGCAACGGGCAACGAAAAAACTCTATGCCTCCGCCTCTGCCTCAACGTTAGCCCTGGCGCTAGCACCATGACCTGGAGGGTGTTAAAAACATTAAAAGCGCGAGTGGACTAAAAATAAGAGTTATAAAACCGTTTATGAAATAAACCAAGGTTCACCCTCCGTTTTTAAAACATGCATGCATAACCAAGTATCTGAAAACAACCATCTATACAATGTGAAAATAAGCATGGAAATCACCATAAATCAAAATCAAAGTTCGGGCACTCGGCCTTAAATCCATAAGATCCAGGTTAGTTGAGTCACAACCCAAAAAATTTGAAAACCAGTGAAAAGCATTAATCATACAAGTTTGCTAGATCTCAAGTGCGCCCGAATCTTTAAACTCAAAACCATGCACAAATAATCAGGCCTTCCCGGGATATCAACGAGTCTTTAAACTCAAAATACAATTATAGGACTCGGGGGGTATCACAATAACCGAGTCTTTAAACTCAAAACATAGACCGAGTCTTTAAACTCAAAATATCTCAATCCAGGGCCCTCCCCCCCGTCAATCAATCCGAGTCTTTAAACTCCAAACCATTTTCAAGAATAAGAAAAATGCATAGAAATCCGAAAACCAAAACCAAACTGGAAATCTTCAAAACCGAAACCACTCACTAGGTCCGAATGCGTCAATCACGTCCCGTACGCTCCTCGGTTTCCTCAGGAATATCCCGACCTGTCAAAAGTTAC
Source organism: Prinsepia uniflora (assembly GCA_032719365.1). NCBI lineage: Eukaryota > Viridiplantae > Streptophyta > Magnoliopsida > Rosales > Rosaceae > Prinsepia > Prinsepia uniflora. The sequence goes on along the minus strand of CM064872.1, from coordinate 30,782,189 downwards.
CATTTTGGGTCACAAACACTTCATTTAAGCTTACCCTAATTTCCCCAATTTTTGGGGATTTTGAAACGTAATTAAACTAACCCCTAAACCTTCGACCACTCAAAACTAACCCGACACGGTGTTCGATCAACCCAAAACTTGTCCCAAAATGTTCGTTACATAGATTAGAGTAAAAACCGTGTTGAACACTTCCCCAAAACAGGCCCCACGCGCCCTCACGCGCCGCGCAAAGGGGCTGCGCGTGGGACCCATGCGCTGCTACAATGTCATCGTGATCCTCCAGCCAACCCAGTTCAGACCGGTCTTTTCGGATGTGCATACACAGTGTTAACCGACATGTGAGCCGGTTGGTAAAATTGTTTTGGGTACGGACACGTGGTCGTGATCTGTAGAAGTTGAGGATCACCTAAGAATAGTGGAGTTGTCGTTTGGACGGTTTGTCCAATGGTGGTATTCGAGTTGCGGATTGAGTTTCATGGTTGGAAAAGGTGGACATACTTCCAACCTGGATGGAATCCCGGCAGCAGGAGATGATGAAATACTGTGGTTGGTTCCGAGTTGGAAATTTGATTGTGTGGTGGATACGCTAGAGTAGAGTCAGGAAACTCATGGTTGAAATGCCAGGATTTGTAAAGCCCCCCTTAATTTGTGTTGTGTTCCGAAGTAGAGAAGTACTTGGTGACACTGAGTGTAGCGAGTGTTAGAAGATGGTGTTAGGATGGATTATCGTGGTTGCGATGGCATGGTTGGGGACCATTGTGAGTTCCGTTGAAGGATGACGGAAGGAAATGAGAAATGAGTGACTAAAACTGATCGAAATGAGGTTATTGAAGAGAACCCACAATCTAGACTTGTGGTAATAAGTCGATTGGATTGGATGCAGTGGCTTGAAACCTAGTCAGTAGGATGAGATGACAAGACAGAGGTTGGATATGTTGAGGAAAGTGCTCTGTCTTGTAGCAGTGGTGCGTACCTAGTGATAGTTAAACTGTGAGAATCGGTTGGCGTGGTGTTGGGAATATTGCGGGAACGAGATGGATTTGTGATGACCCCAATGCGATTGTCCCGATGAACTAAAAGTTGGTTGAGTTGATTCACAGGGAAAGATGTGGTGACAGTTTGGGCACTATCAAGTTATTTTGGATTGGCAGGTGAGGGACACCGGGTAGGAGACCCACGTGTAAGATCAGTTGGATTTCTCCCCGCGGGTTACAGAAGTACAAGATTCGAAATTTCGGGACGAAATTCTTTTAAGGAGGCTAGATTATAACGACCCATCCCAGAAGCCGGGATTTGATTAGTTGTTAATGACGGATTAGTGAAGTTAATTGGTGATTAGTTGGACGATTTAGGACGGACAATGCAAAATGACGATTTTGCCCCTAGAATGAGCAAAATGTTGACTTTTAGTTCGGACGGTCAAAAAGACATTGACCGATGACTGTGGCGTATTTTGGGACGTCACGAGTCTGTAAACAGGTGGCACGCCCGATTCCGACATCCGAGGAGGAATTTATGATGATCGGAAGATTGAGGGCATTTTCGTAATTTGGTTAGAAAGAGAGAAATTGTTGACTTTTTGTTTGATCCTTAGTTTTCACGCAAATCGAGGACCATTAGGTAGATCTCGACATCCTGAGTACAACGACAGGCGGCACACCTTCATCGGACATCAGACGGACGAATTACGGTTCAAGAAAGGTGAGGGGAAAAATGGTAATTTGGACATTGTAGGGGAATTTTGGTCTTTTAACCGCCTTGGGAATTGTGCCCAATCAGATAAGGCCACTTGGACAGGGTTAATTGGATATTTGTGACTGTGTCCACAGGGTGTGTGACACCCGGTACAATCCTAGAGGCTTCTGCCTATTTCTACACGGTTCAAGTGTTTTAAAATGGTTGTGATCGTTCAAAAGGAAAATAGAGAAACCGTGAGACAGTGAGGAACTATCGATCAGTTTTAGGGTATTTGAGTTCTTCGTGATCAGTGGTGATCGACTGTGACTGATCAAAAAGCAGTTGAGGATCATAGTAGTACCACCGTGAGCGGTGGCAGAAGTTGGGAGGTAAGATACATACCTCTGTTTTTGACATTCGATGAACGTACTCTTGGTTATACTACGCTTTGATGAGTTTGGTGGTGTGTATGAAGTTCTGGGGAGTGAGACAATCTCAATGGACCCAACTGTAAGGCATAACAGGGACGGTGGCTGTAAACTAGATGAGCGGGTAAGTTCGAAATCAAACATGGTAATTGACGTTATACTACTCGAACTTTAAATTAATTATTCCAATAAGGTTATAGATGATGCTAGGAAGCTTTTGAGCTTGGAAGGAGAAAGAATGGTGGCTGGGAAGCACGAGAACAGAAAGGAGGATTTTCTGTTTTTCTCCTTTGAATCAGACAGGTATGGAACATGATCTAATTACTGGATTTTATTAGTTAGAACATCTGTAGAGATGGGGACAAAATTAATGGACTAAACGAAATTGAAAAAGAAGGAAAAACCAGGAAGAACCGCCCTCGCCGGTTGGATTAGACCGTCCTGAACCAAACCGGTCTGGACCCGGTTCAGCAGAGGTTGAAGATGAATAGTACTTGGCGCGTGGCTCCCACGCGCAGCCCCTTTGGGCGGCGCGTGAGGGCACGTGGGGCCCCTTCTAGGGAAGGTTTCAACATGACTTTTAAAGTATTCGACGTAACGAACATTTTGGCGCTGGTTTCGAGTCAATCGAACATCGTCTCGAGATGTTTCGGGATGTCCGAAGGTTTTAGGGCTCGGTTAAAAATAGCCAAAAATACGGGAAAATTATGGGGCTTTAGTATGACCTTTGTGAAGTAGTCAGTGACCTTGGTATGGGATTTGGACATGTTCGGCAAAGCCGAGGATAGCGGAATGGCCGGGAACGGTGTAAGTGCGAGCATATCGAGGCGACGTCGGAATGGTCTGTGAGTGGACTTTTTTTTCTAACTTTTAATGCATGCATATATGTTTTTATATATTTTCTATACGTGATTCTATGATTTGATTTATGTTCTTGATGGTTTACAGTTTTGCACGTTTTTCGAGGTAATTACGGAATTTCACGTTTGACGAGATTTTGATGGATGTTGTGATTTGATCCCGGTTTTAATGATTTGATTTCGGGATTTGAAATACAATTTGATTTCAATGAAAGGAAAAGGATTTTGGAAAGTGATTTCGGGCTTAGAGGCCCAGTTCAAACAGTGGTTTTGAGAAACGTGATTTTGAGTTTTTAAATCGGATTTCCGGATGACGATTCGGGATTCGATTTGGGACTTGAAGTGCATTCCGGGTTTGGGTTTGGAATGGTTATTCCGGATGGTAGCTTACGAAATGATGGTTTCAGACTCGGATTTGGAAAGGAGATGGATATGAGTTCTGGGTTCGAATTCGGGATCCTGATGAGATGCGGATTCGGATTCGGAAATGGAAATGGTTTTCAAATGGTTTGGATTGGATTTGCTGGATCTGGTTATTGGGTTTAAAGACCCGGATATAATTATGATGGGGGGCGGGCCCGGATTGAGTTTAAATACTCTGGAGTTTAAAGCCTCGAATAGATCCAGCAGGTTCGATGAATGGAAATGTGGTATGGTTTTTAATAAAGGTTTTCCGATGTTTTGGGCTATGCCCGGATGAAATGGTTTTCGATGGTTTTGGGCTGAGGCCCGGGATTTGAGAAAAAAAAACTGTGTTCGGTTTTTCTTACATGGTTTGCTCAACCGGAGTATTTAATAGTTTTTATGAATTGAATTTGATATGCATGCATTGGTTTTTGAAATGGAGGGTATAAATGTAATTGTGTTTTCTGATAACTGTTTTAAAATTCTTCTTTATTTTTGTCCACCCACAATCTTTTCGTGTTTTCGATACCCTCCAGGTTGTTGCGACACGGGCTGTTGATCGAGAGAGACGGAGACATTACACCCACGATCCACAGTAGTTCGGCATACTCTGGGAAGACCGGTTTCCTTTTCGGATGGTTGGATCGAGAATCCCTTGTCCGACTTACGTGTCGCATGAAGGTTAGATGTTGTCCTCTACTTGTGGCCTTATGTCCTCATCAACAAATGCACCAAATTCCCAAAACAACTCATCATCATTCACCACTATGGTACCCTCATCATCACCCTAATTATAGTCTTCCTCTTCAAATGCTACATAGTTTTTATCTTCACTGTCACTATAAGTTCCTCACTAGGACTGTCATCGTTTACATCAACTTCAATAACAACCTTAACATTGCCCTTCTTTTTCCTAGTAACTCTTGCTGGTCTATCCGTATGTATTTGCTCGATTACAACCTTAGCTTTGCCTTTCTGCTACCTAGTAACTATTTCTAACCTCTGTGTACAACCTTAGCTTTCCCTTTGTTTTGCCTAGTAACACGAGCTGGCCGCTTTTCCGGATGAACCACTGTATCTTGTGTAACTTTCTCTTGAGTAACGGTCTCTTGCATAATAGGCTCCTCTTCATGATGGACTACATCTAGTTCAGCAATAAGCTCTTTCTCCTAGATGGTTGAACCATATTCTATAGTTACTGCAACCTCTTCAATTCAAACCCAATCCACTACATGTCTGCAGTATACATTGAGACTCTTGGCCTTCGTCTACAATGACCTTTTCATCAACTCCAGAAGTTTTTTATCATTACCAATCTTGAAGAACTTCCTTTCTCTCTTAAAGTAATATTCCATCTTTTCTAAATGAAGTTTGTCTCCAACATAATGTTGGTCATTTAACTCCAACAAAGATAGGTAATCCTAAGCACACCAATCATACCAAACCATGCCACCACCCTCGTATGTCCAGTTTCCCTTTGTTTTTATGAACTGTCCACCATGATGAAAGGCAATAGACACTACATCATCAGCTCCACCTAAACCAAAAAACCAACTTTATTACAGCCTAAACATTAACCCTGCACTTGTTTAAACCACCAACTCCAACACAAACATGAAACAACCATAATACCAACTCCAACACAAACACAAAACATCCATGATTTAACCTTAACAATACCAACACAAACAACCTGAAAACATATCTAACAAACACCCAAAACTTTAATCAATGCCCAAACCTTTAATAAACATAGCCAGCCAGCACATACAACCAACCTTTTGCATGCTTTTTCCAACTTTTAAGAGACAGGTCAACACACTTCACTATAGCCACACTATGGCCACATTCCACGCCACTACCTACCTTTATCATATTATTCAATTCACATTCACACACCATTTAACATCAATATCAATAAAAAAAATACTATCACTAATCGGTTGACACACCATAAAACAATTAAAACTCATATTCAATCACTATCCCCAGTTGATATCAATATCAATAAACAATTACAATCATATTCAATTACTACATTTGTCTCTAACCACACCACAAACAAGAAATTTGGCTTCAAAAATTATTATAATCGAGTTGCACTCCTTCAAGTTCTCTAAGAATCGGCATCGTCCAACTCCAACCTCTTTAAGCTCACCTTACCGTCTGATTGAAACCCCTGAAAGTCCCAAGAACAATAGCATTTGATTTCTACCTTTTCCCAAATTTCCCAAGCACCGTTTGTCCTAATTCGATTTCCCTCTCGAGCCTGCAATTTCGAATTCGACCTCACTGAACATGTCTGCTACAAATGGGTCGCACATATGCCACATACGCCACATAAGCCACATTGATGCCACGTCTACAATTTCGGACAACATACCCTCACTATAAACGTCGTTAGTGCGTCTGTTAATTATGTGCTGCAACAGACCTAATGTTGCACTATTCCCAATGCAAAGTGGAATGAATTTCTATTCCTGCTGCATTTTGATAAAAGTTAGAGATAGTATAAAAAGCACGTAGAAAGTATAGATAATATGAAAAAGTTATGTGGCTAAACACCACGGGGAATTTTGGTAAAATTGGAAGGATAGAGGCATCTTAGTACTTTCACATGACTTGTTTGAATTAGTCAGCAGTCTGACATACTAGGTGACTAGTGTCACCAGTAGAGAGTGGGAGGTGGAGTTCACCGTCCTTACGAGGAATATGTACGAAAAAATGGAGGGAGACAGGGAGGACGAGTCCTTTTAGGCAGTTCATGGTAATCTGCAAAGTAAGGCAATTCTTTTAACAAGTTCCTATGTCCTCTGGAGAGTTTGAAAGGTATGGAGAAATGAATGCCCACGAGGAATTTTCGTTCGGTTGGGGAGCACCGAAAAGCTCCACTCAAACCTTAACCCATGTTATGGTCATTTTTGACTAAGCTGCACCACAATTATTTAATTAATTATACAATCTCCACCACCATGGGGATGAAGACTTCATCCTACAGCATGAACTTTTTAGACCATCTTGAAGAATATTAATACAAGTCAAACTATGCGCATTTGGATATGTTAATTTGGTGGTTCCACCAACATGACTTAGCTAATGGATTAATTAAGAAGATGAATGTCATTTCACACAAATTAAATTATAATAAATCTAGAAAGGGTGTAGATTTAGGTTAGGAATCCAATCAATCCCTACAACTGATTCCTTTTGATTATTGTGACCGTCATGCAGAAACAAATAAACTATCGCCTCATCAATCATGTGCCAATTCCTCTTTCATCACTACCACCACATAATTGATCAGAAAAAAATAATAATAAATATTTGGAAATATTCTCGCGTGTACGAATTGGATTAAAGAATCAATTAACACAATAATAAAAGAAATTTAAAATAAAAAATGTGCGGAATAGAAACACTATTCACAAGGTGATTATTAAAGATTATACAAAAGTCATTGATCATCTAGAAATACAAGTCAATAATTATAGCATCTCACCATCCGACGTACGCGTTTGGTGTGCCTGCAAATTCACATCTTCCTGGAAATTCATTCCCCCACATAACTTATTCAAAATAGGACAAATTCCAAAACTACATATATAACACACTTCTCTTCTCTTCTTTCAGTACCACCATCAACAATTTAATTCTTCTACTTTCCAGTTTCATCTGACAAGACCAAACCCACAAGACAACATAAGCACACAAATTGTCTTTTCTCACTGTCGTCACAAAAAGAATAGAATCATCAAAAATGGCAGAGAAAACCAACCAAGCGTATCCCTTGGCACCAGCTAATGGTTACACAAGAAGCGATGCTGAATCTTTATCCTCACACGAGTTGAAACGCGAGAAGAGGATCAAATTGGCCATCTATGTTGGTATTTTCATTATGTTTCAAATCATAGTTATGACTGTCATTGGTCTCACTGTTATGAAAGTTAAGACTCCCAAGGTCCGACTAGGCAACATCAACATACAAAGCCTCACCTCCGTCCCGGCAACACCATCTTTTGACACTAAATTCACAACACAAATCAGAGTCAAGAACACAAATTGGGGTCCATACAAGATGGATGCAGGGGTTGTCACATTTTTGTACCAGGGTGCAACTATGGGGAAAGTCTCTATTCCAAAGAGTAAGGCTGGCATGCTTTCCACCAAAAAAATGGATGTGGAAGTAAGCTTGAGCTCAAGTGCTTTAAGCACTTCAAATCTTGGCAGTGAATTGAACAGTGGAGTGTTGACACTCAACAGCAAGGCGAAGTTGACAGGAAAGGTTGAATTAATGCTAATAATGAAGAAGAAGAGGTCTTCCACCATGGACTGCACCTTAGCTTTTGATTTGTCCTCAAGCACACTTAAATCTTTACAATGCAAGTGAAGACATTCAAGAGTCTCTACATTTGAGAGGGAGGGAACAAGAATAGTTTCTCGATTTTTTATTTATTATTTCTCATTTTTTTTCTGAGTGATATATGTTTTGCATTTGTTGATTGTTGTACATTTTCAATGCTGCTTTACTTTCATATGTACTAGACCGCTGTTGAATTTTCCCCCCCAAACTTAATTAAGTACGTACTTTTCTTCTATTGCTTTTAGGACGATTGTGGCTTCGTTTGATTAATTAATCTCATCCTTATGTGTGGGAATAACTTCAGCCTCCCGAAAGAGGAATACATAGATTAAGTCTATCAAGAGTAGATAATATAGAATTTCAGTAATACTAGGCATAAATCATGCACCAGAAAAGATCGAACAAAGTTAGAATACAAGAATTTCAGCAAAAAATATGAAGAACAAAATAAGGACACAAAGAACACCGAAAGGAATTTGGGAGAAAGAATATCTCTTCTATTAGTCATGAGAAGTATACACCTGTGAAATGTTTTGATAAAAATTGGGTATGACCAAGGTATTACACCCTTCATCACTACAAGAAAAAATGCATGTCCCAACAAAAATTTTTTGTCGGCAAAGGTCTATAACAACGAAATATTTTGTTGATCATATCATCATGATAGGCTCATCGGAATAGATATTAGACGACAAAATTTTACAATTTTTCGGGTCAAATCGACTGAGACAAACCTATTACGAAAAACTATTTTGTTACCTTGTTATATAGCCGATGAAGAAAATTTGTTGCAAGAGAATGTTAACGACAAAATATTTTGTCATAAGGTTGTATATACAACAAAATATTTTTTCGTAAATTTGTGTATACAAAAGAAATACTTTGTCGTAAGGCTATGTATACAACAAAATATTTTGTCGTAAGATTGTATACACAACAAAATATTTTGTCGTAAGGTTGCCTAAGTCGACAAATAGGTATGTCGAGAAAGGCTTTAATCTAAGGCGACAAATATAGATTCGTCGGGAAAGGATTTTTTATTTAAAAATATTATAACCTTGCTCTTCCACTGCTAAACAAACAGGGGAGTAAGATTGATACACATTACATGTGACCACCCGTCCCGAATTAGCGAGATTAATTAAGAATTAATGACGGATTAGCGCAGCTAATCGAGGATTAGACGAGGATTAACGGACGAGCAGGGCGAAATGACGTTTTTGCCCCTAGAATGGGCGAATCGTTGACTTTTCGTCTAGGCAGTCAAATGGACTTTGGCCGATGACTGTGACGTAGTTCAGGACGTAACGAGTTCATAGACAGGTGGCACACCCGATTCCGACGTCCAAGGATGAAGTTATGATGTTCGGAAGTTCGGGGGCATTTTGGTAATTTAGTTGAAAAGGAGCCAAAAGTTAACTTTTGACTCGGGATGTCCGATGATCGAGGGCCAAGGATCGTTACGTAGATCGGGACGATACGAATCCGTAGACAGGCGGCACGTCGAATTCGGACGTTCGACCGAGAAGTTACGATTCACGGATGTTCCGTGGTACTATTGCACGAATTACGAGACGAGGACCTTTTAGGAATTAAGTGGGCCAGATATTTTCCCCAGCAACCAATGGATGAGTGAAAAGTGTCACTCATCCACTGGCCACCATCCCACATACATGCATCGACACCTTCTTTGTTCTTCCAAACCAAAACCCGATCACCCATTTCATCCAATCCAAACCCTTCAACCCATCTGACTGGAAGGAAACAGAGAGAAGGAACTGAGGACTGAAGGAAGTGGTGGCCGGCCAGGGAAGCATAGTCGTGGACGGCGGAGGCCAGCCCGTGCAGGTAATCTGTTTTGACCGATTTAATTCCATTTTCAATTCTTTTTGTTTTGGGCCATTTTTCTTGATTCTAATGAAGTAAATAGGTTATTAGGAAGCCATTAGGAAGGTTTTGAGAGAGGTTGGACGTTAGGGAGCCCTGGGGAAGGTTTTCGACATTTGAACCGAAGAGGAAAAGTTGGACCGGGTGGATTTAGAGTGTTTTAGAGGTTTTGGTTATTAGATTTAGGTTTCTAGGATTAAATTAGAAGGTTTGGAATCGATTAGGAGAAGAACGGACGAAAAATGAAGAAGAAATGGACCTGGACCGGTCACGCCGGTCCAGTTACAGAGGAGAACCGGACCGGCCAGTTCAGACCGGTCGTCGAGAGGTTGAAGATGAACTGTTCATGGGCGCATGACGGCGTGTGATAGGGATTTTGGGCAAGGTTCCAACATGTAATTTCATCTATTCGATGTAACAAACATTTTGGGACTGGTTTCATGTCAATCGGACATCGTTTCGATATAGTTCGGGACGTCCGAAGGTTTAGGTTTGCGTTTAAAAATAGTTAGAAATTCCGAAAAATTATGGGATTTTAGTGAGGGGTTATACAAGTAGTTAGTAACCCTCTAAATTAATCTGGACAGGTTCGGGAATCCCAAAGGTGACGATTGGCCCAGGAGACGTTATGGCGCGCGTATCGAGAGGCGTGGCTTTGGACGGTCTGTGAGTGGACATTTCTTTCGAAATCTATGCATGCATAAAATTTTTATAATTGTTTTAGAATATATTTTGTGATGCCTTGAGTGCATTTGATTGCGGTAGCTTAGGATCGACATATTTGCACTTTTTTCGAGGTTTTTGGCTTTATGTCGTACCTTAGCGTACTACGTTTTTAACGAGAGTTTTATAAACGGATTTTGGATTTGGAAATATGAAATCGGGAATGAGACCCCTTCGATTTACAACTCTCGAACTTGGAGTCCATTTGAATTGATGAGGAATCAGACCGAGGGTCCATTTGCGTTATACGGTCGGGCCGGGAGCCCAGTTGGTTTATGATTCGGGCTTGAGGCCCATTTGATTTTAATATCGGGCTGGAGGCCTATTTGACTGTAGTATTGGGTTTGATGCCCTGTTGGTTTTTGAAATGAGAAATCGGGTATGAGACCCAATTGATAAATGTTTTGAGAAAGGAAATGTTTTGAAAATATGTTATACCCTCCACATGATTTATATGGTCTCCTCCAGACGTCGACCTGGAGAGTCACGATCCACATACCAGAATGGGTATCCCCATATGGATCCTGTTCCAAGAGTAGGGGTTACGATTTATGATGTGATCGGACTAGATCTAGAGAGAGCTCGAACTAGATCCAGAGATTGAGCCTCCCAGATGGAGATTCCTAGGAGAAGACTCGGAGTGAGACCTCGAGTAGTGTGCACACTAGTATAGAGATTTATCGTGACATTTATCGGGAATGTGTTCCCTAGGGGTTGTGTGCCCTGAGTTGGCATCTTCTCGGAAGTGTATCGGATGGGTTATACGTATTTCGATACGTATGTGGTTTACTGAAAGAGATTTGAGGGCGGAGTCCCTATGTTCCATGTTTTAGAAAGTGATTTGGGGCGAGACCCCGTATTCAATGTTTGAGAATGGTTTTGGGCTGAGTCCCACGGGTGTTTGATTTGGGCTGAGTTCCCATGTTTTGATTAATGTTTCTTTTGTGATTTCGGGTCGGGGACCTAAATGTATTATGGGTCATGACGGTTTATGGGAACTGGGCATGAACCCTTGAAAGGTTTTGAGAATATGTTTGACAAATGATTTTATGAACATTTGGTAAATGGTTTTTTAATGCATGCATATGCTTTTAGTGAAGGGCATAAATGTCTTAAAGCGGAAATGTTTTTATTAAAATGATTTTTTTCCACTCACTGTTTTCGTGTTTTAATGCCCTTCAGGTTGCTCGCGGATGCGGGCTGTAACAGAGACGAGTCATCACTCCCCTCCTCCCACAATCCTGACGTACTCTGATAGCCCCGGAGAGGGCTAGAGATGAAATTTTCTCTAGTCTGACACGTGATGTCAGACGGGATCAGGCGGGTCCCACGTTAATCCCGGGGGATTTGGGACCGGTCTTGACATTACATTACTAGCATACCAATGAGCGATACTAGGAAATTAAAGAAAAACAATTTCGAGAGACTAACTAAGAAAAACTACATGGAAATATATAACACATATTCAAAGGTCAAGCCATAAGGGGGGTGGATTGTAAGACCCGTGTCCTGGAGGGAACGGTGAACGATCCCACATTCCTACGAGGGGGGAATGGTCTGGGAGGGAAATGGTGGTGTGCCTTAAAGGTGCAGGCACACACCTATTTAGCACGAGGCCTTTTCGGTGCTCAGTGGATCAGTGGATCAGGCCTTTTCCTAGTCCTAGTTGGAATGATAGAGTCACTGTCATTGAATCATAATTGAATTAAGACTCCCTGTTGAACTTGACATGCATTGATTAGTGCAGTTTTCCTTATTACCTAATTAGTCACTATTGGAAGCCTAATGTAACTATAATCGGAAGTTACATTAGGGTTGGACTAGTATATAATTTGGTCCCTGCTCTCGAAAATAAGAAATCTTTACTATAGTGCTAAGTCCTATTGTTTAGCTACAGACGCATTCTTATTGGCAAAGAGGAGAAGACGATTATATTGTCCATGACATCATCTGGTATGATACTATACTTTTGAATATGTGCTTACTTGCGTTCCAAGCAATAGCCTTGTTGTTTACTATATCGAGAGATAAAGTAGTAAGACGTGTCGGATATGTTGTGATTACTCTTACATGTGTTATCAAAGCACTACATGCTCTTAGATCTTGTATTATACGATTTAATTGCTTGAAAAAACCATTAAAAGTGTTTTTATCCTAGAAATTTTTTTGCAAATCATGTTTCTCTGGTTCTGTTGTTCTCAAATAAACGAAAAATGACATGTCATGCACCTAATTTTGTTAAAAACTACTTGCAATGGCTTTAAAAATTTTACTGTTGGATGCCAACGGCTAATTGAAGGCAAATCGAACCCAGATGCTAGTGCATCTGTTTTCTCCCAAAATCTGATTTGGGGCTTTTCTCCAAGTACATGGAAAAGAAGTTGTTGAAAGACACGACCCATCCCAATCTGCCTTGGACTAACGCGGGATATGTCATGCTCCCATCTAACACCTCGTGCCAGACCAGGGATACACCTAACCCTCCCGGGGCTTCCAAAGTACGCTAGGATCTGTAAAGGCATGTGATGTCTCCGTCTCTGCTACAGCCCGCATCCACGATCAACCTGAAAGGTATTAAAACTTGACAATGGTTTAATCAATTGACTTTTCATAGCCAAATTTATCTGCAATTTGTGTCACTATTCATCATAGTATTAGGCACGTACGTTATTAATTTTTCCAAGCCTATTCCTTTAGGAGGTCCCCATGTTCCCACTTTGCATACCAAATAAGATATGTTTGTAGAGGCACGAAGGGGAGATGGAGGTGCTGGTTGGACTTGTGAGGCAACAAGGGAAAACGGAGGTCCTGGTTGGTTTGGTGAGGTAACAGGGGGAGATGAAGGTGCTGGTTTATCTTGTGAGGCAGGAAGGGTAGATGGAGGTGCTAGTTGGTCTAAAGAGTCATTTTGGGGTGGTAGGGGTGCTGGTTGGTTTAAAGAGTCATTTTGGGGTGGTGGACGTGAACTAGTTGATGCAGAACCTGTTTTCTTGGTTCTCCTCACCTAGGCACAACACAACAATCTATCTCAAAATTAGAATCTAAATATTAGTTGGCTCTTTCTCAAAATGCACATGCATTACTTAATTTAGTCTCCAAATTCACATGTATTACCTAATTCAGTCTCAAAGTGCACATATCCACCGTAATTTTATCTCAAAATGCACATTTCTACACTAATTCTGTCTGAGATTACACATGGATGCACTAGATCTTAGATACTATATATCACCCATATATTCATCGTACACAAATTGATCACACAATCCTTGGAATAAGCTAATAAATTTCAGCAGAATTAGGTAAGTAAGCTATACCGGTATCTTTTCCACATTTCTAGCTCTTGCATTTTGAGTAGCATTCTATCCGCCTCTAACTCAGACTTTATCACTACTGTTAAACCAGGATTTGTCTTCAAGAGTTGTACAAAAGAAGATACTTACCTTGTACCATCTCATGCAAGTCATTATTCACTGTAAGTTTATCGATATCAACAACATAAATCGGGAACGCAATAAATGAGAGGTACCATATCTATCCTACTTTCATCCCTATTTCTTCTTGCCATAATTTCTTATCTTGCTAATGTGCTTTCAATCTTCATTCTGGACCAGTCATGGCAGATTTTCCACAATGCGAGTCTTGAGTAGGCAATTTGTATGACATAGTTCCACCAGTTTCTTCTTTTTTTTTCTGTAAATAAAAAGTGGGTTTTGGGGTTTTTTTTTACCTAATACTTCCTAGAAAGCTGACAATCGTTTAATCAATTGACTTTCATAGCGAAATTTATCTGCAGTTTGTGTCGCTATTCATCATAGTATTGGGCACATACATTATTAATTTTGCCTAACCTATTCATTTAGGAGGTCCCCATGTTTCCACTTTGCATACCAAATAAGATATGTTTGTTGAGGCAGCAAGGGGAGATGGAGGAGCTGGTTGGTCTGGTGAGGCAGCAAGGGGAGATGGGAGATGGAGGTGTTGGTTGGTCTTGTGAGGTAGCAAATGGGGATGGAGGTGCTGGTTGGTTTAGTAGGGCAACAATGGGAGATGTTGGTGCTGGTTGGTCTTGTGAGGTAGCAAGGGGAGATGGAGGTCTTGGGTGGTCTGAAGAGTCATTTTGGGGTGGCCGGGATGCTGGTTGGTTTGAAGAGTCATTTTGGGGTGATGGACGTGAACTAGTTGATGTAGAACCTGTTTTCTTGGTTCTCCTCACCTAGGCACAACACAACAATCTGTCTCAAAATGAAAACTTAAATAGTAATTGGCACTATCTCAAAATGTGCATGTATTACTTAATTCAGTCTCAAAATACACATGTATTACCTAATTCAGCCTCAAAGTGAACATATCCACAGTAATTTTATCTCAAAATGCACATTTCTACACTGATTCTGTCTCAGATTACACATGGATGCACTAAATCTTAGATACTATATATCACCCACATATTCGTCGTACACACATTGATCACACAATCCTTGGAATAAGCTAATAAATTTAAGTACAATTAGGTAAGTAAGCTATACCGGTATCTTTTCCACATTTCCAACTCTTGCATTTTGAGTAGCATTCCATCAGCCTCTAACTCAGACTTTATCACCACAGTTGAACCAGGATTTGTCTTCAAGAGTTGTAAACAGCATTCTTCGAGAATTTTATACTGTCTTTTGCAAGAACCTTCTACCATGCCCAGGATAATAGACATTTCCTTGTAGTAACTAGCCTTAGATGGTATATAGCCAGTGTCAATACAGACTTGTTCTTGAAATTCTGCAAAATTCCACTCGCTACTTGTTAGTTGCCTAGCATAGTCCTTCACCATCCATTTCACACTTTCATGAATGTTGGAACTACCTATACTACACACATGGTCCTCATTTAACTTCCTCAAGTGCATATAGCTGCCACCTTCAGGTGACGAGGCTAATATCACAAATGGATATTCAACACAACACTTAACCTTGACACGATCTGGTTGATTTCTAAAGAACTTCAGTTGTCTACCTTCCACCACCAAATACCTTCTTACTACTTCTCTAAAATTGGTTGCATCTCGAAACTTATGTCCTAATTCAAACCTCGTCTTTTGCATATCCACACTTGGAATAAACTCTCTACACTTAGGCTCTGGTTTCTTCTCACTCCTATTTGTTGGAACTCCATCTTCATCACTTAGGTCATTCAAACTGCCTACCCTAGATGAAAAAGGGACATTCTCATCGTCCTCTACTTGTGGCCTTATGTCCTCATCAACAAATGCACCAAATTCCCAAAACAACTCATCATCATTCACCACTATGGGTTCCTCATCATCACCCTAATTATAGTCTTCCTGACAGGACCCATCCCAATCCCCCCCGGGATTAGTGCGGAATGACCATGCTCCCGTCTGACACGAAGTGTCAGACAAGGGATATTTCCGACCTTTGCCCCCCCCCCCCCCCCCGGGCTATCAGAGTACGCCAGGATCTGGAGGAGGCATGTGATATCTCTGTCTCTGCTACAGTCCATATCCGATGTCAACCTGAAGGGCAGTCAAAACATTAAAAACTGTGGGTGGACAAAACAAGAGTTTATAAAAACATATTTCATAAAAAGACATTTGTACCCTTCACTAAAAAGCATGCATGCATTCAAAAACCATTTATCAAACCGTTCATTAGGGCCTTAGCCCAAAATCATAAGAAACCAAATACACGAGCTCCTGCTCAAATCCTGTATCCACATATCATATATATATATATATATATATCATATTTAAATCACATACACATATAGTTCACACAACCAATCCTGTCACTGTTTCCAAAGCTACGCGCGTGCTACCCAAGTCTCAATCCGAGTCTTCTCAAAGTCAAGATCAATGTCCGCAGACCACTGACCCTACCCGAGGTAATAGTAATCATAGCCTTCCTGAGAGTAAGGAACCCAACTGGGGGGTGACTCCACTCAGTCGGTGCTCCGTGGCTACTCCGGGGTCCACCCAGGCCAACGACCCTCCCCGGAGGAGATAATAGAAGTAGAGGAAGGTAGATGAACATATATATACATAACATAAACATTCATGCCCGGTTCCCCTGAACCGTCATGATCCATAACAACATAACCGGAGTAACATGCCGGTTCCCACAAACCGTCATGTACCATAATGACCTGACAAAGGTTCATGCCGGTTCCCATAAACCGTCATGAACCCGGAGATCCATGTAGGGTCCCTGACCCGAAATCATCAGTGTAAAACAACTGGGTCTCGTGCCCGAACATATGACTCAACTGGGCACCGTGCCCGATATCTAAGGGTCAGTCACGACTTCGATCATAGTGATGCGTGCAACCATCCATCCAGGACCGCCCTCAATCCTGGTATGTCGCCGTGAACGTATCAACTGACGCGACCACCACAAGATCATGGTGCTCTCATCACCGATCGATATCCTGAACCGTCAGCACTCCGAAGTCGAGCCTCCCCAGGCTGCCCGACCATGAATCGTGCATCGTGACCTCTCCGGAAGGAACACATCCCAATCCGGAGGCGAGCGTCATATCGTCGATCGCCGAGCACATAGCACCCGTCGCGACCACAATTTAGACCCGAAGGTCGTAAATAGTGTCATATGCCCGAGACAAAACCAAATGGGTCTCATACCCAAGTTTATCTTTTTAGAAATCCAAAATCAAATCATTTAAATCAATAAAGAAATATAGACCCGTATAAGCACCGTATAAGGCTGAAACCTCGAAATACGTGCTTATACGTAACCACATAAAAATACACCCATGGCATCATCAAACAAGTAATAAAACATATAATAAACATTTATGCATGCACCAATTTAGAAAACAAGGTCCACTCACAGACCGTCCGAGCTGCCGCCTTGATTTGCGTGCCATAAGGCTCCCTGAGCCGATCACCATCACCGGGACTCCCAAACCTGTCCAAATTTTAATAGAAGGTTACTAACTACTTAAATAACCTCCTACCAAAGCCCCGTAATTTTCCCGAACTTTTAACTATTTTTAAACCTACCCTAAACCTTCTGATGCCCCGAAACATATCGAGACGGTGTCCGATCGACACGAAACCAGTCCCAAAATGTTCGTTACGTTGAATAGAAGATTCCCGTGGTGAACACTTTCCCAAATTATGGACCACGTGCCCTCACGGGCCCCTAGAAGACCCTGGTTACTGTTCATCACCAGCATCCTCAGGAAAACCGATTTTTCCTGGTTTTCCAGTCCGGGCACTGTGCTGAACCGGCGGAACCGGTTCAGTGTTCCTACTCCCTCAAATCTCGTCTGTTTTCTTCCCAATCGATTCTAAACTTCCTAATATGATCCTAGGAACATGTTTGGATGATCAAAACAAGGAAAAATCCATAGAACCCGAGGTTTGATTTTTGAACCTCACGGTTCAGTTTTTCCATTTTCCTCCCACGGCTTCTCAGCCGTCAACCACCACCAAAACCGCCTTAAAACTGTCCTATAAACCTAACTAACTCATCATAATCGTCAAAAATCAACCATAATGTCAAAATCAATTAAAAATGAAATTTGGGCCTTACCGTGCACCCGCACGGGTTCGTGGCTCCGCCGCCCACGACGGCGCCTTCCTGGGCCGGCCACCGCGTCCTACATCCTCCCTTACTCTCTGGTCTCAGTCCTGGTCGAGATGGGGTTGGGTTGGTTGGGTTTGGGTTGCACAAAGAGGGAGAGAAATGGTGAGATCGGGTATGGGTTTTGGGGTGTTTGAAATGAAGGAAAAATGGATTGGTTTGAACGGTGCATAAAGGAAATATGGTGTCCATTGGATGGGTGACACTTGTCACTCATCCATTGGGCATCAGGACAAATATCTGGGCCCACTAGAGTCCAAAAGCGAACTCGTCTCGTAATTCGTGCAATAGTGCACTCGAACTTCCGTGAACCGTAACTTTACCGTCGAACGTCCGAATTCGACGTGCCGCCTGTCTATGGATTCGTATCGTCCTTATCTACGTAACAGTCTTCGGCCCTCGGCCATCGGACCTCCTGGTTAAAAAGTAAACATTTGACCCCCTTTTATCTAAAATTACCAAAATGCCCCTAAACTTCCTAACGTCATAACTTCCTCCTCGAACGTCGGAATTGAACGTGCCACCTGTCTATGAACTCGTGACGTCACGAACTACGTCACGGTCATCGGTCAAAGTCCATTTGACCGCCCAATTGAAATGTGAACGTTTTGCCACCACTAGGGGCAAAACGGTCATTTCACATCGTTCGTCCGATTTCGCCCAACTAATCACGGATTAACCTCACTAATCGTGATTCGTCACTAATCTAATCTAGGAATTCGGGACGGGTCGTTACAACCTTCCCTCCTTAATTAATTTCGTCCTCGAAATTCCAACCGACCTAAATCCAACCGTTCTTCCCTCCTTAATTAGTATCGTACTTGAAACTCCAACTATCTCGATTCCACAACCTCCACCTCGTGGAAATAATTCGATCTCACGACACGTGTACACCCATACACCAACTAACCAAAATAATACTTACTCGTCTGCAGCCAGACGTATCACTAACACTCACGTCGCATCGACTACATTCGACCATGTCGAATGACCATATCCATACGTTCCGAATTGACACTACTTGTCAAATCTACCAAGTCGCTGACATAACCACTAAACGATTCCCTACTCAATCACCAAACTATCCCGATATCTACTCCCACTGAGAGTCATCAGACCTCACACCGCGATCCACGCTGACACCTCCTACAAACTGTCACCACTTGACAGTCGTCAATCGAAAACTGTCATCATACTCACTCGTGGTTACACTAACCACCAACTCATTCAACCATGGGTAAACACTCACCCACAAAGCATTTCACTCAATCGGTGTGTAACTAGACCCATCAGAAATACCATGACCCTCTGCACAGTATCCAATGTCTAGTTCACGACCCCGACTAATCCAATGGTATCGGAACCAAGCT
This sequence comes from Prinsepia uniflora, assembly GCA_032719365.1. NCBI lineage: Eukaryota > Viridiplantae > Streptophyta > Magnoliopsida > Rosales > Rosaceae > Prinsepia > Prinsepia uniflora. The sequence continues at coordinate 30,762,863 of CM064872.1, read as the reverse complement.
GACTACCAACACGCTCTCCAACGTACCACCGGTATCTCCTATATACCGTCACCAGGCATGACAAGTCTGCCTAGTATCGTACCTCGAACAACGTACAAGGTACGTACATCTACCCATCAATCAGACTACAACCACCTAGGTCATAGCCAATCACGTTTCTACTATGGAGTCCATTTATCCAATCCTGGACTAGACAAATCGAAACTCCAACCCATCATCTATTTCCAAATCCGAATTCGAATCCACAATTTCGTAAGAAATCCCGAATCCAAACCCAAAAATCATATCCCAAATTCGAATCCAAAATCATCATTCCGTAAACTAGTATTCGGAATAACCATTCCGAACTCAAATCCATAAAAGAAAATCCACAGTCAAGCTTTAGAATCAAATCCTGAATCGTCACCCAGAATCCGATTCCAAAACCCAAATCCAGAAATCCTCTTTCAAGTTCCAAAAGAAAATCCTGAATCGTCATCCAGAAATCTGATTCCAAAACTCAAAATCTCGTTCTCGTCTACCGAGACGCACTATATCCAAACCTATCGGATACCTGTTCGACCTATTACCACAATACAATCGATTGACTTCATATGAAAGCCAATCACAACATCACACACAACACTAAGTCTGACAAAACCCGACTTCGTCAGACACCTACTCACCTGAGGAATATACCATACGGGATTCACCCCGAAAAGGAGTTCATTCCCAACGTCCTCAACTCAACATCCAAGTAAGAGCGATAAACTCTCCATCCATCTGGATCATAAAGATCACGATCCAGATCCATTACTATATCAACCGACCATAGACGTCACGATCAAGGATCGTCACGACGTCCAAAGTCCTCAACATCAAAATCCGGATCCACCTAGGATCACACAGCTCACTCAGCTAACAATCCACCTGAGATCCGATCATAGGGTCTTACACCCTCAACGAATCTGCATACTGACACGTCGTTCTTCAACCAATTCCCACATCTTAAATAGATCAGTCAATGACGAAACACGTCGAGACTGTGGGTTCTCCCCAATTACCTCGTATCAATCCTTGACATTCCACCTAGGAGAATCAAGGATGATCCAAGACTATGACATCAAAACTCATCCTATGTGAATACAACCAAACTCGCTGCATTCACCACGTCACGTAAACCAACCTCGTCTGCCACCAAGCAGGAAATGAGAAATCTCAGTCACCTAACTTCGATATACTCGATTTCTCTTAATGACCCAAAACAAATCCCGGGTCCACCAACCAATACACGACCAATGTACTGGTGTCACAACCATCATCTACTGTCATCTACCAGTAGAATCTGAGAAGTCACCCAAAATGACATCAACATACCCATTACCAATGTGGAAAACCCGCATTCCACTCGTCACCTCAATCGCAACCTCTCGCGATTCCGAAGTTCCAACAAGATTGGAAACAACATACCCGGACATCAACCACATGTCCCCTAACCAGTTTAACTCTATCTGAGATCCACTTCTGAACCACAGATACCGAACATATGCCCATTACGACGGATGTGACTCAACGTCATCACAATCACCGGCACCAGCACTAACGCTAGTACCAGCGCCAACGCATTATCATCAACACTAGTATCAATATCAGCATCGGCACACCATGTGCAAAACTGACAACCCTGGATCTCAGCTCATACTGAACGACGATCCCGTACCTCTACTCATATTGGAGAAACTCTGTCTCCCTCGTACCCAACAACTCTGGGTACAGTCACCCAGACATCTCATACGAGATAAGGAAACGTCCCCTGAACGTCCCCGATTCCCAACAATCGTAACTACGACCACACTAGGTAGTAGCGCCTGCAACACACTCGTGCAGACCTAACTACCAGGCACCGCTATCGAGACTCTGCATCCAATGGACTCACTCGCCCGTACCAAATACTCCGTATCCCACTCAGGGATTCCATCAACAAGTACCAACCCTGATAACTTGCCCAACCAAACACTAACCAGTCGCAACTCAACTAAACCAATGTCGTCTACCAGGTCGCCCATGACCTTAGTTGCACCAACAGTCGATCACAACAGAAGTAGTACGACAACCAACTCGGTCTAATCGATTACCATAACCTCGACTGCAGAGTGCAGTCCCAACACAGCTGACATGACTAAACCGACTAACGAACCCAAATCCGAATAGTCGTCAAAGTCACACCACTCGCCAACTCACCTTTCCGAACCATACACATCCTACCTTGGGATTCCACGATCACACCTAGAGTTCCTCGGAACCCAACTCGAAAAGCAGTAAAATCAACAATCTGACCGACCCCGCGGTCCCACATCGTAAAGACGTCAATCCAATCCTACCAACAATCCAACTAGGATTTCCTGAATCCGATTGCTAACTGCCGACTGCAATAAATCCGTCTAACTCGACCAATATCCGATCATCCAACTCAACAATATTCGACAATCTGATCCTACGACATCGTGAAAGACGATCCCAACTAACCGTCTCACGATCAAAACGTTAACGTCCAGGTACGTCATCCCTTCCGTAGGGTCTCACACTGTCAACCCTGACAGAACTATGGCAACCCCGGCCTCAAATGCCGAACCAAGGCATGCCAATCCTACTAACTATCGTACCGGCACCTCAACATCAGGTTGACCACGAACTGTAGCCCATTGAGATAACACATCCTCGACCTGCGTACAGAGTAAGAGCTCCGCGGTTGCTTGAATAGAAACAACCCCGCTCTGATAAGCATCCTATGAGCAATCTTATGCTCTGATACCACGCTGACAGGACCCATCCCAATCCCCCCCGGGATTAGTGCGGAATGACCCTGCTCCCGTCTGACACGAAGTGTCAGACAAGGGATATTTCCGACCTTTGCCCCCCCCCCCCCCCGGGCTATCAGAGTACGCCAGGATCCGGATGAGGCATGTGATATCTCTGTCTCTGCTACAGTCCACATCCGATGTCAACCTGAAGGGCAGTCAAAACATTAAAAACTGTGGGTGGACAAAACAAGAGTTTATAAAAACATATTTCATAAAAAGACATTTGTACCCTTCACTAAAAAGCATGCATGCATTCGAAAACCATTTATCAAACCGTTCATTAGGGCCTTAGCCCAAAATCATAAGAAACCAAATACACGAGCTCCTGCTCAAATCCTGTATCCACATATCATATATATATATATATATATCATATTTATATCACATACACATATAGTTCAAACAACCAATCCTGTCACGGTTTCCAAAGCTACGCGCGTGCTACCCAGGTCTCAATCCGAGTCTTCTCAAAGTCAAGATCAATGTCCGCAGACCACTGACCCTACCCGAGGTAATAGTAATCATAGCCTTCCTGAGAGTAAGGAACCCAACTGGGGGGTGACTCCACTCAGTCGGTGCTCCGTGGTTACTCCGGGGTCCACCCAGGCCAACGACCCTCCCCGGAGGAGATAATAGAAGTAGAGGAAGGTAGATGAACATATATATACATAACATAAACATTCATGCCCGGTTCCCCTGAACCGTCATGATCCATAACAACATAACCGGGGTAACATGCCGGTTCCCATAAACCGTCATGTACCATAATGACCTGACAAAGGTTCATGCCGGTTCCCATAAACCGTCATGAACCCGGAGATCCATCTAGGGTCCCTGACCCGAAATCATCAATGTAAAACAACTGGGTCTCGTGCCCGAACATATGACTCAACTGGGCACCGTGCCCGATATCTAAGGGTCAGTCACGACTCCGATCATAGTGATGCGTGCCACCATCCATCCAGGACCGCCCTCAATCCTGGTATGTCGCCGTGAACGTATCAACTGACGCGACCACCACAAGATCATGGTGCACTCATCACCGATCGATATCCTGAACCGTCAGCACTCCGAAGTCGAGCCTCCCCAGGCTGCCCGACCAGGAATCGTGCATCGTGACCTCTCCGGAAGGAACACATCCCAATCCGGAGGCGAGCGTCATATCGTCGATCGTCGTGCACATAGCACCCGTCGCGACCACAATTTAGACCCGAAGGTCGTAAATAGTGTCATATGCCCGAGACAAAACCAAATGGGTCTCATACCCGAGTTTATCTTTTTAGAAATCCAAAATCAAATCATTTAAATCAATAAAGAAATATAGACCCGTATAAGCACCGTATAAGGCTGAAACCTCGAAATACGTACTTATACGTAACCACATAAAAATGCACCCATGGCATCATCAAACAAGTAATAAAACATATAATAAACATTTATGCATGCACCAATTTAGAAAACAAGGTCCACTCACAGACCGTCCGAGCTGCCGCCTCGATTTGCGTGCCATAAGGCTCCCCGAGCCGATCACCGTCACCGGGACTCCCAAACCTGTCCAAATTTTATTAGAAGGTTACTAACTACTTAAATAACCTCCTACCAAAGCCCCGTAATTTTCCCGAACTTTTAACTATTTTTAAACCTACCCTAAACCTTCTGATGCCCCGAAACATATCGAGACGGTGTCCGATCGACACGAAACCAGTCCCACAATGTTCGTTACGTCGAATAGAAGATTTCCCGTGTTGAACACTTTCCCAAATTATGGACCACGTGCCCTCATGGGCCCCTAGAAGACCCTGGTTACTGTTCATCACCAGCATCCTCAGGAAAACCGATTTTTCCTGGTTTTCCAGTCCAGGCACTGTGCTGAACCGGCGGAACCGGTTCAGCGTTCCTACTCCCTCAAATCTCGTCCTTTTTCTTCCCAATCGATTCTAAACTTCCTAATATGATCCTAGGAACATGTTTGGATGATCAAAACAAGGAAAAACCCATAGAACCCGAGGTTTGATTTTTGAACCTCACGGTTCAGTTTTTCCATTTTTCTACCACGGCTTCTCAGCCGTCAACCACCACCAAAACCGCCTTAAAACTGTCCTAGAAACCTAACTAACTCATCATAATCGTCAAAAATCAACCATAACGTCAAAATCAATTAAAAATGAAATTTGGGCCTTCCCGTGCACCCGCACGGGTTCGTGGCTCCGCCGCCCACGACGGCGCCTTCCTGGGCCGGCCACCGCGTCCTACATCCTCCCTCACTCTCTGGTCTCAGTCCTGGTCGAGATGGGGTTGGGTTGGTTGGGTTTGGGTTGCACAAAGAGGGAGAGAAATGGTGAGATCGGGTATGGGTTTTGGGGTGTTTGAAATGAAGGAAAAATGGATTGGTTTGAACAGTGCATGAAGGAAATATGGTGTCCATTGGATGGGTGACACTTGTCACTCATCCATTGGGCATCAGGACAAATATCTGGACCCACTAGAGTCCAAAAGCGAACTCGTCTCGTAATTCGTGCAATAGTGCACTCGAACTTCCGTGAACCGTAACTTCGCCGTCGAACGTCCGAATTCGACGTGCCGCCTGTCTATGGATTCGTATCGTCCTTATCTACGTAACAGTCTTTGGCCCTCGGCCATCGGACCTCCTGGTCAAAAAGTCAACATTTGACCCCCTTTTATCTAAAATTACCAAAATGCCCCTAAACTTCCGAACGTCATAACTTCCTCCTCGAACGTCGGAATTGAACGTGCCACCTGTCTATGAACTCGTGACGTCACAAACTACGTCACGGTCATCGGTCAAAGTCCATTTGACCGCCCGATTGAAAAGTGAACGTTTTGCCACCACTAGGGGCAAAACGGCCATTTCGCATCGTTCGTCCGATTTCGGCCAACTAATCACGGATTAGCCTCACTAATCGTGATTCGTCACTAATCTAATCTAGGAATTCGGGACGGGTCGTTACAGTTCCTCTTCAAATGCTACATAGTTTTTATCATCACTGTCACTATAGGTTCCTCACTAGGACTGTCATCGTTTACATCAACTTCAATAACAACCTTAACTTTGTCCTTGTTTTTCCTAGTAACTCTTCCTGGCCTATCCGTATGTATTTGCTCGACTACAACTTTAGCTTTGCCTTTCTGCTGCCTAGTAACTATTGCTAACCTCTGTGTATGTACTTGCTCAGGTACAACCTTAGCTTTCCCTTTGTTTTGCCTAGTAACACGAGCTGGCCGCTTTTCCGGATGAACCACTGTATCTTGTGTAACTTTCTCTTGAGTAACGGTCTCTTGCATAATAGGCTCCTCTTCATGATGGACTACATCTAGTTCAGCAATAAGCTCTTTCTCCTACATGGTTTGCTCAACCGGAGTATTTAATAGTTTTTATGAATTGAATTTGATATGCATGCATTGGTTTTTGAAATGGAGGGTATAAATGTAATTGTGTTTTCTGATAACTGTTTTAAAATTCTTCTTTATTTTTGTCCACCCACAATCTTTTCGTGTTTTCGATACCCTCCAGGTTGTTGCGACACGGGCTGTTGATCGAGAGAGACGGAGACATTACACCCACGATCCACAGTAGTTCGGCATACTCTGGGAAGACCGGTTTCCTTTTCGGATGGTTGGATCGAGAATCCCTTGTCCGACTTACGTGTCGCATGAAGGTTAGATGTTGTCCTCTACTTGTGGCCTTATGTCCTCATCAACAAATGCACCAAATTCCCAAAACAACTCATCATCATTCACCACTATGGTACCCTCATCATCACCCTAATTATAGTCTTCCTCTTCAAATGCTACATAGTTTTTATCTTCACTGTCACTATAAGTTCCTCACTAGGACTGTCATCGTTTACATCAACTTCAATAACAACCTTAACTTTGCCCTTCTTTTTCCTAGTAACTCTTGCTGGTCTATCCGTATGTATTTGCTCGACTACAACCTTAGCTTTGCCTTTCTGCTACCTAATAACTATTTCTAACCTCTGTGTACAACCTTAGCTTTCCCTTTGTTTTGCCTAGTAACACGAGCTGGCCGCTTTTCCGGATGAACCACTGTATCTTGTGTAACTTTCTCTTGAGTAACGGTCTCTTGCATAATAGGCTCCTCTTCATGATGGACTACATCTAGTTCAGCAATAAGCTCTTTCTCCTAGATGGTTGAACCATATTCTATAGTTACTGCAACCTCTTCAATTCAAACCCAATCCACTACATGTCTGCAGTATACATTGAGACTCTTGGCCTTCGTCTACAATGACCTTTTCATCAACTCCAGAAGTTTTTTATCATTACCAATCTTGAAGAACTTCCTTTCTCTCTTAAAGTAATATTCCATCTTTTCTAAATGAAGTTTGTCTCCAACATAATGTTGGTCATTTAACTCCAACAAAGATAGGTAATCCTAAGCACACCAATCATACCAAACCATGCCACCACCCTCGTATGTCTAGTTTCCCTTTGTTTTTATGAACTGTCCACCATGATGAAAGGCAATAGACACTACATCATCAGCTCCACCTAAACCAAAAAACCAACTTTATTACAGCCTAAACATTAACCCTGCACTTGTTTAAACCACCAACTCCAACACAAACATGAAACAACCATAATACCAACTCCAACACAAACACGAAACATCCATGATTTAACCTTAACAATACCAACACAAACAACCTGAAAACATATCTAACAAACACCCAAAACTTTAATCAATGCCCAAACCTTTAATAAACATAGCCAGCCAGCACATACAACCAACCTTTTGCATGCTTTTTCCAACTTTTAAGAGACAGGTCAACACACTTCACTATAGCCACACTATGGCCACATTCCACGCCACTACCTACCTTTATCATATTATTCAATTCACATTCACACACCATTTAACATCAATATCAATAAAAAAAATACTATCACTAATCGGTTGACACACCATAAAACAATTAAAACTCATATTCAATCACTATCCCCAATTGATATCAATATCAATAAACAATTACAATCATATTCAATTACTACATTTGTCTCTAACCACACCACAAACAAGAAATTTGGCTTCAAAAATTATTATAATCGAGTTGCACTCCTTCAAGTTCTCTAAGAATCGGCATCGTCCAACTCCAACCTCTTTAAGCTCACCTTACCGTCTGATTGAAACCCCTGAAAGTCCCAAGAACAATAGCATTTGATTTCTACCTTTTCCCAAATTTCCCAAGCACCGTTTGTCCTAATTCGATTTCCCTCTCGAGCCTGCAATTTCGAATTCGACCTCACTGAACATGTCTGCTACAAATGGGTCGCACATATGCCACATACGCCACATAAGCCACATTGATGCCACGTCTACAATTTCGGACAACATACCCTCACTATAAACGTCGTTAGTGCGTCTGTTAATTATGTGCTGCAACAGACCTAATGTTGCACTATTCCCAATGCAAAGTGGAATGAATTTCTATTCCTGCTGCATTTTGATAAAAGTTAGAGATAGTATAAAAAGCACGTAGAAAGTATAGATAATATGAAAAAGTTATGTGGCTAAACACCACGGGGAATTTTGGTAAAATTGGAAGGATAGAGGCATCTTAGTACTTTCACATGACTTGTTTGAATTAGTCAGCAGTCTGACATACTAGGTGACTAGTGTCACCAGTAGAGAGAGGGAGGTGGAGTTCACCGTCCTTACGAGGAATATGTACGAAAAAATGGAGGGAGACAGGGAGGACGAGTCCTTTTAGGCAGTTCATGGTAATCTGCAAAGTAAGGCAATTCTTTTAACAAGTTCCTATGTCCTCTGGAGAGTTTGAAAGGTATGGAGAAATGAATGCCCACGAGGAATTTTCGTTCGGTTGGGGAGCACCGAAAAGCTCCACTCAAACCTTAACCCATGTTATGGTCATTTTTGACTAAGCTGCACCACAATTATTTAATTAATTATACAATCTCCACCACCATGGGGATGAAGACTTCATCCTACAGCATGAACTTTTTAGACCATCTTGAAGAATATTAATTCAAGTCAAACTATGCGCATTTGGATATGTTAATTTGGTGGTTCCACCAACATGACTTAGCTAATGGATTAATTAAGAAGATGAATGTCATTTCACACAAATTAAATTATAATAAATCTAGAAAGGGTGTAGATTTAGGTTAGGAATCCAATCAATCCCTACAACTGATTCCTTTTGATTATTGTGACCGTCATGCAGAAACAAATAAACTATCGCCTCATCAATCATGTGCCAATTCCTCTTTCATCACTACCACCACATAATTGATCAGAAAAAAATAATAATAAATATTTGGAAATATTCTCGCGTGTACGAATTGGATTAAAGAATCAATTAACACAATAATAAAAGAAATTTAAAATAAAAAATGTGCGGAATAGAAACACTATTCACAAGGTGATTATTAAAGATTATACAAAAGTCATTGATCATCTAGAAATACAAGTCAATAATTATAGCATCTCACCATCCGACGTACGCGTTTGGTGTGCCTGCAAATTCACATCTTCCTGGAAATTCATTCCCCCACATAACTTATTCAAAATAGGACAAATTCCAAAACTACATATATAACACACTTCTCTTCTCTTCTTTCAGTACCACCATCAACAATTTAATTCTTCTACTTTCCAGTTTCATCTGACAAGACCAAACCCACAAGACAACATAAGCACACAAATTGTCTTTTCTCACTGTCGTCACAAAAAGAATAGAATCATCAAAAATGGCAGAGAAAACCAACCAAGCGTATCCCTTGGCACCAGCTAATGGTTACACAAGAAGCGATGCCGAATCTTTATCCTCACACGAGTTGAAACGCGAGAAGAGGATCAAATTGGCCATCTATGTTGGTATTTTCATTATGTTTCAAATCATAGTTATGACTGTCATTGGTCTCACTGTTATGAAAGTTAAGACTCCCAAGGTCCGACTAGGCAACATCAACATACAAAGCCTCACCTCCGTCCCGGCAACACCATCTTTTGACACTAAATTCACAACACAAATCAGAGTCAAGAACACAAATTGGGGTCCATACAAGATGGATGCAGGGGTTGTCACATTTTTGTACCAGGGTGCAACTATGGGGAAAGTCTCTATTCCAAAGAGTAAGGCTGGCATGCTTTCCACCAAAAAAATGGATGTGGAAGTAAGCTTGAGCTCAAGTGCTTTAAGCACTTCAAATCTTGGCAGTGAATTGAACAGTGGAGTGTTGACACTCAACAGCAAGGCGAAGTTGACAGGAAAGGTTGAATTAATGCTAATAATGAAGAAGAAGAGGTCTTCCACCATGGACTGCACCTTAGCTTTTGATTTGTCCTCAAGCACACTTAAATCTTTACAATGCAAGTGAAGACATTCAAGAGTCTCTACATTTGAGAGGGAGGGAACAAGAATAGTTTCTCGATTTTTTATTTATTATTTCTCATTTTTTTTCTGAGTGATATATGTTTTGCATTTGTTGATTGTTGTACATTTTCAATGCTGCTTTACTTTCATATGTACTAGACCGCTGTTGAATTTTCCCCCCCAAACTTAATTAAGTACGTACTTTTCTTCTATTGCTTTTAGGACGATTGTGGCTTCGTTTGATTAATTAATCTCATCCTTATGTGTGGGAATAACTTCAGCCTCCCGAAAGAGGAATACATAGATTAAGTCTATCAAGAGTAGATAATATAGAATTTCAGTAATACTAGGCATAAATCATGCACCAGAAAAGATCGAACAAAGTTAGAATACAAGAATTTCAGCAAAAAATATGAAGAACAAAATAAGGACACAAAGAACACCGAAAGGAATTTGGGAGAAAGAATATCTCTTCTATTAGTCATAAGAATTATACACCTGTGAAATGGTTTGATAAAAATTGGGAATGACCAAGGTATTACACCCTTCATCACTATAAGAAAAAATGCATGTCCCAACAAAACTTTTTTGTCGGCAAAGGTCTATAACAACGAAATATTTTGTTGATCATATCGTCACGATAGGCTCGTCGGGAAAGATATTAGACGACTAAATTTTACAATTTTTCGGGTCAAATCAACTGCGACAAACCTATTACGACAAACTATTTTGTTACCTTGTTATATAGCCGATAAATAAAATTTGTTGGAAGAGAATGTTAACGACAAAATATTTTGTCATAAGGTTGTATATATAACAAAATATTTTTTCGTAAATTTTTGTATACAAAAGAAATACTTCGTCGTAAGGTTATGTATACAACAAAATATTTTGTCGTAAGATTGTATACACAACAAAATATTTTGTTGTAAGGTTGCCTAAGTCGACAAATAGGTATGTCGAGAAAGGCTTTAATCTAAGGCGACACATATAGATTCGTCAGGAAAGGATTTTTTATTTAAATTATTATAACCTTGCTCTTCCACTGCTAAACAAGCAGGGGAGCAAGATTGATACACATTACATTACTAGCACACCAATGAGTGATACTAGGAAATTAAAGAAAAACAATTTCGAGAGACAAACTAAGAAAAACTACTTGGAAATATATAACACATATTCAAAGGTCAAGCCATAAGGGGGTTGGATTGTAAAACCCTTGTCCTATAGGGAACGGTGAACGATCGCACATTCCTGCGAAGGGGGAATGATCTGGGAGGGAAATGGTGGTGTGCCTTAAAGATGTAGGCACACACCTATCTCGGCCTTTTCGGAGCTCAGTGGCTCAGTGGATCAAGCCTTTTTCTTGTCCTAGTTGGAATGATAAAGTCATTGTCATTGAATCATAATTGAATTAAAACTCCCTATTGAACTTGACATGCATTGATTAGTGCAATTTTCCCTATTACCTAATTAGTCACTATTGGAAGCCTAATGTAACTATAATATGAATTGACATTAGGGTTGGACTAGTATATAAGTTGGTCCCTGCTCTCGAAAATAAGAAGTCTTTACTACAATGTTAAGTCCTATTGTTTAGCTACAGTCGCATCCTTATTGGCAAAAAGGAGAAGACGATCATATTGTCCATGACATCATCTGGTATGATACTAAACTTTTGAATATGTGCTTACTTGCGTTCCAAGCAATAGCCTTGTTGTTTATCATATCGAGCGATAAAGTAGTAAGACGTGTCAGATATGTTGGGATTACTCCTACATGTGGTATCAAAGCACTACATGCTCTTAGATCTTGTATTATACGATTTAATTGCTTGAAAAAACCATTAAAAGTGTTTTTATCCTAGAAATGTTTTTGCAAATCATGTTTCTCTGGTTATGTTGTTCTCAAATAAACGAAAAATGACATGCCATGCACCTAATTTTGTTAAAACTACTTGCAATGGCTTTAAAAAATTTACTGCTGGACGCCAACGGCTAATTGAAGGCAAATCGAACCCAGATGCTAGTGCATCTGTTTTCTCCCAAAATTTGATTTGGGGCTTTTCTCCTGAAATCTTCAGTACCTCAAATTAATCGCACACACTTGTTGAATTCATGCTACTCTGTCGTACGAAACCTTGTTTTTGTTTTCCGTCGCTATCATGTTACTCTCGGGCATCGATTCTATGATTAAGGTATGAAGAACTTTATGTATATATCTTATTTGCGCGCTGGTCTCTTATAATCTCTCGAGTTCAATTGATTATTGATATATTAAGAAGCAATTGAATACTATTATTTGTATGCCTGATGGAATTGGATGAAACGCTAAAATACAAATCGTATATATATATATATATATATATATATGATCATGAAGTTACTGCCTTTATTGATTCTGATGTTCTCTGATTGATAATGTGCTTCTGTCTGATATAATTGTTCCATGATGGCATGGAATGTACGTGTGAGACTCAATTGTGTAAGGGCTGGCTAGTTCTCGGCTAAAGTCGAATTCTATGCTATATTGTTGCAGGGTTCTGTGTGAGTCCCTAATGTGGATTGTATGTTGTGACAAAATGGATGTAAGGCCCGGTCTTAGAAGAAAGAACGGTGAGCAAGACCCATGAGCTTAAGAAGTAAGTACAGTGAGCAAGACCTGTGAGCTTGGAAAGGCAAGATCGGTAAGGAATCCCACATCACTCGGGGAGGGAAAACTGAAGTGCCTTATATGTGTGGGCACGTATCTATCTAACAAAAGGCCTTTTGGAAGCTCACTAGCTTTGGATTCCTTGGGAACTCCAAAGTTAGGCGAGTTGAGGCTGGTGCAATCCCAGGATGGGTGACCTACTGGGAAGTTGCACCATGAGCTCTCAAAACCAAAACCGTGAGAGCGAGCAGTGTAACGACCCGTCCCGGGAATTAGGGTTAAGACGGTGATTAGTGAAGGATTAGTGAGCTTAATCGGTGGTTAGTTGGTCTCGATAGGGTCGTTAGCGTAGAACGACGATTTTACCCCTAGGTTGGGCAAAATGTTGACTTTTAGTCCGGGGGGTGATATGGACTTTGACCAATGACCGTGACGTAGTTTGGGACTTCACGAATCCGTAGACAAGTGGCACGCCCGATTCCGACACCCGAGGAGGAAGTTATGATGATCGGAAGGTTGAGGGCACTTTCATAATTTGGTTAAAATAGGGGGGAAAGTTGACTTTTCGTACGACCGGGTTTTGAAACATTGACCTAGGACCGTTAGATAGCTCTTGTCGTCCTGAGTTTAACGACAGACGGAACGTGTTCATCGGAGTTAGGACGTGTGAGTTACGGGTTTAGAAAGGTAGTGGGATTATCGTAAATTTGGACTCAAAGGAAGGGCATTTTGGTCTTTTGCCCCTTGGTATTTGTACAACAGATGGGGAAAAGTGGATGGCTATGATTTGGGACACTTGTGAGAGGGGTTTTAGGATTGGGACACGTGTAAGAGGGCTAAAGGGTTCTAGGATCTCTCACGGGTCCAATAATTTGGGCGGTGTAACCGTGCTTTTGGGAGAAACAGAGACAGAGTGAGGCTGAGAGAAAATCGAGCAGGTGAGGGCGGTGTGGAGTGTCTGTGTGTTTTGCTGAGTGTGTGAGAGTGTAAGTGAGGGCTGCTGAGTGAAGGTGAGTGAGAATTGTGAAGGAATTGGTGTGTGTGAGGTGTGAGTTACAAAAAGCAGAGAGGGGTCGAGTGGTGATGCTGCCGTGTAAGGAGCCAATCGAGGCTGGTGGAGGTGTCCAGAGGCTGGAGGTGGACTGGAGGAGTCGTGCCTTCACAACTGAGCTCACGGTGGTGGTCGGTGTGCAGGTAATTCCTCAACTTTTTCTTCGTGCTTTGTTTTGTCGTCGAGTTTCAAACTGAGAATCGTGGGTTTGGAGTCTGAGTCGAGGGACTTGGTGAGTTGGGTGAGCATCAGTGAAGTCCTAGGAACAGTCTACAGTGGTCCCCGTGACGGGGGAAGGTCTGAGTGGACGGATCGTGAAACAGGGGTTGTTCGGGTTTTTGGTTCGAGCTTGAGTCGACGGATTAGGGGCTGTGTCGAGGTGTTTGAGTGAGGGGAATGAATTCCTTAGGATTGGACGATGAAGATGGTGAAGAAAGGGAGGAAAACGGAGACGGGATGGTGGAGAACCAGGTGCGCCGGTTCAGATCGGTTCACTCGAGGTAGACGACGGTGAACAGTACCTCTGTGTGCAGGCGCGTGAGGGCCACGCGCAGCCACTTTGGGCGGCGCGTGGGGGCGCGTGCGGCAACTTTTGGGGAAACGGTCAACATGGTTTTTTGGTCTAGGTGTTGTGACGAGTCTAATGGAATTGATTTCGGGTTGTTCGGACGTCGAATCCAAGTAGTTCCGCGAGGTTGAAAGTTTAGGGTACCGGTTCATTACGTTTAGGACCCGGGGATTTTTGGGGAAAGTTAGGTGGGCCTTCATAGATGTGTTAGTAACGTACTTCGGTGATTGTTGACAGGATCCGGACTTCTCGAGGAAGCTGAGGAACGTACGGGATGTTGGGGACGCGATTGAAGGCTCGGTACTGTGAGTGGACCCTTTCTCTTAACTTGAACATGCATACCAGCTTTTAATTACTTGTTTTATGGTTTTATATGTAATTTCATGATTATGGACTATGCAATGTTGGTTTTACATAATTGCACATTTTTCGAGAAAATACGTATTTGGCACGTTTTACGAAAAAGGGTTGATTTCTGATTATGATGCTATGTTTTGGGATTTCAATCGATAAGTGATTTTCAATGGTTATAAATGGGTTCTTGAAACATGATTTTGATGCTCAAGGTTTTCGGTTTTGAAATCGGATTTCGAGGATCGAGATTTGATTTTAAAGTTGAAACGTGGTTTTCCGGATTTGGGTTAGGAATGACCGTTCTAGACGCCGGAAGGGCTTCGGACCGGTGATTTCGAATTCGGGTTTGGAAGTGGATTCGGAAATGGTTTTCAAATGGTTTTGGTGTCAGGACCCACCCCGGTTTCACCCCGAAACCCGAGGTAAATCCCGCTCCCGTCTGACTCCTCGACACAAACTCAAGTAAAACTCACTCAAATCCAGTCAAACGCAGGAGTAATTAGACACAATGTCCCGAAGGTAGCATTTACAGAACATAGCACGAACATACAATGAAAAATAAAACCGATAACTACACGCACACGGAAGCCTTTAAACTCTTCTAGGATCCCTCACGTCGCTTCTATGCCTCAGACTCTGCCTCGACGTCAAAACCCCGCGCTAGCTCCACAACCTGGAGGGCAATTTAAAACAGAAAATGTGAGTGGACCAGAAGGTACAAAAGTTCAAAAACCACTTTATAAGAAAACCGAGTTTAACCCTCCGTTTTGAAACCACATGCATAACCAACAGTTATAAACACATTTATAAAATAATCATTATAAACATCATAAGAAACAGAAACACTATAAAATACCATAAGAAACCACACACGAGTATCAGAAAACTGTTTCATAAACCATAACCACCAAATCATCATTTTCCCGATCAAACCTGCTGGATCTATCCGAGTCTTTAAACTCCCGAGTCTTTAAACTCAATCCAGGCCTTAATCATATCCGAGTCTTTAAACTCCCGAGTCTTTAAACTCAAGGCCTACGGGGGAAAATCAATATATATATCCGAGTCTTTAAACTCCCGAGTCTTTAAACTCAATCCGGGTCTTTAAACCCAATCCGGCCGGTCCCCCGTCACATATATCCGGGTCTTTAAACCCAATAACCAGATCCAGCAAATCCAATCCCAAAACCATTTGAAAACCATTTACCAAATCCACATCCAAACCCGAATTCGAAATCACTGGTCCGAAGCCCTTCCGGCGTTCAGAACCGTCATTCCGAACCCAAATCCGGAAAAATATCCATGTTCATACCGAAACCACATGTAATCACAAATCATATTTCATAACTCATTTATCATGATTTGAAAACCTTTATCGGTGGAAATCCCCAAATATGGCATCAAAATCCGAAAACCAACATTTTCTCGAAAACCGTGCCAAAACCGTCTTTTTCTCGTAAAACGTGTAATAATGCAAAACCCATCAAACATATTCGATAATCATGATTAAAACCATAAAACAATTATAGAAAACAGTTATGCATGTTCGAGTTTAGAGAAAGGGTCCACTCACAGTACTGAGCCCTACTCGCGTCCCGAACGTCCAGCCCGTTCCTCGGCTTCCTCGGGAAATCCCGATCCTGTCAAACACCGTCAAATTACGTCACTAATACATCTACCAACACTCTCCTAAATTTCCTCAAAAATCCCCGAACCGAAGACCTAGAACCCCGGGACCCTAAACCTTCACCCTCGCGGAACTAAACTCAAACGACTTCCGATTAACCCGAAACCAACTCCATTAAACTCAACACAACTCCTAGACCAAAAGTCAAGTTGACCGTTTTCCCATCCGCCGCCGCACGCGCCCCCACGGGCCGCCCAAAGTGGCTGCGCGTGGCCCCACGCGCCAGCTACAGTACACCTTCAACCTCACGTCGACCCGGTTCAACACAGTAGGCTACAGCTGAACCGGCGTCAACGGTTCTCCGCCGTACCTGCACGATTTCCTTCCCTTTCTTCACCTAAAGCTTCGTCCAGTTCCAATATAACCATTCCACAGCTCCTCAGACCTCGACACCACCTCAATCCCGTCGACTAAAGCTCGAAACCAGACGGCCAACAACCCCTGTTTCACGATCCAGCCACCCAGCTCACCACCCTTCACGGTGGCTTCACCAAACTCTGCCCTGAACCTCACTGAACCTAACCCAACTCGCCTAGACCTTCGACTCAACCCCAATCATCACGACTTACCGTTCGAAGTGCACTGCCGAAACAGGGTAAAAGAGACCCATCTTCGACTGAGCTCCGCCGTGTACCTCCCCGTCACGGCGACCAACCTAGTCGACGCCTAGGACTCTCCTGAACCTCGCCCTGACCTCCAATTCCCTCGACTCTAGCCCTAGACCCACGACTTTCCAAATGAAATTCAATGGAAAACAGAGTACCGAATCGGAGATGAGGAAATTACCTGCCTCCTGCTGCCACCGTGAGCTCCTCCGGGGCTGGTCGACTCCCCACAGCCCTCATGACACCACGGCGATCTTTGTTGCACCGTGCACGGCCACCGCACCACCACAAGCCCTCAATCTTCTCCGTTTTCCCCCCTGAGTTCCTCTCTGGTTCCCGTGGCTCCCCTCTCGCACACACCACGGTTTCTCACCTCCCAACCATCTCAACTGCTCTCTCCCACTCTCTAATCTCCCTCACACACTCACACACTCACCAGCCACCACAATCAGCCTTCCAATTCTCTCAATTCCTTCCCTCTGTTTCTCTCTGTGTCGAGTAACACACACACGAGCACACACGGTTGCACCCCAAATAATGGAACCGCGTACACACCAGAGAACCCCCCAGAACCCACTACACACTTGCCACATGTCACCATCCTCCACTCTCTCTCACCAACTGGCTCCATCCCAGCCGTCCATTCTTTTCTTCTGTGCACAAATCCCAATGTGCCACAATGACCAAAATACCCTTCTTTTTAACACATTTTTACGGTTTTACCGAAACTTCCTAGACCCGTAACTCTCGCCTCGTAAGTCCGATGAACACGTGCCGCCTGTCATCGAACTCAGGACGACAAGAACTATCTAACCCTCCTAGGTCAACCTACCAAAACTCGATTATTCAAAAAGTCAACTTTTCCCCCTAATTACGATTATGCCCTCAATCTTCCGAACATCACAACTTCCTCCTCGGATGTCGGAATCGGGCGTGCCACCTGCCTACGGATTCGGAACGTCCTCAACTACGTCCTGGTCACTGGTCAACTCCCATTTGACCACCCGAAATAAAAGTCAACATTTCTGCCCACCCTAGGGGCAAAATCGTCATTCTAGGTTCCCGGACCCCTCGGGACCACCTAACCCTTGATTAACCTTACCAATCACACCTTAATCACTCTACTTATCCCAATCCTCGGGACGGGTTGTTACATTTGGATTGGATTTGCTGGATCTGGATATTGGGTTTAAAGACCCGGATATTATGTTTGACGGGGGACGGGCCCGGATTGGGTTTAAAGACCCGGATTGAGTTTAAAGACTCGAGAGTTTAAAGACTCGGATATATTGATATTTCCCCGGTAGGCCTGTTCAGTTTAAAGACTTGGGAGTTTAAAAACTCGGATATTATTAAGGCCTGGATTGAGTTTAAAGACTCGGGAGTTTAAAGACTCGGATAGATCCAGCAGGTTTGATCGGCTTATGGTGGCTTGGTATTTATGTTTTATGATACGGGTTTATGATGCTTATGATATTATTTTCATAACTATTTTTACATTGATTCTGTAATTGTTTTAATGGTCAGGATTACGGGATTTATAACTGTTTTCATCTAATGGGTTATGCATGTGGGTTTTCAAAACGGAGGGCTAAAACCCTGGTTTTATTATGAAATGGTTTTTGGAAATTATTTTATTATTTATGGTCCACTCACACCTTTTGTTTTTAAATTTCCCTCCAGGTCGTGGAGCTAGAGCGGGGTTCCAGCGTCAAGGCAGCGTCTGAGGCATAGAAGTTGCGGGAGCGACCCTAGAGTGTTTTAAATTTTCCGTGTGCGTGTATCTAGTTTATCAGTTTTCTTTCTTTTGTAATCGGTCCTATGCTCTGTTAAACTTGACTTCGGGATGTGTATAGTTTCTCCTGCATCTGACTGTATTACCTTAGTCGTTTATGTTGGTGTTGTGTCGGGCTGTCAGACGGGAGCATGGTTTACCTCGATTTTCGGGGTGAAACCGGGGTGGGTCCTGACGATTGGTATTAGAGCATAGGTTTGTTGAGTTTGTCGGGTTTTTCAGTCTGTGAGGTTGTGTTTAGGTTGTTTGACTGTTTCTATTCCTCTTTCAGCGTGCGATTGACGATGCCACCGAGACGTAGACCCTCTCCACGACCTGAAGATGAAGCAGCAAGAGGGACAGAGAGTGCTACGATTGAGCGAGCCCAGCGGCTCGGGGCTACTACTTTTAGTGGTGGGGCAGATCCTGAGGAAGCCCAGAGGTGGATCACGAGACTTGACCGGATCTTTGCAGTGATACCCTCGTTCTTTTCGAGATGCCAAGGAGGCTGAGTTTCTGCAGCTCCAACAGGGGAGTCTGAGTGTGGCCAAGTACGAACATAAGTTTCAGATGTTGTCTCGGTTTGCTCCTGCGTTTGTGGCTACTGAAGTCGAAAAGTGCCGTAGGTTTGACTTGGGCCTGCGAGGTGAGATTCGAACCATAGTGACGGCTGGATCGTTTACTACCCTCCGAGAGTTGTCGAATGCTGCGGTAAGGGTTGAGGCTAGCCTGCCTGTACGATGCCGGGAGCCATCTTTTTCTGGAGCTTCGAGTCAGAGGACCCCGAAGAGAGGTAACTTCAGTGGAGCATCGTCGTCAGGCGATGATTGTTTCGGTAGACCTGGTAGTTTCCAGAGTTCGGGATTCCGTGGTTACCGAGCACAACCGACTCCGCAAGCTAGTGCGACGTCTGTTACGTCTACAGGGAGACCTGGTCCTACCAATCGGGATGTTTGTTTCTACTCTGGGGAGCGAGGTCACTTCCGACGTGAGTGTCCACTGTTGCCACAGGAAGGTGGTGTAGGCCGAGGAGCGGCAGAGCCCGGATAGAGTACAGCGTCAGGGACAACGAGCACTAGAGGAGGTGGTGGTGCCACTAGTAGCTCGAGGGGACGTGGTAGATCTTCAGGATCTCAGGCCCAAGTGTTTTCGATGACTCAGCAAGAGGTTCAGTCGGCACCAGGTGCGGGGACAGGTACTTTTACTATTCTTGGTTGTGTTGTACCTCCTTTGTTGTTGGATCTCGGGATAGAGTCTAGGATTTTCCCTAGGTTACTTGGAGTGTTACGGTGAGTTCCGTTGAAGGAGGACGGAAGAAATGGGAAAGGAGTGACTATAACTGATCGATATGAGGTTATTGAAGGAGAGAACCCACAATCTAGAGTTTGCCTTTAGGACTTTGTAGATTTATTCCGACAAGTGGTCGAAGTAGCAGCCGGGGGAAGTAAGCCAGTAGGTAGGGTTGCCTGGTTGGCCTAGATTGTTCTGGGTTAGGAATTGAGTTGGGTTTCCAGAAAGTGAGGTGGTAGTACGAGAGGATGTACTCTATGAATTCTGTTGGGTACTCATATAAGGTATTTTAAAATACCTTTGTTTTCTGTTCATAGAGTTTCCCTTGCATACACCATGAAGTTTTCGTGGGACTGAGAAAGGGTTAGACGTGGTAAACTAGTAGTTGGGGATGGTGTGAAATACCCAAGGTGGAGATGATAGATAGGGAACCCAGGAGTGGTTGTTGTAAGCTAGCATTGATTACCGGGTAGGAGACCCTAGTTGGGAACTAGTTGTGGAATTTCAGGGATGAAATTCTTTTTAGGGGTTGTAATGACCCGTCCCGAGAATTAGGGTTAAGACGGTGATTAGTGAAGGATTAGTGAGCTTAATCGGTGGTTAGTTGGTCTCGATAGGGTCGTTAGCGTAGAACGACGATTTTGCCGCTAGGTTGGGCAAAATGTTGACTTTTAGTTCGGAGGGTCATATGGACTTTGACCAATGACCGTGACGTAGTTTGGGACGTCACGAATCCGTAGACAGGTGGCACGCCCGATTCCGACATTCGAGGAGGAAGTTATGATGATCAGAAGGTTGAGGGCACTTTCGTAATTTGGTTAAAATAGGGGGGAAGTTGACTTTTCGTACGACCGGGTTTTGACACATTGACCTAGGACCGTTAGATAGCTCTTGTCGTCCTGAGTTTAATGACAGACGGCACGTGTGAGTTACGGGGTATTTAAGAAATTCCTCATACATGAGGTAATTTTCATCTCTCAAATGTTGCTTCATCGGGTGAATGTTTCTGGTTGAGAACCTAAGAGGCTAACTTCTTGCAAGGTCCAAGACCTATTTCATATCTCCATGATCATTGACATGATAACGCTACAAAAGGAGATACTTATGTGGCATCTCATGCAAATCATTATTCATTATAAGTTGATCAATATCACCAACATAAATCAGGATCACAATAAATTATTTTCCCTTGAATTTTGTGAAAAGGGAATAATCCAATTTAGATTGCTGAAAATCGGCCTAGTGAATGGCATTGACAAATTTAGAGAAGTAAATATGGAACGATTTTTTTAGTACTATAAACGGACTTATTAAGTCCACGTACATTAGTTCTCACTCTGTCTGCGAAGTCGAAGAGGGGGATCCATTTAAACTTCCTCGTGTATGTTCCAAGGGGCTACATTTTTTAACGTTAGGTGTATAAATATGTCATCAGGCTAATAAATGTGTCATGGTGTCGAGAATGAGCGAATTGTTGTGGAATTCTCGCTACATTAAGGAGAAAAGAGTTAGAAAAATAAAAAGTAATCCATAACTTATTTGGAAAGAGATTGAGAAGTGATTTTAATGTGAGCAATTTCAATCCATTCTCAAATTTCATCCGGGGACAATGCATGTGGTGGAACAGCTGTGGTTGTGCCTTGTACGTTCTAGGCTTCAACTTTGGTCCTTTTTATTTGCTTCTTTGTTCAAACTTGAATAGGACCAAGTTGAGGGTTGCCATCACCTTCCTTGTGTTTTGGTTGTTGGAATTGCAAAGGATAGGTACAACATTATTAAGAATTACATAAAAATTCACATCCGAGTACATATCATTAACATTAATTTGACATCGTTCATATTTGAATATAGGAAGATCATGTTGCTCCAAAAAATATGTGCTCTTATCTATAGGTAGCAGATGAGTTCCAGCTTGCTGCAGATTTAGGGCCACATGTGCGACCTTGTCCTGAGGATTGGGCATGCTAAAGTCATGGGAAGCGTTTGTCGTGGGCATGGGTTGGATACTTGCTATAGCAGGGGCAGAAGTCATGATGGGTGTAGCTGGGATGGTGGCCACATGGCTGTCCTTAGGTGCTGCGGCAGGTATAACGTGTAACGACCCGTCCCGAATTCCAGGATTCGATTAGTGACTAATCACGATTAGTGAGGCTAATCGGTGATTAGTTAGGCGAAATCGGACGAACGATGCGAAATGACCGTTTTGCCCCTAGCCGTGGAAAAACATTGACTTTTCGTTCGGGCGATCAAATGGACTTTGACCGATGACCGTGACGTCACAAGTTCATAGACAGGTGGTACGTTCAATTTCGACGTTCGAGGAGGAAGTTATGACGTTCGGAAGTTTAGGGGCATTTTGGTAATTATGGTTAAAAGGAGCAAATAGTTGAATTTTGACCTGGGATGTCCGATGGCCGAGGGCTGAGGACCATTAAGTAGATCGGGATGATACGAATTCATAGACAGGCGGCACGTCGAATTCGAACATTCGACGGCGAAGTTACGGTTCACGGAAGTTTAAGTGCACTATTGCACGAATTACGAAATAACCTAACTTTTGGACTTTAGTGGGGCCCAGATATTTAATGGAGGCCCAATGGATGAGTGACAAGTTTCACCCATCCACAAGCCACCTATATTGATTCATGCATCGACCATTCCATTTTCTTCATTCAAACACAAACACAAACACAAACTACCCGATCTCACTTCTCACCAAACCAAACCAACCCGGATGGTGGCTGGAAGCTGCTGGGCCGCCGTGCACGGCGGTGAGGGCCACAGAGAACCAAAGTTCAAGGTTAGGTGCATTTTCTTCTATTTTTCGATTGGGACATTATGGTTGCTATTAGATGATTAGGATGAGCTTATGGGGTTATTAGGAAGCTATTAAGATGGTTTTGGGAAGCTTTGGACGACTGTGAAGCCGTGGGGGAATTTTGGAAAAACTGAACCGTTTGGTTCAAAATCAAACCAGGGATTTTAGTGGTTTTTTCTTAGGTTTGTTAATTGGAATAGATAGGAAACATGAAAATAGGAATTTAGGGATTAATTAGGGACCAAATGGACAAAAAATGATGATTGTAAGAGCTTGTACTGGTCATGCCGGTCCAGGCAAACCGGCCGCACAGGAAACCGGTTCGGACCGGTTCTAGAGGTTGAAGATACAGCTACAGTACCCTGGCGCGTGAGGCCCACGCGCAGGGACTGTTTTGGGTGCATGAGGGCGTGTGTCCAGTCCTTTGGGTGAGTTTTCAACATATGAAATCCTCTATTCGATGTAACGAAGATTTTGGGACTGGTTTCATGTCGATCGGACACCGTCTCGATATGTTCGGGGCATTGGAAGGTTTAGGGTCGGTTTAAAAATAGTTAAAAGTTCGGGAAAATTATGGGGCTTTGGTAGGAGGTTAATTAAGTAGTTAGTAACCTTCTATTAAGATTTGGACAGGTTTGGGAGTCCAGGTGATAGCGATTGGCCCGGGAGAACCATATGGCACGCAAATCGAGCGGCAGCTCGGACGGTCTGTGAGTGGACCTTGGTTTTCTAAATTGGTGCATGCATAAATGTTTATTATATGTTTTAAATACTTTTTTGTGATGCCATGAGTGCATTTGTATGTGGTTATGTATAAGCACGTATTTCGAGGTTTCGGCCTTATACGGTCCTTATACTGGTCGGTATTTATTTATTGGTTTAAATGAAATGGTTTTGGATTTCAAATGGATAAACTCGGGTATGAGACCCATTTGGTTTTATCTCGGGCATATGACCTTTAGATATCTGGCACGGTGCCCAGCTGATGTCCTATGTTCGGGCACGATGCCCAGGTTACTTTACAGTTTTGATTTCAGGTCAGGGAACCTTAAATGGATTTCCCGGTTCATGACGGTTTATGGGAACCGGCATGAACCCTTGTTTTGGTATAGTGGTTCATGACGGGTTATGGGGACCGGCATGAACCCTGGTTATGTTATTATGGTACATGACGGTTTATGGGAACCAGCATAAACCCTGGTTATGTTATTATGGTACATGACGTTTTATGGGAACCGGACATGGAGGATATGGTCTACATGTATATGAACTGGATATTATGTATCATGACGGTTCAGGGGAACCGGGCATAGATATTTGTATTATGTATATATATGTGCATATACCTTCCTTTACTTCTATTATCTCCTCCGAGGAGGGTCGTTGGCCTGGGTGGACCCCAGAGTAGTCACGGAGTACCGATTGAGTGGAGTCACCCCCCAGTTGGGTTCCTTACTCTCAGGAAGGCTATGGTTACTATAACCTCGATTAGGATCAGTGGTCTGCGGACATTGACCTTGACTTTGAGAAGACTCGGATTGAGACCCGGGTAGCACGCGCGTAGCTTTGGATATCGTGACAGGATTGGTTGTGTGACTTATATGTATATATGATATATATATATATATGGATTATGATATGTGATATGTGGTGTGCACAGGTGTGCACAGGATTTGAGTAGTGGCTCGTCTATTTGGTTTCAGTATGGTTGTGGTTTTGGGCTGAGTCTCTTATTGGTTTCTTATGGATTTGGGTAGTGGCCCGTATATTTGATTTGATTATGGTTTTGGGCTTAGTCCCACATATGGTTTCCATTTGGTTAAATGGTTTTCGAATGCATGCATGCTTTTTAGTGAAAGGTACAAATGTCTTCGTTAAAATGTTTTTATAAACTGCTTGTTTTGTCCACTCACAGCTTTTAATGTTTTGACTGCCCTTCATGTTGACATCGGATGTGGGCTATAGCTGACAGGACCCGTCCCGATCTCACAGGGACCACAAGGGGACGTGCCCTGCTCCCGTCTAACACCCAAAATAACGTTCCAATTTTAACCTCAAAAGTTCAAATGAATAAATAACCAAATAAAGTTATACATCAAATCTGAAATAAGTCGATGTCAGACAAGGGATAAAGTTCCAAATTACAAATTGCGAGCACGACTCTAAAATAAACCTGCGGGCAAACCAGCCAACAGGAGATCAGGTACGCGGAAGTAGATTTATGCCTCAGCCTCAGGATCCTCCTCTACCTCAGTAGCACAGCCTGGAGGGGTTACCAAAACATTAAGGGTGAGTGGGGCGAAACTCAAGTTTATAAAAACAGTTTAATAAGTAAAATATATAATTTACCCCTCCATTTTCCAAGCATACATGCATCAGAATTTAAAACCATAAATCATATAGTATGAACCATAAGGCATGTAATAAAATCATAAGATAATTTTAGCTACTGCACTATACGCTCCGATCCTGACATCCCAGATGCCTGACGTCCCTGACATCCAATAAGGTCACAGTCTCAAGGCAACACGTGCCACTCGGGGTCTCAATCCAGAATCAAATCCTCGAACCCTGTCCAGGTATGGCATGTCAAATGCCTAGCGTCCTAGATGCTCTACGTCCCTGACGTCAAACTATAGCAATCCTACTCCTGAGTCATTTTACGGTCCGGTTCCTCCATAGAATGACCCCTCGCAGGCAATGCGACGTGACCACTCCGGGGTACCACATCCGGAGGAGACAGTATCATAAGAGTGGATCTATACAGTGCAGTACCAAATTCATTTTATTGATATCCACATGCAGAACATATATATACATAGATAAAATCCAAACCAATCCTTAAGTTTCATCAAAACGGGTCTCAAACCCAAATACCGTGGAACGTGCCATAATCATAATTTCAATATCATCAAAACCGTTTCTTGATTCTAGCATCTGAATATCAGTAAATCAGAAAACATTTCAGCATGCAAGGTTTAATGAAATCGGGCCCACTCACAGTACGATCCCGCGGTGAACCTGTGCGTACGAACTTGTACCGGGATTATCGTACAATTCCTGTCAGTCCAAATCATACGTAAGGGTCACTATTAGTCTTACACCTTTATCCAAAAGGTCCGAAACAGAAACTGGCTCGGGGAAAACGTCTAATACGTTTCCCGAGACAACCGGCCCTAAAATGACCCTCCCAAACTATCTCAGATCAACATGGTTAATTCATCAAAAATGTTCAGAATGATGAGAGGAACAAAAGTCATATTGATCGTGATCGGAGATAAGGTCCAACGCGCCCTCACGTACCGCCCAAAGTGGCTGCGCGTGAAAGTCACGCGCCTGACATTGTAGCTACAGTGTCACCACCTTCACCCGTTTGGCTGTAATACGGGCCTGCCACCCGCGGCTTGACCTGGTTAATTAACCCTCAATTTCCACTGGATTTCACTCGTATTTGATCCTAACCTATTTATTAACTATCTAATTTAGGTTCTGAGACATTAATCGACCTCAACAAGTCTCCGATCGACCCATCGACCCGTGATCAACCAAACGGGTCAATCACCAGAACTTCCTGGTTTCTAACTCAATCTCCAATTAACTTCACAGGAAGCATAATAGGATCAAAATGAACTAAAATGAACAATCAATTGTGTCTAAAAGTACCTGAAGGTTGTCGTCCCAAGCTCTGCAACTTCACTGAAAACGGCAGCCTCTGTCCCAGCTCAACCGTGGCTGGTTCCCCTCGATTTTGATGTGGTTGAGTTCCAAATACTCCTAGAAGACTAAACCAGGCTTTGGTTTGGTCCAACAATCACTAGAAATCAAAACCCGATTTTCCCTCCAATTTTCCCCGAAATGGTTTCTCTAGTTTTCCTCTCCAATTCTCAGTTTCTTCAACAGCAGAATGAAGCTCACTCAAATTCCACTCAGTTTAAACTATCAGTGCTACCCAACAGCTCGTGGAAACCCAGCCTGGCCACTGAGAAAGTTTCCCGAAATGCTTCGAATCTTCAATTAACAAATTGACCGTGCTGGGTGGATGAATCAGACCACGTTTGATGCTTCCAAAAGTTTTAAACAATCCATACTTTCCAGCACACCCTTGAATAATAAATTGTGCACTCAGAACCACCGCACATGGTGGTGCCGCCCATGTTCCCCCGCGGTTGCTACAGTAACCAGGGGTAAAATGACCAAAATGCCCCTGGTTCAAAAATTACCAAAATGCCCCTGGTTCAAAAATTACCAAAATGCCCTTCACTTTCTAGACCCGTAACTCAGCCATATGAACTCCGATTTCAGCGTGCCGCCTGTCTACGGATTCAGGGCGTCGAGACCTACCCAACGGTCCTCGAGTCATGTGAAAATTAGTTTCCAAATGAAAAGTCAACATTTTCGCCCCCATCGTCCAAATTACGGTAATGCCCCTGAACTTCCGATAGTCATAACTTTTTCCCTGATCGTTTGAATTGGACGTGCCACCTGTCTATCAACTCGTGACGTCCCGAACTACGTCACGGTCATTGCTCAAAGCCCGTTTGACCCACTAATCAAAAAGTCAACAAATTGGGCAATACAATTCACAGGGGTAAAAATGTCAAACCATACATTAAATTACTTTATTATAATCCTCGAATTTCCGGGGTGTTACAATAGCAGAGACCGAGATATCACATACCTCCTCCGGATCCTGGCGTACTCTGATAGCCCAGGAGGGTAAAGGTCGGAATTATTCCTTGTCTGACACTCCGTGTCAGACGGGAGCAGGGTCATCCCTCGTTGATCCCGGTGGGATTGGGATGGGTCCTGTCATAGCGGCGCTAGTGTGTTCTTTTCGTTGTCCATATCCCTTGGTTAAGTCATGTGCTAAAACATTAATGTGGCACAAGGCAGTGGCTCATATGCATCTTGAATCTAAATTTGGGGTAGGGCCACTTGCACATTACAAGAAAGATTATAGGGCAATGCAGTACTGCTAGGTAGCACATATGGTAAGGAATCCACTTGTTTAGGACCTCTATTTCAATATCAACCTTCATATGAGCTTCCTTTGATTCTTCTTCCATGTTAATTTCTAATTTACGAGTGCAAGGTAACGAAACATGGTTAGACACTGAATAAACATCATAATCACTGGAAAAGGAGGAAGAAATTTTAGGAGAAGAATTGAGGTTGTCCCGTCATTCAATCTTAGCAGATTGGAGAGGCAAAGTCATGTCATGGCTCGGAGTTGAAAATAGGGTGTTCATGGCAAGCACTGGACGAAGTTTTAATTAGACTTTTGATGCATTATACGCACTACCCACGGAAACACTTGGTGGAGTGGGTGTGATGTTCTCATTCGGACTCATGTGGAATACGGGTTCTCGCATTTGATTATCAAGTCTCTCACCCAAGCGATTATTCAGCTCTCGGACTTTGTGAGTAGTAGTAGTAGCCATACTTTCTAACATGGTTTGAAACGAAGATTGAAAATCAGGTGATAGGTTGTAGTTATGAACTAATTGGTTGTGTTCCATGTGCAATTAGACTGATTACACCAAGGTTGTATGGACCTGATTATCCTTGACAATAGAAATCAGGTTGATTGGTCCACCCTTGATTGAATGGATCTAGATTTAGGTATGGATTGTTCCAAGCAACTGTTTCCATGTATGGATAATTTCTAGGTCCCATATCCATATGTGAGGTGTTCATATATACTAAGAAAAATTGCACACTACTATGTTAGTAGCCAAAATAAATTAAATCAACAAAGTTAATATACACACTAAAATAAATATGAACTGAATTGGCACCATTAAGGGACAAGTCCCTAGTAATGGCGCCAAAAAAATTGATAGAAGATTTATCGAACACAATTAAGATGAACAATAATTTTACTAGATATAATTTTGTAAGTGCACAAAATTGGATATGACAATAGAGTAACAAGCAAAGGTCGACCGCTCGAAGATTTGTTTAATGATGCTTTCGAAATTAAGTTTAGACTCAAGTTAACTTAGATTAAAAAAATTCAAATAAGGGGTAGATGGTTTAATGTTTCACACAAGTAAACACAAACAAGAAAGAATGAAAAATGCACAAAAGAATAGTTGCAGAAAATTTAAGAATGCAAAGGTGATGATTGATTAGATTAGTTAACTAAGGCGAATCAAAGCTTACTATCAACTCCAACTTATTATAGTTCCTCATTATATTTTCTTGACGGATTTACTATGATTCTCTTAAATAAGTGTCCAAATGCAAAGGTCTTGATTGGACCCTCCCCGTAATCTCCCTCGATTATCATGATAGGACCTGCTTCCATCTGGCACCAACATGGAAAAATGTCCAAAATACCCTTAAAAAGTTATAAACACATATCCCGTGCTAGACAAGGGATACCTACATCAACATACGTCGGGATAAAAAGAGTACGCTAACCCACGTGATGCCTCAGCCTTCTTACAGCCCGCGTCCGCAACCAACCTAAAGGGTACCCAAACCATTAAAACTGTGAGTGGATAAAAATAAAGCTTTGGAAAACCATTTTTTGAAATATACCTTTTGACTCTCCGTTTTACAAAACATGCATAAAACAGTAAATCATAAACCTTTTGGTCCAACCCAAACCACATAAAACACATAAAAGCCCTTGGCTCACATTTCCATGAAAACCCCCAACTCCAGGACATTTCAAACATTGAACATATCACAGGTAAGAAATGTCAACCCTT
The DNA here is from genome assembly GCA_032719365.1 of Prinsepia uniflora. NCBI lineage: Eukaryota > Viridiplantae > Streptophyta > Magnoliopsida > Rosales > Rosaceae > Prinsepia > Prinsepia uniflora. The sequence goes on along the minus strand of CM064872.1, from coordinate 30,733,126 downwards.
GATCCCACTGGTCCAACAAGACCCAAAAGTCAATCATCACCATGCTAGTCCAACTAGGTGTTAGTCTAACTAGCCAAAAAGTCAATCCTCATCTTGTTGGTCCAACCAGCTTCTAGTCCAACTAGAATTCGCTCTATACTACCAGTAGACACTACGGATCTTACGGAGTCCAACTCCAACAACATGTGTCAATTCTAACTCTGACCACGTCTGAGTACGTCGGAATCCTCGGATTGGAACTCCGGATATAGAAATCCAACCGGAAGAGGATGATATACCATAAAATAGTTTACCAAAATACATTTTTACCCGAGCTCCAACCTAAAACCGTTTTCATCCTTGGACACCAGCAGAAAAGTTTACATCCTCGGGCACCAGTCCAAATCCTAGTTTTCCAAAAACCAACAATAAATCCATAAATAATATCCACAATAATAACCAATGCCAAATCATGCTATAAAGCGTGTAAAAAACATATAATTATGCATGCATCACATTTATGAAATCAAATGTCCACACACAGTACCACTGCTCGCCCGAATCTTGAGCCTTAAGCTAAATCAAAGCCTCCAAGATGTCCTGGCATGTTAGAGTCACACCTAGGAGTTACTAACAATCTAAATAAGTCCACACAAGAAACCCTCAAAAATCTCGGAACTGAAAACACGTCTCGAACATGCTTCTCGAGGAGAAAAATCTCCAAAACACCACTTAAACAACCTTCAATCGACCTGAAACCACAACAATTGGATTCAAGATGTCGAAACCTTTCGAACAAGACTAGTTTCACCTCGAAATGCGAATCCATGCTCTCACACACGCCCGTCAAAGTTTCCCCCACGTGCAGTTAACGTTGACGTTGCCCAGACATCTGAAATCTATTAGCCTGCCAAGTGGCATACCCTGACACATGCCACATGTCACCACTTGAAACATACCACGGGTTTCATGCTTACGACATGTTGATGTCATCCTGCCATGATGGGACCCATCCCTAATCCCTCACGATTTACGCGGGATATCCTGCTCCCGTCTAACACCACGTGTCAGACTAGGGATAATATCGTGACCCAAACAGGTTTTTCCAGAGTACGCAGCGGCATGTGATGTCTCGGTCTCTACTGCAGTCCGCATCCGAGATCAACCTGAAAGGTATCAAAAACCATTAAAGCTGTGAGTGGAAAAAAATAATCAGTTTGAAAACAATTTAACGAAAATAACATTTATACCCTTCAATTGAAAACATGCACGCATCTGAAAACAAGTATCTCAAATACTTTCTTAAAATCAATCATAATGCTTTTCAAATCAATAATAGTGAAAACATTTGAACAATAAGCAATCATTGAAAACATGACCAATCCTCGTACCCACATCTGTCTATCATATCATTGCATCATCATCGCCAGTCACAATATCCAAGCAACACGTGCACATAGCTCCAGGACTGCTCAAGTCCGAGCACGTCGCCGTGAACACATCACCGGCCGACGTTCAACATATCATCGTGAACATATCAACGATCGATCTCATATAACATAAGCACTCCTGAGTCGAGCCTCCCTCGGCTGCTGGAGAATAGGAAATGCATCGTGACCTCTCTGAAGGGTGGGGGGATGCAGCGCATCCTGGAGGCGAGCAACAATCATTAGGACCTCTCTGGAGAAATATATTCATACCAGAGTCCCTCTTCGGGGAAACACATTCCTAAATCTCAAGTGGATCGTCTCAGTGAACACATCACCGGCCGACATTCAACATATCATCGTGAACATATCAACGATCGATCTCATTAACATAAACACTCCTGAGTCGAGCCTCCCTCGGCTATTGGATAATAGGCAATGCATCGTGACCTCTCTGAAGGGTGGGGGGATGCAGCGCATCCTGGAAGCGAGCAACAATCATTACGACCTCTCTGAAGAAACATATTCACAACGGAGTCCCTCTCCGGGGAAACACATTCCTAAATCTCAAGAGGATCGTCTCAGTGAAAATAGTTATCAAATCAAATCTCATAGGGTCTCTGCCCAAAACCAAATCTCATAGGGTCTCAACCCAAATCCAAATCTTGTAGGGTCTCAGCCCAAAATCAAATCTCGTCTACATCTCAAAGGGCTTTTTCCCTAAACATGGCTATCAAATACACATGGACTCACACTCATAGTCAAATATCTTTCCAATAGGGCACAAGCCCGAAATATCATTTCATAAATTAGAACAGGGTCACAATATCATTTCATAAATTAGAACAGGGTCACAAGCCCGAAATATCATTTAAAAAATCAAGTCCTCATTCAAATCATTGAAATCACGTACGTAGAAAGTTCGGCCTAAGCCCAAAGTATCACATAAAATACAAATCTCAAAATACGTGCAATATAACATTTTCCACGAAAATGCTCAACATCAGACACAATCATATGAAATCAATGCATTTCAAACCATGTTCATAAAATATCTAAAACATATATATGAATGCATAATTTAGAAATCAATGTCCACTCACAGACTGTCCATGCTGCGTGCTCACAATCTGCACCGTAAGCCACTCTGAGGCTAATCACATATCTCTGAAACGTCTGGTCCTGTCCAAATCATACCCAAAGATCACTAACCATTTATACAAGTCCAAACCATAAACCTTCAAAACTCTTGGAATAGTAAACGTGTCCCGAGGCTAAAAACCTACAAACCTACGTGTCCGGAATGTCCGCTGACATCATCTGCTGACATCTGCTGATGTCAGCTCTAGCTGACATCATCTAATGACGTCTTGCTGACAGGTCTGACATCTGATAGTCTAACAACTTGCCACGTGGCGCACCCTGACTGGTGCCATGTGTCACCCTCTAACACTACCATATCATACGATGATGTCATCTGCTGACATCATCACTGCCATGTGTCCTACCACGTCAGCTCTAACAATTTGACATCTCTCTGACACGTTGCCACGTGGCACCACCTCACTGGTCCCCGTGGTCTAACACTGCTGACATTGACTGCCATGTCATCTCTAACAGGTCTGACACCACTTTGACAAGTCGTGACAACTCACCACGTGGCACTAACCATCCTCTGCACTTGGACTGACAAGATGGCATGGGTCAATGTCGTCTACCTCAGATGGGTGACCTGTTTTCCTAGAGCCAGGTCACTCGACCAGCGACCCTGACCCAATCCGTTCTTCGTCGTTTCTTAACCAAACACCACCATTTTCTCCCAATCCACTCTTTTACTTCCCTGAAATAGACCCCTACTTTCAGAACTACGAAAACGTACCTGGAATGGACTGGCCAAGCTCGATCCTCCATGGCCACCATTCGAACCTCCTTCTAGGGCAATTCTAGTAGCCTTTGCGTCTGTTTCTTGGCCGTCTACACTCGCAAGAATCCTTATAAGACAACCCTGGCCTTAGTTTCTATCTAAAACGTCCCAAATTCGAAGTTCCAAAATTAAGCATAAATGGGTTCACGGGTTACCTGGGTTTTCTTGGTTTTCCAATAGCCACCACAGCTCTTTCGACCTCCACCATATCTGTTTGTCGCTCTCAACTCACTCTCACTCTATTTCAGGCAGAAAAAATGAAGAAGACGATGGAAATGAGGTATGGGTGGGGTTTCAGGATTTGGAAATGGAAAGGGGGGATGTGCATGAATGTGTGATGATGGGCCAATGAGATGAGTGACACTTGTCACTCATTCATTAGTCCAGCTAGATATTTTGGGCACACAAGCAAACAAAGTAAAAGTCAATAGTCTAGATTTTTGTGCAACTGTAAATAGTACGTACAATCGTTATTGACTCGTAACTTTCCAGTACGATGTTCGATTTCAATATGCCACTTTTCTACAGACTCGTAACATCTCGATATGTGTAATAGACCTTGGTCCATGTGTATTGAACTTCCCGAGTTAAAAGTAAACATTTTACCCTTATAAGGCAACTGATAATCCTTGATTAATCCACAATTAATTATCGATAATCCCGTAAATTCAAGATGGGTCATTACAATTTACCCTCGTTAAATAATTTATTCCTAGAAATTCACTTTAGCCAAAATCCACACTATTGAGAACCAATCCTACCTCCAACCCGAGGCTTCCACGTGTCTACTGACAAGACCCATCCTGATCCCCCTAGCACCACCCGGGGATATGCCCTGCTCCCGTATGACAATAACTCTAAAATACCGAAATTACCCTTAACGAGCTTAAAGTTTTTCAAATTAAACAAATAAAGTCAAACATACGAGTTTCGAGTTCAACACGGTTAGACCAGGGTAAGTACAAATACAAAATACGAGCACAAATGTCAGGTTACAAAACGGTGCTCAACCTACCCAACAGGGTGTACAGTTGTGCAACAACGAAACCTATGCCTCGGACTCCAGGTCCACCTCCTCTACCTCTGTTGCACGACCTAGAGGGGTCAATAAAACAATAAAGAGTGAGTGGGCCGAAAATAAACAATGTTTCCAAAACTAGTTTAATAGTATAATAATCATTAGGTTTTACCCCTTCGTTTTCAAACTTGCATGCATTTAGTCAAAACACATGTTATCGTAATAGTATCATAAAATCATATAATCATATATAATCAAATAGGGAAGAACAATCATAATAATAGTGCACTGAAAAACCCAACACCGACATCCCTGATGTCTGGCATCCCCGATGCCTAATAATGTCACGGTCCTAAGGCTACGCATGCCACTCGGGGTCTCAATCCCAAGTATCCCCAGATTCCACCCAGGTCAATGACCCGCAGGTTAATGACCCTCCCTGGGGGTATCATCCATAACTACACTCCTGATCCTCAGCTACCCCTCGGGTCAACCCCTCTCATGCAGTTCCCGTGACTACTCCAAGATACTACGAGATGTCTGGGGGAGACAATAATCATAAGGTACACAGTGTAATACTAATAAATTTCATAGAAATCCATGTTTGACTTCGAAAATAGATTCATATATATCCAAATAGGTCTTATGCCCAAAACATCATAATACTTATAAAGCACAGTCATATAATACCCAGAATCATCCATTCTCAATCGTAAAGTAAAATAGTAAAAACAGTTATGCATGCAATCATTTCGAAATCAAAAACCCACTCACACACGGTCCTCGATGCTCAATGAACCTCCTAAACCTGTCCAAACACATCGAAAGGTCACTAATGGGCTCTATAAGTTCAAACATAAGACCCTAGAACATTAACGGCCCGGGAAAACGGCCTGAACACGGTTCCCGAGGCATTAAACCCAATTTTGACCAACTTAATGATCTCTGATCGACACGAAACCACCACCATTGGATTCGTATCGTCGAAACCTTTAATATGGTGTCGATCCCACCTCGATATTCCCCCTCACAAGTCCTCATGCGCTGATCAAAGGGAAAGTCAATACTGGTCAACTGTGCTGACGTCAGCAGGACGTCACCTGATAGTTGTCAGTTATGACACGTGTCACTCCAAGATTGGTCATAGGTCTGACATGTTAACATCAACATGATGTCAGTATGATGATGTCATCATCTCCTACCTCAGAACGGGTTGACCCGTGGACCTGCAACCGGGTCACGCAGACCCGTATTCTAACCCGGACACCGTTTGGCCATTTCTTGACCATTTTCGATGCAATTTCTTCTTGTACCTTCATCTCAGTCCTAGCTATACATCTATGCAACTAAAACTAGGAAAAAGGGGATAGAACTTAACCTTGGATTTAAGGAACAGTCGCCATCTTTTCCTTTTCTGTTTTCTCGCAGCTCTGGTCACCACTTCCCTCGAAATCAAGTCCACCGCACTCGTCTCATTCCCTAGAACACAATAGGGTCCCTCAAAGTTTTCAACAAACGTCTAAATCCAAATTTCCATTTTTGGCCCAAAAACACGGTTTCGGGTTTTCAGTTTACCTTTGCCGTGGTCGCCGTGCTCAGCCGCCCCATTGCCTTCGTTTGCACTTCTGGGTCACACTCTCTCGGTCCCCCTCACTTGGTCACAATGACAAATGAAGGTGGGGTGGTCGGTTATGGTGGATGTACAGTTTGTATGTGTGTGAAATGGTGGTTCACGGCTAAGAGAGTGTAAAAGATGAGGAAGACGATAGTTGATGCACGGTGAGAGATGTGAGGAAATGTGTGAATTAAATAATAAAAATTGGCCAATGGACATAGATCCACTAATTAGGTAATAGCCACCAATCACTCATTCAAGGGCCCACATTTAATCTCTAACCAATCGGAATTAAGGATTAAATAATTCAAATCCCAAGACGAAAAAATCACCGATTTTGATCGCGTGACCATATTTTTCCATCCGACGTTCGATTTTAACGTGCCACCTGTCTACAGACTCGTGACGTCCTGATTTACGTCACGATCATAGGTTAAAGTCCAAAAAGATTCCCGGTTCAAAAGTTAACTTTTTCCCCACCAAGGGCAAAATGGTCATTTTGCATTAATTAATAGAAATTACAATAAAATAATGTTCTGGTCGTTACAATCTACCCCTCTTATAAAAATTCCATCTTCGAAATTACTCAAACAGATGCAGATGTTGCTCCATCATTTGATCTTCTGGATCCCACGTGGCTTCATCCACGTCATGATTCCTCCACAACACTTTTACCAAAGGAATCGTCTTGTTTTTCAGAACCTTGTCCTTTCAATCCAGAATCTGCACTGGTTGTTCCTTAAAACTCAAATCAGTCCTCAACTCCAACGGTTGTTCCGAAAAAACATGTGATTTCTCCCACACGTACTTCCAGAGCATCGATATGTGAAACATGTCATGCACCATGGCAGGTTCCTGAGGCAAAGCTAACCGGTACGCTGCTGAACCGATCCTCTCAGTAATCTCATAAGGTCCAATATAAAGGAGACTCAGTTTCCCACGTCGACCAAATCTCACAATTCCCTTCCATGAAGATAACTTCAAGAATACCCAATCTCCGACCTCGAACTCCAGATCCCTGATCTGTCTATCGGCATAACTCTTAAGGCGATCCTATGCCGCCTTCAACCTTTCTTTGATGAGCCGAACCTTCTCTTGGGTTATATCCATCAAATATGACGTCGAAGCTGCCCGTTCACCTACTTCACTCCAACAAACAGATGTTCTGCACTACCGACCATATAGTGCCTCATAGGGTGCCATACCAATGCAAGCCTGATCATTGTTATTGTATGCAAATTCCAACAGAGGCAAATGCGTATCCCAAGAATCCTAAAACTAGAGTACACAAGCCCTCATCATATCCTTTAGTGTCTGAATAGTCGTCTTAGACTGACCGTCAGTCTGCGGATGAAAAGATGTGCTGAAATGTAGATTTGTACCTAGAGCCTTCTGTAGACTCCTCCAGAATCTCGAAGTTAAATGTGGATCCCGATCCGAAAGTATCGACTTTGGTGTACAATGAATTCTGATAATCTCGTCCATGAACAACTGAGCCAATCGATTAGGCTTGAATGTCTCTCGGACATGTAGGAAATATGCCAACTTCGTCAATCTGTCCACTATTACCCAGACTCTGTCATAACCATTCCGCTTTCTAGGCAGTTTGGACACGAAATCCATAATAATGTGATCGCACTTCCACTCCAGAATCAGAAGTGGCTACATTCCAGCCCACCAATAGTCATTCCGGATGATGCGGTACATCTTTGTCCTTCCCAAATACATATCATAGGCTGAGCTTTGGTCCTCCTCTAGAATCTCCGCCCTAAGCTCTGCCACTGCAGGCACACACATACGACTCTATTTCACTAGAGCTTCATCGCCTTGGATGGCAAAGTCCTACGTCTCACCTACCTCAACCTCATTCCGATAAACACACAAGGTAGGATCCTGAAGTTGAGCCTCGGTGATCAGTTCGATCAGAATTGGTCGTACATGAAAAATAGCCAATAAGACTCCCTGATCATCCATTCCCAATATGACTCCAGCCTTCCGGAGTTGCACAAGTAAAGGAAGATACACCATCCTTAGGTGTGCAATCGAACCCGCTAATTTCCGACTCAGTGCATCCGCCACTACATTCGCTTTTCCTGGATGATATTCAATTGTGCAGTCGTAGTCCTTAATCAGCTTCAACTACCGTCTCTGTCTCAGATTTAATTCCTTCTGCGTAAACAAGTGTTTTAAAATTTGGTGATCGATGAAGATCCTACAAGTTTCTCCATAAAGATAGTGTCTCCAAATCTTCAAAGCATGCACCACTGCCACCAACTCCAACAAAATGAGTGGGATAGTTCAGCTCATGAGGTTTCAGTTGCTATGAGGCCTAAGCGATAACTCTCCCATGCTGCATCAATACACAACCCAGTCCCTGTAGTGATGCGTCTTTATAAACCTCAAACTCTCCACTATTATCTAGAAGTGCAAGAACTGGCGCAGTAGTCAATTGTTGCTTCAACTCCTGAAAACTCTGCTCAGACTGGCCATCCCAAACAAACTTAACCCCTTTCCGGGTAAATCGGGTCAAAGGAGCTGCGATAGTAGAGAAACCCTCTACAAACTACCGATAGTAGCCAGCCAAACCTACGAAGCGCCGCACCTCAGTAACCATCCTTGGTTGTTCCTAGTAAGTCACAGCTTCCGTTTTCTGGGGGTCCACACTAATCCCCTCAGCTGAAATGATACGACCCAGAAAGCCGATACTATTCAGCCAAAACTGACACTTGCTAAGTTTAGCATATAACTGGTTCCATCTCAGCCTATCCAACACTAACCGCAGGTATTTCTCATGCGCTCTAGCACTCCTCGAATAGACCAAAATGTCATCGATGAACATAATTACAAACTTGTCTAAATACGATCGGAACACTCGGTTCATCAAGTCCATGAATGCAGCTGGTGCATTCGTCAACCCAAACGGCATCACCAAAAACTCATAATGAACGTACCTCGTCCAAAAATAAGTCTTTGAAACGTCAACCTCAGCTGATGGTAACCAGATCGAAGGTTAATCTTAGAGAAATAATTTGCTCCCCTCAACTGGTCAAACAAGTCATCGATCCTGGGTAAGGGGTACTGGTTCCTTACCGTCACTTTATTAAGCTACCGATAGTCCACACATAACCGTAGACTACCCTTCTTCTTCTTAACGAATAACACTAGCGCTCCCCATGGTGAAGTATTGGGTCGGATAAATCCCAGATCCACCAACTCCTGCAGTTGAGATTCCAACTCCCATAACTCCGCTGGTGCCATACGATACGACGCCTGGGATATCAGTCGAGTCCCAGGAAGCAATTCAATCGTGAACTAAATCTCACAATGTGGTGGTAAACCAGACAAATCTTCTGGAAACACATCTGGAAATTCCCGTACCACCGGAACATCCTCGGCTCTCAAAGAATCATCATGCGTCTTAACAAAATAAGCTAAATAAACCAAACAACCCTTTTGTAATAGTTTAGTAGGTGTAAGTGCAGTGTAAGATCCATGTCCTGGAGGGAATGGTGAACAATCCCACATTCTTGTGAGGGGGAATGGTCTGGGAAGGGAATGCTGGTATGCGTTAAAGGTGTAGGCACACACCTATCTAGCGCGAGGCATTCTAGGAGCTTACTGGCTTTCGATTCCTGGGGAACTCCAAAGTTAAGCGAGTGGAGGCTGGTGCAATCCCAAGATGGGTGACCCACTGAGAAGTTTCACTGTGAGCTCCCGGGAACAAAACCCTACGGGTGTGATGGTATGACCTGCCCAAAGTGGACAATATCGTGGTAGATGAGTCGAGTCCTAATAGAACGGTATCAGAGCCAGACCCCGACCGGGAAGTGTGCCAGCGAAGACGCTAGGCCCTAAGAGGGGTAGATTGTAAGATCCGTGTCCTAGAGGGAACGGGTAACAATCCCAAATTCCTGCGAGTGGGGAATGGTCTGGGAAGGGGATGGTGGTGTGCCTTAAAGGTGTAGGCACACACATATCTAGCGCGAGGCCTTCTAGGAGCTTAATGGCTTTGGATTGTTGGGGAACTCCAAAGTTAAGCGAGTAGATGCTAGTGCAATCCCAGGATGGGTGACCCACTGGGAAGTTGCACTGTGAGCTCCCGGGAACAAAACCCTGCGGGTGTGATGGTGCGACCTGCATAGAGGGGACAATATCGTGTTAGATAGAGTAGATCGTTGCGCAACTCTGACCTAAACGAGGCCTTTTGGGAGCTCAAGTGGCTTTGGGGGGGATTGGAACCTCAAAGTTAAGCGAGTTGAGGCTGGTGCAATTCCATGATGGGTGACCCCCTAGGAAGTTGCACCGTGAGCTCCCGAATACAAAACCGTGAGGGCAAGGGCAAGGAGGCCCAAATCGGACAATATCGTGCTAGATGAGTCGGGTCCTGACCGAGGAGGGTTGAGTCTTGACATGCGGAAATTACTTCAGGTGGCGAGACTCCCCACTCTCCCTGGAAGATCACCTCCGGTAAACCCGGTCTCCGCAATATCACTCGCTTGTTGCAATAGTCCATATAATAGTATAATGGTCTGATAGCTAGTCATCTCCTAGTATGATGTCGAAGTCATGTAGATCCATAACAATAAAATTAGCCGGAAATTCCACGACTTCCACTTCCACTGGACAATCATTCACAATTTGGTTTACTCGGTAGAAACTCCCATCGGTGTACCGACACCCAACTCCTCCTCAAGTGCCGCCACCTCGCGACCCAACAAACTCACACAATTCCATGAAATAAATGAATGTGTAGCTCCGGAGTCCATCAAAGAAAGAACAGTAATACTAGATATAGTAAGAGTACCTGTCATGACACCCGGAGCTGCCTTGGCCTGATGCTAGGTAACTACATAAACTCGAGCTATGGATTCAGTCGGCCGCCACTTCCTCATGCTCCTCTATCACCACCACGTGCTCCACTCTATCCTAGGCCACCAATAATGTTAGAAGCTGAAATCTGCACTGTATTATTACCTCCAGTAACAGATGGGCACTTAGAAGCATAATGTCCCGATCCTCCACAGGTGAAGCAAGTCAGTACCTTTTGCCTGCTAGAAGATCCACCAGATGAATCACTCATAGATGTCTTAGTCCCAAGGCCCGACACAATCGACGAAGCCTCACTGCCACAATTTTCGTCGTACTCAGTGCAAAACGAGCCAAATCTGGAAATCTCTGCTCATACTGAGCAACCATCAAATCTACTGCTCATGTTGGAGGAACTCCACCTCTCTCGTATCTCGATGAAGCTGGGGCGAATACAACACTAGAAACATTCCTCGGACGTCGCTCAACTCTCGGTAGTCTCATTCAAAACTGTAGATAGCACTATCTGCCACCAACCTTATGTAGACCTATCCAAAAATCCCATTGTTATCTGTACCAAACGCTCATAATGACAACTCATCACCCTTACAATCCATTCAAAAATGGCTAATTCACTGATCAGTCACACCGTGACCCGATCGACAAGTGCCACTTTCCTGATCACTTGTTCAACCGTCCTCAAATAATGGTCATCAACTAATGGTCATCAATAACCCCGAATACTAGGAGCAGCATCCATCCCGACCAATCGTCGGTCACGACTCTGAAAAGTCGTCATACTAGGATAACTAGTTGATCGAATCACATCCACTCGTAACTCTATGGCTTCCAACTGCTGGGCCCACAAGAAACTCGGCCCTCTTCAGGTCCAACACTACTGGGACACGGCATATAATGCCAAACAGAACCACAGATAGGTTCATTCCCACTTAATTTTTATGTTCTTACCCCCACTATAAAGTTGATGACGGGCTATCGAAGTAAAGACATCACATCTGAAGCATCTGCAACACCATAAGAGCAACTCAATGCTCGGATACCAAGCTGACATGACCCAACCCTAATCCTTGGGAATTTACTCGGGATATCCTGCTCTCTTTTGACACCACGTGTTAGACCAGGGATAATACCGTGACCCAAACAGGGTTTTCTAGTGTACGCAGCGACATGTGATGTCTCAGTCTCTACTGCAGCCCTCATCTGCGATCAACCTGAAAGGTATCAAAAATCATTAAAGCTGTTAGTGGATGAAAATAATCAGTTGGAAAATAATTTAGCAAAAATTAAATTTATACCCTTGAATTATAAACATGCATGCATCCGAAAAAAAGTTTCTCAAATACTTTCTTAAAATCAATCATATTTCTTTTCAATTCAATAACAGTGAAAACATTTTAACAATAAGCAATCATCGAAAATATGACCAATCCTCGTATCCCACATTTCTCTATCATATCATCATCATCAGTGACGATATCCAAGCAACGCGTGCACATAGCTCTAGGACTGCTCATGTCTGAGCACGTCGCCATGAACACATCACCGGTCGACGTTCAACATATCATCATGAACATAACAACGATCGATCTCATATAACATAAGCACTCTTGAGTCGAGCCTCCCTCGACTGTTCGACAACAACCAGTGCATCGTGACCTCTCCGATTGAGGGGGGAGTGGGGGGAACACAACGCATCACAGAGGTGAGTAACAATCATCGGGACCACTTCAGGGAAACATATTCACACCGGAGTCCCTCTCTGGGGAAACAAATTCCTACTGAAGTCATATCAATCTCAAGAGGATGGTCTCAGTGAAAACAGTTTTCAAATCAAACCTCGTAGGGTCTCCGCCCAAGACCAAATCTTATAAGGTCTCAGCCCAAATTCAAATCTCATAGGGTCTCAGCCCAAAATCAAATCTCATCTACATCTCAATAAAGCCTTTGCTCGAAACATGGCTTTCAAATACATATGGACTCACACTCGGAGTCAAATATCTTTCCAACAGGGTCACAAGCCTGAAATACCATTTCATAAATCAGAACAGGGTCACAAGCCCGAAATATCATTTAACAAATCAAATCCTCATTCAAATCATTGAAATCACATGCACGTAGAAAACTCGGCCTAAGCCTAAAGTATCACATAAAATACAAATCCCACAATACGTGCAATATAACATTTTCCACGAAAATGCTCAACATCAAACACAATCATATTAAATCAATGCATCTCACACCATGTTCATAGAACATCTAAAACATATATATGCATGCATCATTTAGAAATCAAAGTCCATTTATAGACCGTTCATGTTGCACGCTCATATTTAGCGTTGTAAGCCACTCCGAGGCTTCCAACATCTCTGGAATGTTTGGACCTATCCAAACCATTCCCACAGATCACTAACCATATATACAAGTCCAAACCATAAACCCTCAAAATTCCTGGAATAATAAAATTGTCCCAAACACGCTTCTTGTTACTAAAAACCCCCCAAATGACTAATCAAATGATCACTGATCGACCTGAAACCACCACTATTGAATTCAGATCGTCGAAACCTTTCGATCAAGATGAGTTTGACCTTGAAATTCATGCCCACGCGCCCATACGCGCTAGTCAAACCTCACACGGGTCTAGTTAACGCTGACGTCTTCTGCCGATGTCATCTACTGACGTCAGTCTTAGCTGACGTCCGCTTGACAAGTCTGACATCTGACGGTCTGACAACCTGCCACGTGGCATACCCTGACTTGTGCCATGTGTCACCCTCTGACACTGTCACGTCATATGCCACGTGTCCTACCACATCAACTCTGACATTCTAACACCTCTCTAACATGTTGCCACGTGGCACCGCCTCATTGGTCCACGTGGTCTAACACTACTGACGTGGGCAGCCATGTCATCTCTAATAGGTTTGACACCTCTCTAACAAGTCCTAACAACTCACCACGTGGCATCCACCATCCTCTTCCACGTGGATTAACAAGATGACGTGGCTTGCCACGTCATCATCGTCTACCTCAAACGGGTTGACCCATTTTCCTGCAACCAGCTCACTCAACCTAAGACCCTGACTCGGTCTGTTCTCAGCCGTTTCACAGCCAAGCTCCGCCATTTTTCTCCCAATCCACTTTTCCACTTCCTAGAAATCGACCCCTACTATCAAAACTACGAAAACATACTTGGAATGGGCTGGCCAAGCTTGATCATCCATGGCTACCATTCGAACCTCCTTCTAGGGCGATTCCAGTAGCCTTCGTGTCTATTTCATGGCCGTGTACACTCATAAGAATCCACAAAAGACAACCCTGGCCTTAGTTTCTATCCAAAATGTCCCAAAATCGAAGTTCCAAAATCAAGGATAGACGGGTTCACAGGTTACCTAGGTTTTCTAGGTTTTCGAGCAACCACCACAGATCCTCCGTCCTCTACCATCTCTTTCTGTCTCTCTCAACTTACTCTCACTCTCACTTAGGCAGACCAAATGAAGAAGACGATGGAAATGAGGTAGGGGTGTGGTTTCAGGTTTTCCAAATGAAAATGGGAAATGGACATGAATGTGGGAAGATGAGCCAATGGGATGAGTGACACTTATCACTCATCCAATGGTCCAGTTAGATATTTTGGGCCCACTAGCAAACAAAGAAAAAGGCAACCGTATCGATTTTCGTGTAAACGTAAATAATAGGTACAATTGTTCTTGACTACTAACGTTTCAGTAAGATTTCGGATTTCAATGTGCCGCTTGTCTACAGACTCATAACGTCTTGATCTACGGAATGGACCTTGGTCCACATGCATTTGACTTTCTGAATCAAAAGTCAACATTTTACCCTTCTAAGGGAAAAATCGTAATTTCACCTCGATCGTCCAATAATCCTTGATTAATCCTCAATTAATTCTTGTTAATCCCGTAAATTTTTGATGGGTTGTTACATGCCATGTCACCTCTAACAGACTCAGTAACAAAACGCCACGTGGCACCAATTATTATTAGCCAGGTTCCTGACATGATGATGCCACCTGCCATGTCATCATCATCAACATCTAGCTTGGTCGACCTGCGGCCCTTTAACGGGTCATTCGACCTGAATATGAAACTCAATCCTATCTTTTCAATTTCTCGACCAATCTTCACCATTCTTTCTCCCTTTTTCTCTAATAGACCCCAAAAACAAACTTATTGGCTAATAATCGAGTAAACATACTTCAAGACTCCTGGCCAAGCTCGAATCCTTTCGGCCAAGGTTCTAGCTCTCACCTGAGCTCCTTTCTGCATCCTTTTCTTCCCTTTTTCATCCATGTAGCCTTGCAAAAACACGATGATCACAACAAGGGCCTTAGTTTCACGTTCCAAACGTGTTAAATGAGAAACCAAAATCCAACCTTTAAAGGTTCACAGGTTTTCCCTGGTTGATGAGTTTCCAAGCAACCACCGCGGTCGCACGTCCCTCCATCTTCTCTCTCAGCCTTTCCTTCACTCTCTATTTCCCTCAACCAGAGCTAGATGATGAAAACAATGATAATAAGGGATGGGGGTAGGTTTCTGATATGTTAAACAAAGGGAGGAGAGATGTGCATGAATGTGGGGATGGACTAATGGGGTGGGTGATACTTGTCACTCATCCTTTGGTCCAAACTAGATATTTTGAGACCCATAACCTAGCAACAAGTCAACTATGTTCGAACAACGTGCACCCTAAAATCTAACTAAAATCGTTCTTGACAAGACCCACCCCGATTATCGCCTCGATAATCGGGAAGCATCCTGCTCCCGTCTAACAATCGAATCCAAAAGACCGGAAAACTAATCAATATTACAACACACCCATTGTCAGACCAGGGAGATTAAACGATTACAACCGACTGGACGTCAAGTCCACAGTTTCACAGAGCATAATATTACAAAACAAGTTAAAGAAACAAATCCTACTCTGTGAACTAACTACTCCGCAACGGAAAACTTTATGCCTCCGCCTCTGCCTCGGCACTTTCCCCCACACTTGTACCACGACCTGGACGGAATTTAAAACAACAAAGTGTGAGTGGACCGAAACATAAGTTTTACAGGAAAAACAGTTTTCCCGAAATCGGGTTCGCCCTCCAGTTTTGTAACACGCATGCATAACCAAATATTCAAATTTTGCATATTAACTTTTAAAAACTCTTTTTCCGAAACACATGAAAAACGTTGCAAAGGATCGCCATAATTCATGTAAAAACCATTTAATAATGTCAGGTTTCAGGAACCGTCATTTTGAACGTTAATTGCACAAATCAAGTAAAACGTGAATCAATAACCACAATTATGCCGTTGGATCCATCCGAGTCTTTAAACTCAATATTAGGCCTTCCCGAGATATCAACGAGTCTTTAAACTCAAAACATGATTAATAGGCCTCGAGGGTATCATAATAATCGAGTCTTTAAACTCACGAGTCTTTAAACTCACGAGTCTTTAAACTCAATTCGGGTCTTTAAACCCAATTTTCGGGCCCGCCCCCGTCATCAACATACCGGGTCTTTAAACCCAAAACCAGATCCAACAATTAACCGGGTCTTTAAACCCAAAACCGTTTTTAAACACAACAAACCAGGATTCATCACAAACCGTTTTCCAACATCATTCCAAAAACATATCACATCTCAACAGGACTTATGTCCGAATTCACATGCAAATTCCAACACATGCAATTTCCGAAAATTACTTCACAATGTGATCAAACATCATAAATCCGGAACATGCATATTCATATCCAGGTACTTCATCAAAATCATCACGCATGCATAAGCAAAAATCGTAATCTCGAAATGCGTGAAATACGATAAATATCTCGAAAAACGTGGAAACATGTAAAACCGATATATCATATTACCATCATAAAATCATAGGTAAAACCAAGAGATAAATAAGTAAAATAGTCATGCATGCCCAATTTAGAAATCAAAAGGTCCACTCACGGTTTTAGGACGCGTCAATCGCGTCCCGCGCGCTCCTCCGTAGCTTCGGAAGTGTCCGGGCCTGTAAAAATGTACAAGAAGGGTTACAAACAACCTCAAATAGCTCGTAGGATTTTTCCTAATTTTCCCGGATTTTTCGGCGAAATAAACCTTAAGGTCCTAAACTTCCAAGCTCCCGAAATTATCCCGAATGACTCCCGAACAATTCGAACTCTAAAGGTAAAATGTTAATTACACTGAAAGGATCGATTTACATGTTGACCGTGATCAGAGATGACATCGCACGCGCCGTCACGCGCCGCCCAAAGTGGCTGCGCGTGAAGGCCACTCGCCAAGCTACAATGTCATCGTTCCTACCCGGATAGCCTGATAAACGGGTTTGTCACCCGCGACACAACCCGACCAGTTCAAGTTCAATTCTCAAGCAATTCCTCCCATTTTCAATCCTATTACCTTCTCTAACTCATTAATTCCAGGTCTGTACTAATTATTAACCTCGACTGTCCCTAAACCGTTTCAACCCAGACTTGAACAGCCGAACGGGTCGTCACCCAGAACTCACCCAAACTAACTCCATTCTCAAATTAATTTCACCAGTAGATTAAGGGAACTTAGACGAACACAATGGCACTAACAATTTAGCTCGCTGTTACCTGTAAGTCGTCGTCCTCAGCACTGGTTTTCCCCTGAAACTGAGACTCAGGTTCCCGGCCAAACTGTCCTCATCCTCCTTCAATTCTTGCACGGTTGTGCTCGAAGTGGCCGCAGAAGTCTAACACGGCCTTTGGTTTCGATCAACAGGCTCCAGAAATTGAATGGGTTTTTTCCCTCCAACTGGTTCCTCCCTGGACAGGACTTGGGTTCTAGGGCCAACAGTGGTCGTCCTCACCCAAATCTTGCACCAACGTGATCCTTTCACTCCCAGAAGTCTCTCAATGTGTTTAGGTTTGTCTCTCAACCCGTAGAAGTCGAATTCAGAGCTTTCCCCCCAAAAACCCGAAAATGGTTCTTCACGGTTTCACTCACGGTTTCCTCTCAACTCAGCTTCTAAACTGAACCAAATGACCCAACTGAGTCCTATCCTCACTCCTTTACTCTGTTGATCAATTCAAACGGCCAGAAACCCGTGGGAGACCAACTGAGATTTTCTGAAAATGTCTCCCACGCACACAGAAGCCATAGCCATTATTTAACCCAGCCCGTGCACTCCGTCTCTGCCCAGACACGCAGGGATGCTTCCCACAATCTCAAAATTCATAAACTAACCCCACTCACCAGTCCACTTAGCCATAAACAATTGCACGCACAAAGCTCCACGGCTGCACTCTGTTTTTCACGGTGGTGCTACAGTAACTGCCGTGAAAATGACCAAAATGCCCCCCTGTGCAATAATTACCAAATTGCCCTCCAGCTTCCGTGACCCATAACTCGGTCATCCGACGTCCGTTTCATACGTGTCGCCCGTCGTTGTACTCAGGGCGTCGAGACGAACATAACGGTCTTCAAGTCAAATGCATATCAATTGTCAAACAAAAAGTCAACTTTTCCCCTTAATAACGCCCAATTACGGTAATGCCCTGAACTTCCGAACATCATTACTTTCACCCTGTTCGTCCGAATCGAACATGCCACCTGTCTATGAACTCGTGACGTCCCGAACTACGTCACGGTCATCACTCCATGTCCGTTCGACCTCTCAATCAAAAAGTCAACAAATTGACCACACAAATCACAGGGGTAAAAACGTCATTTTATTCAATATTTTACAATATTACATTTTCAGAACGTCCGGGGCGTTACAATCTTCCCCCCCTTAAGAAATTTCGGGACAAGGAAACAAGTAGGGGAACTGTTCTCGCATCTGTGCCTCGGGTTCCCATGTGGCTTCCTCCATATTCTGGTTCCTCCAGAGTACCTTTACCAGAGGAACGGTCTTCCGACGTAGTACTTTATCCTTTCGATCCAAAATCTGCACCGGCTGTTCCTCGAAGCTCAAGTCATCTCGAAGTTCAATGGGCTGTTCCTCCAGTACATGAGATGTGTCAAACACATATTTCCGCAACATTGACACATGAAAAACATCGTGGACCTTCGAAAGCTCTGGCGGTAGTGCCAACCTGTAGGCCACCGGGCCAATCCTCTCGGTAATCTCATAAGGTCCGATGTAACGAGGGCTCAACTTCCCTCGCCTGTCAAATCTCACTACACCCTTCCAAGGGGATAATTTCAGGAATACCCGATCTCCGACCGCAAACTCAAGATCTCGAATCCGATGGTCCACATAGTTCTTTTGTCTGTCTTGGGCTGCCTTGAGCCGATCCCTGATGAGTTTGACCTTCTCGGTCGTCAGTTCCACCAATTCGGATTTAGTCAGCTTCCTTTCACCTACGTCCGTCCAACACAACGGGGTTCTGCACTGTCGTCTGTACAAGGCTTCGTACGGAGCCATCCCAATGCTCGCCTGATAGCTGTTGTTGTAGGCAAATTCCATCAAGGCTAGATGTGACTCCCAAGTGTCCTGAAATTGCAAAACGCAAGCTCGCATCATATCCTCCAAAGTCTGGATGGTCCGCTCAGACTGGCCGTCAGTCTGAGGATGAAATGCAGTACTGAAACAACGTTTCGTCCCAAATGCTTCCTGCAGACTCTGCCAAAATCGAGAAGTAAACCTCGGGTCTCGGTCAGAAACTATTGATTTCGGAGTACCGTGCAAACGGATGATCTCAACGATAAACAACTGGGCCAACTGTGTCATCCTGAAGTTCTCTCGTACTGGCAAGAAATGAGCTGATTTCATAAGCCTGTCCACAATCACCCAAACTCCATCGTGACCTCTGGGTGTCCTAGGAAGTCCAAACACGAAATCCATCGTTAAGTGATCCCATTTCCATTCCGGAATAGGTAGTGGTTGCAAGGCTCCATAAGGTCGTTGTCTCTCAGCCTTCACTTGCTGGCAAATCAGACACCTGCTGACAAACTCGGCAATCTCCCGTTTCATTCCCGGCCACCAGTAGTGCTCTCGCAAGGTACGATACATCTTGGTCCCACCAGGATGCATCGCGTAGGCTGAACTATGAGCTTCGTCCAAGATCTCCTTCTTCAGTGCCTCAACGTCGGGCACACACAACCGTCCTTCTTTTAGCAAAGCTCCATCCTCCCTGACTGTAAAATCCAGCCGTTCACCGGCTTCCACTTCAATCCGAAGTACACATGAGACAGGATCTTGAGATTGAACCTCAACGATCCGATCGACCAGAAGTGGTCTTACATGAAAATTAGCCAGCAAGACACCTTGGCCATCCAAACCCAAATCAATGCTATTCTTACGGAGTTCAACCAAAAGTGGTAAATGAACCGTCCGTAGATGTGCTACAGAATGCGTTGACTTCCGGCTTAGAGCATCAGCCACCACATTGGCTTTTCCCGGGTGGTACTCAATCGTGCAATCATAATCCTTAATTAGCTCTAGCCACCGTCGTTGCCTCACATTTAACTCCTTCTGAGTGAACAAGTACCTCAGGCTTTTGTGATCCGTGAACATTCTGCAAGTCGCACCATACAGGTGATGTCTCCAGATTTTTAACGCATGCACAACAGCAGCTAACTCCAAGTCGTGCGTCGGATAGTTGCGCTCATGCGGTTTCAACTGGCGCGAAGCATAGGCGATCACTTTCCCATGCTGCATTAGCACACATCCCAAACCCCGTAAGGATGCATCACTGTACACCTCGAATTGCCCACTGTCGTCCGGAAGGGTCAGTATAGGAGCAGATGTCAACCTTTCCTTTAGCTCCCGAAAACTACGCTCACAATCGTCATCCCACTCAAACTTGACTCCCTTCCGCGTCAGTCGCGTCAACGGGGTAGCAATGGTAGAGAAACCCTCTACAAACCTCCTGTAGTAACCAGCCAAACCCAAGAAACTTCGGACTTCAATGACGGTCCTCGGTTGTTCCCACTTCGCCACTGGCTCAATTTTCTGAGTATCCACACTGATCCCGTCAGTTGAGATCACATGCCCCAAGAAACTCACGCTCGTCAACCAAAACTGACATTTGCTGAGCTTCGCATACAACTGGTTTTCCCTCAAGGTACCTAGCACCATCCTTAAGTGCTCCTCGTGCGCTTCCGCACTCCTCGAGTAGACTAGGATATCGTCAATGAACACGATGACAAAATGATCCAAGTATGGCTGCAACACTCGGTTCATCAAATCCATAAATGCTGCGGGTGCGTTGGTCAAACCAAACGGCATCACAAGGAACTCATAATGACCATAACGGGTCCTAAAAGGTGTCTTGGGTACATCCTCATCCTTAACCCGCAATTGATGATACCCAGAACTTAGATAAATTTTGGAGAAGTACTGCGCTCCTCGCAGTTGATCGAACAAATCATCGATCCGAGGCAACGGGTATTTGTTCCTGACTGTTACTTTATTCAATTGCCTGTAATCGATGCAGAGTCTCAAACTCCCATCCTTTTTCTTCACAAACAACACCGGGGCTCCCCAGGGGGATACACTCGGTCGAATAAACCCCATCTCAAGTAATTCTTGTAACTGCGCCTTCAGTTCTTTCAACTCGGCTGGCGCCATACGATACGGAGTCTGAGAGATAGGTTGCGTACCTGGAACCAGATCAACAGTGAACTCGACATCTCGATGCGGTGGCAATCCCGGTAGATCCTCCGGAAAGACATCCGGGAACTCCCGTACTATCGGTATATCCTCCACCCTCAATGGTGCAGCTCGTGAATCCATCACCTGAGCTAAGTATCCCTGGCACCCTTTCCTCAACAACTTACTTGCCTTCAGGGCTGATATCACTCCGACAGGAGTGGCTCGCTGAATCCCCTGAAAAGTGGTTTCCGGTAACCCCGGGCTCCGAAAGGTAACCTTCTTATCGACACATTCGATAGAAGCATGATGGAGCGTCAACCAGTCCATTCCCAAAATGACATCAAAGTCGTGCAAATCCAAGAGTATCAAATCTGCCATCAGACCTACATCACCTACCATTACGGGACACTCTCGCAACACTTGATTTACCACAAATACATCTCTCGTGGCTGTACTCACACCCAAGTCACAGTCCAAGGCGGACACCTCTCTACCCGCCAACAACTCACAGTCCCGTGAAATAAATGAATGAGTAGCTCCGGGATCAATTAAAGCACAAACATCCTGCCCAAAGATCGTGAGTGTACCTGTCACGACACCAAGCGCTGCCCTGGCCTCCTGCTGCGTAACAGCAAAAACTCAGGCCTGTGGTCCAGCTGCTCGCCCACGGCCCCGGCCCCTCTGTTCATTAGCCGCTCCAGTACCACCTCCTCGAGTACTCCCAGTCCCAGAAACTGTAGCTGTGCTCCGTCCCTGCTCTGCTCCACCCCGACCTGCGCCACCACCCTGTGGCAAAGATGGACACTCCCTCCGATAGTGGCCCCTCTCGCCACAGAAGAAACAGATAACACTAGAAGCATCACGAGCAAAACCACCACCCTGTCGTCCCGTGGAAGCAACAGAAGTCGCGCTCGCCTGCGGAGCAGTCTGCGCCCTAGGCGCTCGGAATCCGGAACCCTGATAGTTACCAGGCCTGCCATAACGATCATTGCCTGCGGATGAGGCTCCATTATAACGTCCCTTCTTCGGGGCTCTCTGACCATATGATCCAGGATATGAACGCTCTCGACGTTGCCCACAACCAGAGTACTGTGGACGTGTCGGGAGACTAGCCTCAACCCGCACCGCGGCATCAGACAACTCCCTGAGAGTAGCAAAAGCTCCGGCCGTCACAATTGCCCGTATCTCACCCCGTAGGCCAAGCTCAAACCTACGACATTTCTCAGCCTCAGTAGATACAAAGGTAGGAGCAAAACGAGCTAGCATCTGAAATTTATGCTCATACTCAGCTACGGACATGCTCCCCTGCTGGAGCTGCAGAAACTCGGTCTCCCTAGCATCACGGAATGAACGGGGATAATACTGATCCAGAAACCGTTCACGAAAGGTCTCCCAAGTCACTGTACGGGCATCCCAGCCCGACAACTCCAGAGTATACCACCACTCATAAGCAGATCCATCAAGTAGAAATGTGGCCAACACCACACGCTCCTCAGGAGGACAGTGCATCACAGTAAAAATCCGCTCAATCCGAGAAATCCAAAGGTGAGCATCCTCGGGATCCGCTCCACCACTAAACACCGTAGCCCCAAGACGCTGGGCTCGCTCGATCGAAGCGCTCTCGGCATCGCCATCAGGTCGTGGAGGGGGTTCGCGTCGCGGAGGCATGGCCGGTCGTCCTTCTTTGAAAGAGGCATAAGTTAGTACAATAATCAAGGCACACCCTAGTGCCGGACACGAATCGTAAACCTAGGCTCTGATACCAATTTACAGGACCCACCCCGATTATCGCCTCGATAATCGGGAAGCATCCTGCTCCCGTCTGACAATCGAATCCAAAAGACTGGAAAACTAATCAATATTACAACACACCCATTGTCAGACCAGGGAGATTAAACGATTACAACCGACTGGACGTCAAGTCCACAATTTCACAGAGCATAATATTACAAAACAAGTTAAAGAAACAAATCCTACTCTTTGAATTAACTACTCCGCAACGGAAAACTTTATGCCTCCGCCTTTGACTCGGCGCTTGCCCCCGCACTTGTACCACGACCTGGAGGGAATTTAAAACAACAAAGTGTGAGTGGACCGAAACATAAGTTTTACAGGAAAAACAGTTTTTCCGAAATCCGGTTCGCCCTCCAGTTTTGTAACACGCATGCATAACCAAATATTCAAATTTTGCATATTAACTTTTGAAAACTCTTTTTCCGAAACACATGAAAAACGTTGCAAAGGATCGCCATAATTCATGTAAAAACCATTTAATAATGCCAGGTTTCAGGAACCGTCATTTTGAACGTTAATTGCACAAATCAAGTAAAACGTGAATCAATAACCACAATTATGCCGTTGGATCCATCAGAGTCTTTAAACTCAATATTAGGCCTTCCCGGGATATCAACGAGTCTTTAAACTCAAAACATGATTAATAGGCCTTGGGGGTATCATAATAATCGAGTCTTTAAACTCACGAGTCTTTAAACTCAATTCGGGTCTTTAAACCCAATTTTCGGGCCCGCCCCTGTCATCAACATACCGGGTCTTTAAACCCAAAACCAGATCCAACCATTAACCGGGTCTTTAAACCCAAAACCGTTTTTAAACACAACAAACCAGGATTCATCACAAACCGTTTTCCAACATCATTCCGAAAACATATCACATCTCAACAGGACTTATGTCCGAATTCACATGCAAATTCCAACACATGCAATTTCCGAAAATTACTTCACAATGTGATCAAACATCATAAATCCGGAACATGCATATTCAAATCCAGGTACTTCATCAAAATCATCACGCATGCATAAGCAAAAACCGTAATCTCGAAATGCGTGAAATACGATAAATATCTCGAAAAACGTGGAAACATGTAAAACCGATATATCATTTCACCATCATAAAATCATAGGTAAAACCAAGAGATAAATAAGCAAAATAGTCATGCATGACCAATTTAGAAATCAAAAGGTCCACTCACGGTTTTAGGACGTGTCAATCGCGTCCCGCGCGCTCCTCCGTAGCTTCGGAAGTGTCCGGGCCTGTAAAAATGTACAAGAAGGGTTACAAACAACCTCAAATAGCTCGTAGGATTTTTCTTAATTTTCCCGGATTTTTCGGCGAAATAAACCTTAAGGTCCTAAACTTCCAAGCTCTGGAAATTATCCTGAATGACTCTCGAACAATTCGAACTCTAAAGGTAAAATGTTAATTACACTGAAAGGATCGATTTCCATGTTGACCGTGATCGGAGATGACATCGCACGCGCCGTCACGCGCCGCCCAAAGTGGCTACGCGTGAAGGCCACGCGCTAAGCTACAGTGTCATCGTTCCTACCCGGATAGCCTGATAAACGGGTCTGTCACCCGCGACACAACCCGACCAGTTCAAGTTCAATTCTCAAGCAATTCCTCCCGTTTTCAATCCTATTACCTTCTCTAACTCATTAATTCCAGGTCTGTACTAATTATTAACCTCGGCTGTCCCTAAACCGTTTCAACCTAGACTTGAACAGCCGAACGGGTCGTCACCCAGAACTCACACAAACTAACTCCATTCTCAAATTAATTTCACCAGTATATTAAGGGAACTTAGACGAACACAGTGGCACTAACAATTTAGCTCGCCGTTACCTGGAAGTCGTCGTCCTCAGCACTGGTTTTCCCCTGAAACAGAGACTTAGGTTCCCGGCCAAACTGTCCTCCTCCTCCTTCAATTCTTGCACGGTTGTGCTCGAAGTGGCCCCAGAAGTCTAACACGGCCTTTGGTTTCGATCAACAGGCTCCAGAAATTGAATGGGATTTTTCCCTCCAACTGGTTCCTCCCTGGACAGCACTTGGGTTCTAGGGCCAACAGTGGTCGTCCTTACCCAAATCTTGCACCAACGTGATCCTTTCACTCCCAGAAGTCTCTCAATGTGTTTAGGTTTGTCTCTCAACCCGTAGAAGTCGAATTCAGAGCTTTCCCCCCAAAAACCCGAAAATGGTTCTTCATGGTTTCACTCACGGTTTCCTCTCAACTCAGCTTCTAAACTGAACCAAATGACCCAACTGAGTCCTCTCCTCACTCCTTTACTATGTCGATCAATTCAAACGGCCAGCAACCCGTGGGAGACCAACTGAGATTTTCTGAAAATGTCTCCCACGCACACAGAAGCCATAGCCATTATTTAACCCAGCCCGTGTACTCAGTCTCTACCCAGACACGCAGGGATGCTTCCCACAATCTCAAAATTCATAAACTAACCCCACTCACCAGTCCACTTAGCCATAAACAATTGCACGCACAAAGCTCCACGGCCGCACTCTGTTTTTCACGGTGGTGCTACAGTAACCGCCGTGAAAATGACCAAAATGCCCCCCCTGTGCAATAATTACCAAATTGCCCTCCAGGTTCCGTGACCCATAACTCGGTCATCCGACGTCCGTTTCATGCGTACCGCCCGTCGTTGTACTCAGGGCGTCGAGACGAACATAACGGTCTTCGAGTCAAATGCATATCAATTGTCAAACAAAAAGTTAACTTTTCCCCTTAATAACGCCCAATTACGGTAATGCCCTGAACTTCCGAACATCATAACTTTCACCCTGTTCGTCCGAATCGAACGTGCCACCTGTCTATGAACTCGTGACGTCCCGAACTACGTCACGGTCATCACTCCACGTCCGTTCGACCTCCCAATCAAAAGTCAACAAATTGACCACACAAATCAGAGGGGTAAAAACGTCATTTTATTCAATATTTTACAATATTACATTTTCAGAACGTCCGGGGCGTTACAGTTCTAAAATCGTAAAACCATCGTAAGACATCTAAAATTGACGTGTCGCTTGTCTACGTAATCGAAATCCTGCGATCTACGCAACGGATCTCGGTAAACATGCAAATAATCTCCCGAGTCAAAAGTCAAAATTTTCCCCATCTAGAGGTAAAATCGTCATTTTGCCTCGACTAATCTCCATAATCTTCCAATGATCCTGTAATTACAAAATGGGTCGTTACAGGTCCAGCTAAGGTTCACTCCACACAAATTATTCTCTATTACTTAGTATGTACTAATTATGATGTGTGCCTAGAATATCTATTACCATTTGTTAAGATATTGTATGAAGTACTAAGAGAATTTAATGATACTACACTATCCCTAGAAAAGTAATGTTCAATCCTAAGTTGTCATGAGTTTAGATTATGAATAAGTATCCTGCCACCAACCATTGATGCTACAAATCACAAGATGATATTATAGTCATCCAAGCAATAGAGAATAAGTAATAGAGAATATGTATCCCTATAATTATATGCATACAAGTTAATAAGGCTTATAAGCATAACTTAAGCTTATGAAGCTAAGTAATTCAACAAATGTATAGCAACTACAATGAACAACCGGAAATTTAACTTCAAAATTAACATGGCTAGGGCTTCAAGCAGTCCAATCTTATAAAAGAATAAGCACGCGTAATTGAATTGATTGACATAATATGAAATTGCATTAAATTGAAAAGAAAATAAGAGTTTAGAATACGAATGAAGAGGACAATGTTGCACATCAAAAAGACATAGCAGAGCCTCTTCTTTAAGCTTCACGTCCAAATTGAAGAACAAAGAGTTCGTTTATTGAAAGACAAGTTACAACTTTCGGCTAAGATTGATTGAAGGCAAGAGGACTCCTAAGTAATGCCTTGAGGGCTCCTATTTATAAGAGATGAATCCACAAGTATTTGGGAGATGTGTTTTAGAAGGAATCCTAAATATGTAAGAAATATAATTAAAAACGCTTCCTATTACCAATCTGACTTCATGCTTTTGAATTGATCCATCTAGATTCAACTTATTTTTATATACCCATTTTGCACTAGTCGCATGTTTCTCAGATGTTCCAATTGCCATTCTTTTCAATCATCTCAATCTTAGCCTTCATAACTTTTTCCCATACCTTATATTTGGTAGCATCTTGATAACATTCAGTCTCAATGATACACATATGACACCTTTCAAATATATCGATTAGGCTTCCGAATTTTGTATTTGATCCACTAGGAGAATCAGTGTTAGATTGAACTAGTGTGATCTATGTCTCAGCTTCTGGTTGATCAGGTGCAGTGTACTCAGGTTGGGAATTCTTCTGGTCATTCCTGATTTCAAAACCATAGTTGAACACCACAGAACCTCTTCACATGTCTTTGAGTCATCCTAATTCCACTTGAAATCTTAATTGAACACCACACTTGTTGAAATCACAATCTTGTCAATCTTCACATTGTAGAGTCTATTAGCCTTTTCACAATTCCCATAGCGCATGAAGACACACTTAGCTCCCTTTCCAATCTTCACCTTACGCCTCAAGCCTCACCGTGAAAGTGTGTTGTTGCTTGGCTGCACCGTAGCTTTCTTTGATAGCCCTGCCAGCAACTGTTCTCTTCCCTAGAATCCTTCCATGCCTTGTGTGTCGAACCTGTTTGAATAAAATCTACGATCTAAAGCATCGAATGAATCGATGGTAGCTACACACAAACTCACATAACAAAACTATGAAGGAAAAAGAACTAGGATAAGAGTATACTTCTCATAGACTTTCTGTGTGAAGAGCACGACGTCTCCCTTACAAACGTCACCTGCATCGAATAATAAACATAAAGCAAAAATTGGTACATACATGGCGAACTAAAAAATGCATATAAAATTATATTAATAAATTAACCTGTATAATTAATTACAAAGGATGATCTCGGATACAGTGCTTTTCCATTTCCATCATTTAACCTAGTAAGATCAGAATAATAAGTAAACAACTTGATCAATAAAATCTCTAAGCCAAGTATAGTGGCTACAACCAAAACAGAAACATGAGCAATCACTTGAAATACAAAAGAACACCTTACCTGTGCTCATGAGCAATCACTTGAAATTCAAAAGAACACCATACCTCATGTGCTCTTCAATTCTTTGTATACACACAGGTTTTGTCCCAGAAATTCCATGTAGAAAAATAACTTTTTATAATCCTTGGTGAATGTTACTTTGTCTAAAACTTGGCATTGGATTCTCAAAGCTAGCGATTGACCTCTGCTGTCCCTGCCTTGATGTGGATATAAAACTTTAAAACAAAGGTAGAAGTAGAAACACACCGACATATGGTGTCGGATCAAGATGGATGCGTACACCATTTTAATATTAGCAAATCAAAATCCATGAAAACTTCAAATTCCATATTCAATTTGACAACCCTTAAGAAAACTAAAGGCATTAACCTTAGTTATCAAAAAAAGCCAAACCAAGGGAGGCATTACAAATTTAGATCATCGATATACGATCACTATTAGCAGAAAGAACAAAAACCATTTAGATTTTAGACATGTAGATGCATAGGAGGAGGAAAATTATTTCTTTGCGGTAGTGTTCGGCCGTTCTTTGACATTTCACAACCAAATCTTTGCCAACGTTTTGTTCTGCCAATACCTGCTGCAGATCAATAGGAGTTCCATTATCAGGCCATAGAAAAGGCTGTTGTATGCTCAAGAAAAAAAAGTTGAATAGGAGATGCAAGAAATGATTGAAAAGTGAAACTCTGCAATGGAGTTGCTCAATTACATCAACCAACCAACAAACAAACAATTGGAAGCATGCATTGGCAAATCCTGTACTGGAAATAAGGAGAAAGCAAGCTGGAATTACCGAAAAGTGACTCCAATTTTCCTTTCATCCTTTAAATTGCCACTCCCTGTGGCAGATTTGAGAAGACTGTGAATATACCCATTTTAAGATGCAGTGAAGATGGAACGCATGGTTGCAGGCTCCCAAACTGTGAGGTTAAAGAATAATGTATCAGATTAACATAAAGTTCTAAACATAATGGAACTACTGATAACATCAATAAAAGTTAATTTTTTAACCTGAAAAGATAAGAATATATCAAAACTTACGCAAATTAGACTACTAACGCAAAATCTAAACTGTCATAATATAGTTGATTGGGTGCACAAATAATAAAGGGTCTCCCTTCGTTAAAGCATCTAATATAAACAAATTAGTTGGCCTGCCTGATGTAGGGTGTGATTGTTAGTTAGCAAGCATATCATGGTACCTCTGCCTTGCAAACCATGTGTAAGACTGTAGGATGATGTTGTAAGGTGCCATCATAAGATATCATGTTAGTTCATGGAGCAAAAAGAAAAGAAATGCAAAGTCTGATGCATGAATGAATTCCAATAAGCGTATGAGTAGCAAGACCTACATAAATCATAATAGAAAGGTGCGAAAAAAGGCATCAGTGACTGTGGATACACGTGCAGCGTCGACTCCGGTTCAATTCAAGAAGATGGATTTGTGTTTGCTGGATTTCGGCTACTTCGATAAACCCAGATTTCGACTACCTCCATTGTTGGCTGGATTCCAAGCTTTTCCCATTACTCTAATTCTCAACCAAAATCCACGAATTAATAGTCTAAATCTATCTACTCAATCGAAGAATCCAAATATAAAGTCCAAATCGAGAACATTACCTGTGGTGGCTAGAAATCGCCTAACCCCTTTCCGTTCTCGCCGTTGTTCTACCGCGCAGGGTGGTCGTTGAGTTATGCACTCTTCGACAGGGGGCGCTGGCGACGGCGTTGTTCTGTTCGTAAAAATGGCAATCAACTCTATATATAGATTAATCTATATAATGCCAATCAACTCTGTACCTTTTGGGTTTTGTCCGAAGTTGGGCAATGCAACGGTGGGCGCCGGGAATATTGAGAGCGAGAAGACAATAGACAGTTTGATCGAAAACATACATGGAATCCATGGCGATTCTGAAAATTTTGGAAAGACAAAAAAAAAATTGAAAGAGGAATAAGAAGTGTGATTGAAAGCGAGAAAGAGGCAGTTAGCACTTCAATGGTTGAAATGCATTAAGGAAGCCCATTTTTGAACTATTGTTTGACTCTTCTACTGGCCAGATGAACGGAGATCACAGCGAAGACGATAATGATATGGAGATGGAGCTGTTTGCTCTTTGCTGTTCGCTGTAACTAGAATGAGTTGTTTGCTCCTTGATGGAAGCTTGTACTTAGTGTAACGGCACTATTGATGCCTTCTTGAAGAGGTACAGATAGGATTGAAAGTTCCATATCAACGATATATCGCTATTAAAATTATGGATATACTGTTAGTTAAATTTATGAATATTTCATTCCAAATATCGATATCATTTACGGTCAACAAAAATAACAGAAAATTCGGTCTAAAAGTTTGAAATTTGGAATGAAACTTTGAAAAAAAACTTAAGTACCTAATGATGGTTATATAGAATTAATAAAAACTATAAAATGACTATGATATAATAAATATATGATGAATAATATGATATAATAGGGTTCTGCTAATAACTAATAATATAAAATTTTAAACAAAAACATAAATTTAAGTAAATTACTATAATTGAATATTAATATAATTAAAAATATAACAATAAGCATAACAAAATTTTAATGGAAGAAAAATTATAAAATTACAAACATTGTTAAAAATTTGAAAAAAAATAAACGAAAAAAAATAAACGAAGAAAAATTATAAAATGACAAGCATTGCTGGGTTCTAACCCAAGTTGAGGGGAAGGGCATAAAGTACACAACCAACTCAGCTGGGCCAACTTAATTGAAAATATAAGAACATTAGATTGTAGCAACTCAGCTGGGCATAAAGTGCACAACCAACTCAGCTGGCACTCTAGTGGACATGCAAAAGTTTCAAATCGAACAATCAAACACATTTTGGAGTAGATTGTAGACCCAAGCCGCAAGGATTGGAGCACCCGTCTTGATGATGCCTACATGACCGCCTATAAGACTCCAATAAGTATGGCCCTATTTCACATAGTTTATGGCAAGCCTTGCCATTTACCCGTATAATTGGAACACAAGGCACATTGGGTCATAAAGACCTTCAACATGGATATTGATGAAGTGGGCCTTCATATGACGCTCCAACTTCACGAGCTTGAGGAAATCAAGAATGATGCTTACGACAATGCATAGATTTTTAAGTAAAAGAAAAAGGCAATTTATGACCAAATGATCCGACACAAGACTTCACACTTGGACAGAAATTTCTCTTGTACCACTTTTGACTTTGCCTTTTTCCAGGTAAGTTACGTTTCGGTTGAATTGGCCCTTTTATTGTGACTAAACATATTTCGTCATGCTGCATCCAAATTAAGAGTTCGAAAAAGGGGAGTGAGTTCAAAGTTAACGGGCATCTGTGAAAGCCCTATTACGAGCCTTTTGAGGAACACACGATGGAGGCAGTGCCCCTGTAGGCCGTGCCAATACTTTCAACTAAATAAGGACCACGTCTTGCCCAAATTTTAAATAAAGCAGTCCTAGGAGGTAACCTAGCCAAGGTATGTACCCTTCAACTCTATGTTTCTATTTTTTTTTTTCCAAGTTCTATTTTTCCCAAGCATCTTTATCAATATTTTTGTCATGCTTCATATTTTAAAAGTTGAGGACAATGTATGATTTCGTTATGGGTGAGGATTAAACTTTTTCTTTATTAACAAAAAAATTTAAATTTGTTTAGTGTTTTAGGATGCTCGTTATAATATGCTAGTTTGATAATGAGGATGTATATGTTATGAAAACTTTTTTTTGCTTTGCAAAAAAGTTCATGCCATGTCTTTGAATTTATATTATCCACTTCACAATGCCATGACGTGCCACGTTTAGATAATTAATTGAACAAAGAAACTTTAAATGAGTAGCTATAGAAAATTAGTGGAGACTATTCTGTGAGATTTTGAGCCTAATTGCCATTTTTTCTAGAGATCTATTTGTTCCTACTTTGTAACCGTCATCATTTTTGTTCATATACTTGATCTCATATCATCAATTTTGCACTCAAATTTAACAAACTTTATCTTATGAATGCTTTTAGTTTGATGTGTGGTTTGACCTAAGAAGTGATGTAGCCATGTGTGATTACACCTCTAAAGGCCTAATCCCACCTATTGCATGTTCCCTAAAGCCACTTTGAAGCCAAACAATCGACATTTTCATGCATCACCTACATTACATCCTACCTTGTCACTTAGCCATTTCACACGACCATACCCTATAGCCTGAGTTTGTGTTAAGGTTGTGTCAAATAAGAATCATGGTGAGAATGGAAAATTGGTGCTGCCCTAAATCAATGTCATCAGCGTGAATTGTTTGCAAGTGTGTTATGTGAAAATCCATTAAAGTGTGAGGAAGTTCGCTTGCATGATCTTGGTTCCTTTCAAAAGAAAAAAAAATGTATGTGAAAAAAAGAGGAACAAAACAATTCGAAAAGAAAAACAAAGAAAATCAATATTTGAAAAAATAAAGAAAATAAAGGGCAAAACAACTCGAATCGAACCAAGTGAGCCAAAGAACCTCAATTACCATAAAGTATATATGTGCAAATGCCATGGGCCTCAAGCAAGGATTTTGATTTGGAATTTCAAGACTCAAGTCGTGACTTCTCATTCCTTGGCACAACTGATAGGTCCTCAATTAAGCATTATTTTATATTATTTTATATCCTTTATACTTGACTTTTAATATTAAAATATTAAATAAATTGATAAAATAATTTATTTTGTGATTTTTATGTTTAGAAAAATAAAGTTTTTAATTTGGAGCATTTTGGCGAAAGAATCGTCTCGATCGGAATTATAACGAATAAATTAGGGACGAAATTCGGTGAAATAATTAATTTAATTATAAATTAATTAATTAATTAATTGTGCAGCCCAGCCCAGCAGAAAAAAAAGAAAAAGAAAAAAAGCCCAGATTACCAGCCCAGCTAGCCCAGTCCGCCAGGCCCAAGGAACCATTGCAGCAAGTCCAAGCAGCAAGGCCCAGCGAGGCCCAATCCGACCCAAAACAGACGGCCCATGCGCGCGTCTGAATGCCCCAGCCCAGATTTGTCTTCAGCGCGCGCTCACCGACGCCTGCCAACATCCAGGTATCCTTTTCAGCAGCCATCAGCCGAATTCCAGGTCTCCTCTTCAGCACCGCCCAGCCGAATTTTCTGCCCTCTTTTCCAGCAAAGCTTGCCAGCCATTTCAGCCACTTTCCAACCCAAATTCGCAACTTTACAACTAAAACCACTTCTAAACATCATCACAAATCTTTATTACTGATCATTCCATTATTTAACATTTTTTATTGTATTTTTTTATTATTTTTGGTAGCTTTTTCTCCCTATAAATAGGGTTTTTTTTTCACTTGTTGAAACACACCTTCTTTGAGGCACACATTTGAGCCTTCTTTGAGAGAAACTTTGGCAAAATATTTCCAATACAAAGTTTAGAGTTTGAGTCCATATTTCCCAAGTTTATTTCCTCCATCTTCATAAGGTTTCGTCCGCTGTCGAAGAATCGTATGAATAACAATCCATTGTTTTCATCCACCTTGAAAGTGTAACAATTACTCTCCATTTGCTCAAACTCTCATTTTTGTTATTGGTTTTGATTATAGTTCAATATATGTGAGGTTTTTCTTACTAATATTTGTAAGTGTTAAATGCAATCTCCATATGTCTTACTTTATGAATTTTAGTTATTTTATACATTTTAGTGCTTCATACTTCAATTCAATGTTAAGTGTTTTATCCGCTGTCGGTGCATTTAAAGTAGAATTGAAGAGACTTAATGTTGATCGTTGTCGGCGCATTCAGTCAAAAACAAAAGGTGAATCATATTGTAAGTGTTGTCCGCTGTCGGTGCATTTA
This sequence comes from Prinsepia uniflora, assembly GCA_032719365.1. Taxonomy (NCBI): domain Eukaryota; kingdom Viridiplantae; phylum Streptophyta; class Magnoliopsida; order Rosales; family Rosaceae; genus Prinsepia; species Prinsepia uniflora. The sequence continues at coordinate 30,698,999 of CM064872.1, read as the reverse complement.
TAGTATTGAAAAATGTATGAAGGTAATTAGGGCGATTAAGGTAAAATTTCGTGATTGATTTAATATTTGCAATTATTAGAGTGTTGGTAAGATTTGTGTTTTAAGAAGGTCACTTGTACATGAATTAGAGTAGAAGTAAGATTAATTGATTTATGCTTTTACTTATTTGCATGATTACAAACCTTTTCAAAACCCCCCTTTTATTCTTTTATTCTTTTATTCTTTTATTCTTTCATACTTTTAGTTTATTATTTTTTGATTCTTTCATTTCTTTATTCTTTTATTCCTTTACTCTTTAATTTATTGATTCTTTGGTTAGTTAATTCTTTAATTCTTTTATTCTTTAATTCTCTATTCTTTTATTCTTTAATTCTCTATTCTTTTATTCTTTTATTCTTTAAATCATTAATTCTTTAATTTGTTAATTATTTGATTATTTAATGCTTTGATTATTTAATTATTTAATTCATTATTCTTTTATTCATCTCCCACTAACACATTATTAATGTCCCTAATTTCCCCAGTTAAGAACGATCCATATTTACCAATACTATATCTACACAAAAAGGGTTTAAATTGCATAACACTCGAATTACATGTTTAATTTAATGCGTAGTTTGGGCGTAGTCAACAACTCAGGTTTGTTGAATTCCATCCTTCTTTGTAAACCCCTGAGCCTAGTCCCATTACAACCTATTAATACAGAACTAACTGATCTTATGAAAAACAATGCTAAAGACTAAGGTACAAATTCATGTTCTTAAGTTTCAATTCCTTCCATAGATCTTATTTCTTGAAACTTCCTTCTTTCAACTTCATAAATAACCACAAACAAAATCTCATAAGTAATTCAAATGATACTCTCCATAATTTCACTACTATAAATAAGTAAACTACTAAGGATAATTATCCACGAATAAAATTGTTGTAATCTTCATCCCAAATATAACCTATTACAACACAAAATTTTACACATTTTAAACTGTACCAAAATAGTAGGCAAACAACTCAACAAATATACCATTGGACTCAGATTGGAAGCCTTTTTCATGTTAAGAAAAACTTCAGATAGTTTCTCACATGCTCGCACGCGTCGGGAGAAGTCAAAGGTCACCTCTACGCATGGGCCTCACGCGCCTGCACAGAGGTCATCTCTACCCTCTCGCGAGTCCTGGTCTAACATCTTCTTGACTCGCGATCATGACCTTGTCCTGAAACCCCATTTTCATGTCGATTCTTCATGTTTTAACTATCGAACGTCATATACACAACTCCAGAAAATGATTTGTAGTGTCAAATACAAGAAAATGTACCTTAAGAGTGCATCCCAAACTCAAGGTCTTCAGCCAAGGTTATAGAACTCTGCCTACAACATTCCAGGCTCAAACCTCCCTTCTTTTTGTCCTAACATGGCCCTAAGGACCTAACAAACAACCATGAATCCCTAGCCAAACCCTAGGAAACTTTAGGGCTGGTTAAGGATTCATGGCCATCTTGGAACTCAAAGGTTGGGTTCTGAGGTCATCCCGACCTCCTTTCCTGCCTGTTTCCCACCTTTCACCATGGCTTCTCACATCCTTTCCTTCACCCCACCTCTAATTTATTTCCCCTTTTATACGTATATGTGTACGTCAGTGGAAGGCTAGGGAGTGAAGACATCGGAATATTCTGGACACATGTCAACATCCAAGGCAACATAATGACCAAAATACCCTTCAAAAAAAATTACCAAAATTCCCTTTATTTTTTTTGGCCTGTATCAAACACAATCAACCTTCAGTTTCCACGTGTCACCTGTCTATGAATTGATGATCACGAGACCTTCGTAATGGTTTTCTAGGAATTCCTAATAGACGTCAACATCAAAAAGTCAACATTTGGACTTTCAGGGGAAAAATAGTTAATTTTCATTTTCTGGAATGTCCAGGGCGCTACAATCTACCCCCTTAAAAAATTTTCGTCCCCAAAATTCCCAAGAATGTGTAATTACATCCATCAACCAAACTGTAATAAAAAATCATTTCTCACACTCAATTTACTTCGGGAATTATGTGAAGCATCATCTGAGGCATGCCCAAATCACTTAACAGATATAAGGAATATTAGCCACTAATGTACACAAGCCCCCTTAACTAGGCTTAACCAATTCTTATCTCAAATTCTCGGAATCTGCATATAACAACATTCGTATAATTACAACAATGAAAACCAAGTTTTAGAAAACGGGACCCTACTCGATATCCGAGACTAGTCACTGTTACGACACACAACTACTCATGGATATCACATCTGAGTACTAATGAATGTGCACAAGTGTCAGGACCCGACCCTCTTCTGTCAAGTCCCGATTCATCTAGCACGATATTGTCCGCTTTGGGCCTCGCCCTCACGGTTTTGTTTTCGAGAGCTCACAGTGCAACTTCCCAGGGGGTCACCCATCTGGAATTGCACCAGCCTCAACTCGCTTAACTTTGGGGTTCCAATCCCCCCCAAAGCCACTGAGCTCCCAAAAGGCCTCATGCTAGATAGGTGTGTGCCTACACCTTTAAGGCACACCACCATTCCCTTCCCAGACCATTCCCCCATCGCAGGAATGTGGGATTGTTCACCGTTCCCTCCAGGACACGGGTCTTACAATCCACCCCCCTTAGGGCCCAGCGTCCTCGCTGGCACACTTCCCGGTTGGGGTCTGGCTCTGATACCAAATTGTCAGGACCCGACCCTCTTCTGTCAAGTCCCGATTCATCTAGCACGATATTGTCCGCTTTGGGCCTCGCCCTCACGGTTTTGTTTTCGAGAGCTCACGGTGCAACTTTCCAGGGGGTCACCCATCTGGAATTGCACCAGCCTCAACTCGCTTAACTTTGGGGTTCCAATCCCCCCCCAAAGCCACTGAGCTCCCAAAAGGCCTCATGCTAGATAGGTGTGTGCCTACACCTTTAAGGCACACCACCATTCCCTTCCCAGACCATTCCCCCATCGCAGGAATGTGGGATTGTTCACCGTTCCCTCCAGGACACGGGTCTTACAACAAGTCTTTAGGAGAAAATATGACACATCTCACTCCATTGATCCAAAGTACATTTAAAAATCTGGGATTAAATGAATATAAAATTTTCATGAAATTCCAAATGTTTTTTTTGTATATAAGTAACCATTTAAAAATCACATTTGAATTATGGCAACGTACACCCAACAAACCAAATTTGAGTGTAAGAACCATTTTTCATAAGTCACATAAATGTGTACGTTAAAAATATTCATAATCAATACCCTTATTCCATCTTACTATGTTAATTCCGTCAACTGAAATCACATACCTCGAAGAAATTCTCGAGTCAATTAGACACACATTTGATGTGCATAACTGATTCTCTATCAGTATATGCTTATCAAAATTTATTCCAAAAGGCCTTTGTTCATCTCATACGAGTTATAAGGGTATGACTTAATTCAAGTGACAATACTAAAAACTCACAATAACCCTATCTTGTATGGAAAGCTATTCTGGGATCTCACCCTTCTTTATCAATGGTTGCTACCTCAATTTTTGTTGTTTTTTTACTAGGAGGTTCTCAACCAAATTCCACCAATTAAATCACTTTTCCTTGAAGAACGCAACGATTATGTACTATGGCATTAATCCGAAATGAAATCCCACAACTTTGAACCAAACCATGAAACAATCACAACTACCATCAACGCACCATCAACACATCCAAGACAATTTAATCAATCAACTGTAAAATCAAGTATTACACAATGATCATACTAGTCAACACTTATTCAAGACTAATATAAATTCTAACAGACTAACTGAGTCCAGATGTTATTGTGATCGAACACGATAACTGCCAACAAACCATAACCACCCATTTCAAAGATCTGAAACATATATTGTGATCAGCATGCCAAAATTGGGACTTTATCCAACTTATGCAATGGTAGAAACCTTTAAACTTGGTTTATTTCCTTTTTCTTTGTTTCAAAGTTCAATTTTTTGTTTAAGTGTTAATCATCATCCAAACAGTTATCACAATATTTTATATACCAAGACCATCGAAAAATGCATACTCATATCACATCACAATTAAATCAAATTGAATCCATAATCAAAACCTTGGGTCTAAGCCCGAAACACAACTCAATCAGAGACTTCGTAAAGCATGTCATTGCTATATATTCAAAAACCATCACTGTAATCCAATATCACAAAATCTCATGTCATAAAACATCAAAATTCATGATAATTGGCATGCAAAGAACCATAATAATCAACATAAAACTAGCACAATGAACATACACATGCAATCCTTGTCTAATTTCACGTCACACAAGCCCACGCATAGCCAACCCATCCTCGATGCACAATATTAATTTCTACATTTATGATAATACCAATAGGCATATCACTCGGGATCTGGAGCCCACGACTCAACGTATGAGACTACTAATCAACATGCTTCTTGAGGAGGGTTATCCACAATCATTACAATCACAACATTTCAAATTTCATGAATACTGAGACACGCATCGAAAAACATTTAAAACATATGAATATGCATGCCTAATATTACTACACGTAGTGCGTCACTCAAACTCACTTCTTGGGTTATTACTATATTGCTAGCCAGCATACTACTAAGGGATACAACATCCGAGTATTTGCTCAGGGATACAACATCTGAGCGTTGATCACACCTTTCAACCACTCAGGAAAACAGAGTCTCGCTCTGGATGTCCGAGTGCTCGGGAAAACAGTGCCTAGCTCTGGACTTCCGGGTGACACACACATAATCACACAACACTACTGGTAGGCCAAATCATTCACTTGGGAAAGCAAAGCTCCTCTCTGGACATCCGAGTACCCGAGCAAGCTTTGGACGTTTGAGTGTCACACACAAAATCACATGGCATTGTCGGTAGGGCAAATCATTCAATCGGAAAAACAGAGCCCCGCTTTGGACGTCCGAGTGCCCTGGAAAACAGAGCCTATTTCTGGACGTCCAGGTGTCACACACATAATCATACAACACTACTATAGGACAAATCATTCACTTGGGAAAATAGAGCCTCACTATGGACATCCGAGTGCCTAGAAAAACAGAGCCCAGCTCTGGACATCTGGTGTGGACCGATCCCATAAAAATAGAGCCCGGCTCTCGAAGTCTAGGAACTAGTCCGTCTCAGGGAAACAGAGCCCGGTTGTGGACATTTGAGACACTAAACAACTTCTCAAGAAAACAGAGCCCCACTCTGAACCTCTGAGTGTATCCCTCATGTCCAGCCTAGTAAAACAGAGTCATGCTCAAGACGTCTGGGCACTACCATATTCAAATTTAATTGATCATGCACAACAAATCTCAAATATCAAAAATCACATATCTATAACATATAGTAGTTGCGAAAAACAAATTCATTTTTTTTTTTACAATTACAAGCCCTAAACCTAACTCACACCTTTTTTCAAACCTTGTAAATATGCCCCTTAACACTTCCATAAACTTTATCAAAATTTTAAATAAAAGATATAGTTAAAATTACATAATAATTACATAACCCAAATTCAAATCTCAACATTGCAAAAATTATAATCATTTCTACTTGAATCAAATTGTTATCACACAAATCGTAGAATGACCTGAGGGTCGTATTTCAAGTCTAACCCAGTGTCCAATATGGAAAACATATTTCCAAATAATTCCATAAAATTATCATATATACAACATATATGAATTTAGTGCCGAATTCGAATTTAAAATTCACATATTGAAATTTTCATTTAAAATGCTTATAGATTATTCAAAATCCTAATTTAATTTGCCATTACCTTATATATATCAAACCTAAATTCTAGACCAATAGTTGTTTATAAACCGTACATTTCCAGCCGTTCATGTGATTATCAAACATTAGTTAAAAAACACAATCGAATAACATATTATAACATTATTCAATAACCTATGTTCTGATACCACCCTCATCCTTTATTACCAAGAAAACCGGACCGGTCCAGCTCTGGTCTGACAACCTTTTGCAGACAAGGCATCTCACAAAGTTTAACCCGATTCAAAACTTTTGCTTAAATAAATTAAATTAATTCCACCTTACGGGCTTACCGCCCACGTCTGACCCACTAACCCCATCAAGTGGCAGTATCTACGAACCTAACTTGTCCGGACCATGCGTAACATTCGATTACTAAACTCGGAACGAATATATAATCCACCAATAAAATGAGATAATAATTAACAAAACCTAACGTTAACATCATCCATAATATGGTTAATATCAACTATGACAAGGTTACCACACATTTCTAAATAAATGTAGGTATTAAAGTAACATGATCAAGATGCTAATTCAATATCAACCCAAACTAAGTACTTACCATATCACCTTTATTTCCTCTTAGTTCAATTCCACCATAATCCAACACTTAGAGCTCATAAATAACCACAAGAAAAATCCCTAAAGTAATTCAAATGATACTCTCCATAATTTTACCACTATAAATCAGTACACTACTAAGGGTAATTTCTTCAAGCCCAAATATAACTTGTTATAGCACAACATTTTACACATTTAAAACTGTACCTAAATAGCAGCCAAACAACTCAACAAATATACCATTGGATTCAGATTTGAATCACGAACATTTTTTCATGTTAAAGAAAGTCTCGGATTCTTTCTCACGCACTCGCACGTGCTGGGAGAAGTCGGAGACCACTTCTGCGTGTGGGCCTCACACGCTTGTGCAGAGGTCGTCAATGACCTCTCGTGGGTCCTAGTTTCGAGTCTTCTTGACCTGTGATCATGACCTGGTCATGAAACCCCATTTTCACATCGATTCTTCATGTTTAACAATCGAACGTCATCTAGACAACTCCATAAAATGATACATAGTGTCAAATACAAGAAAACATACCTCAAGAATGCATCCCAAACTCAAGGTCTTCGGTCATGGTTACAAAACATTGTCTACAACGTTCCAGGCTCGAACCTCCCTTCTCTTTGTCCCAACATGGACCTAAGAACCTAACAAACAACTTTGAATCCCTAACCAAATGCTAGGAAACTTCAGGGCTGATTAAAGGTTCACGACCATCTTAGAACTCACGAGTTGGGTTATAAGGTCATCCCAACCTCCTTTCCTGTCTATTTCCCACCTTTCACCATGGCCTTTCACATCATTTCCTTCACCCCCACCTCTGATTTCTTTCCCATTCTCTTTTCTCTCTCATTTCTTCGTGTTCTTCGGCCATTTCCTACCGAAGTTTCCCCAATCACAACATCATGCTCCTATATGTATATATGTAAGTCGATGGAAGGCTGGGAAGTGAAGACACCAGAATATTCTGGACACATGTTAACATCCAAAGCAGCACAATGACCAAAATGCCCTTCAAAAAGAAATTACCAAAATGCCCTTTATTGTTTTTGGGTCTTATCGAACCCTTCGACCTTCAATTTCAACATGCCACTTGTCTATGAATTCAAGATCTTGAGACCTTAATAATGGTCTTTTCGGAAATCCTAATAGACGTCCATATCAAAAAGTCAACATTTTGACTTTCAGGGGCATAATGGTCAATTTTCGTTTTCTCGAACGTCTTGGGTGTTACATTGAGTGAATCATCATATTAAGATAGGTTAGGAAGGGAATAAGAACAGGAGATGTGCGTCACGACTTGTTCTTGATTGAAGTCTTTCACTGGCATAGTAAAGAACTTAGGATTAAAATCAATGGACTTGGTATAGAATTAGGTGTGGATAAACGTGCCCTTAACTAGTTCCCTCTAATTGTATCAAATTCATTCTTGTTATGTTTTTGCAATCAACAAAACTCGAACAACAACCGCTCTATTCAGTTTACTTAGTTTCCTATTTTTAATTAATTTTGTGAGATAAAAGTGTACCCTCATCCTTGGCGTTTGAACGATACCTTACTTTCCTATACTACGATTACAGTGTGCAAGGGTTTAAATTATAGGTCCATTTTCGGCCTATCACTTAACCCTAAACTTCTAGTTGATGAATTGAGATTAGCTCGAGTGGATTAGGATAGATTCTCCTTCCTATTAATCTGTTTTAGGAAGCTAGATTCTGAATAGGAATTGATGATGATTGAATTGATGACATTGTGCACTCTAAGTGTTTGATATATTACATGAATTGGAATAGGATTTTCTGGTTTCCAAACTCATTGTAGAATATCACAACCACTGCTTGTGTGTGCAAATTCTCATTAGATTATGTGTAGAGATCAGTACAATGTATATAGACTCACACACCTCACATGAAACGGCTAGGATGATCACATAGTAGAATCATCCCATACATACACACTACTTGCTGCTCACACACTTACATACACCTTAATTATCTCACACGCTTACAATGCACACACCCCTCAATTAAACATGTAGCCTCTCTTCTCTACTTGGCAGCTGGCACATTGCCATGTAAGCTGCCAAATCAGCTTCTAGTGAAGCAGCTTAATCACTAACATTCCTCGGCTCGTAGAAAGAATGATTCAGTTGCAGAGAAACCAATCTCCGAATTTTTGTTCTGTCCTAACACGTCCCAATTACTATTTGAAATAAATATGAGAACATATTTAGACAAAGGAAGCTAGCCCTTGGTTGTACTAATATGGAAGTACCATATATGCAGAAGGTCTACGAGCCCTTCTACTGCTCTTGTACAAAAATTTACAACTTCAGGATCTCCACCTTAGGTCAAGGCTCGTTGTTCAGCAACAGTTCTGAAAACCTATGTAAGAGCACTGATGGTGTATCATCCTATGTAGGGAGAACAGTTTGCATATATTTTGACTACGAAACAATGCAAAACAACATTTAAGATATACAATTGACTACTCAAGAAGAGTATATCAGATGTTCAAATCAAAGGTTTTAAGTTAAGGTATGAAATACATATTGAAGACAAAAGTTCATTTAGAGCTTTTGGACAAACGCTAATATTGAAATTGCAAATTGAAATGATATATTGAGCGAAAATTTGATAAACATCACGTATGACAATGATTCTGCACAATGTTATATTTGTGTATTGAAAGTTCGTTATGGCGCTTAGCATTGCCATACCTACTACACTTGATAGGCTTTATTTTCTCAACACAAGATTTGGTACGCTTTAGGCCTTCCAGGTGGTGTTTTTGTTAACGGAGGTTGGACCACATACTAATCATGCATTGATGCTTCATCTCTTTCAATGTCCAAAACGAGGAAAATAGGACTGTCATATTTCCTCTTGAAGTATTCTGATGTAGGGTTCAACATAATCAAATGGATTACCACCATCTTTAATAATAGCTGCCAATCCGTGTGAACAAAGGAACTCTTTGATTTTCCATTGATATAAATAAGAACATTATTGATTTTTTAAGTCTACCATGAAAAATTACTTATCTCTGACTTCAAATAAATAGTCAATTGAGAACCTCAACCTCACTGATCATTTTGTTCTCCAACTTTGGACATATAGGTGTTGTCCAAGTCCCTAATTCATGTCGTTGTTCCTAATTCATCTGCATTAGTCTAACACATATCGATTCAATCATTTGGTAAACTGGCATCTCACATTCAGCACAAATCCACGAATTGAATGACTCTGCAATGATTGAGCACATCTCACTGTACTTTTTAGCTTCGAAGAAGGAATTGATATTCCTTAGGAGTTTGCTTCAAAAATTTCTTAATGATAACTCCACTTGTGTTCTCGAAAGTTTTCATCTATTCTTTGAATACATTTAAGGATGGAGCAAAAGCACAACCTTGAAACATGTGAACTATCGTTTCCTGAAAGGTATATTTGGTGAAGTTTTTCGATATTTTTTTCAAAACATTCTGCCTTCGATGATACAAGCAGAAAGCATGGAGGAAATCTGGAAAAATAGAAGAAAGCGATTCAAGAAACCTTTATTCTGGTCAGAGATGAAGGTGAATATACGCCCTTGTGGAGTGATAATTTCAGCTAAAATTTCCAAAAACCATGTCCTGTTAGCTTCATTCTCAAAGTCCACAATTGTGAAAGCTAAAAGAAAAAAACCTGTGTTTGGGAAAGAAGGATAATATGCTTAATGTTAGGCTTATGTTAGGAATGCAACAACAAGAGCCATTAGTTAAAGATAAGCAAATGTATAAGTATACTAGAATTAGGGGCATAACTGTAGCTAAATTCTAATATACTTGTAAGTATATATGAGCTAAAGTTAGCAGCAATTATTTAGGTCGGCAATAAAGTTTTAAGTCCTAATATACCTTCATTGGAGATAAAAATTAGTTTTCAAACACATGGTTTCTAGGCTTAACAATGCGTGCCCCAACGCTCAAAAGGCACTCACTCAAAAGACATCTTCACGGGTAGATTGTGAGATGCAAGAACTACCAAAGTGTCCAAACATAAAATACTAGGGAATAAGTCCTAATATGCCATCATATCTACAAGGTTCTGTACCTATATGTCATGGCGGGTTGGATAAGCAACATATGTATGCAAATTGCAGTTATTTCAATGCGTAAGCATATAAAGATGAATGATGAAGGGTGGGGGAATAATTATATTACCGTCATTAACATTTTTTGCAATGGCTGCTAGCAAATGGCATTTGTAGTTGTTTTTTATGAATGTACTATCAAGGCAAAGGAATGGTCTGTTGATTAATGGATAAGAAGATCAACCAATCTTCATAGAACGTTGCTGTAGACTGTAGAGATCCAGTTGTGATGGTGCGCTTGGATGAAGAAATAGAGAGAACAATGGTAAGAAACTTTAAACTCAAAACTCCTAGCTGGACAATCTTGAATCGAGACTAGCTCGTGATAAACTAATTACTTATTCCTTCTTGTTTGTTGTCAAAATGGATTTAGATTAGGATTGAAAACAAATGAAGACAACTATGATATTCCGTGCACCCCAAATGTTTGCAAATTTTCTTGAATGAGATTTATGGGTTTTCTAGTTCTTTCAATTAAGTGTGGCTATGACAATAATCTTCCTGTGTGGTTATGAAACAGTTAGGAGCGATGATAATGTGGTGTCATCACACATATTCTTCACACAAGCAGCTCTTACACACAATCTCTTAACCATCTCACACACTTACAACTCACACAAAACACTTAACAAATTCTGCATGTCCTTCTTGAGTCAGCAGCTGGAATGTTACCAAGTATGCTGCCAAGAAGCAACTTAGCCACCAACAACCCCTTCTAAGATATTCACTGAAACAACTCCTAGTAAATCCCTTAGGTGGCAAAACATTTCCGTGAGCTTTGGTGAAAATGTCTGCAAACTGCGCTTCAAACTTTAGTAGTGAATGAAAATTTCTCCATTCTGTATTGCATCTCCCTTATGTAGTGATACCTTCTATTAATATGTTTGATTTTTTTTTTTATAGACTGAATTTTTGTCCATAGCAATGGATGACATGTTGTCACTCATTAGAGGAGTAGCCTCTAATTGTTGATCTCCAGAATCTCCTAAAAAAAACCTTAGCTAAATAGATTAAGTAGGTTCCTCATAGGCATGCACGAACATACTTAGCTTCTGTTATTGAAAGAGCAACGCTGCTTTGCTTAACTGATGCCCAGAAAAATACCCCACTGCCAAATGTGTCAGGACCCAGCCTCAATCCCCCAGGATTAAGGGCTAAGTCCTGCTCCCGTCTAACATACGCATGACACGAAGGCTACACCGACATCCAACCTCCATGTGACACGTAAGTCGGACAAGAGATTCTGGATCTGACCGTCCAAAAACTTCCGGACTTCCCAGAGTGTGCAGGCTCTACTGTGGATCACGTGTGTGATGTCTCCGTTCCTCTCGACCAACAGCCCACACCGCAACAACCTAGAGGGTATCAAAAACACAAAAAGACTGTGAGTGGACAAAAATAAAGTATAGGGTTAAAAACAGTTCATAAAACAAGTACATTTATACCCTCCAATTAAAACCAATGCATGCATATCAAGTCCATGTCATGAAACCATTCAATATTTAGGTTAAGCAAACCATGTAAGAAAAATCGAAATCCCGGGCCTCAGCCCAAAACCATCGAAAACCATTTCATCCGGGCCATTACTCAAAACATCGGAAAACCATTATTAAAAAAAATCATCATCATCACGTATCAGTGAAAACCAAAACACATTTGAACCACATTTCCATCTATCGACCCTGCTGGATCTATCCGAGTCTTTAAACTCCCAAGTCTTTAAACTCAATCCAGGCCTTAATATAATCCGAGTCTTTAAACTCTCGAGTCTTTAAACTCAATAGGCCTATGGGGGAAAATCATAATATCCGAGTCTTTAAACTCCCGATTCTTTAAACTCAATCCGGGTCTTTAAACCCAATAACCAGATCCAGCAAATCCATTCTGTGACCACTATCCATATCCGAATCCGAATCCGCAATCTCATTAGGATCCCGGATCGAAACCCAGAACTCATATCCATCTCCATTTCCAAATCCGAGTTCGAAACCATCATTCCGTAAGCTAGCATCCGGAATAACCATTCCGAACCCAACCCGAAAATCCATTTTCAAGTTCCAAACCGAATCCCGAATCGTCATCCGAAAATCCGATTCTAAAACCCGAAATCACGTTCTTTAAAACCACTTTTATGAACTGGGCCTCTAAGCCCGAAGTCATTTTTCCAAAATCCATTTTTAAATCATTTATATATTTCAAATCCCGACATCAAATCATTTAAAACCAGATTCAAATCACAACATCCATCAAATCTCGTAAAACATGAAATTTCATAAATACCTCGAAAAATGTACAAAACCGTAAACCATCTAGATCATAAATCAAATCATAGAAACACGTACAAAAAACATATAAAAATATATATGCATGCATCATAAGTTAGAAAGAAAAGTCCACTCACAGACCATAGCGTCGTCGCCTCGATACACGCGCACCTATGCTGTTTTCGGTCAATCCGCTATCCTCGGCTCTCCCGAACCTGTCCAAATCCCATAATAAGATCACTAACTACTTCATAATACTTATACTTAAGCCCCGTATTTTTCCCAAATTTTTAACTATTTTTAATAGAGCCCTAAAACTTTCTGACGTCCCAAAACATATCGAGACGATATCCGATTGACTCGAAACCAGTGCCAAAACGTTCGTTACATCGAATAGTTTAAAAGTCATGTTGGAACCTTCCCCAAAGGGGCTGCGCGTGAGGCCCACGCACCACACTATTCATCGTCTTCAACCTCTCCCTGGACCGGTTCAGACCAGTTCGAACCGGCCCGGTCCAACAGAACCGGCAAGGGCGGTTCACAGCTATTTCCATCATTTTTCAATTCCTATTTCCCTCCTTTTAATTCCTTTGTGTTTTTCTTTTGATTTACTATTGGTTCCTCACCTAACCATGTGAATTTAGGGCTTAGAACGTACCTTCCGATTGAAAGGGCAAGTTTTCAGAAATTGCAGCCCTCCGTTCCCCGCCACCTGCGAGTTCTCCGGTCACGGTCTCTTACCCTCTGAACTCAAACCATCCTCTATGAGCTAACACAGTCACCTAAAATAGGTCTCAACTTATAAACCAATAATTTTTTGCCTTTTAATCAAACCGGGAAAACAGAGATCGTTACATGCACCCTTCGATTCCTCTGTGGCACGACCGCTGTCCTCCCATCTTCCTAACTTCATTTTGGTCACTGAACATTTCCAACAACCCTGATTCCACTTAAACTCACCTACAATCCAAATAAACCTGCACAATCCCCTGTTTCTATTTCCTTCTGTTCCTCTCCCTTCTCTCACCCATTTCACTCTGTTTTTTCACTTGATCACATCAACACAACACAGGTTTGCTCACGGCACAAGCACAACCTAAAACACAGGCACTACACCCACACCCAAAGACTCTGTCTTTGTCTCTGTTCTCAGAAATCGGGCAACCAACTTCCAATTTCCTTGTTTTGAAACCAAATGAGTCAGTGAAGAAAAGGTTCCACCACCATCTAGACTTTGACACCTGTTCCAATCTCTGTGGGTTTATTTCACCAAGTCAGCCAAGTGTCCACCTCTGGCTGGGCACGGATTCCAATGCAGGCCAATGACCAAAATGCCCCTACCTTCAAAATTACCATTTTGCCCCTTGCGTTCCTAGACCCAAAACTAATTCATCCGAAGTCCGATGACGATGTGCCGCTTGTCGTTGTACTCAGGGCATCGAGACCTTCCTAACGGTGTTTGAAGTTCGTGAAAATTTTATATCGTATTAAAAGTCAACAAATTGCCCCATTTTATCCAAATTACCAAATTGCCCCTCAACTTTCGAACATCGTAACTTTGTCCTCGGATGTTGGAATCGGACGTGCCACCTTTCTATGAACTCGTGATGTCCCGAACTACATTATGGTCATCAGTCAAGGTCCATTTGACCGTCCAAATAAAAAGTCAACATTTTTGCCCATTCTAGGGGCAAAATCGTCATTTTGCACCGTCCGTTCGAACACATCCAACTAATTACTGATTAACTTCACTAATCCATTATTAACAACAAATCTAACCCCGATTTCCGGGATGGGTTGTTACAATCTACCCCCCTTAAAGAATTTCGTCCCCGAAATTCCACATCTCGTACTTTCGTAATTAACTGGGGGAAATCCAACTGATCTCACACCTGGGTTTCCTACCCGGGGTCTAACACGTACCACTCCAAAGTATCCTGATAGTGCCCAAACTGTCACCACATCTTTCCCAGTGAATCAACACAACCAACTTTTAGTTCATCAGGTGACCGTCCTAATCGCACTAGGATCGTCACTAATCCATCTCGTTCCCACGATATTTCCAACACCACACCAGCGTACACTCACGGCTCAACTATCACTAGGTACACACCACTGCTATCAGGTTCAACACTCCCGACTTCCTTTGAGTCGAGCGTACCTTGCACCAACATCCCAACACATCTTGCGAGCCCGCCGTCAACAAACACAAATTTCAAGTACACCCACTCACAAGACGGCATCTACCAGTCTCGGTACTTCTATGCATCAAGATTCGGACAATGTTCCATATTACTTCGGTCAGCGATCCGCGCCGACCTCACCGGAGTCACCACGTACCCATCTTATACCCCTAACTCAACTAATCCTTCCACCGGTGGTTCCACTAACCACCAACATTGTCATCCTGTGGAACTTCATCCACGTTCGACACCACCTGTCTGCAACTGGACCCTATCACAACCCTGATCAATCATGCTTACACCTCACAATTCTAGGGTCCCACAAGCCACTCATGGCTCTGAGCATCCAGCTCATGTCAGTCATCATCAATAGATCCCTCAGGGTCACCGAGATCCAATCCACATGCCCTGTCAAAAATCCATCATATTGGAACTACGCCGATCATCCATTTGTCCACAATATACCTCATCACTCAGTCGATTACCAACACTTCTATCAGAACATCACACTGCACGTCCTCGTACATCGGCATGACTCCGACCACTGCAGAACCAGTACGTACACATTTCAAGTACATGCACCTAGGACCACCGACTAGAACCACGGTGCATACCACCAACCACACACAAGGACAACTCTACGAGCCTTAAAGAAACAAAGATATTTTAGAATACTTCAAACATAGCTCGTAGAGTATATCGTCACGTGCTTCCAACGTCCACTAAGCAACCACACCGGCATCAGCCACATACTACGACATCCAAAGTCCAAGCAACAACATCAAAGTGTACCCGTCACCTTCACAGTGTAACTATAGGGCACACAACATCCTCGTAGCCATACTGAGTACCACCTGTCGATGAGCCATGCACGATTCACTTTTGCAGTCCATTGGTCAATTCCCATGCTAGGCCAACACGTCTTCTGAAAACACCAACCCAAGTCTACTTCCGAATCTTCCGGTCTCCTGGGTTGCCTGGCCAGTAAGAACCTCAAACACCTCTCGTTATGTACCCAGGGCAGACCCCGAACTAGATCCAAGTCCAATACTCATACGTCTGCAAGACGAACCACACATGTCCTGCACAATTCCAAATGGGTCAAGCTATCCAACTCGTGTCTCCTAGGCGATTCCTCCTGCTCCACAACTATTCAAACCTGTCAGAAGCAATCCAATCTCGATCCACACACGCCTAAGTGGATCCTGCTAACTAGGTTTCAGACCACTGCATCAAATCCAAACGATCTTCTATACCGCACGTCTAGATTGTGGGTTCTCTTCAATAACCTCAAATTGATCAGTTATACTCACTCATTCTCAGCTTCCTTCCGTCGTCCTTCGACGGAACACACGATGGTCCACAAAATCCCAAGACGTTCGCCTTGCAGGCCTCACTCGGTGTCGCCAAATACGCTTTCTAGTCCTGAACACATCCACAAGTGTCCATAATCAAGAGGGGGTCACAACTCCTAAAGATCCTTTAAGTCGTCCAAATCGACTCTAGAGTACCTACCACACAACCTAATCACCACCCCGGAACCAGACACTGTATCTCATCGTCTCAAGCTCAACATCTCCTGATTCCGAAATTCCAACTACGATTCTTCATCCTCAAATATACCACCTCCGGACTACCTGTCCAAACGTCCGTTTACTTACCACACTGAGGCAGTCCACAACTCCTACGGATCCTACCCACGTATCGAAGATCAAGTCAACTCACCGACCACTCGCTTGTCGGTTATCTCCGTTTATACACATCCAAACGGGTATCAATCATCATTCCTTATGATGATCGCAATCCAACCTTTCCGAGGTTTAACTTCGGGCACCTGCTAAAACACAAGTCACCGACTCTTGAAATCCTCAATCACTGACCTCAGACTCCCCAAGTATCACCCTCGAAGTCGCCACTCACCAAGTACCAACCGCGGCACATAAGCCAACACGCCTGGGGGAAGTCTACTAAAACTAACCTCACAAATGGTCAACTCGGACCATACAAATCTAGCCCGATCCAACACGAAGCCTAGGTCCACCGTGCTTCCGCTGCGCTACTCTGATCAACTAACGACATCTTGACCGTTCGTCCTGAAACATGACCTGCCCAAGCTCATCACACTTCCTAGCTCCGTTCAAGTTCCTTCCAGACACCGGCATTTCACGCCTGGTCACAACCTCAACTCACGATGTGCCCATCCTACCATTCACCAGCAGCCATCCCCAATCCAGCCGTAAGTCGGCCCAAGCCACAACCACCAACTCAGGTGTTCGAAACTATACACGTCCCAAGGAATTCACAAGCTAGACCGGGTCATCCCACGGGGTTTCTCAAATCATCTCCGTTTTCCGAGTCATCCAAACCCGCAACTGCCACTAGTTCACTACAACCTTACCACTCGGGTCGTCACACCCAACTAAGACCATTCCTTATTGTAACTCTACTTACCAACATCAACCAGTATCCAGCGTAGGGGGGGAATCCCTCAAATCTAAACTAGTTCCTAAACCCTGTCACTCAAGGCATCCACCTACTCGTAGCTGTACAGGTCCAAGTTTAAGCAATCTGACCAATTGGTGTCAACGGGCTACCCTCGTGCCCCACAGGCTGACCAGCCTACTCGTAATCGTAGCCCACTACCTCTCCCAAAACGTCTCCCAGGTCACTGTATGGGCATCCCAGCCAGACAACTCGAGGGTATACCACCACTCGTACGCCGCACCGTCTAGTAAAAACGTAGCCAGTAACACTCGATCCTCCACTGGGCAATGACTGCAAAGATCCGCTCAAGTCTCGTGATCCACCTCTGGGCTTCCTTAGGATCTGCCCCACCACTAAAAGTCGTAGCCCCAAGCCGTTGGGCTCGCTCAATCGTAGCACTCTCTGTCCCTCTCGCCGCTTCGTCTTCAGATCGTGGAGAGGGTCTACATCTCGGAGGCATTGTCAATCGCACGCTGAAAGAGGCATAGAAAGAGTCAAACAACCTAAACACAACCTCACAGACCGACAAACCCGACAAACTCAACAAACAACCCAACAAACTCGACAAACCTATGCTCTGATACCAATTTTCAGGACCCACTCCCGTTTCTCCCCGAAAATCGAGGTAAATCCTGCTCCCGTCTGACACCCCGACACGCAACTAAAGTAAACTCACTCTAAACCACCAAAATACACAGTTAGACGCAGGAGAAACTATATAAAACATTCCGAAGTCAGAATTTACGGAGCATAGTACTACAAACCAAGGAAATAAAACCGATAACCAGTACACGCACACGGAAAACTTAAAACACTCCGGGGTCGCTCTCGAGTATTCTATGCCTCCGACGCTGCCTCGACGTCACAACCCTGCACTAGCTCCACGACCTGGAGGGCAAGTTAAAAACAGAAAAGTGTGAGTGGACCATAATAAGAAAAGAATTTCCAAAAACCATTTCATAATAAAACCAGGGTTTTAGCCCTCCATTTTGAAATCACATGCATAACCCATTTACTAAAAACAATTATAAATCACGTAAAGATCATCATAAAAACAGTTGCAGAATCATTATAAAAACAGTGATAGAAATTATATCATGAGCATCATAAAACCGCATCATAAAACACAAGTCTCAACTAATCATTATCCGATCAAACCTGCTGGATCTATCCGAGTCTTTAAACTCCTGATTCTTTCAACTCAATCCAGGCCTCAATAATATCCGAGTCTTTAAACTCCTGAGTCTTTAAACTCAACAGGCCTACGGGGAAAATATCAATATATCCGAGTCTTTAAACTCCCGAGTCTTTAAACTCAATCTGGGCCCGTCCCCCGTCAATCACAATATCCGGGTCTTTAAACCCAATAACCAGATCCAGCAAATCCAATCAAAACCATTTGAAAACCATTTCTGAATCCATATACAAACCCGAATCTGAAATCACTGGTCCGAAGCCCTTCCGGCGTTCAGAACCGTCATTCCGAACCCAAATCCGAAATTCCACTTTTCCGACTTTAAAATCAAATCTCGCATCTGAAATCCGATTTTAAAAACAAAACCTTGATCCTCGAAATCATATTCCAAAATCCCTTTATAACAATTGAAAACCATTTATCATTTGAAATCCCGAAACTATAACATCATAATCAGGAATCAACCGTTTATCGTAAAACGTGTCAAATACGTTATTTCTCGAAAAGCGTACAATAATGTAAAACCAACATCACATATTCAATAATCATGGAATCTCATGTAAAACCATAAAGCAAGTAATTAAAAGCAGTTATGCATGCTTGAGTTTAGAGAAAGGGTCCACTCACAGTCACCGGCACGTTACTCGCTCCCCGTACATCCCGTACGTTCCTCAGCTTCCTCGGGAAATTCCGATCCTATCAACAATCACCCAAGAACGTTACTAACACATCTACTAAGGTCCACCTAATTTTCCCCAAAAATCCCCGGATCCTAAACGTAACAAACCGGAACCCTAAACCTTCAACCTCGCAGAACTAACCTCAAACGACATCCGATCAACTCGAAACCTATTCCAATGGATTCATTATAACATTTAGAACAAAAACTCAGTTGACACCTTCCTCAAAAACCACCGCACGCGCCTCCACGCGTCGTCCAAAGTGGCTGCGCGTGGGCCTCACGCGCCTGCACAAGATCACTGTTCATTGTCGTCTTCCTCGCGTGAACCGGCCTGAACCGGCGTTCCTGGTTCTCCGCCCAGCTGTTCCGTTTTCCTCCCTCTCTTCACCATCCTCATCGTTCAGTCCTCAGCAATTTATTCCCCTCGCTCAAACTGACAGGACCGCCCCCGAAAGGGGCATCGATAGCCGTGCACGGTCCTGCTCCCGTCTGGCAAGATGACTGAAAATCCTAAGTTACCCTCAGTACTTGCCAAACCAGGGATAGCCACACATACCTACTCATGCCTCCGCCCCTCGTACAGCCTCGAACAACGCGCCACGACCTGGAGGGTCAATAAAAACCAAAAGGTGTGAGTGGACAAAAATAAATCAGTTTAACAAAACAGTTACAAGAAACGTTTTTACCCTCCGCGTAAAAACCAATGCATGCATACAAAAATCATTTCGCAGTCGGTCAAGATTTTCCACATAAGAAAAACTGTGTATCAAATTTCGACATAAGGAAAAACTCGTATGAACCTCAAAATCATTTTTCCTTTCTCAACCATCGGGTCTTAGCCCGCAATCATAATCACCGGGCCGCAGCCCAAAACCACGAATCAAAACCAAATGCACAACATGATCCAAAACCAACAACCATATACCGGGCCACTGCCCAACTCAACTGAAACATCAGAAATCATCAATAAATCACAAGTCAATCATTTTGCTGGATATCAACTGCGCCCGAGTCTTTAAACTCAAAACCATGCGCATAAACAGGCCTTCCCGGGATATCAACGAGTCTTTAAACTCAGAACTTAATCCATAGGCCTCGGGGGTATCACAGTAACCGAGTCTTTAAACTCACGAGTCTTTAAACTCATTAAGGGCCCTCCCCTGTCATCAATTAACTGAGTCTTTAAACTCAAAACGTGCTCCAGCAATAGCACCCAGGTCTTTAAACCCAAAACAGTTTTCAACAGGTCTTTAAACCCCAAAACATTTATCAATCACGACAACGTGGGATCCATCCCAAAATCACATTTTTCACAACAGGACCCATGGTCTGAGTTTCCACATTCAAATTCCCAAACCTTACTCCACAAACATGTTCAAATCATCATTAAACACGGGGCATGCACAATCATACCAAATCACCTTATTAAATCCTTTTTCATTCCCAAATTCGAATTCGCAACAATGATTCCGTAAGCCGGCATCCGGAAGCATCATCCCGAAACCAAACCAAGAATCCGCTTTAAATTTCCGAAAACTGAAATCTCGTTCGTTAAAATGACTTTTATGCCCCGAGCATCAAGCTTGAAATCGCCTTTTTCAAAATCCATTTTAATTTCTTGAAATCACTTCATTTCTCAAATCTCATTATCAAAACATCTAAACCATAATCATAATCACCAAAATCACGGTCCAATCTCAACATATTCAAAATCTCGTAAAACGTGCAAATCCGGAACATTCTCGAAAAACGCGTCAAAATCGTAAATCGCACTCGCAAATCATAAACAACCTTCTTAAATCATTTTACCCCCATTTCATATAACTTCTTTCATTAAACCATCATTAAGAACACGAGTGACCATAGTCTCGAAATACGTGTAGTTTCACATGTATAGTAAAAATACGTATAAATACGGGAATCGAATGCGTATAAATACGGAAATCAAAATCAATCACAACTTATAATCATAATCATAAAATCATAGAAATAATTTATGCATGCATTAAATTTTGAAAGCAACGTCCACTCACACACCAATTTTAAGGCTCGATTTCGCGCCGTACGCGTTCCCGTAATTTCCGGCATTTTCCAGAAACTCGAGTCCTGTCCGTAAACATACTTTAGTGTCACTAAGGGGCTTACATAAAAGCATACTAATTTCCCAAAATTTTCCGGGAATTAATCGTTAATTACAAACGTAACGGAAATCTTCGGACCCTCGGAACCACATTGAAACGGTGTCCGATAAATTCGATACCAACGTTAAAATGTTCGTTACAATGTGTAGGACAAAAGCCATTTTGAACTCACCTTGAAATTCGGGTCCACGCGCCCTCACGCGCCGCCGTGAGTGGCTGCGCGTGAGCCCACGCGCCCGCTACAGTACCCCTGCACAGTTCATCGTTCTCACCCGCCAAACCTGCAATACGGGTTGTTCAACCCACGACACAACCCGGTTAAATCCTTATCAAAACTCACTCAATTCCTCCCTTCATTCCACCTAAATCATTCCTCATCAGGTTAATTTAGGATCCCAATCATTAATTATCTTCCATTAGCCCTAAATCAGTCAACTCGAACTCGAACACCCAAACGGGTCGAAGTACGAAACTCACCCAAATCGACCCCATTCCCAAATTAACTTAGACAGTAGTTTCCAGAGACCTAAACGAACACTTTAGCACCGTCAATTTGAGGGGAAATTACCTGGAGGTTGTCGGCCTCAAGCTCGAAAATCTCTGAAACCAGGGGCCTCCATTCAGGGCTTGTCTGTGATCGACTTTCCCCGATATTGATGCGGTTGGTTCCCAAATAATCCCAGAGGATTAATACGATCCTCAGCTTCCTTCAACTTGGCTCCTAGTTGAAAAATCGAATTTCCCTCCAAAACTGTTTTTCTCTGAAACCGGAGCTTGAGTCCCTGAGCAAACCTTAATCAAACCTCTTCAATCCTTGCACGATTGTGTTCTAGTCACTCCCAGAAAACTCCCTCAGTGTCTAGATTGGTCCCATAACCCGTAGGAATCAAACTCTGGATTTTCCCCCCCAAAAAACCCTAAATGGTTTTCTCCACGGTTTCTCCCAGCTCTACACTCCCACACTCAACAGAATGGCTCCCCAGCTCACCAGACACTCAAGTAACAGATCAGAATGGACGACAACTCGTGGGTGACACTCTGAAACTCCCTGGAATTTGTTTCCCGCAACACAGAGACCGTGGCCATTTTTAAAAACACCCGTGCACTGGAGCTCTGTTCAAGCCACGATGGGCTGCTTCCAATACCTCAAATCCCATAAACAATTCCCACCGTTCAGTCCACTATGGTTTAAACAATTGAATCGTGCAAAACCACCGCACACGGCGGTGCAGCAACGGTCTGCCACGGCTGCTACAGTAACCCGTGGAGCAGAATTACCAAAATGCCCTCAGGGCAATAATTACCAAAATGCCCCTCACCTTCCGTGACCCGTAACTTGGTCACCCGGTTCCACGCGTGCCGCCTGTCGTTGTACTCGGGGCATCGAGACCTTCCTAACGGTCCTTGGCACTCGGCCATCGGACCCCCCGATCAAAAAGTCAACATTTTCCCTTATTTCGTCTAAATTACGGAAATGCCCCTGGACTTCCGAACGTCATAACTTTCACCACGAACGTCGGAATCGAACGTGCCACCAGTCTATGAACTCGTGACGTCCCGGACTACGTCACGGTCATCGGTCAAAGTCCATTTGACCGCCCGAATAAAAAGTCAACGTTTTGCCCACAACTAGGGGCAAAACGGTCATTTTTCCACGTTCGTCCGATTTCGCCCAACTAATCACCGATTAACCCTGCTAATCATGATTAGTTACTAATCTAATCCCGAATTCCGGGATGGGTCGTTACAATCTTCCCCCCTTAAAGAATTTCGTCCCCGAAATTCCAACCGATCAAAACTCAACCGTTTCTCCCTTCTAAAACCAGTTTCGTTCTCGAAATTTCCAATTATCCTTATTCCACATCTACCACGTGGAAAACTTTTTGACCTCGCAACACGTGTACACCCGTACACTAACTAATTCATCTGTACCCAGACGTCCCAGTACCGACCACACTCGACCACCTCGAGTGAAAATGATCACTTGACGACTGCTCCCACTCGGAGTCATCAACTCTCACTCGTCAGTCCGTGCTGACGCTACCAGCCCAACGGTCATCACTAAACCTCCCTAATAAAGCGGCAATCACAGCCACTGGGTGTCACTTGAGGAAGTGTAAGATCAATAACACGTTCTCATCTCGCAGGGCAAGCCCAACTCTGCGACATATATCAAGCTCAAAGTCCAGTTCACACAAATCCTAGGTGTGTCGGAACTAAGCCGAATGCCAACACGTACAACCACACCACTGGTACCTCCCACGTACAGGGTACGCACACCCATCTCCAACAAGTCCACTACAAGGTTCACAGTCGATCACAACCTGACACTGGGGTTTCTTGTCCAATCTCATACTAGACAAATTGATCATTCTAACTCATCATCCATTCTGGATCCCATGGCCACCCGACCAGTAACCCAAAATCAACCCCCAAACACGTCATCCAAGATGTACCAATCCAAGCACGCTCGCCAAGGCGTGTACAGTCATGCCGAAAGGGCATCTAATCTTCCTCACAATTACCGAGGCGCACCACCCCGAATCTATACTCGCTCAACTGTTACCACGTCACATCCGATTTACTTCGAAAAGAAGCCAATCCCAATCGCCCATCTCTATGACTGACCAATTAGTCCCTGTTGGATATCCACTCATCCATAGGCCAAGCCTCGAGTCCAAAACATAAACGTTCCCACTCGCTCGAGTACGGATTAACTTCGAAAAGAAGTTCGGTCCAACTATTCCCATACCCAAACATTTATGACAGAGCGATAAGCTCTCCACCTAGCCTGATCAAGGCGATCACAGTCCAAATTCGTTACCACGTCCAAGGCCCACAACCTCATCAACCAGATCCACCTAGGATCCGCACATGCTCACAGCTGGCAATCCACCTGGAACCCGATAATAGGGTCTTACACCCACTAGATTTCTTGTCAACCACCCAACACTCCTCAACTATTTTCTCCTCCAATCAATCATTCAACAACGTAACACATCCACTCTGTGGATCCCCTACGTTTACCTCATATCGATCCCTGCCACTCCACCTAGGAGAGACCAAGGATGATCCAATACGATGCCATCGACATCCATCCTCTGTGAGTGCAAACATAACTCGCTGCACCCACCGTACCGAATATCCAACATCGTCTGCCACTAAGCAGAAAATGGGAATCCCGTTTACCCCAACCTCGAGAAATGCAACTCCACCCGATGACCCCAAAACACACATGGGTCCACCACCCAATACACGCTCATCGTACTGGTATCCGTGATCAACATCTACCAGGGCAGAAAATAAGAAGTCAACCCCTAATGACTTCGGAATACCTAATACCAATGTGGAAACGAGAACTCCTCTCGTCCCACAGTCACAACTCTCCTTCGAACTAAGATTCCACCCACGTTGAAAATAAGCACACTCCCCATGAGATGTCAAGTCCAACCGCCGGACTCCCTACATCCGTAACTCACTTGGACAACCACGCGTCCACAATCAGCCCAATACTCAGACCTCACGTCAATTAATGGCTAATTATGCACATACACCGACTCCGACTGGGAATTACTCAACTCTTGTCACCTCGTCACTGTTGAGACTTACCCCAATACCTCATAATCTCCGCTGGATCCTAACCAGTCCATGAGTCAACCACTACCGAATCTCAAATACCAACGCACTCTCATCATGACAGAGTCACACCCCAACTCGTGGCTCAACACAATCCCACTCACTGACACTAGCACCAGCGCTAGTACCAGTGCCAACATACAAACATCCACACTAGCACACCTTGTGCACAGTGGGTAGCCCTGGATCTCTGCTCATACCGAGCGACGATCCCGCATCATCACCCGTACCCCGCAACCATGGGTACCACCGTTCTGACAATCCACATCAGAAATAATGAACGTTCCCTGAACGCTCCCTGATCCTCAACCACTACCACTACACCAAGCACCCACGACAATTAGCTATCTCCACAAAACCACTGTTCCACAAAACCAAGCCATAATTTCCTAACTCATCCAATAAATGACCATAAATCGGTCCTTGGCATCCTAAGTGCCAAAGGTTCCTCACTCCGCCTTTCTGGCTCCACTCAAGCCTTGACACCATATCATGACTCACCTCACGTTCCTAACCCAAAGTCCTGACTCATCGTGAGTCCCACATCCACATCTTGACTCCTCTTGAGTCCAATCTCATACCAAACCAATCATGTAATCACTGACATACCCAATCCCCGAGCAATATCCAATGCTCAACCACTTCTTATTCGACCAATAGGGCCTAAGAGAAAGTACACTTTGCCCAAAAATGCGGCCTTCCAGCCACCGGTCTCGTTCATCCCTGCGACCCACACAATTCTACGCCTAACAAATCGCGGTTCACAGTGTCCACTACCCGACATCTGACCCTCAAACCAGGGTCAATCTCACCCGAGATCTAACACGATGTGCCAAACACCCTCGCCTACTCGTCTCACTACCAAGTCGCGCACGAGGCTTACGCTCCGGAGGAATGATGTGGCAACAGAATCAGCAACCTAGCGCTCTGATACCAAATTGACAGGACCGCCCCCGAAAGGGGCATCGATAGCCGTGCCCGGTCTTGCTCCCGTCTGGCAAGATGACTGAAAATCCCAAGTTACCCTCAGTACTTGCCAAACCAGGGATAGCCACACATACCTACTCATGCCTCCGTCCCTCGTACAACCTCGAACAACGCGCCACGACCTGGAGGGTCAATAAAAACCAAAAGGTGTAAGTGGACAAAAATAAATCAGTTTAACAAAACAGTTAAAACAAACGTTTTTACCCTCCGCGTAAAAACCAATGCATGCATACAAAAATCATTTCGCAGTCGGTCAAGATTTTCCACATAAGAAAAACTGTGTATCAAATTTCAACATAAGGAAAAACTCGTATGAACCTCAAAATCATTTTTCCTTTCTCAACCATCGAGTCTTAGCCCGCAATCATAATCACCGGGCCGCAGCCCAAAACCACGAATCAAAACCAAATGCACAACATGATCCAAAACCAACAACCATATACCGGACCACTGCCCAACTCAACTGAAACATCAGAAATCATCAATAAATCACAAGTCAATCATTTTGCTGGATATCAACTGCGCCCGAGTCTTTAAACTCAAAACCATGCGTATAAACAGGCCTTCCCGGGATATCAACGCGTCTTTAAACTCAGAACTTAATCCATAGGCCTCGGGGGTATCACAGTAACCGAGTCTTTAAACTCACGAGTCTTTAAACTCATTAAGGGCCCTCCCCTGTCATCAATTAACCGAGTCTTTAAACTCAAAACGTGCTCCAGCAATAGCACCCGGGTCTTTAAACCCAAAACAGTTTTCAACAGGTCTTTAAACCCCAAAACATTTATCAATCACGACAACGTGGGATCCATCCCAAAATCACATTTTTCACAACAGGACCCATGGTTCGAGTTTCCACATTCAAATTCCCAAACCTTACTCCACAAACATGTTCAAATCATCATTAAACACGGGGCATGCACAATCATACCAAATCACCTTATTAAATCCTTTTTCATTCCCAAATTCGAATTCGCAACAATGATTCCGTAAGCCGGCATCCGGAAGCATCATCCCGAACCCAAACCAAGAATCCGCTTTAAATTTCCGAAAACTGAAATCTCGTTCGTTAAAATGACTTTTATGCCCCGAGAATCAAGCTTGAAATCGCCTTTTTCAAAATCCATTTTAATTTCTTGAAATCACTTCATTTCTCAAATCTCATTATCAAAACATCAAAACCATAATCATAATCACCAAAATCACGGTCCAATATCAACATATTCAAAATCTCGTAAAACGTGCAAATTCGGAACATTCTCGAAAAACGTGTCAAAATCGTAAATCGCACTCGCAAATCATAAACAACCTTCTTAAATCATTTTACCCCCATTTCATATAACTTCTTTCATTAAACCATCATTAAGAACACGAGTGACCATAGTCTCGAAATACGTGTAGTTTCACATGTATAGTAAAAATACGTATAAATACGGGAATCGAATGCGTATAAATACGGAAATCAAAACTCGACACAACCCACGACACAACCCGGTTAAATCCTTATCAAAACTCACTCAATTCCTCCCTTCATTCCACCTAAATCATTCCTCATCAGGTTAATTTAGGATCCCAATCATTAATTATCTTCCATTAGCCCTAAATCAGTCAACTCGAACTCGAACACCCAAACGGGTCGAAGTACGAAACTCACCCAAATCGACCCCATTCCCAAATTAACTTAGACAGTAGTTTCCAGAGACCTAAACGAACACTTTAGCACCGTCAATTTGAGGGGAAATTACCTGGAGGTTGTCGGCCTCAAGCTCGAAAATCTCTGAAACCAGGGGCCTCCATTCAGGGCTTGTCTGTGATCGACTTTCCCCGATATTGATGCGGTTGGTTCCCAAATAATCCCAGAGGATTAATACGATCCTCAGCTTCCTTCAACTCGGCTCCTAGTTGAAAAATCGAATTTCCCTCCAAAACTGTTTTTCTCTGAAAACTCCCTCAGTGTCTAGATTGGTCCCATAACCCGTAGGAATCAAACTCTGGGGCATCGAGACCTTCCTAACGGTCCTTGGCACTCGGCCATCGGACCCCCCGATCAAAAAGTCAACATTTTCCCTTATTTCGTCCAAATTACGGAAATCCTCCTGGACTTCCGAACGTCATAACTTTCACCACGAACATCGGAATCGAACGTGCCACCCGTCTATGAACTCGTGACGTCCCGGACTACATCACGGTCATCGGTCAAAGTCCATTTGACCGCCCGAATAAAAAGTCAACGTTTTGCCCACAACTAGGGGCAAAACGGTCATTTTGCCACGTTCGTCCGATTTTGCCCAACTAATCACCGATTAACCCTGCTAATCATGATTAGTTACTAATCTAATCCCGAATTCCGGGATGGGTCGTTACACAAACACCTCGACACGACCCCTAGATCATCGTCCCAAACTCGAACTAAAACCTGATCGGTCCCCTGTTCTTCCTCCCGGCCAACCAGCCACTCCCCCTTCACGGCAACCACACTAAACAACTCCTAGGAACCTACTGAAACTCACCCAACTCACCAAATCTCTCGACTCACACTCAAAACCCATGACTTCCCGGTTGAAATTCACGGAAAAATAGAGTAATCTAACGGGGGTGAGAAATTACCTGCTGTCGATCGCCGCCATGCTCGCCACTGTACTCCCTGAAGTCCTCAGGGCCATCCCAGCCTCCTCTCGAGTCCAATTGAACCAACACACGGCCATACCATAACCCAACTCTTCTCTGTTCTCTCTGTTTTCTGTAACTCACACCTCACACACACACCGATTCCCTCACAACTTCTCACTCACCTCCACTCAGCAGCTCTCACTTAAACTCTCACACACTCAACAAGTCACACAAAAACCCCACACCGCCTTCACTTGCTCGATTCCCTCTCAGCCTCACTCGGTCTCTGTTTCTCTTAAAGGCACGGTTAACAGCCCCCAATTATTTTGACCCGTGAGAGATCCTAGAAGCCACTGGACCCTTAGCACGTGTCACCATCCCAAATCCCCTCTCACAAATGTCCCAATCTCAGCTGTCCACCTGTCCCAATCAATTTGCACAATTCCCAATGTGCAAAAGACCAAAATGCCCTTCTTTTGAACGAAAATTACAATTGTGCCACTACCTTTCTAGACCCGTAACTCACACGTCCTAACTCCGACGAACACATGCCGCCTGTCGTTGAATTCAAGACGACGAGATCTACCTAACGGTCCTAGGTCAACGTGTCAAAACCCGATCGTACGAAAAGTCAACTATTCCCCCTAGTTTAACCAAATTACGGTAATGCCCTCAACCTTCCGAACATCATAACTTCCTCCTCGGATGTCGGAATCGGGCGTGACACCTGTCTACGGATTCATGACGTCCCGAACTACATCACGGTCATCGGTCAAAGTCCATTTGATCGTCCGAACTAAAAGTCAACTATTTGCCCAAACCAGAGGCAAAATCGTCATTCTACGCTAACGGACCTATCGGAACCAACTAACCACCAACTAAGCTCACTAATCCCATCTTAAACACGGCCTAAATCCTAATTTCTGGGACGGGTCGTTACATTTTGCTTTCGCTGTTCGAAGCCTCTGCTTTCTGCCTTCACCTTTGTCGTTCAAATCTTCAAGTTTCGCCTTCGTCGTTCAAAGCTTTTGCCTTCTCCTTCGTCATTCGAAGCTTCAAGCTTCGCCTTCGCCTTCGTCGTCGTCATCGCCTTTCAAAGAAGGTGTTGTACGAGCTCCTGGATTTGAAAAATTTATGCTGGGATTTGGGCATTTTTGATTTGAAGGAGGAGCTTAGACAACCAATTTGAATATTCCCCAAAATGCCCATTGATATTTTGCCTCATCAGATACTGAGTGACAATCACTGGTTTGCCCCGTATAGACTTAACTGAAATTTAGACGAAAATTGTGACGTCAACACTATTTTGAATATGACAGCATATGTTGGGTGCGTAATTGAAACCTTTTATAGTTCGGGTACTTTTTGAAATCGCACCTATGTTTTAAGTATTTTAATATAGTTTGTCCAAATATAAAATTATACTATACGAATACAACTCAATATATCTATGTAAAACAATAGATTTTACTTCTTTTGGACAGGGACGCAGCGTAATGGGGAGGGGAAGTCGAGTTTGATATTTAATTTTCTCTTCTCTCTAGTTAATGCATGTTTATAAACACCATGATTGTCGAATAATATTAATAATGACTCAAATTGACTCAAGATGGACAAATGCATATCTAGGTAGTAGTGCTGCTTACTTGACCTTGCTGCATGCATAAGAACATAGGGATAGGGTTCAGTCGCAATGGACCAAAACCAACTAATAATTAATTTTCTTTATTTTAAAATTGCAGCTTAGACACTCATAACATAATAATAATTTTATTAATTTCACTTGGAGCTTGTCTCTAATTTTGTGGTCAAAAGAATGCACATCTGGGAGAGACGATGGTGATTGACTTTTATTTCTCTCTCTCTCTCTCTCTCTCTCTCTGTCTCGCATAAGGTTAAGAAACCGCACAATTTGCAATTAAGAAAATGTTGGAAAGTTCTTGTTTTGAGAAGCCAAGCCAAAACATTAATAAAGAATATATTCATTCGTTGTATGTAGCTCACAGACTTTAGACACATGTACTCTCTCATTTCGATTTGTCGAATCCCATGTTGTCTTTGCTCGCTGGTTTTCTATCTTGGTTTCATATGACTCCTAATTAACCAAAGCTATCCATATTCTAAAAATTAGTAGTTAATTTTTTAGTAAATTATTGTTAAATTCTTAATAACTTTTACTTTTATTTAAAACTTTTAATACTTGTATATGAAAGAAAATAAAATCTTATCTCAAACTTCTTTTATTGAAAAGTCCCTAAACAGAATCTGTAATTAATAAATTACACATATGTATTTATATTATTCTATATGCAAGTTTTTAATAAACTTATATGTTAATAAGGACCTATTAGTTAATTGCCCTAATTTTTTCTATTATTAATTTATTTATAACTTTACACATAGTATTTATATTACTACAAGAAAAAACACTTTAGGCAATGGAGAAAATTTGTCGCGTATTCCCTTTAACTACCATGGTATTACTCGGTGATGCATATTTGGGGGGGTTTTAGGCAGTGGATATTCTATGTTGCCTAATGTGCTTTTTCGCATCGGTTTTTATAGAATACCACTGCCTATTCTTCTTATGTGTTGCCTAAAACTTCTTTACGCAACGATAAGTAGGAAATACTAATACCTAAAGTTGCTTTACGCAATGGTATGTACTATAAAATCGACGCCTTAAGTTGCTTTATACAACGTTGTTTTGAGAAAACCGATGTCATAAGATACTTCTCGCAACAGGTTTTAAAATTTCACTGATGCATAACAATTTGAATAACATCATACAATTTATTAATTTTGAGGTATGTATATAGCAACATTATATTTAACATCGATCTCTAACATTTCCCTGTTTTAAGAGAAATATATAACACATCAAAATTATACTCCAATAATCTGTGAACAATAAAACTACTCATATATAAATCATTAATCAAGTTCATAAAGAAAATGAGGTATTAATATTGTATGCTCCTCAGCTCACTCTCAAAGCCACATATCAAACACATAGAATTCTAAATAACTAACTAGATACTAAGAAACAATAGTTTTTGCAATAAACAAAAATCATATGAGAATCAATTCCAACATAGAAGTACTTTCAACATCATTACACCCAATTTGATATGACATGATCTGCCCATTCTTCTAACACCTCATCAAGGTCCTTATAGGTGTAACAAACGTCCAACCTGTTTGCAGGTTTTGCATACTAGTTAAGAAAATAAAAACATACCTACTTATAGATTGAACCAATATATAGTCATCATAAAAGTTACCAAAGACTTCAAGATCAATTAACAATAACAGATTAATTAATACAAAAGGTTCAAAGAACTAAATGCTTACCTTGATGAAGTATGAAAGATCTGAATCTCCACAAATTTCTTGCATGTATTTCATTATGAAATAACCACATGTTTTATACTTTTGTTGCTTTAGAGCACTCTATGAATGTAAAAAAACTAAACAGAGGTAGGTATTTGTATGTGAGTCAATCCATATAACATGTAGAAAGAGTGGGAGGGAGGGGAGCCAAAAACACTTACAAAATTGAAAATGAGGCCATTTATGTAACATTCAAATTAAACTTACTAGAAAAGGCTTGGACAGTTTCTCAAGCTGCTCCTGTGTAGGCATGATGTGAGTGTAATAAACATGAGCATCCCCTAAAACATGAATGAAATCACTTGGAACAAGACCTGCGCAAGATAAAAGTCTATTAAGACAGATCCAACAAAAAAAAAGGTTCTTAAATCTTTTAGATAGCTTTTGAACACAAAGGTTCTGGATAAAAAGATCTAAACTGATAAGCGTATTCTTCAGAATCATACAACAAACATAAGCAATCATGCAAGTTAGAAGAGCATATGAATCAATGTTAAATGGCATACCCAGGCCGATGTTAGTAGAATGATGATACATCTGACATGATAACTCTCCAATGGCCACATAGAACTACAACAAGAAAGAAGGATTTAGTAAGACAAAAGAGATCAAATAAAGAAACAAATTGTCTACCATCTCAAGACAAGTGTCATTCATCCCTTTGGCCCATTTCCCCTAATACATGCATCTCCTATCCCTTTTAATCAAATAACCTGAAACCCACCCCCACCTCAATTTCCATCTTCTTCTTCTTCATTTGGTGCTGCTTGAGAGAGACTGAGAAGGTGGTTGAGAGGCTGAGATGACGATGGAGGACGGCGGAGGCACAAAACGGACGGGCTGGCTGTGAAACCAGGTAAAACCCGTAAACCCGTTTAGGTTGGATTTTGGAATTTTGATTTTTGACATTTGGGTCTCGTTTTGATGCCTTGGATATGTTCTTTACGCTTGCACGAGGATGTAGGAATGAAAAGGAGGGAGAAAAGACCACTGAACAGGCTATGGAACTAGTTCGAAGGTTGGTCGTGAGGATTCGAATTTGGCAGGTCAGTTTCAGGACTATTTTGTAACGACCTGTCCCAAAATTTTGGGATTAATTAAGATTAAATTGAGGGTTAACGAAGCTAATCGAGAATTGGTCGAGGATCATCGGACATTCAGGATGAAATTATGATTTTGCCCCTACACAAGGGTAAAAAGATGACTTTTGACTCCGATGGTCCAATGCACGTTGACCGAGGATTATTACGTAGATCGAATCGATACGAGTCCGTTGACAGGCGACACGTCAAAATCAGGCATTCGACGGGAAAGTTACGGGTCACAAAAGGTTCGAGGTACTATTGCACGAATTACGAGATGAGTGGAATTTTGTCTTCAATGTGGGCCCTGATATTTTAAACAGGCCCAATGCATAAGTGACAAGTGTCACTCATCCATTTCCCACAAACACACATACATGCACCCACCCCCCTTCTCTGTTTCATTCCATCTCACCTAAAACCCAAACACCGTAACCCACCCCAACCTTCATAAACCTTCATCTTCCGTTAGATGAGTGTCACTCAAATGTTAGATGACATCAGCGATGACGTTAGCTATTGACTTTGACTGTTAACTGTTTATGCTAGCATTAACTTTGCTGACGTCAGCGTTGACTTTTGACCATC
The DNA here is from genome assembly GCA_032719365.1 of Prinsepia uniflora. Classification (NCBI taxonomy): domain Eukaryota; kingdom Viridiplantae; phylum Streptophyta; class Magnoliopsida; order Rosales; family Rosaceae; genus Prinsepia; species Prinsepia uniflora. Next base: position 30,665,232 of record CM064872.1, on the reverse strand, counting down.
CGCGTTTGACCCGTGAGTGGGGGCGTATGGGCACGTATTTCCAAGATTATTTTAAAGGTTTCGACGATACGAATCCAATGGTGGTAGTTTCGAGTCCATCGAAGATCGTTAGGTTGGTCAAATTGAGGTTTAAAGCCTAGGGAAGCCTGTTTGTGACACGTTGAATTTTTCGAGAATGTTAGAGGTTCTTGATTAGGACTTGCATAGGTTAGTAATAACCTTTGAGTATGTTTTGGACAGGTCCGGATGACCCAAAGAAGTCGGATTAGCCCGTAGAGGATTATGATGCGTGCATCGAGGCGCAACTTGGAAGGTCCGTGAGTGGACTTTGATATATGAATATGATGCATGCATAAATGTTTTATATGTGTTTATGAACATGATTTGAGATGCCATGAGTGCATGAGTTTTAAATATGATTTTTTGGGCATTTGATAGAAAATGCCATATTGCACGTAGTTCGAGATTTCTATTTTATATGATGTTTGGGCTTCGACCGAGTATACTGCGTGCATAAGTTATTTGTGATTCCGAAGGTTTCACAGTGAGGCATGAAACCCAGGAACTGAGTTACATTTTTTGAGGATTTTACGGGGATGCGTGAAATCGAGATTCAGGCACAAGACCCATTTGAAAGACCTGGACTTAGCATGAAGTCAGGGATGATTTGAAAGTGTTTTCGAAATCAGAAATGGTTTTCGGATTTGGAAATATCTTTCGGGCATATGACCCAGTTGATTTGAGGTTTGACTTATAGTATGGTCAAACGTGAGATAAGGCGAGCTACGAACCAGATACGAGATTTCAAAAGATATTTCGAGAATGAGTCCCATTTTTGAATTTGACAGGATTCGAGGAATCTTGGAGTATATTTTGGGCATGAGACCCAGTTGTAAATTTGATAGGATTCAAGGAATCCTATGTTTGATACTACGGGTTAGAGTCCCAGACGATCGAGTTAGAGTTCCGGATGATCAATTTAGATTCCCGGCCGATGATGACATTCGGGTTAGAGTCCTGAGTGATATGACGCTTGCATCTGGACTGTGGATGTGTTCCTTCCGGAGAGGTCACGATGCACTGCATGTTGTCGAGCAACCACTGGAGGCTGTGACCGAGGGAGGCTCCACTTAGGAGTGCCGATGTTATTCTCTGATATCGATCAGTGATGTGTTCAATATGATCTATAAATGGTCACGGTGGGCGATGTGTTCATGGCGACATGCTAGGATTGTGAGCAGTCCTGAGCTATTTGCACATGTGCTAGGATTGGAATCGTGACTGACATCGAGATGAGGATGGGATGAATTCCCATATGTTCTACGATTTGGGCTGAAGCCCCGTACATGTTTTTCTATGACTTGGGGTTGGGCTGAGGCTCTGTACGTGTTTTCTAGTTTGGGCTGAGACCCTATTTGATCTGGTTTTGGGCTGAGACCCAACTGAGATACTGGCTTCGATTGAGAAGCATTTTTCAGTGGATTTGACTTGGGAAGCAATACGTCTTGCTTCTGAGAAAGTAATTGAAATGTTGTTTTATGATGCATGCATGCTTTTACGTGAAGGGTATGCATGCATGCTTATACTGTCTACTCACATCTTTTATGGTTTCTAATACCCTTAAGGGTGATAGCGAATGAGGGTTGTAGCAGAGATCAAGACATCACATGCCACCATCGATCCTGACGTACTCTGGCTAACCCAGAGCGGGTGACGAGTTTATCCCTGGTCTGACACGTGGTGTCAGACGAGAGCAGACACATCCCACGATAATCGACCGGGATTGGGATGGGTCCTATCAACGTGGTATCAGAGCATAAGATTGCTCTTAGAATGACACGTAGGTGCTGGATGTCATGTCTCTGCAGTGGTAACAGCCCATCATCAACCTGATAGTTAGGGTAAAAGTATGAAGATTCAGTGGAATCAAACCCTGGTTAGGTAACTTTTGGCACGTGATACGATGGTTTAGGGTTTGATTGGCATAGGATGTCGTATTTTGGTGAGGTTTGATCCCGAGTAAGATCGATGTTCGTATGAATCCAACGGCTTGGAGCCGTAGTGTTACTAGTGGATGCGACCTAGTCGATTAGTTGTCGGAGTAAGACAACTTTAAGAGTCGGGACCATTGAGTGGTCATGTCAGATAGGGCATTGTGTCAAGTGGTATTAGTGGAAGTCGTGGACGACCCTAGTTGAGATTGTTGGGAATAGGAGCATTTGATCCTATTTGGCGTTAGATTCCATGGTTAAGTGTGTTGAATTTCAGATGGATGTCGACTGGTAGGGGATGCCACGGTATAGATGTGGTGTTGTTTGGTATAGCATGCCATGATTGGGGCATGTCATGGTTGAGTAGTGTTGGACACTAAGTAGGGCCAAGTTCTTGAGGCCCAACGACTAGAGGCCGCAGAGTACGAGAGGATGGGATCCTCGAATCATGCTTACTAGTTGGTTGAGTACTAGTCAACCCCTTGTGACGAACTTTCGGAGTCGAGAGCGATGGATCAGTCAGGATGGACGTGCTGTAGTGAGCAGCCGGGTTCGTGATAACCCTAGTGGGAGATTGATTGGACAAATTACTAGGAGTGTGGTATGTTAGGATCGGACCCAAAACCCCCGGGATTAAAGTGGGACCCGCCTGATCCCGGCTGACACGAAGTGTCAGACCAGGGAAAATTCCATCTCTAGCCCCTTGCCGGGGCTATCAAAGTGCGTCAGGATCGTAAGAGGAGGGGAGTGATGTCTCGTCTCTACTACAGCCCGCATCCGCGATCAACCTGAAGGGCATTAAAAACACAAAAACTGTGAGTGGACAATTTAAACTTTTCATTTAAAAACATTTTAGCATAAAAGACATTTATGCCCTTCATAAAAGCATATGCATGCATTCAAAACCGTTTATCAAACATTCATAAAAACCTTTGTCAAACATTTAGAAAAAACCTTTCAAGGGTTCATGCTCGGTTCCCATAAACAGTCATGACCCATAAATTCATTTGGGTCCTCGACCCGAAATCATAACTCAAACCCGTAGGTTAAATCACTAGGGACTCAGCCCAAATCACGCCACGTGCCGGTCTCAGCCCAAAACCATTCTCAAAATATCACAAACGAGGTCTCCGCCCCAAATCACTTTCACAAACATAAAACACAGGGTCTCTACCCTCAAATCTCTTTTCCATAAAACCTCATATGTACCGTCATACGTATAACCCATCTGCAGCACTTCCGAGAAGATGCCAACTCGGGGCACACAGCCCCTAGGGAACACATCCCCGAAATAGTCACGATATCAAATCTATACTAGTGTGCACACTACTCGGGTCTCACTCCGAGTCTTCTCCCAGGAATCTCCATCTGGGAGGCTCAATCTCTAGATCTAGTCCGAGCTCTCTCTCTAGATCTAGTCCACACATCTCTCCGAAATCTGGTCCGGGACCACATCATAATAAGTAATCACCACTCCTGGAACGGGATCCCTATGGGGATACCCACTCTGGTCTGTGGATCATGACTCTCCAGGTCGACACTGGAGGAGACCATATAAACATATGGAGGGTTCATTCATTTCAAATACTTTCTTTCTTTTTCTCTTTCTTTCTCAAAACTCATTTCTCAACTGGGTCTCCTGCCCGATTCATTTCAATAGTATTCCTCGAATCTGATTCAAATCCATTTCACAGGCCTCGGCCTAAATCCACAGTTCAACAGGGTCTCATGCCCGAATTCTCATTTCATAAACTGAACTGGGACTCAAGCCCGATTTCAAAATCAACAGGGCCTCAAGCCCGGATACTCAACTAAATGGGTCTCAGGCCCGATATCTTAAATCAACGGGGCATCAAGCCCGATAGTATCACTAACTGGGCCTCAAACCCGAATCGTAAACCAACTGGGCCCCCGTCCTGATCGTATAACACAAATGGACCCTCGGTCTGATTCCTCATCAATTCAAATGGACTCCAAGTCCGAGAGTTGTAAATCAAATGGTTCTCGCGCCCGATTTCATATTTCTAAATCCAAAATCCGTTTATTAAACCCTTATCGAAAACACGGTACGCGTAGGTACGACATAAAGCCGAAAACCTCGAAAAACGTACAATTATGTCAATCCTAAGCTACCACAAACAATTGCACTCATGGCATCACAAAATATATTCTAAAACAATTATAAAGCATTTATGCATGCATCGAATTCATAAAACAAGTCCACTCACAGACCGTCCAAAGCCGCGCCTCCACACGCGTGCCATATTCGTCTCCCGGGTCAAACGTTGCCTCTGGGATTCCCGAACCTGTCCAAATTAATTTAGAGGGTTACTAACTACCTAAATAACCCTTCACTAAAGTCCCGTAATTTCCGGAATTTCTAGAAAATTTTAAACTCGAACTTAAACCTTCGAATAGCCCGAACTATATCGAAACGATGTCCGATTGACACGAGACCAGCCCCAAAATGTTCGTTACATCGAATAGATGATTTCGTATGTTGAACACATACCCAAAAACCCTAGCACACGCCCGTACGTGCCACTGGATGTGCAGTTCGGTCCAGCCGGCGACTACGACTGTTCATCTTCTTCCCTGCGACAGACCGGTCCAGCCGGTTCGACTGTGCAGTTCGGTCCAGCTGGACCGACGTGATCGGTCCGGCCCTCCTACTCCCTCATTTTCGGTCCTTTTTCTTCCTAATCGATTCTAAACTTCCTAATATGATCCTAGGAGTATGTTTAGATGATCAAATCCACCTAAAACCTTCAAAAATCCACGGTTCAATTTTGAACCTCACGGTTCAATTTCTCCAAAACCTCCCCGGAGGTCTCTCAACCTCCAATCTCCCTCAAAACCTCCCTAATAGCTTCCTAGTAACCTAATACACAAACTCTAATCAACCAAAACCGATCATAACGTCAAAAATTGAAAATGAGGAAAAATGGCCAAAAACCGATACCTTTCGGGTTTTGGGCCTCCGCCGTGCACGGTGGCTCTGTCCTGGCCGGCCACCATCATCCACCGTCCTCTCCTCACTCTCTAGTCCTCTCAGTCATGATCAAACAGGGTTGGGTTGGATTTGGGTGAAGGTTACACAGGTTGGGTTTTGTTTGGAAACAAAGAAATGATCGATGATGTTGGACGGGAGATGCATGGATGAATGAGGTTGGCCAGTGGATGGGTGACACTTGTCACTCATCCATTGGTCCACTGAAAAGTAACTGGGCCCACTAAAGACAAAACTTCACTTTTGTCTCGTAAAACGTGTCGTTGTGAATAGTAACTTAGAATTTCCGTGAACCGTAACTTCGCCGTCGAACATCCGAATTCAACATGCCGCCTGTCTACGGATTTGTATCGTCCTTATCTACGTAACGGTCTTCGGCCCTCGGCCATCTGACCTCCCGGTCAAAAAGTCAACTTTTGACCTCATATTCACCCAAATTACCAAAATGCCCTTGGGCTTCCGAACGTCATAACTTCCTCCTCGGACGTCGGAATCGAGCGTGACACCTGTCTACGAACTCATGATGTCACGAACTACGTCACAGTCCTCAGTCAAAGTCCATTTGACCATCCGAATGAAAAGTCAACGATTTGCCCATTCTAAGGGCAAAATCGTCATTTCACCTGAACGTTCGCTAATCCTCGTCTAATCTCCGATTAGCCTTGCTAATCCGTCATTAAGTCTTAATTAATCTCGTTAATTCGGGACGGGTCGTCACAGGTACTTGTGGACCAATCAGGGATATTACTTGTTGGGCGGTTGGTACTTGCGGGGAGTTGATCGCATGGGTATAGAGTCTCGATAGCGGAGCGTTTCTGGGATAGACACTGCTATCGACGGACGTGGATGAGTCCTATCGATATGGATAGGCTCGTGTTATAGTGACGATTGAGATGATGGGGATTCGCTAGTCATGGCGATGGTACAGAGGTGTGAGTGTGTCGCTCAGTGCGAGATGAGACTTCTGGATTTGACTCAGTTACACCTGAGTGCGATCGCAGAAGGAGAAGTCGAATTTTGGGTGTTGGCAAGTGTGTCACACTACCTCAGTTGATTGAGAGATGTTTAGTAGGTTTTTAGGAAGGTTTAGAGGAGTTTTTGGATGGCTGAGAGGGGCTAAACAGCCTAGGGAGCAAAAGGGAAAATTGAATTATGAGGGGGAGTTTTGGATAGATGAGTTTTAGGCGGTTTTTCTTTGTTCTAATCATTCAAATAGGTTCCTAGGATTCAAAAAAAGAGATTGGAATTGGAAGGGAAGAGACGAAAAATGGGTGAGTTATAGGGTCGGACCGGTCACGCCGGTCTAGTTGGATCGGCCGAACCAGTGAACTGGTTCCGGTCTAGTTGGATCGGCCGAACCAGTGAACTGGCTGGACCAGTTCCGCTGGAGGTTGAAGACATTACTGTTCATGGCGCGTGGCTCGCACGCACTGGGGCTTTGGGCTGCTTGAGGGGGCGCGTGGACCATCTTTTGGGGGTGGTTCCAACATGTGAAATCACCTATTTGATGTAACGAAAATTTTGGGACTGGTTTCGTGTCAATTGGACATCGTTTCGATATAGTTTGGGACGTCCGAAGGTTTAAGATCTACTTTAAAAATATTTAAAAATTCCGTAAAATTATGGGGCTTTAATGAGGGGTTATTTAAGTAGTTAGTAACCCTCTATTACGATTTGGACATGTTTGGGAATCCCGATGACTATGTTTGGCCTGGGAACGGCTTATGGTGCGCGTATCGAGGTGCGACTTTGGATGGTCTGTGAGTGGACTTGTTTTATGAATTCAATGCATGCATAAATGTTTATAAATGTTTTAAATACATGTTTTGTGATACCATGAGTGCATTTTCTTGTGGTAGCTAGTATTGACGTATTTGCATGCTTTTTGAGGTTTTCGGCTTTATGTCTTGCCTATACGTACTGTGTTTTCAATAACGGCTAATGAATGGATTTTAGATTTGGAAATATGAAATCGGGCATGAGACCCATTTGATTTACGAACTCTCAAACTAGGAGTCCATTTGATTTGGTAAGAAATCGGGCTGGAGGCCCATTTGAGTATACGATCTAGCCGAGGGCCCAGTTGGTTTATGAATTCGAGCTTGAGGCCCGTTTGAGCTATGATATTGGGCCTGAGTCCCAGTTGATTTACGGTATTGGGCTTGAGGCCCCGTTGGTTGTGATATCGAGCTAGATGCCCAGTTGATTGTGAAATCGGCCTTGAGGCCCCGTTGGATCATGAAATCTGCCTTGAGTCCCAGTTTGGTTTATGAAATGAGAATTCGGGCATGAGACCCTATTGAACTGTGGATTTAGGCCGAGGCCTGTGAAAGTGGATTTGAATTAGATTCGAGGAATCCCATTGAGATTCGGGTATGAGACGCAGTTGAGAAAGAAAGTATTTTGAAAATGTATATACCCTCCGACATGAGTTGATTGGTCTCCTCCAGGCGTCGACCTGGAGAGTCATGATCCAGTACCCGGAATGAGTAATCCCCATAGGGAGCACATTCCAGGAGTGGGAGTTATGATATGGTCTCGGACTTGGTCCTGAGACAACCATCCAGATGTCGTAGATCCTGGATGTTGGATAGAGCCTTCCAGATGTGGAATTCCTGGGGGTAGACTCAGAGTGAGACCCCGAGTAGTATGCATACTGATATAGATGAATCGTGACAGATATCGGGGATTTGTTCCCTTGGGGCTGTGTGCCCCAAGTTGGCATATGACATGCCGAGGATGGGTTATATGTATGTATATACGTATGAGGTTTTATGGAAATTGGTTTTGGGCTGAGACCCACATGACGTGATTTGGGTAGAGTCCCATATGATTGGTTTTGGACTGAGTTCCCATGTATTGATTTATGGTTTCGGACCAAGGCCCTAATGGTTTTGTGAATGTTTTGATAACTAGTTTTTGAATGCATGCATGCTTTTTTTTAGTGAAGGGCATAAATCTTCTTTTCGTGAAATTGTTTTATACATTCATTATTTTGTCCACTCACGACTTTTGATGTTTTGAATGCCTTTCAGGTCGATTTCGGATGCGGGCTGTAGTAGAGACTAAGACATCGCATTCCTCCTCCGGATCCTGGAGCATTCTAGAAGCCCTGAGTGGGCAGAAGAAGGAATTTTCCTGGTCTTACACTTCGTGTCAGACGAGATTAGGCACGTCCCACAGGAATGATGGGGAGTGATATGACAGATAAAGGGTTCAAAGATGGTGTAAGACCCTGTGACCCAAAATCTAGTCATTAGTTGGGAATGAGAGCTAGTGTGGATCCACCTAGGATGGAATGGATCAGGTGGTGTTGTAACGATCGAGATGATCAAGATGGCTAAGATGATTATGGCGACCGTGGGTCGAGTAAACCAAAGCGAATTGGAGTCACAAGAATGATGAGGTATGAGAATACAAGATAGAGGCTGGATATGTGAATAAGTATGAGACAAGGACGATACGTGGGCATCGATCAGGAAGAGATGAATAGCTGATTCCTCGAATTAGATGTTGGCAGCTTCATTACCACTCCGGATAGAGCAATTGTATGGAGTTTTGTTGGACAGTGACAAGTGACCGACATGTTCGAGTTTGGTACGTCTTAGTGACCTGAGTCGGTTGACCTTTGGAACGAACCAAGGAATGACATTGGTTTGTGAACTAGCTGGATTATCCATGGAGTTGGTATGGTGACCACGATGACTCTGAGAGAACGTTAAGTATAGTGAGGTTTAGCCAGGATAGATGATTGGAACGTGGACGGTAATATGTGGTTGGACGTTGCTAGAGTACAGTCCTTGAACAGGCATGGGTAGCGCCTTGACGATTGGCATGATGTTGGTGCACCTGTGAGCAGTGCACGTTGGACGATGGGGTTAGCTCAGTTTGACTAATATAGTAGAATCCTTAGATGAAGTCCTAGATGGACATGAGATGGTAATCGGATGGGGTCCGATGTTGAGTGTACATTGAGTACAAGGACTAAACGTCGAATACTGTGTGCTAGAGTAGAGTGGATTGAGAGGGTTCAGGGATTGTATGAGCTGAGAGCTCAGGGCCATGTGGTCCAGAGGAACCCTAGATATTTTGCATGTGATTACCTCTGCTAGCAAGTATTCGATGGGGTCCAGATACGTCCTGAAGGTATCAGGAGGACGAGAGAGATGACGATTGGCGTATTGAGAGGATGAGCAATGTGTTAGGTGACATGGAAATTCCACGTCAACAATGTTAGACCACGTAAACCAGTCAGGTGATGCCACGTGAAAACTTATCAGAGTTGTCAGAGTGACGTGGCAGTTGATGTGTCATGATGACGTTACCATGAACACGTGGCACTTGTCAAAGGCTAACATGTGGCACCAATCAGGGGGTTCCACGTGGATGAATATTAGGAGCTTTCATATTGTCAGATGTCACGTTGACATTAGTAGTGACGTCAGCAGCTGACATCAGCAGTGACGTTAGCGTTTACCAGCATTGACTTTGGTATGTCGAACTTTGACAAGCACGTGATGATGCGTAGGCACAAGTTTTGAGGTCAAATTGGTCTTGTTCAAAAGGTTTCAACGATCTGAATCCAATGGTGGTGGTTTCAAGTCAATCAGAGATGGTTTAATAGGTGTTTAGGAGGATGTTTCTCCTCGGCAAGCGTGTTCGGGACACGTATACTATATTGGGGTTTAGGGGCTGTTTACGTATGAACTTATATGGATTGTGAGTGACCCTCAAATGTGATTTCGACAGGCCCGGACATTCTGAAAGCTTCGAATTGGATTACGGCGAGGGTTTTAGGCGCGCAGCGTGGACCCTGTATGAGTGGACATTTTTTTATAACTGTGATGCATGCATACATATTTTAATTGATTGATCGTATGATTTGAGTTTAAATGATTTGAAGCGTGATTTAATATCATTTTTTTATGATTTTATGAATTTAATTGTCGGTTTATGAACGATTTATGAATTTGCGTGAAAATTAAATTTTCGGCTTGAGACTGAGTTTGATAATGATTTTGACTTAGATTATAGTCAATGTGAAATTGAACTGTGATTTGATTGATGAAATGATTATGAGCATTTTTAAATGAGGACTAGACACTGTTTTTATAATATATGTGGAAACCATGTTTTGGGCTGAGACCATGTGCAAAACAACGAATTTGATTTGAGATACAATAGTTTATGAAATGTGTTTCCACTGTTTTCAAAATGTCCATTCTCCGTGATTGTTGGTATGACTCTGGTAGGAATTTGTTTCCCTGGAGAAGGCCTCCGATTGTAAATATGTTTCCTCGCAGAGAAACCTATGATATGTTTCTCGCCTCCGGGATGCGATGTGTCCCCTCCCTCCCCCTTTCCTCCGCGAAAAAGTCATGATGCACTGCCTGTTGTCGAGTGGCCGTGGGAGGCTTCACTCAGAAGTTCTTATGATGTATGAGATCGGTCATTGATATGTTCATGACGATATGAACATCGGTCATTGATATGCTCGGACGTGAGCTGTCTTGGAGTTTAATTGCACTCGTTGATTGGATATCATGACAGATGATGATGATATGATGATACGAGATAGATGTGGGATATAAGAATGGGTCATGAGTTTGATTTATTGTTTTGTGTCTAGATGTTTTCACATGTGTGGGTTTTCGATGAAAGTATTTGTTTACATATGTCACTGTTTTGTTGGAAAACACTGTTTTAATTGGTTATGCATACATGCTGTATAAAATGGAGGGTTAAATGATGATTTCGGAAATTGGTTTTCCTAACTGTTTATTTTTGTCCACTCACATGTTTTATTGGTTTTGACACCCTCCAAGTTGATCGCGGATGCGGGCTGTTGTAGAGACTGAGGCATCACATGAAGCTGCATACTCTAGAAACTCTGAGTGGGTCACAGTAATATCTCTGGCCTGAAAAGTGGTGTCAGACGGGATTAGGTCATCCCACGTTAATCCAGGGGGATTAGGGATGACCACTGTTGACTTTGGTTTGCGGAACTTTTATCGGCGCATGTTCGAGACACATATACTGTACTAGGGTTTATGGGGTATGATTTGAGTTGAAATGAATTTATCGTATGATTTGAGTTGAAATGATTTGAAGGATGATTTGATATCCTTGCTTGATGATTTTATGGATTTAATTGGCGGTTCATGAACGATTTCAAAGATTTACGTGAGATGACATTTTAGGCTTGAGACCCAGTTGGATAATGATTTTCACTTAGATTATAGTCAAATGTGAAATTGAACAGTGATTTGATTGATGAAATGATTTTGAGTATTGTGAAATGAGGATTGGACACTATTTTTATGATGTTTGTGTAACCCATGTTTTGGGCTGAGACCTTGTGTAAAACAACGAATTTGTTTTGAGATACAACAATTTATGAAATGTGTTTCCACTGTTTTCAAAATGATCATTCTCCGTGATTGTTGATATGATTTTGGTAAGAGTGTGTTTCCCTGGAGTGGGCCTCCGGTTGTGAATGTGTTTCCTCGAAGAGAACCCTAAATATGTTGCTCGCTTCTGGGATGCATTGTGTCTCTCCCGGAGAGGTCACTATCCACTTCCTATTGTCGAGCAGCCTTGAGAGGCTCGACTCGAGATAGCTCATTATGTATGAAATCGATCATTGATATGTTCACGACGATATGAATGTCGGTCGTTGATTTGTTCACAGCGACATGCTCGGATGTGAGCTGTCTTGGAGCTTGATTGCACGCGTTGCTTAGATATCGTGACTGATGATGATGATATGATGATATGAGACATGTGGGATATGAGAATGGGTCATGAGTTTGATTTATTGTTTTGTGTCCAGATGTTTTCACATGTGTGGATTTTCGATGAAAGTATTTGTTTTCATATGTCACTGTTTTGTTGGAAAACAATGTTTTAATAGGTTATGCATGCATGCTTTATAAAACGGAGGGTTAAATGATTATTTCGGAAATTGGTTTTAAAAACTGTTTATTTTTATCAACTCACATGTTTTATTGATTTTGGCACCCTCTAGGTTGATCGTGGATGCGGGCCGTAGTAGAGACCGAGGCATCACATGAAGTTGTGCACTTTGGAAATCCCGAGTCAGTCACGGTAATATCCCTGGTTTGAAACATGGTGTCAGACGGGAGTAGGTCATCCCACGTTAATCTAGGAGGATTAACGATGAGTCCTGTCAGAGAGTGATCAGAGCTGAGTGGAAAATCGGAGGAAACGGGTGGTCCAGGAAACCCGAAACCATGGTTTCATGGTTTTTCTTACGTGTTCTTAGTTTTGGGCAAGGATCTGGAGAACTAAGCAGCTACGAGGGCTTTAGAGGTTGGTACGATAATTTTGAAGCAACAAAGGAGAAGTTTGGATGCAGGAATCCCTCTAGGATGAAGGTTGGAGTTTAAGCCGAAGTTTTGGATTTCAGGTTTGATTTTCTAGGTGAGTTCTTGCCATTTCCATGCAATATATCTCATCCTTGCTTCCAGTAGAGTGGATTAGACACTTAAAACTTGAGAAAAGGATGTGAAATGGCGTTTTTCCACCTGGGTCTTGATTGCTAGCTCGGGCGATCAAGTTTATTGAAATCCGGGTATGCTAGAGGTTGAAGACAACCATTGTTGTAACGACCTGTCCCGGATTTTGGGATTAGATTAGTGGTTAATGATGAATTAGGGAAGTTAATCGGTGGGTGATTTCAGACGGACGGTGCGAAATGACGATTTTACCCCTAGAATGAGCAAATTGTTGACTTTTGATTTGGGTGGTCAAATGGACTTGGGTCGATGACTGTGACATAGTTCGGGACGTCACGAGTTCATAGACCGATGACACGTTCGATTCCAACATTCGAGAAAAAAGTTATGAGGTTCATAATTCGAGGGGCATTTTGGTAATTTGGCACAAAGGGTAATTTGGTCTTTTTACTGTGCATTGGGATCTGTGCCCAGTTATATTTAGACATGTGGCTGCGTTGGGAATTGTGCCCACAAGATTTTCGACACCTGGCTTGCCCTGGATGGTTTTTGAACTCTTTCACCGTCTCTCAATATTTAAAAAATGGTTTTGCATGATTTGAAGGGAAAATAGGGGAACCGTGAACCCATCTCCACAATTCCTTCCATCTTTCACCTATTGTCCATGATTTGTGAATAAAAGTGAGAAAACAGACGAAGAGGAATGGGATAGTACCACCGCGGAGGGTCGTCGTGCACAGTTGTGACATCTAGATTTTAGCCCGATTTTGATAAGTCTGATTTAATGGTTAATGATCTAATTAATTAATGTGATGAGGTTTTGGAGGTTGCTACGAGTGGATCGAGCCTGGTTTCGAGGCTTACCGTCGACGGTGACTGTGAAACCCATAAAAGGTGAGTGTTAGTTTGAAAATGGTAATTTGTGTCTCGATGGATGTTAATCAAAATGATGGATGAGGTGAGGTTCTGGACGTTGTTAGGAACCTATTGGGCTTGGAAGGAGGCTTGAGGTGGCTGGAGTCGTAAGAACAGAGGGGAGGAAGTCGAAGGTTTGAAGGTTAATCGAGGAGGTAACTTCCAGTCCCTATTTCTCAGTTTTGAAATTGTAAATCGTTTAGAAATGAGGGGACAACTCTAATGGATGAAACAAGGAGTTAAAACAGACTGAATTTGGACAAAAAACCACCCTCGCCTGTTCGATTGGACCGGGCTGATTTGAACCTGTCTGAACCTTTCTGTCGCGAGGTTGACGATGATGAACAGTGTGGCGCGTGAGGCCCACGCGCAACCCCTTTGGGCGGCGCGTGGGGGTGTGTGGGCGCGAGTGGCCCACTTTTCTGGGAAACTGTTCAGCATGGCTTTTACTCTAATAGATGTAACGAACATTTGGGGACTGGTTTCGAGTCGATCGGACATCGTTTCGATATAATTCGGGATGTCCGAAGGTTTAAAGACTAGGTTATGATTCGGGGATCTAGTAGAAGCAGAATTAAGTAGTTAGTGACCTTAGAATGTGATTTGTACAAGTTCGGGAAGTCTGATAATAGTAGATTAGCTGGGAAAGCGTAATTGCACGCGTATCGAGGTAGCAGTGGGAATGGTTTGTGAGTGGACTTTGCTTTCTAAGTTATGATGCATGCATAAATGTTTTATATGTTTTCAATATGTGATTTCTATATTTATGATATGATATTGATGGTTTACGATTTTGCACGTTTTATGAGATATGGATTTATGCTGTGATTTGACAATGGTTTTCATACTATGATTTTGGGATTTGAATTATGATTTGATTTCAATGGTTTATGAATGGATTTGGAAAAGTGATTTTGATAAACGTGATTTCTGGATTTGGATTCGGAATGATGATTTCGGATTCGGATTGGGATGCAGAATGATGATTTTGGATTCGGATTCGGAAATGGATTTATGGATTTGGATTTGATCAAATGGTTTTGGATTGGATTTACTGGATCTGGTATTGGGTTTAAGGACCCGGATATGATATGTGATGGGGGCGGGCCAAGATATGTGATTGGGTTTAAGGACCCAGATTGAGTTTAAAGACTCGGGAGTTTAAAGACTCGGATATTGTGATTTCCCCCGTAGGCCTATTGAGTTTAAAGACTCGGGAGTTTAAAGACTCGGATTGATATTGAGGCCTATTGCGTTTAAAGACTCAGATATATATATATATATATTGAGTTTAAAGACTCGGATAGATCGAGCATGTTCGATTGATGGAAATGTGTTTTAAATGTGTTTCGAATTTATGTGATACACTGATGGTTTTTAAATGGTTTTCAGATGTTTTGGGTTGTGGCCCCGATGATTTGGATTTGTGGATTTTTGGGACTGAGTTCCCGTACTTGGATTTGATTTGATGGTTTTGGGCTGAGGCTCGGGATTTGAGAAAAGGAAATGATTTTGGTTTTCACAAACGGTTTTATCATCTCGGAAATAAAATGGTTTCTTTATGCTGAAAATGAACTGGTTTTCGAATGCAAGCATTGGTTTTACGTGGAGGGTATAAATATTTTTTTTATGAAATATTTTATGAACTTATTATTTATTTTTGTCCACTCACAGTCTTTTTGGTTTTTCGATACCCTACAGGTTGATGCGGTGCGGGTTGTTGTTAGTGAGACGGAGACATCACACACGCACAATCCACGGTGGTTTCTGCGCCCTCTGAGACGCCGGAAAGTAGTTTTGGTATGTTGACCTGGGTATCCCTTGTCTGGCTTACGTGCTCCAGGGAGGTTAGACAGGTGTTTAGCCTTCGTGTCGCACGTGGGTTAGATGGGAGCATGACTTACCCCTTAATCCCAGGGGATTGGGGGTAGGTCGTGTCAATTGTAGCTGGCACGTGGCTCCCACGCGCAGCCACCTTAGGTGGCCTGTGGGGGCCCGTGATGGTGATTTTTGAGGTGGTGTCAACATAGTTTTTAATGTATCCGATGTTACGAATCTAAAGGTATAATTTTCAAGGCGATCAGATATCGTCTCGAGGTATTTTTAACTGTCCGAAGGTTTAGGGTTGATTTTAATTAGGATGATTAGTGACCCTTAGAAGTGATTTTCGACAGGAGATGACGTTCTCGGATTTTACGGGGAAGCGTGCAATGTAGTTCGACTGCGCGTAAGGTACGAGTGAGTGAACTTTCGTTTTCCTAAAACCATATACATGCATTTATACATGATTTTATGAGTTAAAATATGATTTTCTTGATGGTATTTTGAATGTGGGTTCGCATGATTTTATATGAGAATTTGGTGATTTTACAATAATTACTTATTGCACGTTTTACGAAAAAATTTATATAGTTTGTTTTGGCTTGATATTGAATTGTGAGAATTGGTTTTATACCCGAAATGAATTTTTCATATGGTTTTAGTGGTCTTGGATTGATTGGAATTTTTACGAACTTTATGGATTTTTGATGATATTATGGAAATTACAACCTGGCACGTTTTGCAAGGAAATTGGGTATACTGTGTTTTGATTTATTACTGAGGTTTAGGAAATGGTTTATACTCATTATGTTATGCATAGTTGATGTTATGGGAATGATGAATTAGGATTTTGAAATGATTTTTTGGGATATTTTAATGGATTTTTTTATGAGAACGTATTTTTGAATTGGGCTTAGGCCTGAGTTTTGAGGATTGGTCTTAATTTATGAACTTGGTTTTGGGTATGGTTATGTGATTGTTGGATACATTTGGTATGATTGGTTGTGAATGCTGGATATATGTGATTTGATGTGATGTAAAAGACCACATCGAGATCCCGGATGGTGGATGGTCTAGGACGTCGAGGTAAACCTCCATAGTTCCCGATACCGATGTTGTGATGGATAGTGACAAGACCCGTCCTAACTGGATTTTGATAACTGTGACCGGTCCTGTTCCCGTCTGACAAGTCAACTGAAGTCCCGAAACTACCTTTCAACACCTGTCAGACAAGGGTTAACTGCACTGATTTCCGCTCATGCCTCCGTCTCTCGATCAGCCCCGAACGTCGTGCCACGGCCTGGAGGGTCATTAAAACATAAAAGGTGTGAGTGGACAAAAATAATATTATTTGAAAATACATTTCAAATAGACCATTTCCCCCCCAATTTATCAAACCATGCATGCATAGGGTAACACATATGTGTAACAATCACCGGCTTTCTAGCCAAACCACGTAACAAGTGTCAAATCCCGGCTCTTAAGCCAAAACATATGAAAACATAATCACCTAGCCACAAAGACCAGAACCCGTACTCAATACCAGTACTCAATCACAATCAACATCAAACAACACTACTCACAAGTGTACAATAATCAATCAATCAATCCGCACTATTCACAAGTGCACAACAATCACACAGCCACATCTGCACTACGCGTAGGCCACCATCCAGCCACATTCTCGGGATCAGACACCTCTGGGCTCAACCCTCGGGCTCAGTCACATCTGGGCAAACACATCCCCAGACTCAGACACATCTGAGTGGTACATCCAGGCTCAGTCGCATCCGAGAAGCTGGTTTACCGTGAAAACAACTCACAATCACATCCCCTAAGCTAAGGTCGTCTGGGTAATCCTCCAGCTTCGACCGTCTAGGCACTCACAATCACAATGAAAACCATCCTGGGATTACATCCCAAAACATTTCAATCAAACCCTTGACTTCAAACCAAGTCAAAATCATTTCGGACCGGGTCTCAAGCCCAAATACCATTTACACGTCAATCCGTAAAATCTCATCTGAAAACATTTGAATAATCCAGAAATCATCCTTGACTCACCAATTAGGTCAAAATATCCTTTTTGAAATCATTTTGACTCTGAGCCTAGCCCAAAATATCATTTGCACATTCCTCGTAAAACGTGTCCGAAAGACCGATTAAAATAATCATTAAATCACAAATAACATGCCAAATCACCATGACATCATTGCAAACGAAATCATACAATCATTCATGTAAAACATTTAACTATGCATGCATAACAGTTTATAAAACAAACGTCCACTCACACATCGTCCAAACTGCTCGCTTTCCGAGTTGCATGCATTTCCGTAATTTCCGATGCTTTCCAGATATCCCGAATCCTATCCAAAATCATTATTCAGGGTCACTAACGACTTAATTAACATCATATTAATTTCCCATAATTTTTTGGGAATTAAATATTAATTTAAAACATAACATAAGCCTTGGGACCCTCGAAACAATATCGAAACGGTGTCTGATTGACTCGAAACCAACGCCAAAATGTTTGTTACATTACATAGAATAAGAGTCATTTTGACCTTACCTCGGGAATCGTGCCCACGCGCCCTCACGCTCCGCCGTGAGTGGCTGCGCATGAAACTCATGCGCCAGCTACAGTACCCTACACGGTCGTCTCCTTCACCCGTTTAACTGATAAACGGATCCTACAACTCGCGAACAGACCCGATTCAATTTCCATCAATTCTGCATCTTTTTCAACAATTGAAAATTCTATCAGTTTCGTAAACAACTTAATTCTGGGTCTGTAACATCAATTTGGATTAAACATACTTTAATCCTTCGATTCAAACTCCACTTTCGAAGAACACATGAACACGGTTCCTCTATTGAATTTACTCAATTCCCTCCGTTTTCTTTCAATTGATCCAGCCAATAGCTTCGTAGAAGTCCTCTAAGTATATTTCCAACCTCAATTTCATCCTTCAATACCTCCAATTGCTCGACTCAAGTTTGAAAATCCAAAGTCCTCTTCCCCTCTGTTATAGCCCAAAACAACCTCAATTTCTTTCGTTTTTGTAGTCGGTTGACTCAACTTAATCCCAGAAGGTTAAATATAAAGCCAGTTTCGGTGTTTGTGGTCCATAAGTTCCAATTCCAAAATTGATCAATTCGAATTTCAAGAATCTGGGTCTCGAGTTTTCTTGGGTGTTTGGCTTAATTCCTTCGAATTTCCTCTTCATTTTTCTCTCTGAATCTTATTTTCAATCTCTCTGTGTGCCTCTCAGCGTCTGAGGTTCCATTTTTGATCAGCAATGGACATGTATATCGATATGTATATGTTGTCCTGTTTTCAATTTCAAGCGGCAACAATTGCCACTAATTCATCCATGATGGTGACAGATGTCACCAAGTGACACTTTCTTATCCAAATCAGCGAGGGGCAGTTGTCAATTCCTCTGATGAGTCATAAAACAGGCAAAAAGACCAATCTGCCCTTCCTTGCATAATTACCAAAATGCCTCTAGCCTTCGCAGACCCCTAACTTTCACATCCAACCTCCGATCGACGCATGCCGCCTGTCTACGGACTTAGCGTCTCGAGACCTATCCAACGGTCCTTCCGGGAAGTCCAAACAAGGTCCCGATCAAAAAGTCAACTTTCGACCCCCATAACTAAGGGCAAAATCGTCCTTTCTTTCCAATTTTTCCAATTTTTCCTTTTTCGAATTTCCAGGTCGTCACAGATAGTCTCGGACATCAAGGTAAATCTCCGTAGTTCCCGAGACTTGTGAGCAGTCTCAGACATTGAGGTAATACTTTGTAGTTCCTGAGCTGGTCAACACTCAGATGTCGAGCTGGACCTTGTAATTCCCAAGTGATATTTGCCTACCGGTAGTGCATATTGATATGATTATTCTGCTTATAAACATCGAGGATGGGTCAATCAGGGTGATGAGTTATGCATTGGTTTGATTGTATCTGTGTTGATATGTCGATGTGATTGGTTCATTATGGTTGTTGAGTCTATGCACTAACTTGGTTGTATTTGCATTGGTATTTTGATATGAGCTTATGTTGGGCAAGTTTCTGAAACTAATGAATTTTTGTGTTACTGCATGAATTCCAAGATTTGTATTTTTCTGGTAAATTTGATGCATACATAGTTTTATAAAACTGAGGGAAATTAATATATTTTTTTAATATGATTTTAAAACATTATTTTCGTCCACTCACACACTTTCCTTGGTTTTGAAACCCTTCAAGGCCGTTACACGGGAATCGAGGTTAGTGCTTTTATTTGAAAAAAAAACCAAAAATAAATAAATTAGAGGAAAGACAGCAAGTTGCATTCTCAGTGCTACAATTTTTTCATATATCATTTAGTATGGGAACCCTTACTGCAGTGAGACCAAACAATTAAATTTCAAATTAAAAAATAATATTATATACGTGCTTTAAAAAGGGGACAGATTTGCCAAAAAAAAAACCAAGTAAGACGTCTTCGGTTGTCTGACACGTTGTTTGATGACCCGTTCATAACCTCCTTTCCTCTAAGGGTGGTAATTTTTGACACAACTCGATACATGACTCGAAACCCGCACGATTAAAATTTATGATCATTTTTGGGTCAACCCGTTATGACCCATTTATTAAACGGGTGGGTTTCAGGTCAACCTGTTAACCCGTATAATGACCTATTAACCCGTTTAATAAATGGGTAGATTTCAAGTTAACAGGTTAACCCGTATATTGACTTATATATTGACCCATTTAATAAACGTATCATTACTAACCCATATATCTACCAATTTACCTACCTAAATATCTATTAAATCTTATAATTTAAATAGGTTAAACATGTTAAACGGGTTAAACGAGTCAAACGGGTCATAGGTTAATTGGGTTTTGAATATGACCTGTTTATTAAATGGGTTACACGGGTCATTAATAGGTTGGTTCGGGTTGGACATTCTTGACACGATTATTAAACGGGTCGGATTCGGGTTGGTCATAAATGGGTAAAACAAAATTCATGACACGACACGAACCCGACACGACACGACCCATTGTCACCCCTACTTCCCTCCCACTCCACAATTGCAGTCAACGAGATGGGCTCCCTAGGCGAAGCCTATGCTTTCACCCAAGCCCAGTTTGCTGCTATGTACAATTACTTGACTGCCCTTAGTTCATCGCGGTTCAATTTTCTACAAATAATGCACTGTATTTATCTAGGCATATTTACGCACCCATGTTTTTCACATATGGAGGAAAAAAGTATATGTGATCATTTAGGAAATTTAGTGGTCCAAATAAGAGGGAGCTTTACCCTTATAATTGCGAGAGAAAAAATAAATAAAGGCTTAGAGGAGAGATGAGATGGATGTAAAATATGAGGAAACAAATTGTCACGAGTCTGACAAGTTTCATAAATATGAATGTGTATAGTGACCTAGCTACGTACATTTCTGATAGACAAATGACATATTACTTGTTTATTGTATCATTTTCATTTTTTTTGAGAAGTACGATAATTATATATATAATAGTGAAAAAAAATTCGTATTTATCAAGAATGATTGTTAATCGTATTTATCAGCTGCCGAATTTGCGAAAAGGAAAACCCAAACAAACGCCACAGTGTCATATTTTTCCATAATCCGGAGTACTGACCCTTCTGAATTGAACCCCGAACAGCCCTGATGAGCTCCAGTGAGTCAGACTTGAATACCGCATTGTTGTAAACCTCACGGCCTGCCAAATCGATGCCATCCAGCATAGCCCAAACCTCTGCAACAAGGGCAGAACCTGCATCCCTAAACGAGCAACACCGAGCTAAGAAGATCACATCCGCATTTCTCACAACGACACCAAGACCAGCCCGTGAAGAGGAGGACGACCAAGAGGCATTAGAGTTGAGTTTGACCGTGTTTCGAGAAGGGGAGTCCAAACCATTGAGGGGCTAACAGCCTTGACCTTAGCACTACCAGGAGGAGGGGCTAAGACTGTAGCAGCCGAGTAGTCCACCTGCAGCGATCTTCCAACCTCTATAACTCGCCAGGGGTTAAAGGCGCAGCCCTTAAACAAGACCCTACAACATTCTTTCCATATAGCCCAGGAGTAACAGACAATCATAGCCAAATCTTCGGTCTCTCCATATTTAAACCAGGGAGAGGGGCATCAATGTTAGAAAACCAGGATTCAAATGTAGAGAAATTGAGTAGACATACAGAGTAACCCAAGGAACAGTCAAACCAAAAATTTCTGGCACCATTGCATTGCAGAAGTATGTGTTCCAAAAATTCAGGATGCTCCAAGCAAATAGGGCATAAATGGGATAACCCCAAGATTCGACGAAAGAGAGTTTCCTTGGTCGAAATGCATCCACGTAGCGTCCTTCAAAGAAAGCTCCGGACCTTAGGAGGGGTAACAAAGCTCCAAATTAGTTTTCAAGTGTCCTTCGGGATGATGTAGGAAGTTGAAGGGAGATTCGTGCAGTGAGGGGGAGCCCTTTACCTTAACCAATGGTATCCAAAGTTGACCAAGTAGCTACCATCGGCAGTAGGAGGCCAAATGAGGCAGTCATCCCCCTACATGTCACCAATAGGCATGGAGGTAATTAACTTAACACACTCTTGATCTAGGACACCACACAATGTTAAACAGTCCCAATCCCGAGATTGACAATCAATAAAGTCTGCCACTAGAGTCTCAAGGTTAGCTCCCACAGGTACACAGGTAATAGACTGGAGATCAAGCAGGCTAATGACTCAATTATCAGTCCAGAATCTCCACGAACCATCAGTCCACGAACCATCATTCCTTTTAATCTTGGACACCAAGTTCTGTCTTTTTCTTTGAATTGTGGAATGATGGAAGAAGGCAGTGTTGAAATCCCTAGCCGTCAACCATTTTACTCAGGATCGTTGGTGGTAACACTTCTCCTCGAAGCCCTAGAGTTTCTCGAGTTCTGTATTAGTGCGCTCAATAGCACCTAGATTCCACTCCCAGTCTAGTTGAAGCAATTCCAAATCTCCAAGAAAAGAGTTGATTCTCATTCTATTATTTGAAAACTTATTCTTGCTCTAGTGCAAAAGGGTAACCTTACAAGAGGAAATATTTTTTTCCCTAACCCCAATTCCTGCTGTGCGACTACCGCTCTTAGCCACCTCTCACAATATCAGCACATTCAGGTTCCTTGGCCCAATAGGATTCGAACTTGAACAATCTTCTACCTCTCGGATTTCTGGATGTGTTAATCAATAGGGGGCAGTGGTCGGAGCCAGGAGCAGGAAAATGGGTGACGGTAAAAGCTGGCTAGGAGAGTTGCCAATTGGTGTTAAATAGGCCTCTATCCAGCCTTTCTTGGACTAACATGTCCTCACCCCGAATCCCCCTCCAAGTGAACTATTGGCCCTTAAATTCCATGTCTATATGATTTGTCAATTCCATGAAATCAAGGAGAAACCTTCTGCGTTTGAAATATCCGGCCTTCCCCCATGCTTCTCATGGGACCACTTGTACTCATTGAAATCGCTCGCACAAATCCAGGGATATCTATGGGGGTAAGAGTACTACCAAGCCATTCTCATATTTCGGCCTTTTCAACCCAATATGGAGTCCATGATGCTTGAAAGAATGAACTAGAACATTTGTCATGAATAGTGTAATCAATTAAGAATTTAGATGAGGTATAGATACTAACATCAACCGTTCCATTCCACAAAAGGGCTAGGCCTCCAGCAGAACCAGCTGGGGAAACGCAATAACAATTCTGAAAATTTGAAGAATGACTAAATGACACAACTTTACTAGTCTTCATTTTTGTTTCCATCGGAAAAACAACTGAGGGCTTGTGTTTCTGGACTATTTCCTGAAAACATTGGCATGTAAGGCCAGACCCAAGGCCCTGAGAGTTCCAGCTCATAAGCTACATGTTTTCCCTGTAGCTGGCACAGGCCAACCACCTCCAGCGTCACCGCTACCATTTTTGTTACAAGTACCAGCTCCATCAATCTGAATACTACCATAATTTCCATTGGTTCCAGCGAGGACCACTTCCACATCAACTAGATTCATATTTGAAAAACTTTCGTTTGCTTGCCTGCAGCTTCCTTTGGCCTTTACCTTAGTTCTTTCTTCTTACCCATCCTATGGGATCGTTCCTCATCGGCAGTTGTGGTGGAGGTCCAACAGGTGGATTTAGTAGCACCTGCAAGCCCAGGAACACCAGACTAGAATCCGGAGCTATTCTGGCCCACATAGGCCCATCTGTTAGCATTCTTTTCCACAAAGGGGAAGAAGGAGTTGGCCCATTTCTAAGTTGTGAGTTGATAGCTTGGACCACAAAGATCATACGGTTTGGCCCATAGCAATGATGGCAGGATTTGATTTGGGCGACTAATGTAGAAATCCCAGCTCCTTTTGGAAGCACTGTCATTTTGTATTGCGTCTGGCCCAAAAAGAAGACCAGGGGTTGTCTCCTTCCCACAACAGCTGTCGTTAGTGATGAAGGTCAGCAGCGCTGCGTCTGTGTTCAATCTTTTAGAATGGTTGGGTATAGAGTCTCCTTCTTTTTCCTTAGGAATGTGATAGGAGGGATACAGGGAAAAAAGCATAGCTTCAGACATATGAAGTTGCTCACTACCCCTAAGGTAACAATCATACGACGACTGCAAATTCCCATCTTCTTTATTGAGTTCCTCGATATTCACCACATTCACGCGTTCCATCGGAGCGTGGTTCGTACTGGAGGTTCCTACCAGTGGTGGATTGGCTGTATTGGTGTCATCTCTTGGGGTTCCGGTGTGCAGCCAATCCTCGTAGGCCACATGAAAAGACCCATCTTGATCCCCCTGGGACCACCTAGGGACGTACCCTGCTCCCGTCTGACAACAACCCTAAATAATGTTGAAAATACCCTTAACGGGTTTTTAATTCAAATAAAGTTAAATGTAACCAAATTATGGTTCTACATTGTCAGACCAGGGATAATGAACTACAAAAATGTGAGCATAAATGTCAGTTTACAAAAATAGTGCTCAACCTACCAGGAACGGGTTTTCAGGTGCGTAACGATAACAAACTATGCCTCTGCCTCCGGATCAATATCTACCTCTGTGTCACAGCCTGGACGGGTCAAGAAAATAATGAAAGTGTGAGTGGGCCAAAAATAAACATAGTTCAAAATCATTTATAAGATAATAAAATACTATTTTACCCCTCCGTTTGCAAACATGCGTACATTCGAGTCAAAACATAGGGAATCATAGCTTAATCGTAAAATCATATAATCACATCCAATATAATACATATATATAACCATCATAATAGTGCACCATATATCCCGTTCCTGACATCCCAGATGTCTGACGTCCCAGACGTCCAATAAAGTGATGATCCTAAGGCTACGCGTGCCGCTCGGGGTCTCACTCTGAGCCTTTCCTCGAACCCAGTCCAGGGTATGAAAACCCAGATGTTTAAAGCAATCCTGATCATGAGCCTCTCTACGGTTTCTCACGTAAAACGACCTCTCTCAAGCAATGCGCCATGACCACTCTAGGGTACCAAGTGTCCGGAGGAGACAACAATCCAAAAGGTCAATTTTTACAGTGCAATAGTATAACCAATGAAGTCCTTGTTTTGTTCCTAAACCAAACCATAATATACAGACGAGTCTCATGCCCAAAATTACTTAATACGTATAAATCATCCATGAATAATATCCATACTAATCCAAATCCAGTCATATAGTAATATAGTGAAAACAATTATGCATGAAATCCATTTACAAATCAAAAGCCCACTTATACACGGTCCTTGTTGCGTAATCGAACTATCTAAACCTGTTCTGAAGCTAAGTCACAGTCTCCGGCCTGTCCAAAACATATCCAAAGGTCAGTAACGGACTCTATAAGTTCACACCTAAAACCCATGAACAGTCCCAATCCAAAAATGCATCCTGAACACGTTTCCCGAGGCTTTAAATCCCAATTTGACCTATTAAACAGTCTCCGATCGACTCAAAACACCAACGGACCCGTGGCACCCTCTGATTGGTCCACATCACTGATATGTCAGTGCTAATTGGGCACTAACATGTGACACGTGTCATCCTCCTATTGGGCCAAGTTTCTGACAACCTGACAGGGTTGATGATGTCAGCTAATGTCGTCATCAACCCTAACCTCTCGCCGAATCCCTGTAAATGCGTTGCCCACACCCGCGACCCGACCCTGTCCCAAAACCCTTATTTCTCAACCATTTTTATCCTGGTTTCTTCCTAAGCTCTTGTCTCAACCCCAACAATCGATCCTTCTAATAAAAAACATGAAAATCGTACATAAAACATACCTTGTATTGATGAATAGTAGCTAGAAATTTTGAACTAGTTTTCCAGTCAACTCCATCCACCTTCTTCCTCAGAATCAAGCCCTCTGAGATCACCTTAGTCCAGAAAACAAGTTCGAGTCTATTAAATCGATCAAAAAACAACAAAAAGTGTTTTTCCAATTTTGGGTCCAAATACGGTTTCGGGTTTCTTACCTCCATCGTGGTCCGCCTTTCCCTCAGCCGTCCTTCACGTCCCTCTAGTCTCACTCTCACTCATTCTACTTGATGAACACAGGAGATGATGAAGAAATAGTATGGTATGGGGTTGTTATGTTTGTGTGTTTGGGTTGGGGTGTCAGGACCCGTTTCAATCCCCCTGGGATTAACAGGGGACGCTCATGATCTCGTCTGACATGGAGTGTCACACTAGGGAAAATTTGAACCTTTTAGCCCGACCGCCTTCCAGAGCGCGCTAGGATCCAGTGGAGGAGTGTGATGTCTCGGTCTCTGCTACGGTCCACACTATTAATCAACCTGAAGGGCAGTGAAAACAGAAAAAACTGTGAGTGGACGAAAAGTAATAGTTTGATAAAATACATTTCATAAAAGACTTTTATGCCTTTCACTAAAAAACATGCATGCATAGTAAAATCATTTATCAAACCACATATGTTTAAACAACCAAATTTAGGGTCTCAGCCCCAAGTTCCGTAAATTCAAGTCACACGGGCCCCTGCCCAAAACCATTTACAGAAATCCATAACATAGTAAACATATGTGGGAATTCAGCCCAAATCCATTTATTATCCATAAAACACAATTTCGCAAAACCAAAAAATCATGTTTATCGTAAATATCATATAACCAATCCTGTCACGGTATCTAGAGATACGTGCGTGCTACCCGGGGTCTCAAATCCCAAGTCTCCCCATGGTCGACCTAGGTCAATGTCCGTAGATCAATGACCCTTCCTAGGGGTTATAGTCCATAGCCTTTCTGAGAGTAAGGAACCCAACGGGGGTGACTCCACTCAGTTAGTGATCCGTGGCTACTCCAGGGTCTACCCAAGCCAACAAACCTCCCCGGAGGAGACAATCCATATATAAAGGACAGTATATGAAAAACCATTTGAAAACATTCTCAAAACCTTTCAAGGGTTCATGCCCGGTCCCCACAAACCGTCACGAACTAGAAATCGATTTATGGGTCCCCGACGAGAAATCACCATAGTAAACCATAACTGGGCCCTAAGCCCAAATTCATAAACCTACTGGGCCTCGTGCCCGATTTCGTAAAATAAATTAGCCTCGTGCCTGATTTCGTAAACTAAATGGGCCTCGTGCCCGATTTCGTAAACCAAATGGGCCTCGTGCCCGATACGTAAGTTAACTGGGCCTCGTGCCCGATACGCAAACTAATTGGGCCTTGAGCCCGATACGTAAACCAACTAGGCCTTCTGCCCGATGCCTTGTTAAATCAAATGGACTTCAGGTCCGGGAGTTTGTAAATCAAATGGGTCTCGTGCCCGATTCCATATTTCCAAATCCGAAATCTATTCAAGAACTAATTGGGTCTCTGGCCCGAGAACGTAACTAAATGGGCTTCGAGTCCGAGGGTTTCCAAAAAAAATGGGTCTCAAACCTGAGTTTAACTTTTCAAATCCAAAACCATTTCATGAAATCATTTCTAAAACTATCAGCACGGATAATAAGTGCAAAACTGTAAACCTCAATTTACGTGCAAGCACGTAAATCGCCTCGAAATGCGTGAAACTATGTAAATCACAATCATCCAAATCATCATCATAGAATCACATCTATAAACCATATAAAACATTTATGCATGCATCACAGTTTAGAAATCAAGGTCAACTCACAAACCGTCCAAAGCTGCCGCCTCGATTTGCGTGTCGTAAGCCTCCCCTGGCTAATCACCTTCAATAGGACTCCCAAACCTGTCCAAATCAATCTATAGGATTACTAACTACCTTATTAACCTCTCATTGAAGTCCCGTAATTTTCCCAAATTTTTAAATATTTTTAAACTCGTTCCTAAACCTTCGGATGTCTCGAACAATATCGAGATGGTTCCCGATCGACATGAAACCAGTCCCAAAATGTTTGTTACATCGAATAGATTAAAAGTCATGTTGAACACTTTCGTAAACTATGCTTCACGCGCTCCCATGAGCCACACAAAGGGGCTGTGCATGAAGCCCACACGCTTACTGTTCATCGTCCCTAACCTAGCGACAGACCGGGTTCGCTGGTCTCAACCGGACCGGACCGGCGCGACCGGTCCGATGCTATAACTCTCTCATTTCGATCCATTTTTGTTCCATTTTGATTCTTAAAGTTCCTAAAAAAAACCTAATCGATCTAACCAATAAAAACAGGAAAAACGGATCGAGATACTAGCTCCATGATTGAAGGGTGAACCGGCCACCTGCAACTAGCTTATGTCGTCGACTCCAGCCACCTCCAACCTTGTAACCGGTCCTAAATGACTCTCCCAACCTCCAGAAACCAGTTCCACACATTAAACACAATTGGGGGCCAACAAAACTCGATTTCCAAAATTCAAACCAAAACTCACCGTTTTGGTCATCCACCGCCTCAGACCACAAAGCCCCTCGAAAATGATCCCAGACAGTTCCTACGATCTCCAGAAAGCCATAACCATTAATAGAATCAACTAAAAACCCCCTAAACTCAGTTTCCAAATTTTGAAGATAAAAAGGGTTCTCGGGTCACTTACCTCCGCTGTCCACGGCGGCCCGTTCCGGCAGTGCCACTCTCGACGTCTCATTCCACTCTACATTTTTCGTTCACATCATAGGCACTAATGAGGAGGTTTGGAGGGTTTTCATGGAGGAGGGGTGTTCGGGTTCGAAGAAAGAAATGAAAATGGTGAAGTATGATCGATGAAGAAGAAGGTAGAGTTTAGGTGTGTTGATCAGAGGAGTGAACGGTGAGGATGAGGGGCGTGAGGGAATGGAGGGCCAAGATTGAGAGAGAGTGGGTGAAGAAATTATAAAATAATCCCTATAACTACCATCCTCAAGTGTGCTACTCAGCCCACTGATTTCCTATTCAGAGCATCCGCCACTATATTCATTTTTCCTGGATGATACTCGATCATGCAGTCGTAGTCCTTAATCAACTCCAACCACCGTCTCTATCTCAGGTCCAGCTCCTTCTGCGTAAAAAAATGTTTCAAACTCTAGTGGTCAGTGAAGATCCTACAAGTTTCCCCATACAGGTAGTGCCTCCAAAGCTTCAAGGCATGTACCACTGCTGCCAACTCCAAATCATGAGTGGGATAGTTCAGTTCATATGGCTTTAACTGTCGTTAGGCGTAAGTAATGACTCTCTCATGTTGCATCAGTACACACCCCAAAACCTATAGTGATGCATCACTATACACCTCGAACTGCCCACCATTATATGGAAGATCTTAGTAGTCAACCGTTTCTTCAACTCTTAGAAACTCTGCTCACATCGGTTATCCCAATTAAGCTTAACCCATTTCCGGGTCAATCGGGTCAAAGGAGCTGCGATGGTAGAGAAACCCTTTACAAATCGCCGGTAGTATCCTGCCAAACCTATAAAGTTCGGAACCTCGGTAACCGACTTCAGTTTCTCCCAGTTAGTTATGGCTTCCATCTTCTGGGGTCCATACTAATTCCCTCTGCAGAGATAATATGACCCAGAAAACCAATACTATTCAACCAGAACTGACACTTACTCATCTTGGAACACAACTGGTTCTTCCTCATCCTGTTCAACACCAATCTCAGATGTTTCTCGTGCGCGCTGGAACTCCTCGAATAGACTAAGATGTTGTTGATGGATAAGATCAACAACTTGTCCAAGTACGATCTGAACACTCGGTTCATCAGATTCAGGAATGCAGCTAGTGCATTCATCAACCCAAATGGCCTTACAAGGAAATCATAATGTCCATATCTCGTCCGAAAATCAGTCTTCGGAACATCTTTGTCAACAATCCTTAGCTGATGGTATCTTGATCGAAGACCAATCTTAGAAAAGTACCATGCTCCCCTCAGCTGATCGAACAAATCATCAATCTTAGGTAAGGGATACTTGTTCCTTATCTTTACCTTATTACTTTGCCGATAGTCCACAAACAACTATAAACTTCCCTCATTCATCTTGTCAAACAACACCGGTGCTCTCCACGATGAAGTACTAGGTTGGATGAATCCCAAATCCACTAACTCCTGCAGTTGAACCTTCAGTTCCCGTAACTCGGCCGGTGTCGTAGGATACGGCCCCTGAGATATCGGTCGTGTCCAGGGGAGTAGCTCAATCTTGAACTCAATCTCCCGATGTGGTGGTAACCCTGGTAAGTCCTCCGGAAATACATCTGGAAACTCTTGCACCACCGGTATGTCCTCGGTTCTTAATGGAACCTCACGCGTCTCTCTGTAAGATCATCCGCTTACTATAACAGTCCACTATAGGGTAGTGCTCAGACAGCTAGTCCATACCAAGTATGACGTCAAAATCATGCAAGTCCATGATAATCAGATCAGCATTCAATTCCACATCTCCTACTTTCACCAGAGAATCCTTCATCACTTGGTTCACTATTTAGAAAACTCCCATCGGTGTACCAACACCCATCTCACTCTTTAGTGCCGACACCTCACAATCCATCATACCCACACTACTCGGTGAAATAAATGAATGCGTAGCTACAGGATCCATCAAAACACGAGCAACAATATCAAAAATAGTGAGTAGCACCCTGGTATACTGCTAGGTAACGGAAAAAACTCTGGCTATTAATTACGTCTACCGACCATGTCCTCGTCCTCTGACTCCACTATGGCCTCTGCCACCTGTGGCATCTGAAGTAGTAGTTGCGTTCCACCCTGGTCCTGCTGAGCTCTGATCAGCCTCGTTGCCACCATCCAATAGCAATGGGCACTCCCTGGAAAAATGTCTAGTCTACCCACAAGAGAAGCAAGACAACCCTCTCGGTCCTAAAGAGCCTACTGAAGTACCACTCGTTGTAGTCTGTTGTGGCCTGTAACTCGACCTCGGTCCTGATCTTTGAGGACTCCCATATATGTCAAACTGTCCTCGGTCTGGCGAGAATGATCTCCCCCCATAATTTCCTCCCTTCGAACCCATATGGCTCGAAGGTCTAAGATACAGACAATCCCTGTATCGTCCCTTACTGAAAGTCTACTGCTGCGTCGATAAACTAGAATCCACTCGCACTGCCGAGTTAGTCAAATCTCTCAAGGTAGTGTAAGTCCCAGCCGTAACTATAGCACGAATATTTCCCCCTCAGTCATTTCTCGAAAAGGCGACACTTATCCGCTTCGGTCCTCACATAAGCAGAAGCAAATCGAGACAGCATCAGGAAACAATGCTCATACTCAGTCACTGTCTAGCTCCCTTGCTAGAGCTGTAGAAACTCAGTCTCACGAGCATCCCTGAATGATCGTGGATAGTACTGGTCTAAGAACCTCTCCCTGAAAACCTCCCAGGTTGTGGTGCTAGCACTCCAGCCCGTCATCTTTAGTGCGTACCACCACTGGTAACCATCGAGTAGAAAAGTAACCAACAGTACACGAGGATCACGTTCTCATCTAATAATCCATTGATGCACCTCCTTAGGGTCTACTCCCCCATTAAAAGTCGTAGCTCCCAACCGTTGGGCTCGTTCAATACTCGCACTCTCCATTTCTCTTGCTATCTCTTTCTCAGTCCGTACACGAGGATCACGTCTCGGAGGCATGAAGAACTGTTAAGAGGCATAGATTAGTTATGAAATTTAAAAGTGTTGTACAATATGATATCTTAGTGCTCTGATTTGGTACGAAGCTGACAAGACCCATCTGATCCCCCTGGGACCACCCGTGGATGTACCTTGGTCCCGTCTGACAACAACCCTAAAGAATGCTGAAAATACCCTTTATGGTTTTTAAATTCAAATAAAGTTAAACATAACCAAATTAGGGTTCTACATTGTCAGACCAAGGATAATGCACTACAAAAATGTGAGCACAAATGTCAGTTTACAAAAACAATGCCCAACCTACCCAGAACGGGTTTTTAGGTGCGCAACGATAACAAATTATGCCTCGGCCCCCCGATCATTCTTTACCCTGGTGTCACGGCCTGGAGGGGTCAAGAAAACAACGGAAGTGTGAGTGGGATGAAAATAAACAATAGTTCAAAATCATTTATAAGATAATAAAATACTGTTTTACCCCTCTGTTTTCAAACATGCATACATTCGAGTCAAAACGTAGGGAATCATAGTTGAATCATAAAATCATATAACCACATGCAATAGAATATATATATATATATATATATATATAACCATCATAATAGTGCACCCTATATCTGACCCTAACATCCCAAATGTCTGACGTCCCAGACGTCTAATAAATTCAAGGTCCTAAGGCTACAGGCGCCACTCTGGGTCTCACTACCAGCCCTTCCTTGAACCCAGTCTGGGGTATGACATCCGAGATGTCTAAAGCAATCCTGATCCTGAGCCTCTCCACGGTTTGTCACATAGAGCAGCCCCTCTCAAGCAATGCGCCGTGAGCACTCCAAGGTACCAAGTGTCTGGAGGAGACAACAATCCAAAAGGTCGGTATGTACAGTGCAATAGTCTAACCAATGAAGTCCCTATTTTGTTCCAAACCAAACCATAATATCCAGATGGGTCTCATGCCCAAAACAACGTAATATGTATAAATCATCCATGAATAATATCTAGAGTAATCCAAATCCAATCATATAGTAATATAGTGAAAACAGTTAAGCATACAATCCATTTAGAAATCAAAAGCCCACTCACACACGGTCCTCGCTGCGCAATCGAACTGTCTAAACCTGTTCCGAAGCTAAGTCATAGTCTCAGGCCTATTCAAAACATATCCAAAGGTCACTAACAGACTCTATAAGTTCACACCTAAAACCTATGAACAATCCCAGCACGGAAACACGTCCCGAACATGCTTCCTGACACTTTAAACCCCAATTTGACCTATCAAACAATCTTTGATCGACTCGAAACCACCACCATTGGATCCGGATAGTTGAAAAATTTTAAATGGCATCAGTCTTACCACGAGATTCACGCTCATATGACCCCACGTGCGAGTCAACAATCTCTAGTCAAAAGTTAACGCTGACATCACTGTTTACATTAGCATGACATCACCTTGACAATTGCCAGGTCTGGCAACCTGTTAGACCTGATAGCTGCCACGTGTTAGCAGCTGGTTTGTCCACGTCACTCATCTGTCAGTGATGACTGGGCACTAATATGTGACACATGTCATCCTCCTATTGGGCCAATTTTCTGACAACCTGACAGGGTTGATGACGTCAGTTGATGACATCATCACCCTTATCCTCTCGCCGGATCCCTATAAACGGGTTACCCAGACCCACGACCCGACCTGATCCTAAAACCTTTATTTCTCAACCATTTTTGTCCTGGTTTCTTCCTACGCACTTGTGTCAAACCCAGCAATCGATCCCTCTAATAAAAAAAACATGAAAATCATAAAGAAAACATACCTTTGATCGATGAATAGTAGTTCAGAATTTCAAACTAGTTTTCCGGTCAATTCTGGCCACTTTCTTCCTCGAAATCAAGCCCTCTGAGATCACCTTAGTCCCTAGAACATGTTAGAGTCCATTAAATAGATCAACGAACGTCGAAAAGTGGTTTTCCAATTTTGGGTCCAAATACGATTTTGGGTTTTCTTACCTCCGCCATGGTCTGCCGTTCCCTCAGCTGTCCTTCACGTACCTTTGGTCTCACTCTCACTCATTCTCCTTGATGAACACATGAGAGGATGAAGAAATAGTATGGTATGGGGTTGTTATGTTTGTGTGTTTGTGACACGACCCATATCAATCCCCCCAGGATTACGTGGGATGTGTCATGCTCCCGTCTAAGCCACGTGTGACACGAAGGCCACGCACCCGTTTAACCCTCGTGTAACGTGAAGCCCAGACAAGGGATAACCTAGGTCAACAGCCTAAACGGGCTTCTAGAACGCACCAGAATCAATGGAGGAGTGTGATGTCTCGGTCTCAGCTACAGCCCACACCGCGATCAAACTAAAGGGCATTAAAAAGCAGAAAAGACTGAGTGGACGAAAATAAATAATTTAATTAAAAACACATTTCATAAGAAAGACATTTATGCCCTTCCATTAAAAACCATGCATGCATACAAAAACCAGTTAATTCAAGTATCATAAACGTTTATAAAACCCAAGTCATTTCCTTCCTCAAATAATTAGGGTCTTAGCCCAAAACCATAAAATCCAAGAATATGTGGGAACTCAGCCCAAAATCGTAAAACATCGAAATCCGTAAATCCAAATCTATGTGGGTCCCTACCCAAATCCATAAACACAGAAATATAATTTCATAAATCCAATAAATCATGTTTACCAAATACCAATCATCGGCATCCCATATGCCTAGCGTCCCAGACGCTTGACATCCCACATGTCATATCTCACGGTCTAAGAACGCGTGCTGCCCGGGGTCTCTCTGAGTCAATCTCTAACATCCCAGCTATCTGACGTCCCAAACATCTAATCATAGAAATCTTGCTCCTGAGTCACTATACGGCCCGGTCGCTCCGTGCAATGACCCCTCGCAGACAATGTGTTGTGACTTCCCCAGGGTCCTAGACATCTGGAGGAGACCATCCACATATCCTCATCTAAGGATGGTATATGGGAAATATCTGTTTAAAATTATTTCCAAAACATCTCAAAGGGGCCATGCCCGGAATTTCCATAAAACCAACAAAATCCAGAAAATCCGATTTCGCAAAATCCAAATCCGTTTAAAGGTCTCTGAACCCGAAATCACGTTTATAAATCACCAATGGGACTCATGCCTAATATCAAAACAACCTGGGCCTCAAGCCCGATCATGTAAACCAAATGGGTCTTATCCCGATATCTTATTAAATCAAATGGAATTCAAGTCTGATAGTTTCCAAATCAAATGGGTCTCATGTCTGATTCCATAATTCCAAATCTAAAACCGTTCAATTAAACCATCTTGGAAATACCAGCACATATCAATATAGGATAAAATCATAAACCTCGAAATACGTGCGAATACAGAAATCATAAATACCAAAATCATAATCATAGAAATCACATTTATAAAACATATAAAACAGATATGCATGCATCATATTTAGAAAACAAAAGTCCACTCATAGACTGTCCAAGTTATCACCTCGATACGCGCGCCATAAGCCTTCCCTAGGCTAATCATCATCACCGGAACCTCCGGACCTGTCCAAACCATACCCGAAGGTCGCTAACCACTTCACATAACTTCTCATTAAATCCCACTAATTTTCTGCAATTTTTTAAACGTATTTAACATAGACCCTAAACCTTCGGACATCCAAAACTACCCTGAAACGGTGTTCGATCGACTCGAAACTTGTCCCAAAATGTTTGTTACCTCGAAAGGATGTAAACACATGTTGACCATGACTGGAAAAATTTTCCTCACTCGCCGCCCAAAGGGGCTGCGTGTGAAACCCGGTTCTCTGGTTCTTCCGGTTCGACCGAACTGGAGAACCATCGAGACCAGTTCTTAACCATTTCTTAACCTTTCCACTCCGTTTTTCTACCTAAATCTTCATCTCAGTCCCTAGGATTGATCTACCAGCCTAGAAAACGAAGAAAGGTGCAAGAGGTTACCTTCTTGATTGAAGAACAAACGGCCGAACTTCCTCTGCCCAATTCTCATGATCCCGTCCACCATTGGCCTCCCTTCCAAGCTCATTGGGTTCTTCTCACCTTCAGGGACCTCGTACAAACGACCAAAACCGTTGACAATCATTAAAACCGTCAACAATCATTAAAACCTGATCTACCATTTTCGAACAAAAATAGGGCTTTCGGTTTTATCCTTACCTCTGCCGTCATTGCTCCGCCATGGCCACCATCAACTTCATCCTGACCCCAGGAACATCATCCAAACCTCCAAAACGTTAAACAGCAGTCAAAACCAAGTTTCCAATTTCAAACACAAACACATGTCGTCTCTGTTCTCCTGCCACCATCCACGACGGTCCATACCGCTACCATCACCCTCATCGCTTCACTTCACTCTCTCTTTCTCATTCACACACTCAGCACAACCAATGCGGATTGAAGGGACTAGTATATGAGGGGTTGCACGGGGTCGAGAGAGTTCCACAGTTTTTGGGAGAAATAGATAAGATGATCGATTAAGAGGATGAGGACCCATTTAATTGGGGTCTGGGCCTATCAAATCCTGCCTGTGCCGCGATGTCTCAGTTTGTGTGAATAGTATCGTAAAACTTACTAGACCCGTAACTTTCCCTTCCAACATCCGATTTCCACGTGCTGTCTGTCTACAGACTCGTAACGTCCCGATCTATGCCACGATCATCAGTCAAAGTCCATTTGATTCGGGTGGTCAAAAGTCAACTTTTTTCCGATTCATAAGGGCAAAACCGTCATTTTACATCGTCCGTCTGCGATTCTCCAACAAACCCCCGATTAGTCCCACTAATCCATGTTTACTCACTAATCCAACCCCGAAATTCGGAACGGGCCGTTACATTTTGGTTTGGGTGTCACGACCTGACCCATCTAACACAATATTGTCCGCTTTGGGCCCAGCCCTCACAGTTTTGTTTTCGGGAGCTCAAGTGCAACTTCCCAGTAGGTCGCCCATCATGGGATTGCACCAGCCTCAACTCGCTTAACTTTGGGGTTCCAATCCCCCCCAAAGCCACTAAGCTCCCAAAAGGCCTTGTGTTAGATAGATAGGTGCCCACACATATAAGGTACTTCACATTTCCCTCCCTGAGCAATGTGGGATCGTTCACCGATCTTACCTTTCCAAGCTCACGGTTCTTGCTCACCGATCTTGCATCTCAAGCTCACGGGTCTTGCTCACCGTTCTTGCTTCCAAGACCGGGTCTTACAATCCACCCCCCTTGGGGCCCAGCGTCCTCGCTGGCACATTTCTGGTCAGGGTCCGGCTCTGATACCATTCTGTCATGACCTGGCCCATCTAACAAAATATTGTCCGCTTTGGGCCCAGCGCTCACGGTTTTGTTTTCGGGAGCTCACGTGCAACTTCCCAGTAGGTCACCCATCATGGGATTGCACCAGCCTTAACTCGCTTAACTTTGGGGTTCCAATCCCCGCAAAAGCCACTGAGCTCCCAAAAGGCCTTGTGTTAGATAGATACGTGCCCACACATATAAGGTACTTCACATTTCCCTCCCTGAGCAATGTGGGATCGTTCACCGATCTTACCTTTCCAAGCTCACGGGTCTTGCTCACCGATCTTGCTTCTCAAGCTCACGGGTCTTGCTCACCGTTCTTGCTTCCAAGACCGGGTCTTACATTGGGGGTTTCGGGTTTACAGAGAACAAATGATGGAGATGAGGAGATGCATGCATCAAAATAGATCCAAATGCATGGGAGGATGGCCCAATGGGATGGGTGACACTTGTCACTCATCCATTAGTCCCACAAGATATTTTGGGCCAATTGGATAAGGACAACTGTACACCCGTCTCGATTTGTGTTAATTGTGTCGATTTGTTTTCGTGACCACAACCTTTCCGTCCGACGACTGATTTCGATGTACCGCCTGTCTACAGAATCGTGACGTCTTGATCTACGTCACAGTCATTGGTCAAAGTCCAAAAGATAACCCAAGTCAAAAGTCAACATTTTCCCCCACAAAGGTCAAAATGGTCATTTCACATTAAATTTTCGAAATCACAAATTAAATACGGTTCGAGTTGTTACACCACAGCCTTCGAATTCTCTGCAATGGCTCGTGGATGAGGGCAACCTCGCTTAGAGTGGCCCAAGCGGCCGCAATTGTAGCATAAGTCTGATAGTCTCTCCATTTTGAATTCCACTCAGGTGCTATCTCTGTTCTGTCTTGGCAACCAGAAGCCCAGAGGAAGGGGTTGGGAGTAGTCGATTCTGACTCGGAAATGGAGGAATCCTCTCGACTCTAGGGATCTTCCACAACTTCCACGACACCAAGTTTCCCTCCCACAATCCTTGCGTTTTCCTCCGTCAAGAGCTTCAAAGGCACCCCATGGGCTTGAATCCAGAAAAAGACGAGGTGGAGGGGAAGTTCCTCAATGGACAGGTTTGAGGTCCACTGTTGAATTGAGAAAAAAATCCCACGCCAGACCAAGGGCCTCCCTCAACGATCATGTTTGCCATAACTTCACCGCACTCCTGTTTGAGGGTTTTCCTGCAATCATAGTACCAACGAGTTTCGGGTCACTCTCTAGGTCAGAGAGTCCCATGGCTCCTTCTAGTTTGATGATGGGATCGTCTGTGGTAAATTGGGCCATTTGGTTCTCACCCGACAAGCACGAGAATAGTGTGAGGGTTAATTAGAGCACCAGAGAGCAAACCAGATAGGCACTTTGAAAGGTGATTTTGAGTTGGGTCTTCTCCTTGGTTCGATCTGGGTTTCAGGGTGTGTTTGTTCATCCAGCAAAGCTATCAATTTATAGACCTTAAGGTAAGGGTTGAATCTCTTTCCCGATCCACTTCTAGACTTTAAAGCTTGATGTTCAGTTTGGTCCCAAATTTTATGCGTCGTTTATGTGGTCTTGTCGATGTAGCCCTCATCAGTGTAATTTGTATAATTTCTTGTCACAGGTAGGTTGTAGAGTGTGGTGGGAGCTTCTTGTGGTTGGGTTGAGTTGAGTTAATGTCCAGGGAAGGGTCCTTAATAGGGGCATAAAGTGGGTGGAGTTGTGTAACTTTGTAAAATGGGGTTTTCAGTATTTTTTGTCAAATATTGTTAGAAGCACCTTTGTCAAAAAGGCTATTAATATAAACATTAAAACAGGAGATAAAATTTTCAATTGGAAACTTTATGATTTTTGTGGCTAAATTCGACATTTTCTTTCTTGGGGGGAAACATAAAATAACGAAATAAATTATGTGTGTAGAATTCTTACGTACTCCACTTTACAATTTTGTATGACTTAACCCAAATCCTCATAGAATAAGTACATACATCCAATTTTGCATAAGAGTTTGTTAAAAAAAGGGAGAATTAATATTGAATTTGATGGCAATGAATATTGAATACCACCACCCTTAAAGCGCCTAATATATTAAAGCCATGTATATCCTTTTGAACTTCAAAGCATCAAAGGAGTAGAGAATAAGACACCATCTTATGATCCAACGCCTTCCGAAGAAAAACGAAGGGTCATCTACTTACTCCTTGGGCGCCAAGCAACGTCAACCTCTCCGTCCGATCACCCACTCAGACCAGTCGCATGTTGAAACGTTTCACTTTCAACTCAACGTTTCAACCGGGTGAGTGCACTTACATAAATTGGGCCCCAATCCGAGACTGCCTGCCACGTTACCACATAGCCGTTAAAAAAAAAAATTGAACTAAAAGATAAGGTTAAATTTTAAATAGTGCTTTTGTTTTGGGTTAGATTTCAAATAGTAAAATTAAAAATAACTGGAAGCTACTCTTTCATTTAGGGATTTTTATTGTTTTCTGTAATTATAGGTTTGATTCAATTCAATTATTATGGACGAGGAATTTGATAATCAATTTGAGACATTGACTTATCTCTTTTTTCCTTTATTTACGTGTTTTCGTCTTGATTTTAACGTTGACAAAAAATGGAAAAATGAAAGAGGGTAAAATGGAGCTGTACAAATATGTTACTTAGGCCAATTCCATACTGCTATACTTTTAAAAAAAATAATGATTCTGCCGTATTTTTTGAAATTTATTTTTGTTATTTTTACATAATAAATAATTATACACTAAAGTAATTTAGTAAAACAGCTTTTAAAAACAACATACAGATTGTTTTTTAAAAAAATTGTCAAAAGTTTATTGTTTTTCGAAAAATTAAGATTTCTCATTTTTACAAATACTCTTGTACTACTTCACTTTCAAATAAAATAAGTTTTAAGGAAAGAAATACCAAACAGAGTCTTAATAAGTTATTTTGATTTAAGTATTATGCCTTACACATTCTCCAAAAAAAAAAACAAGTATTATGTCTTACGCATAATGTTGGAAATCTCATATTCGATTCTCGTAATTGGTGATTTCACCCAATGTGTATGATGTAAGTCTCCTCACCCATATTAATCTAGGAAACAGATTTTAGTAGTCCACAAATTACTTGTTACAATCCCCTTTTTTATTTTAATGTTTCCTTTTTTTTCGTGAATCAAACTTCCAAACTTGACTCTTTCTTTTGAATTGAATATAATTTATTTAATTTTTTTTATTTGTGCAAAAAAATTTGAATTTTTTTATTTTAATGTGTGCTATTAAATAACCATGCTTAACCTTGAAATAATTATGATTTAAATGTGAAAGAATAACAAATACTGTTAATGCCAACAAAAACAAAAATTTCCATTTCGCCTTCCTCCTCGATCACATCCCATAGAACTGTTACTATCACTTCCTAAAAGAAAAGAAAAATTCTTCCCAATGTTACATATGATCTTTGCCAAATAATTTTAAAATAAAGGCCAAGCGAAGAAAAATAATAAAAAATACATTTATGCCAACAAAAAAGAAATCTCTCATTTCGTCTTCCTTCTCGATCACATCCCATGGAGATATTCCCATGGCTTCTTAGAAGAAAAAAGTTATTTCTTCCCAATTTTACATATGATCTTTTCCAAATAATTCTAAAGTGAGATTGACTTTGGACATAAAACAATGGGAGGACTGAGGAGCTACTCACCAAAGCAAATCTAGAAATATGAAACTGTAAAATAGCAGTGGGCATGGGTTAGAACAACAATAGACAAACTACTTTGGAGATATGAAATCAGAATCATGGAGATGAGTTCCATTTTATGGGTATTAATTCAATTAAACACTAAAAAATATTTAAAAAC
Organism: Prinsepia uniflora; assembly: GCA_032719365.1. Classification (NCBI taxonomy): domain Eukaryota; kingdom Viridiplantae; phylum Streptophyta; class Magnoliopsida; order Rosales; family Rosaceae; genus Prinsepia; species Prinsepia uniflora. Next base: position 30,624,724 of record CM064872.1, on the reverse strand, counting down.
AGTGTGTTGTTAATTTTTTCAAGAATGAGAAGACTCTGAAATTACTAGCTATGCTACACTTGATTGAAGTTTATGTTTTTGTAATTCTAGATGAGAATTTGAAGAATTCTCTAAGAAATTTCATGGCTTCCGATGTAATCGAGGTAGAAGACGAAGTGGGAGCATTTTTTTGGCATAAATTTTTTATTATTATTATTTCACTTTCTTTTATCTTTCATCTTTAAATCATAATTATTTTAATCTTAAGCATAGTTATTAAATAGCATATATTAAAATAAAAAATTCAAATTTTTTACAAAAAAAAAAATACCGTATATCCAATTCAAAAAAGAAAAAGAAAAAAGAGGTGTCATTTTGGAAGTTTGATTCATGAAGAAAGAAGGAAACAATAAAATATAAAAGTGAAGTGCAACAAGTAATTTGTGGAGTGCCAAAATTTGCTCCCTTAATATATGGAAAATATATATTTATATAACATATACATGTATATATATATATATATATTGTCTGCATGAGTTTGCTTTTATTCACAATAATTAAGAACAACGTTGATATTTTCAATTTTTCCTTCCACAATATGTTATTCAGTTGCAATAAAAGAACGTGAATAAGGGCTAATTACACTTATATTTTTATATTAAAATTCAGAATTATACACAAGTTATTAAAGTTGCACATAACCCTGAATAGTTCATAACATTTTAACTGTGTCCCTGTAGACTTTTTGATAGCTGATGACTTGGCTCGTTTAGGATCCAATCATAAACAAATCTCAACGTGATTTTAGGTAAAATTATTTAATTCGTCCTTGGTTATCTTCCGTCCAACATTTCACCAGGAGCATCTCCCATCGAACTATTGGGCACTAAATAACTAAGGGTTGATGAAGAAATTTTTTCTAAAGTCACCTTACGTTCCATATTATTAGCTATCATTAATTCTCCGAAAAAAGTAAACATATCCCAATCCGAAAAGTCCACTAGTACGCTAGAATCGAGGCATGCTACATGACATCTTGACAGTGACGTTTAAATGACCAAAACCAATTAGTTAAATATGTTACGATTTAGGAGATCAAATGAAACATAACCAGCAGTAACCGATCACATTTCACCGCGATAGTGGAAAACATAGAGCGTAGAATGCTATTAATGATCATATAGTCAAGTAACTGCCTGAGTTATCCCTATTTCCACTGCGCCCAAACTACTGGCGTGAATGTCAAAGTAGCTACCAAAGTCTCCTCGAAGCACGTGAGATACCAACGCCACCTAAGGAATTAAAAAACAAAGGGTGATTGGACCCAATAGTTTATTTCAATGTAAAACCAATATCATAAAACGGACTTTACTCCCTCAGTCTATAGAAAACTAAAACAAGAATCTTCGACTTGCACGTCTACGAGAAATAATAATAAAATACCACTCAATCACATAGGTCATGCTGAACATAAACATAACAAACATCAACCCACTAAAAACTTTATCATGAGTCGCATGATTCATAGGCATATGACATGACTGAGTATTTAAAAATGCTTGTGTACCACGACCATGTGAAGTACTGAGTGCAAAGCACCATCACCACTAGTCCCCTGGTGCTCGGGGATAGGATTGACACTATTAACTAGTATTGCGAGCAATGCAAGTGAATGATCACATGGAAAACTGGTTTGTGGCCATACAAACGGGTACAAGATATTAGTGACTCCTAAAACCATAATACTAAGCAGATAGCACCAATAATACTAAGCATGCAATGCAATCTTTAATTCACAAATGTGCTCATGAATCAACACATAAAACCATGAACTATCATGCTCAGAAAACATCAATCAATATCATGAACTAGAATGCATCATAATCAAGTACGTAAAAACGCACAAGTAGATAAACAAGTTCTAAAAAAAGTGAAAAGGATTCACTCACACACTAGTCGGGGAGTCAAAATCACCTGACATGTCAAGCTAGCACGAGCTCCAAGTCCATTTAACCCTATCAAGATCAACCGGACAAATTACTAATTTATCTCCAAGATGAACCCTAAGGAAACCCCACAAGGGTAGTTCAAAATGGTACTTAAAACACTTCGAAATGACCAAAATGTACAAAACAAAACTGCTTGAAAAACCCTTAAACTAGGCCCATGCATTGTCTGGGCTAGAAAATAGCCCCACGGGCTACCATCCATTGGAAGAGGGCATAAAAATGGTTCATGCGACTCCACATGCCAGCTAGAGGCCTCACGTGCCGACCATGCTCCTCGTGCCACACGTGCGAGTCACACCAGCCACATGTGCGAGCATATTCTCTGAAATATTCTCAAAATATTCCTGAAATATTCTCTAGAATATTCTTAGAAACATCTATTCGTTGGACGTTAGGACTAACCATTTACTGACAGTTGATTAATGATTGACCACCGTCGTCGGAGTTTCGTCGGAGTTGATGGCCAGGCCACTACCAGCACTGCAGACTACGATGCTCAAAATTTGGGCGAGGTCCAAAATTGTCACATCTTAACCAAAATTAACATGCAAATTGATACATCTCGTCCTTGAAATACAAATTCAAAATTGGAGAATTTATCAAACTACCACAAATACCATTCTTTCGGGCCTCGTTCATTGGGTTAATCCAGTTGTTATCCCTAGGCCCAAATTAAAACCTTCTTAGGGCCCCAAGGGCTTGGTGAAGCCCAAATAGGAATTTTGTTACATTAAGCCCCAAAGCTAGGAATTTGTCCAAATAAGATTGTAAACATTGTCTTAAGCCCAAGCCCATGATCCGTGCACTTTTAAACTCACACATCTCTCACACATATGCAAAACTTTAAACACACTCATGCGCGCGCACACACACACACACACACACACACTTTATTTCTCTATCTCTTTCTCTCTCTCTCTATCTCTCTCTCTCTCCTCTTCACTCGCGTGTTGAGGTTGGGAGATTGGGAGTTCGACACGCCCCACTGAAGCTACATTAGTCATTATTTTCCTTCAAGATCGTACCACCCCATGTTCCAAAAGACTGAGATCGAACTCACTTACCTAGTGATTGCAAGGCCCATGAATTAAACCTAAACTATGAGGCCACTATAATTCGAGGAATTATTGGTTGTCAACCTCAAACCGATGTCGTTTCATCTAGAGAAAATGAGAACTAGGAGTGGCAGTGAAGGGCTTGCTGGAGAAAACAGAGTCTTTGGGCTTCTCGGAAGTCTTCACCAAGCCCAGTTGACAAAAACCAGGACCTGAAAACGGCTACTATTTTTCCTTTTGGTTTCGAGAAGGTTTGAGGTGTTCGGAAGCCATGAGGGATGCCGAACTACATTAGTCTTTGTTTTCCTTCATGATCGTACTAGTTATGCTATATTGAGGGAGTTATGCATGGTATGTGCTTAGTTAGACTATATGTTGGCATTTGCATATTAGTACATAGGGCATTGATGGGATTGAGATGTTAGGACCCACTTAAAAGTCGCTCGTAACTAGTACCCATCAGTATAGCCACATATCAGTCTTCCACGTGATCGTTTAGCCGAATTGCTCGCTATACTAGTTAAAAAGCGTCAATCCTGTTCCCCGGCTCTATGGGACTCGAGGTGACTGTGCATAGCATTCAATCCTTCACGTAGTAGTGGTACACGAGAAAGATACCCAGTTCTGTCATATGCATATTACCGAAGCCACTCACGAGCAATTATTTAGTGGGATGGCATGTGAGTATTTATGACTCAGCATGACTCATTTGGATGCATATTATGATATTCTTTATTGTTGCTATATTTTGCATTACGTGCAAGTCTAGTATAATTGTTTGGATTTTAGATAAAACGATGGGTTACACAGTATTTTATCAACTGTGGTTTTTCATTGAAATAAAATACTAGGTTCACTCACCCTTGTTTTTTAGCACCATGGGTCTCGTAGGTGTGCACGTACTTCGAGGAGCTATGGCTGCTGCTCTGACACTCACTCTCAGGTTTGGAGTAACGCGATGGAATGGTCTAGTAATTACAGGTAGTGTGTAGTGGTATGATCATCAACGTTCATCAATGCTCTCTTCTTCCGCTGTTGGGTGAAATGTAATCGATTTCCACTAGTTAGGTTTCACCCGACCTCCCCAAAATGCAATGTTTAAAATTTAAATGGCTTTCGTCATCTGGACATTACTATCCAGATGTTCGCTAGCACTCCTTGATTTTCTTGTCCCTATAGACTTTCTGAATCGGGGTGTGTCAATTCGGTATCAAAGCATGGTTCTACAACGTTTCATTAGTTTTCAAACACTTGATGATCATTCAACCCGATTTTTTGTGCCAGAGCTACTCCTCGAGCTGTTGGAAGCGTGACTTGACGTTAGTGTTACCTATCATACGACTTAAATGTGAGTTTTCGCGGGTAGGGAAGAAGTTTCGCTTTAGTCTTTGTACTTTTAGTTACAAATTTGTTAGGTTTTCATTCCCATCGAATTTAACATTCGGGTGGTACTTACGAGCTTAGAACTCGTATGGGTGGTGTGAACGGGTTATTCGACGTTACAAGTGGTAAATCTGTTTTTGGTATGTTTGACCCGTTAATGGATCGCTTTAGGTGACGAGAATTTTGGTACTATCCTAGAGGTTCGAGTAGAATATGTTTCGTCATTAATTAGGGAATCAATCTGCTAGAATATTTTGGCAAACTTGTCTTTCTTAGCACTCGAGATTTACAAAGGAAGTTTAGCAGGATTTCTGTAACCAATCACGCTCTCGATTAAGTGCAATTTTCAAGGGTTACCCCGAGGGATGTTTCGGGGTACCCAAGTCTTACATTAACACCTCGGGAACGAGATCGTGCAACTTACCGTAGTTTTCGTACGTTCTAGGCTTTTTGGTCCCTCTTAGTAGTTTGGGAAGTGAACTATTTAACCATTCCCTTATTCGTCTTCTAATATGGATAACCATTTGTCCTTCCACTGCAAGAGCGCTACCCTCATTTTGTTGACTTTATTATTTACACCTCCATTGTACGCATCTATGAAGAAATTCATTGATCATAGTTTTTATGTTGTTTCTTATCTTGATACATTTTCATTGTAAGTCTAATTTCATATATAGTATTTTTCCTTAGTAGGCATCTAAAACAAACTACAGTATGCTGCAAATAATTTCACCTTACTACTAAGTTTCTTACAACATTTATTTATCCTTGTGAATTTCCTTAGTTGCGACAATAAAACCTTTTTGCACTGAACTAAGTTTTAGCAGCGTCAAAATTGTAGCACGCATTATGACGTGATACATTTTGATGCCACTTACATTCGCTTCACTTAATATTTCTATTAAATCTTCTTGAACAACTTGGTTTTCTATTATATCGTTTTTCTACAGCTGGGAGTCATATCCCTTATTTAGCACTTTTTCTTAAACTCCCCTTTATTGCCCCCAAGCTGCTAGTCCATTTGAATGGTCCGTTTTATTTTAGTTGCATGATTGCTACACTTTCACTTTAGTATCGTTAAATTATGGTGATTTTTTGGATAAGTGTTTTAATTAATAGAATTTTTGCGTACAAGTTTACTTCCTACTAAGTCTCTTATCATGCTTTCATAAAATCTTGTTACTTATGTTAGTAAAACCTGTTTAGTCAAAATGGGTCGTATCACTGTCGAAATTGTAGCATGTACCATGACGTTATACATTTTGATATCATGTTCATCACATTAACTAGTCCATTAAACTGTAATTCGAATTGGTTTTCTATCATTTTGGAAACAAGCCTTTGTTCAACCTGGAATTTTTATTATCCGTACTTTTTACTTTTACTCATCACATTTTGAATCAACTATTGAAATTTTAAATCATTTTTGAATGCTACCATGGACCATTGTGGTAATTCTTTTATTAAGTAGTCTTATCTTCTTCAGACTTTAAATAAGGATTTCAAAGTTTCTCATTTTGATTTCACGCTTTAGTATGTGTGCCTAGTTTAGCGTGTTTGACCTGTTTTTCTATTTACATATTGTGGTTGACGACTTCTGGTTATTTGTACGCACCAAAAATATTGTTTCAACCACTTGTTTACTATTGAGTTTCAACCTTTTCAAACAACTTATTTGCTGTTTGATGACATGTTAGTTGGGGACATTTTTGAACTTCGTGTTTTGAGTTTTTTAGTTCGTTGGAATCTAGCCCCGAATTCTATAATTGTAAAAACTCTTTTGTACCCCCTAAGCCTTGTCTCTAGTTAGGCACCAAGACAACATCCTTCTTACCATTGTCATTTTGACACTACTGTCTTGGCCGATTGATTCTAGTACCTAGGGTTGCTAACTGGGGGTACCCAACGTACATGTTCTAGCTACCAATTAGAACTATCGTGTTTTGACTAGAGTTAGTTTATCGAAGAATATCTTGGTTTTTACGAATTTCTTTCATACTTCGTTGATTCTAGCTTTGTGCTCACCACTGTAATTTGGAGATTTTAATCTCATAGAATCGTCATATCGCCAACCCTGAGCTTGGTAGTGAAGCTCATCTTAATTGAATTTGAGTACTACATTTTGTCTTACCTCAATTAGCCTATCATTCCTTATCCTCAAGTTGTTTTTAGTATTGCACTACGGACCCCTGATATGCGATTGTCAATTGATGATTGGAACTTTCAAGTGAGTGACGTCTCTGAACTTTTGGTAGTGTTAACGAGGTTTGTTGAGAATCACTGGTACATGTACGGTTGTAATTCTCTCCCCGAATTCCACCATTGGACTTTGGTACTTCAACTTATTACGGGCTAGTACTTGAATGGGTTTACTTTGGAGAAGTTTGCGTGTGATGTTTGAGTTGGCTTGCTTAACTTAGCGAGATTTGGGAAGTACGATAGGAAGCTTCTTGGTGGAACCAATGCGGGGAGTTATTCCTTTTAGGACGTGTTACCATTAGACTTCAACATCCACCAAGTGGGATGTTTTACACTCCAGTAATTGCGTGAGGGTTAGAGCTTATAATTGTTTTCCTTACGCTCTTGTTTGAGATAGTTATGATGACCTACTCCATCTCCCGATTATGATTACAAGCACTGAAGTTCTTTTTCATTCGGTCACGAGAAACAATTTCATCTTAGCTTCGGGAGTAGTACAAGATGGATTGAGTTTAAACCAAGTTTTACTTAACCACCTTCGTACCGTTACGTGGGAACCCTCTTTAATTGTGTTGTACCTCTGAAATTAGCCTTGGCTCTTTTTGCTAACGAGTAATCACTAGTTGAGTTTTACGGTGAGTTTCCTTCCTCATTTAAGTTGGTAATTTCTAGTCGGGAGTTACATACACATGCTTAGGTCTTGAGTCGTAGGATTTCACTTCGTCACTCAAAATTTTCCCCAGTAATTAGCTATGCATTCTTTCAAGTAACCTTTTTCCTGTGTTTTTATGACGTCACTCGAGCATTGGAGTGACATTCTTATCCCTTGCTGATCTTTCCACCTTTTTGAGTCTTAAGGATCGAGTTTTGGACTTGGGCTATATCGAACCTAGATTTAACATTTTTAGTTCATAATTTTTGGCTGGAGAGTCAAGTGGACTTTGAGACTATCATCAGGAAGGGTTTTTACTTTGAATAAATTGGGAGAAGTTGGCGATACCTTTACCTTGAGAATCACCTTTAGCCTCCAGGATAGCAATTGTGGTGTTCTTATACCATTTAAATTTATTGTGAAAGATTCGTCGCTTCCGAGACAAGGCTAGTGAAACCCTCACAGTTCGTTACCTCCTTGTCAGGAGAACTTGTTGACTGTTATGCTACGAGGTGGTGTGTGGCAACGCTGTATCGACTTGCTCTCCGTTTCCTCGAAGGTTAAACAGAATCAGGTTTCATATGCTTAGTAATGGCTCTACAACCGTATTGTACATAAGGACTAGGGAATTGCCTAGTTGGCTTGGAAATTTCGAGAATTCGAGGGATTTACAAGTGTGATTGGCTTTCTAGTTTTGCGGTACTGGCAAAATGAACTTATCTGTTCCTAAGAGTGATGGTCACTAGTAGATGGGTTATCCTGTAAGACTCAGTGTTAGAGATCTTTGGGCTCGGTATTAATAAATATCACCATGTTGTGCGCGTCTAATTTGGTTAGACGAGAAATTGGGGATCGGTGACACGAGGTATGTTGCGTGACAAGTGGAAAACTAAAATTTTTTTAGTTGCTCACCCTACTTGAATTTATTTGCAGTGACGAACTCACTGTCGAAGGTTTAGTACATTTTTTAGGGAAACAGATCATTGATCGATGAATCCTTTATAAGTCATTTAGAAAACTATTCAAGAAGACCCCAAGTTGTGGTAGCACCCATTAACGTCATATTAAGTATGTAGTGACATGACCCATCCCAATCCCCAAGGGAATAACACAGGATGTCCCATGCTCCCATCTGACACGAAGTGTGAAATAAGGGATAACTAAAACCTTAGCCCAAACGAGGCTTCCAGTGACAGGACCCTTCCCAAATCCCTAGGGATTAACGTGGGACGCTCCTGCTTCCGTCTAATACGAACCAAGGATAATTTCGTCCTTAGCCCAACCGGGGCTATCAGAGAGCACCAAGATCGGGAGGAGGAGTGTGATGTCTCATCTCTGCTACAGCCCGCATCCGCGATCAACCTGAAGGGCATTCAAAACACGAAAACTGTGAGTGGACAAAAACAAATATTTTATAAAAACTTTTTCATAAAAATACCTTTATGCCCTTCACTAAAAACATATGCATGCATTCGAAACCCATTTCTCAAATCATTCATTGGGGTCGTAGCCCAAAATCCACACTAAGGAACCCAAAACGAGTCTCCTTCTCAAAACATGAAACATAGGGTCTCAGCCCAAATCCGATCCTCGTGGGTCTCAGCCCAAAATCACCTCAGTGAAATCTCGTACACATATACATATATACATATATATAACCCATCCTAGACATCCTCTGATGTCAACTCGGGGCACACAGCTCCTAGGGAACAAATCCCCGATATATGTCACGATTTCCGTATATATTTAAGTATGCATACTACTCGGGATCTCACTCCGAGTCTACTCCCAGGAATTCTCCATCTGGGAGGCTCTATCTTCGGATCCAGTCCGAGCATCTCTCCAGATCTGGTCCTGAACCACATCATAACTCTCACTCCTGGAATGGGCTCTCTATGGGGAACACGCATTCCGGGTAGTGGATCGTGACTCTCCAGGTCAACGTCCGGAGGAGACCAATCAATACACTCGTAAGGAGGGTATATACATACTAGTATAAGAAACCATAATCGGGACTTACGCCCGATAACACAAAGCAACTGGGCATCCAGCCTGAACTATGACTCAACAGGGCCTCTAGCTCGATTTCACAATAACTAGGACTCAAGCCCGAACTCGTAAATCAACGGGGAACCGAGCTTGATATCAATCATAGCGATACGTACAACCATCAATTCAGGACCGCTCTCAATCCTGCTATGTCACCGTGAACATATCACTGTCGCGACCATCTCTAAGACATAGTGCACACGTCGCCGATCGCTCTCCTATACCGTCAGCACTCCGAAGTCGAGCCTCCAGTGGCTGCTCAACCATGGGACGTGCATCGTGACCTCTCCGAAAGGAACACATCCCCAGTCCGGAGGCGAGCGTCACGTCGTCCGTCGCCGTGCACACATCACCCATCGCGATCACGACTCAGACCCATAGGTCGTCAATAGGGCCACGTGCCCAAGATAAAACCAAAACCAAATGGGTCTCATGCCCGAATCAAATCAAGACCACAAGGATCGTTTTACCTTTCAAAACCATTTCTTCAAAAACCGAACCATAAAAGCGTATAAGCACGTATAAGGCCGATACGTAAACACACACACAAATGCACTCATGGCATCACAAACATGTATTAAAGTACTTAAAAAACATTTATGCATGGATCGAGTTCGAAAGAAAGGACCACTCACAGACCGTCCGAAGCCGCACCTCGATAAGCGCGCCATACGCACTTCCTAGGCCAATCACCGTCACCAGGGCTCCCAAACCTGTCCAAATTAATTTAGAGCGTTACTAACTACTTAAATAACCCCTCACTAAAGCACCGTAATTTTCTGGAATTTTTACCTATTTTAAAACCCGATCCTAAAGCTTTCGACGTCCCGAACTATATTGAAACGGTGTCCATTCGACTTGAAACCAGTCCCAAAATGTTCGTTACATCGAATAGATGATTTAAAATGTTGGAACCACCCCTAAAAGATGGCCCACGTACCCACACACGCCGCCCAAAGGGGCTGGGCGTGGGAGCCACGCGCCAGTACACTGTTCATCTTCCTCCCAACGATAGACCAGTTCGAACCGGGTTCCTGTGCGACCGGTGCAGCCACATTAATTCTTAATTAATCCCGATAATTCTGGATGGGTCGTTATAATCTTCCCCCTTTCAAGAATTTTGTCCTAGAAATTCAAACTGACCCGATTCCACAACCCAACTGTGTAATCCAACCGTTGTATCGACCTGGACTTCCAGAAAAGGAAAATTTGGAAAATATGAAGAAAAAGACGATTTTGCCTCTGGAAAGTGGGTGAACGGTTGGTTTTTTGCTCAAGCGGTCAAACAGACTTTGACCAATGGCTGTGATGTAGTTCGGGACGTCACGAGTTCATATACAGGTGGCACGTCTGATTCCGACGATCAGGGAAGAAGTTATGACGTTCAGAAGTTCAAGGGCATTTTCGTAATCAGGATGAAAAAGGGGAAAATGTTGACTTTTTTGATCGACCAATATTTTCACGCAATTCGAGATGCTGAATTCGTAGACAGGCGGCACGCGTCAATCGAAGTTCGGATGACCAAGTTACGGGTCTAGAAGCGTGAAGGGCATTTTGGTAAATTATCAAAGTAAGGGCAAAATGGTCATTTTGAGGGTGCGGTTTGAAACAGCCGTGAGTGGGTGTTTTTTAATTAAAAAAAATAGTGTATGGCAGGAGTGTGAGTGTGTGCACGAGTGAGGTTGGAAATGGAGCACCGTTGCTTTTGATTTGTTTATGCATTGAGTGAGGGAAAAGAGACAGAGGCAAAGCACGGGTGTGTTCAGTTGTGAGTGTGGTGGAATTGGGACTTGAAACTGGGTGGTGGAATTGAATTGAACAAACAGAGCACGGGTTACATTTATCAAGTGATTGAAGTAGTTTAATCAGATTCCTAAGAAGGATTGAGAAAAGTAAAGGCACTGGAGAGTTTGGGAGATCGAATTAGGAAGAAAATCCAGAGGAAGAGAGGGAGAGACCGGAAGTTTGCAATTTTAGGAAAATGGAGGGAAAAATTCAAATGCTAAATTGTGAGTTGAGGAGGGCCCAAACAGAGATAAAAAAACAGCTCCATGAGCTTGTGTCGACTGCAACCACGCAAAAATCGAAGGAAATTGTTCGCGTTTTGAGTTCGAATGGGAGTTCCAGTTTCTGGAAAAAGTCGTGGTGGAGTTCAGATGGTTAGAGGGTTTAGAGCTTGAAATTGTGTTTGGAAGTCTGTTCTTATGGATCCAGCACAGCTTTTGAGTGAAACAATTGAAGAAAAACGTCGAGGATTGATGAACTTCAAGGAATGAACAGTGTTTGGATGTTCATCGAAAACTCGAGCTGGAATTGACAGATTAAGGTAAGTTATAAAGAAATTTAAATTCCTTGAACCCTAATTATATTCATAACGAAGCTAATGGACAGTTGAATTGTAGAAATCAAGCAGGAATTGAGGGAGTTTCAGTCGGGTCGTCTCGTGGGCAAACTGGACCCGTTTCGCAGGTAGCCAGGTGAGAACGATGAACAGTGCTTGCACTGTAGCTGGCGCCTGAGTTTCACACGCAGCCACTCACGGTGGCGCATGAGGGCGCGTGGGCCTGATTTTCAAGGTGAGTTCAACACGACTTTTGTCCTATACAATGTAACAAACATTTTAGCGTTAGTTTCGAGTTAATCGGACACCGTTTTGATATTGTTTTGAGGGTCCGAAGGTTTATGTTACGTTTTTAATTAACATTTAATCCTTGGAAAATTATGGGAAATTAGTATGATGTTATTTGAGTCCTTAGTGACACTGAGGAATGATTCGGACAGGATTCGAGATTTCTGAAAATGTCAAAAATTATGGAAACGCGTGCAGCGTGAAAACGAGCGTTATGGACGGTGTGTGAGTGGACTTTACTTTCAAAAATTTAATGCATGCATAAATGTTTCTATGATTTCTATGATTATGATTATGACTTGTGATAATTACGATTTTCATATTTATACGTATCTTGGTATGCAATACGTAACTGCACATATTTCGAGACTATGGTTTCTCTTATGCTTTGATGATGGTTTGATGAACGATTTTACATGATTTGTGTATATGATGTTTTAAGGATGTTTTGATCATGATTGTGAGTATGACCTACGGTTTTGACATGGATTTCGAGATTATTACAATTTTGCTCGTTTTACGAGATTTCGAGTATATTGTGATTTGATCATGGTTTTGATGCTTTAACTTTGGGATTTGGAATATGATTTGGTTTCAAAGATTTTAAACAGATTTTGGAAAAGGTAATCGAGATTTCGGGTTCATGAAAGTGGCTTTGATGAACGACATTTCGGGTTTCGGATGTAACGACCCGTCCCAAATTCTTAGATTAGATTAGTGACTAATCACGATTAGTGAGGCTAATCGGTAATTAGTTAGGCGAAATCGGACGAACGATACGAAATGACCGTTTTGCCTCTAATCGTGGAAAAATGTTGATTTTTCATTCTGGCGGTCAAATGGACTTTGACCGATGACAGTGACGTAGTTCGTGACGTCACGAGTTCATAGACAGGTGACACGTTCAATTCCGACGTTCCAGGAAGAAGTTATGACGTTCGAAAGTTCATGGGTATTTTGCTAATTTGGTTTAAAAGAGGAAAATATTTGACTTTTGACCTGGGATGTCCAATGGACGAGGGCCGAGGACCGTTACGTAGATCGTGACGATACGAATCCATAAACAGGCGGCACGTCGAATTTGGACGTTCGACGACGAAGTTACGGTTCACGGAAGTTCAAGTGCACTATTGCACGAATTACAAAACGAGTTAACTTTTGGACTTTAGTGGGACCCAGATATTTAATTGAGGCCCAATGGATGAGTGACAAGTGTCACCCATCCACAGGCCACCCAAATTGATTCATGCGTCTCCTTTTTCCCGTGCATCTTCATTTTCTTTATTTCTCCCTAAACCAACATTTCCTGATCCCATTTTCAATCCAAGACCAAACCCTTGACCCAGTTGATCATGCCCGTGAAGCCCAGAGGCTGAGAGAATGAAGGCTGGATGATGGTGGCCGGCTGGAAGCCACGCCGCCGTGGACGGCGGCCATGAACCGTGCAAGGTATCGATAAAACCCATTTTCCTTCTATTTTCGAGATGTGATATTATGGGCTGTTTTTAGTGATTAGGATGGGCTTATTGGGTTATTAGGAATGTAATAAGAAGGTTTCTATGGTGGTTGGGCGGCTGTGGAAGCCATGGGAGGTTTTGGAAAACTTGAACCGTTTGGTTCAAAATCAAACAGACGGTTTTAGACGTTTTCGGTTGCATTTAAAGATCGAAATGGATAGAAAACATGAAAATAGGAAGAAAGGAATCAAAAAGGAAGAAGTAGGATGAAAAATTGGGTGTCTAGGGTCGTGACCCGGGCACGCCGGTCCAGTTGGACCAGCCAAACCAGGTGAACCGGCTGTGTGTAGAAGATGATGAATAGTGTTCTGTGCATTCTTGGGGCGCGTGAGGGCGCGTAGTCCATAATTTGGGGAAGTGTTCAACATATGAAATCTTCTATTCGATGTAACGAAGATTTTGGGACTGGTCTATCGTCAATCGGACATCGTTTCGATAGGTTTCGGGCTGTCGGAAGGTTTATTATCGATTTAAAAATAGTTAAAAGTTTGGGAAAATTACGGGGCTTGGGTAGGAGGTTAATTAAGTAGTTAGTAACCTTATATTAAAATTTGGACAGGTTTGGGAGTCCCGGTGACAGTGATCGGCTTGGGAGAGCCTATGGCACGCAAATCGAGGCGGTAGCTCGGACGGTCTGTGAGTGAACTTTGATTTCTAAACTGTGATGCATGCATAACTGTTTTATATGGATTATGAATGTGATTTGATGATGCTGATTTGGATGATTGTGAATTATGTGGTTTCACGCTTTACGAGGCGATTTACGTGCTTGCACGTAAATCGAGATTTTCCAGCTTTATACAGATTTTTCATACTTATGGTTTTGGATATGATTTCATGAAATGGTTTTGGGTTCGAAAAGGTAAACTCGGGTCCGAAACCCATTTGATTTACAGAATCGGGCAGGAGGCCCAGTTGGTTTACGATTCGGACCGGAGGTCCAGTTTCTATGTGGATTCGGGCCTAGTGCTCAGCTATGTGTTACAAATGGTTTTTATAGTTCATGACGGTTTATGGGAACCGGCATGAACCCTTGAAATGGTTTTTATGGGTCATGACGGTTTATGGGAACCGGCATGAACCCATGAACGGTTTTATGGTTCATGACGGCTTATGAGGGGTCGGGCATGAATCCTAGAAAGGTTTAAAGAATGATTTCAAAAGGTTTTTCATATTCCATCCTTTATATATGATTGTCTCCTCCGGGGAGGGTCGTTGGCCTGGGTGGACCCCGGAGTAGTCACAGAGCACTGACTGAGTGGAGTCGCCTCCCAGTTGGGTTCCTTACTCTCAGGATGGGCATGGTTCGTTACCTCCAGGGAGGGTCATTGATCTACGGACATTGACCTGGGTGGACCCTGGAGAGACTTGGGTTTGAGACCCCGGTTAGCACACATGTAGCTTTATTTTACCGTGACAGGTTCTTGGATATGAAATTTAATAGATAAACATGATTTCAATTGGTTTGGGAAATTTTGTTTATAATGATAAATGGTTTTGGGCTGAGATCCCACGTATGTTTACTATACTATGGTTTTCTATAAATGGTTTTGGGGCGGAGACCCTAATTATGGATGTTTTAACATATGTGATTGGATAAATGGTTTTACTATGCATGCATGCTTTTTAGTGAAGGGTATAAAGGTCTTTTATTAAATATGTTTTATAAACTCTTTATTTTTGTCCACTCACAGTCTTTCTGTTTTTAATACCCTTCAAGTTGGATACGATGTGGATTGTAGCAGAGACCGAGATATCACATGCCTCCTCCGGATCCTGGCGTACTCTGATAGCCCGGGAGGGCAAAGGTTGGAAATATCCCTTGTCTGACACTTCGTGTCAGACGGGAGCAGGGTCATCCCACGTTAATCCCGGGGGGATTGGGATGGGTCCTGTCATCGGAAACGTGAAGGAGGATTTCCGGATTTGGGTTCTGGATGATGTTTCCAGATGCTAGCTTACAAAATCATTATTGCGAATTCGGATTCGGGAATGGATGACGAATATGATTGGGATTTTAATGTGAAATTCGGACATGAGTTACATTTTGATTAAGTGTGATCTCGGATTTGACTTGGGAAATTGGTTTACGATGGATTCTGGATTTTTTGTGATTTATAAATGGTTTTGGGTTTAAAGACTCGGTACTATTGCTGGATGATGTTTTGGGTTTAAAGACCCGGATGAGATATGATGGGGGCGGGCCCGGATTGGGTTTAAAGACCCGAATTGAGTTTAAAGACTCGTGAGTTTAAAGACTCGGGTATTGTGATACCCCCCGAGGCCTATTGATTATGTTCTGAGTTTAAAGACTCGTTGATATCCCGGGAAGGCCTGATATATGTGAGTTTAAACACTCGGTAATTGATATCCAGCAAACTGATTGACTTGTGCTTTACTATTAATTTCTGATGTTTTCGGATGTGTTGGGCAGTGGCCCGGTTTATGTGGTTTGATGGATTTTTGGATTATGTTACGTACTTGGATTTGATTCATGATTATGGGTGGAGGCCCTGTGTTTACGATTGCGGGCTAAGACCCGAAGGTTAAGAAAAGGAAAATGATTTTGATTTTCATACACGATTTTCTTATATTGGAAATGAAATGGATTGTGAAATGATTTTCGAATGCATGCATTTGTTTTACGTGGAGGGTAGAAATGTCTTCTGTAACTGTTTTATAAATGGATTCATTTTTGTCCACTCACACCTTTTGTGTTTTTATTGACCCTCCAGGTCGTGGCACGTTGATCGAGAGGCGGAGGCATGAGTGAGTACGTGTGTGGCTATCCCTGGTTTGGCAAGTGCTGAGGGTAATTTGGGAACTTCAGTCGACTTGCCAGACGGGAGCAGGACCGGGCATAGTTATCAATGTCCCTTCGTGGGCGGTCCTGTCAACCGTGTCCCTCGACTCCGGTATTCTCGTGTACACCTAAACGTCCGACACAACCGTCGTACTCCCAAATTGTCACTATCGGATCTAATCTTATCGCCATTCATGTCCATCTAGGACTGTATCCAATCTATAACATACTCATACTCTCGGGCACTCTCGACCCGTCATACCGATTGACCGTGGTCAATCCCATCGTCCAACATGCACAACACACCGGTGCACCCCCATCACATCAACCCTTGAGACAGTACTTGGCCTACTCCAGGACTGCACTCAGGTAACGTCCAATCACGTACTACCGTCCGCACTCCAACCATGGTTTGGACCCCAACTGTCCGTCACCAGGCAAACATTAATCCATCACAATCTCTATCCTCATATCCAATTCGAGGCATCAGCTATTCATCTCTTCTTGATTGACACCTACGTATCGTCCTTATCTCGTACATGCTCACGTAACTAATTCCAAGACAGAGCAAAACTCCCTCACTGATCCAACCTCTGTCTTGCCATCTCTCCAACTATGCCAAGAGATTCTTCCACTTTATTACAATACGATTCTCTTTGATGACGACCAAACCTCAGTCTATTCGGCTCATGATCATCACAATCATCTCTATCATATCGATCTTCCTGATCGTCACCACACAAATTGATCCATAAGTCCACTATGGGTCCAAGGTAGTGGACACTCTCATCACATCAGGTGACGCTAAACACCATCTGCTCTCTGAATCATTCAAATTTGACCCACAGCCTAGGTGTTCGGTTCTTACACTCTCTTTGAGCCCTTTAGCTGTCATATCACTCCTCGTCGTCCCACCTAGGGACGAATCCAAGAGAATCCAAGATGATGACATCAAAGTTCATCCTATGTCATCCTCCGGCACCCAGCACTATTTGCTAAATAGTCACACTCAGTGACCTCGGAATATCCATCACCACTGCGGAATCAAGTACTCTTCTCATCGTCTCAATCACAACTTCTCTTGATTCCAAAGTTCTAATCACGTTGGAAACATGCTCCTTTTCCGATTACTGAGCTCACTCATTACACGAGCATCCCCGCGTCCTATATGCAAACGATTTCCAAGTCCCCAACTCGGGAGGTATGGTCAATCGTAGTCAACCAAAACTAATCCGCAATGGACTCTCAAGTCCTCAGCTCAACCGGAGACCATCCACGCGTCCGTGAAGACCGTTTATGGACATCCAAAAGGATGTCAATTCATCTTAACCTGATGTATCGCTCGACTGTAGAGTCATAACAAGCTCCTGCTGTGATCTACAGTCGAATCTCTGCATAACACCATATCTGACCAACCGACCCTCATGTCATAAGACGTCACTTACTTCATCCATTTATACCTTTTCATCCGAACGCCATTTAGGCATCTCATCCTTTAACGTTACCACTCCTGGGTACACACTCGTGCCTCGAGTCTCGTATCATCAGGGAACTGATCACCAAACCAAGTACTCCTAGTGCCTCGTACTGAGCCACTCGAGATCCTCTATGTCCCATTGAGTGCCCACCAAACGCACATGCTAGCCACTCTAGGCACATCTACCATCCCGTCAGCATACTGGTTCGCACGTCCCAACTCTATGGGATCAACTCTAGCACTTACACTCGTGTAATCTATCCAAGGATATCTAGGGAACCTGTCACTCATCTAGGTATATCCTACTCGTCACAGTCACCTCACAGAGGTAGCGTGGCACACTTTCCAATGCCCAAAGCTCCTCTCCTTTTGTAATCGCACTCGGTCGTAACTGAGTCGAATCCAAAAATCACTGCTCATACTATGCATCACTCACGCACCTCCGTATCCTCATAACGACTAACGAATCTCATCGCCTCAGTCGCCACAAAACCTTGAGTCCATCCAACTCGATAAGACTCGACTACATCCATCGATAGCAGCGTCTGCCACAACCTCGTGCAGACCAATCTCAGATACACTCTAATATCGAGACTCCAAATCCATGTGGTCAACTCACTGCAGGTACCAAGCGCTCAATGCAAAATCCATCCATCGGTCCCCTCGGGTACCGGTCCACAAGTACCACTCTCCTGGTAACTTGACCAATCGATTGTCCACTAGGGTTATCATAACCCGGCTGCTCACTGCAGCACAACCAACCTGACTGATCCCTCGCTTTCAACTCCGAAGAGTCGTCATACTTCGATACTGGTGTCCGAACAACCAGTAACTACACTGTGAGGATCTCATCCTTTCGTAACTCTACGGCTCTCAGCCGCTGGCCTCCACAAGCACTATATGCGCAAAAGCATCCTATCGTGTCGTACGACAACCACTCCGAGGCATCTCTTGCCAGTAGACATCCCTTCGGGATTCGACATACTGAAATATGGCATCGCATACTACATAGGGTTAACGTTCCTATTCCAACCGGTCTCAACTAGGGTCGTCGTGCCCCAGATTGTTCCTAGCAGCACAATATCTGATCCTTACACTTTTTTCATGGACGACTCTTACATCCGACCTCCACTGATTCCTCTTTGGTCCAATCTAGTTCCGTCATGACTACTCGACGGTCCCGACTCTCGGGTTGTCTTACGGTGTCTACTGATCCACTAGATCCCATCTCTAGCAACACTACGGCTCTAAGCCGTTGGATTCACATGAATGTTGATCCCACTCGGGATTCAACCTCTCGGAGAACGCGGCATCCAATGTCAATTGAATCCTAAACTATCGCACCTTGTGCCAAACAACTCTAACTAGGATCTGATTCAGCGGAATCCTCGTACTAATACCCTAACTCTCAGGTTGATGACAGGCTGTTACGACTGCAGAGACATCACATCCTCGATATGCTCGCACTCTAAGAGCAAGACCTGCTCTGATACCAACTTGACAGGACTCGTCCCAAATCCCGAGGGATTAACGTGGAACGCGCCTACTCCCGTCTGACACGAAGTGTCAGACCAAGGATAATTTTGTCTTAACCCAACTGGAGCTATCAGAGAGTGCCAGGATTAGGAGGAGGAGTATGATGTCTCGTCTCTACTACAACCCGCATCCGCAACCAACCTGAAGGGCATTCAAAACACGAAAACTCTGATTGGACGAAAACAAATATTTTATAAAAAAAAATTCATAAAAAGACCTTTATGCCGTTCACTAAACTCTGAGTGACACGCCCCACCCTCAATCCCCCGGGATTAAGGGCCAAGTCGTGCTCCTGTCTAACTTACGCGTGACACGAAGGCTAAACCGACGTCCAACCTCCATGTGACACGTAAGTCGGACAAGGGATTACCAAATGAACCGTTCAACAGTACCGTACTTCCCAGAGCGCGCAGACTCTACTGTGGATAACGTGTGTGATGTCTCCGTCTCTCTCGACCAACAGCCAGCGCCGCGACAACCTGAAGGGTAACGAAAACATGAAAAGACTATGATTGGATAAAAATAAAGTATGAGGTTAGGAAATAGTTCATAAAAAATTACATTTTTTACCCTCCACGCAAAAACCAATGCATGCATATCAATTCATGTTATGAAACCATTTCATATCAATTTTATATCAAAAACCATCAATGAAAAATATTATTGAAAGCCCGAATCAAATCCGTTATTCAAATTCAGGGCCTCAACCCAAAATCACAAATCAATCTCAAGGTACGTGAACTCAGTCCCAAAACTCATCAAATCCAAATCATCCGGGTCACTGCCCAAAACATCGGAAAACCAGTGAAAAACATCAATCATGCGAGTTTGCTGGAGCTCAAGTGAACCCGAGTCTTTAAACTCAAAACCATGCACAATAATCAGGCCTTCCCGGGATATCAAGGAGTCTTTAAACTCAAAACACAATCACAAGCCTCGGGAGGTATCATAACCGAGTCTTTAAACTCAAAACATATACCGAGTCTTTAAACTCAAAACATATACCGAGTCTTTAAACTCAAAACATATCCATTCAGGGCCTCCCCCCGTCAATCAACCGAGTCTTTAAACTCAAAACCAGATCCAGCTCTTTTTCTTTTTCTTTTTCTGGGTCTTTAAACCTAAAATCATTTTTGAATCAATAGTGAAAACCATAGAAAATCCTTATCCGAATTGGCAACAATGATTTCGTAAGCTAGAATCCGGAACCATCATCCCGAACCCAGATCCAGAATTTCCTTTTCAAGTTTCAAAACCAAATCCGAAACATCGTTTCCGAAACCCATTTCCAAACCCGAAATCTCATTTCCGAAATCACATGAAGAGGGCTCCAGGCCCGAAATCACTTTTCCGAAATCCATTTCAAAATCTTGAAATCAAATCATATTTCAAATCCCGAGGTCAAATCATTAAAGCCATGGTCAAATCACAAGATCATTTGAAATCTAGTAAAACTTGAAATTCCGTAAATATCTCGAAAATCGTGCAACACCGTAAACCATCAAGATCATAAATCAAATCATAGAATCATGTATAGAAAAAATATAAAATCATATATGCATGCATCAAGAGTTAGAAAGCAAAGTCCACTCACAGACCATTAGCGTCGCCGCCTCGATACGCGCGCAATTACGCTTCTCGGGCTAATATACTATCACCGACTTTCCCAAACCTGTCCAAATCCCTTAATACGGTCGCTAACTACTTCACAATGATCATACTTAAACCCCGTAATTTTTCTAAATTTTTAACTATTTTTAATTGAGGCCTAAAATCTTCGGACATCCTGAAACATATCGAGACGATATTCGATCGACTCGAAACCAGTGCCAAAATGTTCGTTACATCGAATACGTTCAAAGTCATGTTGGAACCTTCTCCAAAATGGGCCCCATGCGCCCTCACGCGCCGCCCAGAGGGGTTGCGCATGGGAGCCACGTGCCTGCACTATTCATCATCTCCTTCCTCTCGCCGACCCGGTCTAGGACGGTTCGAACCGGCGTCCACGGTTTTCCACCATTTTTCCATCTTTTCCTAAACATTTTCATTCTACACATTCGTATAGTCCTTCCCTACTTATCTACGACTTCAAAACATAAATTTGAGGTCTGTAACGTACCTTCATAAATCAAAGAGAAACCCAGAACTCTTCCTCCTCTGTGTTCTTGTGTTCCAGGCCACTTAAAACCCCAAGTTTAGTCCTTTTTGAACTTCTCTCGAACTCCATAAGCTCAATTAAACAATCACTTGATCAGAGAAGGTCAACACATCGATTCTATATCCAATTCGACACAGAGAGCTCACGATTGTCTTACCTCCGTTCACTGGTACGAACACCGTCGGTCACAGCCATGGTGACCACCAGCTTCAGCGCACTACCCTCATCAACTTTGATGAACAAACTATAAGCAAGGAAGTACACTTGCAGCTGTTTGGAACGAGATCACCTCACGGGTTCAGAGTGCCCTGTCTTCCACGGTGCCGTGGCCACCGTCCACGTTGGCTCGACGTCTTACCACAATCCCACTTCTCTCACCTTCCTTTATCATTCTTCTTCAGACTTGTCAAGCCATTAGGGATGTTTGCAACCATGATTCCTCACAATTTCACATACCCTGTTCTCTGTTTTTCCTTCGCCGTGCAACTGGGTTTAAAAAACATGTGAGACACCATGAGAGACTGTGAGTAGCTTCCACCACCATCCATAGGGGGCCAGGTGTCCATTTTTCTATGGGAAAGAGTTCAAAAACAGCCAAGTGTCCTCTGATATTTGGGCACTGGTTTCAATGTAGTAAATGACCAAAATACCCCTACTTGACAAATTACCATTTTGCCCCTAGTGCTTTTAGACCAAATGTCAAACCTATCGACGTCCGATGACAGCGTGTCGTTTTTCATTGTACCTTCCTAACGGTCCTCGAATTGTGTGAAAAGTAGTTGTTGGGTAAAAAGTCAACAAATTCCCTCTTTTTATCTTAATTACGAAAATGCCCTCGAACTTCCGAACGTCATAACTTTTCTTTGGATGTCTGAATCGGACGTGCCACCTGTCTATGAATTCGTGACGTCTCGAACTACGTCACGGTCATCAGTCAAAGTCCATTTGACCGTCCAAACGAAAAGTCATCATTTTTGCCCATTCCAAGGGTAAAATCGTCATTTTGCACCGTCCGTCCGAAATCGTCCAACTAAGTACTGATTAACCTCACTAATCCGTCATTAACTACTAATCTAATCTCAATTCCCAGGACGGGTTGTTACAATAAGCTACGCCTTGGGGCAGCCCCTCTCAAGTAGTGCGTCGTGACTACTCCGAGATACTACAAGACGTTCGGAGGAGGCAATCCATACATAAGGATGGTATATGGAAAACATTTCCTAAATCATCTCAAACCGTTCAAATGGTCTATGCCCGGTATTTCCATAAAACCATCGTAAATCCACAAATGAGTCTCGTGCACGAAGTATAACTTTCATAAATCATTTCCACAAATCCCATTTCCAAATTCAAGGGACTCAACCCGAAATTCTATTTCATAAACCAATTGGGCCTCAAGCCTGATATCATAAACTAACTGGGCCTTAAGCCCGATAGTATAAATCAAATGGTTCTCCGGTCCAATGCCTCATTAAATCAAATGGACATCAAGTCCGATAGTTAACAAATCAAATGGGTATCATGCCTGGTTCCATATTTCCAAATCCGAAATCATATCATTGAACCATAATTGGAAACACAAGCAAGTTCAACGCTGTACAAAATCATAAACCTCTAAATTCGTGCAAATACGAGAATACTAAATACCACAATCATTTTCATCGTAAATCACATATTTAAAACATATAAAACAGTTATGCATGCATCATATTTAGAAACCAATGTCCACTCACAAACCTAGATACACGTGCCATACGCCTTTCAAAAGCTAAATCACCAACTCCGGAACATACAGACCTATCCAAATCACACCCGAAGGTCACTAACCATCTATATAAGTTCATAGGATAAAACCCCAAAACTCCCGAAAAAGTCAACGTGTCCCGGACACATTTCTTGAGGTTAAAAACCTTGATTTGACCAACCTAATGATCTCCGATCGACCCGAAACCATCACCATTGGATCCGGATTGTCGAAACCTTTAAAATGACACTGGTTCCACCTTTAAATTGGATCCCACGCGCCCCCACGCGCGTGGTTAAACCAAAAGTCAACACTGACGTCACTACTATTGTCATCCCTCACACATGTTAGCGTGGCATGTGTTAGACCTCGAAGGGTACCACGTGTCAGTCATTTTGGGCCACGTGTCTGACATGTTAGTGACACATGGTACCATCTGATTGGTCCACATCACTGACATGTCAGGCTGACTGGGCTCTGACATCATTACACGTGTCGACCTAGGATTGGGCCACGTCACCTGACAGCTCACACATGATGACGTCACTGATGATGTCATCATCTTCCTCCTCACGACGGGTTAGCCCCGAATAACTAGAACCAGGTCGCGCAGACCTGCAACCTGACCTAGCTCCCAAATTCCCATTTCTCAACCATTGTCATCCCTCTTTCTTCCTAAATGCTCTGCCTAATTGAAAACATGAAAAACAAGCCACAAACTCACCTTCGATTGTCGAACAATAAGCTCAACTTCCAAGCTCCGTTCCCAGCCATCTTTTTCCTTCGAAAACGATCCCCACAGAGTCACCTTGGTCCCTAGGTCATGTTAGGATCAATCAAAACCCATAACAAACGTCAAAAACTAGGTTTCCAAATTTGGGTCAAGCATGGGTTACGGGTTCCATACCTCCGTTGTTGTCCTCGCCGTGATAGCGGTCGTCATCGTCATTCCCAGCTCCTCTCTATCCATTTCAGTCTTTCAATCTCAGTCTCCCATAAGGTTCTCACATGGTGATGGATTGTATGGTAATGGTGGGTGGGTGTTCGGTTTGAAGAAGAAAATATGAAGGTGATAATGGAGTGGAAAGAGAAAGAGAGGAAAAATAATATATTTAAACCCCCACCCAATAGCAATTAAACCTAGATCCACAATTTAGGGACACCCACTAATGGGATGAGTGACACTTGTCACTCATCCAAAGGCCCCACATTAATTACTTAATCAGAATTAAGTATTAATTTCAATTCTCGATAACATAAAAATAAACCGATTTTCGATCCCGTGACCATAACTTCCCCATTCGACGTCCGATTTTGACGTACTACCTATCTACGGACTCGTGACGTCCCGATTTACGTCATAGTTGGTCCTCGTAAGTTTGACTCCCCAGGTCAAAAGTAAACATTTTATCAGATTTCAAGGGTAAAATGGTCATTTCACACCGTCTGTCCGTATTCCCTCAACTAATCCCCGATTAGTCATGTTAATTCTCGATTAATCATTATTTAATCATAATTAATCCTGTACTTCTAGACGCGTTGTTACAATCATCCCCCCTTAAACAAATTTCGTCCTCAAAATTTAACGAATCCCATTTCCACATCCTAATTATGGAAATCTAAACCTGCCTCACACCTAGGCCTCACGTTCAGGCTCACATTTAGTGTATCCTCGTGTACACCTTCGTGTATAAGTACCAATCCACAAATTGACCACACATTGGTCCCTCGGGAGCAATGCATGATAATGAAATTGACCATAAATTCCTCACTCAAAAATAACCACCTGATCAGGAATTAACCACAAAATTCCCACTCGGAAGGTGTGTTCCCCGTATTGACACCACCTGAAAATTCTGAAATTACGCCGTCACTTCCCAACCTGTCACCACTTTGACAGTCACTAGTCAAAACTGACATCTTTCAGCTTTTCGGCTTGACAGTTCTCCTCTGTCTTCAATCCACGCTGATATCTTCCAACTTTTAGCCATTAGGCTAAAATACGTACTCCTACTAAGGGTTATCAAATCTCAACTCACTCCCGAAGGTTTCCATAGCGTTGGACTCAGCCGGCACTCACGGTCCCACTGTTACGATTCGAGTTACCAACACAACCCAGACTCACCCTAGAGTCTGACTAAGGTACCTCATACCAAATCTCCCTTAATGTAGTGTAAGGTCAACGGCATGATCTCACCTTGCAGGTCAAGCTCCAACCTGTAGCATTTATCAGTCTCGGTGCTCACATTAGTCAACTCCCTCAGCGATCCATACTGACACTGGTGAGAGTTATAGAACAGTCGCTTCACGTTAAGCAACTTGTGGTTAGACTAACTACCAATTCATTGCACCTGTGGATACACAATCCACGTCTCACTAACCTGGAAACTTGTAGTAAATATTTTTTACCTTAAATTTACATAGAAGCTAAAATCAGTCAGATTGGACCCCTCAACAATGGGAAGACATTCCACTCGACCTGTGTGTCAACAGACCCCATCGCATACTTTCCCAGTAGTGATACACATCTCCACTCTAAGCTTACACTAGCCATCCACGTCTCTGAGCATCTCCTCATACAATTACTGAACTCATCAAAATTCATCCTACGTGAATGCAAACACAAATCTCACTACAATCACCTCGTCTGGTGCCACCAAGAACCATCTGCTAACGAGAAGAAAATGAGAAATTTCCTTCACCAACCTCAAAATGCCCAACTCCTCTTGATAACCCAAAACCAATCATGGGTCCCCCAACCAATACATGATCAACATACTGGTGTCACCCATCACTATCTGCTATGGGCTAAAAATGGGAAGTCACCCTCAGTGACTTCGGAATCAACAGAAGTTGCAACCATGATGGAAGCAACTCAATATGCTTCCAAGTCCTTAACTCACTCGGACATAATCCACATGTCGATGTATACCACAGGTGTCAAGTTCCACTACTGGACTTCCTGGACTCCCCAGTCCATGATCCACTAGGACATCCACCCACGTCCATAACATCTAACTTAGCACCCAACTCGCCTATTCGTTTATACCGTTTCATCCAATCACCACCTAGTCATCTCAATCACATCAATTATCTCAATCACGGTTCGGACTCTACCCAACACATCTCAACCACTGTTGGATCCCATCCAGTTCTTCTTTATCATATCTGTCATCTCGACACAATACCGAAGAATCAACACTAGCTGACGAATCACCATCGTCAGATCAACACCGAACATAAGCACATCACAATTGAGTCACATCCTCAGTTCGTGTCTTGTCGCCTCCTATCGTTATCGCAATCGCGGTCACACAGGGTACGAATCAAACCTAACCTAAATCTCAGGTCATACCAAGCTAGAATCCGTAATCTCTACTCAGGTTGGAGGAACTCTGCCTCCCTCGACTCACCAACACTAGGTACAATCACCCAGATAAATCATACAAGAAAATGAACGTTCCGTGAAAGTCCCCCGATTCTCAACAACCACAACTAGATCCATACTCGATGGTAGTGCCTGTCACAATCTCGTGCAAACCCAACCACCAGACATCGCTATTGAGACTTCGCATCTAAGTGTCAACACTACAAATCGGTCCACCCTGAGACCCCAAATACCATCTCATAATGGTACTCATGAATCAGATTCAATCATTTTTCTTAGTGTCAGACCAATCAACCTCAATCTAATGCCCAACTAGGATTATCACTACCAGGCTATTCCCAACAGCACAACTACCAACTTGACCTGCCATGACCGACTATCTCGACTTCGAGAAGTCGTCAATCTAAAATTTCTACTGACTCGCATATCCAGACCACCAATCACAAATTAGGGTACCCCGAACCCCGGCTGCCCTCAGCAGCACCACTACCAACTTGACCGTTCCCACGGTCTTGACCCTGTAATACCGTCATATCCAATCTTTCTTGGGTCTAAGCACTGTCCAACCACGGCATACCACGCCAAACAATACCTAATCGTGGTTCGTTCTCACTAAGGTCCTCCTACTCTTACCCTAACTATCAGGTTGACGGCGGTCTGATTCAACGTATAGACATTACATCCTCAACCTGCGCGTACCACAAGAGCAAACCGTGCTCTGATACCAACTTGACACCACCCATCCCAATCCCCCCAGGATTAACGCAGGATGTGCCATGCTCCCATCTGACACGAAATGTCAGACAAGGGATAACTCAAACCTTAGCCTAAACAGGGCTTCTAGAGTGCGCTAAGATTAGTGGAGGAGTGTGATGTCTCGGTATCTATTACAGCCTGCATCCGCGATCAGCCTGAAGGGCATTAAAAACCATTAATAATATTTGAGTAGACGAAATAAATAATTTATAAAACACATTTGACGAAAAGACGTTTATGCCATTCATTAAAAGCATGCATGCATTCGAAAACCAGTAATCAAACCATTTAATTTATTAAATTATTAGGACCTTAGCCCAACATCATAAATCCAACCATGTGGGAACTCAGCCCAAAACCAATCATGTGGGAACTCAGCCCAATACCAATCATGTGGGAACTCATCCCAAAACCAATCAACATTAAATAACCAGTTTATCGAAATACAACGTAACCAATCCTCGGAATCCCTAATGCCTAATCAATACAATTGTCATGGTCTCTAAGCTACGCGTGCTACTCGGGGTCTCAATCCCGGGTGGACTTTTTATCCATGATTGTACTCCTGATCATGAGCTACGCCTCGAGATAGCCCCTCTCACGTAGTGCGTCGTGACTACTCCGGGATACTACGAGACGTCTGGAGGAGACAATCCATACATAAGGATGGTATACGAAAAACATTTCATAAATCATCTCAAACCGTTCAAATAGCCTACGCCCGGGATTTCCTTAAAACCATCGTAAATCCACAAATGGGTCTCGTGTCCAAACTATAACTTTCATAAATCATTTTCACAAATCCAATTTCCAAATTCAAGGGACTCAACCCGAAATTTCATTTCATAAACCAACTGGGCCTCAAGCCCGATATCATAATTAACTGGGCCTTAAGCCAGATAGTATAAATCAAATGGTTCTCAAGCCCGATACCTCATTAAATCAAATGGACATCAAGTCCGATAGTTTACAAATAAAATGAATCTCATGCTCGGTTCCATATTTCCAAATCTGAAATCATACCATTGAACCATAATTGGAAACACATGCAAGTTCAACGCTGTATAAAATCATAAACCTCGAAATACGTACAAATACGTGAATACTAAATACCACAATCATGTTCATCACAAATCACATATTTAAAACATATAAAACAGTTATGCATGCATAATATTTAGAAACCAATGTGCACTCATAGACCATCCTTGCTACCACTTCGATACGCGTGTCATAAGCCTTTCGGAGGCTAAATCACCAACTCCGGAACATCTGGACCTATCTAAATCACACCCGAAGGTCACTAACCATCTATATAAGTTCATAGGATAAAACTTCAAAACTCCGGTAAAAGTCAACGTGTCTTGGACACGTTTCCCGATGTGAAAAACTTCGATTTGACCAACCTAACGATCTCTGATTGACCAGAAACCATCACCATTGGATCTGGATTGTCGAAACTTTTAAAATGACACTGGTCCCATCTTGAAATTCAAGCCCACGTGCGCCCACGCTAGTGGTGAAACCAAAAGTCAACGCTGTAAAAAGTCATCACTGCTGACGTCAGAAAAGTCAACGCTGACGTCAGCGGTCAATGGCCAAAGTCAACGCTAACGTCACTACTGACGTCATCCCTAACACCTGTCATTTTGACACGTGTCAGTCATTGGTTGGGCCATGTGTCTGACATGTTAGTGACACGTGGCACATACTGATTGGTCCACGTCACTGACATGTCAGGCTGACTGGGCTCTAACATCATGACATGTGTCGACCTGAGAATGGGCCACGTCACCTGACAACTGACATATGATGAGGTCACTGATGACATCATCATCTTCCTCCTAGCGACAGGTTAGACCAGAATAACTGGAACCAGGTCGCGTAGACCTGCGACTTGACCTGGTTCCCAAATCCCCATTTCTCAACCATTTTCATCCCTTTTTCTTCCTAAATGCTCGTCCTAAACCCAATAACAGATCTGGCTAATTGAAAACATGAAAAACAGACCACAAACTCCCCTTCGATCGTTGAACAGTAAGCTCGACTTCCAAGCTCCGTTCCCAGCCATCTTAGCCATCATTTTCCTTCGAAAACGATCCCCACAGAGTCGCCTTGGTCCCTAGGTCATGTTAGGATCAATCAAAACCCATAACAAACGTCAAAACTAGCTTTCCAAATTTGGGTCCAGCACGGGTTACAGGTTCCAGACCTCTGTCGTGGTCCCCGCCGTGATAGCCGTCGTCGTCGTCCTTTCCAGCTCCCTTCTAACCATCTCATTCTTTCAATCTCAGTCTCCCATAAGGTTCTCACATGGTGATGGATTGTATAGTAATGGTGGGTGAGTGTTCGATTTGAAGAAGAAAAGATGAAGATGATAATGGAGTGGGAGGAGAGAGAGAGAGAGAGAGAGAGAGAGAGAGAGAGAGAGAGAAAAAAAAACAATATATTTAAACCCCCACCCAATCACAATTAGACCTAGATCCAAAATTTAGGGACACCCACCAATGGGATGAGTGACACTTGTCACTCATCCTAGGGCCCCACATTAATTATTCACCTAATCAGAAATAATTATTAATTTCAATTCCCGATAACATAAAAATAAACCGATTTCGATCCCATGACCATAACTTCCCCGTTTGATGTCTGATTTTGACGTACTGCCTGTCTACGGACTCGTGACGTCCTAATCTATGTCACAGTCATCGGTCCTCATAAGTTTGACTCCCGGGGTCAAAAGTATCATTTTGTCCAATTTCAAGGGTAAAACGGTCATATCACACCGTCGGTCTGTATTCTCTCAACTAATCCCCAATTAGTCACGTTAATTCTCGATTAGTCATTATTTAATCATAATTAATCCCGTAATTCGGGACTGGTCATTGCAATCATCCCCCTGTAAAAAAATTTCGTCCTCAAAATTTAACGAATCCCATTTCCACATCCCATTTATTGAAATCTAAACCTTCCTCACACCTAGGCCTCAAGTTCAGGCTCACATTCAGTGTATCCTCGTGTACATCCTCGTGTATAAGTACCAATCCACAAATTGACCACACATTGATCCCTCAGAAGCAATGCATGATAACAAAATTGACCACAAATTCCCCACTCGAAAATAAGCACCTAATCATGAATTAACCACAAATTTCCCACTCGGAAGGTGTGGTCCCCGTATTGACACCACCCGACAATTCTGCCATTACGCCGACACTTCCCAACCTGTCACCACTTTGACAGTCACTAGTCAAAACTGACATCTTTATGCTTTTTAGCTTGACTGTTCTCCTCTGTCGTCAATCCAGTCTGATATCTTCCAACTTTTAGCCGTTAGGCTAAAATACGTACTCCCACTGAGGGTTATCAAATCTCAACTCACTCCCGAAGGTTTCCATAGCGTTGGACTCAGCCGGCACTCACAGTCCCACTGTTACGATTCGAGTTACCAATACAACCCAGACTCACCCTAGACCTAAACTATGTGATCTTACAAAATGAGTGAACTCATGACTTTAAACGTATTAGTTTTCAAGTAGCCGCTCAAGGTCAAACTTTAACCTACTTTGGGAAAATTTTAGGGAAGAAATTTTGTTAAGGTGGTATACTGATATATCCCATCTTGAAAATATATATTTAAAATTCGAGAATTTACCATACTACCCCTAAACGCTCTTCGTCGGAGCCTCGTTTGATGGGTTAATTTGGTTGTTGTCCCTAGGTCCAAATTAGAACCTTCTTAGAGGCCCAAGGGCTTGGAGAAGCCCAAAAAGGAATTTTGTTACATTAAAGCCCAAACCATGGAAATTTTCTCAATAAGATTGTAAACAATGTCTTAGACCCAAGCCCATGATACATGCACTTTTAAACTCACACATCTCTCACACACGTACAAAAGTTTGAACACACTCCCCCCTTCCCACTTTCTCTTTCTCTCACCTTCACTCTTGTGTTGGGATGGGTGATTGGGAGCTCGACAGCACCCCACCGAAACTACATTGGTCGTAGTTTTCCTTCAAGATCGTACCACCCCAAGTCTTAAAAGACTGATATCAAACCCATTTACCTGGTGACTATAAGGAACAGGAACTGAACTTGAACTTGAACTGTGAGGCCACTGGAATTTGAGAAATTATTAGTCGTCAACCTCAAACAGATATTGTTCCATCGAGGGCGAATAATAACTTAGAGCGGTGGTGAAAGGCTTGCTAGAAAAACAGAGTCGTTGGGCTTCGCTCTTCACCAAACCCATTTGATACAAACCAGAACCAGAAGACGACTACTATTTTACCTTTTGATTTTGACCCGATTGGAGGTGTTTGGGAGCCCTGAGGACTGCCTTCCCGCAACTAGTATTGTGCGACCTGTCAAGGTCCGAGGTTGACCCGTTTGGGTGAACTACTAAACGAGGTAAAATCTAGACATGATGACCTTTTGATTGGGTTTCCTAGGCTACGTAGACCCTGACTAATTTTTGCATACTTATTTTGAGGGAGGTTCAACAGTGTATGACGTCGCTGGAAATTATAGAGCCGCCACTTCCCAGTGTCGAGTATGTCACTTTGAACTATTTTCATGTTGTTTTTTGTTCAAATTTTAGGGATTTAGGCCTCACTAAAAAACTTGTTTTTCAGGCGAAAATTTTGGTCGCCTCGGTCAATGTTAGTCACAATTAATACTGTTAGTCAACATTAGTCAATTGTTAGTGATGAGTTATTAAGCTGTTTTAATGCGTTTTAAGCCAGTTTGATCTGTTTTAATCTCGTTTTAGACAATTTAAGTGAGATTTCTTATTTTTTTACTGATCCAATTTATTTAGGATTGTGACGAGTTCGGACTTGTGTGGTATGACATGTTTGGTGATTTGGTCTCCTCGACCAGTTAGTGAGTGGACCTTTCTCCCCTAAGCTTGTTTTAAAATGATATTTACTTACACGTGTTATGATGTTATTAACAGGACCCTCCCCTTAATCCACCTTAATTAACATAAGAGGACCTGCTCTCGTTTGACACGTCCTTATAAAATGACCAACTACCATGACCCACTCAGGGTTTCCAAAGTACGCAATTTCATGTGATGCCTCATCTTTCATACAACCCGTGTTCACGATCAACCTGGAGGATGCCAAAAATAATAAAAGTGTGAGTGGACAAACGAAATTTACCTTCGCACCCTCCATTTTATAAAACATGCATGCATAAACGATAAAACATTGTGTTCAAACAAACCACAAGATAAGTATAAATCATGGGTCCAACCCGAAATCACGTAAATATAAAAAAGACCCTCTGGCCCACATTTTACCAAAATCCCCAGCTCATAGCTTCTTTAAAAACATGGAACACAAATCACAATTATTAAAAAATAAACCAGATCTTACTGGTCCAACCAGCCTGCTAGTCTAACTAGCCATATGTCAATCCTCGCCATGCTGGTCCAACCAAATGCTAGTACAACTAGCATCCCATATGTGCTACCGGAATGAGTACGGGTCCTACAAGGTCCAACCCCGTCGGCACATGTGGAGACCAACCTCGATTAGGTCCTAGCCTGTCTCTAGGAATCCACAAAGTCCAGTTCCGAATATAGCGATCTAATCGCCTGAGGCCGACTAATCCAGAAATTAATATCCTAATTGAAATATATTTTAACACACGTGCACCAGCCCAAAACAGTTATCATATGGGCACCTATCATAGGGGCACCAGCGGCTCGGGGCTACTACTTTTAGTGGTGGGGCTGATCCTGAGGAAGCCCAGAGGTGGATTACTAGACTGGAGCGGATTTTTGCGGTGATGCATTGCCCGCCGGAGGAGCGAGTATTGTTGGCTGCATTTTTACTAGATGGTGCGGCATACGAGTGGTGGTATACCCTCGAGTTGTCCGGTTGGGATGTTCATAGTGTGACCTGGGAGACGTTCAGGGAACGGTTTCTGGAGCAGTATTATCCTCGTTCTTTCCGGGATGCCAAGGAGGCGGAGTTTTTGCAGCTCCAGCAGGGGAATATGACCGTGGCAGAGTATGAACGGAAGTTCCAGATGTTGTCTCGGTTTGCTCCTGCCTTTGTGGCCACTGAAGCCGAGAAGTGTCGTAGGTTTGAGTTGGGTTTGCGAGGTGAGATTCGAGCCGTAGTGACGGCTGGCTCTTTTGCTACCCTCCGAGACTTGTCGGATGCTGCGGTGCGAGTTGAGGCTAGTTTGCCGGTGCGACGCCGGGAACCTTCTATTCCTGGAGCTTTGAGCCAGCGGACACCGAAAAGAGGTAACTTCGGTGGATCGTCCTCGTCGGGCGATGATCGTTTTGGTAGGCCTGGTAGTGCCCAGAGTTCAGGATTTTGGGGTTATCGAGTACCGCCGACTCCGCAAGCGAGTGCGACGTCGGTAGCGTCCACAGGGAGACCGAGCAGTGGACCAGGCTGGAATGTGTGTTTCTACTGCGGGGAGCGAGGTCATTTCCGACGTGAGTGTCCACTGTTGCCACAGGAAGGTGGTGTAGGCAGAGGAGTAGCGGAGTCCGGACAGAGTACAGCATCAGGGACAGCGGGCACGAGAGGAGGTGGTGGCACAGCCACGAGTGGTTCGAGGGGACGTGGTAGAGCGTCAGGATCTCAGGCTCGGGTGTTCTCGATGACTCAGCAGGAGGATCAGTCGACGCCAAATACGGAGACAGGTACTTGTTTTACTTTTGGTTGTCCTGTTGGTGTGGTGTTTGGATTTCGGGGTAGAGTCTAGGAGATAAGTTCCGTAGGAGGGTGACGGAAGGTATAGGAAAGGAGTGACTATAACGGATCGATTGGAGACTGTGGAAGGAGAGAACCCACAAGCTAGAGTTTGCCTTTAGGACTTTGTGGAGTTAGTCCGACCGTGGCCGGAATGGTAGCCGAGGGAGATGGGTAGTGGTATACGAGGATGTACTCTATGACTTCTGTCGGGTATTGTGACATGAGGTATTGTATAATACCTTTGTTTTCTGTTCATAGCGTTTCCCTTGCGTAAACCATGTAGTTGTTACATAGCTAGGGTTGGCTGTGGTAACAGTAGCTGGGGATGGAGTGAAATACCCAAGGTGGAGATGATAGACAGGAAACCTAGGAGAAGTTGTTGTTGATCTGTTGTTGATTCCGGGTAGGAGACCCTAGGTGTCGGGAACTAGCTGTGGAATTTCGGGGACGAAATTCTTTTTAGGTGGGTAGATTGTAACAACCCGTCCCGAGAATTGGGATAAGTAGAGTGATTAAGGTGTGATTAGTAAGGTTAATCAAGGGTTAGGTGGTCCCGAGGGGTCCGGGAACTTAGAATGACGATTTTGCCCCTGAGTCGGGCAGAAATGTTGACTTTTATTCCGGGTGGTCAAATGGGAGTTGACCAGTGACCAGGACGTAGTTGAGGACGTTACGAATCCATAGGCAAGTGGCACGCCTGATTCCGACATCCGAGGAGGAAGTTGTGATGTTCGGAAGGTCGAGGAATTAAGGGGAAAAGTTGACTTTTTGAATAATCGAGAGTTGGTAGGTTGACCTAGGATGGTTAGATAGATTCCGTCGTCCTGAGTTCGATGACAGGCGGCACGTCTTCATCGGACTTACGGGGCGAGAGTTACGGGTCTAGGAAGTTTTGGTTAAATCGTAAATATGAGTTAAAAAGAAGGGTATTTTGGTCATTGTGGCACATTGGGATTTGTGCACAGAGGAAAGGAATGGACGGCTGGGATTAGGCCATGTGGGAGTGTGTGGAGTGGATTGTGACATGTGGCATGTGTGTAGAGGATTCTGGTGGAATCCTGTATGTGCGCGGTCCCAATTATTTGGGTGCACTTGTGCGTGCCCGTGTGTGTGGTTCTTCGACATAGACAGAAACAGAGGGTGAGGAATGGGGAGCAATTGATCGACTCAGTGCAAGGGGGGAGTGAAGAGTGCTTGTGAGAGTGACAGGGAGGAGAGTTTGAGTAGGTGGTAGTGTTCTGGTGGTGCAATCGTGCACGGCGGCACGACGGTGGTGCGGCAAAGGTTTTGGGGAAACAGGGAGACGGTGAGTTCGAGGTGGTGGCTACGCCGTGGAGTGGCTCCAACCAAGGCAGGGGGAGCTGCAGGAGGCTGCAGGGAGTCCAACGAGCACCGTGGCACGCGACGGTGCGCACGGCGGAGACGCGATCGGAAGGTGAGATCTTTTGCTCTGTTTTTCCCGTGCTGCTCAATTTGAAAGTTGTGAGGTTGGGCTTAGAGTCGAGAGGAATGGAGGTCAGGGTGAGGTTCAGGAGGGTCCTAGGCGTCGACTAGGATGGTCGCCGTGACGGGGGTGTACACGGCGGAGGTTAGCACGACGGGGGTACCTGTATGCTCTGTTTTACCGTGATGTTCAAACGGCTAGTCGTGATGTTTGGGTAAGAATCGACGGTCAAGGTGAGTCGGGTTAGGCTTAGAAGGGTCCTAGGAAGAGGTTGGTGAAGCCACCATGAAGGGGGAAGTCGTGGGTGGCCGGAAAGGAAAACAGGGGTTTTGAGTTGTCTGGTTTGAGCTTTAGTCGACGGGCTAGGGACAGAGTCGAGGTTAGGAGTGTTGGGGAATCGATAGGGTAGGCCTAGACGAAGAGGACGGTGAAGAGAGGGAGGAAAATGGTGCAGGTACGGCGGTGAACCGCTCTCGCCGGTTCGAATTACAGACACTGTATCGAACCGGGTTTGTTCGAGGTAGGGGATGCACTGTAGCAGGCGCGTGAGGGCCACGCGCAGCCACTTTGGGCGGCGCGTGGGGGCGCGTGCGGCGGTTCTGGGAGAAACGGTCAACATAGTTTTTGGTCTAGGAGTTGTTGTGAGTTCAATGGAGTTGGTTTCGGGTCAATCGGAAGTCGTTTGAGTTGAGTTCCGCGAGGGTGAAAGTTTAGGGTCCCGGGTTCTTATGTTTAGGATTCGGGGAATTTTGAGGGAATTTAGGTGAACCTTCGTAGACGTGCTCGTAACGTAATTTGGCGGTGTTTGACAGGATCGGGATTTCCCGAGGAAGCCGAGGAACGGGCTGGACGTTCGGGACGCGAGTAGGGCTCAGTACTGTGAGTGGACCCTTTCCTTAAACTCGAACATGCATAACTGTTTTCTATAATTGTTTTATGGTTTTGATTATGATTCTATGTTTATCGAATAGGTTTTGGTTGGTTTTACATTATTACACGTTTTGCGAGGAATGGTTGGTTTCTGGAAATTGATGTTATGGTTTTGGGATTTGAAAAGATAAGTGGTTTTCAATGGTTATAAGTGGACTTTGGAACATGATTTCAATGATCAAGGTTTTTGGTTCTAGAAACGAATTTCGTAAATGGAAGTTGGTTTTCAAGGGGAAAGTGGTTTCCGGATTTGGATTCGGAATGATGGTTCTGGATGCCGGAAGGGCATCGGACCAGTGATTTCGGATTCGGGTTTGGATGTGGAATGATAAATGGTTTTTAAATGGTTTTCGGATTGGATTTGCTGGATCTGGATATTGGGTTTAAAGACCCGGATATATGTGACGGGGGACCGGCCGGATTGGGTTTAAAGACCCGGATTGAGTTTAAAGACTCGGGAGTTTAAAGACTCGGATATATATTGATTTTCCCCCGTAGGCCTTGAGTTTAAAGACTCGGGAGTTTAAAGACTCGGATATGATAAGGCCTGGATTGAGTTTAAAGACTCGGGAGTTTAAAGACTCGGATAGGTCCAGCAGGTTTGATCGAGAAAATGATGATTTGGTGGTTATGGTTTATGAAACAGTTTTCTGATACTCGTGTGTGGTTTCTTATGGTATTTTATAGTGTTTCTGTTTCTTATGATGTTTTATAATGATTATTTTATTAATGTGTTTATAACTGTTGGTTATGCATGTGGTTTCAAAACGGAGGGTTTAACTCGGTTTTCTTATAAAATGGTTTTTGAACTTTGGTACTTTTTGGTCCACTCACATTTTCTGTTTTAATTGCCCTCCAGGTTGTGGAGCTAGCGCGGGGTCTTGACGTCGAGGCAGAGTCTGAGGCATAGAAGCGACGTGAGGGATCCTAGAAGAGTCTAAAGGCTTCTGTGTGCGTGTACCTTCTCGGTTTTTAGTTTTCTTGTCATGTAGTGCTATGCTCTGTAAACGATAAGGATTCTGGGATATTTTGTAATTACTCCTGCGTTTGACTGGGTTCGAGTGAGTATTCCTTAGGTGTTGTGTCGGGGAGTCAGACGGGAGCGGGATTTACCTCGGGTTTCGGGGTGAAACCGGGGTGGGTCCTGACAATTGGTATCAGGGCATAGGTTTGTCGAGTTTGTTGGGTCTGTCGGGTTGTGAGGTTGTGTTTCAGTTGTTTGACTACTTCTATGCCTCTTTCAGTGTGCGGTTGACGATGCCTCCGAGACGTAGACCCTCTCCACAACCTGAAGAAGTAGCCAGAGAGACGGAGAGTGCCACGATTGAGCGAGCCCAGCGGCTCGGGGCTACTACTTTTAGTGGTGGGGCTGATCCTGAGGAAGCCCAGAGGTGGATTACTAGACTGGAGCGGATTTTTGCGGTGATGCATTGTCCGCCGGAGGAGCGAGTATTGTTGGCTGCATTTTTACTAGATGGTGCGGCATACGAGTGGTGGTATACCCTCGAGTTGTCCGGTTGGGATGTTCATAGTGTGACCTGGGAGACGTTCAGGGAACGGTTTCTGGAGCAGTATTATCCTCGTTCTTTCCGGGATGCCAAGGAGGCGGAGTTTTTGCAGCTCCAGCAGGGGAATATGACCGTGGCAGAGTATGAACGGAAGTTCCAGATGTTGTCTCGGTTTGCTCCTGCCTTTGTGGCCACTGAAGCCGAGAAGTGTCGTAGGTTTGAGTTGGGTTTGCGAGGTGAGATTCGAGCCGTAGTGACGGCTGGCTCTTTTGCTACCCTCCGAGACTTGTCGGATGCTGCGGTGCGAGTTGAGGCTAGTTTGCCGGTGCGACGCCGGGAACCTTCTATTCCTGGAGCTTCGAGCCAGCGGACACCGAAAAGAGGTAACTTCGGTGGATCGTCCTCGTCGGGCGATGATCGTTTTGGTAGGCCTGGTAGTGCCCAGAGTTCAGGATTTTGGGGTTATCGAGTACCGCCGACTCCGCAAGCGAGTGCGACGTCGGTAGCGTCCACAGGGAGACCGAGCAGTGGACCAGGCTGGAATGTGTGTTTCTACTGCGGGGAGCGAGGTCATTTCCGACGTGAGTGTCCACTGTTGCCACAGGAAGGTGGTGTAGGCAGAGGAGTAGCGGAGTCCGGACAGAGTACAGCATCAGGGACAGCGGGCACGAGAGGAGGTGGTGGCACAGCCACGAGTGGTTCGAGGGGACGTGGTAGAGCGTCAGGATCTCAGGCTCGGGTGTTCTCGATGACTCAGCAGGAGGATCAGTCGACGCCAAATACGGAGACAGGTACTTGTTTTACTTTTGGTTGTCCTGTTGGTGTGGTGTTTGGATTTCGGGGTAGAGTCTAGGAGATAAGTTCCGTAGGAGGGTGACGGAAGGTATAGGAAAGGAGTGACTATAACGGATCGATTGGAGACTGTGGAAGGAGAGAACCCACAAGCTAGAGTTTTCCTTTAGGACTTTGTGGAGTTAGTCCGACCGTGGCCGGAATGGTAGCCGAGGGAGATGGGTAGTGGTATACGAGGATGTACTCTATGACTTCTGTCGGGTATTGTGACATGAGGTATTGTATAATACCTTTGTTTTCTGTTCATAGCGTTTCCCTTGCGTACACCATGTAGTTGTTACATAGCTAGGGTTGGCTGTGGTAACAGTAGCTGGGGATGGAGTGAAATACCCAAGGTGGAGATGATAGACAGGAAACCTAGGAGAAGTTGTTGTTGATCTGTTGTTGATTCCGGGTAGGAGACCCTAGGTGTCGGGAACTAGCTGTGGAATTTCGGGGACGAAATTCTTTTTAGGTGGGTAGATTGTAACAACCCGTCCCGAGAATTGGGATAAGTAGAGTGATTAAGGTGTGATTAGTAAGGTTAATCAAGGGTTAGGTGGTCCCGAGGGGTCCGGGAACTTAGAATGACGATTTTGCCCCTGAGTCGGGCAGAAATGTTGACTTTTATTCCGGGTGGTCAAATGGGAGTTGACCAGTGACCAGGACGTAGTTGAGGACGTTACGAATCCATAGGCAAGTGGCACGCCTGATTCCGACATCCGAGGAGGAAGTTGTGATGTTCGGAAGGTCGAGGAATTAAGGGGAAAAGTTGACTTTTTGAATAATCGAGAGTTGGTAGGTTGACCTAGGATGGTTAGATAGATTCCGTCGTCCTGAGTTCGATGACAGGCGGCACGTCTTCATCGGACTTACGGGGCGAGAGTTACGGGTCTAGGAAGTTTTGGTTAAATCGTAAATATGAGTTAAAAAGAAGGGTATTTTGGTCATTGTGGCACATTGGGATTTGTGCACAGAGGAAAGGAATGGACGGCTGGGATTAGGCCATGTGGGAGTGTGTGGAGTGGATTGTGACATGTGGCATGTGTGTAGAGGATTCTGGTGGAATCCTGTATGTGCGCGGTCCCAATTATTTGGGTGCACTTGTGCGTGCCCGTGTGTGTGGTTCTTCGACATAGACAGAAACAGAGGGTGAGGAATGGGGAGCAATTGATCGACTCAGTGCAAGGGGGGAGTGAAGAGTGCTTGTGAGAGTGACAGGGAGGAGAGTTTGAGTAGGTGGTAGTGTTCTGGTGGTGCAATCGTGCACGGCGGCACGACGGTGGTGCGGCAAAGGTTTTGGGGAAACAGGGAGACGGTGAGTTCGAGGTGGTGGCTACGCCGTGGAGTGGCTCCAACCAAGGCAGGGGGAGCTGCAGGAGGCTGCAGGGAGTCCAACGAGCACCGTGGCACGCGACGGTGCGCACGGCGGAGACGCGATCGGAAGGTGAGATCTTTTGCTCTGTTTTTCCCGTGCTGCTCAATTTGAAAGTTGTGAGGTTGGGCTTAGAGTCGAGAGGAATGGAGGTCAGGGTGAGGTTCAGGAGGGTCCTAGGCGTCGACTAGGATGGTCGCCGTGACGGGGGTGTACACGGCGGAGGTTAGCACGACGGGGGTACCTGTATGCTCTGTTTTACCGTGATGTTCAAACGGCTAGTCGTGATGTTTGGGTAAGAATCGACGGTCAAGGTGAGTCGGGTTAGGCTTAGAAGGGTCCTAGGAAGAGGTTGGTGAAGCCACCATGAAGGGGGAAGTCGTGGGTGGCCGGAAAGGAAAACAGGGGTTTTGAGTTGTCTGGTTTGAGCTTTAGTCGACGGGCTAGGGACAGAGTCGAGGTTAGGAGTGTTGGGGAATCGATAGGGTAGGCCTAGACGAAGAGGACGGTGAAGAGAGGGAGGAAAATGGTGCAGGTACGGCGGTGAACCGCTCTCGCCGGTTCGAATTACAGACACTGTATCGAACCGGGTTTGTTCGAGGTAGGGGATGCACTGTAGCAGGCGCGTGAGGGCCACGCGCAGCCACTTTGGGCGGCGCGTGGGGGCGCGTGCGGCGGTTCTGGGAGAAACGGTCAACATAGTTTTTGGTCTAGGAGTTGTTGTGAGTTCAATGGAGTTGGTTTCGGGTCAATCGGAAGTCGTTTGAGTTGAGTTCCGCGAGGGTGAAAGTTTAGGGTCCCGGGTTCTTATGTTTAGGATTCGGGGAATTTTGAGGGAATTTAGGTGAACCTTCGTAGACGTGCTCGTAACGTAATTTGGCGGTGTTTGACAGGATCGGGATTTCCCGAGGAAGCCGAGGAACGGGCTGGACGTTCGGGACGCGAGTAGGGCTCAGTACTGTGAGTGGACCCTTTCCTTAAACTCGAACATGCATAACTGTTTTCTATAATTGTTTTATGGTTTTGATTATGATTCTATGTTTATCGAATAGGTTTTGGTTGGTTTTACATTATTACACGTTTTGCGAGGAATGGTTGGTTTCTGGAAATTGATGTTATGGTTTTGGGATTTGAAAAGATAAGTGGTTTTCAATGGTTATAAGTGGACTTTGGAACATGATTTCAATGATCAAGGTTTTTGGTTCTAGAAACGAATTTCGTAAATGGAAGTTGGTTTTCAAGGGGAAAGTGGTTTCCGGATTTGGATTCGGAATGATGGTTCTGGATGCCGGAAGGGCATCGGACCAGTGATTTCAGATTCGGGTTTGGATGTGGAATGATAAATGGTTTTTAAATGGTTTTCGGATTGGATTTGCTGGATCTGGATATTGGGTTTAAAGACCCGGATATATGTGACGGGGGACCGGCCGGATTGGGTTTAAAGACCCGGATTGAGTTTAAAGACTCGGGAGTTTAAAGACTCGGATATATATTGATTTTCCCCCGTAGGCCTTGAGTTTAAAGACTCGGGAGTTTAAAGACTCGGATATGATAAGGCCTGGATTGAGTTTAAAGACTCGGGAGTTTAAAGACTCGGATAGGTCCAGCAGGTTTGATCGAGAAAATGATGATTTGGTGGTTATGGTTTATGAAACAGTTTTCTGATACTCGTGTGTGGTTTCTTATGGTATTTTATAGTGTTTCTGTTTCTTATGATGTTTTATAATGATTATTTTATTAATGTGTTTATAACTGTTGGTTATGCATGTGGTTTCAAAACGGAGGGTTTAACTCGGTTTTCTTATAAAATGGTTTTTGAACTTTGGTACTTTTTGGTCCACTCACATTTTCTGTTTTAATTGCCCTCCAGGTTGTGGAGCTAGCGCGGGGTCTTGACGTCGAGGCAGAGTCTGAGGCATAGAAGCGACGTGAGGGATCCTAGAAGAGTCTAAAGGCTTCTGTGTGCGTGTACCTTCTCGGTTTTTAGTTTTCTTGTCATGTAGTGCTATGCTCTGTAAACGATAAGGATTCTGGGATATTTTGTAATTACTCCTGCGTTTGACTGGGTTCGAGTGAGTATTCCTTAGGTGTTGTGTCGGGGAGTCAGACGGGAGCGGGATTTACCTCGGGTTTCGGGGTGAAACCGGGGTGGGTCCTGACAATTGGTATCAGGGCA
This sequence comes from Prinsepia uniflora, assembly GCA_032719365.1. Taxonomy (NCBI): domain Eukaryota; kingdom Viridiplantae; phylum Streptophyta; class Magnoliopsida; order Rosales; family Rosaceae; genus Prinsepia; species Prinsepia uniflora. Next base: position 30,582,404 of record CM064872.1, on the reverse strand, counting down.
TAGGTTTGTCGAGTTTGTTGGGTCTGTCGGGTTGTGAGGTTGTGTTTCAGTTGTTTGACTACTTCTATGCCTCTTTCAGTGTGCGGTTGACGATGCCTCCGAGACGTAGACCCTCTCCACAACCTGAAGAAGTAGCCAGAGAGACGGAGAGTGCCACGATTGAGCGAGCCCAGCGGCTCGGGGCTACTACTTTTAGTGGTGGGGCTGATCCTGAGGAAGCCCAGAGGTGGATTACTAGACTGGAGCGGATTTTTGCGGTGATGCATTGTCCGCCGGAGGAGCGAGTATTGTTGGCTGCATTTTTACTAGATGGTGCGGCATACGAGTGGTGGTATACCCTCGAGTTGTCCGGTTGGGATGTTCATAGTGTGACCTGGGAGACGTTCAGGGAACGGTTTCTGGAGCAGTATTATCCTCGTTCTTTCCGGGATGCCAAGGAGGCGGAGTTTTTGCAGCTCCAGCAGGGGAATATGACCGTGGCAGAGTATGAACGGAAGTTCCAGATGTTGTCTCGGTTTGCTCCTGCCTTTGTGGCCACTGAAGCCGAGAAGTGTCGTAGGTTTGAGTTGGGTTTGCGAGGTGAGATTCGAGCCGTAGTGACGGCTGGCTCTTTTGCTACCCTCCGAGACTTGTCGGATGCTGCGGTGCGAGTTGAGGCTAGTTTGCCGGTGCGACGCCGGGAACCTTCTATTCCTGGAGCTTCGAGCCAGCGGACACCGAAAAGAGGTAACTTCGGTGGATCGTCCTCGTCGGGCGATGATCGTTTTGGTAGGCCTGGTAGTGCCCAGAGTTCAGGATTTTGGGGTTATCGAGTACCGCCGACTCCGCAAGCGAGTGCGACGTCGGTAGCGTCCACAGGGAGACCGAGCAGTGGACCAGGCTGGAATGTGTGTTTCTACTGCGGGGAGCGAGGTCATTTCCGACGTGAGTGTCCACTGTTGCCACAGGAAGGTGGTGTAGGCAGAGGAGTAGCGGAGTCCGGACAGAGTACAGCATCAGGGACAGCGGGCACGAGAGGAGGTGGTGGCACAGCCACGAGTGGTTCGAGGGGACGTGGTAGAGCGTCAGGATCTCAGGCTCGGGTGTTCTCGATGACTCAGCAGGAGGATCAGTCGACGCCAAATACGGAGACAGGTACTTGTTTTACTTTTGGTTGTCCTGTTGGTGTGGTGTTTGGATTTCGGGGTAGAGTCTAGGAGATAAGTTCCGTAGGAGGGTGACGGAAGGTATAGGAAAGGAGTGACTATAACGGATCGATTGGAGACTGTGGAAGGAGAGAACCCACAAGCTAGAGTTTGCCTTTAGGACTTTGTGGAGTTAGTCCGACCGTGGCCGGAATGGTAGCTGAGGGAGATGGGTAGTGGTATACGAGGATGTACTCTATGACTTCTGTCGGGTATTGTGACATGAGGTATTGTATAATACCTTTGTTTTCTGTTCATAGCGTTTCCCTTGCGTACACCATGTAGTTGTTACATAGCTAGGGTTGGCTGTGGTAACAGTAGCTGGGGATGGAGTGAAATACCCAAGGTGGAGATGATAGACAGGAAACCTAGGAGAAGTTGTTGTTGATCTGTTGTTGATTCCGGGTAGGAGACCCTAGGTGTCGGGAACTAGCTGTGGAATTTCGGGGACGAAATTCTTTTTAGGTGGGTAGATTGTAACAACCCGTCCCGAGAATTGGGATAAGTAGAGTGATTAAGGTGTGATTAGTAAGGTTAATCAAGGGTTAGGTGGTCCCGAGGGGTCCGGGAACTTAGAATGACGATTTTGCCCCTGAGTCGGGCAGAAATGTTGACTTTTATTCCGGGTGGTCAAATGGGAGTTGACCAGTGACCAGGACGTAGTTGAGGACGTTACGAATCCATAGGCAAGTGGCACGCCTGATTCCGACATCCGAGGAGGAAGTTGTGATGTTCGGAAGGTCGAGGAATTAAGGGGAAAAGTTGACTTTTTGAATAATCGAGAGTTGGTAGGTTGACCTAGGATGGTTAGATAGATTCCGTCGTCCTGAGTTCGATGACAGGCGGCACGTCTTCATCGGACTTACGGGGCGAGAGTTACGGGTCTAGGAAGTTTTGGTTAAATCGTAAATATGAGTTAAAAAGAAGGGTATTTTGGTCATTGTGGCACATTGGGATTTGTGCACAGAGGAAAGGAATGGACGGCTGGGATTAGGCCATGTGGGAGTGTGTGGAGTGGATTGTGACATGTGGCATGTGTGTAGAGGATTCTGGTGGAATCCTGTATGTGCGCGGTCCCAATTATTTGGGTGCACTTGTGCGTGCCCGTGTGTGTGGTTCTTCGACATAGACAGAAACAGAGGGTGAGGAATGGGGAGCAATTGATCGACTCAGTGCAAGGGGGGAGTGAAGAGTGCTTGTGAGAGTGACAGGGAGGAGAGTTTGAGTAGGTGGTAGTGTTCTGGTGGTGCAATCGTGCACGGCGGCACGACGGTGGTGCGGCAAAGGTTTTGGGGAAACAGGGAGACGGTGAGTTCGAGGTGGTGGCTACGCCGTGGAGTGGCTCCAACCAAGGCAGGGGGAGCTGCAGGAGGCTGCAGGGAGTCCAACGAGCACCGTGGCACGCGACGGTGCGCACGGCGGAGACGCGATCGGAAGGTGAGATCTTTTGCTCTGTTTTTCCCGTGCTGCTCAATTTGAAAGTTGTGAGGTTGGGCTTAGAGTCGAGAGGAATGGAGGTCAGGGTGAGGTTCAGGAGGGTCCTAGGCGTCGACTAGGATGGTCGCCGTGACGGGGGTGTACACGGCGGAGGTTAGCACGACGGGGGTACCTGTATGCTCTGTTTTACCGTGATGTTCAAACGGCTAGTCGTGATGTTTGGGTAAGAATCGACGGTCAAGGTGAGTCGGGTTAGGCTTAGAAGGGTCCTAGGAAGAGGTTGGTGAAGCCACCATGAAGGGGGAAGTCGTGGGTGGCCGGAAAGGAAAACAGGGGTTTTGAGTTGTCTGGTTTGAGCTTTAGTCGACGGGCTAGGGACAGAGTCGAGGTTAGGAGTGTTGGGGAATCGATAGGGTAGGCCTAGACGAAGAGGACGGTGAAGAGAGGGAGGAAAATGGTGCAGGTACGGCGGTGAACCGCTCTCGCCGGTTCGAATTACAGACACTGTATCGAACCGGGTTTGTTCGAGGTAGGGGATGCACTGTAGCAGGCGCGTGAGGGCCACGCGCAGCCACTTTGGGCGGCGCGTGGGGGCGCGTGCGGCGGTTCTGGGAGAAACGGTCAACATAGTTTTTGGTCTAGGAGTTGTTGTGAGTTCAATGGAGTTGGTTTCGGGTCAATCGGAAGTCGTTTGAGTTGAGTTCCGCGAGGGTGAAAGTTTAGGGTCCCGGGTTCTTATGTTTAGGATTCGGGGAATTTTGAGGGAATTTAGGTGAACCTTCGTAGACGTGCTCGTAACGTAATTTGGCGGTGTTTGACAGGATCGGGATTTCCCGAGGAAGCCGAGGAACGGGCTGGACGTTCGGGACGCGAGTAGGGCTCAGTACTGTGAGTGGACCCTTTCCTTAAACTCGAACATGCATAACTGTTTTCTATAATTGTTTTATGGTTTTGATTATGATTCTATGTTTATCGAATAGGTTTTGGTTGGTTTTACATTATTACACGTTTTGCGAGGAATGGTTGGTTTTTGGAAATTGATGTTATGGTTTTGGGATTTGAAAAGATAAGTGGTTTTCAATGGTTATAAGTGGACTTTGGAACATGATTTCAATGATCAAGGTTTTTGGTTCTAGAAACAAATTTCGTAAATGGAAGTTGGTTTTCAAGGGGAAAGTGGTTTCCGGATTTGGATTCGGAATGATGGTTCTGGATGCCGGAAGGGCATCGGACCAGTGATTTCGGATTCGGGTTTGGATGTGGAATGATAAATGGTTTTTAAATGGTTTTCGGATTGGATTTGCTGGATCTGGATATTGGGTTTAAAGACCCGGATATATGTGACGGGGGACCGGCCGGATTGGGTTTAAAGACCCGGATTGAGTTTAAAGACTCGGGAGTTTAAAGACTCGGATATATATTGATTTTCCCCCGTAGGCCTTGAGTTTAAAGACTCGGGAGTTTAAAGACTTGGATATGATAAGGCCTGGATTGAGTTTAAAGACTCGGGAGTTTAAAGACTCGGATAGGTCCAGCAGGTTTGATCGAGAAAATGATGATTTGGTGGTTATGGTTTATGAAACAGTTTTCTGATACTCGTGTGTGGTTTCTTATGGTATTTTATAGTGTTTCTGTTTCTTATGATGTTTTATAATGATTATTTTATTAATGTGTTTATAACTGTTGGTTATGCATGTGGTTTCAAAACGGAGGGTTTAACTCGGTTTTCTTATAAAATGGTTTTTGAACTTTGGTACTTTTTGGTCCACTCACATTTTCTGTTTTAATTGCCCTCCAGGTTGTGGAGCTAGCGCGGGGTCTTGACGTCGAGGCAGAGTCTGAGGCATAGAAGCGACGTGAGGGATCCTAGAAGAGTCTAAAGGCTTCTGTGTGCGTGTACCTTCTCGGTTTTTAGTTTTCTTGTCATGTAGTGCTATGCTCTGTAAACGATAAGGATTCTGGGATATTTTGTAATTACTCCTGCGTTTGACTGGGTTCGAGTGAGTATTCCTTAGGTGTTGTGTCGGGGAGTCAGACGGGAGCGGGATTTACCTCGGGTTTCGGGGTGAAACCGGGGTGGGTCCTGACACTTTGGGGGGGATTGGAACTCCAAAGTTAAGCGAGTTGAGGCTGGTGCAATCCCATGATGGGTGACCTACTGGGAAGTTGCACGTGAGCTCCCGAAAATAAAACCGTGAGGGCTGGGCCCAAAGCGGACAATATTGTGTTAGATGGGCCGGGTCGTGACAGAATGGTATTAGAGCCGGACCCCGACCGGAAGTGTGCCAGCGAGGACGCTGGGCCCCAAGGGGGGTGGATTGTAAGACCCGGTCTTGGAAGCAAGAACGGTGAGCAAGACCCGTGAGCTTGAGAAGCAAGATCGGTGAGCAAGACCCGTGAGCTTGGAAAGGTAAGATCGGTGAACGATCCCACATCGCTCGGGGAGGGAAAGGTGAAGTAACTTATATGTGTGGGCACGTATCTATCTAACACAAGGCCTTTTGGGAGCTCAGTGGCTTTGGGGGGGATTGGAACACCAAAGTTAAGGGAGTTGAGGCTGGTGCAATCCCATGATGGGTGACCTACTGGGAAGTTGCACGTGAGCTCCCGAAAATAAAACCGTGAGGGCTGGGCCCAAAGCGGACAATATTGTGTTAGATGGGTCGGGTCGTGACAAAAACTCCCAACCAAACAAATTTTGATTGACCTGAAACCACCATCATTGGATTCACAATGTCAAAACCTATTGAACAAGATCTGTTTCACCTCAAAATTTATGCTCACACATTTAGGTCAAAGTTCTCACGCGCTCTGATCAACGCCAACGTCACTGTTGACATCAGCTGCGAACGTTATTACTGACGTCATCTAACATCTCCCAACTATAACAGCCTGCCACATGGCACAACCTGATAAGTGCCATAAGTCACCACTTACTGACGTCATCCTACCACGTCACTTCTAACAGACCTCTAACATCTCGCCATGTGGCACCAACCAGTCTCTGCTGACACTGTCACGTCAACATCGTCAAGCTCCCACCAGGTTAACCCGCGACCCTACAATGGATCGTTCGACCTGAACACAAGACCTAACTTGTTTTTCCTCAAATCAAGTCCAAACTTCACGAATTTTTCACAAAAGGTTCATAGCCTACCCAAAAGTAATCATATGAGCTCAAAATCGATAAAACATACTTGAAATCTTTGAGCCAACCTCGAAACCTCACGGGGTACCTTTGAGCTTCCACCTGAGCTCATCCCAACATCTAATGCCTTCCATTTTGGTCCCTATGAACTCGTCCAAACTCATATAACAAAACCCTGGCTTTAGTTCACCATTCTAACGATCCAAAATCTAAACTCGAAATCTAACACACACAGGTTACCTAATTTTCTAGGTTTTCCAGCCCGCCACTATGGCTCAGCCTCCTATCGTTGTCTCTTTATCACTCAGCCTCACTCTAGGCTCCTTGTAGGAGAAGAAAGGTGAAGAAGATGGTGGAATGAGGTGGGGTGTGTGTAACAACCCGTCCCGAGAATTTGGATGAGTAGAGTGATTAAGGTGTGATTAGTAAGGTTAATCAGGGGTTAGGTGGTTCCGAGGGGTCCGGGAACCTAGAATGCCGATTTTGCCCCCTGCTTTGGGCAAAAATGTTGACTTTTATTTTGGGAGGTCCGATGGACTTTGACCAATGACCAGGACGTAGTTTAGGACGTCACGAAGCCATAGACAGGTGGCACGCCTGATTCCGACATCCGTGGAGGAAGTTGTGATGTTCGGAAGGTCGAGGGCATTATCGTAATTTTGGTAAAATAGGGGGAATAGTTGACTTTTTGAATAATCGGGTTTTGGTAGGTTGACCTAGGATGGTTAGATAGTTCTTGTCGTCCTGAGTTCGATGACAGGCGGCACGTATTCATCGGACTTACGAGGCGAGAGTTACGGGTCTAGGAAGTTTCGGTAAAACCGTAAAATGAGTAAAACAGGAGGGTATTTTGGTCATTGTGGCACATTGGGATTTGTGCACAGAGGAAAGGAATGGACGGCTGGGATTAGGCCATGTGGGAGTGTGTGGAGTGGATGGTGACACATGGCATGTGTGTAGAGGATTCTGGTAGAATCCTGTGCATTCACGGCCCAATTAATTGGGGTGCACCCGTGTTATGCATTCTGGTGCTTCGACACACAGAGGGAAACAGAGGGAGGAAATTGAGAGAATTGGAAGGCTGATTGGGGTGGCTGGTGAGTTTGTGAGTGTGTGAAGGAGATTAGAGAGTGGGAGAGAGCAGTTGAGACGGTTGGGAGGTGAGAAATCGTGGTGTGTGCGAGTGGGGAGCCACGGGAACCAGGGAGGAACTCAGGGGGGAAAATGGAGAAGATTGAGGGCTTGTGGTGGTGCGGTAGCCGTGCACAGTGCAACGAAGATCGCGGTGGTGTCGTGAGGGCTGTGGGGAGTCGACCAGCCCCGGAGGAGCTCACGGCGGCAGCAGGAGGCAGGTAATTTCCTCATCCCCGTTTCGGTGCTCTGTTTTGCTGTGATGTTTTAACCCAAAGTCGTGACGATTGGGGTTGAGTCGAAGGTCTAGGAGAGTTGGTTTAGGTTCAGTGAGGTTCAGGGAAGAGTTTGGTGAAGCCACCGTGAAGGGTGGTGAGCTGGGTGGTCGGATCGTGAAACAGAGTTTTGGGGAGGTTTGATTTCGAGCTTGAGACGACGGGTAGGAGGCTGTGTCGAGGTGATTGGAGGATGGGGATGCTTAGAGTAAGGTTGGACGAAGCTATAGGAGAAGGAAGGAGGTGTTTTAGTGCAGGCACGGCGGAGAACCGTTGACGCCGGTTCAAGCTGTAGCCTACTGTGTTGAACCGGGTCGACGTGAGGTTGAAGGTGCACTGTAGCTGGCGCGTGGGGCCACGCGCAGCCACTTTGGGCGGCTCGTGGAAGCGCGTGCGGCGGTTCTGGGAGAAACGGTCAACATCATTTTTGGTCTAGGAGTTGTTGTGAGTTCAATGGAATTGGTTTCGAGTCAATCGGAAGTCGTTTGAGTGTAGTTTCGCGAGGGTGAATGTGTAGGGTCCCGGGGTTTTAAGTCTTTGGTTCGGGGATTTTTGAGGGCATTTAGGTGAGTGTTTGTAGACGTATTAGTGATGTAATTTGACGGTGTTTGACAGGATCGGGATTTCCCGAGGAAGCCGAGGAACGGGCTGGACGTTCGGGACGCGAGTAGGGCTCAGTATGTGAGTGGACCTTTTCCTTAAACTCGAGCATGCATAACTGTTTTTTTTATATACGTATTTTATGGTTTTACTTATGAATCTATGTTTATTGAATATGAAGTGATGATTTTATGTGTTTGCACGTTTTTCGAGAAAAAGACGGTTTTGGCACGTTTTTCGAGAAAATGCTGGTTTTCGGATTTTGATGACACATTTGGGGATTTTCACCTATAAAGGTTTTCTGATAATGATAAATGGGTTATGAAATATGAATTGTGATTACATGTGGTTTTGGTATGAAAATGGATATTTTTCCGGATTTGGGTTCGGAATGACGGTTCTGAATGCCAGAAGGGCATCAGACCAGTGATTTCGGATTCGGGTTTGAATATGGATTGGTAAATGGTTTTCAAATGGTTTTGGGATTGGATTTGCTGGATCTGGATATTGGGTTTAAAGACCCGGATATATGTGACGGGGGACGGGCCCGGATTGGGTTTAAAGACCCGGATTGAGTTTAAAGACTCGGGAGTTTAAAGACTCTGATATATATATTGATTTTTCCCCCGTAGGCCTTGAGTTTAAAGACTCGGGAGTTTAAAGACTCGGATATGATTAAGGCCTGGATTGAGTTTAAAGACTCGGGAGTTTAAAGACTCGGATAGGTCCAGCAGGTTTGATCGGGAAAATGATGATTTGATGTTTATGGTTTTTGATACGGTTTCTGATACTCATGCTGTGGTTTCTTAAGATATTTTATAGTGTTTCTGTTTCTTATGATGTTTATAATGATTATTTTATAACTGTGTTCATAACTGTTGGTTATGCATGTGGTTTCAAAACGGAGGGTTAAACTTGATTTTCGTGTAAAATGGTTTTTGAACTTTTGTACCTTCTGGTCCACTCACATTTTCTGTTTTAATTGCCCTCCAGGTTGTGGAGCTAGCGCGGGGTCTTGACGTCGAGGCAGAGTCTGAGGCATAGAAGTGACGTGAGAGTTCCCAGAATAGATTAAAGGCTTCCGTGTGCGTGTAGTTATCGGTTTTATTTTCTTTGTATGTTCGTACTATGTTCTGTAAATGCTACCTTCGGGACATTGTGTCTAATTACTCCTGCGTTTGACTGGATTTGAGTGAGTTTTACTTGAGTTTTGTGTCGAGGAGTCAGACGGGAGCGGGATTTACCTCGGGTTTCGGGGTGAAACCGGGGTGGGTCCTGACAATTGGTATCAGAGCTTAGGGTTGTCGAGTTTGTTGGGTCTGTCGGTTTGTGAGGTTGTGTTTCAGTTGTTTGACTACTTCTATGCCTCTTTCAGCGTACGGTTGACGATGCCTCCGAGACGTAGACCCTCTCCACAACCTGAAGAAGTAGTTAGAGAGACGGAAAGTGCCACGATTGAGCGAGCCCAGCGGCTCGGGGCTACGACTTTTATTGGTGGGGCTGATCCTGAGGAAGCCCAGAGATGGATTACTAGACTGGAGCGGATTTTTGCAGTGATGCATTGTCCGCCGGAGGAGCGAGTATTGTTGGCTGCATTTTTACTCGATGGTGCGGCGTACGAGTGGTGGTATACCCTCGAGTTGTCTGGCTGGGATGTCCATAGTGTGACCTGGGAGATGTTCAGGGAACGGTTTCTGGAGCAGTATTATCCTCGTTCTTTCCGGGATGCCAAGGAGGCAGAGTTTTTGCATCTCCAGCAGGGGAATATGACAGTGGCAGAGTATGAACGGAAGTTCCAGATGTTGTCTCGGTTTGCTCCTGCTTTTGTGGCCACTGAAGCCGAGAAGTGCCGTAGGTTTGAGTTGGGTTTGCGCGGTGAGATTCGAGCCGTAGTGACGGCTGGATCTTTTGCTACCCTCCGAGACTTGTCGGATGCTGCGGTGCGAGTTGAGGCTAGTTTGCCGGTGCGACGCCGGGAACCATCGATTCCTGGAGCTTCGAGCCAGCGGACACCGAAAAGAGGTAACTTCGGTGGATCGTCCTCGTCGGGCGATGATCGTTTTGGTAGGCCTGGCAGTGCCCAGAGTTCAGGATTTTGGGGTTATCGAGTACCGCCGACTCCGCAAGCGAGTGCGACATCGGTAGCGTCCACAGGGAGACCGAGCAGTGGACCAGGCTGGAATGTGTGTTTCTACTGCGGGGAGCGAGGTCATTTCCGACGTGAGTGTCCACTGTTGCCACAGGAAGGTGGTGTAGGTAGCGGAGTAGCGGAGTCCGGACAGAGTACAGCATCAGGGACAGCGGGCACTAGAGGAGGTGGTGGCACAGCCACGAGTAGTTCGAGGGGACGTGGTAGAGCGTCGGGATCTCAGGCCCGGGTGTTTTCGATGACTCAGCAGGAGGATCAGGCGAGACCAGATGTGGGGACAGGTACTTGTTTTACTTTTGGTTGTTCTGTCGGTTTGGTTGTTGGATCCCAGGGTAGAGTCTAGGAGTTCGCCTAGAGGACTTGGAGTGTACAGTAAGTTCCGTAGTAGGTTGACGGGAAGTATAGGAAAAGAGTGACTATAATTGATCGATCTGAGCCTATGGAAGGACACAAGCTAGAGTTTGCCTTTAGGACTTTGTGGAGTTAGTCCGCCCGTGGCCGGATTAGCAGCTGAGGGAGATGGGTGGACGATTGTTTGGGTTAGTAGTTGAGTTGGTTCGGGCAGGTAGGGTGGTTGTATACGAGGATGTACTCTATGACTTCTGCCGGGTATTGTGAAATGAGGTATTTTATAATACCTTTGTTTTCTGTTCATAGAGTTTCCCTTGCGTACACCATGTAGTTGTTACATAGCTAGGGTTGGCTGTGGTAACAGTAGTTGGGGATGGAGTGAAATACCCAAGGTGGAGATGATAGACAGGAAACCTAGGAGAGGTTGTTCCTTAGGAGACCCTAGGTGTCGGGGACTAGCTGTGGAATTTCGGGGACGAAATTCTTTTTAGGTGGGTAGATTGTAACAACCCGTCCCGAGAATTTGGATGAGTAGAGTGATTAAGGTGTGATTAGTAAGGTTAATCAGGGGTTAGGTGGTTCCGAGGGGTCCGGGAACCTAGAATACCGATTTTGCCCCCTGCTTTGGGCAAAAATGTTGACTTTTATTTTGGGAGGTCCGATGGACTTTGACCAATGACCAGGACTTAGTTTAGGACGTCACGAAGCCATAGACAGGTGGCACGCCTGATTCCGACATCCGTGGAGGAAGTTGTGATGTTCGGAAGGTCGAGGGCATTATCGTAATTTTGGTAAAATAGGGGGAATAGTTGACTTTTTGAATAATCGGGTTTTGGTAGGTTGACCTAGGATGGTTAGATAGTTCTTATCGTCCTGAGTTCGATGACAGGCGGCTCGTATTCATCGGACTTACGAGGCGAGAGTTACGGGTCTAGGAAGTTTCGGTAAAACCGTAAAATGAGTAAAACAGGAGGGTATTTTGGTCATTGTGGCACATTGGGATTTGTGCACAGAGGAAAGGAATGGACGGCTGGGATTAGGCCATGTGGGAGTGTGTGGAGTGGATGGTGACACATGGCATGTGTGTAGAGGATTCTGGTAGAATCCTGTGCATTCACGGCCCAATTAATTGGGGTGCACCCGTGTTATGCATTCTGGTGCTTCGACACACAGAGGGAAACAGAGGGAGGAAATTGAGAGAATTGGAAGGCTGATTGGGGTGGCTGGTGAGTTTGTGAGTGTGTGAAGGAGATTAGAGAGTGGGAGAGAGCAGTTGAGACGGTTGGGAGGTGAGAAATCGTGGTGTGTGCGAGTGGGGAGCCACGGGAACCAGGGAGGAACTCAGGGGGGAAAACGGAGAAGATTGAGGGCTTGTGGTGGTGCGGTAGCCGTGCACGGTGCAACGAAGATCGCGGTGGTGTCGTGAGGGCTGTGGGGAGTCGACCAGCCCCGGAGGAGCTCACGGCGGCAGCAGGAGGCAGGTAATTTCCTCATCCCCGTTTCGGTGCTCTGTTTTGCTGTGATGTTTTAACCCAAAGTCGTGACGATTGGGGTTGAGTCGAAGGTCTAGGAGAGTTGGTTTAGGTTCAGTGAGGTTCAGGGAAGAGTTTGGTGAAGCCACCGTGAAGGGTGGTGAGCTGGGTGGTCGGATCGTGAAACAGAGTTTTGGGGAGGTTTGATTTCGAGCTTGAGACGACGGGTAGGAGGCTGTGTCGAGGTGATTGGAGGATGGGGATGCTTAGAGTAAGGTTGGACGAAGCTATAGGAGAAGGAAGGAGGTGTTTTAGTGCAGGCACGGCGGAGAACCGTTGACGCCGGTTCAAGCTGTAGCCTACTGTGTTGAACCGGGTCGACGTGAGGTTGAAGGTGCACTGTAGCTGGCGCGTGGGGCCACGCGCAGCCACTTTGGGCGGCGCGTGGAGGCGCGTGCGGCGGTTCTGGGAGAAACGGTCAACATCGTTTTTGGTCTAGGAGTTGTTGTGTGTTCAATGGAATTGGTTTCGAGTCAATCGGAAGTCGTTTGAGTGTAGTTTCGCGAGGGTGAATGTGTAGGGTCCCGGGGTTTTAAGTCTTTGGTTCGGGGATTTTTGAGGGCATTTAGGTGAGTGTTTGTAGACGTATTAGTGATGTAATTTGACGGTGTTTGACAGGATCGGGATTTCCCGAGGAAGCCGAGGAACGGGCTGGACGTTCGGGACGCGAGTAGGGCTCAGTATGTGAGTGGACCTTTTCCTTAAACTCGAGCATGCATAACTGTTTTTTTTATATACGTATTTTATGGTTTTACTTATGAATCTATGTTTATTGAATATGAAGTGATGATTTTATGTGTTTGCACGTTTTTCGAGAAAAAGACGGTTTTGGCACGTTTTTCGAGAAAAGCTGGTTTTCGGATTTTGATGACACATTTGGGGATTTTCACCTATAAAGGTTTTCTGATAATGATAAATGGGTTATGAAATATGAATTGTGATTACATGTGGTTTTGGTATGAAAATGGATATTTTTCCGGATTTGGGTTCGGAATGACGGTTCTGAATGCCAGAAGGGCATCAGACCAGTGATTTCGGATTCGGGTTTGGATATGGATTGGTAAATGGTTTTCAAATGGTTTTGGGATTGGATTTGCTGGATCTGGATATTGGGTTTAAAGACCCGGATATATGTGACGGGGGACGGGCCCGGATTGGGTTTAAAGACCCGGATTGAGTTTAAAGACTCGGGAGTTTAAAGACTCGGATATATATATTGATTTTTCCCCCGTAGGCCTTGAGTTTAAATACTCGGGAGTTTAAAGACTCGGATATGATTAAGGCCTGGATTGAGTTTAAAGACTCGGGAGTTTAAAGACTCGGATAGGTACAGCAGGTTTGATCGGGAAAATGATGATTTGATGTTTATGGTTTTTGATACGGTTTCTGATACTCATGCTGTGGTTTCTTAAGATATTTTATAGTGTTTCTGTTTCTTATGATGTTTATAATGATTATTTTATAACTGTGTTCATAACTGTTGGTTATGCATGTGGTTTCAAAACGGAGGGTTAAACTTGATTTTCGTGTAAAATGGTTTTTAAACTTTTGTACCTTCTGGTCCACTCACATTTTCTGTTTTAATTGCCCTCCAGGTTGTGGAGCTAGCGCGGGGTCTTGACGTCGAGGCAGAGTCTGAGGCATAGAAGTGACGTGAGAGTTCCCAGAATAGATTAAAGGCTTCCGTGTGCGTGTAGTTATCGGTTTTATTTTCTTTGTATGTTCGTACTATGTTCTGTAAATGCTACCTTCGGGACATTGTGTCTAATTACTCCTGCGTTTGACTGGATTTGAGTGAGTTTTACTTGAGTTTTGTGTCGAGGAGTCAGACGGGAGCGGGATTTACCTCGGGTTTCGGGGTGAAACCGGGGTGGGTCCTGACAGTGTGGGTTCGCCTGTGTATGTACGTATTTGAAATGAAAGAGTGTGATGCATGTATGTGAGGAAATTAGCCAACATGGTGAGTGACACTTGTCACTCATCCTATGGTCTCAAAGTAGATATTTTGGGCCCATTTAAAAAACAACTAAAGTCAAGTCGTCTCGTAAAATGTGAAATAAAAAAATTCAATTAAACTGTCCTTGACCCGTAAAATCACCATATGATGTCCAAAATTGATGTGTCGCCTGTTTACGTAGTCAATATCTCTCGATCTACGCAATGGGCCTTGGTCAAAGTCCAAATAACTACTCAGGTCAAAACTGAACACTTTCCCCTTCCCAGGGGGAAAAATTGTCATTTCACCTAAACTAATCACGAAAATCCTCGATTGATTCTCAATAATCACGAAATTTCGAGTCAGGTTGTTACCTTTATATTTATGGTACCTATTGAGCTTGCATCAATTGCTACTTGAATTAATGTGGAGTATGTTTGAGTTACTTGGTTTATGGTACTTACTTTGTGGTATGTGCACGAATGTACAAGTTAAGCTATATTGTGGTTGTTATGCATGGTTTGTGCTCAGTTAAACTATATGTTACATTTGCATATTAGTCCACGGGCATTGATGGGGTTGAGATGTTAGAACCCACTTACGAGTCGTTGGCATCTAGTACCCGTCTATATGGCCACAGACCAGTCATCCACATGATCCTTCACTTACGATACTCGCTATACTAGTAAAAAAGCGTCAGTCCTATCCCCAAGCTTTAGGGGACTCGAGGTGATAGTGCATAGCACTCAGTCCTTCATGGGATCGTGGTACGCAAGCAAGATACTCAATTATGTCATATGTGTATGAACCGAGCGACTCATAAGGAATTTTTTAGTAGGTTGGCATGCGATGTATTTATGACTTAACATGACTCATTTGGATCATATTATGATATTCTATTATTGTTGTTGTTTTCGCACTACGTGCAAGTTTGGTATAACTGTTTGGGTTCTTGATAAAACGAGGGCTTAAAGTATGTTTTATTAATTGTGGTTTTTCACTGAACTAAATTACTAGGTCTACTAACCCTTGTTTTTTAACCCCTCAGATCTCGTTGGTGCGCACGTACTTCCTACCTATTTTTCGGATCAAGGTGTGTCATAAATAGTCCATTTTGTTCTACACGACACCAGGAGTTCGAAAATCTAAGTCCCAAGTCCATAAACTACTAGCTTCAACTGTAATAGCATTGGGAAGGTGGCAGCTCTGCAATTTCTGGCTACGTACCTCAATCGTAGCCCTCACACCAAAACAAACGTGCAATCCTAAAGCTAATGACGAGGCCACATCAATAATTGAGGTTGGAAGTCGAGGGGTTATATGGTTTAAAAGTAGTCTCATTGTGAAGGGAAGTAGCTTGTATGCTCCTGTGAGGTCGTCGTTGTTGATTATCTCAATGAAAACGACATGCAAATCCCCTACGCTAGAGCTCTCAACACTACAGACTACTCGATGTCAATTCAAATTTAAGAGAATACCTCGTTGTGGAAAATCACTCCGGGTCGCTCTTAGACCCAAAACGAGTCACGGCGATCCATGGGAATTCCTGAAAAGTTCATCAGTCTTGAATTGTCGCGACAAAGTCTTTTGTGGGTCATGGATCATGGTTCATGTCGTATGATTTGGTGAGCATCGCTTGTGGCCTTTCTTTTATGCTGTGAGCATCAGGTCCTCATGGTGGATAGAAGAGGGTTTGATGGCAAAGGGAGGACATAGTACTTGTCTGCTGCTAGAGTCCGTGAAGATGGATACTTGGTGATGTCTGATGTTGTTGCTTCAAGGGTTTGGAGATCAGGGTTCCCTGGTTTCCACCAAGGTCTTCAAGAGTAGCCTTCCAAATAGATGACCATGTGAGAGTATGGTGTTTAAGTCAGGGAGTGTGTGATGCAAAACTAGAAAGATTGTTTACTCGTGGGCTTGGTGAGTTGGGCTCGAATTTGGACTTAGTAACTCTTTTAGGGCCATGGTTTGAATAGAGGCTTTGGGTGTAGCGAACAAAATCCTAGACGAAGTGTGGTTCAAGACCAAAAATTCTCGAGGTTCAAATTGGAAATTTTGAAAATTTTAATCCCTAGTTTTCGGATACAGAATGTATCAAAAGTGGTTGTGCGACATGGGTGAAAGCATTTTAAAAAGTCTAGGACACTTAGTCCTCGTTTGGTACGCCGTATTTTATTGACTATTTCAGTTAGATAGACTAATATGTCCATCAAATAGATTGATCTTTTAGTCGGGTGTATGATGTATTAAGGATCCAACTGAATCATAAGAGATTGAGAATCAATCTCAATCTCCATGATCGGCTGGCCCAAAGTCAACCAGGAATCTACACAGATTCCTTCCAATTGTAAATACTTAGATAGTTTATTTTCTTCCTAGTTAGGACTAGTTCAGACCTGTATAAAACTCTGCCATTATTGTACATCTAAAATTATCAAATACACAAGTACTTTCAATACCTTCTATGGTATTAGAGCCCCTAAAGCTCCACCAAGCAAAACCCTAGGTAAACCCTAATTCTCATGGCTGCCCAACTCAACCTCGTCCATGTTCATCCCATCCCACCACCACCAAAACCCATCACTCCCCCACCTGCCCTCATCACCATTAACACTGCCGCACATCTTCCCGTCAAGCTCACGACCAACAATTTTTTCCCTTGGCTTGCCCAGTTCCATGCCCTCCTCCACGGGTATGATTTAATGGGTTTCGTGGATGGCTCTCATCCCTACCCCCCAAAAATAGAAACTGCGCTACGCGCCTTCTGGTTCTGCCAGGACCAGCTTCTCCTTCATTCATGTGAAGGATCTCAGCACCAGGACCAACTTTTGTATGTCTATTGAACTTTTTCCCAATTCCTTTCATGTGAAGGATCTCAGCACGGGGGCGGTTCTCCTACAAGGCCAGAGTAAGAATGATGTCTACGAGTGGTCTTCTGCCTCTATTAAACGACCTTAAGCTATGGTGGGTGTGGTGGTCTCCCCAAATCTTTGGCATCGCTGTCTTGGCCACCCAAGCCCTAAAGTCCTCCTATCTGCCCTCCGTCAGTCTTCCATTAATGTAACTCCTAAGCATCTAGAATCTGTTTGTAATTCATGCCTTTGTAAGAAAAGCAAAAGACTACCATTTGGTGTTTCTTCCCTCACCTCATCTCGTCCCCTAGAACTCATTTACAGTGATGTATGGGACCCTGCCCCTTACCTTTCCATGGATAAAAACTCATATTATGTCATCTTTATGGACCACTATGCAAAATATACATGGCTTTATCCCTTAAAGACAAAATCAGATGATTTCTCCATTTTTGTGGATTTCAAAACCCTCGTTGAAAAATATTTCTAGCAACCTATTTTGTCTCTCTACACTGATGAAGAAGGTGAATTCATAAAACTAAAGCCATTTCTTACCTCCCATGACATCAATCACCTTCTCACCCTTCCCCATACCCCTGAACACAATGGTGCTACCGAAAGGTGACACCGCCACATTGGTTAAACAGGCATTACCCTCATTCATCAAGCCTCCCTTCCATTGTCCTACTGGACATATTCCTTCAGGGTTACCGAAACCAGCTGCTCACATCCCTCATCCACCAGAAAATTCCCTATGAAACCTTTTTCAACCGTCCCCCTAACTGTACCCGGCTATGCACCTTCGGGTGCCTCTGTTTCCCTTGGCTCCACCCTTACAATCCCAACAAACTCCTACCCTGTTCCACACCGTGTGTCTTTCTCGGCTACTCTTTCAACCAGAATGCCTATCTCTTTTATGATCCCTCCACCCACAAACTCTATATCTCCCGTCATGTCCAGTTTGATGAGTCCTCCTTTCCTGGTTCCCCTTCCTTCTCACAGAACCCTCACGTCACTTGTCCCCTCACCCTAACCTGGCTCTCAACCCTTGAACTTGTGTCTCTAGTTCTTGTTCACACTCCCACCTCACCATCAGCAGTGGTCTCACCACCCACTACTCCAGATGACACACCTGTGACATCCTCCATGTATAGCCTTGCATCAGAACCCACCCATGCTCTGCTCTTGCCGCCTCCCTCCACCAGACTTCCTACAGACAGACCTTCAGCCCTGCAGCACAGTCGTACTTCCATGCACCACCTAACTCCCGACCCAGCCCCTGTTACAACTTCTCCACTCGACAACACCACTGCCTTTCCCCCTTTCTTACCTACAGCAAAAGCCCTCCTCGCAACCACCAACCTCCACCGCCACAAAGGTCAGTGTCGACTCACCCAATGCTAACCCGCACCTAAACTAGCACTGTAAAACCAGTTCCCAGCTATGCCCTCACTGCCAATACCCAAACGTTGCCCCCTTTGGTTGAACCAACCTGTGTCTCTCAAGCCAAGAAGGACCCTAAGTGGCGGAGTACAATGTCTGATGAGCTGATTGCACTCATCCACAATGGTATCTGGGATCTTGTGCCCCCAAGCTGTAACAAGCCGTACCTTCGGGAAGGGTAAAAATGTAATTTTATAAAGTTTTGTATATAAAGGACGATTTTGCCCTTGTGAATAGTAGATGAAAAGTTGACTTTTTGAATTACCGATTGGATGAGTGTTGACCCTTAACCGTGACGTAGGTTAGGACGTCACGAGTCCGTAAACAGGTGGCAGGTTCGATTTGGATAACCGGAGGGAAAGTTATGACGTTCGAAAGATTAGGGGCGTTACCGTAATTTTGAGTAAACGAGGAAAATGTTGACTTTTTGGAGGACTTGTGATTTTTACGTAGACCGAGGACCGTTAGATAGGTCTCGACGTCCTGAGTTCCACGACAGGCGGCACGCAGTCATCGGACGTCGGACGGAAAAGATACGGGTCTAGAACGTTCGAGGGCAAAACGGTAATTATTTACACAAGGGGTATTTTGGTCATTTTCTTTCAGCCAATTGGATGAGGACAAGTGGCTGAGTGGGGTAGGATATTTTCTACTTGTCCATAGGATTGTGGACACGTGGGGGCACTGGATTGTTCCATAAGGTTCTCAAGTGTGCACGACCACACTTTGCTCATTTTTGAACCGTGCAATCCTTCGACAAACGCAGAAAACAGAGAGAAGAGTTTGGAGAGGCGGTGATCGATTCAGTGCAAGGGAGAGTGAAGAGTGAGTTGAGAGAAGGACAGTGAGGCAAGGAGGTGCTGGTGATCGCGGTTTGGAGCTGCAACCGTGCACGGAGGCTACACGGTGGACGGCTGGGTTTTGAAGAAAACAGAGATGGCGGTGGACTGTGGTGACTGCTGTGCTGTGTGGTGGATCGATTCAAGCCACTAGGAGACTCAGGAGACTACGGGGAGTCCAACCAGCACCGCGGTAAGCGGCGGTGCTCACGGCGGAGCCTGAATCGAAGGGTAAGTTCCTTTCCCCTGTTTTCCCGTGGATTTTAAATTCAAAAGTCGTGAAGGTAGGATGAGAATCGAGGGGATTGGTGAGTGCAGTGGTGTTCAGGGAGGTTCTAGGAGTGGTGTAGGACGGTCGCCGTGACGGGGGCATACACGGCGGAGCTCAGTCGACGGAGAGTACTCTGTACTCTGTTTGGCCGTGAAGTTCAAATGCAAAGTCGTGGAGTTGGGTGTAGAGTCGAGGAATTAGGAGGTTAGGGTAAAGTTTAGGAAGGTCCTAGGCGTCGATTAAGATGAACGCCGTGACGGGGGAGGACCTGGGCGGCCAGCGGCCAAAACAGGGGCTACGGGCCGTCTGTTTTGAGGCCGTGAACGGTGGGTTTCCGGCCGTGATTCTTCAAGGTTAGGACATGGTTAGATTGCTTAGAATGGGATGAAGAGAATGGGATTGGATTGGACTGGACTGGAATGGTGGTCGGATTACAGAGAACCGGTCACGCCGGTTCAACTGTGTTGAACCGGGTGACTCGAGGAAGGAGATGCACTGTAGCAGGCGCGTGAGGCCCACGTGCAGCCACTTTGGGCGGCGCGTGGAGGCGCGTGGGGAGGAATCCGGCCAAGCTTCCAACATGAGTTTAGTCCTAAATGTTCTAAGGAATCCAATGGTATAGTTTTCGGGTGAATTGGACGGTGTTACGGGGTTGTTCGGGAATCCAGACGGTTACGGGTTTAGGATTAAAATATTATTTAATTCCCAAAAAATTGGGGAAATTAGGATTAGGATCCTTGATGTATTTGTGACCCTATATGGTGCATTTTGACAGGACGGGAGGCACCCGAGACGGTCGAGGAGCGCACGGAGCGCGACTGACTTGCTCAGATTTGCGAGTGGACTCTTTCTTACTTTCGAGCATGCCTAACTGTTCTATCGATGTTTATGATATTATGTGTGTTTTTATGCTTTAAATGATGGTTATACGTGATTGAAATGTTTGCATGTTTTTCGAGACGTTTCCGGATTTTGCACGTTTTTCGAGAAAAAGCCGGTTTTCAGATTTTGATGCCATATGTGAGAAATTCACCCTATAAACGTTTGCTAATGATGGTAAATGAGTTATGAAACATGATTTGGGATTTCCTATGATTTTTGGTATGAACATGGATTTTCCGGATTTGGGTTCGGAATGTCGGTTCTGAACGCCGGAAGGGCTTCGAACTGGGGATTCCGAATTCGAGTTTGGTGATGGGTTTCGGAACGGTTTTACACTGAAATGGATTGGATTTGCTGGATCTGGATATGGGTTTAAAGACTCGGATATTGATTGACGGGGGACGGGCCCGGATTGAGTTTAAAGACTCGGGAGTTTAAAGACTCGGATATTTATGATATTACCCCCATAGGCCTATTGAGTTTAAAGACTCGGGAGTTTAAAGACTCGGATTTATATTTGAGGCCTGGATGAGTTTAAAGACTCGGATAGGTCCAGCAGGTTTGATCAGAAATGATGATTTGATGTCATGCTCTGCTTTCTATATCAGTTTTTTAGTGTATCTGTTTCTTATGATGTTTTATAGTGTTTCTGTTTCTTATGATGTTCCATATTCTGATTTTCTAATATTTAGTTGGGCATGCCTATTTTCAAAACGGAGGGAACAACTTATTACTTTTCCTTAACTCTGATTTGACGAGAAACTGTTTTGAAACTTCTATTCATTCCAGTCCACTCACACCTTCTGTTTTTAAATTTCCCTCCAGGTCGTGGTGATAGCGCTGGGGTGAACGTTGAGGCAGATATCGAGGCATAGAGCTTACGACGTTCTTCCGTTGCGGACATAGAATTGTAGGACTTTTTGTGCCCATTTTGTAGAACTATGCTCTGACTTACTGTTATATATATATACTCCTTCGTCTGATAGTTATGCTTATAGTTGTATTAAGGTTAATTGTGGTACTGTAAGTGTGATTATCAGACGGGAGCAGGGTTCATCCCGGATATCGAGGTGATATTTGGGACGGGTCCTGACAATTGGTATCAGAGCCAGGTTGTGTCGATTTGTGTTGGGTTTAGGTTGTTTTACTAACTCTATGCCTCTTTCAGCGTACGATCGATCATGCCTCCGAGACGTGAACCCCCTCCACGACCTGAAGATGAAGCGGAGAGAGGGACTGAGAGCGCTTCGATCGAGAGAGCCCAGAGGCTTGGGGCTACTACATTCAGCGGTGGGGCCGATCCCGAGGAAGCTCATCGATGGATCACCCGGCTCGAACGTATTTTTGGGGTAATGCACTGTCCTCCTGAGGATCGAGTTTTGTTAGCTACTTTTCTGTTGGATGGAGCTGCATACGAGTGGTGGTACACGTTGGAACTGTACGGCTGGGATGCACATACCGTGACATGGGAGACTTTCCGGGAGCGGTTTCTTGATCAGTACTATCCCCGTTCTTTCAGGGATGCGAAGGAGGAAGAATTTCTTCACTTGAAGCAAGGGAACTTGACAGTTGCTGAGTATGAGCAGAGGTTCCAGATGCTATCTCGTTTCGCTCCTGCATTTGTGGCGACCGAGGCGGAGAAGTGTCGCCGGTTTGAGTTAGGCCTCCGAGGAGAGATCAGGGCCATAGTGACAGCGGGTTCTTTTGCTACATTTCGGGAGTTATCTGATGCTGCTGTCAGGGTTGAGGCCAGTTTACCCGCTAGGCCACAGTATTCGAGCAGTGTTCGACGCCGAGAGCATTCGTTTCCAGGAGCATCGAGTCAGAGGCCCCCGAAACGGGGTACTTTTGGGGGATCGTTATCGGCTGGTGGAGCCCGGTATGGCCGATCAGACAGTTTTCAGGGCTCAGGATTTCGAGGAGCTAGGGCACAGCCTTCTCCTCAGGCGAGTACGACTTCAGTGGCTTCTACGGGGAGACATACCGGTGGACCCGGTAGGGATACGTGCTTCTATTGCGAGAGCGAGGACACTTCCGGTGGGAGTGCCCATTGTTAGCTTCGGAGGGTGGAGCAGGCCGAGGTGCAGCGGAACCCGGGCGGAGTACTGCTTCAGTGTCAGGGGCAGCAGGCCCTAGGGGTGGCAGAGGTGCCACGAGCAGTTCTAGGGGGCGCGGTAGGTCATCGGGACCTCAGGCGCGAGTTTTTGCTATGACCCAGCAGGAGGCCAGATCCGCACCGGGAGTGGTGACAGGTACACTCACCATACTTGGTCACACTGTTTTTGTTTTGATAGATCCCGGGGCTACCCATTCTTTTGTAGCTCGGAGTTGTAGTTTGGTGACGGAAAGGGAGGTGTCTACTTTGGATTGTGCTTAAGGAGTAAGTACACCTACGGGAGAGGTGTTGGTGGTGACTCAGGTGTTGAGAGAGTGTCCGGTGATGGTAGGTGAGG
Organism: Prinsepia uniflora; assembly: GCA_032719365.1. Classification (NCBI taxonomy): domain Eukaryota; kingdom Viridiplantae; phylum Streptophyta; class Magnoliopsida; order Rosales; family Rosaceae; genus Prinsepia; species Prinsepia uniflora. The sequence continues at coordinate 30,559,921 of CM064872.1, read as the reverse complement.
TTGAGTTACTAGCAGATTTGTTACTCTTGGATTTACGGGACTTTGATGTTATTTTGGGTATGGACTGGTTAACGAGACATCATGCTTCTATCGAATGTTTCGATAGGAGAGTGACTTTTCGGAGTCCCGGATTATCAGAGACTACGTTTAAGGGGGATCAACGTGCACTTCCTACTGGAGTTATTTCGGCACTTGAGGCTAGCAAGTTGTTGCGTAAGGGATGTCAAGGTTACATAGCTCATGTGGTGGATACACGTGCTACGCCAGTGAGGGCGGAGGACATACCAGTGGTACGGGAGTTTCCCGATGTTTTTCCCGAGGAGTTGCCAGGACTACCCCCACACCGAGATCTTGAGTTCACGATTGATCTTCTTCCAGGTACACAGCCTATTTCACAGACTCCTTATCGTATGGCACCTGCAGAATTGAGAGAACTTAAGGCCCAGTTGCAAGAGTTGGTCGATATAGGATTCATTCGACCGAGTATGTCACCTTGGGGAGCACCTGTTTTGTTTGTCAAGAAAAAGGACGGAGGATTGAGATTGTGTGTGGATTACAGACAACTGAATAAGGTAACTATTCGGAATAAGTATCCCCTACCCCGGATTGATGATTTGTTCGACCAATTGAAGGGAGCTCATTATTTTTCGAAGATTGATCTTCGCTCCGGTTATCATCAGTTAAGGGTTAAAGAGGAGGATGTACCGAAGACAGCCTTTCGGACTAGGTACGGTCATTATGAGTTTGTTGTGATGCCTTTTGGTTTGACTAATGCCCCAGCAGCTTTTATGGATCTTATGAACCGAGTGTTCCGGCCATACTTGGATCGTTTTGTGATTGTCTTCATTGATGACATTTTAGTGTATTCGAAGAGTGCGAAGGCACATGAGAAACATCTGAGACTTGTGCTTGAGGCATTGATGGGGCATCAGTTGTATGCGAAACTGAGTAAGTGTCAGTTTTGGTTGACCAGTGTTGGATTTCTTGGCCATGTGATTTCGGCCGAGGGCATCAGCGTGGATCCTCAGAAGGTTGAGGCGGTAGCGAAATGGGAACAGCCCAAAACGGTGACAGAGATCAGGAGTTTTCTGGATTTGGCAGGTTACTACCGGCGCTTTATTGAGGGTTTTTCGATTTTAGCCACTCCTTTAACCCGACTAACTCGGAAGGGAGTTCGATTTGAGTGGGACGAGAACTGTGAACAGAGTTTCCAGGAGCTTAAAAGACGGTTGACATCTACTCCTGTGTTAGCCCTTCCAGACGATAGTGGGGAGTTTGAGGTGTACAGTGACGCTTCTTTGCAAGGTTTGGGTTGTGTCTTGATGCAGCATGGGAGAGTGATTGCTTATGCTTCCCGGCAGTTGAAATCCCATGAGATGAACTACCCTACACATGATTTGGAATTGGCAGTGGTGGTTCATGCACTGAAGATTTGGCGGCATTACTTGTACGGCCAGAGGTGCAGGATCTTCACGGACCATAAGAGCTTGAAGTATTTGTTCACTCAAAAGGAATTGAATCTGAGACAGCGCCGTTGGTTGGAATTGCTTAAGGACTACGACTGCACGATTGAGTATCCCCCAGGGAAGGCGAATGTGGTAGCCGATGCTCTGAGTAGGAAGTCAGCTAGTTCTTTGTCACATTTGAGGACAGTACGGTTACCGTTGTTGGTTGAGCTCCGCAGGTTGGGAGTAGAGTTGACTGTGGTTGATCAAGGAGCACTCCTAGCGAGTTTCCATGTGCGACCTGTTTTGATTGATCAGGTTATTGATGCTCAGTTTGAAGACCCTATTCTGGGCATCATTCGGATTGAGGTCGAGGCTGGAGAGAGACAGGACTTTGAGATCCGCGAGGATGGAGCCTTGGTTAAGGGTGGACGGTTGTGCGTACCTGTGGATGACGCATTGAAGAAAGTGATACTGGATGAGGCTCACTGTTCAGCTTATGCGATGCATCCTGGTGGGACCAAGATGTATCGTACACTTCGAGAGCATTACTGGTGGTCGGGAATGAAACGTGAGATTGCAGAATATGTTAGTAGATGCTTGATCTGTCAGCAAGTGAAAGCCGAGCGGCAAAGACCCTATGGAGCAATGCAACCTTTGCCGATCCCCGAGTGGAAATGGGATCACCTGACTATGGATTTTGTCTTCAAGCTGCCCAGAACATCCAAGGGCCACGATGGTGTGTGGGTTATTGTGGATCGACTTACGAAGTCTGCTCATTTTTTGCCAGTACGGGAGAACTTCAGGTTGACGCAGTTTGCACAGTTGTTCATAGATGAGATTATTCGGTTGCATGGAACTCCAGAGTCGATAGTATCTGACAGAGATCCGAGATTCACTTCCCAATTTTGGCAGAGCTTATAGGAAGCTTTTGGGACTAAATTGCATTTCAGTACTGCATTTCATCCTCAGACTGATGGACAGTCGGAGCAGACTATTCAGATTCTCGAGGATATGATGCGAGCTTATGTCTTACAGTTCCAGGGTACGTGGGAGTCTCATTTACCTTTGATGGAATTTGCCTACAACAACAGTTGTCAGGAGAGCATTGGGATGGCTCCTTATGAGGCTTTGTATGGGCGACAGTGTCGGACTCCATTATGTTGGACTGAGGTTGGTGAGCGGAGATTGACTACTTCTGAGCTGGTAGATCTTACACAGGAAAAGGTGGCACTGATCAGGGATCGATTGAAGGCAGCGCAGGACCTCCAGAAGAGCTACGCCGACCGTAGGATTAGAGATTTGGAGTTTGCAGTAGGAGACTGGGTTTTCTTGAAGTTATCTCCTTGGAAGGGGATCGTACGGTTTGGCAGACGAGGGAAGTTGAGTCCTCGTTACATTGGACCTTATGAGATCATGGAACGGATTGGTCCTGTTGCATATCGATTGGCCTTACCAGCAGACTTGGAAAAGGTACATAATGTCTTTCATGTCTCTATGCTTCGGAAGTATATTCGAGATGCTTCGCATGTTCTGGAAGCACAACCAGTGGAACTGAGGGAAGACTTGAGTTTCGAAGAACAGCCTGTCGCGATCTTGGATCGGAAGGATAAGGTTTTACGAAGGAAGACGGTTCCCTTAGTCAAAGTATTGTGGAGAAATCATCAAGTGGAAAAAGCTACTTGGGAACCTAAGGCCTTGATGCGTGAACAGTACCCTTATTTGTTTCACTGAATTTCGGGGACGAAATTCTTTATAGGGGGGTAGATTGTAACAACCCGTACCTTCGGGAAGGGTAAAAATGTAATTTTATAAAGTTTTGTATATAAAGGACGATTAAGCCCTTGTGAATAGTAGATGAAAAGTTGACTTTTTGAATTACTGATTGGATGAGTGTTGACCCTTAACCATGACGTAGGTTAGGACGTCACGAGTCCGTAGACAGGTGGCAGGTTCGATTTGGATAACCGGAGGGAAAGTTATGACGTTCGGAAGATTAGGGGCGTTACCGTAATTTTGAGTAAACGAGGAAAATGTTGACTTTTTGGAGGACTTGTGATTTTTACGTAGACCGAGGACCGTTAGATAGGTCTCGACGTCCTGAGTTCCACGACAGGCGGCGCGCTGTCATCGGACGTCGGACGAAAAAGATACGGGTCTAGAACGTTCGAGGGCAAAATGGTAATTATTTACACAAGGGGTATTTTGGTCATTTTCTTTTGGCCAATTGGATGAGGACAAGTGGCTGAGTGGGGTAGGATATTTTCTGCTTGTCCATAGGATTGTGGACACGTGGGGGCACTGGATTGTTCCATAAGGTTCTCAAGTGTGCACGGCCACACTTTGCTCATTTTTGAACCGTGCAATCCTTCGACAAACGCAGAAAACAGAGAGAAGAGTTTGGAGAGGCGGTGATCAATTCAGTGCAAGGGAGAGTGAAGAGTGAGTTGAGAGAAGGACAGTGAGGCAAGGAGGTGCTGGTGATCGCGGTTTGGAGCTGCAACCGTGCACGGAGGCTACACGGTGGACGGCTGGGTTTTGAAGAAAACAGAGAAGGCGGTGGACTGTGGTGGCTGCTGTGCTGTGTGGTGGATCGATTCAAGCCACTAGGAGACTCAGGAGACTACGGGGAGTCCAACCAGCACCGTGGTAAGCAGCGGTGCTCACGGCGGAGCCTGAATCGAAGGGTAAGTTCCTTTCCCCTGTTTTCCCGTGGATTTTAAATTCAAAAGTCGTGAAGGTAGGATGAGAATCGAGGGGATTGGTGAGTGCAGTGGTGTTCAGGGAGGTTCTAGGAGTGGTGTAGGACGGTCGCCGTGACGGGGGCGTACACGGCGGAGCTCAGTCGACGGAGAGTACTCTGTACTCTGTTTGGCCGTGAAGTTCAAATGCAAAGTCGTGGAGTTGGGTGTAGAGTCGAGGAATTAGGAGGTTAGGGTAAAGTTCAGGAAGGTCCTAGGCGTCGATTAAGATGAACGCCGTGACGGGGGAGGACCTGGTCGGCCGGCGGCCAAAACAGGGGCTACGGGCCGTCTGTTTCGAGGCCGTGAACGGTGGGTTTCCGGCCGTGATTCTTCAAGGTTAGGACATGGTTAGATTGCTTAGAATGGGACGAAGATAATGGGATTGGATTGGACTGGAATGGTGGTCGGATTACAGAGAACCGGTCACGCCGGTTCAACTGTGTTGAACCGGGTGACTCGAGGAAGGAGATGCACTGTAGCAGGCGCGTGAGGCCCACGTGCAGCCACTTTGGGCGGTGCGTGGAGGCGCGTGGGGAGGAATCCGGCCAAGCTTCCAACATGAGTTTAGTCCTAAATGTTCTAAGGAATCCAATGGTATAGTTTTCGGGTGAATCGGACGGTGTTACGGGGTTGTTCGGGAATCCAGACGGTTACGGGTTTAGGATTAAAATATTATTTAATTCCCGAAAAATTGGGGAAATTAGGATTAGGATCCTTGATGTATTTGTGACCCTATATGGTGCATTTTGACAGGACGGGAGGCACCCGAGACGGTCGAGGAGCGCACGGAGCGCGACTGACTTGCTCAGATTTGTAAGTGGACTCTTTCTTACTTTCGAGCATGCCTAACTATTCTATCCATGTTTATGATATTATGTGTGTTTTTATGCTTTAAATGATGGTTATACGTGATTGAAATGTTTGCATGTTTTTCGAGACGTTTCCGGATTTTGCACGTTTTTCGAGAAAAAGCCGGTTTTCAGATTTTGATGCCATATGTGAGAAATTCACCCTATAAACGTTTGCTAATGATGGTAAATGAGTTATGAAACATGATTTGGGATTTCCTATGGTTTTTGGTATGAACATGGATTTTCCGGATTTGGGTTCGGAATGTCGGTTCTGAACGCCGGAAGGGCTTCGAACTGGGGATTCCGAATTCGAGTTTGGTGATGGGTTTCGGAACGGTTTTACACTGAAATGGATTGGATTTGCTGGATCTGGATATGGGTTTAAAGACCCGGATATTGATTGACGGGGGACGGGCCCGGATTGAGTTTAAAGACTCGGGAGTTTAAAGACTCGGATATTTATGATATTACCCCCATAGGCCTATTGAGTTTAAAGACTCGGGAGTTTAAAGACTCGGATTTATATTTGAGGCCTGGATGAGTTTAAAAACTCGGATAGGTCCAGCAGGTTTGATCGGAAATGATGATTTGATGTCATGCTCTGCTTTCTATATCAGTTTTATAGTGTATCTGTTTCTTATGTTGTTTTATAGTGTTTCTGTTTCTTATGATGTTCCATATTCTGATTTTCTAATATTTAGTTGGGCATGCCTGTTTTCAAAACGGAGGGAACAACTTATTACTTTTCCTTAACTCTGATTTGACGAGAAACTGTTTTGAAACTTCTATTCATTCCAGTCCACTCACACCTTCTGTTTTTAAATTTCCCTCCAGGTCGTGGTGATAGCGCTAGGGTGAACGTTGAGGCAGATATCGAGGCATAGAGCTTACGACGTTCTTCCGTTGCGGACTTAGAATTGTAGGACTTTTTGTGCCCATTTTGTAGAACTATGCTCTGACTTACTGTTATATATATTTACTCCTTCGTCTGATAGTTATGCTTATAGTTGTATTAAGGTTAATTGTGGTACTGTAAGTGTGATTGTCAGACGGGAGCAGGGTTCATCCCGGATATCGAGGTGATATTTGGGAAGGATCCTGACACAAGCCCCCACCAAAACGTGGTAGGTAACAAATGGGTTTTCCGTATTAAACGTACTCCCCCTTGAGATGTGGACAGGTTTAAGGCCCGTTTAGTGGCTAAGGGATATCATCAGCGTCCTAGAGTTGATTTTCTAGACACTTTCAGCCTTGTGGTCAAGCCCACCACCATTTGGCTCATCCTCCACCTTACTGTCACAAATGGCTAGCCATTAAGGCAGCTGGATGTTAACAATGCCTTTCTCCATAGCCCTCTACTGGAAGACAATTACATCGACCAGCCTACTGGCTTTGTTGACACCCTTCATCCTACCTACGTATGCAAGCTTCGCAAAGCTCTTATTGGCCTTAAACAAGCTCCACGAGCTTGGTACAAGGAGCTCCACTCCTACCTTCTTACTCAGGACTTTGTTAATGCCCTCTTGGATGCTTCCCTGTTTCTACATAGGCAAGGTCCTCACACTTTTTTTTTATGGTTTATGTGGATAATCTCATTGTCACAGACAGTAGTTCCCAGCTCATCTCCAAGTTTATTCAAGCTTTAACTGTCCCCTTCTCCGTCAAGGACCTTGGGAACCTTCACTACTTCCTTGGTGTAGAAGTCCTCACCACTCCCTCGGGTCTATTCCTATCCCAACACAAATATTTCAGGGATCTACTGCACTCTGCTCAGATGGACGATGATAAACCCGTCTCCACTCCCCTAGCTGTCTCGCCCGATCTCACCCTTGCGGATGGTACTCCTCCCGTAGATGCCACCATGTTCAGACGTCTTGTTGGCAGCCTGCAGTACCTCATTCGCACAAGACTAGACCTATCCTATGCTGTCAACAAGCTATCCCAGTTCATGCATGCACCTACGGAACTACATTGGCAAGCCCTCAAAAGAGTGTTGCACTACCTCAAATGGACCATGTTCTTTGGTCTCCACCTAAGACACGAGTCCTCCAATCACCTACATGCCATCTCTCACTTATTCAACCATATCCATGCCTTCTCTGATGCGGATTGGGCCGGAGACCCAAATGACCGCAAGTCAACAACAGCCTATCTAGTCTACCTAGGTGGAAATCACATCTCCTGGAGTTCCAGGAAGTAGAAAGCAGTTTCTCGGACCTCCACTAAGGCCGAATATCGCGCACTAGCCTCCACTACTGCAGAGTTGATCTGGGTTCAGTCCCTCTTGCGTGAACTTGGCCTCCTTGTTGTAGGGATTCCCACCATCTCTTGTGACAACATTGGCACCACCTTTTACTGTGCCAACCCTGCTCTCCACTCTCGTATGAAGTACGTGGAAATTGACTTTCAGTTTGTTTGTGACCATGTCACCTGTGGCCTCCTACAAGTATCTAATGTCACCACTGATGACCAGTTTGTTGATGCTCTCACCAAGCTACTCCCCCGACCACGCTTCCAGCTTTTACGTACCAAGATTGGCGTCGCCGACGGCTCCACCATCTTGCGGGGGCTTAATAAGGATCCAACCGAATCAAAAGAGATTGAGAATCAATCTCAATCTTCATGATCGGCTAGCCCAAAGTCAACTAGGAATCTGCACAGATTCCTTCCTATTGTAAATACTTAGATAGTTTATTTCCTTCCTAGTTAGGACTAGTTCAGACCTGTATAAAACTCTGCCACTACTGTACATCTAAAATTATCAAATACACAAGTATTTTCAATACCTTTTATGATGCTCTATCAGATTAAATTGTCAGCTATATTATACTCATCAGATTATGTTATAATAGTTGATAAGAATTATTTGTGATATTTGTATCATAAATATTAATTATTCATGTTAGTAGTAGTATTATTATTATTATTATTATTACTACATTTTTCAAGATTACTAATCATCCGACTATTTAATGACAACAATTTCGAGTGTATTATTTTAGTATGTTTGAATCGTATAAATATAACACAATCATATTAACTTATACGATAATTATTTAACACGAATAATAGTAAACACTAATTTCATATATGTATAATTTGAAAATTCATATATAATTCTAAAATTTAGTATAAAAACATGATACTGAATTGTGATTTAATAATAATAAAATTTATATTAAAGGTTATGTCGAACACAACGCTCATTTTATGACTTAATTCCCATAATGACGAAAACACCCTTATTTGTATAACAGAAGCTTAGTGAGTAGCAATTACTAACTAGTACCCATTTAATGGGTCATTAACCACATTAATTAATCCTTTCTTCAGTCAAAGGAGAACCCCATGTGTCTCCTCACGTGACCCAAATGTCAACACCAAGAGTTTTTTTTTTCTCCTGCAGCTGAGTCAGCTCCGGTCCCGCACCTGAGCTTTCCCCTTCCTCCCCTCCCCATCTCCTACTTTTACCGGGCCCACTCGACATGTGCTATGCGCGAGGCCAGAATTATGCGGCGCCTCGTAAAATATCTCGGAGCGTCGTCGGTCTCTCGAACCGGTAGGTCCGGTCCCCACCCGTATCCTAATAAATTAAAAAATGCGAAATGAAAATTGAAATGAAAATAAAAAGTGTATTTGACACCGGGTTTAGCGATTACGGCTGTTGGGGATCCTATAAAGTAGGTGGTTTTGGTATCCAGCGAATGTGTGCTTTTATATTTTTTTTCTCTCACTCCCTCCACACACTTCATTTCCTTCTCAGTAAACCGACTCCTCGTCTGTCTCAGACGCTCGCTCTCTTCAGTTTTTGTTTCTGCTTTTGAGAGCCGATTCCGATTCCGAAAACATTATTCCCTTTCCCTTTCCGGTTAAAGCTCTCTCCACTTACTCACCCCTCCTTTTTTTTCCATTTCCAAGCTTAATTTCTTTTTTCCCCTTCAAAAATTTCCGTTTCTTTTTGCCATTTCACGCTCGGTGACCCTCTTTTGGGTTGATGAAGCTTTCCGTGAAATTTCTCGTCCTTTGATGGAACTTTTTGGGCGATTTCTCTCCGTTTGAAGAAGCGGCCAGAGGCAGCAGAGGCAAAGGCAAAGGCAAAGACAGCTTCTCTTTGACGCTGTGTATTTCTTTCCTCCTTATTCTCCTCAACTCGTGTGCTCTGAGACGAATCTCCTCTTTTTGAATAACCTCGCTCCCTATTTGAAGCTTCGTCTATTGACTCGGTCACTCGCCCACCTGGCTTTCAATGCGAATCAGCCGCTGGATTTTGAGTCTCTGAATCTAAGTTTCTTTTTTTTGCTCTGTTTTTTCTGAGTATATAAGCCATGAATCCAGTTGTTAAATACACGCAGCACCGGAATCACACCAAACTGGTGAATTCGGAGACCGATTTTGAGTCTCTGAGGCCTAGAGTTGTACGGATATCGGTCACCGACGGAGATGCCACTGACTCTTCCAGCGACGACGAACCGGCGGATGCCTTCTGCACTCGCCAACAAGTGAAGAGGTTCGTGAACGAGATTACTATTGAGTCTTGTTCTATAGAGACTGACGTCGTTTGGAGAAGCAGGACGACGAGGACCGGACGGAGGAGGATTGCTGGAAAATCTGGAGGTCCGGGGAGTGCTCGCCGGACCTTGAAGGCTGTCACTGCTCTTCCTGCAGGGAAAAAGTTTAGAGGCGTGAGGCAAAGACCTTGGGGAAAATGGGCGGCGGAGATTAGAGATCCTCTCCGACGAGTACGGCTCTGGTTGGGCACGTACGACACTGCTGAGGAGGCTGCCATGGTATACGACAACGCGGCTATTCAGTTGCGTGGACCCGACGCGCTCACCAACTTTGCTGCTCCTCCGGCCAAGTTTCCACCGGACTTTAAGCCAGTTATTAGCTCACCTTACAATTCTGCTGACGAGTCGCACAACAACCTCTGCTCTTGCTGCTCTCCGACCTCCGTGTTGCGGTGTCCATCGCCTTCAAACGAAGAAGCGGAGTCGCCAAGTCCAAAAGAGGATGAAGACGTTCTTGAAAGTCGAAATGTCAAAGAGGAGCCTTGGGCTTCGGAGAACATTTCTGAGAACAAGAACTTCCAATCGTTTATTCCTGAAGATATTTTCGATTTCGAGACCTCAATACCCAACTTCTTCGAGGAGTCGGGTCTCCGACACGTTGGTAATTTGAAGGAAGAGTTCACCGATTTTGGAAATTTCGGAGACATTTTTGCGGATTCATTTCGTGATTTTGGATTGTGCTCCTCTACCTGGTGTGTGGATGACCATTTTCAAGACATTGGTGACCTTTTCAGTTCTGATCCTCTCCTTGCTCTCTGAGACACCTCCGTCTCATCTCCGTCTATATGACGGTTCCCGTCCGTGTTTTTTGTCTGTTTAACGGCAAGTTTTGTATCGGCGGGAATTAAAAAAATCGGAATGTGTTTAATTTCAATTTAATTTAATTTTTTGTTTTTTTGTTTTTATCAGTTTTGGTTGTATTGTTTATTTGTTAAAGGCGAATGAATTATAGTTTGGATACGTTATACGGTAGTGTTGTTTTGCCATTTCCTTTTTGTTTATATCTTTTAGAAGCCACGTGCCATTGCCACGTGACTGAGACAGTCGTAGGTCGTGGAAGGTTAAAAATTGATTTTTTACTTTACCAGCCCTCCGCCATGATATTTTGACAATACATGTGCAGTCGCACGCGTTCTGGATTTATAAATTGGATTGAAAAATTAGAAGGTGATTTTTTTGAGTCAGAACTACAAGATTGGACCGAATCTAATAACATTCCGACTAATTTTACTTTTAAGCTATTAAATACAATCAAATATTGGTGTTAAAGAAGCAAAGTGATCTTAGTGCTATGATTTAGTAGTATCTCTCCACAAGTTATGTAGAACAGGTTAGTTCATTCAATTAATTTATTATACACTTAAATACGATAAAAATGATATTTTTAAAGATTGTATAATATTTTATTCAAACAAATAAGTATTTATTGATAATATCGGCATCGAATTGATAATAGACGCATTTTTATACCTTGAAAACTTATAGACTACTAAGTTTAGTACTTTTATATTATATGGTATTGCACAAAATTGTTATTTTTTATTTACTTTTTATATATAAATATTAATTTTTAGAGTAAGACCCACCGGTATATATTTTTTCTCTTATCAATAAAACTCACTCGTACTGTTTAATTTTGATAGAGTATAACATTAAAATTAGCGCATCGCAGATTCAAATCCTGAGTTTGTGCATGATATGGAAGGTCTGGAGTTCGATTCTTGCAAATGTGATGTTGATAACTGAAGTTTATATTGTAATCCCCAATGTGGGAGATCTGAGGTTCGACTCTCATAAATTGAGATGTTGATAACTAATGTTTATATTGTAATTCTCAATTCTCAACTCCTAATATTTTGGTGTTATGTATAGTTTGTTCATACTAGAATCTTAACAATTAAGTTATGTTGGAAAGTATAAAATTGTTCCTTGATTGAACTGGGATATTATTTTGTTTCCTTAAACATCATATACGTCAATGATAATTTGTTTTGTTGGCATATATTGTTCCATAGTGTTGAAACAAACCGAATCCTGCATTTGATTATGTGTTAGTAGAGGTACAAATATGTACAAGAACTATGAGCAAAGGTATTTTTGCTTTGGGTATGTTTCAGATTCATGCAGGGGCGGACCGACCAAGGGGCAAGGAGGGTCACTTGACCCTCCCCTTGCCGGAGAAACCTTCAGGTAAGGAAGATGTTGACCCTCCCCTCTGCACTAGATTGCCCCCCAAGTGTTCGAGAAAATGCCTCTGAGAAGAGAGGCAGGGGAAGATGACTTCTGTGTGTGTGTGTGTTTTTTTTTTTTGCTTTAAACGACATAAAACGACGCCGTTTTATGTGTGTAAGTAGCTTTTTTCACTTGATCAACGACGCCGTTTAATTAAAAAAAACAATCTGAAGAGAGGTCTGCAGCCCGCACGCCCTCTGTGTTGTCCTGAAGTCGTCATCTTCTTCCTCTTCATCACGGTCGCTCTCATCCCACTGACCCACTCAGTTCCTTTCATTGTTTTCCATGGTAATTTCTCTCATCTACTTCTTTATTGTTTTCAATTTAAGGGGTTATGCAGCTTTTACTTGGTACTTATTGGATTTTTTTTCGACCCAAGATAGCAGTAATGCTTACTATTTCTGTGAATTTGAATAAACATGCAATGGAAGTTGGAAGTTTTAGGAGAATATGTAACGACCCATCCCGGAATTCGGGATTAGGTTAGTAATTAATCATGATTAATGAGGGTTAATCGGTGGTTAGTTGGGTGGAATCGGACGAACGATGCAAAATGACCGTTTTGCCCCTAGTCGTGGGCAAAACGTTGACTTTTTATTCGGACGGTCAAATGGACTTTGACCAGTGACCGTGACGTAGTTTGGGACGTCACGAGATCATAGACAGGTGGCACGTTCGATTCCGACGTTCGAGGTGATAGTTATGACGTTCGGAAGCCCAAGGGCATTATCGTAATTTGGACGAAATAAGGGAAAATGTTAACTTTTTGATCGGGGGGTCTGATGGCCGGGGACCGGGGACCGTTAGGAAGGTCTTGATACCCCGAGTACAACGACGGGCGGCACGCTTGAAACGGACATCGGATGACCAAGTTATGGGTCACGGAAGGAGAGGGGCAATTTGGTAATTTGCCAACTGAGGGCATTTTGGTCATTTTCATGGTGGCTACTGTTCACCACCGTGGGAGACAACCTGCACAGCCGCGTGCGGGACTTTGTTTAACAGAGCTTGGGCATTGTTTAATCCTTCCAAGGAATTGTTTATCAAGTTAGTGACATTGGGGGGAGATTGTTCAGCATTATGGGCTAAGTGGAGTCTGGGGACTGTGTAGCACACAGAGCACGGGCGGATTCCTCTAATGCCGGGTAAGGTTGGAAATGGAACCCAGGGTTGGACGAATTGTTTATGCAGAGAGTGAGGGGACCGTGAGAGAGGTCGGTGCACGGTTGTGTTGGTGGAGGTGATGTGCAGGGGACAATTGCACAGTGAGCTGTGCGGGTACATTTTGAAATGGAAAAACAGAGACTGGGGAGCCATTGGCTTTTCGACCTCCCCAATTTCGGTCTGGGAGGAAATGAGAGCTGGGGAGGAATGAGAGAAACAGAGAGACGTTTGGAGAGGAAAACGGGGGGGACTGGGTGAAGAGTATGCACTGGAACCCGAAACTCGCTTCTGGGCAAATTCGATTTCGAATTTGAATTGTAGGCCAGCCCAAACCCAATTGAGGCTCGAATGAACTTTCTGAGGCCTTAGCTTGTCGATCCAGAACGGTTGTTGCAAGCTTCGAAGCTCCGGGAGCGGTGGACGGAAGTCACGGGTGGCCGGAAAACCGAGCATAGTGTTCGTGCAATTGGAGGTTAGTCTTCGTGAAATTGAATCCTAAATTATCCTTACCGTAGTGCTATGATGCTGGACGACCAACTAATCGAAGACTTCCTTGGCTTTTAATCAAACTCAGATGAGGAACTCGACTTTGGGAACTTGGGTTGAGTCGAGTTGGTTCGAGGTCATGACGATTGATATGGACAGTGCAGATCCCTAATTCGAATGGTGGCGAAGCTATTGGTGTGTTCAATCGTTCAAAATGATGGCGAATTGAAGGGCTGCTAACCGGGTCCTCGCGCAGGTGGAACGACCCGTATGTCAGTGAGTCGGGTGAAGCTGGTGACCGTTGGGGTACTGTAGCTGGCGCGTGAGTGTCACGCGCAGCCGCTTGCGGCGGCGCGTGACGGCGCGTGGGGCCGATTTTCGAGGTAGGCCCAACATGACTTTTGTCCTATACGTTGTAACGAACATTTTAACGTTGGTTTCGGATTTTTCGGACGCCGTTTCGATGTTGTTTCGAGGGTCCGAAGATTTATGTTACGTTTGTAATTAATGATTAATTCCCGGAAAATTATGGGAAATTAGTATGTTGTTATTTGACACCTTAATGACCCGGGGATGTGTTCTCGGACAGGATTCGGATTTTCTGGAAATGTCGGAAATCACGGAACCGCGTGCGGCGTGAAACCGAGCCCTTTTGGACGGTGTGTGAGTGGACTTGCTTTCAAAATTTAATGCATGCATAAATTATTTCTATGATTTTATGATTATGATTATAAGTTGTGATTGATTTTGATTTCCGTATTTATACGTGTTCGGTTCCAGTATTTATACGTATTTTTACTATACATGTGAAATTACACGTATTTCGAGACTAGGGTCACTCGTGTGCTTAACGATGGTTTAATGAGAGAAATTATATGAAATGGGTGTAAAATGATTTAAGAAGGTTGTTTATGATTTGCGAGTGTGACTTACGGTTCTGACACGTTTTTTTTAGAATGTTCTGGATTTGCACGTTTTACGAGATTTCGAGTTATTGTGATTTGGTCACGGTTGATGTTGAATCTGGGAATTAAAATGAGACTTGTGATTTTGAGGATTTTAAATGTGGGTTTTGAGTATGTTTTGCTTGGACTGTGATTTTGGTAATTATGATTGTGGTCTTGATGTTTGATAATGAGATTTGAGAAATGAAGTGATGTCAAGGAATTAAAACGGATTTTGAAAAAGGTGATTTCGGGCTTGATGCTCGGGGCATAAAAGAAATTTTAACGAATGAGGTTTCGATTTTCGGAAATTTAAAGTGGATTCTTGGTTTGGGTTCAGGATGATGCTTCCGGATGCCAGCTTACGGAATCATTATTGCGAATTCGAATTCGGGAATGAAAAAGGATTTAATAAGCTGATTCGCTATGATTGTGCATGCCCCGTGTTTAATGATGATTTGTTTATGTTGTAAAGTATGATTTGGGGAAAATGAATGTGGAAATTCGGACCATGGGTCCTGTTGTGAAAAATGTGATTTTGGGATGGATCCCACGTTGTCATGATTGATAAACTGTTTTGGGTTTAAAAACCCGGTGCTATTGCTGGAGCACGTTTTGAGTTTAAAGACTCGGTTAATTGATGACGGGGGAGGGCCCTTAATGAGTTTAAAGACTCGTGAGTTTAAAGACTCGGTTACTGTGATACCCCCGAGGCCTATTGATTATGTTCTGAGTTTAAAGACTCGTTGATATCCCGGGAAGGCCTGTTTACGCGCATGGTTTTGAGTTTAAAGACTCGGGCGCACTTGTTATCCAGCAAAATGATTGACTTGTGATTTATTAATGATTTCTGATGTTTCGGTTGAGTTGGGCAGTGGCCCGGTATATGGTTGTTAGTTTTGGATCATGTTGTGCATTTGGTTTTGATTCGTGGTTTTGGGCTGAGGCCCGGTGTTTATGATTGCGGGCTAAGACCCGATGGTTGAGAAAGGAAAACGATTTTGAGGTTCATACGAGTTCTTCCTTGTGTTGAAATTTGATACACAGTTTTTATTATGTGGAAAATCTTAACCGATGGCGAAAAGTTTTTGTATGCATGCATTGGTTTTTACGCGGAGGGTAAAAACGTTTGTTGTAACCGTTTTGCTAAACTGATTTATTTTTGTCCACTCACACCTTTTGGTTTTATTGACCCTCCAGATCGTGGCGCGTTGTTCGAGACTGTACGAGGGGAGGAGGCATGAGTTTGTATGTGTGGCTATCCCTGGTCTGGCACGTACTGAGGGTAACTTGGGTATTTCAGTCGACTTTCCAGACGGGAGCAGGACCGGGCACGGTTATCGATGCCCCTTCCGGGGGCGGTCCTGTCAGAATAATTTATTATATTTTTTAGTTTAGTTTGCCTCTATGTTTGTGGCATTACAAGACTCTCTGTTTGTGGCATTACAAGACTCTCTTTACTCTTTTAAACTATCATGATAGCATCTCTCAATTGTTTATTATTGTCAATTTTTTTTTGCCATTTTTTTTGGACAATGCTTACTTACTTGTCCGTCTCCCTCTCCAGACTTGCAGTCTTGCAGAGGCACAAAGATCAGTTTGGCGGAGCGCACTCGACAATTCCACACAGAGATCACTTCGTCCGTCTCTCGGTGTCATTATCTACCAGGGTACTGCCTCTTTTTCTTTATATTATACTTTCTATAAATTTTCGTAGATTGTTCGGATTGCCCTGCTGGTGATTGTAAGAAAGAATGAATTTTTAGCATTTTAGTGTATCGGCGTCATTATCTACCAGGGTACTGCCTTTCTTTTCTTTATATTATACTTTCTGTAAATTTTCGTAGATTGTTCGGATTGCCCTGCTGGTGATTGTAAGAAAGAATGAATTTGTAGCATTTTAGTGTAGCATTTAGTGGACTTTTGCGTCATGTTTGTAGCATTTTAGTGGAACTCTGCGTCATGTTTAGTGTTACAATGCGTCCATGTTTAAAATAATATTCATCCTTTTAGGCTGAAAATTATAACCACCATGTTAAAAAATAAAAAAATTATATCTACCAAGTACCAACCCACTTGTAGTTTCGACAAAACTCTGTAACAAACAAGAGGAGTGAAATAAATTATATCAGAATACAAACAACAGACTGTAAGAAGATGAACAATTTATGAATGAAAAATGACATATGACGAAGAATGAGAATAGAAATTGATTAGTTGAAGAAAGACAAATGTAAAGCACCCAAAAAACACTCAAATATTAATAGTATCCTTTAGTTTTAAAGGATATTTTTATTTTCCAAATTTTCGACATTTTACATATTGACCCCCTCGAGCAAAATTCCTGGGTCCGCCACTGGATTCATGGGCAGAGTTTTTGATCTTTTAACGTAACACGCAAGCAAAGGAAAGCGTTATCACGTTGTTTAATTAATTAGTTCTAAAAAAGGGTTGTTTAAATTTTGGAAAGAAAAAAATTAGGAAAAAATTATGAATTAGCAAATTAAGTAGTGGCCTAAACATGATCAACTCAATGATATGATAAAATTAAGAGGAAAAAAAGGAGTGATTAGAGCGGGAAATTGGAAGGGGTGTTATTAGAATGAAACTTGGCACGTTGTGATGGAATATAGGTGGTGCAATGCATGCTGAGAGGTAGAGTCGGATGGTATGGTTACTGATGTTTTTTGTGGTAGGACTTGGTATTTGTGTATTACAAACAACGACCCAAATGAGTGGCTTTTCATGCAAAGATTGGGAGGATTTCATTTGTGAACACATAATGATGCAAATATTTATATAAATTTTTTCTAATAATTGCCACCAAAAGGAGCAATTAGAATTTTGAAATGTTCATTTTTGGCTATCAATATGAATCTTAGACAATTATTAGATATTCGGTATTGTTCGGCTCAAAATGCATTTCTACGGCACCATATTCAAGGTCACTTTCGATGGGCTACCATGCGAAACCGAAATGTGGAGTGTAGGAGCGGGTTTCGTGTGGGTCTTTTTTTGTGGTGTGTAGTGTGGACAGTTGGATGGATTAAAAGCAATTGGTTGAAGGGCATTCGAGCCACGGTCTATCACTAGATGGGCTGACCATAAAACATATAGGTTTTAACTGCTTTCAAAGTAGGTGTACCGTCACTAGAGGCTGCTACTAGACAGTTAGAGAAGGGTTCCGGTTGTAGCCCAAGAATCTTTCTTGTGAACAAACGATTGTGAGGCAAGCGGACAAATAACTTGCATTGTTCTTTTCTATGTCTTCTTCTTAATGTATCCAATGATGTTTATATTTTTCTTTACAATCTAGTTCAAGTTCATATAATTTCCATAATTGTCAAGTTAGCAGCTATTTGGTATAGTGAGATACGCAGATTTCCTCAAGTTAAATAATAGTATGGACCAAGATGCAAAGATAGTTTCGGAACTTAGAATACCATTAAATACACGGGTTGGTATATCCCGAGTACTTATCTTTCCTTAAGATCGCAGAGTGTCGGCTGAGTTCTGCGGGTGCGCCTGCAACAGGCCGACTTTAGCCAAAAAGTTCGGGATTTATGGTTGGTTCTAAATGTGATTCTTTTATCCTACAATAAATCCATTTTTTTTAAATGCGGACATCGCTGTTTCCTTTTACTTGGCTTTTTTTCATGAAAATGAAGTACAAATACTGAAGAGTAAATGTGTTAGTATTGAAATCCAAGAAATAAAATTACAAGTGCATAATATAAATTATTGCATTCACAATCTAGCTTTGAGTAAGGACATTCTAGAAGTCATCAACCAAAAGAACGTCAGTCAAAGTCTTGTCATAAGCTGGCAAAGCATTCAAAGCAACATTGAGATGTCAAGAAAAAGGTGTTGGGATGCCTCAAATACTAGTTGGGTTGGAAATTAGAATGAGATTGGTGCTACTGGACTTTTAAAGTAACTATGGGAGTAAGTTGGGATAATGATGAATGCACGAGGGTCTTCAAAGCTAACTTGAAAAGCAATTCAGGATGAAAGGAAACTTGTTCTTAATTTAAGAACTGAGAAAGGATGCGAAGAGAATTGAATCTTGATTCTAGTTTGAAAGAAATAGGTTGTGCCTAAAGAGACGAGCCTTTGAAACATTAAAACTTTCGAGGGGATTGAGTTTGATCAATTTACTTGTTTGCTTGACTTATTGGTTGTTCCTTGAGAAGAAGGCTTCTTCTCCATTTATAGGTGGAGGATATGATAATCTAAACTACTATCTAGACTTTAGAAAGTCTGTGTTGCAGTGTTCTCTTCAAGAACTTCCCCTTTTCCTTCTTATCCCTCGTGTGCGTTAGAGTCGTTCTTCCCCTTACCCACATATTCCATGTTTGCATATTCCAATTTTGCGTCTTTGAGCCAGTCTTTCACATGATCAAAATCTTGCAACTTTGTCAGTTCCGCTTCTAATGTTTTTTAGCGGTTTAACCTTCTCGTTTCAGAACCCACTACTACTACTTTTGGGTATGTGGTATGGGTTTCAAAAGCCATGCTAGTCTCTCACGATGCCCTTATGTCGTTTCAGAACAATGGTGAAGTTTTGACGACCCGAAAATTCGAAAAAGGAAAAATTGGAAAATTGGAAGGAAATAACGATTTTACCCTTGGTTATGGGGGGCAAAAGTTGACTTTTTGACTGGGACCTTGTTTGGACTTTTCAGAAGGTCCGTTAGATAGGTCTCGGGACGTTGAATCCGTAGATAGGCGACATGCGTTAATCGGAGGTCGGATGTGAAAGTTACGGGTCTGCGAAGGCTAGGGGCATTTTGGTAATTATGCAAGCAGGGGCATAAAAGTCATTTTGGCTGGAAATGGGATGATGCAGCCGTGTGGGTGAGTTAGTTAGGTCATTATGTGACACATGTCACTTTGAATGTTGGATTGGTGGCAATTGCCGCTTGAAATCAAATACATATCCATTTGGTAAACAATCTGAGATGGTAATCAATCTTACCCCCAGACTTTGAGACACACATAGAGAGATTGAAAATAAGATTCAAAGAGAAAAATGAAGAGGAAATTCGAAGGAACTAAGCAAAACACCCAAGAAAACCCGAAACCCCACCCGAAAACCTTGAATTAAAACTTAAGATTGAATTATGAAGTTTGAGATTAATTGATGGAAACAGAGATGAGAATGAGCTTATGGATACTTAAACAATTTGAATGGGATCAAAATTGAGGGAAATGGTGAAGAAACAAGCCCAGACATACCTTGTATTTGTTTTACAAAATTTGAGTTGAGTTCGAATGGTTGGAAGGAATTAAAGTTACAATTGAGATTGGAAGTATGTTTGTATGGATCCTGCGAAGCTTCTGAGTGAATCAATTGCAAGAAAACAACTAGAATTGATCGAGATTGAAGGATGAACATTGTTCACCTGTTCTTCGATATTTTGAATTCGAATTCGATTGGATTGAGGTATGTATTTATGTAATTCAGATTACAGAACTATAATTAGACCTAAAGCGATGCTATTTGCTTGATCAATTATGGAAATCAACTGAGAATGGACAGGGATTGAACCGGGTTGCTTCGCGGGTTGCAGGATCTGTTTGCAGGGGAAACGGGTAGAAGAGACGACATTGTAGCATTTTATTGTGCAGACGCGTGGCTCCCACACGCAGCCGCTTGGGCGGCGCGTGAGGCGTGTGGGCACAATTCTCGAGGTGAGGTCAACATGACTTTTGTTCCATTTAATGTAACGAATATTTTAGTGTTGGTTTCGAGTCAATCGAATACCGTTTTGGTATTGTTTCGAGGGTCCGAAGGCTTATGTTACGTTTTTAATTCATATTTAATTCCAGGAAAATTATGGGAAATTAATAGGATACTAATTGAGTCATTAGTGACCCTTAATGATGACTTTGGGCAGGATTCATGATTCCTGAAAAATGTCGAAAATTACGGAAAGACGTGCAGCTCAGAAATCAAGCGGTTTGGACGGTATGTGAGTGGACGTTTGTTTTATAAACTGTTATGCATGCATAGTTAAATGTTTTACATGATTGATTGCATGATTTGGTTTGCAATGATGTCATGGTGATTTGACATGATTATTTGTGATTAATGATTATTTTAATCAGTTTTTCTGGGACGTTTTACGAGGAATGTGCAAATGATGTTTTGGGCTAGGCCCGGAGCCAAAAAAAGGTTTTAAAACGAATATTTTGACATAGTTAGTGAGTCAAGGATGATTTCTGAATTATTTTAATATTTTCAAATGAGATTTTACGGATTTACGTGTAAATGATATTTGGGCTTGAGACCTTGTCGGGAATGATTTTGACTTGATTTGAAGTCAAGGATTTGATTGAAATGTTTTGGGATGAAATCCTGGGATGGTTTTCATTGTGATTTTGAGTGCCCAGACGGTCGAAGCTAGAGGTATTTCCTAGACGACCGGAGCTTGAGGGATATGATTGTGATTGTTCCCAAGCAGCCAAAACTCGGGGTGTTTCCCAGACGGCTGATGCTCGGGGTGATATGTGTTCCCATGAAGTCGGAGCTCGGGGTTATTCCCAGACGACTGATGCTCGGGGTTATGCGTGTCTGGACAGTCGGAGCTAGGGGTGGCTGCCCAAACAACTGAGGCACAGGATATGGCCTATGCGTAGTGCGGATATGATTGTGTGATTGATTGTGCACTTGTGAGTAGTACTGTTGATGTTGATTGTGATTGCGTACTGGTATTCAGTACGGGTTTTGGTCATTCTTTACGCACTGGTATTGAGTACGGGTTTTAGTCTTTGTGACCAGGTTATTGTTTTCATATGTTTGGCTTGAGAGCCGGGATTTGATAACTTTTCATGTGCTTTGGCTGGAAAGCCGGTGATTATTATTCACATGTTTTTCCCTATGCATGCATGGTTTGATAAACTGGAGGGGAAATGATCTATTTGAAATGTATTTTCAAAGGCTATTATTTTTGTCCACTCACACCTTTTCTGTTTTTATGACCCTACAGGTTGTGGCACGACGTTCGGGGCTGATCGAGAGGCGGAGGCATGAGCAGAAATCAATGCAGTTATCCCTTATCTGACAGGTGCTGAGGGGTAGTTTCGGGACTTCAGTTGACTTGTCAGACGGGAGCAGGACCGGGCACGGTTATCAAAGTCCAGTCGGGACGGGTCCTGTCAGAAATTCTATGTGACCCTTGTCCCATGGTTGACTCTACTCATCATTTTGCTCTCGGTCCTCTCTAGAAAGGTCCTTCCTTGGATAAAATGAAAGCTTTTAGCTCTCATCTAAAGAAATTCCAAGCTTCGCCTATTGATTACTAGCGATCATTCCTATGGGAGAATTTGAGCTCTGATTGGGGATACCTTTTTCCTTCGATGGAAGGCTTGAATTTTACTAATCTTCAAAGACTGTGGATTTAATGAAAGCAATAGAGTACTCTGATGAGCCTTAGAGTAATGGAATTTATCAATTAGTAAGCCTTTTTCACTTTTCCCATTGTACTTTCCTTCAGTGTTCTTAGCTCTGCACAATGTTTTTGGAATAGCAGCAGAAGTTCTTTTGATTTTCGTGTTGTAACCATGACTGACAGGATCCATTTCTAAAAACACTTTGATGATCACACCTAGTCCTACTCCCATTTGACAAATATCCAAACACCGAAGCTACCCTTTACATTTTCAGACAGGGGATATTCATACTGGTATACCGTTCTTGCCTCCGCCTCTTATTCAACCCTAATCTTTGTGAAATGGTCTTAAAGGGTCACCAAAATCATGAAAATGTGCGAGTCAACAAAATAAACATTTAAAAACATAATTTGAAATAACATAAATAGTTTACCCTTCATTTTCTAAAACAATGCATGCATATGTAAAACCATCAAATCTCGATTAAAAGTAAATAGTAAACAAGAAATCTCAAAATACGTGCAAATATCAGAAAACCAATCAATACCAGTAAACGAGTAAATAGGAAATTATATCAAGATACCACAACCATGCTCACACATAACCAACCCATCATCGATGCTCGAACAACCGCCGCCATATCATATCCGTACTACCGGTAGGTAAAATATATTTGAACCTATAATTTTGTGACTTGCCGGGAGAAAGTGGGATGGATGTGGGCGGTACCCCCCCAAGTGAGGAATTTGTTTTGATTCGATTAGTTAGAGGTGCATTAAAGAAAATAGTAAATCCTTTGTCTAACAAGAGTCGTCAGACGGGAGCAGGACCGGCCCAGTTTTCTTGAAAATTTGGGACGGATCCTGTCATAAAACCACTTGATAAATAGAGCCCAACTATGGACGTCCGAGTGTGGACTAACCCAGGAAATAGAGTTCAGCTCTGGACATCTAAGTTACAACCCAATCACCAGTCAATCACCAGTCTCAGGAACCAGAGCCTTGCATTGGATGTCCGAGACTAATCAATAACCTGTTAAGGGATACAACATCTTAGAACTAACCAGTAATTCGAGGAGGGTTGTCCATAAACACAACTGTTCAAAATTTTTGAGAAAATATAAATTTATAACATATATTAATTACTTAGAACCAAATCCATATTTCAAATCTAGTCCTAAGCCAAATATATAGTTTATGTGAAACCTTGTAAAACGTGCACTGAAAATAATTCCCATAAAATCATTAAAAATCATTTAAAAATTATAATCAAACCTTCATCACATAAATCATGTAATAAATAATTTTAAATAAATAAACATGCACGCTAATAATTTAAAGTAAAATAAACGTTCACTCATATACAATCCGCATAGTCAAATTTCGAGTTGCATGTTTTTCCGTGAATTCCGACAATTATACCGCCTATCATAATTCATCACTAAGGGTCACTAATGTCCCAAATAAACTTTCAATTAATTTTCCTAATTTTTCGTGATTAAAAACGCATTTAAAACCGAGGCATAATACTTCAAACAGTAAAAACTTCTCTGAGATGGTGTTTGTTCATCTCAAAACTGTAACATTGGATTCGTAACATTGAAACATGAAAATTCATGTTGCTCGGGTAGCGAAGGACCACTGTACATGCCTCCACGCGCCACTAAGGCTCTCTGCATGTGGTGGTCACGCGCTTGCATAGAGTCACTTTCAACCTTTAGTGGGTCGACCCGTTTTCTTGTAACTTGGGTCGTTCGACCTGCACTATGACTCAGCCAGAACTGTAACGACCCGTCCCGAGAGTCGGGATTAAAAAGTGATTAGTAAAGGATTAGTGAGCTTAAGCGGGGGCTAGATGGTCCCGATAAGGTCGTTAGCTTAGAATGACGATTTTGCCCCTAGTTCTGGTAAATAATTGACTTTTAGTTCGGGCGGTCAAATGGACTTTGACCGGTGACTGTGACGTAGTTTAGGACGTCACGAATTCGTAGACAGGTGGCACGCCCGATTCCGACATCCGAGGAGGAAGTTATGATGTTCGGAAGGTTGAGGGCATAACCGTAATTTGGCTAAACTAGGGGAAATAGTTGAATTTTTGGACGATCGGGATTTGACACGTTGACCTAGGACCGTTAGCTAGATCTCGTCGTCTTGAATTCAACGACAGGCGGCATGCACTCGTCGGATATCGAATGACGAAATTATGGGTCTAAGAATGCGAGGGGTAAAACGGTAATTTGGGCGTCAAGGGGTATTCCGGTCATTTGTTGCTCAGGGAGGTGTGCCCAGTAACTATAGGACACTTGGGTGCCTGTAAAACACTTACCCACAGGGAATTGACACCTGGCCTAGTTCTAGAGGGCTGTGGATTTGTGTTTCACCGACTAGGGGAGGTTTTAAATATTGAAATTGGTTTTTGGTTGCCCGATTTCCAGAGAACAGGGACAAAGACAGAGAACAGGGGAGGTTGAACGTCCATGTTTATACCAATAACAACACTTCTTTTTGAAGGGAAAAAAAAATAAGACGGGTTCGAAGTGGACGGTGGACGTCGCGGTGGAGCTCAATGGCGGGTCGAGGGAAAAGACCCAGTGAACCCTGTACATCCTCTGTTTAAGCTTTGATTATGGATGATGAAGAGAAGGGTATAGGAGCCTAATTGAGGGCGTAAGTATGACTCTGAGGTGTCTGGGACGTGGTTGAACACGACTGGGTGGCTCGCCGTGGACGGCGGCCGGCGAACCCGACTCGGTATGTTTCGGATTTCAAAAATTGATTATGGAATTGTAGCCTCTGTTGCAACGATTATTGACTTAAAAGTGATGTGGGAAGGAAAACAGGTCGACAGGGATCAAAAGTGAGGCTCGAGGAGGTCGGGTGAGGCTGCTGTCCGTAAGTGCAGAAACAGAGCTTGACTTCGAAGAAGGGAAGGTGAGGTCTCGTATTAATTTCCACATTTTGAATAGGTTGTTTGATTTAGAATGGAAGGACGAACCTACTAGGCTAATTATAACTGAAAACCGATTAAAATTGAGTAAAAACCATGAACGACGGTTCACGACTGAAACGGCTGAACCGAACCGGTTGGACCGGGTCTTCCCAGGGAAGACGATGACACTGTGCTGGGCGTGTGGCTCCCAAGCGCAGCCCCTTTGGGCGGCGCGTGAGGGCGCGTGAGGCAGAACCCAGGGAAGTGTTCAACATGGTTTTTAGTCTAATCGATGTAACGTACATTTTAGCACTGGTTTCGAGTTAATCGGACATCGACTCGATGTGTTTCGGGCTGTCCAAAGGTTTTAGGGCTCAGTTAAAAATAGTTAAAAATACGGGAAAATTATGAGGCTTTAGTATGAGTATCGTGAAGTAGTTAGTGACTTTATATTGGGATTTAGACAGGTTTGAGAAAGCCGAGGATAGCGAATTGCTGGGGACGGCGTAAGTGCGCGCGTATCGAGGCGACGCTGAAATGGTCTGTGAGTGGACTTTGTTTTTTAACTCTTGATGCATGCATATGTGTTTTTATATGTTTTCTATACTTGATTCTATGATTCGATTTATGATTGTGATGGTTTATGTTTTTTGCACGTTTTTCGAGAAAAAGACGATTTTCACATTTTACTAGATTTTGATAAGTATCGTAATTTGAACCTGGTTTTTCGGAATTGATTTCGGGATTCGAAATACGAGTTGATTTCAAAGGAAGAAAAAGGATTTTGAAAAGTATTTTCGGGCTTGAGGCCCAGTTCAAAGGTGTTTTCGGAAATGTGATTTCGGGTTTCGGAATCGGAATTCCGGGTGACGATTCGGAATTCGATTTGGGACTTGAAGTAGATTTCAGGTTTGGGTTCGGAATGATTATTCCGGATGCCGGCTTACGGAATGATGGTTGCCAACTCGGACCGGGAAATGAGAAGGAAATGAGTTCTAGATCTGGATTCGGAATAACGGTTTTGGATGCCGGAAGGGCATCAGACCGGTGATTTCGGATTTGGGTTTTGCATGTGGTTTCAAAACGGAGGGCTAAACCCGGTTTTCTTCTAAAATGGTTTTGGATTGGATTTGCTGGATCTGATTATTGGGTTTAAAGACCCGGATATTGTGATTGACGGGGGACGAGCCCGGATTGGGTTTAAAGACTCGGATTGAGTTTAAAGACTCGGGAGTTTAAAGACTCGGATATATTGATATTTCCCCCGTAGGCCTATTGAGTTTAAAGACTCGGATATTATAGATGACAGGACCCATCCCAATCCCCCCGGGATTAGTGCGGGATGACCCTGCTCCCGTCTGACACGAAGTGTCTGACAAGGGATATTTCCGACCTTTGCCCTCCCGGGCTATCAGAGTACGCCAGGATCCGGAGGAGGCATGTGATATCTTGATCTCTGCTACAGTCCACATCCGCTGTCAACCTGAAGGGTATTAAAAACAGAAAGACTGTGAGTGGACAAAAATAAAGATTTTATAAAACATTTCCATAAAAGACATTTATACCCTCCACTAAAAAGCATGCATGCATAGTAAAACCATTTATCCAATAATATATGTTAAAACATCCATAAATAGGGTCACAACCCCAAGTTCCGTAAATACAAGTCTCACGGGCTCCTGCCCAAAACCAATTTACAGAAAACCAGAACATAGTAAGCATATGTGGGATCTCAGCCCAAATCCATTTATCATCATAAAACACAGTTTTCCCAAACCAATTGAAACCATGTTTATCCAATATATTCATATCCAGAACCTGTCACGGTAAAATAAAGCTACACGTGTGCTAACCGGGGTCTCAAACCCAAGTCTCTCCAGGGTCCACCCAGGTCAATGTCCGTAGATCAATGACCCTCCCTGAAGGTAACGAACCATGCCCATCCTGAGAGTAAGGAACCCAACTGGGGGCGACTCCACTCAGTCAGTGCTCCGTGACTACTCCGGGGTCCACCCAGGCCAACGACCCTCCCCGGAGGAGACAATCATATATAAAGGATGGAATATGAAAAACCTTTTGAAACCATTCTTGAAACCTTTCAAGGATTCATGCCCGGCCCCCATAAGCCGTCATGAACCATAAAATCCTTTCATGGGTTCATACCGGTTCCCATAAACCGTCATGACCCGTAAATCCAGTTCAGGGGTTCATGCCGGTTCCCATAAACCGTCATGACCCGTAAAAACCATTTGTAACACATAGCTGGGCACTAGGCCCGAATTCACATAGAAACTGGACCCCCGGTCCGAATCGTAAACCAATTGGGCCTCTGGCCCGATTCCGTAAATCAAATGGACCTCAAGTCCGAGAATTACCTTTTCAAATCCAAAATTATTTCATTAAATTATTTCCAAGACCATAAGAATGGAAAATCGGAGTAAAACCGAAAACCTCGATTTACGTGCAAGCACGTAAATCGCCTCGAAATACGTGAAACCATATAATTCACAAATATCCAAATCAACATTATCAAATCAAATTCATTATCCTTTTGGAAATCCAAAACCATTTCATTTAGACCAATAAAGACCTACAGCCCCGTATAGGCACCGTATAGGGCCGAAACCTCGAAATACGTGCCTATACGTAACCACACATCCAAATGCACTCATGGCAACACAAACAAGTATTTAAAACATATAATAAACATTTATGCATGCACCAATTTAGAAAACAAGGTCCACTCACAGACCGTCCGAAGCCGCGTCTCGATACGCGTGCCATACGGCTCCCCGAGCCGATCACCGTCACCGGGACTTCCAAACCTGTCCAAATTAATTTAGAGGGTTACTAACTACTTATATAACCCCTCACTGAAGCCCCGTAATTTTCCCGTATTTTTAACTATTTTTAATCCCGAACCTAAACCTTCCGATGCCCCGAAACATATCGAGACGGTGTCCGATCGACTCGAAACCAGTCCCAAAATGTTCGTTACATCGAATAGATGATTTCGTATGTTGGAACCATCCCCAAAAACCCTAGCACGCGCCCACACGCGCCACTGGAAGTTGCCTGCGCGTGGGCCTCACGCGCCGCTACAGTGCCCGTCGTTCTCCTTCGATCGAACCGGTCCGACCGGGCCGGTCCGGTTTTCTCTGCAATTCCGGTCCGCCTGGACCGGCGTGACCGGTCCAAGGCCCTACACTCTTCGTTTTTCGTCCGTTTTCTTCCATTTTAATTCCTAAATTCCTATTTTCTCATTTCCAATCTATCCCAATCAACAAAACCAATCAAAACTCGCATAAACCTATGGTTCCAAAATGAACCTCACGGTTCTGTTTTTCCATTTTCCCTTCCATGGCTTCCCAGCCGTCCTACACCATACAAACCCTCTTAAAACTCCCTAAGCAACCTATTTAAATCAACCAAACCATCCAAATCGTTCCATAATCATTAAATCAATAAAACATGGAAAAAAACTCAAACCGAGTACCTTCTCGGCCTATGGCCGCCGTCCACGGCGGCGTGGCTTCCAGCCGGCCACCATCGTCCAGCCTTCATCCTCTCAACTCCTGGGATTCACGGGCATGATCAACTGGGTCAAGGGTTTGGTCCTGGGTTGAAATTGGGATCGGGAAATGTGGGTTTAGGGAGAAACGAAGAAAATGAAGATGCACGGGAAAAAGGGAGATGCATGAATCAATTTTTGGGTGGCCTGTGGATGGGTGACAAGTGTCACTCATCCATTGGATCCCCATAAAATATCTGGGCCCCACTAAAGACAAATGGTCCTCGTAAAATGTGCCGTCGTGAATAGTAATCGGGAACTTCCGTGAACCGTAACTTCGTCGTCGAACGTCCGAATTCGACGTGCCGCCTGTCTACGGATTCGTATCGTCCTTATCTACGTAACGGTCTTCGGCCCTCGGCCATCGGACCTCCCGATCAAAAAGTCAACTTTTGACCTCCTATTCACCCAAATTACCAAAATGCCCTTGGGCTTCCGAACGTCATAACTTCTTCTACGAACGTCGGAATTGAACGTGCCACCTGTCTATGAACTCGTGACGTCACGAACTACGTCACGGTCATCGGTCAAAGTCCATTTGACCGCCCGATTGAAAAGTCAGCGTTTTGCCACCACCAGGGGCAAAACGGTCATTTCGCATCGTTCGTCCGATTTCGCTCTACTAATCACGGATTAGCCTCACTAATCGTGATTAGTCACTAATCTAATCATGAAATTCGGGACGGGTCGTTACAACCTTCCCTCCTTAATTAATTTCATCCTCGAAATTCCAACCGACCTAATTCTACCGTTCTTCCCTCCTTAATTAGTTTCATTCTCGAAACTCCAACTATCCTGATTCCATATCCAGCTCGTGGAAAGTAGAATCAACCT
This sequence comes from Prinsepia uniflora, assembly GCA_032719365.1. NCBI lineage: Eukaryota > Viridiplantae > Streptophyta > Magnoliopsida > Rosales > Rosaceae > Prinsepia > Prinsepia uniflora. Next base: position 30,530,759 of record CM064872.1, on the reverse strand, counting down.
CGCAACACGTGTACACTCGTACACCAACTAACTAGAGTAATACGTACTCGTCCGCACCCAGACGTACCCCTAACACTCACGTCGTATCGACTACACTCGACCACTTCGAATGACAGTAGCCATATGCTCCGAATCAACACCACTTGTCAACTCGATGATTCTTTTCTCAAACGCTAATCTATCCTAGCGTCTACTCCCACTGGGAGCCATCAGACCTCACTCAACGAGCCACGCTGACACCTTCGACAAACTGTCACCACTTGACAGTCGTCAGTCAAGACTAACACGATACACTTGTGGTTACACTAACCACCAACTTACTCAATCATGAGTATACACCACCAAACAATTCACTCGACCTGTGTGTAACTACCCATCAGAAGTACTATGACCCAATGCACAGTATCCAATGTCTAGTTCACGACCGCAACTAATCCAATGGTATCAGAACCAATCCGCCTACCAACACGCTCCCCAACGTAATATCGGTATAACCTATATTCCGTCACTAGGCACCACAAGTATGCCCAGTATTGTACCTCGAACAACGTACAAGGTACATACATCTACACATCAATCAGCCTACACCCATATAGGTTGTAGCCAATCACGTTTCTACTATGGAGTCCATTTGTCCAATCCAGTATTAGACAATCGAAACTCCGACCCATTATTTATTTCCAAATCCGAATCCGAATCCGCAATTTCGTAAGAAATCCCAAATCCGAACCCAGAAGTCGTATCCATATCCATGTTCAAATCCGAATCCGAAATCCTTATTCCGTAAGCTAGCATTTGGAATAACTATTCCGAACCCAAATCCGTAAAAGAAAATCTACAGTCAAGCTCTAGAATCAAATCCTGAATCGTCATCCAGAAATCTGATTCCAAAACCTGAAATCTCGTTCTCGTCTACCGAGACGCACCATATCCGAACCTATCGGATACCTGTTCGACCGATTACCACAACACAATCGATTGACTTCATAGGGAAGCCAATCACAACATCACACACAACACCAAGTCTGACAAAACCCGACTTCGTCAGACACCTACTCCTCGGACAACTACTCAGGCGAGTAATAACCCATATGGGATTTACCTCGAAAAGAAGTTCAGTCCCATCATGCTCCACTCAACCAAGTAAGAGTGATAAACTCTCCACCTATCTGGATCATCCAAATCACGATCCAGATCCAACACTACGTCAACCGACCATAGACGTCACGATCCCCGATCGTCACGACGTCCAAAGTCCTCAACCGTTTCCCACATCTTAAATAGATTAGTCAACGACGAGACAAGCCGAGACTGTGGGTTCTCACTGATTTTCTCGTATCGATCCTTGTCATTCCACCGAGGAAAATCAAAGATGATACAAGACTATGACATCAAAATTCATCCTATGTGAATACAACCAAACTCGCTGCATTCACCACGTCACGTAAACCAACCTCGTCTGCCACCAAGCAGGAAATGAGAAATCTCAGTCACCTAACTTCGATATACTCATTTCACCTGATGACCCAAGACAAATCACAGGTCCACCAACCAATACATGATCAGTGTACTAGTGGTAACCAACAACATCAATAACATCTACATCATCAATATCATCTACCACCATCAATTATGGTAGAACCTGAGAAGTCACCCAAAACGACTTCGAAATATCCAATACTAATGCGGAAAACCCGCATTCGATTCGTCACCTCAATCGCAACCTCTTGTGATTCCGAAGTTCCAACAAAATTGGAAACAACATACCCGGACATCAACCACGTGTCCCCGTTAGACTGGTTATGGACACATGCCCATTACGACCGTATATGTACATCCAAAAGGGTGTCAATTCATCCTAATCTGATGTACTACTCTACTGAAAAGTCACAACAGAACCCTGCTGTGATCTGCAGTCAAATCTCTGCAAACCACCATATCTAACCAATTCTGACCAACTCTGGCCAACACTGACCAACTGGTCGCTAGTCCCCCATGACAGTACTCGATCCTCACGTCTCAACTACCGTTGGATCCTATCCAGTCCGTCACTATCCGTGATTCACTCCCGAACCACAAATACCAATCATAAGCCCATCACGTCGGAGTCACATCCTGACTCATAACTCACCGTCATCACAATCACCGGCACCAGCACCAGCACTAGTACCAGTACACCACCTGTCAGCATCAGCACAAAGTGTGCCAATCAGACAACTCTGGATCTCCGCTCATACCGAGCGATGATCCCGTACCTCTGCTCGAATAGGAGAAACTCTGCCTCCTTCGTACCCAACACCTCTGGGTATAGTTACCCTGACAACTCATACGAGAAGAGGAAACGTCCCCCGTACGTCCCCGTCTCATTCTGCGATCGCGCTCAACCGTAACCAAGTCGAATCCAGAATCACTACCCACACATATGCGTTATTCACGCACCTCGTACCCGTCACGACTGACAATCCCATCGTCACAATCGTCACGACAACCTGAGTCTACTCAACCAGATAAAATTCGACTACGTCTATCGATAGTAGCGTCTGCCACAACCTCGTGCAGACCTAACGACTAGACATCCAGACTCCGCATCCAACGGAATCAACTGCCTGTACCAACTACTCTGTATCCCACTCAGGGATTCCATCGACAAGTACCAACCCTGGTAACCTGTCCAACCCAACTCTAACCAGTCGCAACTCGACTATCCCAATGTCGTCTACCAGGTCACCCGCGACCTTAGTTTTACCCACAATCCATCACAACTATGGTAGCACGACAACCTGTTAGGTCTAACCGATAAGTACAACTCCGACTGCGAAGTGCAGTCCCAACACAAGCTGATATGACTAGACCGACTAACGAACCCCAACTCCGAATAGTCGTCAAAGTCACACCACTCGCCAGCTCACATTTCCGAACCATACACATACGGTAGGGTTCCACAATCAAGCCCTAGGGTCACTCTGAACCCAACTGCATAAGGCAGTAAAATCCACGATCTGACCGACCCCGCGGTCCCGACATCGTAAGGACATCAATCCAATCCTACCGTAAGTCCAACCAGAATTCCTCGAATCCGGCTGCCAACTGCCGACTGCAGTAAATCCATTTTACTCAACATATTCTGACCATCTAATGGTCACAACATCGAATCAGTCGTCGGAACCGATCCTACGACATCGTGAAGACGATCCCAACTAACCGTCTCACGATCACACTCCAGAATACGAACACGTTAATCCCTCCGTAGGGTCCCACACTGTCAACCTTGACAGAACTATGGCAACCCCGGCCTCAAATGCCGAACCAAGGCATGCCAATCCTACTAACTATCGTACCGGCACCCCAACAATCAGGTTGATCACGAACTGCAGCTCATTGAGATATCACATCCTCGACCTGCGTACATACTCCAAAAGCTACACGGTTGCTCGAGTAGAGACAACCCCGCTCTGATACCACGTTGACAGGACCCATCCCAATCCCCCCGGGATTAGTGCGGGATGACCCTGCTCCCGTCTGACACGAAGTGTCTGACAAGGGATATTTCCGACCTTTGCCCTCCCGGGCTATTAGAGTACGCCAGGATCCGGAGGAGGCATGTGATATCTTGATCTCTGCTACAGTCCACATCCGCTGTCAACCTGAAGGGTATTAAAAACAGAAAGACTGTGAGTGGACAAAAATAAAGATTTTATAAAACATTTCCATAAAAGACATTTATACCCTCCACTAAAAAGCATGCATGCATAGTAAAACCATTTATCCAATAATATATGTTAAAACATCCATAAATAGGGTCACAACCCCAAGTTCCGTAAATACAAGTCTCACGGGCTCCTGCCCAAAACCAATTTACAGAAAACCAGAACATAGTAAGCATATGTGGGATCTCAGCCCAAATCCATTTATCATCATAAAACACAGTTTTCCCAAACCAATTGAAACCATGTTTATCCAATATATTCATATCCAGAACCTGTCACGGTAAAATAAAGCTACACGTGTGCTAACCGGGGTCTCAAACCCAAGTCTCTCCAGGGTCCACCCAGGTCAATGTCCGTAGATCAATGACCCTCCCTGAAGGTAACGAACCATGCCCATCCTGAGAGTAAGGAACCCAACTGGGGGCGACTCCACTCAGTCAGTGCTCCGTGACTACTCCGGGGTCCACCCAGGCCAACGACCCTCCCCGGAGGAGACAATCATATATAAAGGATGGAATATGAAAAACCTTTTGAAACCATTCTTGAAACCTTCCAAGGATTCATGCCCGGCCCCCATAAGCCGTCATGAACCATAAAATCCTTTCATGGGTTCATACCGGTTCCCATAAACCGTCATGACCCGTAAATCCATTTCAGGGGTTCATGCCGGTTCCCATAAACCGTCATGACCCGTAAAAACCATTTGTAACACATAGCTGGGCACTAGGCCCGAATTCACATAGAAACTGGACCCCCGGTCCGAATCGTAAACCAATTGGGCCTCTGGCCCGATTCCGTAAATCAAATGGACCTCAAGTCCGAGAATTACCTTTTCAAATCCAAAATTATTTCATTAAATTATTTCCAAGACCATAAGAATGGAAAATCGGAGTAAAACCGAAAACCTCGATTTACGTGCAAGCACGTAAATCGCCTCGAAATACGTGAAACCATATAATTCACAAATATCCAAATCAACATTATCAAATCAAATTCATTATCCTTTTGGAAATCCAAAACCATTTCATTTAGACCAATAAAGACCTACAGCCCCGTATAGGCACCGTATAGGGCCGAAACCTCGAAATACGTGCCTATACGTAACCACACATCCAAATGCACTCATGGAAACACAAACAAGTATTTAAAACATATAATAAACATTTATGCATGCACCAATTTAGAAAACAAGGTCCACTCACAGACCGTCCGAAGCCGCGTCTCGATACGCGTGCCATACGGCTCCCCGAGCCGATCACCGTCACCGGGACTTCCAAACCTGTCCAAATTAATTTAGAGGGTTACTAACTACTTATATAACCCCTCACTGAAGCCCCGTAATTTTCCCGTATTTTTAACTATTTTTAATCCCGAACCTAAACCTTCCGATGCCCCGAAACATATCGAGACGGTGTCCGATCGACTCGAAACCAGTCCCAAAATGTTCGTTACATCGAATAGATGATTTCGTATGTTGGAACCATCCCCAAAAACCCTAGCACGCGCCCACACGCGCCACTGGAAGTTGCCTGCGCGTGGGCCTCACGCGCCGCTACAGTGCCCGTCGTTCTCCTTCGATCGAACCGGTCCGACCGGGCCGGTCCGGTTTTCTCTGCAATTCCGGTCCGCCTGGACCGGCGTGACCGGTCCAAGGCCCTACACTCTTCGTTTTTCGTCCGTTTTCTTCCATTTTAATTCCTAAATTCCTATTTTCTCATTTCCAATCTATCCCAATCAACAAAACCAATCAAAACTCGCCTAAACCTATGGTTCCAAAATGAACCTCACGGTTCTGTTTTTCCATTTTCCCTTCCATGGCTTCCCAGCCATCCTACACCATACAAACCCTCTTAAAACTCCCTAAGCAACCTATTTAAATCAACCAAACCATCCAAATCGTTCCATAATCATTAAATCAATAAAACATGGAAAAAAACTCAAACCGAGTACCTTCTCGGCCTATGGCCGCCGTCCACGGCGGCGTGGCTTCCAGCCGGCCACCATCGTCCAGCCTTCATCCTCTCAACTCCTGGGCTTCACGGGCATGATCAACTGGGTCAAGGGTTTGGTCCTAGGTTGAAAATGGGATCGGGAAATGTGGGTTTAGGGAGAAACGAAGAAAATGAAGATGCACGGGAAAAAGGGAGATGCATGAATCAATTTTTGGGTGGCCTGTGGATGGGTGACAAGTGTCACTCATCCATTGGGTCCCCATAAAATATCTGGGCCCCACTAAAGACAAATGGTCCTCGTAAAACGTGCCGTCGTGAATAGTAACCGGGAACTTCCGTGAACCGTAACTTCGCCGTCGAACGTCCGAATTCGACGTGCCGCCTGTCTACGGATTCGTATCGTCCTTATCTACGTAACGGTCTTCGGCCCTCGGCCATCGGACCTCCCCGATCAAAAAGTCAACTTTTGACCTCCTATTCACCCAAATTACCAAAATGCCCTTGGGCTTCCGAACGTCATAACTTCTTCTACGAACGTCGAAATTGAACGTGCCACCTGTCTATGAACTCGTGACGTCACGAACTACGTCACGGTCATCGGTCAAAGTCCATTTGACCGCCCGATTGAAAAGTCAACGTTTTGCCACCACTAGGGGCAAAACGGTCATTTCGCATCGTTCGTCCGATTTCGCTCTACTAATCACGGATTAGCCTCACTAATCGTGATTAGTCACTAATCTAATCATGAAATTCGGGACGGGTCGTTACAACAGTGGCCTGGATTGAGTTTAAAGACTCGGGAGTTTAAAGACTCGGATAGATCCAGCAGGTTCGGTGGATGAGAATGTGGCTTTAAATGAATTTTGGGTTTTCACTGAGACTTGATGATGATGTTTTGGACAGTGGCCCGGATGAAATGATTTCTGTGGTTTTGGGCTGAGGCTCGGGTTGAGGAAAAGAAAATGTGTTTGGTTTTCGTACATGGTTTTATGACGTAAAAATTGATATGCATGCATTGGTTTTTAAACGGAGGGTATAAATGTATGAGTTTTCTGATAACTGTTTTATTGAACTTAAACTTTATTTTTGTCCACTCACAATCTTTTCGTGTTTTCGATACCCTTCAGGCTGTTGCGGCGCGGGCTGTTGGTCGAGAGAGATGGAGACATCACACGTACGATCCACAGTAGACTCTGCGCACTCTGGGAAATTTGGAAGTTTCGGGACGGTCGGATAGGAACTCCCTCGTCCGACTTACGTGTCACACGGAGGTTAGGCGTCTGTTTGACCCTCGTGTCATGCGTAAGCTAGACGGGAGCGGGGTTTAGCCCTTAATCCCGGGGGATTAGGGGTGGGCCCTGATAAGAACTCTGTCATTTCTTGATCATTTATCATGGTTTAAACGTCCATATCTATCTAATCAGTGTTAGGAGAAGATCCATGAACTCAAAATACAGAAAAACTTACCCCAAAACTTAGCCCGATGCTCCAACTTTTGGCCATGGTTCCAAGAGCAGTTCAACAGGTTTCCCTACATTCAAACCTTTATCTTCTTAGCTCAAGATAATTGTACGTACTCGTACAACTTTCTAGGATCCTAGTTTCGAGCTGGACATCCTCGAAACAACCTGATACTCCACGACCATATTTGAGCTTGCATAGTTTTTCGGGTTTTTGAGGTTCCTCCAGTCCTCCTCCCTTGTTTTCCTCTACGATTATTCTCTTCCTTTCTTTCTCCTTTCTTCTCTCTTTTCTTGTCTTTCTCTCTCCCTCCCCCCATCTCATTTCTCATTTTCTTCCTTTTTCCTTCTCGGCCCCTTCCCACCGAAACACAAACACACACCAACACCTACATATATATATATATATACATATATATATATATAGCACAAGGGTAGGTCGGTGGGAGGATAAGGGATAAGGTGTCAGGACCCACCCCGATTTCACCCCGAAAACCGAGGTAAACCCTGCTCCCGTCTGACACCCCGACACAACACCAACGTAAACGACTAAAGTAATACCGTCAGACGCAGGAGAAACTATACACATCCCGAAGTCAAGTTTAACAGAGCATAGGACCGATTACAAAAGAAAGAAAACCGATAAACTAGATACACGCACACGGAAAATTTAAAACACTCCGGGGTCGCTCCCGCAACTTCTATGCCTTAGAAGCTGCCTCGACGCCGGAACCCCGCTCTAGCTCCACGACCTGGAGGGCAATTTAAAAACAGAAGGTGTGAGTGGACCATAAATAATAAAATAATTTCCGAAAACCATTTCATAATATAACCAGGGTTTTAGCCCTCCGTTTTGAAATCACATGCATAACCCAGTTACTAAAAACAATTATAAATCACGTAAAGATCATCATAAAAACATTTACAGAATAAAAACATTTATAGAAATCATATCATAAGCATCATAAAACCGTATCATAAAACATAAGTCTCAACCAATCATTATCCGATCAAACCTGCTGGACCTATCCGAGTCTTTAAACTCCCGAGTCTTTAAACTCAATCCAGGCCTCGATAATATCCGAGTCTTTAAACTCCCGAGTCTTTAAACTCAACAGGCCTACGGGGGAAATATCAATATATCCGAGTCTTTAAACTCAATCCGGGTCTTTAAACCCAATCCGGGCCCGTCCCCCGTCCCCCGTCAAATCAATATCTGGGTCTTTAAACCCAATATCCAAATCTAGCAAATCCAATCCAAAACCATTTGAAAACCATTTCTCAATCCACATCCAAACCCGAATCCGAAATCACTGGTCTGATGCTCTTCCGGCGTCCAGAACCGTCATTCCGAAACCAAATCCGGAATTCCACTTTTCAACTTTAAAACCAAATCTCGTTTTCTGAAATCCGATTCTAAAACCGAAAACTTTGATCATCAAATCATGTCTCAAAGCCATTTATAATCATTAAAAAACATTTATCATTTGAAAGCCCGAAACTATAACATCATAAGCAGAAATCAGCCTTTTATCGTAAAACGTGTCAAATACGTTATTTTCTCGAAAAAAGTGCAATTATGTAAAATCAACATCACATATTCAAAAATCATGAAATCACATGTAAAACCATAAAACAAGAAATTAAAAGCAGTTATGCATGCTCGAGTTTAGAGAAAGGGTCCACTCACAGTACCGAGCCCTCAATCGCGTATCGAACGTCCCGTACGTTCCTCAGCTTCCTCGGGAAGTCCCGATCCTGTCAACAATCACCGAAGTACGTTACTAACACATCTACGAAGGTCCACCTAACTTTCCCCAAAAATCCCCGGGTCCTAAACGTAATGAACCGGTACCCTAAACTTTCAACCTCGCAGAACTACTTCGATTCGACGTCCGAACAACCCAAAATCAATTCCATTAGACTCGTCACAACACCTAGACCAAAAACCGCCGATTAAGCTCACTAATCCTTCACTAATCACCGTCTTAACCCTAATTCCCGGGACGGGTCGTTACATAAGGGGGGAGGGGGGAAATAAAAGAAATTCTAAACTACTGTAGATCCCTCTTGTAAAATTACCATAATGCCCTTGTGATACTTTGATCCCTATCAAATCCATTTGATCTCCGATTCTGACATACCTTATGTCTATAGACTCAGGAGTCTGAGACCTTCGTAAAGGTCCTCGCTAAATTTTCAAAAAAAAAATATGAATAAAAAAGTCAACATTTAACCTTATAAGGGCAAAACCATCATTTCCCTTTTAATTTTTCCAAATTTACTTTTATTGAATTTCTGACCGTTACAATGACCCCAACTCTCATAGATATGGTTTTCTTGTTCGGATTTTCTCTGTTTGGGGAAGTTGTAGTTTTTATCTTTTCCTTCCAATCTAGTTCGAGTGATGATCTCGACTCTCCAATCATTAGGTTACCTTCACAAGCCATTTCCCTATTTTCTCTTTCCCAATTTCTGCCTACTTTCTACCCCTTTGATGGTAATGGGCAACTTAGGGCTTAAAGCGACTTTGGGGATTTGGGCTTTGCGGGTTCTTATTTGGGATCCGTTTATGAGAAAATCCAATTCTAATGATTCTAGTTGGATTGGTTTGTATTTCCTAATACCATAAGAAATTCAACACTAGAGTGGATCCCTTTAGTTGAGGCACTAGCTTATCTTTCCAATATAATCTTAGTGCCTATCATCTTGGGCTAAGTGTATAGCCTTTTGCGCTTTATTATCCTTTAGCTTACGAGGCTTGTTTCTTTGAATGACCTTCTATGGGTGGTTCAAGTATGGCTGAATAAGCGGCTTTCCCAATTTTAGAGTCGCACTATTAAGTATCCCTAAAAGGACTCTTCCAAAAAACACTTTGATACCAAGCAAGGACCTACTCCCATTTGAAAACTAAATTGAAGTTCTAAGAAAATCATTGACACATGTCAGACAAGGGATAACGATACTGACATCTCACTCATGCCTCCATTTCAATATCCTCATCGGTCTCTATGTAATAGCCTTGACGGAAAACAAAATTATTAAAAGTGTGAGCGGACAAAAATAATCATTTGAAAATACATTTCCAAGGAAAACGACCATTTACCCTATAGTATAAAATATGCATGCATATAGTAAAATGGAAACATTTGGATTTCAGATAAAATCAAATCATAAGATGTGGACCCATAAAATCATAAAAATATCAAAATATTCATGGCCTATAATTCCCTAAAATCTCTATTTATCAAACCATGTGAGAAAAATTGGACATAAATACAATAACTAATCAAACCAATTCTCAACTCCTAAGCATCAATCATCTGGGAAAAATGATAATCCTGAGCTTTGATCATCCAAGCAAAGCCCCGAGTTTTGATCGTCTGGGAAACTACCCCAAGCATCAGCTATCTGGGAAGAACCCCTAGTTTCGGCTACTTGGAAAAATAATAAACTAGAGCCTCAAATGTCTAGGAAAAATCCCCAGCTTTGGAAGCCTGAAAAACAATAACTCTGAGCTTCGGTCATCTGGAAAAACCCCTAGTTTCGGCTATCTGAGAAACAATAACCCCGAGGTTCAGTCGTCTGGAATAACTTTTGAGCTTTGACCTTCTAGGAAACTAATCACAATAATACTAGAAAACCGTCAATGGATTAAATACAAAACTTAGTTTTAAAACACATCCTTGACTCAAATTCCAAGTCAAAAATTTTTCAAAGGAGGGATAAACCCAAAACATTGTTTTCACAATACCGTAAAATTCATGCCCATAAACTAGTCAACCCCTGAATAAATATACTAAATCCGAAAAATTATCAAAACTTATTTAGAATCATTTATTTAGACCACTCACTGTCAGGACCGGTCCCAATCCCCCTGGGATTAACGTGGGACCCGCCTGATCCCGTCTGACACGAAGTGTCAGACCAGAGAAAATTCAGTCTCTAGCCCTCGCCGGGGCTTCCAGAGTGCGCTAAGATCGTAGGAGGAGGAGTGTGATGTCTCGTCTCTGCTACAGCCTGCATCCGCGATCAACCTGAAGGGCATTAAAACACGAAAACTGTGAGTGGACAATTTAATTATTTATTAAAACATTTTCGCATAAAGACGTTTATGCCCTTCATTAAAATCATATGCATGCATTCAAAATCATTTATTAAATATTCATAAAAACCACTTGAAAACATTCACAAAACCTTTCAAGAGATCATGCCCGGCCCCATAAACCGTCATACTAGGGAAAATTCCGTCTCTAGCCCTCGCTGGGGCTTCTAGAGTGCGCCAAGATCGTAGGAGGAGGAGTGTGATGTCTCGTCTCTACTACAGCTTGCATCCGCGATCAACCTGAAGGGCATTAAAACACGAAAACTGTGAGTGGACAATTTAATTATTTATTAAAACATTTTCGCATAAAGACGTTTATGCCCTTCATTAAAATCATATGCATGCATTCAAAATCATTTATTAAATATTCATAAAAACCACTTGAAAACATTCACAAAACCTTTCAAGGGATCATGCCCGGCCCCATAAACCGTCATTCCCCGAAAATCCATTTGGGTCCCCGACCCGAAATCACAAAACCCGTAAGTTAAATCACTAGGGACTCAGCCCAAATCACGTCACATGGGTCTCAGCCCAACACCATTCTCAAAATATCACAAACGGGGTCTCCGCCCCAAATCACTTTCACAACTTCAAATACGGGGGTCTCCACCCCGAATCACTTTCTAAAACAAAAAACACAGGGTCTCCGCCCTCAAATCACTTTTCCATAAAACCTCATACGTATCAACATACGTATAACCCATCCGTGGCACTTCCGAGAAGATGCCAACTCGGGGCACACATCCCCTAGGGAACACATCCCCAATATAGTCACGATATCGAATCTCTAACCTAGTGTGCACACTACTCGAGGTCTCACTCCGAGTCTTCTCCCAGGAACCTCCATCTGGGAGGCTCAATCTGTAACGACCCGTCCCAGAATTCGGGATTAGATTAGTAACTAACCATGATTAATGGGGGTTAATCGGTGATTAGGTGGGTGGAATCGGACGAACGTGGCAAAATGACCGTTTTGCCCCTAGTTGTGGGGGAAACGTTGACTTTTTATTCGGGCGGTCAAATGGACTTTTCCCGATGACCGTGACGTAGTTTGGGTCGTCACGAGTTCATAGACGGGTGGCACGTTCGATTCCGACGTTCGTGGTGAAAGTTATGACGTTCAGAAGTCCAGGGGCATTTCCGTAATTTGGACCAATTAAGGGAAAATGTTGACTTTTTGATCGGGGGGTCCGATGGCCGAGGGCCAAGGACCGTTAGGATAGTCTCGATACCCTGAGTACAACGACAGGCGACACGTGTGGAACGGACATCGGATGACCGAGTTACGGGTCACGGAAGTTGGAGGGCATTTTGGTAATTATTGCCCTGAGGGCATTTTGGTCCTTTCACCACGGGTTACTGTAGTAGCCGTGAGAGACCGTTGCTGCCCCACCGTGTGTGGTGGTTCTGCACATTTCAATTGATTAATCAGTAGTGGACTGTCTCAGGGGTTTGTTTAATTGGTTTGAGGATAATGGGGACATGGTTGAATGGCTTGGACAGTTTCAGAGCACGGGCAAACTTAAAAATTCGTTGGGCTCCGTTTGCGGGAAGCAACTCTCAGTGAGTCTGAGAGTGTCTCCCACGGGTTGCCATCTGCTCGATCGTTTAGCTGAGTAGTGGAGGGTGTGAGGTTCATTTTCGAACCTGTGAGAGAGATGAGAGTGAGAGAAATTGAGTTCGGAGGAAAAATCGAAATTTGAGGGAAAAATCGAAATTTAAATTGTGTGAGGAATTGGACGAAACTAGGGACAGTAATCGTCTTCTGGGACCCTTTGGAGATCAACCGTAGCTATTGGCAAGGGATTCGATAGTTGTTTGGCCATGATCACTGGTTCCTGTTTCAGAGTTGTGCAGGGACTGTGGACGGCAACTTCCAGGTGAGTTCATGTTCAATTGGTCGTGTTAGAGTGTTCTATTGGGTCCCCTTAAGCTCCTGTTTAGGTTAATTTGGAAATGGAATTGAGTTGAGTGAGTTTGGAATGTCGACCCGATTTGAGGTCCGAGTTTGGATGGATCGATTTAGTCAGTGTCGAGGCGAATAGATGACATAGAACTGGAATTAAATGGTTATAGAAAAGGTTAGGATCAAAAAGGGAAGGAATTGATTGAGAATTGATAGCTATCTAACCGGGTTGTCACGCGGGTTGCAGGACCCGTTTGCAGAGGAAACGGGCGAAGAAGGCGAACTGTTCACCGTCACTGTAGCAGGCGCGTGGGTGTCACGCGCAGCCGCTTGCGGCGGCGCGTGATGGCGCGTGGGTCCGATTTTCAAGGTGAGTTCAAAACTACTTTTGTCCTACACAATGTAACGAACATTTTAGCGTTGGTTTCGAAATTTTCGGACACTGTCTCGATGTTATTCCGAGGGTCCGAAGGTTTAGGTTACATTTTTAATTAACGATTAATTCCCGGAAAATTATGGGGAATTAGTATGATGTTATTTGAGACCTTAATGACCCGGGAATGTGTTTTCGGACAGGATTCGAGTTTCTGGAAAATGCCGAAAATTACGGGAACGTGTACGGCGCGAAATCGAGCCTTAAAATTGGTGTGTGAGTGGACGTTGCTTTCAAAATTTAATGCATGCATAAATTATTTCTATGATTTTATGATTATGATTATAAGTTGTGATTGATGTTGATTTCCGTATTTATACGTATTCGATTCCCGTATTTATACGTATTTTTACTATACATGTGAAATTACACGTATTTCGAGACTATGGTCACTCGTGTGCTTAATGATGGTTTAATGAAAGAAGTTATATGAAATGGGTGTAAAATGATTTAAGAAGGTTGTTTATGATTTGCGAGTGTGACTTACGATTTTGACACGTTTTTCGAGAATGTTCTGGATTTGCACATTTTACGAGATTTCGAGTTATTGTGATTTGATCACTGTTGATGTTTGAATCGGGAAATTAAAACGAGACTTGTGATTTTGAGGATTTTAAAAGTGGGTTTTGAGTATGTTCTGCTTGGATCGTGATTTTGGTGATTATGGTTGTGGTTTTGATGTGTTGAAAATGAAATTTGAGAAAGAAGTGATTTCTAAGAATTAAAATGGATTTGAAAAAGGTGATTTCGGGCTTAATGCTCGGGGCATAAAAGTAACTTTGATTTACGCGATTTCGGTTTTCGGAAATAATAAAGCGGATTCTTGGTTTGGGTTGGGAATGATACTTCCGGATGCCGGCTTACGAAATCATTGTTGCGAATTCAAATTCGGGAATGAAAAAGGATTTAATAAAGTGATTTGGTATGATTGTGCATGCCCCGTGTTTAAGGATGATTTGAACATGTTTTGTGAAGTAAGGTTTGGGAATTTGAATGTGGAAACTCGGACCATGGGTCCTGTTGTGAAAAATTCTATTTTGGGATGGATCCCACGTTGTCGTGATTGATAAATGTTTTGGGGTTTAAAGACCCGTTGAAAACTGTTTGGGGGTTCAAAGACCCATTGAAAACTGTTTTGGGTTTAAAGACCCGGGTGCTATTGCTGGAGCACGTTTTGAGTTTAAAGACTTGGTTAATTGATGACGGGGGAGGGCCCTTAATGAGTTTAAAGACTCGTGAGTTTAAAGACTCGGTTACTGTGATACCCCCGAGGCCTATTGATTATGTTCTGAGTTTAAAGACTCGTTGATATCCCGGGAAGGCCTGTTTATGCGCATGGTTTTGAGTTTAAAGACTCGGGCGCATGGTTTTGATACACAGTTTTTCCTAGGTGGAAAATCTTAACCGGTTGAGAAATGATTTTTGTATGCATGCATTCGTTTTTACGCGGAGGGTAAAAACGTTTGTTGTAACTGTCTTGCTAAATTGATTTATTTTTTTCCACTCACACCTTTTGGTTTTTATTGACCCTCCAGGTCGTGGCGCGTTGTTCGAGGCTGTACGAGGGGCGGAGGCCTGAGTAAGCACATGTGGCTATCCCTGGTCTGGCACGTACTGAGGGTAACTTGGGTATTTCTGTCGACTTGCCAGACAGGAGCAGGACCAGGCACGGTTATCGATGCCCCTTCCGGGGGCGGTCCTGTCACAATCTCTAGATCTAGTTCGAGCTCTCTCTCTAGATCTAGTCCACATATCTCTCAGAATCTGGTCCGGGACCACAACAATATAAGTAACCACCACTCCTAGAACGGGATCCCTATGGGATACCCATTCTGGTCTGTGGATCGTGACTCTCCACGTAGACGCTGGAGGAGACCATATAATTAATATGGAGGGTTCATTCATTTCAATTACTTTCACAAATCACTTTTCAACTGGGGGTATTATACCCGATTCATTTCAACAGGATTCCTCGAATCCGATTCAAATCCATTTTACAGGCCTCGGCCTAAATCCAAAGTTCAACAGGGTCTCATGCCCGAATACTCATTTCATAAATCGAACTGGGACTCAAGCCCGATGTTACAATCAACTGGGCCCTAGGCCCGAAATTATTACTCAACAGGACCTCACGTCCGATTTCACAATCAACGGGGCCTTAAGCCCGATATCTCAACCAAATGGGTCTCAAGCCTGATATCATAAATCAACGGGGCATCAAGCCCGATAGTACCACTAACTGGGCCTCAAACCCGAATCGTAAACCAAATGGACCCTCGGTCCGATCGTATGGCTCAAATGGACTCTAGGTCCGGCTCCTCGTCAAATCAAATGGACTCCAGGTCCGATAGTTTGGAAATCAAATGAGTCTCGTGCCTGATTTCATATTTCTAAATCCAAAAACCATTCATTAAACCCTCGTTGAAAACATAGAACGTATATGCATCATATATGTAATGACCCATCCCGGAATTCGGGATTAGATTAGTAACTAATCATGATTAGCAGGGTTAATCGGTGATTAGTTGGGCGAAATCGGACGAACGTGGCAAAATGACCGTTTTGCCCCTAGTCGTGGGTAAAACGTTGTTTTTTTTTTCGGACGGTCAAATGGACCTTGACCGATGACCGTGACGTAGTCTGGGACGTCACGAGTTCATAGACAGGTGGCACGTTCGATTCCGACGTTCGTGGTGAAAGTTGTGACGTTCGGAAGTCCGGGGGCATTTTCGTAATTTGGACGAAATAAGGGAAAATGTTGACTTTTTGATCGGGAGGTCCGATGGCCGAGGGCCAAGGACCGTTAGGAAGGTCTCGATGTCCTGAGTTCGACGACAGGCGGCACGTCGAAATCGGATTTCGAACGGGAAAGTTACGAGTCTAGATGGCATGAGGGCATTTTGGTAATTTTTGTTCTAGGGGCAAAATGGTAATTTGGGTTGCAGGGGAACTGTTTGATTGCCGCGGAAACAGATTCTGATGCCCACGCCGTGAGTGGCTGCCCCAATTGTTTTGTTCTATGAATTGTTTAACAGATTAACTTAGAAAATTGGGTTAGTGGCTGTTGAGTGGGGAGTGGGCGTGCTGGGTGAGCAGCACGGGCGCCATTGTTAATGGTTCTGGGTACTTGTGGGGGGCAGTGAGCATTGGGCTGGAAATTGTTTAAGCAATTGAGAGTGTTGCGCAGAACACGAGTAATTGTTTAGGGAGTTGAGTGGTTAGAGCAGTGCACGGTGTGTTGATGTGCGCGGAACCAGTGCGGGGTCAGGAGCTGGAAATGGTTGCTGGGTGAGTGTTTAGGAAAAAAATGAAAACAGAGTTTGGACAGGAGTGCGGGTGAGTGCACGAGTGAGGTTGGGAGCACCGTTGCTCTTGTTTTGTTTACACTTTGAGTGAGGGGACATGGTCAGAGGCATTGCACGGGTGTGTTCTGGGTGAAGTGGAGTGGAATTGGGACTGGAAACTGAGTGGCGACACTGAACTGTGGAACAGAGCATTGGTTGGTTGGGTGGAACAATTGGAGGGTTTAATCGACTCTAGGATGTGTTGAGAGGGACAGAGAAATTGCGCCCAGAAATGTCTGGTCTGGGTGAGCTGGGAGGAGAAATGTCTGGTCTGGGTGAGAAATTGCGCCCAGAAACCCGAAACTATGTCTAACCAAATTCAAAAGTTCAAATCGAAATGTAGGCCAACCCAAGACCAATTATGGATCAATTCTGTCTTCTGGGACCTCCTTTAGTCGATCCAGACCAAGGGATCGAAGCTTTAAGCCCTGGGAAGGCTTGGACAGTCACGGCGGAGTTCAGAGAAATTGAGGATGGGGTCGTGTAAGTGGGGGAGTTTGAAGACACAATTGAGCTTGGAAGCCAGCTTAGATTGATCAGACGAAACTATTGGCTGGATCAATTGATTGAAATCGGACGGCAATGATGGAATTCGATGAAGGAGCAGTACACAGGTGTTCTTCGATGTTCGTCATCGAGTCGTCTGATTTTAGGTAAGTGGTTGTAAAATTAATGTCCCAAAACTGTAATTGAACTTGTAACGAAGGTATTCGTTTGCTCAATTGAAAGAATTAGGGTTGATTCGACAGTGAACTAAACGGGTCATCACGCAGGTTGAACGGCCCGTTTACCAGGCAGTCGGGTGAAGATGGTGACCGTTGGGGTTACTGTAGCTGGCGCGTGGGTGTCACGTGCAGCCGCTTGCGGCGGCGCGTGACGGCGCGTGGACCCGAATTTCAAGGTGAGTTCAACACGACTTTTGTCCTATACAATGTAACGAACATTTTAGCGTTGGGTTTGAAATTATCGGACACCGTTTCGATGTGGTTCCGAGGGTCCGAAGATTTCTATTACGTTTGTAATTAATGATTAATTCCCGGAAAATTTTGGGAAATTAGTATGCTGTTATGTAAGCCCTTAGTGACACTAAAGTATGTTTTCAAACAGGATTTGGAATTTCTGGAAAATACCGGAAATTACGGAATCGCGTGCGGCGTGAAACCGAGCCCTATTGGACGGTGTGTGAGTGGACGTTACTTTCAAAATTTAATGCATGCATAAATTATTTCTATAATTTTATGATTATGATTATAAGTTGTGATTGATTTTGATTTCCGTATTTATACGTATTCGGTCCCGTATTTATACGTATTTTTACTATACATGTGAAATTCCACGTATTTCGAGACTATGGTCCCTCGCATGCTTAATGATGGTTTAATGGAAGAAGTTATATGAAATGGGTGTAAAATGATTTAAGAAGGTTGTTTATAATTTGCGAGTGTGACTTACGATTTTGACACGTTTTTCGAGAAAGTTCTGGATTTGCACGTTTTACGAGATTTTGAGTTACTGTGATTTGAACACTGTTGATGTTTGAATTGGGGAATTAAAATGAGACTTGTGATTTTGAGGATTTAAAATGTGGGTTTTGAGTATGTTTTGCTTGGATTGTGATTTGGTAATTATGATTGTGGGCTTGATGTTTTGATAATGAGAATTGAGAAATGAAGTGATTTCAAGGAATTAAAATGGATTTGAAAAAGGTGATTTCGGGCTTGATGCTCGGGGCATAAAAGAAATTTTAACGAACGAGGTTTCAGTTTTCGGAAATTTAAAGCGGATTCTTGGTTTGGGTTCGGGATGATGCTTCCGGATGCCGGCTTACGGAATTATTATTGCGAATTCGAATTCGGGAATGAAAAAGGATTTAATAAAGCGATTTGGTCTGTTTTGCATGCCCCGTGTTTCATGATGATTTGATTATGTTTGTAAAGTATGATTTGGGGAAAATGAATGTGGAATTTCGGACCATGGGTCCTCTTGTGAAAAATGTGATTTTGGGATGGATCCCACGTTGTCGTGATTGATAAACTGTTTTGGGGTTTAAAGACCCGTTGAAAACTGCTTGGGGTTTAAAGACCCGTTGTTGTGTTTGAAAACTGTTTTGGGTTAAAAACCCGGTGCTATTGCTGGAGCACGTTTTGAGTTTAAAGACTCGGTTAATTGATGACGGGGGAGGGCCCTTAATGAGTTTAAAAACTCGTGAGTTTAAAGACTCGGTTACTGTGATACCCCCCAAGGCCTATTGATTATGTTCTGAGTTTAAAGACTCGTTGATATCTCGGGAAGGCCTGTTTATGCGCATGGTTTTCAGTTTAAAGACTCGGGCGCACTTGATATCCAGCAAAATGATTTACTTGTGATTTAATGATGATTTCTGATGTTTCAGTTGAGTTGGGCAGTGGCCCGGTATATGGTTGATGGTTTTGGATCATGTTGTGCATTTGGTTTTGATTCGTGGGTTTGGGCTGAGGCCCGGTGTTGATGATTGCGGGCTAAGACCCGACGGTGGAGAAAGGAAAAATGATTTTTGAGGTTCATACGAGTTTCTCCTTATGTTGAAATTTGATACACAATTTTTCTTATGTGGGAAATCTTAACCGATTGCGAAATGATTTTTGTATGCATGCATTCGTTTTTACGCGGAGGGTAAAAACGTTTGTTGTAACTGTTTTGCTAAACTGATTTATTTTTGTCCACTCACACCTTTTGGTTTTTATTGACCCTCCAGGTCGTGGCGCGTTGTTCGAGGCTGTACGAGGGGCGGAGGCATGAGCAAGTACGTGTGGCTATCCCTGGTTTGGCAAGTACTGAGGGTAACTTGGGATTTTCAGTCATCTTGCCAGACGGGAGCAGGACCGGGCACGGTTATCGATGCCCCTTTCGGGGGCGGTCCTGTCAATATAAAACCGAAAATCTCGAAATACGTGCAAATACATAAATCCTAGGCTACCACAAACAAATGCACTCATGTCATCACAAAACATATATTAAACCAATTATAAAACATTTATGCATGCATCCATTTCGAGAGAAAGGTCCACTCATAGACCGTCCGAAGCCGCGCCTCGATACGCTTGCCATAACCGTCTCCCGGGTCAATCGTCGCCTCCGGGATTCCCGAACCTGTCCAAATTCATTTAGAGGGTTACTAATAGCCTTATTAACCTCCTATTTAAGTCCCATAATTTTCCCGATTTCTAACTACTTTTAAAACCGAACCTAAACCTTCGGACAACGCGAAACCTATCGAAACAATGTCCGATTGACACGAGACCAGTCTCAAAATGTTCGTTACATCGAATAGATGATTTCGTATGTTGAATACTTTCCCAAATTATGGCCCACGCGCCCTCACGCGCCCCTAGAAGCCGTTGTGCACTGTTCATCGTCTTCATGCTTCAGCCGGTTCAGACGGCCGGTTCACCTGGTTTGGCAAGTCCAACTGGACCGGCGTGACCGGTTCACGGCTCTAAACTCCCTATTTTTCATCCTAATTCTTCCTTTTTGATTCCTTTCTTCCTATTTTCAAGTTTTCTATCCATTCCAATCCTTAAACGCACCTAAAAACACTTAAAATCCAAGGTTTGATTTTGAACCTCACGGTTCAATGTTTTCCAAAACCTCCCCCACGGTGTCTCGACCTCCAAACTTCCTCAAAGTCATTCTAATACTCTCCTACTAACCCATTTAACTCAAAACAATCCATAAAAACGGTCCATAATACATAGAACGAAAAAATGGATTAAATCGGTTAAAACCGATTACCTTTCGGGTTTTGGGCCTCCGCCGTGCAAGGAGGCATTTCTTGGCCGGCCACCAGCATCCAGACATCCTCCCTCTCTTTCTAGGTTCCTCAGGTGGCCATAAGGGTGAAGGTTTTGGATTTGGGGTTGGATGGAATCGGGTTTGGGTGTTTGGATGCAAGAAAATGAATGATCGATGAAGGTGGGATGTGCATGAATGAATGAGGTTGACCAATGGATGGGTGACACTTGTCACTCATCCATTGGTCCACTGAAAAGTAACTGGGCCCACAAAAGATAAAACTCCCCTTTTTGTCTCGTAAAACGTGTCGCCATAAATAGTTCCCCGGAACTTCCGTGAACCATAACATTTCCGTCAAACTTCCGAATTCGATGTGCCGCCTGTCTACGGATTCGTATCTTCCCGATCTACGTAATGGTCTTCGGCTCTCGGCCATTGGACTTCCCGAGTCAAAAGTCAACTTTTAGCCCAAATTACCAAAATGCCCTTGAACTTCTAAACGTCATAAGGACGTCGGAATCGAGCGTGCCACCTGTATATGAACTCATGACATCACGAACTATGTCACGGTCATCGGCCAAAGTCCATTTGACCGCCTGAATGAAAAGTCAACGATTTGCCCATTCTATGGGAAAAATCGTCATTTCGCCCGAACGTCCGCTAATCCTCGTCTAATCTCTGATTAGTCTCGCTAATTCGTCATTAATTCTTAATTAATCCCGCTAATTTGGGATGGTTCGTAACACTCACAATTTAAGTACGCATACAGCTCAATCTGTCCAAGCAGCTCAATCTTGAGCTGTGCACTCCTCCAAAGTCCCGGGATTTGTATGGTCTGTCAAATGTAACAATCAAGTCACTAACGTTGAACATAACTTTCTTTCGAATCCATTGAACCCTGGGATAACACACGCGTCTTAAACATAAATATCGTCACTATGGATGCCCATAAATACCCCCAAATGATATCTGATTGACCTGAAACCTTAGATTTGCAATGTTGAGAGCTTGAGAACATGTGTTGTTGTAATCCATGGCATGATCCCATGCTCTACTACACACTGGTGGAACTCCGGCAGGTTCTTCCATGTGCCACACACCTCACTCATAGTAGCCACGTGGCTGCCACATGTCACACCATGTCAGCACCATGTTATCACCAGACCTGAGCCAAGTTACTAAAGATTGTGACTAGCGCCGCCGTACTCTACCGATGTCTACTGTCACTGTCACCGTTTTCTGAAAACCTCATTGGAAAACTCCATTGTTCGCTGAATTTCAAACCTTCCTAAGCTCCTCATTTCTTAACCAAATCGAACGTTATAATAATCAAAATTCATCTGCTCAATCCAGAAATTCAAATCCTAAGTCAAAATTCAAAAATAATGCACGTACAAACTTAAAAATCGCTCGAAAGATTTGGTCCAACTTCTCCTCAAATTCCATGGATATTTTCCTTCGTGGCTTGTGAGGTTTTTCTCATGAGGATGTGGAGAAATTGCTGGTGAAGTTGTTTCATGAGATTTAGGTTCAATTCACAAGGTTTGAGTTTTAGATGTTAGTTTGTGATTTCATTTTGGTTATGAAGGAAGAAAGAAGGTGATGAAGGTAATAATGCTATGGTGCAGTGGCAGTGGATGATGCAGGGTTCTCAGATGGTGACACATGGCACCATCTCCCATGGTGACTTAGCACATTTGGTTCAAAAGACCAAAATTCCCTTGCCCACAAAATTACCAAAATGCTCTTGAGTATTTTAAACATGTAATTATCACATTTGAACTCTGATTTCGACGCACCACTTGTCTATAAACTCAAAATTCTAAATCCTACTTAACGGTCCTAAAAATTATGCACAAAGTTCTCTGAATCAAAAGTGAACTTGACCTTTACATAGAGACAAGGGTAAAATCGTCAATTAGCATTAAAAATTCTCAGAATCACCCTTCTTGAATTTTTGAGTCCTTACAATCTACTCCTACACTGCAGCGCTGTGTCCAATGCCCGACCCATGTGTTGATTCCTTTTCTCATTAATATATAGGTTTTTTCGTTTAAATGCATCGTGAACTTATCTAGAAGTCCCACATGACACCATATTATTATTATTCGCTCACATTGCATCTTGAATAAGTTGAGTTTGCCCACTCTGCACCTTTTTATGTTTAGTTTGTTAACTGAGCGTAGATTTTAAGGGTATATTTCGAATTTTAAGGGTAAAGCCATCATCTCCAACCCATAACAAAGAGATACGAATCAATTTCCCATTGAATGAGAAATTCAATCTTCAAGCCCTAATTAGGGTCCCTTTGAAAATAAACTTTCAGGAAATTACACATATATGAGCCTTAAACTGGACCCAAATTAGAAAATAAAAAATCCAATCACATATGAAAATAAGTTTCTATATACGAAAAAACTTGGAAATCTAAATTGCATTGAAGTTTATAAGCCCAAAACCTAGAAAATGAATTCCCGTTCATCAAATGTGGAATACATTATTTGGAGAATTTCAAACTCAATTCGTGATCATAAATTCTCAATCAAACCCAATTAAGTACAAACGATCAGATCTTGATCCCAATCTAAATGCCAAATTGCATGCAACAATCTTACACTCCCAATTTCTCAAAAATTCAAATGAAGATGGCAAACAGAAGCAAAACCCATCAATTATTGACCAAAATGATGCCAGATTTCTTAAAACTCAACCTAAATTGTATTTAAGAAAATCCCAACAAGCATCAGTCCGAAATCAAACAAAGAGACTTGATTTTACTCGTGGAAAAATTAATTTGCACGTAGAGAATAGAACCATGGAGGAGGTCGCCCAGATTTCAGGAACATTCTCCCTTGGTCACTACTGTGGCAGCCGCTTGTCGGAAACTTAATTTCACAAAATCTTCAAAAAATCTCATGATTCACCTACCTGACTTCGTCTACGAGGCCCCATGAGTATGAATCTGGGCTGTGATTCTCAAGAACGTAACTGGTTTGAGCGAAAAATGGCCACGAAATTTCGAACGCCCATGGACATTGACCCTCGATCCTCTAGCTACAAGCACTGATGATCGTGAAGGAGGGCAGGGTTCTCTTTGCATTGTCCAGACGAGTCAATCGATGGCGATTTCGTGGACTGGATCCACTATGAATTTCGAGGGATGTCGTCGAGGGTTTTTTGGTTCGTAGTTCTGATACCTCCTTTACGATGAGCGTTGATGATGTTGGATGACAGAGATGAGGTCACTGGATGGGGGAAAGAGTTTAGGTGGGGGTAATGAGGCTGATCTTGGTCGGGGTTGAGGACGGTGGTGGGTGGTGGTGTTCGTGGTCGCAGGGGAGAAGAACAAAGATTATGGAAGAGAGAAAAAGGAATAGAAGAGTCTAAGGGTATTTAGGACAATCTGTCCAGATTTCTTGTCAAACTGATTGACATATTATTTTCTACCATAGCCGTTAAAATATGACGGTAATTAATTTTCATGTGATGAAGGCGCCTAATGAATGGTTAGGGGCTGCTGAATGAGAAAAAAAAAACGCAATGAAAGTGGTATCATATTAGGGTGGACATGGTGCGATTCAATACGGATATTGAAAATATCCAAATTCAAACCGTTAAAATATTAACGGTTCGATAAGGTTTGAATTTTCTAAAATTAGAAATAAAACCGTTTCAATCCAAACTGTTACTAACGGTTTGGTTTGGATCCAAACGGTTTAAAACCGTTAAAGAATAAATAAAAAATGAGGATATCGAAAAAAAATAAGGATACAATAAAAATCAATACTCAATACTCAAAATTTTATATATTAAGCTTGCTAAGTATTGAATTACAAACATTATTACTATACTAAGATTTATCAAACAAACAAACTATTTATCGATCTTTTTATTATACTCTTATATGAGTATACATATACTTATATGGGTACATCTATGTGTCTTTTTATTTTTATTAATTTTACTTTATATTAATAATATATTTAAACATTAATAAAAATTAATATATTTCTTAACGGTTCAGTTTGAATTTAACGGATTTCCAAAATGAAAATCCAAATTCAAACTGTTACTAACGGATTCTCGAACTGTTTAACTTTTATCCCGTCAAACTTAAATCGTTGGATAAATAACGGTGTAAAACGTATCAGTTAGCGATTTTGATGGATTCGTGTCCACCTCTACATGCTGTAATGCATTTTGTCACACTCACAGATTTTATTTTGATTTTGTGCGGGTGGCCTAAGCTAGAAAGCCTAACATCTTGAAGATGCCTGAAGCAGAAAATACGAAAGAGTGTTAGCTTACTCCTCAAATAAGAGTAAAAAATTCATATTAAATAGGGTTTTGGCCCTTTCGGGTCCACTCCTGTTTTATAAACCTGAACCCTAAGCCTCAAGTCTGAAACACACCCTTTACCTAATATGACACCCATGCCCCGAGAGACCCTCAGAAGCCAATCTGTCTTTCTCCATGTTCTCTTCTTTCTACTACTACTACTCTACCCTCCCTTTGATATTTCTATTCCAGCCAATGCCCCTTATGCTTTTTGTTTTTGGGTCAAATATTATGGGTTTTTTGAAAATAAATATCGAGTTTTATATTATCGTATTATTTTTCTAATATTCGACTCTTAACTTTATATATGACCTGATATTTGCATTCTCTCAAGTAAATGCCTTCATTCTTCATAGAAAAATGTTATGTATGGATGCCACCAAAAAATTAACTCTTTTTGTATTCGACGCGTTTGACGTGACGTTTATATTTGTATCTTCAATCTATCTATCTCAATATAAAATTTAAAATAAAAACAAAATTAGACGTTAGATTCTTTTAAATTAAAATATAAAATAATCTTTAATATATGCAAAACAACATATAAATGATCTTTAATAATTGCACCGCCTCATCTTCTTGTACAAGTAATCTTTATATTCGACCAACTCTTTGCTAGTAAGATGAAAATGAAGTCCATATCTCTAACTGGCAGGATCCGCTTCAAAAACGTTTTGATAACCGTGTCAATCGATATAGCAATTCCACACACCATCTCGTAGCGTAACGGTCAACAAGTTCTCCTAACAAGGAGGAAACGAAATGTGAAGGTTTCACTAGCCTAGTCTCGGAAGCGACAAATCTTTCACAATAAATTTAAGTGGTATAAGAACACCACAGTTGCTATCCCGGAAGCTAAAGATGATTCTCAAAGTAAGGGTATTAGCAACTTTGCCCAACTTATTCAAACTAAAAACCCTTCCAGATGATAGTCACAAAATCCGCTTGATTCTCTAGCCAAAAACCATGAACTCAAAATCTAAAATGTAGGTTTAATACAGCTTAAGTCGAAAACTCGATCCTTAAGACTCAAAAAGGTGGAGTGATCAACAAGGGATAGGAATGTCACTCCACTGCCCGAGTGACGTCAGGAAAACACAGGAAGGAGGTTACTTGAAAGAAAGCTTAGCCAATTGTTGGGGCAAATTTTGAGTGACGAAGTGAAATCTTACGACTCAAGACCGAAGCATGTGTCTGTAACTCCCGATTAGTTATTACCTACTTAAATGAGGAAAGAAACTCACCGTAAAACTCAACTAGTGATTAATCGTTAGAAAAAAGGCCAAGCCTAATTTCAGAGGTACAACACAATCAAATCGGGTTCCCACATAACTGTACAAAGGTGGTTAATTAAAACTTGGTTTAAACTCAATCCATCTAGTACTACTGTAACGCCCCGGACGTTCTGGTAATGTAATATTATTAAATATTGAATAAAATGACGTTTTTACCCCTGTGTTTGTGTGGTCGATTTGTTGACCTTTAGATTTGGAGGTCGAACGGACGTTGAGTGATGACCGAGACGTAGTTCGGGATGTCACGAGTTCATAGACAGGTGGCACGTCCGATTCGGACGCTCGGAGTGAAAGTTATGATGTTCGGAAGTTCGGGGGCATTACCGTAATTTGGGCGTTATAAGGGGAAAAAGTTGACTTTTTGTTTGACAATTGATATCCATTTGACTCGAAGACCGTTATGTTCGTCTCGACGCCCCGAGTACAACGACAGGCGGCACGCTTGAAACGGACGTCGGACGACCGAGTTACGGGTCACGGAAGTTGGAGGGCAGTTTGGTAATTTTTGCCCTGGGGGCATTTTGGTAATTTCCGCACGGGGTACTGTTCACCACCGTGGAAAACAGAGCAGCGGCCGTGGGTTTGTGCGTTCAATTGTTTATGGCTTTAGTGGATTGTTCAGATGTTTGTTTATGTGAATTGAGGTAGTGGGAGCATGACTGAGTGGCGTGAGCAGGTTGCAGGCACGGGATTGAGTTTAATATGGCCATGGTTTCTGTGTTTGTGGGAAGCAGGTTTCAGAGAACCTCAGCTGGTCTCCCACGGGTGCTAGCCGTTTGAATCGAATGACTGAGTAAGAGAGTGAGGGGGGACTCGGTTGGGTCATTTGGGCATCATAGTGAGGGCTGAGGTTGAGAGAGACGGGAGAAAACAGTTTCGGGTTTTCAGGGGGGAAACTCAGAGTTCAAATCCTACGGGCTTTGAGGCGAAACTAAACACATAGGGAGTCTTCTGGGAGTGTTAGAATCACGACGGTGCTGGAGTTGTTGAGTTTGGAGCCGTGTTGCCCGGGAACCCAAGTTCCAGTTTGAAGGAAAAACCAGTGGAGGGAAAAATGGAAGATCAAATTGTGGGGACTTGCGAGCTAAACTAGGGGTCATTCTAGTCTTCTGGGAGCAAGAGGAAACCAACCACGTCAAATTCGAAGGACGACATCCACGAATTGGCCAGGAACGGAGTGCCCTGGTTCTGAGTCTTTTCGAGCTTGAGGACGACGACTTCCAGGTAACGGCGAGACCAATTGACGGTACCATTGTGTTCGTATGAATCCCCTTGATCTACTGGTGAAATTAATTTGAGATTGGGGTTAGTTTGGGTGAGTTCCAGAATGTCGATTTGTTCGACTGTTCGAGTTTGAGTTGGGTCGTTTGGGTACTAGTCGAGGTTAACCTTCATTACAGACCTAAAATTAAAGGATTAGGGAAGATAATAGGATCAAAAATGAGAGGAATTGATTGAGAATTGGGCTTGAACTGGTCGGGTTGAGTCGTGGGTATTAGACCCGTTTATCAGTTGATTCGGGTAAGGACGAAGGTACTGTAGCTTGGCGCGTGGCTTTCACGCGCAGCCACTTTGGGCGGCGCGTGACGGCGCGTGTGACGTCAACTCCGATCACGGTCAACATGAGAATTAATCCTTACAGTTTAATTAACATTTTATCTTTAGAGTTCGAATCGATCGGGAGTCATTCGGGATAATTTCGGGAGTCCGGAAGATTAAGTCTTTAAGTTTATTTTTGCCGAAAAATCCGGAAAAATTAGGAAAAATCCTTCGAGTTATTTTGGGATGTTTGTAACCCTTCTTATACGTTTTCACAGGCCCGGACACTTCCGAAGCTACGGAGGAGCGCGCGGGACGCGATTGACGTGTCCTAAGTCTATGAGTGGACTCTTTGATTTTTAAATTGGGCATGCATGACTATTTTGCTTATTTATCTCATAGTTTTACATATGATTTTACGATGGTGAGATGATATATCGGTTTTACTTGTTTTCACGTTTTTCGAGATAATTATCGAATTTCACGCATTTCGAGATTTCGGTTTTTGCCTATGCATGCGTGATAATTTTGATGAAGTATCTGGTTATGAATATGCATGTTTCGGATTTATTATGTTTGATCATATTGTGAAGAAATTTTCTGGTAATTGCATGTGTTGGAATTTACATGTGAATTCGGGCATGAGTCCTGTTACGATGAGAAATGTTTTTGGAATAATGTTGGAAAAAGATTTGTGATGAATCCTGATTTATTATGTTTAAAAACGGTTTTGGGTTTAAAGACCCGGTTGATGGTTGGATCTGGTTTTGGGTTTAAAGACCCGGTATGTTGATTTTGGGGGCGGGCCCGAAAATTGAGTTTAAAGACTCGTGAGTTTAAAGACTCGATTATTATGATACCCCCGAGGCCTACTAATCGTGTTTTGAGTTTAAAGACTCGTTGATATCCCGGGAAGGCCTAATGTTGAGTTTAAAGACTCGGATGGATCCAACGGCATAATCATGATTATTGATTTATGTTTCACTTGATTTGTGCAAATAATGTTTCAAAATGACGGTTTCTGGAATCTGGTATTATTATATAGTTTTACATGAGTTATGACGATCCCGGTAACGTTTTTCTTGTGTTTCGGAAAAAGAGTTTTCAAATGTTTAATACACAATTTTGAATATTTGGTTATGCATGCGGATTACAAAACTGGAGGGCGAACCCGATTTCGGAAAAACTGTTTTTCCTGTTAAACTTATGTTTCGGTCCACTCACACCTTGTTGTTTTAAATTCCCTCCAGGTCGTGGTACAAGCGTGGGGGCAAGCGCCGAGGCAGAGGCGGAGGCATAACGTTTTCCGTTGCGGAGTAGTTAGTTCACAGAGTAGGACTTGTTCTTTAATTTGTTTTGTAATATTACTCTGTGAAACTGTGGACTCGACGTCCAGTCGCATGTATTTGTTTAATCTCCCTGGTCTGACAATGGGTGTGTTGTAATTTTAACTAGTCTTCCGGTCTTTTGGGTTCGATTGTCAGACGGGAGCAGGATGCTTCCCGATTATCGAGGCGATAATCGGGGTGGGTCCTGTCAACTACACCCAAAGCTAAAACGAAATTATTTCTCGTGATCGCGAAAAAAGAATTTCCATGCTTGTAATCATAATTGGGAGCTGATGGAGTACGTCATCGTAATTATCTCAAATAAGAGTGTAAGAAAAACAATTATAAGCTCATATCCACACGCAATTACTGAAGTGTAAAACATCCCACCAAGTGGATGTTGAAGTCCAATGATAACACGCCCTAAAAGGAATAACTCCCCACATTGGTTCTACTAAGAAGCTTCCTCTCGCACTTCCCAAATCTCGCTAATTTAAGCATGCCAACTCAAACATCACACGCAAACTTCTCCAAAGTAAACCCATTCAAGTATTAGGTCGTAATTGTCTGGACCTGACCCTCCTCGGTTAGAGCCCGACTCTAGCACGATATTGTCTGCTTTCGGCCTCCTCGCCCTCACAATTTTGTTTTTGGGAGCTCACGGTGCAATTTCCCAGGGGGTCACCCATCATGGAATTGCACTAGCCTCAACTTGCTTAACTTTGGAGCTCCAACCAAACCCAAAGCCACTGAGCTCCCAAAAGGCCTCGTGCTAGATAGGTGTGTGTCTACACCTTTAAGGCATACCACTAATCCCCTCCCAGACCATTCCCCTCGCCGGAATGTGGGATCGTTCACCGTTCCCTCCAGGACACGGGTCTTACAATCCACCCCCCATTAGGGCCTAGCGTCCTCGCTGGCACACTTCCCGATCGGGGTTTGACTCTGATATCATTCTGTTAGGACCCGACCCTCCTCGGTTAGGACCCGAATCTAGCATGATATTGTTCGCTTTGGGCCCCCTCGCCCTCACATTTTTTTTTCGGGAACTCACGGTGCAACTTCCCAGGGGGTCACCCATCATGGAATTGCACTAGCCTCAACTCACTTAACTTTGGAGTTCCAACCGAACCCAAAGTCACTGAGCTCCCAAAAGGCCTCGTGCTAGATAGGTGTGTGCCTACACCTTTAAGGCACACCACCAATGCCCTCCCAAACCATTCCCCTGGTAGGAATGTGGGATCGTCCACCGTTCCCTCTATGACACATGTCTTATACTAATGACAGGACCCATCCCGATCCCCTAGAACCCTACGGGGATGAGCCTTGCTCCCGTATGACACAACCTAGAGAAAGACCAAAATGCTCTTAATAGGTTTAAATAATTCAAATATACGTTTAAACACAAACATAAATAAATCCGAACTAGGGTTCCATAGTGTCAGACAAGGGATAGAGCACTACATAATACGAGCACAAATATCATTATACAAAATGGTGTTCGACCTACCGAACACGGGTAATCAGGTACGCAGCAGTAAATCAGTATGCCTCAGCCTCAGAATCTGCCTCTACCTCTGTGCCACGTCCTTAAGTGGTCAAGAAAACAATGAAAGTGTGAGTGGGCCGAAAATAAAGAGTATTTCAAAACCGTTTATAATACATAGTAAAAATAACAATTTTACCCCTCTGTTTTCAAATCATGCATGCATTGAGTTAAAACATATATAATAATATTCGAATCATAAACCATATAATCATACACAATATAATATAAATATAACCACAATAAACATATTGCACCATATATCCCAACCTAGACATCCTAGATGTCTGACGTCCCAGATGTTTGACGTCTCAGACGTCTAATAATGTCACCGTCCTAAGGCTATGTGTATCGCCCGGAGTCTCAATCCCGAGTCCTATCCCAGAACCCAATCCGGGGTATGACATCCCAAATGTCTGACTTACCAGACGTCTAATACTAGCAATCCTACTTCTGAGTCACTCTACGGCCCGGTCGCTCCGTAGGATGACCCCTCACAGGTAATACGCCGTGACCACTCCAGGGTACTAATAGTTGGAAGAGACAGTAATCGATATGGTTAATATATACAGTGCAATGTATCAATGAAATCCC
Source organism: Prinsepia uniflora (assembly GCA_032719365.1). Lineage (NCBI taxonomy): Eukaryota > Viridiplantae > Streptophyta > Magnoliopsida > Rosales > Rosaceae > Prinsepia > Prinsepia uniflora. The sequence goes on along the minus strand of CM064872.1, from coordinate 30,499,438 downwards.
TAAATGAATCCAAAAATAACCAATATAAAATCCAGACAGGTCTCATGCCCCAAAACAATGTAATACGTATAAATACCCCATAAATAAGAGTCCAAGTAATCCACACATAATCATATCATAGTATAATGAAAACAGTTATGCATGCAATCAGTTTAAAAACCAAATGCACACTCACATTACTGTCCTATTGCTTAATCGAATGCCTAAAACTGTTCTAAAGCTAGATCACAGTCTCTGACATGTCCAAACATATCCAAGGGTCACTAATGGTCTCTATAAACTCATATCTAAAACCTAGGAACAGTGCTGGCCCAGAAACACGTCCCAAACAAGCTTCCCGTTGCTTTAAACCTCATTTTGACTTATTAAACAATCTCCGATCAACCCAAAACCACCACCATTGGATCCGGATAGTCGAAACCTTTAAAATGGCACTGGTCCCACCTTAAAATTCTTGCGCACGTTCCCCCACGCTCAGGTCAAAGTCACGGTCAATGTTGGCTAAAAAGCCAACGCCGACGTTAGCAAAAATTCAACGCTGACGGCAGGTCAACGATCAAAGTCAACACTGGCGTCACTACTGACGTCAGCCTAACGTCATATGACAGTGTTAGGTCTGACACCTATCAGGCTGATAGGTGCCACATGTCAGTTGCTAGTTGGACCACGTCACTAACATGTCAGTGACACATGGCAGTCACTAATTGGGCCACATCACTAACATGTCAGTGTTGATTGAGAACTGACATATGACACGTGTCATTGTCCTATTGGGCCATGTATCTGGCAGTCTGTCAGGGTGATGACGTCAGCTGATGACGTCGTCATCCCTGTCCTCTCGACAAGTCTACAATTCAGGTCGCCCAGACCCGTGACCTTATCTGGTTCTAAAATGTCCATTCCTCTACCATTTTCGATGGGGTTTCTTCCTACGTGTTCTTCTCAACCTAACTAATAGATCTACCTAATCAAAACCTTGAAAATGAACTAAAAACCTACCTTATATCGATAAATAGTAACCCGAGTTTTCGAACTAGTTTTTCGGTCAACTCTGGTCACCTCCTACCTCGAAATCAACTTCCCTGAGGTCGCCTTGAACCCTGGAACATGTTAGAGTCCATCAAATCCCTCGACACACGTCCCAAACTCAAGTTCCATTTTGAACCAAAAAATGGGTGTTTCCGGTTTCGGGTTTCTCACCTTCCCGCCGTGTCTCTGCCTTGCTCAACCTCACCTTCGTCGTTCACGTCTCCCTTGTCTCACTTGCTCGGTCCCATAGTTGAAGATGATGAAGAAATAGAGTAGTGAGGTGATGGTGTTTGTTTTTGAGTGTTTTGGTTGTTCACGGGTTAGAGAGAGTTTGTGAGTTGATGAAGATAATAATAGATGAAAAATGAAGAAAAATGATAATGATGAAACCCTAATTAGATCCAAAACATGGGGAAATGCACCAATGGGTTTATCACTCATCCAAGGGTCCCACCAGATTTCCATTTCCAATAAGGATCTGCCAAGTGTGAAATTCTTGGGATTTTGTGAATAGTGTCAGTTTCGCTTCGTTGACCATAACTTTCCCGTCTGGTCTACGATTTTGGCGTGCCGTCTGTCTACGGACTCGTGACGTCCTGATTTACGTCACGGTCATTGGTAAAAGTCCAAATTATAATCCAAGCCAAAAGTCAACATTTTCTCCCACAAAGGGAAAAATCTCCATTTCACATTAATTATCCGAATTAACAAATAAATTAAGGTTCGGGTTGTTACACCCAATAAGTTGAAGTACCAAAGTCCAAAGGTGGGGTTCAGGGAGGGAATTACAACCGTACATGCACTAGTGATTCTCAACAAACCTCGTTAACACTACCAAAAGTTCATAGATGTCACTCAGTTGTAAGTTCTAGTCGTCAATCGGAAACATCGGTACCTGAAGCCCAATGGTTGGGTGAAACGGTGAGGGATCATACATTAAAATCAGGTACCTTTTTCTCCATTTTGATAATGTAAAGATGTTTCAGGGTTTGAGGAGGATTAGATCGACTATTAGAACGTCAAAATAGGATGAGACAAGGCCGAACTCTAGCCGAGTTGGGTTCGCTGGTCGAAGATCCTAGTTGTAGGAACCGGGTCGACCCAGTTCCAAGTTGAAGATGAATGTAGCTGACGCGTGGCCACCACGCACAGACAAAAGTGGAGGCGTGTGAGGGTGCGCCCCACCTCAACTCAATATGTGTTCAACATGAATCTTTGAGTATTTGATCTTACGAGTTTTTGGTATAATTTTTTAGACGAACGGACATCGTCTCGGGATACATTTTACTATCTGAATGTTTATGAGTTGTTTTAAATCCGTTTAAAATCCCAAAAAATTGAGAGATTAAAATATAAGTCATTTGGGATAATTAGTGACCTTTAAAGTGGATGATGATAGGTGCCAAAGATCTCGAAAATTGCAAAAAGGCTTGCAATATGGTATTGGACTGTGTAGACCGAGCGTGAGTGAATATTTCTTTTCTTTAAGTTATTATGCGTGCATATTTACGTGCTTTAAATGCTTTATTATATGATTTACGTGATGATGACCTGATTATGATTTTTACATGTGCTGATGCACAAAATGTGCTAACTTAGGGAACGAATGATGCTTTGCCACGTGCCTTGGAATAGACCTGAAAAGGGAGAAAACTGGTTGGTCGATCAGAGTATAGGCACTGGTGTGGTACTAGCCAAAAGGTAATCTGACGCCCAAGTTTGTGGTCGGTCTGTGTGGTAAGGAGTGGTAATAAGTGTATTACCAAAGTAGTTATCAATAGTAAATGTTTAGTTACCTTTATACGCCAAATGGACCCCTTTTGTATGGGTGTGGTGAGTATAATAAATATATTCTCCTGATGTGGGACAAATGTCAGCTGTTGTGGGGCCGACACGTGTAGGAGTCGTCCACGTGTCGGTGCTAGCCAGGCCCTATTAGGATTTGCTTTGTCTGAGTGGGCTTAGTGTCAGGATCCGTCAATCCCCCTAGGATTAACGAGGGACGCTCCTGATCCCGTCTGACATAGAGTGTCTGACCAGGGAAAATTTGAACCTTTAGTTGGACTAGCTTCTAGAGTACGCCAGGATCTGAAGGAGGTATGTGATGTCTCGGTCTCTGCTACAGTCCACATCCGTAATCAACCTGAAGGGCGTTGAAAACCAGAAAGACTCTGAGTGGACGAAAAGCAATAGTTCATTAAACATATTTTATAAAAGACCTTTATACCCTTCACTAAAAAGCATGCATGCATAGTAAAACCATTTCTCAAACCACATATGTTTCAATAACCAGATCCATACGGGCCCCTGCCTAAAACCATTTACAGAAAATCATAACATAGTAAACATATGTGGGATCTCAGCCCAAATCCATTTATCATCATAAAACAAAATTTCGCAAAACCAAGAAATCGTGTTTATCCATATATATCTTATAACCAATCCTGTCACGGTATCTAGAGCTACGCACATGCTACCTGGGGCCTTAAAGCCCAAGTTTCCCTAGGGTCCACCCATGTCAATGTCCGTAGATCAATGACCCTCCCTAGGGGTTATAATCGATAGCCTTTCTGAGAGTAAAGAACCTAACGGGGGCGACTCCACTCAGTCAGTGCTCCGTGACTACTCTAGGGTCCACCCAGGCCAACGACCCTTCCCGGAGGAGACAATCCATATATAAGGATGGTATACAAAAAACCATTTGAAAAAATTCTCAAAACCTTTCAAGGTTTCATGCCCGGTCCCCATAAACCGTCATGAACCATAAAAACCTTTCAAGGGTTCATGCCGGTCCCCATAAACCATCATGAACCATAAAAACCTTTCAAGGGTTCATGCCGGTCCCCATAAACTGTCATTAACCATAAATCCATTTATGGGTCCCCGACCCGAAATCACAATCGTAAACCAAAATTGGGCCCTAAGCCCGAATTCACAAACCAACTGGGCCTCGTGCCCGATTTCGTAAACCAAATGGACCTCGTGCCCGATTTCAAAAACCAAATAGGCCTCGTGCCCGATTTCGTAAACCAAATGGGCTTTGTGCCCTATACGTAAGTCAACTGGGCCTCGAGCCCGATACGCAAACCAATTGGGCATCGAGCCCGATACGTAAACCAACTGGGCCTCCGGCCTGATGCCTTATTAAATCAAATGGACTTCAGGTTCGAGAGTTCGTAAATCAAATGAATCTCGTGCCCGGTCCATATTTCCAAATCCGAAATCGATTCCAGAACCAATTGGGCCTCTTGCCCGAGAACGTAACTAAATGGACTTCGAGTCCGAGGGTTTCCCAAAACAAATGGGTCTCAAACCCGATTTTACCTTTTCAAAAGCAAAACCATTTCATGAAATCATTTCCAAGACTATAAGCACGGATAACCAGTGCAAAACTGTAAATCTCAATTTACGTGCAAGCACGTAAATCGCCTCGAAATGCATGAAACCATGTAATTCACAAATATCCAAATCAACATCATAGAATCATATTCATAAAAAAATATAAAAAATTTATGCAGGCATCACGGTTTAGAAATCAAGGTCTACTCACAAACCGTCCTAAGCAACCGCCTCGATTTGTGTGCCGTAAGTCTCCCCGGCTAATTCGACCTCTCCGAGTCATCTGGACCTATCCAAATCATACCTAAAGGTTACTTTTAACCTAACAAGTCCATAACAAGATACCTAAAATTTCCCAAAAAAGTCAACGTGTCTCGGACACGAATCTTGAGGAGAAAAACCTTGATTTGACTAACCTAACGATCTCCATTCAGCCCGAACCCACCGCCATTGGATCTGGATCGTCAAAACCTTTAACATGACATTGGATCCACCTCAAGTACTGTTCACACGCGCCTACACGTGCTGGTAACTGCAAAAGTCAACCTAGTTGAAAAGTCAACGCTGATGTCAGCACTGACAACCTGACAGTGCCACGTAGAAAGCCCCCATTGGTCCCTGTTCTGACATGTCAGTCTGACATTGTCAGATCTGACAAGCTGACATCATCAGTCATCCCTGACCTTGGTCGGGTCGGTCCGAAATCTGCAATCGGGTCGCCGTGACCCGCGGCTTGACCCGGTTGGTTCTCCCAACTCCGGCCACCATTTTCATCGTGGTTTGTCCCTATGTGTTCTGCTCAGCCTAATCTAAAGTTCTAAGGGCTTAAAAACTAGAAAAGGGTTCGAGATAAATACATGTGATGCCAAATCCGAAGAACAGAATTTCTAGTCGTCCTCCCCGTCGACACAGGCCATCCCTTTCCTCGAACCCACGTCCGTTGAGCTCGTTCTGGTCTAGAGGATCATACAGGATATACCAAAACGGTAGTTAGACGTTAAATATTGAAGTTCCAGAAAATGGGTTCGAACGGTTTCTCGGGTTACCTGGGTTTCTGTTTTTCCCCCGTCGTCCACGACAGTCATGCCGTCTCGGTTGTCCCCCTCCGTCTAATAGTCATTCTCAGTCCCTCACACACTCTCGGGTCTCATTGCAGGTGATGGGGTGAGGGGTATTGGGTGGTGTTCTTCGCGGGTTTGAGAGACGTCGAGGGAGGGAGAGAGAGATATTTGATTTTGACGATGATGGATCAGATAAAAGGAAAGGAACGGTGAGGATAAGAGGGGGAGGGTAGAGATGGATGGTTAGGATGAGAGGTGGGTGAAAATATTATAAAATAATTAAAGATTAATATTATAATATTAAAGCCACCAATCATAATCAAGATCTAATTTTTGGGGTTAATGATCAATAGGATGAGTGACACTTGTCACTCAATCATGGGTCCCACTTAAAAAGTCAACCAATCAGATAATGCCAAGTGTCTTCGTCTCGTAATGCGTGCATACTAAAACTGAGTGACACTTCCATGGGTCCCGCTTAAAAAATCAACCAATCAGATAATGTCAAGTGTCTTCCCCTCGTTATACGTGCATAATGAAATCGAACTTCCCTTGACCATAACTTTCCCGTCCGAAGTCCAATTTCGACGTGCCGCCTGCCTACAGATTTGTATCGACTCGATCTATGTAACGGTTCTCGGCCCTCAGCCACCAGACTTCCCGGGTCAAAAGTCAACATTTTGCCCAAGATCAGAGGCAAAATGGTCATTTTACGTCGTTCGTGCGATTTCGCTCGACTAATCACCGATTAATCTTACTAATCCTTGATTAGTTACTAATCTAATCCTGGAATTCAGGACGGGTCGTTACAACCTTCCCTCCTTAATTAATTTCGTCCCTGAAATTCCAACTATACCGATTCCACATACACCTCGTGGAAAGCACAATCGACCACACAAAAAAATTACACTTGTACACGCAATAACTACAACGATACTCGTCTGCAACCCGACGTTCCACCAATACTCACGTCGCATCGACTACACCCGACCACGTACAGTGAAATTGATCACACGTTGACACATCCCGCCAACTGTCACCACTTGACAGTCGCCAGTCGAAATCTGACACGATACCTACTTTTGCTTACACTAACAACAAACTCACTCAACCTAAGTATACACTTCCGACAAGCACTCGACCTGTGTATAACTAGACTTATTAGAAACACCATGACCCAGTGCACAGTATCCAATGTCCAGTTCCCGTCCTTAACTAATCCAATGGTATTGGGCTAAGCCGACTACCAACACGCTCACCTACGTACCTCTGGTATATCTTATATGCCACCACCAGGCACCACAAGTCTGCCCGGTATCGTACCTCGGACAATGTACAAGGTATGTACATCGATCCACTAACCTGACCACTACAACCTAGATCGTAGCCAATCACGTTTCAACTCGGAAGTCAATTTGTCCAATCTAGTACCAGACAGATCAAAACTCCAACTCATCGTCCATTTCGCGTCCAATGGTCACCCGACCAGCATCACAACGTCTATTCCTAATCACGTAATTCAATACGTACCAATCCGAATAATGCCCAACAAGGCGTACCCATTCATGCCAATTGGGCATCCAAACTCACCCACGTTTATCGAGAAGCACCAATTCTGAACCTATTGGTTACATGCTCAGTCGATTACCCCAATGCGTTCGATTTACTTCATAGGGAAGCTGATCCCAACATTCACACCTCTAAGGCTAACAAAATCCGACCCCGTTGGAAACCTACTCGCCCGAGTAATATACCATACGGGATTTACCTCGAAAAGAAGTTCAGTCCCATCATCCTCAACACAATATCCAAGTAAGAGCGATAAACTCTCCACCTGTCTGGATCATCAAGATCACGATCCAGATCCATCACTGCGTCACCCAACCATAAACGTCACGATCCTCGATTATCACAACGACCAAAATTCTCAACATCAAAATCCCGATCCACCTAGGATTCGCGCATGCTCACTCAACTTACAATCCACCTGGAATTCGATCAATGGGTCTTACACCCTCTTGAATCCTTCGTCAGTCACATCACTCCTTGTCAGGACTGATCCCAAATCCCCCGGGATTAACGTGGGACCCGCTTGATCCCGTCTGACATGAAGTGTCAGACCAGGGAAAATTCCATCTCTAGCCCTCGTCCGGGCTATCAGAGTACTTCAGGATCGTAGGAGGAGGGGAGTGATGTCTCGTTTCTGCTACAGTTCACATCCGCTATCAACCTGAAGGGCATTAAAACACGAAAACTGTGAGTGAACAAAATAAACTTTTCATTAAAAAAATTTTCGCTTAAAGACATTTATGCCCTTCATAAAAGCATATGCATGCATTCAAAACCATTTATCAATTATTCATAAAAACTATTTATCGAACATATCAAAACCTTTCAAGGGTTCATGCCCGGCCCCATAAACCATCATGACCCATAAATCCATTTGGGTCCCTGACCCGAAATCATAACTCAAAAACCTAAACCACTACATGTGGGAACTTAGCCCAAATCCGTTCTCAATGAAATACCAAAACATCAAGTACGGGGACTCCGCGCCGAAATCACGTTCTAAATCATAAAACACGGGATCTCCGCCCCCAAATCACTTTCTGTAAAACCTCATACGTATCAACATACGTATAACCCATCCTAGGCACTTCCGGAGAAAAAGTCAACTCGGGGCACACAGCCCCTAGGGAACACATCTGCGATATAGTCACGATGACATCATATCTATCTAGTGTGCACACTACTCGGGGTCTCATTCCGAGTCTTCTCCCAGGAATCTCCATCTGGGAGGCTCAATCTCTGGATCTAGTCCACATATCTCTCTGGAATCTGGTCCGGGACCACAACATAATAAGTAACCACCATTCCTGGAACGGGATCCCTATGGGAATACCCACTCTGGTCTGTGGATCGTGACTCTCCAGGTCGACGCTGGAGGAGACCATATAAACATATGGAGGGTTCACTATTCCTTTTCAAATCTCTTTCTTTCTTTCTCTTTCTCAAAACACTTTTCAATTGGGTCTCATACCCGATTCATCTCAATAGGATTCCTCGAATCCGATTCAAATCCATTTCACTGGCCTCGGCCTAAATCCAAAGTTCAACAGGGTCTCATGCCCGGATACTCATTTCACAAACAGAACTGGGACTCAAGCTCGATGTTACAATCAACTGGGCCCTAAGCCTGAAACCATAAACCAATAGGGCCTCACCCGATATCACAACCAACGGGGCCTTAAGCCCGATATCTTAAGTAAATGGGTCAAAGGCCCAATATCATAAATCAACGGGGCATCAAGCCCGATAGTACCACTAACTGGGCCTTAAACCCGAACTGTAAACCAACTGGACCCTCGGTCCGATCGTATGGCTCAAATGGACCCTAGGTCCGATTCCTAGTCAAATCAAATGGACTCCAAGTCCGAGAGTTTTTCAATCAATTATGTCTCGTGCCCGATTTCATATTTCTAAATCCAAAATTCGTTCATTAAATCGTCGTTGAAAACCTAGCACGTATAAGCATCGTATAAAACCGAAAATCTCGAAATACGTACAAATATGTAAATCCTAGGCTACCACAAACAATTGCACTCATGGAAACACAAAACATATATTAAAATACTTATAAAACATTTATACATGAATCAATTTCGAAAGAAGGGTCCACTCACAGACCGTCCGAAGCCGCGCCTCGATACACGTGCTATAATCGTCTTCCGGGTCAATCGTCACCTTCTGGATTCCCGAACCTGTCCAAATTCATTTAAAGGGTTATTAATAGCCTTATTAACCTCTCAATGAAGTCCCATAATTTTCCTGATTTTCTAACTATTTTTAAACTCGAACCTAAACCTTCGGACAACCAGAACTATATCGAAACGATGTCCGATTGACACGAAACCAGTCCCAAAATGACCCAGGCGCCTCCACGGGCCGCCCAAAGGGGCTGCGCATGGGGCTCACGCGCCCTGCGACTGTTCATTTTCCCTAGCGAGAAAATCGGTCCAGATCGGTTTTCTGTGCAATCCGGTCCAACTTGACTGGCGTGACCGGTCCGGCCAGTTTCCTCCTCCATTTTTCGTCCAATCATTTCCTTTTCGATTTCAATCTTCCTATTTTCAAGTTTTCTATCAATTCCAATCATTAAACCTAACCAAAAACACCTAACTCCTAACCAAAATCAAAGGGCCTCACGGCCATGTTTTTCCCGACCACCCTCACTGCCTCCTCCGCTGTGAACCAACCTCCAAATCCTCTTAAAACCTTCCTAGCAACTCCCTAATCATCTTCTAAACATCCAAAAGCATCCCTAACGTCTCAATACAAAAATAATGGAATTTGAACATAACCGATAAAATGGCTTACCTTTGCACCTCCGCCGTCCACGGCGGCTGCTGCCCAGCCAGCCACCACATTCGCTTGTCCTCACTCATCCTCCTGGTCTCTCAGTCATGGTTAGATGGGAAGGATGTTGGATTGGGTTTGGGTGTTTGATCGGATTTGGTGTGTTTGGTAAGCACGAACAAAGAATGAAGATGATATGCATGAATGCAAATGGGTGGGCAATGGATGGATGAAAAGTGTCATTCATCCATTGGGCCTGCCCCAAAATATCTGGGCCCACTTAAGTCCAAAAGTAATCTGTCTCGTAATTCGTGCACTAGTTCCTTCGAATTTCCGTGAACCGTAACTTCTCTATCGAACGTCCGAATTCGACGTGCCGCATGTCTACGAATTCGTATCTTCCCGATCTACGTAACGGTCTTCGGCCCTCGGCCATCGGATCTCCCGGGTCAAAATTCAACTTTTGGCCCAAATCACCAAAATGCCCTTGAACTTCCAAATATCATAACTTTTTCCTCGGACGTCGGAAACGAGCGTGCCACCTGTCTATGAACTCGTGACATCACGAACTACGTCACGGTCATTGGCCAAAGTCCATTTGACTGCCTGAACGAAAAGTCAACGATTTGCCCATTCTAGGGGAAAAATCGTCATTTTGCCCGAACGTCCGCTAATCCTCGTCTAATCTCCGATTAGCCTTGCTAATCCATCGTTAACTCTTAATTAATCCGCTAATTCGGGACGGGTCATCACAAACTTCCCCCTTAAGGAATTTCGTCCTCGAAATTTAAATCGACCAGATTCCACAACCAAATTGTGGAATCCATCCATGTTCTTCGAATTGGATCGCTGCACCCACACGAGAATACTCATGTAGCAGTACACGTCCAATATCTACGTAACGGTCTTCGGCCCTCGGCCATCGGATGACAGGACCCATCCCAATCCCCCCGGGATTAGTGCGGGATAACCCTGCTCCCGTCTGACACGAAGTGTCAGACAAGGGATATTTTCGTCCTTTGCCCTCCCGGGCTATCAGAGTACGCCAGGATCCGGAGGAGGCATGTGATATCTCGGTCTCTGCTACAGTCCACATCCGATGTCAACCTGAAGGGCAGTCAAAACATTAAAAACTGTGAGTGGACAAAACAAAAGTTTATAAAAACATTTTAACGAGAAGACCTTTGTACCCTCCACTAAAAAGCATGCATGCATTCGAAAACCATTTATCCAAAACAACCATATGTGGGACTAAGCCCAAAGCAGATATAATCTAAGGTCGAAAGGACCACAATAAAAACGACCATACGGGCCACTGCCCAAATCCTGTGCACACCTGTACACACCACATATCATATATCATATATCCATCACATACATATATATAAGTCACACAACCAATCCTGTCACGGTATCCAAAGCCACGCGCGCGCTACCCGGGTCTCAATCCGAGTCATCTCGAGGTCAAGGTCAATGTCCGCAGACCACTGACCCTACCCGAGGTAATAGTAACCATAGCCTTCCTGAGAGTAAGGAACCCAACTGGGGGGTGACTCCACTCAGTCGGTGTTCCGTGACTACTCCGGGGTCCACCCAGGCCAACGACCCTCCCCGGAGGAGATAGTAGAACATGTAAAGGAAGGTAGACGAACATATATATACATAACATAAACATTCATGACCGGTTCCCCTGAACCGTCATGATCCATAATATCCATAATCAGGTAACATGCCGGTTCCCATAAACCGTCATGTACCGTAATAACCAACAAGGGTTCATGCCGGTTCCCATAAACCGTCATGAACCATGATACCATAACAAGGGTTCATGCCGGTTCCCATAAACCGTCATGAACCTGGGAATCCATTTAAGGTTCCCTGACCTGAAATCAAAACCGTAAAGTGACTGGGTCTCGTACCCGAACATAGGACACCAACTGGGCACCGTGCCCGGAATCTGAGGTCATATGCCCGAGACAAAACCAAATGGGTCTCATACCCGAGTTTATCATTTTGAAATCCAAATTCAGTTCATTTAAATCAATAAAGAAATACAGACCCGTATAAGCACCGTATAAGGCCGAAACCTCGAAATACGTGCTTATACGTAACCACATACAAATGCACCCATGGCATCATCAAACAAGTAATAAAACATATAATAAACATTTATGCATGCACCAATTTAGAAAACAAAGTCCACTGACAGACCGTCCGAGCTGCCGCCTCGATTTGCGTGCCATACGGCTCCCCGAGCCGATCACCGTCACCGGGACTCCCAAACCTGTCCAAATCGTAATAGAAGGTTACTAACTACTTAATTAACCTCCTACCAAAGCCCCTTAATTTTCCCGTATTTTTAACTATTTTTAATCCCGAACCTAAACCTTCCGATGCCCCAAAACATATCGAGACGGTGTCCGATCGACACGAAACCAGTCTCAAAATGTTCGTTACATCGAATAGATGATTTCGTATGTTGGAACCTTCCCCAGATTCCGTGCCACGCGCCCTCACGCGCCGCCTGAAGTGGCTGCGCGTGGGCTTCACGCGCCTGCTACAGTACCTGCTGACGTCATCGCTGACGTCAGCATGACATCATCTGACAGCTGTCAGGCCTGACATGTCAGACTCTGACAGGTGCCACGTGTCAAGCTCCCATTGGTCCACGTCACTATGCTGTCAGTGCCACGTGGCAGTCTGACAGGTGTCACGTGTCATCGCGGCACTGGTCCACGTAAGTGCCACGTGTCAGCCCCTGATTGGGCCACGTCACTGACATGTCAGTGCTGACTGTGCACTGACATGTGACACGTGTCGCACTCCTATTGGCCCATTTTCTGACATGTCAGCTGACATTGTCAGATCTGACAATGCTGACGTCATCGCTGACATGATGACGTCAGCATGATGACGTCACTTGTCATCTCTGTCCTCCCGCGGGTCGACCCGAATGTCTGCAACCGGGTCGCCGTGACCCGCGGCTTGACCCGGCCGGTTCTCCGCCGTCCGACCACCAAAATACTCCCCGTTTGTCCCATTCTCTTCGTCTCAACCCAAACTACAGTCCTATGACCTTAAAATGTAAGAAAAGCATCGAAAACACGTACCTTCAATCCAGCCATGGCGGCCGTGACTTCCTCCGCCGTTCACGGTCGTTCCAGGCCTTCCTAACCCTCGAATCCAATCCCAATAGACTCCTAGGGTCCCTAGAAACCATTCCTAATCTTTAGAAATCATCGAAAACCCCTAAAACTAAAAATCCAAATTTTGGGGAAAACGTACCTCACGGGTTCTCTCTCCCCGCCGTGTCCTCCGCCGTGGCTGGCCGTGGCCTGCCATCCTAAACACCTTTCCACGGCTTCACGATCATGTTCAGCTCATCCAAGCAAGGAATGGTGATGGTGTGTGGTTGTTTCGGTTTTGTGAAGGAAAAGGGAGAAAATGAAGAAAAAGATGAAGTGATGAAGTTGATGCCGTGGAAGAGAAGAGAGAGAAGAAGATGTGATCAGATGAGAGAAGAGAGGATTGATGGTGAGGATTTAAGATAGAATTGAATTGGATGGCTAGGATTGAATTAGGTGTGGGTTTGGTTTATAAAAATAATTAAATAATATTAATTAATTATATAGATCCATATTTTGGGGGATCAAAGCAATGGGATGAGTGACACTTGTCACTCATCCATGGGGCCCACCAAAATATCTACCCAATCAGATTTCGCCGAAACGTCCCCGTCTTGAAGTTCGTGCATAGTGAAATCGAACTTCCGTGACCCATAACTCTCCCGCTCGAAGTCCGATTTCAGTGTGCCGCCTGTCTATGGATTCGTATCGTCCTTATCTACGTAACGGTCTTCGGCCCTCGGCCATCGGACCTCCCGGTCAAAAAGTCAACTTTTGACCCCATTTAACCTAAATTACCAAAATGTCCCTAAACTTCCGAACGTCATAACTTCCTCCTCGAACGTTGGAATTGAACGTGCCACCTGTCTATGAACTCGTGACATCACGAACTACGTCACGGTCATCGGTCAAAGTCCATTTGACCACCCGATTGAAAAGTCAACGTTTTGCCATCACTAGGGGCAAAACGGTCATTTCGCATCGTTCGTCCGATTTCGCTCTACTAATCACAGATTAGCCTCACTAATCGTGATTAGTCACTAATCTAATCATGAAATTTGGGACAGGTCGTTACAACCTTCCCTCCTTAATTAATTTCGTCCTCGAAATTCCAACCGACCTAAACCCAACCGTTCTTCCCACCTTAATTTAGTTCCGTTCCCGAAACTCCAACTATCCTGATTCCACAACCTCCACCTCGTGTAAATAATTCGATCTCACGACACGTGTACACCCGTACACCCACTAAACAGAATAATCCTTACTCGTCTACAGCCCGACGTGCCACTAACGCTCTCGTCGTATCGACTACACTCGACCACGTCGAAGAACAGTAGCCACACGGTCCGAATTGACACTACTTGTCAAATCTACCATCTTGTTGATACAACAACTAGACGGTTCCTTGCTCAACAACTAACTATCCTGACGTCTGCTCCCACTGGGAGTCATCAGACCTCACACCATGATCCACGCTGACACCTCCTACAAACTGTCACCACTTGACAGTCGTCAGTCGCAAACTGATATGACACACACTCGTGGTTACACTAACCACAAGCATTTCACTCGACCTGTGTGCAACTAGACCCATTAGAAATACCATGACCCAATGCACAGTATCCAATGTCCAGTCCACGTCCTCAACTAATCTGATGGTATCAGAACCAATCCGACTACCAATACGCTCTCCAACGCACCACCGGTATAACCTATATACCGTCACCAGACATCACAAGTATGCCCAGTATTGTACCTCGAATTATTTACCCATCAATTAGCTTACAACCACCTAGGTCATAGCCAATCACGATTCAATTATGGAGTTCATTCGTCCAATCCAGCATTAGACAAATCAAAACTCCAACCCATCATCTATTCCCAATTCCAAATCCGAATCCGCAATTTCGTAAGAAATCCCGAGTCCAAATCCAGAAATCATATCCATAATCATGTCCAAATTCAAATCCGAAATCATCATTCCGCAAACTAGTATTAGGAATGACCATTCCGAACCCAAATCCATAAAAAGAAAATCCACAGTCAAGCTCTAGAATCAAATCCTGAATCGTCACCCAGAATCCGATTCCAAACCCCAACTCCAGAAATCCTCTTTCAAGTTCCAAAATGAAATCCTAAATCGTCATCTAGAAATCTGATTCCGAAACCTGAAATATCGTTCACGTCTACCGAGACGTACCAAAACCAAACCTATCGGTTACCCGCTAAACCGATTACCCTATTACCAACGATTGACTTCATAGGGAAGTCAATTCCAACATCAACACAACACTAGGTCAGACAAAATCCGGCCTCGTCAGACACCTACTCAGGCGTAATATACCATATGGGATTTACCTCGAAAAGAAGTTCAGTCCCAACATGCCCCACTCAAACATCCAAGTATGAGCAATAAACTCTCCACCTATCTGGATCATCTAGACCACGATCCAGATCCATAACGATACCCAAAGTCCTAAACCAATTCCCACATCTAAACAGATTAGTCTACGACGAGACACGCCAAGACGATGGGTTATCACTGATTACCTCGTATCGATCCTTGTCATTCCACCGAGGAAAACCAAAGATGATACAAGACCGTGACATCAAAACTCATCCTATGTGAATACAACCAAACTCGCTGCACTCACCACGTCATGTAACCTAACATCATCTGCCACCAAGTAGAAAATGAGGAATCTCAGTCATCTAACTTCGATATACTCATCTCCTCCTGATGGTCCAGAACAAATCCCGGGTCCACCAACCAATACACAATCAGTGTACGAGTGTCAACCAACAACATTTATATCATCAACGTCATCTACCACCATCAATTATGGTAGAACCTGAGAAGTCACCCAAAACGACTTCGACATACCCGTTACCAATGCGGAAAACCCGTATTCCACTCGTCACCTCAATCGCAACCTCTCGCGATTCCGAAGTTCCAACAAGATTGGAAACAACATACCCGGACATCAACCACGTGTCCCCTAACCAGTTTAACTCTATCTGAGATCCACTCCTGAACCACAGATACAGAACCTATGCCCATCTCGACGGATGTCACATCCCGACTCGTGACTCACCGTCATCACAATCACCCGCACCGACACCAGCACTAGCACTAGCACGAGTACCAGCACCATCACTACCACCGGTCGGCATCAGCACACAAGCATCCTCACTAGCATCAGTACTGCCGCTAGCACACCGTGTGCAAAACTGACACCCTGGATCTCCGCTCATACCAAGCGACGATCGCATACCTCTGCTCATAGACAACTCTGGGTACAGTCACCCTGACAACTCATGCGAGAAAAGGAAAACGTTCCCCGAACGTCCCCGATCCCCAACAATCGTAACTATAACCACTCTCGGTAGTAACGCCTGCCCCACACTCGTGCAGACCTAACTACCAGAAATCGCTATATCCAGACTCCGTATCCAACGGAATCAATCGCCCATACCAACTACTCTGTATCCCACTCAGGGATTCCATCGACAAGTACCAACCCTGGTAACCTGTCCAACCAAACTCTAACCAGTCGCAACTCGACTATCCCAATGTCGTCTACCAGGTCACCCGCGACCTTAGTTGCACCAACCCACAACTGAAGTAGCACGACAACCAACTCGGTCTAACCGATACGTACAACCCTGACTGCGAAGTGCAGTCCCAACACAAGCTGACATGACTAGACCGACTAACGAACCCCAAATCCGAATAGTCGTCCAAGTCATACCACTCGTCAACTCGCCTTTCCGAACCATACCCACCAAGATAGGGTTCCACAATCACACCTAGAGTTCCCCATAACCCAACTGCATAAGACAGTAAAATTCACGATCTGACCGACCCTGCGGTCCGACATCGTAAAGACGTCAATCCAATCCTACCAACAATCCAACTCGGATTCCTCGAATCCGGTTGCTAACTGCCAACTGCAGTAAATCCATTTAACTCAACATAATCTGACCATCCGATGATCACAATTCCCAACTAGTCGTCGGAACCGATCCTACGACATCGTGAAAGACGATCCCAACTAACCGTCTCACGATCACACTCCAGAATACGAACACGTTAATCCTTCCGTAGGGTCCCACACTGTCAACCTTGACAGAACTATGGCAACCCCAGCCTCAAATGCCGAACCAAGGCATGCCAATCCTACTAACTATCGTACCGGCACCCCAACAATCAGGTTGACCACGAACTGCAGCCCCTTGAGATATCACATCCTCGACCTGCGTACATACTCCAAGAGCTACACGGTTTCTCGAATAGAGACAACCCCGCTCTGATACCACGTTGACAGGACCCATCCCAATCCCCCCGGGATTAGTGCGGGATGACCCTGCTCCCGTCTGACACGAAGTGTCAGACAAGGGATATTTTCGTCCTTTGCCCTCCCGGGCTATCAGAGCACGCCAGGATCCGGAGGAGGCATGTGATATCTCGGTCTCTGCTACAGTCCACATCCGATGTCAACCTGAAGGGCAGTCAAAACATTAAAAACTGTGAGTGGACAAAACAAAAGTTTATAAAAACATTTTAACGAGAAGACCTTTGTACCCTCCACTAAAAAGCATGCATGCATTCGAAAACCATTTATCCAAAACAACCATATGTGGGACTAAGCCCAAAGCAGATATAATCTAAGGTCGAAAGGACCACAATAAAAACGACCATACGGGCCACTGCCCAAATCCTGTGCACACCTGTACACACCACATATCATATATCATATATCCATCACATACATATATATAAGTCACACAACCAATCCTGTCACGGTATCCAAAGCCACGCGCGCGCTACCCGGGTCTCAATCCGAGTCATCTCGAGGTCAAGGTCAATGTCCGCAGACCACTGACCCTACCCGAGGTAATAGTAACCATAGCCTTCCTGAGAGTAAGGAACCCAACTGGGGGGTGACTCCACTCAGTCGGTGCTCCGTGACTACTCCGGGGTCCACCCAGGCCAACGACCCTCCCCGGAGGAGATAGTAGAACATGTAAAGGAAGGTAGACGAACATATATATACATAACATAAACATTCATGACCAGTTCCCCTGAACCGTCATGATCCATAATATCCATAATCAGGTAACATGCCGGTTCCCATAAACCGTCATGTACCGTAATAACCAACAAGGGTTCATGCCGGTTCCCATAAACCGTCATGAACCATGATACCATAACAAGGGTTCATGCCGGTTCCCATAAACCGTCATGAACCTGGGAATCCAATTAAGGTTCCCTGACCTGAAATCAAAACCGTAAAGTGACTGGGTCTCGTACCCGAACATAAGACACCAACTGGGCACCGTGCCCGGAATCTGAGGTCATATGCCCGAGACAAAACCAAATGGGTCTCATACCCGAGTTTATCATTTTGAAATCAAAATTCAGTTCATTTAAATCAATAAAGAAATACAGACCCGTATAAGCACCGTATAAGGCCGAAACCTCGAAATACGTGCTTATACGTAACCACATACAAATGCACCCATGGCATCATCAAACAAGTAATAAAACATATAATAAACATTTATGCATGCACCAATTTAGAAAACAAAGTCCACTCACAGACCGTCCGAGCTGCCGCCTCGATTTGCGTGCCATACGGCTCCCCGAGCCGATCACCGTCATCGGGACTCCCAAACCTGTCCAAATCGTAATAGAAGGTTACTAACTACTTAATTAACCTCCTACCAAAGCCCCGTATTTTTAACTATTTTTAATCCCGAACCTAAACCTTCCGATGCCCCGAAACATATCGAGACGGTGTCCGATCGACACGAAACCAGTCTCAAAATGTTCGTTACATCGAATAGATGATTTCGTATGTTGGAACCTTCCCCAGATTCCGTGCCACGCGCCCTCACGCGCCGCCTGAAGTGGCTGCGCGTGGGCTTCACGCGCCTGCTACAGTACCTGCTGACGTCATCGCTGACGTCAGCATGACATCATCTGACAGCTGTCAGGCCTGACATGTCAAACTCTGACAGGTGCCACGTGTCAAGCTCCCATTGGTCCACGTCACTATGATGTCAGTGCCACGTGGCAGTCTGACAGGTGCCACGTGTCATCGTGGCACTGGTCCACGTAAGTGCCACGTGTCAGCCCCTGATTGGGCCACGTCACTGACATGTCAGTGCTGACTGTGCACTGACATGTGACACGTGTCGCACTCCTATTGGCCCATTTTCTGACATGTCAGCTGACATTGTCAGATCTGACAATGCTGACGTCATCGCTGACATGATGACGTCAGCATGATGACGTCACTTGTCATCTCTGTCCTCCCGCGGGTCGACCCGAATGTCTGCAACCGGGTCGCCGTGACCCGCGGCTTGACCCGGCCGGTTCTTCGCCGTCCGACCACCAAAATACTCCCCGTTTGTCCCATTCTCTTCGTCTCAACCCAAACTACAGTCCTATGACCTTAAAATGCAAGAAAAGCATCGAAAACACGTACCTTCAATCCAGCCATGGCGGCCGTGACTTCCTCCGCCGTTCACGGTCGTTCTAGGCCTTCCTAACCCTCGAATCCAATCCCAATAGACTCCTAGGGTCCCTAGAAACCATTCCTAATCTTTAGAAATCATCGAAAACCCCTAAAACTAAAAATCCAAATTTTGGGGAAAACGTACCTCACGGGTTCTCTCTCCCCGCCGTGTCCTCCGCCGTGGCTGGCCGTGGCCTGCCATCCTAAACACCTTTCCACTGCTTCACGATCATGTTCAGCTCATCCAAGCAAGGAATGGTGATGGTGTGTGGTTGTTTCGGTTTTGTGAAGGAAAAGGGAGAAAATGAAGAAAAAGATGAAGTGATGAAGTTGATGCCGTGGAAGAGAAGAGAGAGAAGAAGATGTGATCAGATGAGAGAAGAGAGGATTGATGGTGAGGATTTAAGATAGAATTGAATTGGATGGCTAGGATTGAATTAGGTGTGGGTTTGGTTTATAAAAATAATTAAATAATATTAATTAATTATATAGATCCACATTTTGGGGGATCAAAGCAATGGGATGAGTGACACTTTTCACTCATCCATGGGGCCCACCAAAATATCTACCCAATCAGATTTCGCCGAAACGTCCCCGTCTCGAAGTTCGTGCATAGTGAAATCGAACTTCCGTGACCCATAACTCTCCCGTTCGAAGTCCGATTTCAGTATGCCGCCTGTCTATCGATTCGTATCATCCTTATCTACGTAACGGTCTTCGGCCCTCGGCCATCGGACCTCCCGGTCAAAAAGTTAACTTTTGACCCCATTTAACCTAAATTACCAAAATGCCCCTAAACTTCCGAACGTCATAACTTCCTCCTCGAACGTCGGAATTGAACGTGCCACCTGTCTATGAACTCGTGACGTCACGAACTACGTCACGGTCATCGGTCAAAGTCCATTTGACCACCCGATTGAAAAGTCAACGTTTTGCCATCACCAGGGGCAAAACGGTCATTTCGCATCGTTCGTCCGATTTCGCTCTACTAATCACAGATTAGCCTCACTAATCGTGATTAGTCACTAATCTAATCATGAAATTCGGGACGGGTCGTTACATCGGATCTCCCGGGTCAAAAGTCAACTTTTGGGCCAAATTACCAAAATGCCCTTGAACTTCTGAACGTCATAACTTTTTTCTCGGACGTCGGAATCGAGCGTGCCACCTGTCTATGAACTTGTGACATCACGAATTATGTCACGGTCATCGGCCAAAGTCCATTTGACCGCCTGAACGAAAAGTCAACGATTTGCCCATTCTAGGGGCAAAATCGTCATTTCGCCCGAACTTCGCTAATCCTCGTCTAATCTCTGATTAGCCTTGATAATCCGTCATTAACACTTAATTAATCCCGCTAATTCGGGACGGGTCGTCACACTCCTCAACCATTTCCAACATCTAACTATATCAGTCAACGATGAGACACGTCGAGATTGTGGGTCCTTTCTAATTACCTCGTATCGATCCTTGGCATTCCACCTAGGAAAATCAAGGATTATCCAAGACGATGACATCAAAATTCATCCTACGTGAATGCAACAAAAACTCGCTGCACTCACCACGCCATGAAAACCAACATCATCTGCCACCAAGCAGAAAATGAGAAACCGCGTTCACCTAACTTCAAAAATAATCAACTCCCCCTGATGACCCAAACCAACGTGGGTTCACCAACCAATACATGACCAACGTGTTGGTGACACAACCATCATCTGCCATGGCAGAACCTGAGAAGTCACCCTGAAGAACTTCGAAATACCCATTACTAATGCGGAAAACCCGCACTCCTCTCAGCGCCTCAAACATAACCTCTCTCGATTCCGAAGTTCCAACCATGTCGGAACCAACACACTTGGACGTCAAACACGTGTCCGTAACCAATCTAACTCACTACCAAGTTCGCCTATCGACTTATACCTTTTATGTACATACAAAAGGATATGATCCACTACTACTCAATCCTTACGTCTCAACTACTGCTGGATCCAATCCAGTCCATCACTATCCTTGATCCACTGCCGGACCATAGATACCGAACACATGCCCATCTCGATGGAGTCATATCCCGACTCATGACTCATCGTCATCACAATCACCGACACCAGCATCAGCACCATATGGGCCCCTGCCCAAAACCATTTATAGTAAACCATAACATAGTAAACATATGTGGGATCTCAGCCCAAATCCATTTATCATCATAAAACACAATTTGGAAAAATCAAGAAATCATGTTTATCCATATATATCATATAACCAATCCTGTCACGGTATCTAGAGCTACGCGCGTGCTACCCAGTGTCTCAAAGCCCAAGTCTCCCTAGGGTCCACCCAGGTCAATGTTCATAGATCAATGACCTTCCCTGGGGGTTATAATCCATAGCCTTTCTGAGAGTAAGGAACCCAACAAGGGCGACTTCACTCAATCAGTGCTGACTACTTCGGGGTCCACCCAGGCCAACGACCCTCCCCGGATGAGACAATCCATATATAAGAATGGTATACGAAAACCATTTGAAAAGCTTTTCAAAACCTTTCAAGGGTTCATGCCCGGTCCCAATAAACCGTCATGAACCATAAAAACCTTTCAAGTGTTCATGCCGGTCCCTATAAACCTTCATGAACCATAAATCCATTTATGGGTCCCCGACCCGAAATCACAATCGTAAACCATAATTGGGGCCCAAGCTCGAATTCACAAACCAGCTGGGCCTCGTGCTCGATTTCGTAAACCAAATGGACCTCGTGCCCGATTCCGTAAACCAAATGAGCCTCGTGCCTGATTTTGTAAACCAAATGGGCCTTGGAGTCGATATGTAAGTCAACAGGGCCTCGAGCCCGATACGCAAACTAATTGGGCCTCGAGCCCTGTACTTAAACCAACTGGGTCTTCAGCCCGATGCCTTATCAAATCAAATGGACCTCAGGTCCGAGAGTTCGCAAATCAAATGGGTCTCGTGCCCCGTCCATATTTCCAAATTCGAAATCGATTCCAGAACCAATTGGGCCTTTGGCCAGAAAACGTAACTAAATGGACTTCGAGTCCGAGGGTTTCCAAAACAAATGGGTCTCGAACCCGAGTTTACCTTTTCAAATCCAAAACCATTTCATGAAATCATTTCCAAAACTATAAGCACGGATAACCAGTGCAAAATCGTAAATCACCTCAAAATGCGCGAAACAATTTAATTCACAAATATACAAATCAACATCATAGAATAATATTCATAAAACATATAAAACATTTATGCATGCATAACAGTTAAGAAATCAAGGTCCACTCACAAACCGTCCTGTGCTACCGCCTCAATTTGTGTGCCTTAAGCCTCCCCGGCTAATCCAACCTCTCCGAGTCATCCGGACCTGTCCAAATCATACCTAAAGGTTACTACTAACCTATACAAGTCCATAATAAGAACCCTAAACTTTCTCGGAAAAGTCAACGTGTCCCGGACACGAATCTCGAGGTGAAAAACCTCTATTTAACTAATCTAACAATCTTCGATCGACCCGAAACCACCAGCATTGGATCCGGATCGTCAAAACCTTTAAAATGAAATTGGGTCCACCTCGATTACTGTTCACACGCGCCCACACACGCTAGTCAACGAAAAATTCAACCTAGTTGAAAAGTCAACGCTGACGTCAGCACTGACAACCTGACAGTGCCACGTGACAAGCCCCCATTGGTCCCTGTTCTGACATGTCAGTCTGACATTATCAAATCTGACAAGTTGACGTCATCATGATGACGTCATCAGTCATCCCTGACCTTGGTCGGGTCGGCCCGAAGTCTGCAACCGGGTCGCCGTGACCCGCGGTTTGACTCGGCTGGTTCTCCCAGTTCCGGCCACCATTTTTATCATGGTTTGTCCCTATGTGTTCGTCTCAGCCTAATATAAAGTTCTATGGGCCCAAAAACCAGAAAAGGGTTTGAGATAAATACTTATGATGCCAAACCCGAAGCCTAGAATTCCCAGTCGTCCTCCTCATCGACAAAGGCCATCCCTTGCCTCGAACCCATGTCCGTTGAGCTCGTTCTGGTTCAGAGGATCATACACGATCGACCAAAATGGTTGTTAGACGTTAAATATTGAAGTTCCAGAAAATGGATTCGAACGGGTTCTCGGGTTACCTGGGTTTCTGTTTTTCCCCCGCCGTCCATGGCTGTCATGCCGTCTCGGTTGTCCCCCTCCGTCTAATAGTGACTCTCAGTCCCTCACACACTTTCTGGTCTCATTGCAGGTGATTGGGTGAGGGGTATCGGGTGGTGTTCTTTGCGGGTTTGAGAGACGTCGAGAGAGGGAGAGAGAGATATTATATTTTGATGATGATGATGGGTCAGATAAGAGGAAAGGAACGGTGAGGATGAGAGGGGGAGGGTAGGGATGGATGGTTAGGATGAGAGGTGGGTGAAAATATTATAAAATAATTAAAGGTTAATATTATAATAATAAAGCCACCAATCATAATCAAGATCTACTTTTTGGGATTAATGAACAATAGGATGAGTGACACTTGTCACTCAATCATGGGTCCCAC
This sequence comes from Prinsepia uniflora, assembly GCA_032719365.1. Lineage (NCBI taxonomy): Eukaryota > Viridiplantae > Streptophyta > Magnoliopsida > Rosales > Rosaceae > Prinsepia > Prinsepia uniflora. The sequence goes on along the minus strand of CM064872.1, from coordinate 30,475,459 downwards.
TTAAAAAGTCAACCAATCAGATAATGCCAAGTGTCTTCGCCTCGTAATACGTGCATACTAAAATTGAACTTTTCGTGACCATAACTTTTTCGTCCGAAATCCGATTTCGGCGTGCCGCCTACCGACAGATTCGTATGAACTCGATCTACGTAACGGTTCTCGGCCATCAGAACTCTCAGGTCAAAAGTCAACATTTTACCCACGACTAGTTGCAAAATGGTCATTTTGCATCGTTTGTCCGATTTCCCCGACTAATCACTGATTAACCTTACTTATCCTTGATTAGTCACTAATCTAATCTTGTAATTCGGGATGGGTCGTTACACCTAGGCCCCTTAGGCTTGTGTTGGGCGGAGGTGTTGGGCCTTCAGGTTGGTCTGGGCCTGACATACCGACCGACAGAGAGTGGTCACCCGAAGTATGTATGTGGCATGGTGCTAACAGAGTGCTAGACCTATCGTTCGAGGCCTGACATACCGACCGATGGAGGGTGTTCCCTCGGAGTCTGTCCGTGGCATGGTGCTAATAGAGTGCTGGACCTATTGGTCGGTCTGGGCCGTCGTGCTGACTGACGGAGGGCCGGGCCTCTAGAGTCGGTCTGGGCCTGTTGTACTTGGTAATGGAGTGGGCCATCTGTTGGGTCTGGGCCCCTTGGTCGGTCTGGGCTGATATGGTATGAATAACATGATTTTATAGAATTTGTTTTAATTCCACGTTTTATGAGGATTTTGTATATATATATATATATATATATCGTGTTTTGGGCTTATGCTAGATTTGAGACATGGATTCGGTTTTAGAATTGATATGAGCTATATATATATACTTTTTTTTCTTGTTATTTGTGATGTGATATATTGTGATATGGAAAACCCTCATCGGGATGCTGATTTGGTTGGTCAATCTCAGACGTCGTGACAGGACCCATCCAAATCCCCACAGGATTAGTGCGGGATGACCCTGCTCCCGTCTGACACGAAGTGTCAGACAAGGGATATTTCCGACCTTTGCCCTCCCGGGCTATCAGAGTACGCCAGGATCCGGAGGAGGTATGTGATATCTCGGTCTCTGCTACAGTCCACATCCGCTGTGAACCTGAAGGGCAGTCAAAACATTAAAAGCTGTGAGTGGACAAAACAAGAGTTTATAAAAACATTTCATCAAAAGACAATTGTACCCTTCAATAAAAAGCATGCATGCATTCGAAAACCGTTTATCCGAAATAAACCATATGTGGGAACTAAGCCCAAAACCAAGGTTGAAAGAACCATCATGAAAACGACCATACGGGCCACTACCCAAATCCACAAGGGACTCGGCCCAAACCATAAGAAACCAACCATACGGGCCACTGCCCAAAACCTGTGTAAACACACATCATATATCATATCATATATCTCATAAAGCATACATCATATATACATATAATTCACACAACCAATTCTGTCACGGTTTCCAAAGCTACGCGCGTGCTACCAAGGTCTCAATCCGAGTCTTCTCAAAAACCATCATGATTTATAACATCCATTAACCAGGGTTCATGCCGGTTCCCATAAACCATCATGTACCATAATGACCTGACAAAGGTTTATTCTGGTTCCCATAAACCGTCATGAACCGCAATGACCTTTCTAGAGTTCATGCTGGTTCCCATAAACCGCCATGAACTTGGAAATCCATCTAGGGTCCCTGACCCGAAATCATCAGTGTAAAACAACTGAGTCTCGTGCCCGAACATATGACTCAACTGGGCACCGTGCCCGATATCTAAGGGTCAGTCACGACTCCGATCATAGTGATGCGTGCAACCATCCATCCAGGACCGCCCTCAATCCTGGTATGTCGTCGTGAACGTATCAACCGACGCGACCACCACAAGATCATGGTGCACTCATCACCGATCGCTATCCTGAACCGTCAGCACTCCGATGTCGAGCCTCCCCAGGCTGCCCGACCACCAATTGTGCATCGTGACCTATCCGGAAGGACCACATCCCAAACCGGAGGCGAGCGTCGTATTGTCGATCGCCCTACACATAGCACCCGTCGCGACCACGATTTAGACCCGAAGGTCGTAAATAGTGTCATATGCCCGAGACAAAACCAAATGGGTCTCATACCCGAGTTTATTCTTTTAGAAATCCAAAACCAAATCATTTGAACCAATAAAGAAATACAGACCCGTATAGGCACCGTATAAGGCCGAAACCTCGAAATACGTGCCTATACGTAACCACACATCAAAATGCACTCATGGCATCACAAAAAAGTATTTAAAACATATGATAACCATTTATACATGTACCAATTTAGAAAACAAGGTCCACTCACAGACCGTCCGAGCTTCCGCCTCGATTTGCGTGCCATAGGCTCTCTTGAGCCCATCACCATCACCGGGACTCCCAAACCTGTCCAAATTGTAATAGAAGGTTACTAACTACTTAATTAACCTCCTACCAAAGCCCCGTAATTTTTCAAAACTTTTAACTATTTTTAAACCGACCCTAAACCTTCGGACAGCCCGAAACCTATCGAAACGATGTCCGATTGACTCAAAACCAGTCCCAAAATGTTCATTAAATTGAATAGATGATTTCCCGTGTTGAACACTTTTCCAAATTATGGCCCACGCACCCGTACGCGCTCCTAGAAGGGCCAGATCACTATTCATCATCATCAACCTCAGAAAAATCGGTCTGAACCGGTCCGGGTACTGTGCTGAACCGGCGTGACCGGTTCAATGCTTTCCCCTCTTCGTTTTGGTCCGATTTCAACCCCAATCAATCCTATAATTCCTATTTTCATGTTTCCTATCTATTCTAATCCTTAAAACAACCTAAAAACGCCTAAATCCTATGGTTTGATTTTGAACCAAACGGTTCAATATTTCCAAAACTCACCCACGGCTGCTCAGCCGTCCAACCACCATAGAAACCTTCCTAAAACTATCCTAGCAACCTATTTGATTCATTAAAACCATTAAAACTGACCCAAAACATCAAAAATGGAAAATGGATTAAAATGGGCATAATCGGGTACCTCACGGGTTCTTGCCTCCACGCCGCCGTGGGCGGCGGTTCAGGCCTCCAGGCCAGCCACCTCAGCTCCCTCAATCTCTCTGGTCCTCACGGCTAGTCATGGAATAAGGTGGGATGGGTTTTGGGTTGCACAAAGATGGAGAAATGGTGAGATCGGGGGAATGGTTTTGAATGAGGAAAATGGAATGGTTTGCACGGTGCATGAAGGAAATATGGTGTCCATTGGATGGGTGACACTTGTCACTCATCCATTGGGCATCAGGACAAATATCTGGGCCCACTAGAGTCCAAAAGTGAACTCGTCTCGTAATTCATGCAATAGTGCACTAGAACTTCCGTGAACCATAACTGCGTCGTCGAACGTTCGAATTCGACGTGCCGCCTGTCTACAGATTCGTATCGTCCTTATCTACGTAAGGATCTTCGGCCCTCGGCCATCGGACATCCTGGTCAAAAATTCAACATTTGCCCCTTTTTAACCAAAATTACCAAAATGCCCCTATACTTCCGAACGTCATAACTTCCTCCTCGGACGTCGGAATTGAACGTGCCACCTGTCTATGAACTCGTGACGTCACAAAATACGTCACGGTCATCGGTCAAAGTCCATTTGACCGCCCGAACAAAATGTCAACGTTTTACCCACGCTAGAGGCAAAACGGTCATTTTGCATCGTTCGTCCGATTTCGCCTAACTAATCACCGATTAACCTCACTAATCGTGATTAATCACTAATCTAATCTAGGAATTCTGGACGGGTCGTTACAACCTTCCCTCCTTAATTAATTTTGTCCTCGAAATTCCAACCGACCTAAATCCAACCGTTCTTCCCTCCTTAATTAGTTTCGTACTTGAAACTCCAACTATCCTGATTCCACATCCATCTCGTGGAAAGTAGAATCGAGCTCGAAACTCCTGTACACTCGTACACCAACTAACCAAACAAAACTTACTCATCTGCAACCAGACGTACCACTAACGTTCTCGTCGTATCGACTACACTCGACCACGTCGAATGACAGCAGTCATACGTTCCGAACTGACACCACTTGTCAGTATCAGGACAACCCGAGTACCCTATGAGCTAACCACTTGTCAAATCTACCCTTTCGCAGACACAAACAACTAGACGGTTCCTTCCTCAATCACCAGCCTATCCTGACGTCTGCTCCCACTGGGAGTCACCAAACCGCACTCAACGATCTACGCTGACACCTCCGACAAACTGTCACCACTTGACAGCCGTCAGTCGAAAACTGACACTATACCCACTTGTGGTTACACTAACCACCAACATACTCATCCTGAGTGTACGTATACCAACATCTAACTCGACCTGCGTGTAACCGGACCCCTCAGAAATGCCATGACCCAACACACAGTATCCAATGTCCAGTCCACGACCTCAACTAATCCGATGGTATTGGAACCAATCCAACTACCAACACGATCACCAACCTACTACGGGTATAACCTATATCCGTCACCAGGCACCACAAGTCTGCCCGGTATCATACCTCAAACTACGTACAAGGTACGTACGTCCATCCATCAACCAGACTACAACCACCTAGGTCATAGCCAAACACGTTTCTATAATGGAGTTCATTTGTCCAATCCAGCATTATACAAATAGAAACTCCAACCCATCATATATTTCCAAATCCGAATCTGAATCCGCAATTTCATAAGAAATCCCGAATCCAAACCCAGAAATCATATCCATAATCATGTTCAAATTCGAATCCGAAATTATTACTCCGTAGCTAGCATTTGGAATAACCATTCCGAACCCAAATCCATAAAAAGAAAATCCACAGTCAAGCTCTAGAACCAAATCCTGAATCGTCACCCAGAATCCGATTCCAAAACCCAAATCCAGAAATCCTCTTTCAAGTTCCAAAATCAAATCCTGAATCGTCATCCAGAAATCTGATTCCAAAACTCAAAATATCGTTCACGTCTACCGAGACATACCAAAACCGAACCTATCGGTTACCTACTCAACTGATTACACACCATACATTAGGTTAACTTCATAGAGAAGTCAATCCCAACATCCACACAGCTCTAAGGCTAACCATATCCGACCACGTCGGAAAACTACTCACCTGAGTAATATACCATACAGGATTCACTTCAGAAAGAAGTTCAGTCCCATCATGCTCCACTCAAACTCTCCACCTATCTGGATCATCAAGATCACGATCCAGATCCGTCACTACGTCAACCAACCATAGAAGTCACGACGCCTAAAGTCTTCAACCATTTCCCACATCTAAACAGATTAGTCAACGACGAGACACGCCGAGACTGTGGGTTCTCACTGATTACCTCGTATCGATCCTTGTCATTCCACCAAGGAAAAACCAAGGATGTTCCAAGATAATGACAACAAAATCCATCCTACATGAATGCAACCAAAATTCATTGCATTCACCTCGTCACGTAATCCAAAATCGTCTGCCACCAAGCAGAAATGAGGAATCTCAATCACCTAACTTCGATATACTCATTATCAAAGCGGAAAACCCGCATTCCTCTCGTCACCACAATCGCAACCTCTCGCGATTCCGAAGTTCCAACCAGATTGGAAATAACATACTCGGACATCAACCACGTGTCCCCTGACCAATTTAACTCCACCTGAGATCCACTATGGAACCACAGATACCGAATATATGCCCATCTCGACGGAGTCACATCCTGACTCATGACTCACCGTCATCACAATCACCAGCACCAGCACCAACGCCAATGCATTATCACCTACACTAGTATCAGCACACAGGCATCCAAACTAGTAGCAGCACACTAACACCAGCACACCGTGTGCAAAACTGACAACCCTGGATCTCCGCTCATCCCAAGCAACGACCTTGAACCTCTGCTCGTTTTGGAGAAACTCTGCCTCCAACGTACCTAACACCTCTGGGTACAGTCACCCTGATAACATATACGAGAAAAGGAAACGTCACCTGAGCATCACCGATCCCCAACAGCCATACCTACGACCACACTAGGTAGTAGCGCCTTCCACAAACTCATGCAGAACTAACTACCAGGTATCACTATCGAGGCTCCGCATCCAACGGAATCACTCGCCCGTACCAAATACTCCGTATCCTACTCAGGGATTCCATCGACAAGTACCAACCCTGGTAACCTGTCCAACTAATCACTAACCAATCGTAACTCGACTAAACCAATGTCGTCTACCAGGTCGCCCACGACCTTAGTTGCACCAAACCACAACTAAATAGCACGACACCCAACTAGGTCCAACCGATAAGTACAACCCCAACTGCGAAGTGCAGTCCCAACACAAGCTGACATGACTAGACCGACTAACGAAAATTCGAATAGTCGTCCAAGTCAAACCACTCGTCAACTCACCTTTCCGAACCATACACATCCTACCTTAGGATTCCACGATCACGCCTAGGGTTCCTTGAGGCCAACTGCAGAAAGCAGTAAAATCAACAATCTGACCGACCTCGCGGTCTTGACATCGTAAAGACGTCAATCCAATCCTACCGTAAGATCAACTAGGATTCCACGAATCCGACTACTAACTGCCAACTGCAGTAAATCCATCTAACTCAACCAATCCGACCATCTAAGGGTCACAACACCGAATCAGTCGTCGGAACCGATCCTACGACATCGTGAAAGATGATCCCAACTAACCGCCTCACAATCCAAAACTCGAAAGTACGAATACGTTAATCCTTCCGTAGGGTCCCACACTGTCATCCACGACAGAACTATGGCAACCCCGGTATCAAATGCCGAACCAAGACAATCCACGATCCAATCCTACTAACTATCGTACCGGCATCCCAACATCAGGTTGATAACGAACTGTAGCCCATTGAGATATCACATCCTCGACCTGCGTACGGAGTATCGCGCAAAATACGCTCTGGAATTCAGAGTAACATGAGCAACCCTGCTCTGATAAGCATCCTACGAGCAATCCTATGCTCTGATACCACGTTGACAGGACCCATCCCAATCCCCCCGGGATTAGTGCGGGATGACCCTGCTCCCGTCTGACACGAAGTGTCAGACAAGGGATATTTCCGACCTTTGCCCTCCCGGGTTATCATAGTACGCTAGGATCCGGAGGAGGTATGTGATATCTTGGTCTCTGCTACAGTCCACATCCGCTGTCAACCTGAAGGGCAGTCAAAACATATTTCATAAAAGACCTTTGTACCCTTCACTAAAAAGCATGCATGCATTCGAAAACCATTTATCCGAAATAAACCATATGTGGGAACTAAGCCCAAAACCAAGGTTGAAAGAACCATCATGAAAACGACCATAAGGGCCACTGCCCAAATCCACAAGGGACTCGGCGCAAACCATAAGAAACCAACCATACGGGCCACTTCCCAAAACCTGTGTAAACACACATCATATATCATATCATATATCTCATAAAGCATACATCATATATACATATAATTCACACAACCAATCCTGTCAGGGTTTCTAAAGCTACGCGCGTGCTACCCAGGTCTCAATCCGAGTCTTCTCAAAGTCAAGATCAATGTCCGCAGACTACTGACCCTACCCGAGGTAATAGTAATCATAGCCTTCCTTAGAGTAAGGAACCCAACTGGGGGGTGACTCCACTCAGTCGGTGCTCGATGACTACTCCGGGGTCCACCTAGGCCAACGACCCTCCCCGGAGGAGATAGAAGAACAAGTAAAGGAAGGTATACGAATACATATATATACATAACATAAACATTCATGCCCGGTTCCCTTGAACAATCATGATCTATAACATCCATTAACCACGGTTCATGCCGGTTCCCATAAACCGTCATATACTATAATGACCTGACAAAGGTTCATGCCGGTTCCCATAAACCGTCATGAACCACAATGACCTTTCCAGAGTTCATGCCGGTTCCCATAAACCGCCATGAACTTGGAAATCCATCTAGGGTCCCTAACCCGAAATCATCAGTGTAAAACAATTGGGTATCGTGCCCGAACATATGACTTAACTGGGCACTGTGCCCGATATCTAAGGGTTAGTCACGACTCCGATCATAGTGATGCGTGCAACCATCCATCCAGGACCACCCTCAATCCTGCTATGTCGCCGTGAACGTATCAATCGACGCGACCACCACAAGATCATGGTGCACTCATCACCGATCGCCATCCTGAACCGTCAGCACTCCGAAGTCGAGCCTCCCCAGGCTGGCCGACCACGAATCGTGCATCGTGACCTCTCCGGAAGGAACACATCCCAAACCGGAGGCGAGCGTCGTATCGTCGATCGCCCTACACATAGCACCCGTCGCAACCACGATTTAGACCCGAAGGTCGTAAATAGTGTCATATGCCCGAGACAAAACAAAATGGGTCTCATACCCGAGTTTATTCTTTTAGAAATCCAAAACCAAATCATTTGAACCAATAAAGAAATACAGACCCGTATAGGCACCGTATAAGGTCGAAACCTCGAAATACGTGCCTATATGTAACCACACATCAAAATGCACTCATGGCATCACAAACAAGTATTTAAAACATATAATAAATATTTATGCATGCACCAATTTAGAAAACAAGGTCCACTCACATACCGTCCGAGCTACCGCCTCGATTTGCGTGCCATAGGCTCTCCCGAGCCAATCACCATCACCGAGACTCCCAAACCGGTCCAAATTTTAATAGAAGGTTACTAACTACTTAATTAATCTCCTACCAAAGCCCCGTAATTTTCCCAAACTTTTAACTATTTTTAAACCGACCCTAAACCTTCGGACAACTCGAAACCTATCGAAACGATGTCCGATTGACTCTAAACCAGTGCCAAAATGTTCGTTACATCGAATAGATGATTTACCTTGTTGAACACTTTCCCAAATTATGGCCCGCACACACTCCTAGAAAGGCCAGATCACTATTCATCGTCATCAACCTCAGAAAAATCGGTCTGAACCAGTCCGGGTACTGTGCTGAACCGACGTGACCGGTTCAGTGCTTTCTCCTCTTCGTTTTGGTCCGATTTCAACCCCAATCAATCCTATAATTCCTATTTTCATGTTTCCTATCTATTCTAAACCTTAAAACAAGCTAAAAACGCCTAAATCCTATGGTTTGATTTTGAACCAAACGGTTCAATATTTCCAAAACTCACCCAAAGCTGCCCAGCCGTCCAAACACCATAGAAACCATTCTAAAACTATCTTAGAAACCTATTTGATTCATTAAAACCATTAAAACTGACCCAAAACATCAAAAATGGAAAATGGATTAAAATGGGCATAATCGGGTACCTCACAGGTTCTTACCTCCACGCCGCCGTGGGCGGCGGTTCAGGCCTCTAGGCCGGCCACCTCAGCTTCCTCAGTCTCTCTTGTCCTCACGGCTGGTCATGGATTATGGTGGGATGGGTTTTGGGTTGCACAAAGATGGAGAAATGGTGAGATCGGGGGAATGGTTTTGAATGAGGAAAATGGAATGGTTTGCACGGTGCATGAAGGAAATATGGTGTCCATTGGATGGGTGACACTTGTCACTCATCCATTGGGCATCAGGACAAATATCTGGGCCCACTAGAGTCCAAAAGTGAACTCGTCTCGTAATTCGTGCAATAGTGCACTCGAACTTCCGTGAACCGTAACTTCGCCGTCGAACGTCCGAATTCGACGTGCCGCCTGTCTACGGATTCGTATCATCCTTATCTACGTAACGGTCCTCGGCCCTTGGCCATCGGATATCCTGGTCAAAACGTCAGCATTTGCCCTTTTTTAACCAAAATTACCAAAATGCCCCTAAACTTCCGAACGTCATAACTTCCTCCTTGGACGTCAGAATTGAACGTGTCACCTGTCTATGAACTCGTGACGTAACAAAATACGTCACGGTCATCGGTCAGAGTCCATTTGACCGCCCGAACAAAAAGTCAACGTTTTACCCATGCTAGGGGCAAAACGGTCATTTTGGATCGTTCGTCCGATTTCGCCTAACTAATCACCGATTAACCTCACTAATCGTGATTAGTCACTAATCTAATCTAGGAATTCGGGACGGGTCGTCACACATCGTGGTAAAACTCCTTTTCCCGAGTGATTGGCATACTGATAGTGCAGATATGACAAGATGATTGGCATTCAGGCATCAAAGAAGGGTTGATTATGTGTGAATGTGGTTATGGTATTTTGATATGGTTGTAAATTGACTTGCTTTCTGATATTTTCGGACTTCCTAATATTTGCACGTACTTTGAGATTACTTTTTTATTATTCATTTTATTGAGGTTCAATGGTTTATCTTAGGCATGCATAGTTTTTAGAAAACGAAGGGTAAATGTTTTCTATTTCGAGCTACGTTTTTAAAATTCTTATTTTTGTACACTCACACGTTTTCATGGTTTTGATACCCCCCCCCCCCTCCCCAAGGTCATTGCATGAAAATCGAGGCTATTCGAGAGGCGGATGCATGTAGTGAAAAGTAGTACGAGTATCCTTTGTCTAACGAGTGATGAGGTCAATTTTGGTATTTTGAGTTACTTGTTAGACAGAGCAGGGCCTAGGTGTGATTATCAAGTATTTTAAGGACATGTCCTGTCGATTTCTCGACAAGGGCCTGGAGTTCAGAGGCCAAGGCAGCAATCCAGTGAGGGTTTTGGTAGGCTTGGTCGTATATTACTAGCTTAATAAGTGAAGAAATTTAATGGACAAAGTTTTGATGAGCATGGGAAAGATGAGAAAAAGAGACATACCTTCGCAGCGGTTGTTGTGTGATAGGCGACGATGTGAGGACACTAGCACCCCCAAAATTTTGAAGGTACATTGGGTTGAAAACACAAAGCTCGTGCCACCTTGAGAAGGTGTCGATGCTTGCGCTCAACCACACCATTTTTTTGGGGTGTGTATGCATATGAATGCTAAAAAATGATGCCTTGGTCGTCCAAAAAGGAATGTATGAGCTAAATTCACCCCCCATTACCAGCAAAAAAGATTTTGATACCATAGTTAAATTGGGTTTTGAGCATAATAAAAAAAAATTCAACAAAGATTGGCTATCAGATTTGAAACGCATGAGGTGGACCTGTGTGAATTGGGTAAAATCATGAACAATTAAGAAATAACGGCCCCCAAATGTGTTGGAATTTTGTAGGGTCCCCATACATCACAATGAATTAAGTCAAAAAGGGGCAACCGATTTTATTAATCTTGACAAAGGGATAATTGTGATTTTTTTCCAAAAGGAAAACATCACAAAATAGTAGCAGAAAGATAAACAATATAAGGAACAATTTGGTATAAGTAATGAAGAGGTGGATGAGATAGATGACTAAGTCTTCGAAGCCAAAGGTCAGCGGTGTGGGTGATACAGTTAGCTAGATGAAGATTTTTGATGGGAATTAGGTAGTAGAGCCCATTAAAATATTTGCCCAGGCCAATCGTCCTCTTCGTTTCCACATCATGCACAATACAAAAATTGGGGTGGAAGGTTATAAGGAATTTTGAAGGACGAGTTAATTTACTTATAATAAATTGACATGAAATTTGAGCACATGTAGTACTCCATCAAGTGACAGGCCTGATGATAACTGAAGTGACCGAAAATTGTCAATAGTTGCTTATTCTCCATTAGGAATATAAACAAAATCATTTTGGGAATGAATTTTGTTATGAGTAAGATGTGTGTGAGTAATGTGGTCGGTGACACCACTATCCATGGTCTAATACGAGGTGGGTGGCATGCCATTAATCATAGTATTTCTAGTGAGAGTAAATATACCTGTGGCATTTTCAAATGGTTGATTGTTACCATTTTTGTTTCAGTGGGTAGTGATAATTTATTGGTACTTGCGCATTGATGAACATTGGACTGTTGGTTTATGGCTCGATTTCTTCATTTTTAGGAGTCTCGTCTGCATGGGCTTGTTTTGAAGGTTTCTTGTTCTTCGGCTACAAATTCTTGCCGTACCATTTGTCTCCAGTAAGGAATCCAATCAAAAAGAAATTGCGCTCCATGTTGCGACCTACCCCATCACAGTGTGTACATTTGAGAAACCGATAAGAAACAGAGCCATCTGGTACAGTGACGGTTCCTGACCCTAAATTTCGGATGGGCTAAATTTATATACTAAATTTTGAAAAAACTCCACGGTACAAGTGAACTTCATTAATAAACATAAAAGGATACGCCTAATCAGGGGGACGTAATAAGTCTTACCCTTAAATGCATCTACGTACATACGTAAATAAAAGTTTGATAGTAAAAATAAACAAATTACAACAAAAACCATAATTAAACATGCAATTCAAGTACAAATTATTACTTTCTAATTTTAAATTGTACCCTTCGAGTCTTAATAGCATCAAAATCCTCAATCATCTCTTCATTGCCAATAGTATAAGTGAAGTCTCTTTCAATGTGGAGGGTCATGCAATCAGCAAGAAATTCATCACCTATTTTGTTTCGAAGTCGATACTTGATAATTCTCATAGATGAAAAAGCCCGTTCTGTTGTTGCAGTTGAAACAGGAAGAGTCAATATCAACCAAACTAGCCTATATATCAAAAAATAGTTATCTGCCAAAGTTGTTTCCACCAATATTTGGCATAATTCAGGAAGAGTGGTGATGTTCTTGAAGCAAGGCTGGCGATGCATATCATTCTCAAAATATCTCAACTCTGTTCTCAAAGCTTTCAAATCACTTGGAAGGAAATCACTAGAATAATACTTCTCAGCAAGTTTACATATATCATCAATATTGAATGACTTAAAGGAATTACGAGGATCCAATGATGTTGCTAATTACGAGGATCCAATGATGATGATTAAAATTCATATAAGCATACACATAACAAAATCTATCAACACAAATTGTTATAAAAAAAAATCACAAACACAAAGCCACAAAGAAAAAACTAAGAACAAGAAGTTCTATCAGCCAACTAATCAAGAAAAGCAAAATAAATCAATTTCACAATTGCAACAATATAAATTTAAAAAATAAACCATCTTTTTCCAATTAAATCAAACATTCAATATCAACAATTAGGGGAAAAAAAATTGATTTACTAACCTGGCTTCCCACAATAGCAACTAGCATGTGAATTGAATCCTCATAGCCATAATCTTCACTCAATAAGTCAATGTCTAAATTACTCCTACATAAAGCCCAATTTCAACATTCAAATTTCAAATTATCAAACCTAAAAAAAAAAATCTCTAATCCTTATATTCTCAAACCAAAACCCTATATTCAATTTAGATTTAAAACTAAAATTAGAGAGTAATACTTTATGTTTTGAATAAGGCTTGAAGAAAAACTGAATTAAAATGGTGGATAAGGCTTGAAGAAAAACTGAATTAAAATGGGAGTGCTGCAGTTGTTGGCATACCTTTTTTCTGCAGTTTTTTCTTCTTTCCCGTGGGAGTTGTGACTGGAACTGGGAGGGAGTGTTGCAGTTTTACCTTTATAATTCAAACAACTTTTTTTTTTTTTTAATAATTGGATAGGGCTAGAATTAATGGGGATCATTTAAGTCGGATGGGCTACAGCCCCCCAGCCCTTTACTGTGCCCCGTCACTGATCTGGTGCCCCTCGACCCGCCGTCGCTGAGTTGGCCACTGTGCCTGAGGGGCCTGTTGGTGGAGATGTAATTTTCATGACCTGCATCACATGGGATAGGTGGTATTCGAGGGGGCTAGTGACTTCCATCTGTCTGTCATGCTGCAAAATCAATCCATGAACTTTCCTCGTATCGGACAATAGGTTCATCATTAAGATGAAGTTGGAAACTGTAGAGTAAGAGTCACTTAATCCCATCAGGAATAGCATGACTTTCTCCTTCTCCTCGAGGTTTGCAAGTTCCTTCAAGCCCTTCTTGTTACATGAGAGCAGTGGATAATGGTTTGCTAATTCATCCCAGAAAGACTTGAGTTTGGTGTATTAACTGGTCACTAAAAATTTCCCTTGGCGAAATTCAACGATTTCATCTCGAATTTGGTAAACCCTTGAATCGTTGCTCTAGGTAACATGATCCTTGAGGTCGTTCCAAAACGGCGGTGGCAGTGTAGAAGTACATGACACTCCCTGTAATTTCCAGTTGAATTGAGGGTAGAATCCATGACAAGACCATCTTGTTCCATCGTTGCCATATTGGGTATTTGGTGTCTGTTTTTGGTGGTGCCTTGGTTGACCCATCAATCGAGCCAAGTATTTTCTTGGCACTAAGGCTGAGACCCGTAGGGTGACTCCATTGCTCGTAATTTCGGCCATCAAGCAGTACATTGACAAATGTGAGCCCTAGTGTGTCAAAGTGGAGCAAGGTGAGTGGATCTGAAAGAATTGAGACCTCGATTGTCTTTGTGCTACTAAAGAGTCAAGATTAGGTTGGTTTGGTAATGGGATCCATGTGTTTGTGGGCGGAACGTGTGTGGGTTGTGTGGCTACCGAAATCGACGTAGCTCTGATACCATATGAAATTTGGTATATATTGAATCGAATTTTCTATTTACATGGATACAATCTTTTTACATGGGATTACCTCTACACTAAGTAAACTTTCCTAATTACAAGCTAAATTGATATGTTCCTACAATCTTTGCCAATCATCTGATGACAACATCGTTGACCATATTTTTTCCTTTAATACCAGATTATGTAAATCTAATCCAACAAACTTGGAAAAAAAAACACCATATTATAACCTCTGCATCTCATCTATGGAATCCGACTCGTGGAACGAGAAAGCTGATTTCAAAATTTATATCTCTATTAGTTTTTTGGCACTTCTCTTCGATGTTTTATGTATTTTGTATCTTAATTAAAAAGAATTTAATGTTTGATTTTATCTTTAGTTTGAGACAAGTAATTGAAGATAATGACGTAAAATGCCATGTGAGACTCCACATCTTGGTGGGATACAAAAAAAATGAGATTTCAGATGCTTCTCGTAGCATTTTCCTTTTTTAGATGATTCATTATCGAAATTTTTCTATTTAAGTATGATAATTGAAACTGTTGATTTATTAAAATATCATATAGTATAATTTCTACATAAAATGGAACAAATGGATGATGGTTTAGTCAATTATATGTGTAAATTTTAATAGAGCCCGTCCAAATACTTAATGGTTTAGGGTAAAAATAAAGAATTGGTCCTTAATTCGTATACTTAATTATTGAAAATATAAATTTTATAAATTGATTATATTATATTTATATTAAGAGACATTGTTAAAACTTTTGGTAAGGGAAAACCCATTGGGATAAAACCCTAAAAAAAAGAAAAAGAGTACCTCGTGTTAAAAACATTACATTTTTTTTAAAAAAACAAATCTTATATTTCTTTGGTGAAATCAGCAAGCATTCTGCAACTCTACACAAACTTTCATATTTAATACAAGAATGTAATTAAAGATTGTTAAACTAAGAACCTTTATATTAGTGACCATATTAATTTAGGTGAGTTCCTTGAAATCTTTCTGTTATGCAAAAAAGATGTAATTAAGGATTCAAAGGCGACAAAAAAAATATATAACTAAAGAGACACAATTTCTAATTTCTAACATCTGTAATGTTAAAGTCGCGACTTAGACTCATAACGTTGGTCCTTTGATTATCGGAAGGGGCCTTCCCGTCGTCAATAAATATAACATCCATAAGGCAAAGTTGTCAAATGGAAGTGTTCAATCATGAAAACTGTAATAGGAATTCTAGTAACTTAAATTACCTCTTTTTGAAGTCTGTAACTTAGGAATATCTCGGTTAGGGTTTTCAGAAGGGAAGGTGGAAAGGCCTGGATATCTTCAACTGGAAAAACCAATTGTTGAGAACTTGAGATTAGGGTTTGAAAGTTTGAATGAGATTGCAAGAAATTAAAAATTTAGAACAATTAAGAATTTGAAATTAATATTTATCCTTGAAATATTGAATTTGAACATTGAATTAAAATATTGAAAGCCTACGCCTTTTTCTTAGAACTTTGAAGGAGACTCTCCTTTTGTTCCTCGTTCTCTCGTAACCACCATCTAAATTATTGTTCATCTTCCTTTTTTTTTATAAACATAAAAAAAACTTAATTTAGGGCCCTCCAACATCTTTAGGCCTAGGTTCTATGCCCCTCCTGCCCTCCCTATTGGCCAACCTTGAATTTCAATGACGGTACATCATAAGTATTTTATTTGTTACCAAACTTGTCGATTTGTTTAACACATAACAACCACCTGAAATTTGATAATAAACCATACAAAAATTCAATAATCGACCATCAAGAGAATAAATACATCAACTTTAAGATGGATACAAATATTTTACATAGTTATTTATAATGAATGAAACATAACTATATCACTTGATGTTCGAAACTTGATTGTGTATACAACTAATGTGTCAAAAGATGGAAGGCATGTCTAAATTGCACGAATATTGGTATTTATTGGGGAGTAGTGATATGTCACTTTCTGGTAGATCATGGGGTACGTTTTTGTAATAGGGATGTAATTCTAGATTTTCTGGGTAGGTCTATGTGTCTTAATGGTGTATTAAAGGAGTGCTGGGGGGTTTTCAAGGACTGTTTTTGTTAGCGGCAATTGAGGTCTGGCTCGGACAACCACAATTCACCTCCCTTCTTCAATTTATGCTTAAAGGTCCCCTACAATCATATGCATCTTATGAGCATGTGCCACTCATTTCCCACCACTCCTTTAATTTGACTCCATTTTTTTCACAACAAATATTTAATTGTGTCCTTCATACTCTTTTCACAACAAATATTTAATTGTGTCATTCCTATTCCGATTTAGAAGTTTGATAATATAAAATGCGGAAAAGTTATAACACAAACACTGTATTAAATACATCATATTTTTTCAATATAATATAATAAAAAAAATATTCCCTTATTTTTCGGTATGCATTTTGCAGCGCTCTATTTAAGTGAAAATTTTTGTATCCAACTCTTTTAGATGTCAATAACGTTAGATATTATATAAAATGTTAAGAAATGTTGAGGCTAAATTACATATTAGAAATAAATTCTCTACATTTGTGGAATTTTCTGACTATAATAATTAATAAATCAATAGCCAAACCCATCAAATTATAGCAACCAAAACACAAAATAATCACCGACCTCTGTGGACAGTAACGATGTAGGAGGAAGTCAAAAGACACAAGAACACATTAAAAAACCAGCCCCACAAAAATTTAATTTTGAGCAGAGTGGCTCAGCACAAAGTTCCAAAATTTTGCAGATTCACTGAGTGCAACCACAGCCCCAATGAAGATCTTCTTCGCTATTGCTCCGCCCTCCTGCACAAAACCAGTCAATCACGGACGTACACGTCATGTCAGGTTAACGGTGTACGATCACCTCGAGCAGCGCAAGTGGCAACTGGGCCGTTTTGTTTTGGGGCCCAACGGCTGCCTTTGGTCCTCTCCCTCCCAATCCAGCTCAGGCTTCATTATGTCTGCGGCATCTGATTGCGATTGCGGTCCCACCACCTCACGATTTGCCGATGTGGCCATCCTTTTTCGATAACAGGTAGGTATGCAAGGCCGACGAATATTTGGGCTTTTATTTTGGTCGTGTTTGGCCCATTTGGTGTGGATGGATATGAGGTAGCAGGTAGGAATCGCAAAAGGCATGGGATCGGGATGGATGGATTTGAGCCAAAATTTATACAAAAAGTATGTATAATAAATATAATCTGCTCAACAATTTAGATGGTTGAACAATATAGTAATATACACTCCTTCAAACACTAAGCCACTTTTGGAAACTGTTTTAGATAGGAATCAATTCAAAAGGTTTGAGCTTCAATATAATCTGCTCAATTTGCTGTTTCAAAACTTAGCTATATATAATCCATATAGCCCATATAACCTACAAAATACTAAAGTCTAAAACAACAAGTACTCTACTCATCAACATATACATCATTGTTCAAAACGGCGGCCGCCTAGACGCTCGAAAGTGAGAAACTGTCATGTATAATGGCTGAGCGCTTAGATAGATTTACGTGTACATCTTTATATATATTTAGTTATATAAGTTCTTATATATAGATTTAGTTATCTAAGTGATTTTATTTAATAAATACTTAATAAATAGTATAAGTATTAATTAAAACAAAGGTAATAAATTAAAAAAATATAGAATGTTGTATAATAAAATTACTAAAAAACTTACATTTCAATATTTATGATTCTCAATTCAATTTATTTATCTAGATAATTAATTTTTATTCAGAAATTATTTGATTGTATTAGTTATATTATTAGTTTGTTGAATTTGTTCTTTAAAAAAAATTTACCTAGGCCCCCGCCTAATCGTCTAGGCAATAGGCCCCTATGGATTGCCCTAGGAGCGCCTAACGCCGTTTTCAACCTTGTATATAATTCATACAGTCTATACAATTAGAGTTGGTACAATTCAAAATCATAAACAAGCTACTTAACTACATATTCAAAATGGCAGAATAACAGAAAAACAAAGTTAACATCACCTACTGGAGGCCTGACCAGCCCAAAGAAAGGAAAGAGACCAATTCTCCCACCCATTGATTCTACTTTTAATCTTCTCCAAAAGAGGTTTACAATCCTGAGAACTGAGCTTACTACTGATAAGAGGGACACCTAGATATCGAAAAAGGGTAATACCCACTTGGAAACTGAGCAACGAAAGAATGGAACTAGCCACACCCTTCTTAATATCAGCCATATAAACATTACTCTTGGAAGGATTGGCATAAAGGCCAGAGTAAGAGAAAAATAGTCCAAGGAGGCTTTAATCACAGCAACAGAAGCATAATCCCCATTCATAAACAACATTAAATCATCCTCAAAGATTAAATGAGAAAGACTAACCAATTCGCAATGCTAATGGTAACAGAATGATGGAGTTCTGGCAATGCAATGAAGAAGAGATCGAGAGAAAAGTTTCATAGCAATCACAAACAAATAAGGGGACAAAGGGTCTCCTTGCCTTAGTCCACGCTTGCTACCAAAGAAACCAATTAGCTCACCATTAACGTTGATAGAGAAATGAGGGGTAGAAATACATTCCTTAACCCATCTAATGAGAGTGGGGTGAAAGTTAAGGCCATAGAGAGCACCCAAAAAAAAATCCCAGTATAGAGTATCATAAGCCTTACGGATATCTACCTTGACAGCACATCGAGGGGAATCACTATCCAAATGATAACCCTTCATAAAACTCTTGCACCAACATAGTATTGTTACCAATTCTACGGCCACGCACGCAAGCAGCTTGATGAGCACCAATGATAACAAGGAGATGAGGCTTAATACGAGCACCAATAATTTTGGCAATGTTCTTATATATAGTGTGGCAACAAGATATGGGAGGGAAATCACCTATACAAGAAGGATTCAGGATTTTCGGGACTCGTGTGATGATGGTGGTGTTAAATTCCTTCAAAAGTTTACCCGAGGAAAAAATTTCCTTCACCGCACGAATTATGTGAGGGCCAATGGAAGGCCAAGCAACATGATAGAATAAGGAATTATAGCCATCAGGACGCAGAGCCTTGTTAGGCTTAAGACGGAAACAAGCCAACCTAATTTCCTCATCAGTCACCTCCCTACATATGAAATCAACACCACTAGATGAAACCATCGGACCACCATAAATCTGAACAATTGCATAACATTCCGGAGGAGAGTCGAGGAGGTCCATAAAAATGTAACAACCTCTTGCCTAATTTCAGTAAGCTCAAAAGTGGAGGACCCATCAGGCCTACAAATAGTGGCAATCCTATTCAAATTCACACGCTTCTTAACAACATTGTGGAAGAAAGAGTTCCTATCCCCATTGGACAGCTAGGACACCCACGACTTCTGTAACACCCCGGAAATTCGAGGATTCTAATTTTGTAAATTATTGAATGAATTGACGTTTTTACCCCTGTGAATTGTATTGCCCAATTTGTTGACTTTTGATTGGTGGGTCGAACGGACTTTGACCAATGACCGTGACGTAGGTCGGGATGTCACGAGTTCATAGATAGGTGGCACGTCCAATTCGAATGATCAGGGAAAAAGTTATGACTATTGGAAGTTCAGGGGCATTACCGTAATTTGGACGATGGGGGCGAAAATGTTGACTTTTCGTTTGGAAACTAATTTTCACACGACTCGAGGACCATTAGGTAGGTCTCGACGCCCTGATTCCGTTGATAGGCGGCACGCTGGAATCGGACTTCGGATGGCTGAGTTACGAGTCTAGAAAGTGAAGGGCATTTTGGTAATTTCTGAACTAGGGGCATTTTGGTCATTTCACCCCTGGTCACTGTAGCAACCACGGGGGAACAATTGCTGCACCACCGTGTGCGGTGGTTCTGAGTCCCAATTTTTAAATCAGTGTGTGAGTTGGAAAGTTGGGATTGTTTAAAGCCCTATAGACATCAGAACGTGGCTGATCATGGACACCATTTGTTAATTCAAGATTCGAACTTTTGCGGGAAACATTTCTCAGTGGACAGTGAGGCTTCCACGAGCTGTTGGCTGGAAAGGATTGTTTAAACTGAGTGGGATTTAAGTGTGCTTCACTCTGCTGTAGTGAGGGCTGAGAATTGGAGAGGAAAACCAGAGAATTCAGTTTCTGGAAAATTGGAGGGAATTTCGGAGTTTAATTTCTGGTGCTAGTTGGACCAAAACAAGACTTGGTTTAGTCTTCTGGGAGTATTTGGAACTCAACCACATCGAAATCGAGGGGAACCAGCCACGGTTGAGTTGGGACGGAGGCTGCCGTTTTCAGAGAAGTTGCAGAGCTTGGGACGACAACCTTCAGGTACTTTCAGGCCCAATTGATCATTCATTTTAGTTCGTTTTGATCCTATTATGCTTCTTGTGAAGTTAATTGGAGAATGAGTTTGAACCAGGGAGTTCTGGTGATTGACACGTTTGGTTGATCACGGGTCGAGGGTTTATTTAAGGGGCCATTGAGGTTGATTCTTGACTCAGAACCTAAATTGGATAGTTAATGAACATGTTAGGTTCAAATACGAGTGAAATCGAGTGGAAATCGAGGGTCAATTAACCGGGTCAAGCCGCGGGTGGCAGGCCCGTATTACAGACAAAGGGGTGAAGGTGGTGACACTGTAGCTACAGTGTCAGACACGTGACTTTCACGCGCAGCCACTTTGGACGGCGCGTGAGGGCGCGTTGAGCCTCATCTCTGATCACGATCAACATGACTTTCATTCCCCTCATCATTCTGAACATTTTTGGTGAATTAACCATGTTGATCTGAGATAGTTTTGATGGGTCAGTTTAGTGCCAGTTGTCTCGGGAAACGTGTTGGATGGTTTCCCCGAGCCGTTTCTGTTTCGGACTTTTTGGATAAATGTTTAAGACTTGTAGTGACCCTTACGTGTGATTTGGACTGACAGGAATTGTACGATAATCCCGGTACAGGTCCGTACGCGCAAATTCACCGCGGGATCGTACTATGAGTGGGCTCGATTTCATTAAACCCTTGCATGCTTAAATGTTTTCTGATTTACTTATATTCACATGCTGGAATCATGAAACGGTTTTGATGATGTTGAAATTATGGTTATGGCACGTTTCACGATTTTTGGGTTTGAGACCCGTCTGATGAAACTTAAAGATGGGTTTTGGATTTTATCTATGTATATTGTGTTGCATGTGGATAACAATAAAATGTATTCGGTACTGCACTGTATAGATCCATTCTTATGATACTATCTCCTCCGGATGTGGTACCCCGGAGCGGTCACGACGCATTTCCTGCGAGGGGTCATTCTACGGAGGAACCGGACCGTAAAATGACTCAGGAGCAGGATTGCTATAATTGGACGTCAGGGACGTCGAGCGTCTAGGACGCTGGGCATTTGAGATGCCGTACCCGAACAGGGTTCGGGGAGTGGATTCGGGATTGAGACCACGAGTGGCATGCGTAGCCTTGGGACTGTGACCTTATTGGACGTCAGGGACGTCAGACATCGGGGATGTTAGGATTGGAGTGTATAGTGCAGTGGTTAAAAATTATGCTTATGGTTTTATTACATACCTTATGGTTCATATTATATGATTTATGGTTTTAAATTCTGGTGCATGCATGTTTGGAAAACAGAGGGGTAAATTATATGTTTTACTTATTAAACGGTTTTATAAACTTGAGTTTCGGCCCACTCACCCTTAATGTTTTGGTAACCCCTCCAAGCTGTGCTACTGAGGTAGAGGAGGATCCTGAGGCTAAGGCATAGATCTACTTCCGCGTAACTGATCTCCTGTTAGGTGGTTTGCCCGCAGGTTTATTTTAGAGTCGTGCTCGCAATTTGTAATTTGGAACTTTATCCCTTGTCTGACATCGGTTTATTTCGGATTTGATGTATAACTTTATTTGGTTATTTATTCATTTGAACTTTTGAGGTTAAAATTGGAACGTTATTTTGGGTGTCAGACGGGAGCAGGGCACGTCCCCATGTGGTTCCAAGGGGATCGGGGCGGGTCCTGTCAGCTTGGTATCAGAGCACTAGGTTGTGGTCAGCATCCTAGACTAGCGATTAGTACTAGTTACTTTTCGAGTTTAAGGATAATGTTATCTGATCTATGCCTCTTGACAGTTGGTTATGCCTCCAAGGAGGATTCCTCATACACGAACTGATGAGGATCTGGAGAGGGAAATGGAATGCGCAAGCATTGAACGGGCTCAACGTCTGGGAACCACTCCTTTCAACGGGGGATCAAACCCCGAAGATGCTCATGAATGGATTACCAAGTGGGAAAGGATCTTCACGGTAATGCACTGCCCTCCGAGCGAGCGGGTGACCTTGGCGGCCTTCTTACTGGAAGGAGGGGCTTATCAGTGGTGGCATGGCCTTGAAATGTCTGGATGGTCTGTCCACACCACTATCTGGGAGGTTTTCCGTTCCCGATTTCTGGACTAGTATTACCCGCGATCGTTTCGCGCGGCACGAGAGGCGGAGTTCCTGTGGCTGGAGCAGGGGGATATGTTCGGTGCGGACTATGAGCAGACTTTTGGGAAACTTTCCCGGTTCACTGCATCTTTCGTAAGCACGGAGGAAGACAAATGCCAGAGGTTTGAGCTTGGACTCCGAGGGAAGATTCGGGCAAGTGTGATTGCTGCCACTCATGCTTCTCTGAGAGATATGGTCGACGCTGCGGTACGTGTCGAGGCCAGTCTGGCGGCACACCATACACGACAGCCTTCGGGCGAGGGGTGTCGTATGGACCGTCCACATCTTGGACCGACGGGCCAGAAGAACACTAAGGGAAGAGGCTACAGGGGAGAACCCTCATCCTTTAAAGGTCGTGGCTGGTCAGGTCGACGTGGGGACTCTCAGGGCAGAGGATCAGGATTCAACTCTGGGCAGCGTTCATCTTGGAGCGGTGCTTCTGGTAGGCATTCGGACAGGCCAAGGCTAGTAAACTGTTTTGCTTGCGGAGAAGAGGGCCACTATGCCTGTGATTGCCCGATGTTGTCCAAGAACAACGACGTTGGGGGCTCTAGTGTGGTGGAGAGCACGGCTTCCCACACTAACGGAGGTCGAGGTCAGGGAGGTGACCGTGGCACTGGACGTAGCGCGCGCGGGCGCAGACGGAATGGAGGACCTAGGGCCCAGGTGTTTGCAATGACCCAGCAGCAGGCGAGGACCGCCCCAGGAGTGGTTACAGGTACAGTACATATCTCAAACTTTCTTGTACGTGTATTGATGGATGCGGGGGCTACACATTCTTTTATTTCGAGGAGTTGTGCTGGTATGCTTGATTGTGTGGTATCATCCTTAGATTTCAAGATGGGTATTGGTACCCCGATGGGCATCGTGTACCTTGTGAATCAGGTGATTCGGAGGTGCCCGGTGAGAATTGAGGATGTGGATTTGCCAGCGGACTTAATTATCCTGGATATCCACGACTTCGATGTAATCTTGGGAATGGATTGGCTATCGGAGCATGGGTCGCTCATCGATTGTTGTAGCAAGCAAGTGATTCTGCGAAGTTCGGGCTTGCCAGAGGTTATCTTTCAGGGGGAGCGTGATGGTTCGCCTCCTGAAGTGATTTCTTCACTTACTGCTACCAAACTTCTACGGAAAGGATGCCAGGGTTATCTGGTGCATGTCGTGTCGGAGCAGGTTGATACTCCGGGTATCAACGAGATACCGGTGGTACGTGAGTTTCCGGATGTGTTCCCGGAAGACTTACCTAGATTACCACCATTGTGGTGAGATCGAGTTTACAATTGAACTACTCCCCGGTACCCGACCTATATCCCAGGCACCATACCGGATGGCGCCAGCCGAGTTACGAGAACTCAAAACTCAGTTGCAGGAGTTTGTGGATTTGGGATACGTCCGACCGAGTACTTCACCATGGGGAGCACCCGTGTTGTTCGTAAAGAAGAAGGAGGGGAGTCTCCGTTTGTGTATTGATTATCGACAACTCAACAAGGTGACACCGAGGAACCAGTATCCTCTACCCAGGATCGATGACCTTTTTGACCAGTTGCGGGGAGCACAGTGCTTCTCGAAGATTGATTTGCGGTCTAGGTATCACCAACTGAGGATTTCAGAGGAGGATATTCCGAAAACTGCTTTTCGAACCCGTTACGGACACTACGAGTTCCTTGTGATTCCTTTCGGCTTGACGAATGCTCCAGCAGCATTCATGGATCTGATGAACCGGGTGTTCCGACCCTACTTGGATAAGTTCGTGATTGTGTTCATCGATGATATCTTGGTGTACTCAAGGAGTGCCCGAGCACATGAGGAACATCTACGGTTGGTGTTGGAGAAGTTGATATAGGAACAGTTGTACGCTAAGTTGAGCAAGTGTCAGTTTTGGCTGAGTAGTATTGGTTTTCTGGGACATGTGATATCAACGGACGGGATTAGCGTGGATCCCCAGAAAACAGAGGCGGTGACTAACTGGGCTAGACCGACAATGGTAACGGAGGTGCGGAGTTTTGTCGGGTTAGCAGGTTACTACCGGAGATTCGTGGAGGGTTTCTCCAAAATTGCTGCACCCTTGACTCGATTGACTAGGAAGGGAGTGAAGTTCATTTGGGACGAGCAATGTGATCAGAGTTTTCAAGAGTTGAAGGATCGATTGAACACTGCACCTGTCCTTGCATTGCCGGATGACAGTGGAGAATTCGTGGTCTTTAGTGATGCATCGCTACAAGGTTTGGACTGCGTGTTGATGCAGACTGGTAAGGTTATCGCTTACGCATCGCGGTAGCTAAAGACTCATGAGTTGAACTACCCTACCCATGATTTGGAGTTGGCAGCGGTGGTTCATGCTCTAAAAATCTGGAGACATTACCTATTCGGCGCAACGTGCCGGATATACACCGACCACCAGAGCCTAAAGTACCTATTAACTCAGAAGGAGCTTAACATGAGACAATAGAGATGGTTAGAGCTGCTGAAGGATTATGGCTGTACAATTAAGTACCATCCGGGTAAGGCCAATGTGGTGGCAGATGCACTCAGCATGAAGTCAGCAGGATCAGTTGCACACCTGGGGATGGTGTATCTTCCTTTGCTGGTGGAACTCCGGAGGGCGGGAGTTATTTTGGATACGGATGAGCATGAAGCTTTGTTGGCCAGCTTTCATGTACGACCAGTGCTGATTAATCGGATCATCGAAGCACAACTTCAGGATCCGATACTCTGTATTTACAGGATTGAGGTCGATGCGGATGGGAGACAGGATTTTACCATCTGGGATGATGGAGCACTTGTGAAGTTGGGCCGTTTGTGTGTCCCTGCAGCGGCAGAGTTATGGGCCGAGATTCTGGAGGAGGCCCATAGTTCGGCTTATGTTATGCATCCGGGAGGTACAAAGATGTACCGTACCCTCCAGAGCCATTATTGGTGGCCAGGGATGAAGAAAGATATTGCAGAGTTCGTGAGCAGATGCTTAACCTGTTAGCAGGTTAAGGCGGAACGGCAGAGACCTTATTGAGCTATGCAGCCACTTCCGATTCCTGAGTGGAAGTGGGATCACATCACCATGGACTTCGTCTTTAAGTTACCAAGGACTCAGAGTGGAGTTGACGGAGTATGGGTGATTGTGGACCGGTTAACCAAGTCAGCCCATTTTCTTCCAGTTCAGGAGACGTATAAACCTAATCGACTGGCTCAATTGTTCGTAAAAGAAATCATACGATTGCATGGTACGCCGGAGTCGATCGTGTCTGATCGTGATCCGCATTTTACTTCCAGGTTCTGGCGGAGTTTGCAAACTACTTTGGGAACAACCTTACGTTTCAGTACTGCTTTCCATCCACAGACCGATGGACAGTCTGAAAGGACCATTCAGACCCTAGAGGACATGATGAGGTCCTGTTTGCTACAGTTTCAGGATTCATGGGATACTCATTTGCCATTGATGGAATTCGCTTACAACAACAGTTATCAGGCAAGTATCGGGATGGCACCCTATGAGGCACTGTATGGTCGACAGTGCAGGACACCTATATGCTGGATGGAGATAGGGGAGCGAGCGGTTGTAGGGCCAGAATTGATGGACTTAACCCAGGAAACTGTTCGGGTTATCAAGGAAAGATTGAAGGCGGCACAGGATCGCCAAAAGAGTTATGCCGATCGACGGATTCGAGACTTGGAATTTGAAGTGGGAGATTTTGTCTTCCCGAAGTTATCTCCGTGGAAAGGGATTATCCGTTTTGGTCGACGGGGGAAACTGAGTCCGCGTTTCATCGGACCATATGAGATCGTGGAGAGGATTGGCCGGGTTGCTTACAGGTTGGCACTACCTCCAGAACTTTCTAGAGTTCACGATGTTTTCCACGTATTGATGCTGCGGAAGTACGTACATGATGCTTCCCATGTACTGGAGGAACAACCTATCGAACTCTGAGAGGATTTGGGCTTTGAGGAACAACCAGTACAGATCTTGGATCGGAAGGACAAGGTACTACGTCTGAAGACGATCCCTCTCGTGAAGATTCTCTGGAGAAACCAGAATGTGGAAGAAGCCACATGGGAGCCCGAGGCTCAGATGCGAGAACAATTTCCTTATTTGTTTCTTTGAAATTTCGGGACGAAATTTCTTAAGGGGGAAAGGTTGTAACACCCTGGAAATTCGAGGATTCTAATTTTGTAAATTATTGAATGAATTGACGTTTTTACCCCTGTGAATTGTATTGCCCAATTTGTTGACTTTTGATTGGTGGGTCGAACGAACTTTGACCAATGACCGTGACGTAGTTCGGGACGTAACGTGTAACAACCCGTACCTTCGGGAAGGGTAAAAATGTAATTTTGTGAAGTTTTGTAAAAAGGACGATTTTGCCCTTGTGAATAGTAGGTTAAAAGTTGACTTTTTGTATTATCGATTGGATGAGTGTTGGCCCTTGACCGTGACGTAGTTTAGGACGTCACGAGTCCGTAGACAGGTGGCAGGCTCGATTCGGACAACCGGAGGAAAAGTTATGACGTTCGGAAGTTTGGGGGCGTTACCGTAATTTTGAGTAAACAAGGGAAATGTTGACTTTTAGGAGGACTTGTGATTTTCACGTAGATCGAGGACCGTTAGATAGGTCTCGACGTCCTGAGTTCAACGACAGGCGGCACATTGTCATCGGACGTCGGACGGAAAAGATACAGGTCTGGAAAGTATGAGGGTAAAATGGTAATTTGTGCAGGAGGGGTATTTTGGTCATTTTCCCTCAGCCTAATCAGATAAGGGCAAGTGGCAGAGATTTTTTGGGCTGGCCTGTGGATGGTGGACACGTGCAGGGGACTAGATGGTTCCATTATGTTCTCAAGTGTGCACGGCCACACTTTACCCTCATTTGAACCGTGCACACCTTCGAAGAACACACAGAAACAGAGAGAAGAATTGGGTGAGGCGGTGATCGATTCAGTGCAAGGGAGAGTGAAGAGTGAGTGGGGAGAGGGACAGTGAGGCAAGGAGGAGCTGGTGATCGTGGTTTGGAGTTGTAACTGTGCACGGAGGCGACGCGGTGGACGGTTGAAGTTTGGAGGAAACAGAGGAGACGGTGGACGGTGGTGGCTGCTGTGCCGTGTGGTGGATCGATTCAAGCCACTAGGAGACTCAGGAGGCTACGGGGAGTCCCACGAGCACCGTGGTAGGTGGCGGTTCTCACGGCGGCGCTGGAATCGAAGGGTAACTTCTTTTGCTCTATTTTCCTGTAGATTTTAATTTCAAAAGTAGTGAAGGTAGGGTGAGAATCGAGGGGATTGGTGAGTGCAGTAGTGTTCAGGGAGGTTCTAGGAATGGTGTGGAATGGTCGCCGTGACGGAGGCGTACACGGCGGAGCCCAGTCGACGGAGAGTACTCTGTACTCTGTTTGGCCGTGAACTTCAAATGCAAAGTCGTGGACTTGGGCGTAGAGTCGAGGGATAAGGAGGTTAGGGTGAAGTTCAGGAGGGTCTTAGGCGTTGTTTAAGATGAACGCCGTGACCGGGGTGGACCTGGGCGGCCGGCGGCCAAAACAGGGGCTACGGGCCGTCTGTTTCGAGGCCGTGAACGGCGGGTTTCTGGCCGTGATTCTTCGAGGTTAGGACGTGGTTAGGTTGCTTAGGACGGGACGAAGAGGATGGGATTGGATTGGACTGAAATGGTGGTCGGATTACAGAGAACCGTTCACGCCGGTTCAACTATGTTGAACCGGGTGACTCGAGGAAGGAGATGCACTGTAGCAGGCGCGTGAGGCCCACGCGCAGCCACTTTGGGCGGCGCGTGGAGGCACGTGGGAAGGAATCCGGCCAAGCTTCCAACATGAGTTTAGTCCTAAATGTTCTAAAGAATCCAATGGTATAATTTTCGGGTGAATCGGACGGTGTTACGGGATGGTTCGGGAATCCGTAAGGTTTAGGGTTTAGGATTAAAATATTATTAAATTCCCGAAAAATTGGGGAAAATAGGGAAGGTATCCTTGATGTAATTGTGACCCTATTTGGTATCTATTGACAGGACGGGAGACACCAGAGACGGTCGAGGAGCGCACGGGGCGCGAGTGACTTGTTCTGATCTGTGAGTGGACTCTTTCTTTCTTTCAAGCATGCCTAACTGTTTTATTAACGTTTTATGATCTTAATTATGTTTTTATGCTTTTGAATGATGATTTATGTGATTGATGAGTTTGCACGTTTTTCGAGATATTTCCGAGATTTTGCACGTTTTTCGAGAAAAAGCTGATTTTCGGATTTTGATGCCATAATTACAATTGCAACCTATAAATGTGTTCTGATAATGATAAATGGGTTTTGAAATATGATTTGTGATTATGTGTGATTTCTGGGTATAACAATTGATTTCCGGATTTGGGTTCGGAATGTTGGTTCGGAACGCCGGAAGGGCTTCGAACTAGGGATTCCGAATTCGAGTTTGGTGATGGGTTTCGGAACGGTTTTACACTGAAATGGATTGGATTTGCTGGATCTGGTTATGGGTTTAAAGACCCGGATATTGTTTGACGGGGTACGGACCCGGATTGAGTTTAAAGACTCGTGAGTTTAAAGACTCGGATATTTATGATATTACCCCCATAGGCCTATTGAGTTTAAAGACTCGGGAGTTTAAAGACTCGGATTTGTGTGAGGCCTGGTTGAGTTTAAAGACTCGGGAGTTTAAAGACTCGGATTTGTGTGAGGCCTGGTTGAGTTTAAAGACTCGGATAGGTCCAGCAGGTTTGATCGGAAAAAGTGGTTTAATGTTTATGCTCTGGTTGCTTATGATGTTTTATAGTGTATCTGTTTCTTATGATGTTTTATAGTGTTTCTGTTTCTTATGATATTCCATATTATGGATTTTCTATTACTTCGTTGAGCATGCCTGTTTGCAAAGCGGAGGGAATAACTTCTTACTTTTCCTTAACTCTGATTTGACGAGTAACTGTTTTGAAACTGCTATTTATTTTGGTCCACTCACACCTTCTGTTTTTTTTTAAAATTCCCCTCCAGGTCGTGGTGATAGCGCTGGGGTGAACGTTGAGGCAGATATCGAGGCATAGAGCTTCCGACGTTCTTCCGTTGCGGACTTAGACTTGTAGGACTTTTGTGCCCATTTTGTAGTGCTATGCTCTGACTTACTGTTGTGATGCCTTTTGGTTTGACTAATGCCCCAGCAGATTTTATGGACCTTGTGAACCGAGTGTTTCGGTCTTATTTGGATCGTTTTGTGATCGTCTTCATTGATGACATTTTGGTGTATTCGAAGAGTGCGAAGGCGCATGAGAAACATCTGAGAATCGTGCTTCAAACGTTGAGGGAGCATCAGTTGTATGCGAAGCTCAGTAAGTGTCAGTTCTGGTTGACCAGTGTTGGATTTCTTGGCCATGTGATTTCGGCAGAGGGCATCCGCGTGGACCCTCAGAAAGTTGAGGTGGTAGCCAATTGGGAACAGCCTAAGACGGTGACGGAAATTTGGAGTTTTCTGGGTTTGGCAGGTTATTACCGGCGTTTTATCGAGGGCTTTTCTATTCTTGCAGCACCGTTGACGAGGTTGACTCGGAAGGGAGTTCGGTTTGAGTGGGACGATAAATGTGAACAGAGTTTCCAGGAGCTTAAAAGGCGGTTGACAGCTGCTCCTGTGTTAGCCCTTCCAGACGATAGTGGGGAGTTCGAGGTGTACAGTGACGCTTCTTTGCAAGGTTTGGGTTGTGTCTTGATGCAGCACGGGAAAGTGATTGCTTATGCTTCCCGGCAATTGAAACCCCATGAGGTGAACTACCCTACACATGATTTGGAACTAGCAGCAGTGGTTCATGCATTGAAGATTTGGCGGCATTACTTGTATGGCGAGAAGTGCAGGATCTTCACGGACCACAAGAGCTTAAAGTATTTGTTCACTCAGAAGGAATTGAATCTGAGACAGCATCGATGGTTGGAGTTACTTAAGGATTACGACTGTACTATTGAGTATCATCCAGGGAAGGCTAATGTGGTAGCCGATGCTTTGAGCAGGAAGTCAGCTAGTTCTTTGTCACATTTGAGGACGGTACGATTACCTTTGTTGGTTGAGCTCCGTAGGTTGGGAGTAGAGTTGACTGTGGATGATCAGGGAGTACTCCTAGCGAGTTTCCATGTGCGACCTATTTTGATTGATCAGGTGATTGATGCTCAGTTTGAGGATCCTATTCTATGCCTCATTCGGATTGAGGTCGAGGCTGGAGAGAGACAGGATTTTGAGATCCGTGAGGATGGAGCTTTGGTTAAGGGTGGACGGTTGTACGTACCTGAGGATGACGCATTGAAGAAGGTGATACTAGATGAGGCTCATTGTTCAGCCTATGCGATGCATCCTGGTGGGACCAAGATGTATCGTACACTTCGAGAGCATTACTGGTGGTCGGGGATGAAACGTGAGATTGCAGAATATGTCAGTAGATGCTTGATTTGTCAACAGGTAAAAGCTGAGCGGCAGAGACCTTATGGAGCAATGCAACCTTTGCCGATCCCCGAGTGGAAATGGGATCACCTGACTATGGATTTCGTGTTCAAGCTTCCGAGAACACCGAAGGGACATGATGGTGTGTGGGTTATTGTTGATCGACTTACGAAGTCTGCCCATTTCTTGCCAGTACGGGAGAACTTCAGGTTGGAGCAGTTTGCACAGTTGTTCATAAATGAGATTATTCGGTTACATGGGACTCCAGAGTCGATAGTATCTGATAGAGATCCGAGATTCACTTCTCGATTTTGGCAGAGTTTACAGGAAGCTTTTGGGACAAAATTGCACTTCAGTACCGCATTTCATCCTCAAACAGATGGGCAGTCTGAGCGGACTATTCAGATTCTCGAGGACATGATGCGAGCTTGTGTACTTCAGTTTCAGGGTACTTGGGAATCACATCTGCCTTTAATGGAGTTCGCCTACAATAACAGTTATCAGGAGAGCATTGGGATGGCTTCTTACGAGGCTTTGTATGGGCGGCAGTGTCGGACTCCTTTGTGTTGGACTGAAGTTGGTGAGAGGAGGTTGACTACGTCTGAGCTGGTAGACCTTACACAGGAAAAAGTGGCACTGATCAGGGATCGATTGAAGGTAGCGCAGGACCGCCAGAAGAGTTACGCCGACCGTAGGATCAGGGATTTGGAGTTTGCCGTAGGAGACTGGGTTTTCCTGAAGTTATCTCCTTGGAAGGGAATCGTACGATTTGGCAGACGAGGGAAGTTGAGTCCTCGTTACATTGGACCTTATGAGATCTTGGAACGGATTGGTCCTGTTGCATATCGATTGGCCTTACCAGCAGACTTGGAAAAGGTACATAATGTCTTTCATGTCTCTATACTTCGGAAGTATATTCGCGATGATTCGCATGTTCTGGAAGCACAACCAGTGGAACTGAGGGAAGACTTGAGTTTCGAAGAGCAGCCTGTTGCGATCTTGGATCGGAAGGATAAGGTTTTACGAAGGAAGACGGTTCCCTTAGTGAAGGTATTGTGGAGAAATCATCAAGTGGAAGAAGCTACTTGGGAACCCGAGGCCTTGATGCGAGAACAGTACCCTTACTTATTTCACTGAATTTCGGGGACGAAATTCTTTTTAGGGGGGTAGATTGTAACAACCCGTACCTTCGGGAAGGGTAAAAATGTAATTTTGTGAAGTTTTGTAAAAAGGACGATTTTGCCCTTGTGAATAGTAGGTTAAAAGTTGACTTTTTGTATTATCGATTGGATGAGTGTTGGCCCTTGACCGTGACGTAGTTTAGGACGTCATGAGTTGGTAGACAGGTGGCAGGCTCGATTCGGACAACCGGAGGAAAAGTTATGACGTTCGGAAGTTTGGGGGCGTTACCGTAATTTTGAGTAAACGAGGGAAATGTTGACTTTTAGGAGGACTTGTGATTTTCACGTAGACCGAGGACCGTTAGATAGGTCTCGACGTCCTGAGTTCAACGACAGGCGGCACGCTGTCATCGGACGTCGGACGGAAAAGATACGGGTCTGGAAAGTATGAGGGTAAAATGGTAATTTGTGCAGGAGGGGTATTTTGGTCATTTTCCCTCAGCCCAATCAGATAAGGGCAAGTGGCAGAGATTTTTTGGGCTGGCCTGTGGATGGTGGACACGTGCAGGGGACTGGATGGTTCCATTATGTTCTCAAGTGTGCACGGCCACACTTTACCCTCATTTGAACCGTGCACACCTTCGAAGAACACACAGAAACAGAGAGAAGAGTTGGGTGAGGCGGTGATCGATTCAGTGCAAGGGAGAGTGAAGAGTGAGTTGAGAGAGGGACAGTGAGCCAAGGAGGAGCTGGTGATCGTGGTTTGGAGTTGTAACTGTGCACGGAGGCGACGCGGTGGACGGTTGAAGTTTGGAGGAAACAGAGGAGACGGTGGACGGTGGTGGCTGCTGTGCCGTGTGGTGGATCGATTCAAGCCACTAGGAGACTCAGGAGGCTACGGGGAGTCCCACGAGCACCGTGGTAGGTGGCGGTTCTCACGGCGGCGCCGGAATCGAAGGGTAACTTCTTTTGCTCTATTTTCCTGTAGATTTTAATTTCAAAAGTAGTGAAGGTAGGGTGAGAATCGAGGGGATTGGTGAGTGCAGTAGTGTTCAGGGAGGTTCTAGGAATGGTGTGGAATGGTCGCCGTGACGGAGGCGTACACGGCGGAGCCCAGTCGACGGAGAGTACTCTGTACTCTGTTTGGCCGTGAACTTCAAATGCAAATTCGTGGACTTGGGCGTAGAGTCGAGGGATAAGGAGGTTAGGGTGAAGTTCAGGAGGGTCTTAGGCGTCGTTTAAGATGAACGCCGTGACCGGGGTGGACCTGGGCGGCCGGCGGCCAAAACAGGGGCTACGGGCCGTCTGTTTCGAGGCCGTGAACGGCGGGTTTCCGGCCGTGATTCTTCGAGGTTAGGACGTGGTTAGGTTGCTTAGGACGGGACGAAGAGGATGGGATTGGATTGGACTGAAATGGTGGTCGGATTACAGAGAACCGTTCACGCCGGTTCAGCTATGTTGAACCGGGTGACTCGAGGAAGGAGATGCAATGTAGCAGGCGCGTGAGGCCCACGCGCAGCCACTTTGGGCGGCGCGTGGGAAGGAATCCGGCCAAGCTTCCAACATGAGTTTAGTCCTAAATGTTCTAAAGAATCCAATGGTATAATTTTCGGGTGAATCGGACGGTGTTACGGGATGGTTCGGGAATCCGTAAGGTTTAGGGTTTAGGATTAAAATATTATTAAATTCCCGAAAAATTGGGGAAAATAGGGAAGGTATCCTTGATGTAATTGTGACCCTATTTGGTATCTATTGACAGGACGGGAGACACCAGAGACGGTCGAGGAGCGCACGGGGCGCGAGTGACTTGTTCTGATCTGTGAGTGGACTCTTTCTTTCTTTCAAGCATGCCTAACTGTTTTATTAACGTTTTATGATCTTAATTATGTTTTTATGCTTTTGAATGATGATTTATGTGATTGATGAGTTTGCACATTTTTCGAGATATTTCCGAGATTTTGCACGTTTTTCAAGAAAAAGCTGATTTTCGGATTTTGATGCCATAATTACAATTGCAACCTATAAATGTGTTCTGATAATGATAAATGGGTTTTGAAATATGATTTGTGATTATGTGTGATTTCTGGGTATAACAATTGATTTCCGGATTTGGGTTCGGAATGTCGGTTCGGAACGCCAGAAGGGCTTCGAACTAGGGATTCCGAATTCGAGTTTGGTGATGGGTTTCGGAACGGTTTTACACTGAAATGGATTGGATTTGCTGGATCTGGTTATGGGTTTAAAGACCCGGATATTGTTTGACGGGGGACGGGCCCAGATTGAGTTTAAAGACTCGTGAGTTTAAAGACTCGGATATTTATGATATTACCCCCATAGGCCTATTGAGTTTAAAGACTCGGGAGTTTAAAGACTCGGATTTGTGTGAGGCCTGGTTGAGTTTAAAGACTCGGATAGGTCCAGCAGGTTTGATCGGAAAAAGTGGTTTAATGTTTATGCTCTGGTTGCTTATGATGTTTTATATTGTATCTGTTTCTTATGATGTTTTATAGTGTTTCTGTTTCTTATGATATTCCATATTATGGATTTTCTATTACTTCGTTGAGCATGCCTGTTTGCAAAGCGGAGGGAATAACTTCTTTCTTTTCCTTAACTCTGATTTGACGAGTAACTGTTTTGAAACTGCTATTTATTTTGGTCCACTCACACCTTCTGTTTTTTTTAAAATTCCCCTCCAGGTCGTGGTGATAGCGCTGGGGTGAACGTTGAGGCAGATATCGAGGCATAGAGCTTTCGACGTTCTTCCGTTGCGGACTTAGACTTGTAGGACTTTTGTGCCCATTTTGTAGTGCTATGCTCTGACTTACTGTTGTATATTTACTCCTTCGTCTGATAGTTATGCTTATAATTGTATTAAGGTTAATTGTGGTACTGTAAGTGTGATTGTCAGACGGGAGCAGGGTTCGTCCAGGATATCGAGGTGATATTTGGGACGAGTCCTGAAAATTGGTATCAGAGCATAGGTTGTGTCGATTTGTGTTGGGTCTAGGTTGTTTGACTAACTCTATGCCTCTTTCAGCGTACGATCGATCATTCCTCCGAGACGTGAACCCCCTCCACGACCTGAAGATGAAGCGGCGAGAGGGACTGACAGCGCTTCGATCGAGAGAGCCCAGAGGCTTGGGGCTACTACGTTCAGCGGTGGGGCCGATCCCGAGGAAGCTCACCGATGGATCACCCGACTCGAGCGTATTTTTGGGGTGATGCACTGTCCTCCCGAGGACCGGGTTGTGTTAGCTACTTTTCTGTTGGATGGAGCTGCCTACGAGTGGTGGTACACGCTAGAGTTGTCCGGCTGGGATGCACATACAGTGACATGGGAGACGTTCCGGGAGCGGTTCCTAGATCAGTACTATCCCCGTTCTTTCAGGGATGCGAAGGAAGCAGAATTTCTTCACTTGAAGCAAGGTAACTTGACAGTTGCTGAGTATGAGCAGAGGTTCCAGATGCTATCTCGTTTCGCTCCTGCATTTGTGGCGACTGAGGCGGAGAAGTGTCGCCGGTTTGAGTTGGGCCTCCGGGGAGAGATCAGGGCCATAGTGACAGCCGGCTCCTTTGCTACATTCCGAGAGTTGTCTGATGTTGCTGTCAGGGTGGAGGCCAGTTCACCTGCTAGACCACAGTACTCGGGCAGTGTTCGACGCCGAGAGCATTCATTTCCAGGAGCATCGAGTCAGAGGCCCCCGAAACGGGGAAATTTTGGTGGATCATCATCGGCTGGTGGAGCCCGGTATGGCAGACCAGGCAGTTTTCAGGGCTCGGGATTTCGAGGAGCTAGGTCACAGCCGACTCCTCAGGCGAGTGCGACTTCAGTGGCTTCTACAGGGAGGCATACCGGTGGACCCGGTAGGGATACGTGCTTCTATTGTGGAGAGCGAGGACACTTCCATCGGGAGTGCCCATTGTTAGCTCCGGAGGGTGGAGCAGGCAGAGGCGCAGCAGAACCCGGGCGGAGTACTGCTTCAGTGTCAGGGGCAGCAGGCCCTAGGGGTGGCGGTGGTGCCACGAGCAGTTCCAGAGGGCGCGGTAGGTCATCGGGACCTCAGGCGCGAGTTTTTGCTATGACTCAGCAGGAGGCTAGGTCAGCACCGGGAGTGGTGACAGGTACACTCACCATACTTGGTCACACTGTTTTTGCTTTGATAGATCCCGGGGCTAATCATTCATTTATAGCTCGGAGTTGTAGTTTGGTTAAGGAGAGGGAGGTGTCTACTTTGGATTGTGCGTTAGGAGTGAGTACACCTACTGGGGAGGTGTTGGTAGTGACTCAGGTGTTGAGAGAGTGTCCGGTGATGGTAGGCGAGGTGGAGTTACTGGCAGATTTGTTACTCTTGGATTTACGGGACTTTGATGTGATATTGGGTATGGACTGGTTGACGAGACATCATGCTTCTATCGAATGTTTCGATAGGAGAGTGACTTTTCGGAGTCCCGGATTATCAGAGACTACGTTTCAGGGGGATCAGCGTGCACTTCCTACGGGAGTTATTTCGGCACTCGAGGCTAGCAAGCTGTTACGTAAAGGGTGCCAGGGTTACTTAGCTCATGTGGTGGATACGCGCGCTACGCCAGTGAGGGCGGAGGATATACCAGTGGTACGGGAGTTTCCCTATGTTTTTCCCGAGGAGTTGCCAGGACTACCCCCACACCGAGATCTTGAGTTTCCGATTGATCTTCTACCAGGTACACAGCCTATTTCCTAGACTCCTTATCGTATGGCACCTGCAGAATTGAGGGAACTTAAGGCCCAGTTGCAAGAGTTGGTCGATATAGGATTCATTCGACCGAGTATGTCACCTTGGGGAGCACTTGTTTTGTTTGTCAAGAAAAAGGACGGAGGATTGAGATTGTGTGTGGATTACAGGCAACTGAATAAGGTAACCATTCGGAATAAGTACCTCCTACCCCGGATTGATGATTTGTTCGACCAATTGAAGGGAGCTCAGTATTTTTCGAAGATTGATCTTCACTCCGGTTATCACCAGTTAAGGGTTAAAGAGGAGGATATACCGAAGACAGCTTTCCGGACCAGGTACGGTCACTATGAGTTTGTTGTGATGCCTTTTGGTTTGACTAATGCCCCAGCAGCTTTTATGGACCTTGTGAACCGAGTGTTTCGGTCTTATTTGGATCGTTTTGTGATCGTCTTCATTGATGACATTTTGGTGTATTCGAAGAGTGCGAAGGCGCATGAGAAACATCTGAGAATCGTGCTTCAAACGTTGAGGGAGCATCAGTTGTATGCGAAGCTCAGTAAGTGTCAGTTCTGGTTGACCAGTGTTGGATTTCTTGGCCATGTGATTTCGGCAGAGGGCATCCGCGTGGACCCTCAGAAAGTTGAGGCGGTAGCCAATTGGGAACAGCCTAAGACGGTGACGGAAATTCGGAGTTTTCTGGGTTTGGCAGGTTATTACCGGCGTTTTATCGAGGGCTTTTCTATTCTTGCAGCACCGTTGACGAGGTTGACTCGGAAGGGAGTTCGGTTTGAGTGGGACGATAAATGTGAACAGAGTTTCCAGGAGCTTAAAAGGCGGTTGACAGCTGCTCCTGTGTTAGCCCTTCCAGACGATAGTGGGGAGTTCGAGGTGTATAGTGACGCTTCTTTGCAAGGTTTGGGTTGTGTCTTGATGCAGCACGGGAAAGTGATTGCTTATGCTTCCCGGCAATTGAAACCCCATGAGGTGAACTACCCTACACATGATTTGGAACTAGCAGCAGTGGTTCATGCATTGAAGATTTGGCGGCATTACTTGTATGGCGAGAAGTGCAGGATCTTCACGGACCACAAGAGCTTAAAGTATTTGTTCACTCAGAAGGAATTGAATCTGAGACAGCATCGATGGTTGGAGTTACTTAAGGATTACGACTGTACTATTGAGTATCATCCAGGGATGGCTAATGTGGTAGCCGATTCTTTGAGCAGGAAGTCAGCTAGTTCTTTGTCACATTTGAGGACGGTACGATTACCTTTGTTGGTTGAGCTCCGTAGGTTGGGAGTAGAGTTGACTGTGGATGATCAGGGAGTACTCCTAGCGAGTTTCCATGTGCGACCTATTTTGATTGATCAGGTGATTGATGCTCAGTTTGAGGATCCTATTCTATGCCTCATTCGGATTGAGGTCGAGGCTGGAGAGAGACAGGATTTTGAGATCCGTGAGGATGGAGCTTTGGTTAAGGGTGGACGGTTGTGCGTACCTGAGGATGACGCATTGAAGAAGGTCATACTGGATGAGGCTCATTGTTCAGCCTATGCGATGCATCCTGGTGGGACCAAGATGTATCGTACACTTCGAGAGCATTACTGGTGGTCGGGGATGAAACGTGAGATTGCAGAATATGTCAGTAGATGCTTGATTTGTCAACAGGTAAAAGCTGAGCGGCAGAGACCTTATGGAGCAATGCAACCTTTGCCGATCCCCGAGTGGAAATGGGATCACCTGACTATGGATTTCGTGTTCAAGCTTCCGAGAACACCGAAGGGACATGATGGTGTGTGGGTTATTGTTGATCGACTTACGAAGTCTGCCCATTTCTTGCCAGTACGGGAGAACTTCAGGTTGGAGCAGTTTGCACAGTTGTTCATAAATGAGATTATTCGGTTACATGGGACTCCAGAGTCGATAGTATCTGATAGAGATCCGAGATTCACTTCTCGATTTTGGCAGAGTTTACAGGAAGCTTTTGGGACAAAATTGCACTTCAGTACCGTATTTCATCCCCAAACAGATGGGCAGTCTGAGCGGACTATTCAGATTCTCGAGGACATGATGCGAGCTTGTGTACTTCAGTTTCAGGGTACTTGGGAATCACATCTGCCTTTAATGGAGTTCGCCTACAAGAACAGTTATCAGGAGAGCATTGGGATGGCTTCTTACGAGGCTTTGTATGGGCGGCAGTGTCGGACTCCTTTGTGTTGGACTGAAGTTGGTGAGAGGAGGTTGACTACGTCTGAGCTGGTAGACCTTACACAGGAAAAAGTGGCACTGATCAGGGATCGATTGAAGGTAGCGCAGGACCGCCAGAAGAGTTACGCCGACCGTAGGATCAGGGATTTGGAGTTTGCCGTAGGAGACTGGGTTTTCCTGAAGTTATCTCCTTGGAAGGGAATCGTACGATTTGGCAGACGAGGGAAGTTGAGTCCTCGTTACATTGGACCTTATGAGATCTTGGAACGGATTGGTCCTGTTGCATATCGATTGGCCTTACCAGCAGACTTGGAAAAGGTACATAATGTCTTTCATGTCTCTATGCTTCGAAAGTATATTCGCGATGATTCGCATGTTCTGGAAGCACAACCAGTGGAACTGAGGGAAGACTTGAGTTTCGAAGAGCAGCCTGTTGCGATCTTGGATCGGAAGGATAAGGTTTTACGAAGGAAGACGGTTCCCTTAGTGAAGGTATTGTGGAGAAATCATCAAGTGGAAGAAGCTACTTGGGAACCCGAGGCCTTGATGCGAGAACAGCACCCTTACTTATTTCACTGAATTTCGGGGACGAAATTCTTTTTAGGGGGGTAGATTGTAACAACCCGTACCTTCGGGAAGGGTAAAAATGTAATTTTGTGAAGTTTTGTAAAAAGGACGATTTTGCCCTTGTGAATAGTAGGTTAAAAGTTGACTTTTTGTATTATCGATTGGATGAGTGTTGGCCCTTGACCGTGACGTAGTTTAGGACGTCACGAGTTCGTAGACAGGTGGCAGGCTCGATTCGGACAACCGGAGGAAAAGTTATGACGTTCGGAAGTTTGGGGGCGTTACCGTAATTTTGAGTAAACGAGGGAAATGTTGACTTTTAGGAGGACTTGTGATTTTCACGTAGACCGAGGACCGTTAGATAGGTCTCGACGTCCTGAGTTCAACGACAGGCGGTACGCTGTCATCGGACGTCGGACGGAAAAGATACGGGTCTGGAAAGTATGAGGGTAAAATGGTAATTTGTGCAGGAGGGGTATTTTGGTCATTTTCCCTCAGCCCAATCAGATAAGGGCAAGTGGCAGAGATTTTTTGGGCTGGCCTGTGGATGGTGGACACGTGCAGGGGACTGGATGGTTCCATTATGTTTTCAAGTGTGCACGGCCACACTTTACCCTCATTTGAACCGTGCACACCTTCAAAGAACACACAGAAACAGAGAGAAGAGTTGGGTGAGGCGGTGATCGATTCAGTGCAAGGGAGAGTGAAGAGTGAGTTGAGAGAGGGACAGTGAGGTAAGGAGGAGCTGGTGATCGTGGTTTGGAGTTGTAACTGTGCACGGAGGCGACGCGGTGGACGGCTGAAGTTTGGAGGAAACAGTGGAGACGGTGGACGGTGGTGGCTGCTGTGCCGTGTGGTGGATCGATTCAAGCCACTAGGAGACTCAGGAGGCTACGGGGAGTCCCACGAGCACCGTGGTAGGTGGCGGTTCTCACGGCGGCGCCGGAATCGAAGGGTAACTTCTTTTGCTCTATTTTCCTGTAGATTTTAATTTCAAAAGTAGTGAAGGTAGGGTGAGAATCGAGGGGATTGGTGAGTGCAGTAGTGTTCAGGGAGGTTCTAGGAATGGTGTGGAATGGTCGCCGTGACGGCCAAAATAGGGGCGGCCGGCGGCCAAAATAGGGGCTACGGGCCGTCTGTTTCGAGGCCGTGAACGGCGGGTTTCCGGCCATGATTCTTCGAGGTTAGGACGTGGTTAGGTTGCTTAGGACGGGACGAAGAGGATGGGATTGGATTGGACTGAAATGGTGGTCGGATTACAGAGAACCGTTCACGCCGGTTCAACTATGTTGAACCGGGTGACTCGAGGAAGGAGATGCACTGTAGCAGGCGCGTGAGGCCCACGCGCAGCCACTTTGGGCGGCGCGTGGAGGCGCGTGGGAAGGAATCCGGCCAAGCTTCCAACATGAGTTTAGTCCTAAATGTTCTAAAGAATCCAATGGTATAATTTTCGGGTGAATCGGACGGTGTTACGGGATGGTTCGGGAATCCGTAAGGTTTAGGGTTTAGGATTAAAATATTATTAAATTCCCGAAAAATTGGGGAAAATAGGGAAGGTATCCTTGATGTAATTGTGACCCTATTTGGTATCTATTGACAGGACGGGAGACACCAGAGACGGTCGAGGAGCGCACGGGGCGCGAGTGACTTGTTCTGATCTGTGAGTGGACTCTTTCTTTCTTTCAAGCATGCCTAACTGTTTTATTAACGTTTTATGATCTTAATTATGTTTTTATGCTTTTGAATGATGATTTATGTGATTGATGAGTTTGCACATTTTTCGAGATATTTCCGAGATTTTGCACGTTTTTCAAGAAAAAGCTGATTTTCGGATTTTGATGCCATAATTACAATTGCAACCTATAAATGTGTTCTGATAATGATAAATGGGTTTTGAAACATGATTTGTGATTATGTGTGATTTCTGGGTATAACAATTGATTTCCGGATTTGGGTTCGGAATGTCGGTTC
The DNA here is from genome assembly GCA_032719365.1 of Prinsepia uniflora. Taxonomy (NCBI): domain Eukaryota; kingdom Viridiplantae; phylum Streptophyta; class Magnoliopsida; order Rosales; family Rosaceae; genus Prinsepia; species Prinsepia uniflora. The sequence continues at coordinate 30,433,449 of CM064872.1, read as the reverse complement.
GGAACGCCGGAAGGGCTTCGAACTAGGGATTCCGAATTCGAGTTTGGTGATGGGTTTCGGAACGGTTTTACACTGAAATGGATTGGATTTGCTGGATCTAGCTATGGGTTTAAAGACCCGGATATTGTTTGACGGGGGACGGGCCCGGATTGAGTTTATAGACTCGTGAGTCTAAAGACTCGGATATTTATGATATTACCCCCATAGGCCTATTGAGTTTAAAGACTCGGGAGTTTAAAGACTCAGATTTGTGTGAGGCCTGGTTGAGTTTAAAGACTCGGATATGTCCAGCAGGTTTGATCGGAAAAAGTGGTTTAATGTTTATGCTCTGGTTGCTTATGATGTTTTATAGTGTATCTGTTTCTTATGATGTTTTATAGTGTTTCTGTTTCTTATGATATTCCATATTATGGATTTTCTATTACTTCGTTGAGCATGCCTGTTTGCAAAGCGGAGGGAATAACTTCTTACTTTTCCTTAACTCTGATTTGACGAGTAACTGTTTTGAAACTGCTATTTATTTTGGTCCACTCACACCTTCTGTTTTTTTTTAAAATTCCCCTCCAGGTCGTGGTGATAGCGCTGGGGTGAACGTTGAGGCAGATATCGAGGCATAGAGCTTCCGACGTTCTTCCGTTGCGGACTTAGACTTGTAGGACTTTTGTGCCCATTTTGTAGTGCTATGCTCTGACTTACTGTTGTATATTTGCTCCTTCGTCTGATAGTTATGCTTATAATTGTATTAAGGTTAATTGTGGTACTGTAAGTGTGATTGTCAGACGGGAGCAGGGTTCGTCCCGGATATCGAGGTGATATTTGGGACGGGTCCTGACATCACGAGTTCATAGACAGGTGGCACGTCCAATTCGGACGATCAGGGAAAAAGTTATGACTATCGGAAGTTCAGGGGCATTACCGTAATTTGGATGATGGGGGCAAAAATGTTGACTTTTCGTTTGGCAACTAATTTTCACACGACTCAAGGCCCGTTAGGTAGGTCTCGACGCCCTGAGTCCGTTGACAGGCGGCACGCTGGAATCGGACTTCAGATGGCTGAGTTACGAGTCTGGAAAGTGAAGGGCATTTTGGTAATTTCTGAACTAGGGGCATTTTGGTCATTTCACCCCTGGTCACTGTAACAACCGCGGGGGAACAATTGCTGCACCACCGTGTGCGGTGGTTCTGAGTCCCAATTGTTAAATCAATGTGTGAGTTGGAAAGTTGGGATTGTTTAAAGCCCTATAGACATCAGAACGTGGCTCATCATGGACACCATTTGTTAATTCAAGATTCGAACTTTTGCGGGAAACATTTCTCAGTGGACAGTGAGGCTTCCACGAGCTGTTGGCTGGCAATGATTGTTTAAATTGATTGGGATTTAAGTGTGCTTCACTCTGCTGCAGTGAGGGCTGAGAATTGGAGAGGAAAACCAGAGAATTCAGTTTCTGGAAAATTGGAGGGAATTTCGGAGTTTAACTTCTGGTGCTTGATGGACCAAACCAAGACTTGGTTTAGTCTTCTGGGAGTATTTGGAACTCAACCACATCGAAATTGAGGGGAACCAACCACGGTTGAGCTGGGACGGAGGCTTCCATTTTTAGAGAAGTTGCAGAGCTTGGGACGACAACCTTCAGGTACTTTCAGGCCCAATTGATCATTCATTTTAGTTCGTTTTGATCCTATTATGCTTCCTGTGAAGTTAATTGGAAAATGGGTTTGAAAGCAGGGAGTTCTGGTGATTGACCCGTTTGGTTGATCACGGGTCGAGGATCTATTTAAGGGACCATTGAGGTTGATTCTTGACTCAGAACCTAAATTGAATAGTTAATGAACATGTTAGGATCAAATACGAGTGAAATCGAGTGGAAGTTGAGGGTCAATTAATCGGGTCAAGCCGCGGGTGGCAGGCCCGTATTACAGACAAACGGTGAAGGTGGTGACACTGTAGCTACAGTGTCAGGCGCGTGACTTTCACGCGCAGCCACTTTGGGCGGCGCGTGAGGGCGCGTTGAGCTTCATCTCTGATCACGATCAACATGACTTTCATTCCCCTCATCATTCTGAACATTTTTGGTGAATTAACCATGTTGATTTGAGATAGTTTTGATCGGTTAGTTTAGGGCCAGTTGTCTCGGGAAACGTGTTTGACGGTTTCCCCGAGCCGTTTCTGTTTCGGACTTTTTGGATAAATGTTTAAGACTTGTAGTGACCCTTACGTGTGATTTGGACTGACAGGAATTGTACGATAATCCCGGTACAAGTCCGTACGCGCAGATTCACCGCGGGATCGTACTATGAGTGGGCCCGATTTCATTAAACCCTTGCATGCTTAAATGTTTTCTGATTTACTTATATTCACATGCTGGAATCATGAAACGGTTTTGATGATGTTGAAATTATGGTTATGGCACGTTTCACGATTTTTGGGTTTGAGACCCGTCTGATGAAACTTAAAGATGGGTTTTGGATTTTATCTATGTATATTGTGTTGCATGTGGATATCAATAAAATGTATTTGGTACTGCACTGTATAGATCCATTCTTATGATACTATCTCTTTCGGATGTGTGACCTTTACGGGTGATTTGGATAAATGTTTAAGACTTGTAGTGACCCTTATGGTTTTATTACATACCTTATGGTTCATATTATATGATTTATGGTTTTAAATTCTGGTGCATGCATGTTTGGAAAACATAGGGGTAAATTATATGTTTTACTTATTAAACGGTTTTATAAACTTGAGTTTCGACCCACTCACCCTTAATGTTTTGGTAACCCCTCCAGGCTATGCTATTGAGGTAGAGGAGGATCCTGAGACTGAGGCATAGATCTACTTCCGCATACCTGATCTCCTGTTGGGTGGTTTGCCCGCAGGTTTATTTTAGAGTCGTGCTCGCAATTTGTAATTTGGAACTTTATCCCTTGTCTGACATCGGTTTATTTCGGATTTGATGTATAACTTTATTTGGTTATTTATTCATTTGAACTTTTGAGGTTAAAATTGGAACGTTATTTTAGGTGTCAGCCGGGAGCAGGGCCCTTCCCCATGTGGTCCTAGGGGGATCGGGGCGGGTTTTGTCAACTTCTGCTTAAGAAAACATTCCTCGCGCATAAGGCAATCATCATAGATACCAAATAGATTCTTTTCCTCATCAAGCAAGACACGATTATGAGGATTAGCGGGGAGGTCCAATTAGCATGCATCCCACTTAGTTCTAGACTCCCTAACAACCTTAGATAGTTGTAGGCAAGGAGAACGGTTAAGAAGCTTAAGTTCAGCCTTCACAACTTTAAACTTCAAAGCTACTTGGAGTTGAGAGGAACCCCTGAAATAAGAGCCAAAAACCAAAGAGATAATGGAATAGAAGTTCTCATGCCTAGCATAGAAATCAAAGAAATTGAAACGACATCGACGATGACCATTCAAATTACCCAAAGAAGAAAACCCAGGACAATGATTAGACCCCCCCCCCCCCCCCCCCCAAGTGGAGAGAAGAAGGTAGAGCTCTCAAGGAAAACTGTGAACCAGCGATCGTTTCCAAGCACACGACACACGATCTAGCTTCCTAGAGGCCTGACCAACCCAAAGAAAGGAAAGAGACCAATTCTCCCACCCATTGATTCTACTCTTAATCTTCTCCAAAAGAGGTTTACAATCTTGAGAACTGAGCTTACTACTGATAAGAGGGGACACCTAGATATCGAAAAAGGTTAATATCCACTTGGAAACTGAGCAACGAAGGAATGGAACTAGCCTCACCCTTCTTAATATCATCCATATAAACATTACTCTTGGAAGGATTGGTATAAAGGCCAGAGTAAGAGAAAAATAGTCCAAGGAGGCTTTAATCACAGCAACAGAAGCATAATCCCCATTCATAAACAACATTAAATCATCCTCAAAGATTAAATGAGAAAGACTAACCAATTCGCAATGCTAATGGTAACGGAATGATGGAGTTCTGGAAATGCAATGAAGAAGGGATCGAGAGAAAAGTTTCATAGCAATCACAAACAAATAAGGGGACAAAGGGTCTCCTTGCCTTAGTCCACGATTGCTACCAAAGAAACCAATTAGCTCACCATTAACGTTGATAGAGAAATGAGGGGTAGAAATACATTCCTTAACCCATCTAATGAGAGTGGGGTGAAAGTTAAGGCCATAGAGAGCACCCAAAAAAAAATCCCAGTATAGAGTATCATAAGCCTTACAGATATCTACCTTGACAGCACATCGAGGGGAATCACTATCCAAATGATAACCCTTCATAAAACTCTTGCGCCAACATAGTATTGTTACCAATTCTACGACCACTCACACAAGCAGCTTGATGAGCACCAATGATAACAAGGAGATGAGGCTTAATACGAGCAGCAATAATTTTGGTAATGTTCTTATATATAGTGTGGCAACAATATATGGCCAGGAAATCACCTATACAAGAAGGATTCAGGATTTTCGGGACTCGTGTGATGATGGTGGTGTTAAATTCCTTCAAAAGTTTACCCGAGGAAAAAATTTCCTTCACCGTACGAATTATGTAAGGGTCAATGGAAGGCCAAGCAACATGATAGAATAAGGAATTATAGCCATCAGGACCCAGAGCCTTGTTAGGCTTAAGAAGGAAACAAGCCAACCTAATTTCCTCATCAGTCACCTCCCTACATATGAAATCAACACCACTAGATGAAAACCATCGGACCACCATAAATCTGAGCAACTGCATAACCTTCTGGAGGAGAGTCGAGGAGGTCCATAAAAATGTAACAACCTCTTGCCTAATTTTAGTCATGTAATGACCCGTCCCAAATTCCAAGATTAGATTAGTGACTAATCACTATTAGTGAGGCTAATCCGTGATTAGTTAGGCGGAATCGGATGAACGATGCAAAATGACCGTTTTGCCCCTAGTCGTGGGTAAAATGTTGACTTTTCATTTGGACGGTCAAATCGACTTTGACCGATGACCGTGACGTAGTCCGTGAGGTCACGAGTTTATAGACAGGTGGCACGTTCAATTCCGACGTTCGAGGAGGAAGTTATGACGTTCGAGGAGGAAGTTATGACGTTCGAAAGTTTAGGGGCATTTTGGTAATTTTAGTTAAAAGGGGTCAAATATTGACTTTTTGACCGAGAGGTCCGATGGTCGAGGGCCGAGGGCCATTACGTAGATCGGCATGATACGAATCCATAGACAGGCGGCACGTCGAATTCGGACGTTCGACGTCGAAGTTACTGTTCACGGAAGTTCAAGTGAAACTATTGCACGAATTACAAAATGGTTGCATTTTGGAATTTAGTGGGGCCCAGATATTTTATGGAGGCCCAATGGATGAGTGACACTTGTCACCCATCCACAGGCCACCCAAATTGTATTCATGCACCTTCCCCGTGCATTTTCATTTTCTTCATTCAAACAAAAAACATTTTCCCCGATCTCATTTCTCTCATCTGTGCAACCCAAAACCCATCCAACCTTCAACCCATGACCAGCTGGGAGGACCAGAGAGACTGAGGGAGCTGAGATGGCTGGCCTGGGCGGCCAGAACCGCGGTGGACGGCGGCAGGAGGAGAAATGAATCGTTAGGATTGTGTTAGGACGATTTTAGGAATATTGGGACGGCTGTGAAGCCGTGGGTGCAGTTTAGGAAATATGGACCGTATGGTTCATAATTAAACCATGAGTTTTAGGCGTTTTTAGGTTGTTTTAATGAGTAGAAATGATAGGGAATGAAGAAATAGGAATTATAGGATTGATTAGGGTTAAAAATCGGAATGAAATAGGGGAGGAAAAGCACTGAACCGGTCACGCCGGTTCAGCACAGTATTGGTGAACAGTGAACCGGTTCATCTGGAGGTCAGTGATGATGAATAGTATTCTGATCCTTATAGGGGCGGGTGAGGGCTCATGAACAGTAATTTATGAAAGTGTTCAACACGTGAAATCTTCTATTAGATGTAACGAACATTTTGGGACTGGTTTCGTTTCAATCGTACACCGTCTCGATATGTTTCGGGGCATCGGAAGGTTTAGGGTCGGCTTAAAAATAGTTAAAAGTTTGAGAAAATTACGGGACTTTGGTAGGAGGTTAATAAGATAGTTAGTAACCTTCTATTACGATTAGGACAGGTTCGGGAGTCCCGGTGATGGTGATCAGCTCAGGAGAGCCTATGATCCGCAAATCGAGGTGGCAGCTCGGACGGCCTGTGAGTGGACCTTGGTTTTCAAAATTGGTGTATGCATAAATGTTTATTATATGTTTTATTACATGTTTGATGATGCCATGGGTGCATTTGGATGTGCTTACGTATAAGCACGTATTTCGAGGTTTCGGGCTTATACGGTGCTTATACGGGTCTGTATTTCCTTCTTGGTTTTAATGAGTTGGATTTGGATTTTAAAAGGATAAACTCGTGTATGAGACCCATTTGGTTTTGTCTCGGGCATATGACCTCAGATATCGGTCACGGTGCCCAGCTGATGTCATATGTTCGGCCCGAGACCCAGGTTACATTACGGTTTTGATTTCAGGTCAGGGAACCTTAAATGGATTCCCAGGTTCATGACGGTTTATGGGAAACCGGCATGAACCCTTATTGTGGTAGAACCCTGGTTATGTTATTATGGTACATGCCGGTTTATGGGAACCGGCATGAAACCTTGGTTATGTGATTGTGGTACATGACGGTTTATGAGAACCGGGCATGAAGGATGTTATATATATATATATATATATATATATGAATGGAATGAATATTATGGATCATGACGGTTTAGGGTTACCGGACATGGATATTTGTGTTATGTATATATATGTTCATATACGTTCCTTTACTTCTATTATCTCCTCCGAGGAGGGTCGTTCGCCTGGGTGGACCCCGGAGTAGTCACGAAGCACCGACTGAGTGGAGTCACCCCCCAATTGGGTTCCTTACTCTCAGGAAGGCTATGGTTACTATACCTCGAGTAGGATCAGTGGTCTGCGGACATTGATCTTGACTTTGAGAAGACTCGGATTGAGACCCGGGTAGCACGCGCGTAGCTTTGGATACCGTGACAGGATTGGTTGTGTGACTTATATGTATATATGATATATGATATGATATATGAGATGTGATGTGTGGTTACACAGGTTTTGGGCTGAGTCCTGTATGGTGTTGGACAATGGCCCGTATGGTTGAATCTTTATGATTCCTTGATATGTGGTGTGCACGGGTGTGCACAGGATTTGGGCAGTGGCCCGTATATTTGATTTGATTATGGTTTTGGGCTTAGTCCCACATATGGTTTCCATTTGGTTAAATGGTTTTCGAATGCATGCACGCTTTTTAGTGAAGGGTACAAATGTCTTTATGGAAATGTTTTTATAAACTTTTGTTTTGTCCACTCACGGCTTTTAATGTTTTGACTGCTCTTCAGGTTGACATCGGGTGTGGACTGTGTCAGAGACCGAGATATCGCATACTTCCTCTGGATGCTGGCGTACTATGATAGCCCGGGAGGGCAAAGGTCGGAAATATCCCTTGTTTGACACTTCGTGTCAGACGGGAGCAGGGTCATCCCGTGTTAATCCTGGGGGGATTGGGATAGGTCCTGTCAACGTGGTATCAGAGCGGGGTTGTCTCTATTCGTGCAACCGCTGAGCTCTTGGAGTAGCACGCAGGTCGAGGATGTGATATCTCAAGTGGCTACAGTTCGTGGTTAACCTGATTGTTGGGATGCCGATACGATAGTTATTAGGACTGTATCGTGGAATGTCTTGGTTTGGCACTTGATGCCGGGGTTGCCATAATTCTATCAGGGTTGACAGTGTGGGACCCTATGGAAGGATGAACGTATTCGTACGTTAGATTGTGATCGTGAGACGGTTAGTTGGGATCGTCTTTCACGATGTCGTAGGATAGGTTTCGACGACTAGTTGGGTGTTGTGACCTTCCAATGATCGGATTTGGTTAAGTTAAACGGATATACTGCTGGAGGCAGCCAGATTCGAGGAATCCTAGTTGGATTGATGGTTGGATTGGTTTGACGTCTTTTCGATGTTAAGACCACGTGGATGGTCAGATTTTGGATTATACTGCAGTTAGCAGTTGGGTTCTGAGGAACTCTAGGTATGATTGTGGAACCCTACCTTAGGTGTATGGTTCGGAAATGTGAGGTTGCGAGTGGTTTGACTTTGACGACTAATCAAATTTGGGTTCGTTAGTTGGTCTAGTCATATCATCTTCTATTGGGACTGCACTCCGCAGTCGAGGTTGTACGTATCGGTTAGACCTAGTTGGTCGTCGTACTACCATAGTTGTGATGGATTATTGGTGCAACTAAGGTCATGGGCGACCTAGTAGACGATGTTGGTTGACTCGAGTTGCGACTGGTTAGTGATTGGTTGGACAAGTTATTAGGGTTGGTACTTGTCGATGGAATCCCAGGTTTGGGATACATAGTAGTTGGTACAGGCGGTTGATTCCGTTGGATGCGGAGTCTGGATATCGAGATGTTTGGTAGTTAGGTCTGCACGAGGTTGTGGCAGACGCTAATATCGATGGACATAGTCGAGTCTTATCAGGTCGAGTAGACTCAGGTTACCGTGACGATTGTGACGATGGGATTGTCAGTCGTGATGATGATACGAGGTGCATGAGTAACACATATGTACGAGCTGTGATTCTGAATTAGACTCGGTTACGGATGATTGCGATCGCAGAATGAGACAGGGACATTCAGGGGACATTTCCTTTTCTCTTATGCATTGTCAGGGTGACTGTACCCAGAGTTCTTGGGTACGAGGGAGGCAGAGTTTCTCCAATTTGAGTAGAGGTACAGGTTCATCGCTCGGTATGAGCGGAGATCTAGGTTTGTCTGATCCGCACACTTTTTGCTGTTGCTGACAGGTGATGTTGGTGATAGTGACAGTGGTGGTACTAGTGCTGGTGATAGTGATGATACTGGTGCTGGTGCCGGTGATTGTGATGACGGTGAGTCGTGAGTCGGGATATGACTCAGTAGTGATGGGCATATGTTCGGTATCTGTGGTTCGGGAGTGGATCATGGATAATGATGGACTGGATTAGATCCAGCAATATTTGAGACTCGTGGTACGAAATACGAGTGTTGGATGCCGTTTAGGCACATTCGTAAATAGTATACAAGGTTTAACCTTGAGTTGCGTGAATTCCACTCGGAATGAGTGTATCTACATAAATGATGTGAACCGATAGGCGAGATGGTGTACCAAGTTATCTTGGTTATGGACACGTGGTTGATGTCCGAGTGTGTTGGTTCTGACGTAGTTGGAATTTCGGAATCGCGAGAGTTTGCGATTGTGGTGACACGAGTAATGCGGGTTTTTCCGCATTGGCAATGGGAATTTCAAAGTCATTTTGGGTGACTTCTCAGATTCTACCATGATTGATGTTGGTAGATGATGTAGATGTTATAGATGTTGTTGGTTGCCACTAGTGCACTGATCGTGTATTGGTTGGTGGACCCGTGATTTGTTTTGGGTCATCAAGTGGAGTGAGTATATCGAAGATAGGTGACTGAGATTTCTCATTCTCTACTTGGTGGCAGACGATGTCAGGTTACATGACATGGTGAGTGCAGCGAGTGTTGTTTGCATTCACGTAGGATTGATTTTGATGTCATTGTATTCGATCATCCTTGGTTTTTCCTCGGTGGAATAACAAGGATCGATACGAAGTGATTGGGGAGGACCAACAGTCTCGGCATGTCTCGTCGTTAACTGGTCTGTTTAGATGTGGTAATTGGTTGATGAATGATCTGGCAGTATGCAGATTCGTTGAGGGTGTAAGACCCTATGACTTGGAATCTGGTAGTTGACTGTGTGGATCCTAAGTGGATCTTGATCGTTACGTCTATGGTCGGTTGACCTAGTTATGGATCTGGATCGTGATCTTGATGATCCAGATATGTGGATAGTATATCGCTCTTACTTGGATGTTTGAGTTGAGGATGTTTGGACTGAACTTCTTTTCGAAGTGAATCCCGTATGGTATATTACTCAGGTGAGTAATTTGCTAACGTGGTCGGATATGGTTAGCCTTAGAGATATGGATGTTGGGATTGGCTTCCCTATGAAGTCAATCGGATTTTTTGTGTAATCGGTTGAGCGGATAACCGATAGGTTCAGTTTTGGTGCGTCTCGGTAGACGAGAACGAGATTTCGGGTTTTGGAATCAGATTTCTGGATGACGATTCAGAATTTGATTTTGGAACTTGAAAGTGGATTTCTGGATTTGGGTTTTGGAATCGGATTTTGGGTGACGATTCAGGATTTGATTCTGGAGCTTGACAGTGGATTTCCTTTTATGGATTTGGATTCGGAATGGTTATTCCAAATGCTAGCTTACGGAATGATGATTTCGGATTCAGATTTGGACATGGCTATGGATATGATTTCTGGGTTTGGATTCGGGATTTCTTACTAAATTGCGGATTCGGATTAGGACTTGGAAATAGATGTTGGGTCGGAGTTTCGATTTGTCTAATACTGGATTGGACATATGGACTCCATTATAGAAACGTGATTGGCTACAACCTAGGTGGTTGTAGGCTGATTGATGGGTAGTTGTATGTACCTTGTACGTTGTTCGAGGTATGATACCGGGCAGACTTGTGGTGACTGGTGACGGTATATAGGTTATACTAGAGGTATGTTGGTGAACGTGTTGGTAGTCGGATTGGTTCCGATACCATTGGATGAGTCGAGGACGTGGACTAGAAGTTGGATATTGTGCATTGGGTCATGGTATTCTGATGGGTCTAGCTACCCACAGGTCGAGTGAAATGCTTGGTTGGTATACGTGTACTCAGGTTGAGTGTGCTTGTGGTTAGTGTAACCATGAGTGTATGTCGTGTCAATTTTCGACTGATGACTGTCAAATGGTTACAGTTTGTCGAAGGTGTCAGCGTGGATCGATTAGTGAGGTCTGATGACTCCCAGTGGGAGCAGACGTCAGGATATATTGAGATTGAGAAAGGAACCTTCGAGTTGTTCGTGTCAGCGACTTGGTAGATTTGACAACAGGTGTTAATTCGGAACATATAGCTACTGTCATTCGACAAGGTCGAGTGTAGTCGATGCGACGTGAGCGTTAGTGGTACGTCTGGTTGCAGACGAGTTTTGTGTTGGCTAATGGGTGTACGAGTGTACACGTGTTGTGAGGTAGATTGTACTTTCCACGAGGTGGATGTGGAATCAGAATAGTTGGAGTTTCGAGAACAAAACTAAATTAAGGAGGGAAGAACGGTTAGAATTAGGTCGGTTGGAATTTTGAGGACGAAATTAATTAAGGAGGGAAGGTTGTAACGACCCGTCCCAAATTCCAGGATTAGATTAGTGACTAATCACGATTAGTGAGGCTAATCCATGATTAGTTAGGCGGAATCGGACGAACGATGCAAAATGACCGTTTTTCCCCTAGGCGTGGGCAAAACGTTGAATTTTCATTCGGACGGTCAAATGGACTTTGATCGATGACCGTGACGTAGTTCGTGACGTCACGAGTTCATAGACAGATGGCACGTTCAATTCCAACGTTCGAGGAGGAAGTTTAGGGGCATTTTGGTAATTTTAGTTAAAAGGGGTCAAATGTTGACTTTTTGACCGAGAGGTCCGATGGCCGAGGGCTGAGGGCCATTATGTAAATTGGGACAATACGAATTCATAGACAGGCGGCACGTCGAATTCGGACGTTCGACGACGAAGTTATGGTTAACGAAAGTTCCAGTGAACTATTGCACGAATTACGAAATGGTTGCATTTTGGAATTTAGTGGGGCCCAGATATTTTATGGGGCCCAATGGATGAGTGACACTTGTCACCCATCCACAGGCCACCCAAATTGTATTCATGCACCTTCCCCGTGCATTTTCATTTTCTTCATTCAAAGAGAAAACATTTTCCCCGATCTCATTTCTCTCATCTGTGCAACCCAAACTCATCCAACCTTCAACCCATGACCAGCTGGGAGGACCCGAGAGACTGAGGGAGCTGAGGTGGCCGGCCTGGACGGCCAGAACCGCCGTGGACGGTGGCAGGGAGGAGGAACCCGAGAGGGTGCTCGGTAAGGCCCGAATTCCATTTCTTTTCATTTTATGCATTATGGATGGTTTTTGATGGTTCCAATGACTTAAATGAGTCATTAGGATTGTGTTAGGACGATTTTAGGAAGATTGGGACGGCTGTGAAGCCGTGGGTGCAGTTTAGGTAATATGGACCGTATGGTTCATAATTAAACCATGAGTTTTAAGCATTTTTAGGTTGTTTTAATGAGTAGAAATGATAGGGAATGAAGAAATAGGAATTATAGGATTGATTAGGGTTGAAATCGGACCGAAATAGGGGAGGAAAAGCACTGAACCGGTCACGCCGGTTCAGCACAGTGCTGTTGAACAGTGAACCGGTTCAGCTAGAGGTTAGTGATGATGAATAGTGTTCTGAGCCTTCTAGGGGCGCGTACGGGCGCATGAACAGTAATTTGGGAAAGTGTTCAACACGTGAAATCTTCTATTCGATGTAACGAACATTTTTAGGACTAGTTTCGTGACAGGACTTGTCCCAACTGGACTTTGATAACCGTGTCTGGTCCTGCTCCCGTCTGACAAGTCAACTGAAGTCACGAAGTACCCTTCAGCACTTATCAGACAAGGGATAACTGCACTGATTTCCGCTCATGCCTCCGCCTCTCAATCAGCCCCGAACGTCGTGCCACGGCTTGGAGGGTCGTTAAAATAGAAAAGGTGTGAGTGGACAAAAATAATATCATTGAAAACGCATTTCAAAATACATCAGTTACCCTCTAGTTTATCAAACCATGCATACATAGGGGAAAACATATGAATCACAAGCACTGGCTTTCCAGCCAAATCACAAAACAAATCAAATCCCGGCACTCAGGCCAAAACATATGAAAACATAAGCACCTGGCCACAAAGACCAGAAATCTGTACTCAATATCAGTATGTAATCACAATCAACATCAAACAGAATTACTCACAAGTGCACAATCAATCAATCCATACTATTCACAAGTGCACAAACAATCACAGTCATATCCGCACTACGCGTAGGCCAACCTCGGGAACTGCACTCAGGCACCATCCGAGTCATATCCATCATGTCCGGGAACTGCATACGCACCATCTAGACGTACCACATACTCAGGAACTGCACTCACGCAACATCCGAGTCAAGTGTAGGAACTGCACTCGCACCATCCAACACATGATCCAGTATCCAGGATCCACAATCACAAATGCAATCCATATCATAACACATATCAATCATATCCATGACCTCAAATCAAGTCATAAGCATTCCCGACAGGGTTTTAAGCCCACATACCAAATATACGCAAATTCGTAAAATCACATGGAAAACATTAAATAATCCAAAAATCATCATTGACTCACCAATTAAGTCAAAATATCCTTTTCAAAACCTTTTTTGACTCCGGCCTAGCCCAAAATACCATTTGCACATTTCCTCGAAAAACATGTCCGAAAGACCGATTAAAATACTCATTAAATCACACATAATCATGCCACATCATCAAGACATCAATGCAAGTCAAATCATGCAATCAATCATGTAAAACATTTAACTATGCATGCATCATGGTTTATAAAACAAACGTCCACTCACACACCGTCCAAACCGCTAGCTTTCCGAGCTGCACGCGTTTCTGTAATTTCCGACACTCGCCAGGAATCTCGAATCCTATCCAAATCAGTATTCAGGGGGTTACTAACAACTCAATTTACATCATATCAATTCCCCATAATTTTTCGGGATTTAAATATTATTTTAAACTATAACATAAACCGTCGGACCCTCGAAACATTATCGAGACGGTGTCCGATTGACTCGAAACCAACTCCAAAATGTTCGTTATATCACATAGAGTAAAACACCTATTGAACATTTCCCCAAAAAACCCACCACGTGTCCTCACGCGCCGTGAACAGTGACGCCCCTGTCACCCGATTTCCTGTTATCCGGGTCTGCAACCCGCGGTGCAACCCGATTTGTTTTCCATCAAATTGAACCCAATTCCTCCCGTTCTTTCACTCATTTTCATCCATTCCATGATTATAACTGATCTGTGACTTCAATTTCATGAATCGAACCCTAGAATCCCTTGACTCAAGGTGGACACCCGACGGGTCCTAAATCGGGTTCTACCCAAATTCCACCAATTTCATTCAATAAATCACACAGGAAGTATCTTAGATCTATTATGAACATAAATTTGAATTCAATTTCGAGGGTTCTTACCTCCAAGTAGTCGTACTCAATCTCCAATATTCGACAATGTCGTAGGGACTGTTCTCTGTCAATTCGCCGCCAATTTCTTGCCCAATCGATTTGGTTCGATTCGTTTAGCTCCCAAAAGGCTAAAGGTTACGTCAATTTCAATCGAAACTGTCTAAGAAATCCAATTCGACATTTAAGTTTGTAGGTAGTTTTTCGGGTGTGCTCAATATGGTTTCATTTCAGTTGTCTCTGCTTCCCTTTCGGTTTTTCACTCCAAAATGACACTTAATTGTTCACCCAATTGCACTGGTTTCCTTGTTCTGCTGCAAATCGATCAAGGTTTTAGGAGGTTTAGTGTTCTCTGTGTTCTTTGTTCTTAGTCAAGTACTAACCAGGTGCTAATTAACATAAATGCAACTGATTAATTAATTAAGTTAATTGTACAACAAAGCAACCAAGTGCCACTACTCTCAAATAGCCATTGCCAGGTGTCATTTAGGTAGGAAATCCTCATCCAATAAACTGACTCAGCCACTAACCGTCCTAATCACTTTGCTGTGGCAATTTACCATTTTTCCCTTGCCATAACAAATTACCAAAATGCCCCTCACAATTCTAGACCCATAACTTTTTCGTTCGGACTCCGATTCACGCATGCCGCCTGTCTACGGATTCTGCGTCCCGGGACCTATCCAACGGTCTTTCCAGAAAGTCCAAACAAGGTCCCAAACAAAAAGTCAACTTTCAGCCCTTACCACCAGGGGGAAAATTGTCATTTTCCTCAAATTTCCAAATTTTCGTTTTTCAATTTTCAGGGCGTTACATTTTGTGTCAATCGGACACCATCTCGATATGTTTCAGGGCATCAGAAGGTTTAGGGTCGGCTTAAAAATAGTTAAAAGTTCGAGAAAATTACGGGCCTTTGGTAGGAGGTTAATAAGGTAGTTAGTAACCTTCTATTACGATTTGGACAGGTTCGGGAGTCCGGTGATGGTGATCGGCTCGGGAGAGCCTATGACACGCAAATCGAGGCGACAACTCGGACGATCTGTGAGTGGACCTTGGTTTTTAAAATTGGTGCATGCATAAATTTTTATTATATGTTTTATTACATGTTTGATGATGCCATGGGTGCATTTGGATGTGGTTACATATAAGCACGTATTTCAAGGTTTCGGCCTTATACGGTGCTTATACGTGTCTGTATTTCCTTGTTGGTTTTAATGAGTTGGATTGGATTTCAAAAGGATAAACTCGGGTATGAGACCCATTTGGTTTTGTCTGGGGCATATGATCTCAGATATCAGGCACGGTGCCCAGCTGATGTCATATGTTCGGCACGAGACCCAGGTTACTTTACAGTTTTGATTTCAGGTCAGGGAACCTTAAATGGATTCTCAGGTTCATGACGGTTTATGGGAACCGGCATGAACCCTTGTTGTGGTATCGTGGTTCATGACGGATTATGGGGACCGGCATGAACCCTGGTTATGTTATTATGGTACATGACGGTTTATGAGAACCGGCATGAAACCTTGGTTATGTGATTGTGGTACATGACGGTTTATGGGAACCAGGCATGGAGGATGTTTTATATATATATATATATATACATGAATGGAATGGATATTATGGATCATGACGGTTTAGGGGAACCAGGCATGGATATTTGTGTTATGTATATATATGTTCATATACGTTCCTTTACTTCTATTATCTCCTCTTGGGAGGGTCGTTGGCCTGGGTGGACCCCGAAGTAGTCACGGAGCACCGACTGAGTGGAGTCACCCCCCAGTTAGATTCCTTACTCTCAGGAAGGCTATGGTTACTATACCTCGAGTAAGATCAGTGGTCTGCGGACATTGACCTTGACTTTGAGAAGACTCGGATTGAGACCCAGGTAGCACACGCGTAGCTTTGGATACCGTGACAGGATTGGTTGTGTGACTTATATGTATATATGATATATGATATGATATATGAGATGTGATGTGTGGTTACACAGGTTTTTTGCTGAGTCCCTTATGGTTTTGGGCAGTGGCCCGTATGGTTGAATCTTTATGATTCCTTGATATGTGGTGTGCACGGGTGTGCACAGGATTTGTGCAGTGGCCCGTATATTTGATTTGATTATGGTTTTGGGCTTAGTCCCACATATGGTTTTCATTTGTTTAAATGGTTTACGAATGCATGCACGCTTTTTAGTGAAGGGTACAAATGTCTTTATGGAAATGTTTTTATAAACTTTTGTTTTGTCCACTCACGGCTTTTAATGTTTTGACTGCCCTTCAGGTTGACATCGGGTGTGGACTGTAGCAGAGACCGAGATATCACATACCTCCTCCGGATGCTGGCGTACTCTGATAGCCCGGGAGGGCAAAGGTCGGAAATATCCCTTGTTTGACATTTCGTGTCAGACGGGAGCAGGGTCATCCCGTGTTAATCCCAGGGGGATTGGGATGGGTCCTATCAAGTAAGCTCAGAAGTGGAGGAACCATCAGGGCTACAAATAGTTGTAATCCTATTCAAATTCACACGCTTCTTAACAACATTGTGGAAGAAAGAGTTCCTATCCCCACTTGACAGCCAGGATAAACACGACTTATGCTTAAGAAAACATTCCTCACGCATAAGGCAATCATCATATATACCAAATAGATTCCTTTCCTCATCAAGCAAGACACGATTATGAGGATTAGCGGGGAGGGCCAATTAGCATGCATCCAACTTAGTTCTAAACTCCCTAACAACCTTAGATAGTTGCAGGCAAGGAGAACGGTTAAGAAGCTTAAGCTCAGCCTTCACAACTTTAAACTTCAAAGCTACTTGGAGTTGACAGGAACCCCTGAAATAAAAGCCAAAAACCAAAGAGACAATGGAATAGAAGTTCTCATGCCTAGCATAGAAATCAAAGAAATTGAAACGACATCGACGATGACCATTCAAATTACCCAAAGAAGAAATCCCAGGACAATGATTAGACCCCCCCAAGAGGAGAGAAGAAGGTAGAGCTCTCAAGGAAAACTGTGAACCAGCGATCGTTACCAAGCACAAGACACACGATCTAGCTTCCTAAAAATCAGGTTACCATCATATTGGTGATTACACCAAGTAAGAAAGCTTCTATGGAAACGAATGTCATCCAATCCCATAAACAAGAGGCTTTCCTCAAAAGCACGCATAGAGGAGGCTTGAGGACCAGACCCCCCGACCCACCCTCCTTCTCTCCCCCCCCCCCCCCCCCCCCCCCCCCCACCCCACCCAACACACACACACACATTCTCATCATCAAATCTGATTGTATTGAAATCACCCAGTACACACCATAGCCCCTAAACGTCACAAAAAGAGCAAATATCATACCACAAAAGTCTATGCTTGATCTCATCAATTTCCACATAAACAAAAGAACAACGAAAAAAAATACCAAAGTCAATAATACGCATGCGACAATGGAGAGATTGAGCAGAAGCACTGAACTGAACTACAGAGACCACATTTAGATTCCAATTAACCCAAATCCTACAATTACCATGAAAACAATAATTATGCAGGACATGCCAGTTTCAAACAATATTCCGAGACACAACATCAAAATTCGACCAACGAACACGAGTTTCAATCAACCCAACTAAAGAAAGCTTGTTAGATACAATAAAATCTATTACTTCAAGCTTACAAGAAGCCTCATTCACGCCTCGCACATTCCAAACAGCGTAATTAATTTTTAAGGGAGAAGGGCATATAGAGCGTACCTGGACCTTCTGAGCCTTACCATTTCCTTTAGCCTTCAGCTTACGAGCATTCCCTTTCTTACTCTTGCCATTATTCCGACCCAAAGTCTGAGGGAGAGCATCATTATTACAATTCGGTAACTATAACGATCCATTCAGAATCTACAGGATTAATTAAGGATTAATCGAGAATAAATCAAGGATTATTGGACAGTCGAGGTAAAATGACGATTTTACCCTTGGATGGGAGAAAATGTTAACTTTTGATATGTGAGGTTATTGGCATGTGGATCAAGATCCATTACATAGATCAAGATGATACGAGTCCATAAACAGACGACATGTCGAAATCAGACATTGTACGGAAAAGTTATAGGTTAAGGAAAAATTTCTATACTATTCACAGGTGCATGAAAATCGAGACAGTTAACTTTTGGTGTTGAATTGTGGGACCCAAAATATCTGTTTTGGGACCATAGGATGAGTGACACTTGTCACCCACCCTATGGCCACTTTTTTTAATTCATGCATCTCATCTCTCTCGTTCTATTTGTGTTCAAACCCGAAACCCATCACCCCACCATTTTTACATCATCCCTTCCCCTTCTACGACAGAGACAGTGATGGACGTCGGAGGCACGACGGAGAAAGCGTGAGGGATTTAGTCGAGAATGAGAGACAGAGACAGTGATGGACGTCGGAGGCACGACGGAGTAGGCTGGAAGTGAAACTCAAGTAAACCTGTATGCCCAATTGGATTGGTTTTTGGTTTTTGTTTTCTGGTCGTCTAAGACCCATTCACAAACCATGTTTGTGTTCATTGAGCTCATTCAAGCTTGTATGGACAAGATTGGATGACAGAGGACCCTTGGACGGCCCTGGGTGGTGGTTGGAAGCTTGGCCGTGAGGATTCAAGTTTGGCCAATTGATTATAGGTATGGTTTCTTCATTTTAACCTGTAGATAGATTCCTGGGAGTGAGATGAGCGTAATGGAAGAAAAATAGTGGTTTTTAGTGGTAGGACGGTGAAGTTACGATCGGGTCGGGTCGCAGGTCAAAACGGCGCGTTACAGAGGTTCGAGTAGACCCATCCAGAGGTTGAAGGTGATGACGTGGTAGTCCACATCATCTTGTCAGGCCACATGGCCAACCAAGTAGTGCCACTTGGCGATCTATCAGAGGGTGTCAGGCTTACGTGGCAACTGAAGTGGTAGGGCCACATCAGAATTGTCAGACCACGTGGACCAGTGAGGTGGTTCTACATGGTATGGTGTTAAGTCGTGTCACATGATGTGGCAGCTGACGTGGCATATCCATCTCAGCGATGTCTGACCACATGGACTAGTGGGGTGGTGCCACGTCGTAGTGTGTTAGGGGATGTCAGACCTGTCAGTGACACATGGCAGGAAACGTGGCACCAATCTGGGAGTGCCACGTGTCATGTTGTCAGAGCTGTCAAGTGTAAGAGTTATCTGGTGATGGGTCGTTAATTAAGAATTATTTTATATAATTTTATACTCTTTATACCTGACTTTTAATATTAAAATAATTATCAATTGAAGAAAATAATATATTTTGTGGGATTTTTGTAGAATTAAATAATGCTTGGAATTTGGAGCGTTTTGGCGAAGAATCGTCTCGATCTGAATTCAAATGAAGAAATTATGAACAAAATTCGGTTGAATTATATCAATTAATTTGTAATTTGAAGTCATTCGCATGCCCAATTCATCTCAGTCAAGCCCAAAAAAATCAACCCAATCTACCCAGCCCAAAGCCCAAAATTCGAGCCCAAAAGCCAGCTGGTCCATCTAAGTCAAACCATTCCACAGGCGGCAATCAAATTTTAGAAGCTTTGTTCGGCACGCGTGCGCCGAAGGGTCCATGCTCTTGTCAGCACCCAGCGCGCTGCAACCCACCTTCCTACCAGCCTACGTCCACTGAAGCCCACCTGCCTCTCCTGCCAATCTCTATCGAAATCAGGCCATCATTTTCTGCAGCCTGCCACCAACTCTCCAACTGCCCTATCAGTGCGCCCATGCCGAAATCATGATATGTCTTTCAGCCACTGCCTGCCGACGCCTTGCCCTGCTCCAACTGCCCACTTTTGTGCAGATTTACTACACAATTCAGCCATTTTTCAACCCAAACCATCCCTAATTTCATCATTTTTCATCATTGTTCATTATTTCATTATTGTTCATTATTTCATTATTTTATTTTATTTTTGTATTTTTTATTTGAATTTTGGCACTCCCTCTATAAATAGGGAGGCCATTTCACTTGTTGAGAGGGTCCCCTCTTATCTATTTTTTCTCTCTTTTGTAGCTTTCATTTTAGTTGTTTTCTCTCTACATTGTAGAGTTATTTTGGGGACCATTTTAACTTCTTGTAGATTTTCTTTTTAATTAGCTTTCTTTTAATTCTTGTTCTTAATTTATGTTATTTTTTTTGTTATTTCTTAATTTCATTTCTTCTTTACTTTGTTCTTGTGATTTTTCTTTGAGATCTTTTAAGTACATTTTTATGTTTTCCTTAAGAAATACCTAGGCCAAGTAATTCTAAGGCAATTCAAGAGTTTTAAGACCGAATTCCTCGTATTTCTTCTTCCATCTCCACAAGTTTCCTGCCGCTGTTCGGTGATTCTTGTAAAAATCCATATTTTTCTACTTAAATTCTTGTTATTGTTATTGGTTTTACTCATAATTCAATATATGTGTTGGTATTTTCTTTCTAACATTTGTAAGTAAGAATGCAATCTCCATGTGTTTTACGTTTTTGAATTTCTTTTACTTCATATGTTTTAGTGCTTAAAATTCAATTCGAAACTAAATGTTGATCCGTTGTTCGGGGCATTTAGAATAGAGTTGAAGAGATTTAATGTTTGACTGCTGTTCGACGCATTAAATCACAAACTTAAGGTGAATCATATTATAAGTAATAATCCGCTGTTCGGTGCATTTATAATATTAAAAATGTATGCATGTATTTGAAATGATTAAGCTAGGATTTCGTGATTGGTTCAATACGAGAATGATGTTAGAGAGTTGGTAATAATATGTGTTTGAAGAAAATCCGCTTGTACAAAGGTTAAAGTAGAAGTAGAATTAAGTACATAATTATTTTTGTTTGTTTTCTTTATTCTATGATTACAATCTTTTCAAACCCCCATTTAATTCTTTATTCTTTAATTTTTTAATTTTTTAATTCTTTATTCATTAATTTTTTTATTCATTAGTTCATTATTCATTAGTTCATTATTCTTTTATTCATTATTCATTAGTTCATTATTCTTTTATTCATTATTCATTAGTTCATTATTCTTTTATTCATTATTCTTTCTCACTAACGAATTAATAATGTTCTATAATTTTCCCAATTATGAACGATTCCTATTTACCAATACTACAACTACACAAAAAGGGTTTAAAATGCATAATACTTGAATTACGTGTTTAATTTAATGCGTAATTTGAGCGTTATCATCTCGCTGACGCCAGCATGTGATGTTAGCGTTGACCAGGTGCATGTGAACTTTGACCGGTGTGTGAAGGCACGTAGGCATGAATTTCGAGCTCAAACCAGTCTTATTTGAAAGGTTTCGACGATCTGAATCCAACAGTGGTAGTTTCAGATCGATCAGAGATCGTTTGATAGGTTATTTGGAGGTTTTTAGTCTCATGAAGCAGGTTCGGGACACGTTTATTATTCCATGAGTTTTGAGGGTTTATGGTTTGGACTTGTATAGGTTGATAGTGACCTATGGGAATGATTTGGACAGATCCGGACATTCCGAAGTCGTTGAATTAGTCTCGAAGTGGCTTACGGCGCGGATTATGAGCGCGCAAACGTGGACAATATTTGAGTGGACTTTTGATTTATAAATATGATGGATGCATAAATATTTTATATGTTTTATGAACATGATTTGACTTTGATTGTTTATCATTTTGTGGAAATGATATATTGCACGTATTTCGAGATTCCCATTTTTATGTGATACTGGGCTTTAGCCGAGTTTCCTACATGCATGTGATTTATGATTTGAGTTTGATCGGAAGGTTCTTGGTTGTTTAGGAACTTAACACCCAGGCTGTTGGCCAAATTTGAATGTGTTGAAGAGCGGAAGGTGCTTGGTGTCACCTAACGTGATGATTGAGTATAAGTATGGTGGACCCATGTTGGTGTTATGGGTCATGTTATGTTGGCTGAGAGAGCTAGTGTAGATCCTCGGTGGACCGAGACTGTTAAGGATCGATGTGGTTGTGGATCATGATGAGTGTAATTGATTATCAGGTGGAGGTTATCCTTGTGTTTGTAGTTGTTGACATGATTGACTCCCTCCAGCCAAATTGATTGGGCTTGAGAGGTTGCTGGATTAGAGGTTGATAGCACAATTTCAGGATCTGACCCTTTGCATCTTCAGGATGGGATTAGAGGTTCGGATTGGTACGTCTTGGAAGACGTAAGTTTGTTAGTCTTTGGAGTTCTCAATGAGTATGTGTTGGACACATCTTAGGTGATGGTCGAGGGACCGGAAGAACTCAGAGAGGACATTGAGTTTTATTGTATGGTCTATCTAGAGCAGTGATCAGAGCGTGTTGGATTATGATTGGCATGTCATCCATATGATAGACGGATTAGATTCGAGATTGTTTTGGTATGTGGCCTTGATGTGGATACTGGTACATGTTTGGACATTTCGTAAGTGCAGTCCTTGAGTAGGCGTATGAGTAGTGCCAATATGGTTGTGTGTTGTATGCACCTGTGACTAGTGCATGTTGGATGGTGTGATTGTTGAGGATTGAGAAGTCTGTTTGATGTGGTACGTTCATCAAACTGAGTCCGAGATGGACATGGTATGGTAATCTAATGGCGTCCGATATTGATTGTACATAGAGACTGAGGACCGGACATTGAATACTGTGCACTAGAGCAAAGTGACTTTGAGGGGGTTTAGTTGTTGTGTGAGCATGGAGCTTAGTGCCACGATGGGCCAGAGGAACCCTAGTGATTCTGTTTATGATTATCCCTGCTAGAGCAAGTATTCAATGGGATCCAGATACATCCTGAGTTTTTAGTGGATGAGTGAGATGACAGTTTTGAACTTCGCCAAGAGTCTGGATCACAGCATTGGTCATTGTAGTGGTACGAGGTACCTTGTTAGGACTCTAGAGCGAGTCGAGTTTTTGATAGTGTTTCGAGTGGTGACAATGGAGCCGATGAGTTACCAGCTAGACACAATGGCGTGTTGTGAGGATGATTTAAGGTTAGAGAGTGCCGAACGAGATAAAGGACTTGTGATGCTCAGCATGAGGCGGATTGTCAGATTGGATGCTGAGCAGGATTGTCAGCTTGAATTCTATGTACACTTGCGTAGGTTAAAGGTGAGATCGATGAGTGTTGATGTCTTGTTTGAACTTAAGATTGAGGATTGGAGGTTTCCAGTGATGGCATGTCATTCCGAAATACGGTCACAGAGGATTGAGCTGAGTTGCAGCATTGGACTGTTGGATTGTAGTTGCCGTCGGATGACGATTGATCTGGTATGCGTACTGTGGATGGATATTGGGCATGTACGTACACACGTGAGAGTCTCGGTTGGAGGCAAGATTGAATTTCTACAGTTTTGGTGTGTATTGGAGTCGATGTGAATTTCGAGGATGAAATTGCTTAAGGGAGTAGATTGTAACGACTCGTCCCTTATCTATGGGATTAATTAAGGATTAATTGGGAATAAATCGAGGATTATAAGACGGTCGCGGTAAAATGATATTTTGCCCTTGTAGGGGTGAAAATGTTAACTTTTGATATGGTGGGCCATTGGCTAGTGGATCGAGATCCATTATATAGATCGAGACGATACAAATTTGTAGACAGTGGCACGTTGAAATTGGACATCGTATATGAAATTAACAGGTTATGGACGGTTTTCTATACTATTCATAGTTGTACGAAAGTCGAGACAGTTGACTTTTGGTGTTGACTTGGGGACCCACCATATCTGTTTTGGGACTATAGGATGAGTGACACTTGAAACCTACCTTATGGCCCTTTTTTTTTTCAATTCATGCATCTCATCTCACCCATTCCCTTTGTGTTCAAACCCGAAGCCCATCACCCCCACCAGTTTTGCATCATCGATTCCTTTTCTAGAGCTAAGAGAGAAAGAGAGAGACATAGTAAGGGATTGAGTCGAGTGGGAGAAACAGAGAAGGTGGTGGATGTCGGAGGCAAGGCGGAGTAGGCTGGCCGTGAAACCCATGTAAACGTGTAAGCCCATTTGGATTGGATTTTGGTTTTTATTTTCTGGACGTCTTAGACCCATTCTGAAACCTTGGTTGTGTTCATTGAGCTCAGGTTTGGCTAATCGATTATAGCTATGGTTTCTTCATTTTGAACCCGTAATAGATTTCTGAGAGTGAGAAACGAGTGTAATGGAAGAAAAATTGGTGGTTTTTTGTGTCAGACCACGCAGGGTCAAAATGACCCGTTACTTGAGGTTTTGGGTTGACCTAGCTAGAGGTTGAAGTTGATGATGTAGCAGTAAACGTCATCTTGTCAGGTCATGTGGCCAACCAGGGTGGTGCTATATGGCGATCTATTATAGGGTATCGAGCTTACAGGGGAGCTGACGTGGTAGGGCCACATCAGCATTGTCAGACTATACGTGAACCAGTGAGGCGGTGCCGCATGCATAGTGTCAGGACGTGTCAGACGATGTGGTAGCTGACGTGGCATATCCATGTTAGCAATGTCAGACCACGTGGACTAGTGGGGTTGTGCCACATGGCAGTGTGTTAGAGGGGTGTCAGACTTGTTAGTGACACATGGCAGAAAATGTGGCACCAATTAGGAAGTGCCACATGTCATGTTGTTAGAGCTATCAGGTGTTAGAGATGTCAAGATGATGCTAGCAGGTGAGGTTAGTAGCTGACTTAAGCGTTCACCCCTGTTGACCAGCCATTGACCAGGTGCATGTGAACTTTGACCAGCGCGTGAGATCTTGTGGCTTTTATGTGGATTACGAGTACGTGTTTAGACGTTTCGTGAGTGCAGTCCTTGAGCAGGCCTACAAGTAGTGCCGATGTGGCTGTGTGTTGTATGCACCTGTGAGTAGTGCATGTTGGATGGTGTGACTATTGAGGATTGAGCAGTCTGACTGATGTGGTACGATCATCAGATTGAGCCTGAGATGGACATCATAAGGTAATCGTATGGGTTCCGATGTTGATTGTACATAGAGAATGAGGACCACGGACATCGAATACTGTTCACTAGTGCAAAGTGACTTTGAGATGGTTTGTGAAGACAGTGGAGCCGATGAGTTGCCATCTAGAAACGATGGTGTGTCGTGAGGGTGATTTACGGTTGGAGACTGCCAAGCGAGACAAAGGACTTGTGATGCTCAGCAGGAGTAGGATTGTTAGATTGGATGCTAAACAAGATTGTCAGATTGGATTCTGTGCACACCTGCGTAGGTGACAAGTGAGATCGACAAGTGTTGATGTCTCATTTGAGACTTGAGATTGAGCATTGGAGGTTTCTAGAGACGGCAGGCCACTCCCAGATACAATCATAGAGGATTGGGCTGAGTTGCAGCATTGACCATTGTATTGTAGTTGATGTCGGATGATGATTGATGCGGTATGCGTACTATGGATGGATATTGGGCATGTACGTACATAAGTGAGGGGGGGGGGGGAGAGATTGTAATGACCCATCCTGAATCTACGGGATTAATTGGAAATAAATCGAGGATTATTGGACGTTTGCGGTAAAATGAAGATTTTACCCTTGAAGTGGCGAAAATGTTAAATTTTGACTCGGGAGGTCATTGGAATGTGGACCAAGATCTATTTATGTAGATCGAGAGGATATGAGTTTGTAAATATGTGGTACGTGAAAATCGGACATCGTAAGGGGAACGTTATGGGTCTAGGACAGTTTTTTATACAATTCATAGTTGCACAAAAATCAAGACAATTGACTTTTGGTGTTGACTTGTGGGACCCAAAATATTTGTTTTAGGACCATAGGATGAGTGACACTTGTCACCCACCCTATGGCCCCCTTTTTAATTCATGCATCTCTTCTCGTCCATTCCCTTTGTGTTCAAACCAGAAACCCATCACCCCACCATTTTTGCATCAAATTTTCCCTTCTATGGCCTGAGAGTGAAAGAGAGAGACAAAGTGAGGGATTGAGTCGAAAGGGAGAGATAGAGACGACGGTAGATGTCGGAGGCACAACGAAGTGTGCTAGCCGTGAAACCAGGTAAACCTGTAAGCCCCGTTTGGATTGGATTTTGTTTTTGTTTTCTGGACGTCTAAGACCTCTTTCTAAAACCCTGATTGTGTTCATTGAACTCATGCGACCACTGGACAACCCTAGGTGGTGTTCGAAGCCTGCCGTGAGGAATCATGCTTGGCCAATCGATTACAGGTATGGTTTCTTCGTTTTGAACCCGTAGATAGATTCTTGGGGAGTGAGAAGAGTGTAATGGAGGAAAAATGGTGGTTTTTGTTGGTAGGACGGCTTAAGTGACGGCCGGGTCGGGTCGTGGGTCCAAAACGACCCGTTATAGAGGTTAGGGTCGACCCAGCCAGAGGTTGAAGGTGATCATGTAGTATTACATGTCAACTTGTCAGGTCCATGTGGCCGATAGGTGGTGCCACATGGCGATCTATTAGAGGGTGTCAGGCTTACAGTGGTAGGCTGACATGGCAGGGGTCACTTCAGCATTGTCAGACCACGGGGACTAGTGAGGTGGTGCCACGTGGCATGGTGTCAGGGACGTGTCAGATGATGTAGTAGCTAACGTTGCATATCCATGTCAGCGATGTCAGACCACGTGGAACAGTAGGGTGCTGCCACGTGGCAATGTGTTAGAGGGGAGTCAAACCTGTCAGTGACACGTGGCACCAAAAAGGGAGTGTGGCGTGTCATGTTGTTAGAGCTGTTCAGTGTCAGAGTTGACCGGTTGATGCTAGCAGGTGACAACAGCAGCTGACGGTCAGTATAACCGCCGGTGGTGGTGGTTTCGAGGACAAACCATTCTTGTTCAAAAGGTTTCAACTATTTGAATCCAATGGTGGTGGTTTCAGGTTGATCGGAGATCGTTTGATAGGTTATTTGAAGGTTTTTAGCCTCATAAAGCATGTTCGGGACATTTTACTGTTCCAAGAGTTTTGAGGGTTTATGGTTTGGACTTGAATAGGTTGATAGTGACCTTTGGGTATGATCTGGACAGGTCCGGATGTTCAAGAGATAATGGATTAACCTTAAAATGGCTTACAGCGTGGATTGTGAGTGCGCAACATGGACGGTCTGTGAGTGGACTTTTGATTTATAAATAAGATGCATGTATAAATGTTTTATATGTTTTATGAACATAATTTTATTTTGATTATGTAAAAACCCGGACTTTTAATGAAATGTAAATTCAGAAATTTAATGTAAAATGACTATTTTTCCCCTGGTTAGGAAAAATGTTTACTTTTGACTCAAGATACTATTTGGACTTTGACCAAGGCCCGTTACGTAGATTGAGACATCACGAGTCCGTAGACAGGCGGCACGTCGAAAAAGAGTGACAGAGAGAGTGACACAGTGAGACCTAAAACCCACCTAAACCTTACCATTCCATCATCTTTTGCCATTTGTGTGAAAGAAAGAGTGAAAGAGTGACAGAGTGAGACCAGATGAAGAGCATAGTGGCAACGGCTTGGACAACCGTGCATGGTGGCCAGAAAATTGAGAGGTAAGCGGTTTAGGTTCAATTTGAAGTTTGAGTTTTAGGGCTTGTTGGATAGTTTTGATGATCGAAAATAATTCCCAAGGACTAGACGAGCACATTGGGATCAAAAGGAAGGATTTTGGCTACCCAAAAATTACCATGCTTGACAGGTGATTTATAGACCGTTTTAATAGATTTTGAGTCCAAAGATCCATTTTTGGGATCATTGCGAGTAGATAGGAAGAAAAATGGTCGAAAAGATTGAGTCGGGTCGGGTTCGCAGTTCTGTTGACCCATTACAGAGAACCAGGTCAACCCGACTGTAGGTTGACAATGATGATGTGGTAGTCCACGTCATCATCTATCAGAGCTATCAGTCCATGTGGAAAGTCAGATGATGGCACGTGGCAAGCTGTCAGACACAGTCAGCAACTGACGTGTCTGATGTTCAGACCACGTGGACTAATCGGGTTGTGCCATGTGGCAGGGTGTCAGGACCTATCAGCCCTACGTGGCAACTGACGTGGCAGGTCAAGTTAGAATGGTTAGGGACACGTGGCAGGACACGTGGACCAATAAGAAAGTGACATGTGACAGGTGTCAGACATGTTAGGCTGACGTCAGCCGTTGACCGGCGTTGATCGTCATGGACCACCATTTACGTGACTTTAATCGGCGCGCATGGGAGAGAGTGGACATGAACTTTGTGGTCAAACTGATCGTGTTTGAAATATTTCAACGATCTGAATCCAATGGTGGTGGTTTCAGGTCGATCGGAGACCGTTTGGTTGGTCATTTATAGGTTTTATCCTCGGAAAGCGTGTTAGGGACGCGTTTCTGGTATCGAGCTTTGTGAGGGTTTGGTGTATGAACTTATAGAACATTAGTGACCCTTATACAAGATTGGGATAGGGCCGGAGACTTTGGACTAGCTCGGTGATAGATATAACCATCAGGTTTAGCACAAAGCGTGGACCAAGTGTAAGTGGAATGTTTGTTTTAGAACTGAAATATTTTACAAATTTTCGTGAAAATGAGTTTTTGGGCTTGAGACCCGATGGAATAATGATTTGATTTAGATTTAGAGTCAACGGGAAACCGAAAGGAAAGAATGCATTTCAGCTAGATTTGAATAACGGTAAATCTGGTTTATAAACGAGTTATGGATATGGTTTTCAGGTGGTTTTTGTGGAACAGATTTGTGAGAATTATGTCTTAGGCATAGTCCCAATTGAACAGTGTTTAATCCGATTTGAGACATAAATGATTTTAATATAATGTTTCATCGGATTTGGTTACGATTCCACATATACCATCTTGGGGCAGTTAGTTAGTCTCCTTGAGACGTCAAGGATCCTAGAGTAGTCACGGTGCACTACCTGTGATGAGTGACTCCGAGGAGAGACTCAGGCTCAGGAGTGCGAGATTATGATATCGTCTTGGATGCTGTAGATCCGTGGCAGGCACCCCATGTTGATATTACCCCGGACGTCGTTGAGTTGGATCCTGAGGAAGTACTCGGAGATTAGACGCCGAGTTGCAGGCGTAGCATTGGAAATCATGACTAGACTTGGTTATAGACATCGCAGATGTCTGAGGATGGGGTATCTTTTGTTTCACTGATGTGTGTGTGTCTAGATGTATGTATATGTATGTGTGATTTGAACTGTTTTCATATGATTTATCTTAAATGCACACATGTTTGTAAAACGGAGGGTTAAACTATTAATTTTGCAAAATGAGTTTATAACTTATTTATTTTTGGTCCACTCAAATTTTGACTGTTTTATTGACCCTCTAGGCCGTGATACTGAGACAGTGGCGGATACTGAGGCTAAGGCATAGGCAGTACTGCTGCGTACCTGACACCCTACGGGGTAGGTTTTATTAGTTGTATTGTACTGACATATATATATTCTCGATCATGTATAATAGATACGTATCCGTTGTTCGACAATGTAGTAGTGTACTCTGTATGTTTATATTTGAACCCATTAAGGGTATTTTCGGTATCTTGAGTATGATTGTTAGACCGGAGCAGGGCACGCCCCACTATAGTCCCAGGGGAATCGGGATGGGTCCTGTCACCTTGGTATCAGAGAATTAGGATAGCGGTCTGTACATTGTGCAATCACTTGCTTAATATGTCATACTGATCTATTCCTCTTTATAGATAAACATGCCTCCAAGACGAGTACCCATGCACGGTCTAATGATGATGTCTCTAGAGATTTAGAGGGTGCTAGCATTAAGAGAGCCCAGCTCCTGGGGGCGACTATGTTTAGTCGTGGGTATGACCTTAAGGAAGCCTACCGGTGGATTGTTTGGATGGAGAAGATCTTCATGGTGATGCGATGCCCTCTAGAGGACCGAGTCATGTTGACCACCTTCTTGCTGGATGGTGATGCCCATAAGTGGTGGTACGCCTTGGAGATAATCAGTTGGGATGTCCAGACGGTGACATAGGAGGTCTTCAGATAGCATTTTCTGGAGCAGTACTACCCTCACACTTTCGGTGACGTCAGGGAGACAAAGTTCTTGCAACTTTGACAGGGGACCATGATAGTGATAGAGTATGAGCGGAGTTTCTAGAGATTGTCTCGCTTTGCTTCTGCATTCGTGAGTCTTGAGGCCGACAAGTATCGTTGGTTTGAGATGGGCCTACGAGGGCAGATCCATGATATGGTGACGTCATGATCCTATGCTACACTGAGGGATCTGATCGATGCAGCTGTGAGAGTGGAGGACAGTTGGTCGGCTATTAGAGCACCGCAACCTTCTCAGACGAGTGGTACTTCAATGGGATCCTCGGGTAGACCAACGGTGCTAACCTGTTATGTATGTGGAGAGCCTGACTGCTTCAGCAGAGAGTGCCCACAGCTGACAGGTGGTAGTAGTATTGGTCAGAATGCAGTAGGACAGAATCTGAGCGCGGTCACAACTTCAGACGTGACTGGTGGCCGAGGTTATGGAGGAGCCAGAGGTGGCTATCGTGGATCATGAGGACATGGTCGACCATCGGGATCACAGGTTCGAGTGTTTGCAGTGACTCAGTAAGAGGCCAAACCAGCCCTGTGAATAGTGATAGGTACGCTCACTGTTTTAGAGCATGACGTACGCATTTTGATAGACCCTGGAGCTACACATTCATTCATATCTTGGAGTTGTACATTGTTAGTGGATAAAGAGGTGTCCGCACTTGATTATGATATGGGAGTAGGTACACCAACCAGGGATATGTACATTGTGAATCAGGTATTGAGGGATTGTCCGGTGAGGATATGAGATGTGGATTTGGTAGCCGACCTGATACTTCTGGATCTACACGATTTTGATGTCATCCTTAGGATGGATTGGTTGACCTATTATCATGCATTGATCGAATGCTACGATAAAAAGGTGACCTTTCGGAATCCTGGACTACCCGAGACTACCTTTCAGGGAGACCAGAGGGTATTACCCTCTGGAGTTATATCGTCTTTGATAGCGAAAAAGTTACTAAGGAAAGGCCGTCGAGGCTAGTTGGCTCACGTTTTGGATAGTCGGGCTACACCCGAGAGAGCAGAGGATATACGGTGGTGCAAGAATTTTCAGATGTATTCACGAAGGATTTGCTAGGATTACCACCGCATTGAGAGATTGAGTTCAACATCGAGCTTCTTCCAGGTACGAGGCCTATGTTGCAAGCACCGTATCGTATGTCACCGGTTGGGTTGAGGGAACTGAAGGTTCAGATACAGGAGTTGGTGGATATGAGATTTATTCGACCTAGTGCATCACCTTGGGGAGCTCCTGTGTTGTTTGTAAGAAAGAAGGATGGTAGTCTGCGTTTGTGTATAGATTACCGACAATTCAAAAAAGTAACAGTGAAAAAGAAGTATCCTTTGCCCCAGATAGATGACTTGTTTGATCAGTTGAGAGGGGCCAAATATTTCTCGAATATTGATCTTCATTCGGGATACCACTAGTTGAGGATTACCGAGGAAGATGCTCCAAAGACTGCTTTCCAGACGAGATATGGGCACTATGAGTTTTTGGTGATGCCATTTGGATTGACGAATACACCAGATGTATTTATGGATCTGATGAACCCAGTGTTTCGATCATACTTGGATCAGTTTGTGATATTATTTATCGATGATATCTTGGTGTACTCGAAGAGTGCTAGAGCGCACGAGGCACATTTGAGATTGGTGCTGAATAGACTGAGAAGGAATCAGTTGTATGCTAAGCTGAGCAAGTGTCAATTTTGGCTGAATAGTATTGGTTTCTTAGGCCATGTGATTTCGGATGAGGGGATTAGTGTGGACCCCTAGAAGACATAGGCCGTGACTAACTGGGAGCAACCAAAAACTGTTATTGAAGTCTGTAGCTTCGTAGGGTTAGATGGATACTACAGACGTTCCTATAGGGTTTCTCTACCATTGCTGCTCCATTAACCCGTTTGACCAGGAAATGGGTTAAGTTTGTTTAGAATGAACGCTGCGGGCAGAACTTTCAGGAGTTAAAGAGACGATTGACTTCTGCACCGGTATTAGCTCTTACAGATGATAGTGTGGAGTCTGAGGTATACAGTGATGCTTCGTTGCAGGGATTGGGATGCATGTTGATGCAGCACGGGAGAGACATCGCCTATGCCTCTCGACAGTTGTAGACATATGAGTTGAACTACCCTACCCCTGATCTAGAGCTGGTGGCAGTGGTACACGCTTAAAAGATTTGGAGACACTATCTGTACGGGGAGACGTGCATAATTTTCATGGACCATAAGAGCCTAAAGCATTTATTCACTCATAAGGAACTGAATATGAGATAGAGACGATGGTTGGAGGTGATCAAGGATTACGATTGCACCATCTAGTATTATCCCGTGAAGGCAGATATGGTGGCAGACGCTTTGAGCAGGAAGTCTGCAAGTTCAGTGACTCATCTGAGGATGGTGTATTTTCCTTTGTTAGTGGAACTCCGACAAGTCGGATTTATGCTCGGAGT
The DNA here is from genome assembly GCA_032719365.1 of Prinsepia uniflora. Lineage (NCBI taxonomy): Eukaryota > Viridiplantae > Streptophyta > Magnoliopsida > Rosales > Rosaceae > Prinsepia > Prinsepia uniflora. Next base: position 30,400,701 of record CM064872.1, on the reverse strand, counting down.
GGATGATAGGGGAGCTTTGTTAGCTAGCTTCCATATGAGACCCATCTTGATTGATCGGGTTATAGAGGCTCAACATCAAGTGACCGACAAGATTTTACTATCAGTAGTCATGGAGCCTTAATGAAATAGGACTGATTGTGTGTGCTTGCAGATGCAGAGTTGAGGACAGAGATACTTGAGGAGGCCCACAGTTCAGCGTACGCGATGCATCCGGGAGGAAGAAACATGTATCGTACGCTCAGAGAATATTATTGGTGGCCTGGAATGAAGATAGAGATTGCATAGTATATTGGTCGATGTCTGACTTGTCAGCAGGTAAAGGCTGAACGACAAAGACCATATAGAGTTTTGCAGCCACATCCGATCCCCGAGTAGAAATGGGATCACATTACCATGGAATTCGTGTTTAAATTACCAAAGGCACGAAGTGGTTTCGATGGAATTTGGGTGATTGTGGAAAAAATTAGGAAGTCGGTTGCATGGGACCCCAGAATTGATTGTGTCGGACTAGGATCCGCAGTTTACATCAAGATATTTGGCAGAGTTTTCAGAGAGCCCTTGGTATGAGACTGCATTTCAGCACTGCTTTTCATTCTCAGATAGATGGACAGTCTAAGAGGACCATTCAGACTTTGGAGGATATTATGAGGGCCTGCGTGCTACAGTTCTAGGATACTTAGGAGTCACTCCTACCGTTGATGGAGTTTGCCTACAACAACAGCTATCAAGCGAGTATCCGGATGGCACTGCTTGAGGCACTGTAAGGGCGAGAGTGCAAGACACCGATATGTTAGACTGAGGTAGGTGAGAGGAGTGTATTGGTACCAGATCTCATGGACATGACCCGGGAAAATGTCAGAATCATCAAGGAAAGGCTAAAGGCAGCTCAAGATCGCCAGAAAAGTTATGTTGATCGTTAGGTTAGAGCCTTAGAGTTTGCAGTGGGAGATTGGTTTTTCTTGAAGTTATCCCCGTGGAAAGGCATTGTCTGATTGGCAGACATGGAAGTTGAGTCCATATTACATTGGGTCATATGAGATTACGGAGCGAGTTGGTGTTGTTGCATACAGATTGGCCTTACCCCTAGAGCTGGCGAGAGTGCACAATGTGTTCCATGTTTCGATGCTTTGTAAGTACTTGCATAAGGAATCACATGTTTTGGAAGAACAACCGTTGGAACTAAGGACAGATTGGAAATTCAAGGAGCAACCGGTACAGATAATAGATTGGTAGCAGAAGGTCTTGTAGAGTAAGACCATTCCCCTAGTAAAAGTGTATGCAGGAACTATGATGTGGAAGAGGCCACGTGGGAGACTGAAGCCCTGATGCGGGAACAATATCCACATTTATTTGAGTAAATTTCGGTGATGAAATTTTTGTAAGGTGGGTAGATTGTAACAACCAGGAATAAAATGTAAATTCGGAAATTTAATGTAAAATGACTATTTTGCCCTTAGTTAGGAAAAAACTTTACTTTTGACCCAGGACACTATTTGGACTTTGTCCAAGGCCCGTTATGTAGATCGAGATGTCATGAGTCGTAGACAGGCGACACGTCGAAATTAGACGTTCGACGGGAAAGTTATAGGTCACGGATGAAATTTGGTACTATTCGCACATTGCGAGGAGTGTACATTGGCATTTTGAGATTGTTCAAAATATTTGAGTTAGACAAATTGATGAGTGACAAGTGTCACTCATCTAATTGGCCCAGCCCCCAAACAATTGGGTTCATTGTATCATTTTCATCTCTTTGTTTTTCATTTTTCCGAAACCCTAAACCCATCCAAACCTTACCATTCCAACATCCTTTGCCACTTGTGTGAAAGAGAGACAGATAGAGTGAGACCAGACGAATAGGACAGTGGCAGCGGCTTGGACAGCCGTGCACGGTGGCCGGAAAAACTGAGACGTAAGACGTTTAGGTTCAAATTTGAAGTTTGAGTTTTAGGGGTGAGAATGGTTGAGGAATGAATGAGATCGAGTAGATTGGAAGAAAAATGGTCGAGAATGGTTGGAAGAAAAATGGTCGAGAATGGTTGTCGGTTATCCCGTACCAAAGAATCAGGTCAACCCAATTAGAGGTTAAGGATGATAACGTGGTAGTCCACGTCATCATTTGTCATATCTATTAGTCCACGTGGCAAATCAAATAATGCCAAGTGGCAAGCTGTCAGACATAGTCAGCAGTTGACGTGTCAAATGGTTAGACCACGAGGACCAATCAGGTGGTGCCATGTGGCATGGTGTTAGGACCTGATAGGCCTACGTGGTAGCTAACGTGGCAAGTCTAGTTAGCACTATCAGAACACATGGACCAATAGGGTTGTGCCATGTGGTAGTGTGTCAGAGGTGTAAGGGACATATGGTAAGACACGTAGACCAATAAGAGAGTGACATGTGGCAGGTGTCAGACCTATCAGCATGCCGTTATGATGACGTTAGCCATTTATCGCTGTTGACCGGCATTGACCGTCGTGGACCAGTATTGACCAGACTTTGATCAGTGCGTAGGAGAGCATGGACACAAATTTCGAGGTCAAACTATCTATGTTCAAAAGGTTTCAACTATCTGAATCCAATAATGGTGGTTTCAGGTGGATCGGAGACCGTTTGGTTGGTCATTTAGAAGTTTTAGCCTCAGGAAGCGTGTTGGGGCCGTGTTTCTGGTATCGGGCTTTGTGAGGGTTTGGTGTATGAACTTGTATAGAAAATTAGTGACTCTTAGACATGATTTGGAAAGACCCGGAGACTTTGGACTAGCTCAGTGGTAGATATAACGCTGAGGTTCAGCACATATCGTGGACCGAGTGTGAGTGGATTGTTTTTTTTAGAACTGAAATGCATGCATAACTGTTTTGAATGCTTTATAACATGATTTAAGTTGAAATGCTTTGATATTGTTATTTGATGATGATGTGGATTGTACTCATCGATTTATGAAATAATTTACGAATTTTCGTGAAAATGAGGTTTTGGGCTTGAGACTCGATGGAATGATGATTTGACTTAGATTTAGTGTCAACGGAAAATTGGAAGGAAAGAATGCATTTCAACTGGATTTGAATAACGATAAATGGGGTTTATAAACAAGTTCTGGACACGGTTTTCAGGTGAATAGTGTTTAATTGTAACGACTCGGATTTTTTCGTATTTATGTAAATTGGGAAATTGCATGTAAAATGACCATTTTACCCCTAGTAAGGGCAAAAATGTAACTTTTGATCCGAGACGCTATTTGAGCATCGAACCTTGGCCATTTTGTAAATCATGCCATCCTGAATTCGTAGACAAGTAGCATGCCCATTTCGGACGCACGTGGCGAAAGTTATGGGTCACGGAGTGCGCGAGGCACTAATACATTTTTTCGAGATTTTGGACCGAGATTGCATTATTGGGCCAGTTAGCAGGGACCTTGGACCAAATAGATGAGTGACAAGTGTCACTCATCTAAGTGGCCCAACTACCCAAAAGATTGGATACATGCACCTGGTGCGTATCCCTTGCCTTTGTTCAATTACTCGTGCCCTTCATTCGAACGAACACACACAACTCGCCATCTCTAACCCTCCCTGAAACGATCTGCTGCCGTGACTGAACCAAGAGGGTGAAAGAGTGATCTATGGATAGCGACGCAGCACTGAGAATGACGGCGTACTACGGAGGAAACCCCCTTAGGTAACCCGAAACCCTCTGATTTTTACCCAGTGATTAAAATGAAATTTGAGGCTGTGTTGAACAGAGTTAGACATCCTGGGATTCTTGTAGGACCTGTACGAGTAGACTGGAGTCAAGAACTGGGCTGAGCAACACCGTGAACGACGGGGGACTGATCGGGAAGTTAGACCGCACTGTTCAACGAACAAAGGTACGTTTATATTGGGTTTTTGAGTGTTTTGAAACCATAGATCTACTCTAGACAACTAGATGATCGCATAGGACGAACCAGCTTTGAAAACAAGTGAGAATTGAAGGAATTACAGCCGGGTCGGACTCGCAGGTCTGAACGACCCTAACTCAGACTCATCAAGAGGTCAGTGGTGATGATGTCATCCCTTGTTAGACTGTTAGATGAGGTCGATCACTCACGGCTGGACACGTGTCACATGTCAGTGCACAGTCAGCACTGACATGTTAGTGACGTGGCCCAATGAGAGGGCGACATGTGTCACTAACATGTCAGTGATGTGGACCAGTACGCTGTTGACACATGGCACTTGTCAGATATCAGATGTCAGAAGATGACATCATGCTCGTCAGCGTTGACTTTCATTGTTAATGCTGACGTCAGCGTTGACTTTTAGTCAACTGTGAACCGCGACTCTGACCCGCGTGTGGGGGAGCATGGACATGAATTTCGAGGTGGGACCAACACTATTTTTAAGGTTTCGACGTTCTGAATCCAATGGTGGTGGCCTCTTGTCGATCCGAGACCGTTAGATAGGTCAAATTGAAGTTTGAAGCCTCGAGAAGCTTGTTCGGGAAGCTTTTTCGAGTCGGTTTTGTTCTAGGGTTTATTGGTAGACCTAGTAGGGTCACTTAGTGACCTTTGGATATATTTGGGCTGGCCCTGAGACTAGGTTTAGCTTCGAGACAGAGTTGACAGTTCGTAGCACAGCGAGGACTGACTGTGAATGGATCATTTGTTTTATACTGGAACGCATGCATAACTATTTTACTTGTTTTCGTAAATGATTTAAGATATGTTTTAAGATTTGGGAAGTGATATACTAGAGTCATTGGTCATGAATTTATGGGAAAAGGATGTTCGGGTTGAGACCCTTTTATTTGACCGATGGATCTAGATTTGGGGTCAGTGTTGAAGGATGAATAACTAAATTGTTTTGATCGATGATTCCGGTATACGCAGTTTTCGAGTAACAGATTTCATGAAGAGATCCTGGATGTAAATTTGGAAAATACGAGCTTAGTCCCCGTTTTAAATGGTACTTGTTTGGACTTCAGGTAAAGTGGATTTCATGTATGATATCATTACATCTGTTTTCATGTTTATGTATATATATATATATATATACCCTCCGGTTGTGTGGTTAGTCTCCTCCAGACGTCGTGGATCCTGGAGTGTCACGATCCACTGCCTGGGATGAGTGACTTCAAGAGGGAGCACATCCCAGGAGTGAGAGATTAAGTTAGTCTTGGACCGGGTCCGGTGACGGGTCCTCCCAGACGTCGTAGATCTTGGGGGAAGACTCGGAGATGAGACCCCGAGTAGCACGCGTACTGTAGAGAAATCGTGATGGGTAATGGTTTGGCATCTTAGATGTTACGGATGGGATATGTACATATATATATATATATATCCATATATAGTTGACTATGTTTCACTGATGTTTATGTCAAATGATTTGCTAATAAATATGTGTAGGCATGAAGGTTTTACTTATGAATTAAACTATGTTCATGATTGTTATCTTAAATGCATGCATGTTTCTAAAACGGAGGGTCAGTATATAACTTGTATTTCGAAATGTGTTTACAATTGGTTTATTTTTGGTCCACTCACATTTTAACTGTTTTTCATGACCCTCCAGGCGGTGATACAGAGTAGGGGACTGATTCCAGAGCCGAGGCATAGATAGTACCGTTGCGTTCTGTCCACCCCATGGGGTAAGTATTGTATAATTATTTTATTAGTACGAACATAAATGCTCTCATCCCTAGTCTGACGATTTCATTGTATTTTAAACACACCGGTGTGTAATTTGGAACCCTTGTAAGGGCGTTTGTGAAATTTTAACCCTAGTAAGGGTAAACTGGACTTTTTAAGTTGTGTTGGTCAGACGGGAGAAGGCCCTGCTACCAGTCGTCCCCAGGGGGATCGGGGTGGGTCCTGTTATTAATCTGATTTGAGACAAAAATGATTTTAATATAGTTTTTCATCGGATTTGGTTACGGTTCTACATATACCATCCTAGGTGAGTTGGTTAGTCTCCTCCAGACGTTGAGGATCTTGGAATAGTCACGGTGCACTGCCTGTGATGAGTGAGTTCGAAGAAAGGCTCAAGCTCTGGAGTGTGAGATTATGATATCGTCCTAGATACGGTAAATCCGGTGTAGGCACCCCATGTTGATATCACCCCGGACGTCGTTGAGTTGGATCCTAAGGAAATACTCGAAGATGAGACCCCGAGTTATATGGGTAGTGTTGGAAATCGTGATTAGATTTCGTTATAGACATCGCAGATGTCTGAAAATAGGGTATATTGTGTTTCACTGATATGTGTGTGTCCATATGTATGTATATACATGTGTGATTTGAACTATTTTCATACGATTTATCTTAAATGCATGCATGTTTGTAAAACATAGGTTTAAACTATTAATTTTACAAACTGAGTTTATAACTTATTTATTTTTAGTCCACTCACATTTTGACTGTTTTATTAACCTTCCAGCCGTGATATAGATACAGGGACGGATACCGAGGCCGAGGCGTAGACAGTACTACTGCGTACTTGACACCCTACGAGGTAGGTTTTAGTACTTGTATTGTACTGACATATATATATATGCTTGATCATGTATAATATGACAGGACCCGTCCCAACTAGACTTTGATAAACGTGCCCGAACTTGCTCCCGTCTGACAAGTCAACCGAAGTCCCAAAACTACCCTTCAACACCTATCAAACAAGGGATAACTGCACTGATTTCCGCTCATTCCTCCACCTCTCGATCAGCCCCGAACGTTGTACTACAGCCTAGAGGGTCATCAAAACAGAAAAGGTGTGAGTGGACAAAAATAATATCATTTGAAAATGCATTTCAAATAGACCATTTACCCCTTCAATTTATCAAACCATGCATGCATAGTGAAAAGCATATGAATAACAGTCACCGGCTTTCCAGGCAAGTCACACGACAAGTATCAAATCCCGGCTCTCAAGCCAAAGATATGAAAACGTTAACATGGCCACAAAGACAAAAAATCCATACTCGATACCAGTACACAATCACAATCAACATCAAACAGCACTACTCACAAGTGCATCAATCAATCAATCAATCTGCAATACTCACAAGTGCACAAATAATCACACAGTCACATCCCCACTACGCGTAGGCCAACCTCGGGAACTGTACTCAGGCACCATCTGAGTCATGTCAGTCATATCTGGGAACTACACATGCAACATCTAGACGTACCACATACTTGGGGACTGCATTCACGCAACATCCGAGTCACGTTTAGGAACTGCACTCACATCATCCAGACATGGTCCAGTATCCAAAATCACAAACACAATCCATAACACAAACATATATCAAATATATCCTTGACTTCAAACCAAGTCAAAATCATTCTCGACAGGGTCTCAAGCCCAAATGTCATTTACACGTAAATCCGTAAAATGTCATTTGAAAATATTAAAATCATCCAGAAATCATCCTTGCCTCACCAACTAAGTCAAAATATCCTTTTTGAAACCTTTTTGACTGCGGGCCTTGGAGAAATTATCAATTGCACATTTCTCGTAAAACGTGCACAAAAGACCAATTAAAATAATCATTAAATCACAATTAACCATGCCAAATCACCATGACATCATCGTAAATCAATTGATACAATCAATCATGTAAAACAATTAACTATGCATGCATAACAGTTTATAAAACAAACATCCACTCACACACCGTCCATCTCGCTCGCTTTCCGAGCTGCACGAGTTTCCGTAATTTCTGGTACTTTCCAGGAATCTCAAATCCTGTCCAAAATCAATATTCAGGGTCACTAATGACTTAATTAACATCATATTAATTTCCCATAATTTTTCGGGAATTAATTACGAATTAAAAACGTAACATAAACCATCGGACCCTCGAAACAATATCGAAACGGTGTCCGATTGACTCGAAACCAATGCCAAAATGTTCGTTACATTAAATGGAACAAAAGTCATGTTGACCTCACCTCGGGAATCTTGCCCACGTGCCCTCACGTGCCGCCATGAGTGGCTCCGCGTGAAACCCACGCTCCTACAGAGTAACTGCTACAATGCATCATCCTCACCCGATTTCCTTGCAATTGGGTTCTTCGACCCGCGACATAACCCGGTTAGTTTTCCTTCAATTCGACCTTATTTCTTTCAATTATTTCAATGGATCTCATATAATACATCTTAATTGAAGGTTTGTATCATTCATTTCACACGATTTGAACTTAAACCTATAAATCTCGAATCCCCAGCTGTCGAGTTCAACTTCTGAATTCACCAAACTGGGCCTTGATTATTGTTTCTAATCAACTAGGAAGTCACAGAGGGGTCCTATAAACACAATTCTAAAATCAATTACATCGATTCTTACCTCGAATTAATCCAACCAAACCTCAAATTTTCAGAGACGTCGCAAGGCTTGTTCTCAGTCGAATCTCGATCAATTTCCCTCCCTTTTGATTTGGTTTGACTCGTTTAGCTCCCAGAAGACTTAATCTCAACTTAATTTCACTCCAATTGGTCCAACACTTGAAAATCGAGATTCAAGTGCCCAAACTCTAGTTTCGGGTTTTCTCTCGGGTTTATGAATTTTCTCTCCTCTTTCTTCTCGTTTTTCACTCAATAATTCCCTTTTATTTCCTCTGTTTAATCTCTCAACGTATGGGGTTAAATCGATCAACTATGACCAATAATGGACAGTATGGATATGTATATGTTTTTGTTTGTTTTTGTCTCTACGCTTATCTTCAAACGGCAACCAGTGCCACCAATCTTGTTTTCTAAGTGACAGATGTGACTCAACAGACAAATGAGGCATTCTATAGCTAACTCACTAATTGGCCACCACAAATGACCGTTTTACCCTTTCTTGCATAATTACGAAAATGCCCCTAGCCTTCGCAGTCCTGTAACTTTCTCATCCGGACTTCGATTGACACAAGTCTCCTGTCTACGGACTCAGCGTCATGAGATCTACACAACGGTCATGGCCAAAAGTTCAAAAGGAATCCCGAACAAAAAGTCAACTTTCGGCCCCAAACCAAGGGCAAAATTGTCATTTTACATCCAACTTTTCCAATTTTTCCTTTTTCGAATTTCTGGGTCTTCACAACTTTCCCCCTTAAGGAATTTCGTCCCCGAAATTCGATCACGTTATTTGTTAAACAAACATACAACAGTACAGTTGTACAATAACATACATTATAATAACAACGTAACAACAGATAACAATAATCACAACATCTACAGCCACACTGAGATCTTGTAACACTCTATGACGCTTCCCAAGGTCTACATTTGTGAACCCGAAGGTTGACCACGACCTGGTCGCCCAGTTCTGGCGTTACTAGTACCACCAATAGAAGTCGACATTGGTCCTTAGTGTCAACCCACATCTGTATGGTCTTTCACACTTTGATCCGACCGGTAGGGACATTCTCTCCTAATGTGACCACGATCCCCACAATGAAAGCAAGTGATTGGTGTACGCTGTGATGATGATGAAATCGAAACCCTACTCGATTTTTCTGAGGTAAGGGGCCTTGACATAAATCCTTGAATATCCTTTGGTTCATTTCCTTGACTTGTACTTCCAGTACCCTGATGTTCTCGGTATCGTCCAGAGCTTCTATCTTGCTCTCAAATGGGTAAACTCGCCTCCACTCGAGTAGCAGCATCTGATAATTCTCTCAGGGTAGAATACGAGCCTACTGTCACAGTGCCCCGTATTGCATTCCTTAATCCCTACTCAAATCGTTGACACTTATCCTCCTCATTTGCCACATACATAGGAGCGAAACTAGATAAGTTCAAGAATTTCTGCTCATAGTGGACCACTGACATATTCCCCTGCTGCAATTGAAGGAACTCAACCTCTTTAGCATTACGAAAGGATCAGGGGTAAAACTGATTCAGGAAGCGATCTCGGAAAGCCTCCAAAGTCAAATTGTGGGCAGTTAAACCAGTCATCTGTAACCCACGCCACCATCTATAAGCATTACCACTCAATATAAAATGTGGCTAATAGGACCATATCCTCTGGCGGACATCTCATAACCTCGAAAATCCGCTCAAAATGAATAAGCCACTCGTAGGCCTCTTCTGGGTCTATTTGGCCAGTAAATCTAGTGGCTCTCAGACGTTGGGCTCTCTCAACATTTAGGCCCTCGAGCTCATTACTAGGCCGTGCACAGGGCTCGCGTCTCGGAGGCATGACAAATCAGTAACCCAATGCTCTGATACCAATTTGACAGGACCCGTCTCAACTGGACTTTGATAACCGTGTCTGTTCCTGCTCCTGTCTGACAAGTCAACCGAAGTCCCGAAACTACGCCTCAACACCTGTTAAACAAGGGATAACTGCACTGATTTCCGCTCATGCCTCCACCTCTAGATCAAGTCTGAACGTTGTACCACGACCTGGAGGGTCATCATAACAGAAAAGGTGTGAGTGGACAAAAATAATATCATTTGAAAATACATTTCAAATAGACCATTTACCCATCTAGTTTATCAAACCATGCATGCATAGGGAAAAATATATGAATAACAATCACCGGCTTTCCAGCCAAATCACACGACAAGTATCAAATCCCGGCTCTCAAGCCAAACATATGAAAACTTTAACTTGGCCACAAAGACAAAAAACCCGTACTCGATACCAATACGTAATCACAATCAACATCAAACAGCACTACTCACAAGTGCATCAATCAATCAATCAATCTGCACTACTCACAAGTGCACAAACAATCACACAGTCACATCCGCACTATGCATAGGCCAACCTCGAGAACTGCACTCAGGCACCATCCGAGTCATGTCAGTCAAATCTGGGAACTGTACACGCACCATCTAGACGTACCACATACTCGGGGACGGCACTCACGCAACATCTGAGTCACGTCTAGGAACTGCACTCGCATCTTCCAGACATGGTCCAGTATCCACAATCACAAACACAATCCATACCACAAACATATATCAATCATATCCTTGACTTCAAACCAAGTCAAAATCATTCTCGACAGGGTCTCAAGGACAAATGCCATTTACACGTAAATCCGTAAAATCTCATTTGAAAATATTAAAATAATCTAGAAATCATCCTTGACTCACCAACTAAGTCAAAATATCCTTTTTGAAACCTGTTTGACTCCGAGCCTAGCCCAAAATATCAATTGCACATTCCTCGTAAAATGTGACCGAAAGACCAATTGAAATAATCATTAAATCACAATTAATCATGCCAAATCACCATGACATCATTGTAAACCAAATCACGCAATCAATCATGTAAAACAGTTAACTATGAATGCATAACAGTTTATAAAACAAACGTCCACTCACACACCGTCCATATCGCTCGCTTTCCAAGCTGCACGTGTTTCCGTAATTTCTGGTACTTTCTAGGAATCTCAAATCCTGTTCAAAATCATTATTCAGGGTCACTAATGACTTAATTAACATCATCTTAATTTCCCGTAATTGTTCGGGAATTAATTAAGAATTAAAAACGTAACATAAACCTTCGGACCCTCGAAATAATATCGAAACTGTATCTGATTGACTCGAAACCAATGCCAAAATGTTCATTGCATTAAATGGAACAAAAGTCATGTTGACCTCATCTCGGGAATCGTGCCCACACGCCCTCACGTGCCGCCATGAGTGGCTGCGTGTCAAACCCACGCGCTTGCACAGTAACTGCTACAGTGCATCGTCATCACCCGATTTCCCTGCAATTGGGTTCTTCGACCCGCGACACAACCCGGTTAGTTTTCCTTCAATTCGACCTTGTTTCTTTCAATTCTGTAAATGGATCTCATATAATACATCTTAATTGAAGGTCTATATCATTCATTTCACATGATTTGAACTTAAACCTATAAATCTCGAATCCCCTGCTGTCAAGTTCAACTTCTGAATTCACCAAATTGGGCCTTGATTATTGTTTCTAATCAACTAGGAAGTCACAGAGGGGTCCTATAAACACAATTCTAAAATCAATTACATCGATTCTTACCTCGAATTAATCCAACCAAACCTCAAATTTTCAGAGACGTCGCAAGGCTCGTTCTCAGTCAAATCTCGATCAATTTACCTCCCTTTTGATTTGGTTTGACTCGTTTAGCTCCCAGAAGACTTAATCTCAACTTAATTTCACTCTAGTTGGTCCATCACTTGAAAATCGAGAATCAAGTGCCCAAAATCTAGTTTCGGGTTTTCTCTCGGGTTTATGAATTTTCTCTCCTCTTTCCTCTCGTTTTTCACTCAATAATTCCCTTTTATTTCCTCTGTTTAGTCTCTCAACATCTGGGGTTAAATCGATCAACTATGATCAATAATGGACAGTATGGATATGTATATGTTTTTGTGCCACCAATCTTGTTTTCTAAGTGACAGATGTGACTCAACAGACAAATGAGGCATTCTATAGTCGACTCACTAATTGGCCACCACAAATGACTGTTTTACCCTTTCTTGCATAATAACGAAAATGCCTGTAGCCTTCGCAGGCCCGTAACTTTCACATCCGGACTCCGATTGACACATGTCGCTTGTCCATGGACTCAGCGTCCCGAGACCTACACAACGGTCATGGACAAAAGTCCAAAAGGCATCCCGAACAAAAAGTCAACTTTCGGTCCCATAACCAAGGGAAAAATCGTCATTTTACATCCAACTTTTCCAATTTTTCCTTTTTCGAATTTTCGAGCCCTCACAACTTTCCCCCCTTAAGGAATTTCGTCCCCGAAATTCGATCCCGTTATTTATTAAACAAACATACAACAATACAGTTGCACAATAACATACCTTACAATAACAACGTAACAACAGATAACAATAATCACAACATCTACAGCCACACCGAGATCTTGTAACACTCTATTACGCTTGCCAAGGTCTACGTTCATGAACCCGAAGGTTGACCACGACCTGGTCGCCTAGTTTTGGCGTTACTAGTACCACCAATAGAAGTCGACATTGATCCTTGGTGTCGACCCACATCTGTACGGTCTTTCACACTTTGATCCGACCGGTAGGGACAATCTCTCCTAATGTGACCACGCTTTCCACAATGAAAGCATGTGATTGGTGCACGCTGTGATGACAATGAAACCGATACCCTACTCAATTTTTTCTGAGGTAAGGTGCCTTGACATAAATCCTTGAATATCCTCTATTTCATTTCCTTGACTTGTACTTCTAGTACCCTGATGTTCTCGGTATAGTCCGAAGCTTCTATCTTGCTCTCGAATGGGTCAACTCGCCTCCACTCGAGTAGCAGCATCTGATAATTCTCTCAGGGTAGAATACGAGCCTACTGTCACAGTGCCCCGTATCGCATTCCTCAATCCCTGCTCAAATCGTTGACCCTTATCCTCCTCGTTTGCCACATACAGAGGAGCGAAACTAGATAAGTTCAAGAATTTCTTCTCATAATAGATACTTATCCTTTGTCTGAAAATGTTGTAGTGTACTTTGTATGTTTATATTTGAACCCATAAATGGTATTTTCGATATCTTGAGTTTGAATGTCAAACGGGAGCAGGGCACGTCCTACTGTACTCCTAGGGGGATTGGAACGGGTCCTGTCAAATTGTTTATCATTTCATAGAATTGATATATTGCGCATATTTCGACATTCTATTTTTATGTGATACTTGAGCTTCGACCTAGTTTCCTACATGCATGTGATTTATATGATTTGACTAATTTCACGAAGATGCGTGAAATTGACGATTTGATTATCAGTTTTGAATGATTTCACGGAGATGCGTGAAATGCTATTTCGAGTATGAGACCTAGTTGATTATTAACTTTCACTTGGATTACAGTCAAAGGTGATTTAGAAAAGCGATTTAATTAGTGAAATTGTTTTCGGTTGTGGAAATAATATTCGGGCTTGTATCCCAGTTGATTTATGGTTTGACTTAGAGTATAGTCAAATGTGAAATTGAACGATGTTTTGATTTGGAAATGATATATCAAGCTTGTGGCCCAGTTTTGATTTATGATATGAGATTTCGGGCTGTGACTCTATTGTGGATTTACAAGAATTGATTTGATAGGATTCGAGGAATGGTTTGAAAATATCGTGACTATTGAGATGATTTGCTGGATATTGGATAAAGAGGATTGGTTGATCATGTTTTCATACGACTTCGGATTTGAGTCGATGTTATGGGCAGAGGCCCTATTGAGATGTTTTATGAAATTTGGATTTAGGCTGAGACCTTACGTGATTTGATTTGGGCTGAGACACTACTGAGGAAATGGATTTGATTGATAAATGTTTTCATTGTGTGTTGATTTGAAAAGCAATATGATTTGCTTTTAAGATGTATTTGAGATACTTGTTTTCGAATGCATGCATGCTTTTAAGGGAAAAAGTATAAATATATTTTCTTCAAATTTTTTTTAACCTGATTTTTTTTCTCCACTTACAACTTTTATGGTTTTTAATACCCTTCAACTTGATTGCGGATGTAGGCTGTAGCAGATACCGAGACATCACATGTCGCTACGTACTTTGAAACCGCTGCGTACTCTTGAAACCCCGAGCGGGTTAAGGTTTTATTCCTAGTCTGGCACGTGGTGTCAAACGGGAGCAGGGCACATCCCACGATAATCTAAGGGGATTAGGATGGGTCCTGTCAGTAACCTCCTCAGAAGATAAGGATTTGGGGTGGAAGTCGCCACCGGCTCCTGATCACAAACAGTGTTGAGATCATCAGAGTGATTGTCAAGCTTTTGTTTACATCTTTGATGCGCACGCGAACAAGGAGAATGAAAATTTTCACAACCCTCATTGTGAACCACATACCTAGCCAAAATGGGAGCCACAACATTAGAGCCCGAAGGGTGTCCCATGCCATCAGATCGAATAACATCAGACCCACTAAGGATAGGCCCTTGAAGCCCAATAGATAACGGGCATGTGGATTCGCTATACCCAAAAACGTAAAACTTAGAGCACACCAAAGGCTTGTTTTGATACACCACATTAATTAAGGGTGGCATTTTATACCGAAAAACCGAAAACCGCAAAAACCGACCGGTACTTTACCGCAATGAAACTGCAATCGCGGTAAACCGAACCGCATTTGCGGTATTTAAAACCGAACCGCATTTGCGGTATTTAAAACCGAACCGCATTTGCGGTTGCGGTTGCGGTATTTGTTTTTCTAAACCGACGATTACCGCAATCTCTCCTTACTCTCATCTTAACTCTCTGATTCTCATTCCGTCATTCGTCTCTCTCGCTCTCTCTCCCTCTCTCAACTCTCAAAATCCGCTTCTCCCTCACAGACCCAAATCGAACTCATCTCATCCTCCTCTCTCTCTATCAATCTAAGTTCTATCTCTTCTCTCTCAACTCAACCTCCACCAGGACCACCACGCTCACTCTGTCACTCAACTCAAGCGCTCTCTCTCTCTCTCTCTCCAGCTTAACTCAAACCTGCCGGCCACCACTGTCAAGTTCAACAGCCGCTCTCAGCCTCTCTCAAGTCTGTCTTGGTTGATTTGGAGGTAAATTATTCATTATTGTGTTCTTAATTTCTGAAATTGATTGTTTCAATTCAAAGTTAGGGTTTCGATTTCTGTAAAACCGAAAACCTGTGAAAGGCCTGATCCTCTGAGTTTCAACTTCTGTAAAACCATTAAACTGTTCGTTTATGTTCTCTGTGGATTTCTTGATATATTCTTCTATCTTTAAAGTGGTGGCTGTAGTAAGCAGTTTACTCCCAAATTTGTTGAACTTGTTCATTTGATGTCTTTACCCTTGCACCAGAATAGCTATAGTATAGCCTATAAATCAGAACAGAGGGATTGCTGAGAAATTGGAACAAAACTAAGTCAGAAATTAGAATGGCATTTAAATTACTGGAAATTAGTGAAAACCAAAATTTGAATTGGGTTAAAACTTCTATAATTTGCTCTCGGATTCTCATAGTTTTCTCAGCAACCAAACAGATAAAGAGGTTAAAAAAAATGATCACATTGAAGGGAGAAAAAAGTGGTAGTTACTGTCTGGGCTCAAGAATATGTCACCCAAAACTCCAATAATTATTTAGTAATAGGAATAACCACTCAAATACAAATTCACGCCTAGGAGAAGAGTATTATCACCTAATGCTTTGAATCTGGAATCTGTTAATGTTAATTCTGGAATCTGTAATTGTTTTGAGCTTGGTTTTGAATCTGTAAATGTTAATTAAATTCTGTTTTTGAATCTGCATGTTAATTAAATTCTGTTTTTTTTTTTAAGTTTAATTTTTTGTTGTTTTTGTGTTGTGTTGTGTTATAGATGGAGTGTAGCCACTCTAACACACCTAATGCCTCTAATCCCCAAACACAAACCGATACACCCGAAACACAATCTCCAACTCAAACACAAAATATCACATGCGAGGGGCTTGTGGTGGGAGATAAGAGGAAAGCCCCAAAATCGATTGTATGGTTACATTGCACAAAACAAATAAAGAAGGATGGTAGTGGGGTAGAGAAGGTTATAGGGGTTTGCAATTATTGCAAATTGGAGATGCCGGCGGACCCTCGAAAAAATGGGACAACGGGTTTAAAAAATCATATAGAGAGGAGATGCAAGCTCTCTCCTCTCTATCAACAACAAGGTGATGCAAATCAACCTTCTTTGACAACAGATACAATGGGTAGTGGATTGATTCCTCACACATTCAATCAAAAAAAAATGTGAGTTAAAGGTTGTGAAGTTCATCATTAAGGATGAGCAACCTTTTAGAGTCGTTGAGGGCTCGGGTTTTAAGGAAATGATGAACGAGGTGCAACCTCGTTTCAAGGTACCAAGTAGGAAGAAGGTTGCCGAGGGGGTGTGGGAGTTATTCATGGTTGAAAAGGCAAAGATAATAAGTGTGATTGGTGAGCAAAGAGTTAGTATCACAACCGATACTTGGACATCGATCCAAAACATAAATTACATGGTTGTGACGATCCACTTCATGGATAGTAATTGGAACTTGCACAAAAGAATAACTAGCTTCAGAAAGATCACTAGTCATAAGGGCATTGACATAGGAAAAACCCTAGATGCATGTTTGACGGATTGGGGCATACATAAAGTGTTCACAATTACCGTTGATAATGCTTCCGCCAATGATGGGGCGATTGAGTACATGGCACAAAGCCTAAAGTCAATGAACACCTTAATGTTGGATGGGAAGTACTTGCACTTGAGGTGTTCTTGTCACATTCTTAATTTAATTGTTAAGGATGGGTTGAAGGAGCTTAGTGGCTCAATTGAGGGTATAAGAAATTGTGTGAAGTTTATTCACTCTTCTCCGGCGAGGTTGGATAAGTTTAGGGAGTTTGCCATTGCATGTAGGATGGACAGGATGGCAAATGTGCCAATGGATATGCCTACAAGGTGGAATGCAACCTATAAAATGCTTGAAGGTGCATTCAAATATAGGCAAGTCTTTGAGAAGATGACATATTCTTGTGAGGTGTTTCAAGCTTACTTTCTAGAGGAAGAAAAAGTTAAGAAAGTGATGGTTAAGAGAGTGGGACCTCCAAAAGATGATGATTGGGAGAAGGCATTAGCTTTTGTGCATTTTCTCAAAAAAATTTGTGATGCTACATTGAAACTTAGTGCAACCAAAACTTGTACATCCCCAATAATTTTCTTAGAATTGGTTGCTTTACAAGTTCAAATAGAAGCTAAAATGAAAGATCTTAGGAATCCTACTATGCAACGGGTAGCATCTTTAATGAAGTTGAAATTTGACAAATATTGGGGCAACTTTGATGTTGTGAATAAGCTTATATTTTTGGGGAATGTGCTAGACCCGAGGATGAAGCTTCAAATGCTCCAAATAAGCCTTGGCAATCTTGGGGCAGATTCTAGAAAGCAAGATGAGATTGTGAAGGAGGTTGTAAAGTGTTTGAACGAATTGTATAATGAGTATACAGGGATTGGAGGGGGTGTGAGCCAAATTGATGAGGATGAGATTGATGATGAGGTTGCACAAATTGGTGATGATGTTGATGTCACATTTCAACTAATGCAACAACTTGTGCAAAAGAGGAAGGATGAGCAATCTGTTGAGATATCCAATGAAGTGGATAAATACTTGACGGATCCTTTTGAGAGCCCCTTGAGCAAACAATTCAATCTCTTGAATTGGTGGAAAGGTAACCAAACAAGATATCCTATTCTTTCACAAGTTGCCAAGGATATCTTTGCAATTCCAAGTTCTACGGTTACTAGTGAAAATGCTTTTAGCCTAGGTAAGACGATTGTGGATCCTTTTAGAAGTTCTTTGCATCCTAAAATGGTAGAGGCATTAGTGTGTACTAGTGATTGGCTTAGAGCGGACGAATTTTCCTTTTACAAGGAACCAATGGATGATGAGGTTGAATTCTACAAGGAAATGGAATATATGACAACTTGTAAGTAATTAGTTTATTTGCTCATGTTATTTATGCTCCTCCTTATAATAAAATGTACTAAAATTATGTTGTTTTATTTTATTTGTAGATAGCATTGGTGCTCAAACAACACAATGAGGTTCTTCAAATCCACTCACCACCACCAACACTTGAGTTTGTAATATTGGTGCATTGCATTTTCCTTTTAGTTTGTAACTTTAATTAACTTTAAATTGGATTTTCTTTTGGGTTGTAATTTTAATTCATTTTGCATTGTATTTTCCTTTTCGTTTGTAACTTTAAAGAATTTGGAATTTGAATGCTTGAAAAGTTTTAACTTTAATTGGAATGCTTGGAATTGAACTTTAATTTTCTTTAGGTTGTGATGCTTGAGAAGTTGGATTTTTATGACACAAAAAAACTTGCGGTTTTAAACCATGAATTAGCGGTAACCGACCGCATTTTACGGTTTACCGCATTGCGGTAAACTGCAAAACACGGTCGGTTTGCGGTTTCAAAAAACACCATACCGCAAATAGTCGGTCGGTTTACGATTTGGGAAAAAAATCGCGGTTACCCAACCGCAACCACCTCTAACATTAATCAAAACAGTATTAACCACCTACCCTTCCTCCTCAAGCTCCACTTCAAGGTCAAAGGATTCCACAAGTGGCTTAGAGGCGTCAATTTCAACACACACGCAAAAAGGAGATGCGTTTCTTTGATTCCGAAAGAGAATCCAACCACAATGGTTTACCCACCTCTCTACCCACATCAGAAAGACCATCAGGACTCCAATGTTCCAAAGGAACATTGAAAAGTTTAATCCAAACTGGGACCTTCACATGAGCAGAACAGGAGAACCAGACCAATTTTCCACCGAGACAAGAACAACGTTTTACCTCCCACAAACCAAGAGTCACTAACTAAAACATATAGGCAATCAGCGTCAGAAGAAAATTTAAAGAAATAAAATCCCTTATCATTGAGAAGAACTTCCAAAAGGCCGCGCTAACTCCAGAGCTTACGAGCACAACTCTTAACCATAGAAAATGGAAGGTGTTTCTCAATGAGATACCCAACAAGATAGTTCTGCCAAGACTTTGCCTCATCCATGGCAGCGGATTTAGGGGCGCACACAACCTTGCGATTACCAACGAGTACCGTCTTGCAGAAATGTAGACGTCGTGAAGACCCAACAACAGAGGCACTGCCATTGACAACATCAGAGTACCGTAGAGGAGCCAAATCATCCAAAGGAACCTCCACCCCCAAATGACTAAACATGGGTGAGTGGGAAGGAGACAGCAGACCATTCGTAAGGGACACATCAATATCAGCAACAGGGGAACCATTGGCACAATGATAATCACCACCATGTCCAATATCAGATCCCAAACCAAGCCCATACACTTGGGGCGGTGGATGGGCTAGCATCAACATCAGCACAAGTTTTAAGGAAAATCCCACTAGTAATTTTACCGTTAACCAAGCGGGATTCATAGGTAAGATTACCAAGGGGAGAGGAGGAGAAACTCAAAGCAGTCGAAGTTGGAGGGCGAGGACTTGCAACACTGTGGGGGAAGAAAGAAGGAAAGTGTTCAGGAGAAGGATGGGAATTAGAAGTCAGCATACTGGAAGGAAGGAGATGGGAGTACAGGAATGAAGGGAAATCAAGGGATTAGGGGTTTAAGATCTTCCGAGATGGAAGGCCGAGAGTAGAGAGGGGAAAGCATTTTAGATCTGAAGTCTACCAAATAAGTCAAAATTCTGCCATTCTTATGTAGAATCATGTAGATGCATTTATTTATCTATTTATTTTATTTTAATTATTTTATTTCAAAAATATCTCATCTACAAAATAATAATTTATTATTTTAATACAAAATAATTGAGTTATTCAATTTGGCAGTAACTGCTTTTCCCTAAAACTATATCCCAAATTCCTAATCGGAAGCACAAAACCCACATTGTTTTTCATTTTCTGCTCCCCCCTTCATCTTCTTCCTCCTCTCTGTATTATCACAACTATCCACCATCGTCTACCAATCTAAGCGGAAATCAGCTTCACCTCTCTGTAGCTTCTTCCTCTAGCCTTCTTCCCTGTCGACCTTCGTTGGAGAAGACAAAATCAGGCTATGAAACTTAGCAGCCACCATAGTCATCAATGATGTTTTCAGACGACCCAAGTTGCGGGAGAACCTCCATTTACTTAGTATGGGCAAGGCGAAGCTGTCCTTACCTTCGTCTCGTTCAACGCTCGCTTGAAAGAGCAAATTGAAGCTGAGAACCCAAGAAATCCTCGTTGCTATCGGAGAATATCGAAATTGGACGAAATCATCAATTTTGGTGGAAGAAATTTCTTCACCTCTAGTTTAGATGTCGAACTCTCAATTTTCTGACATATCGCCAATAGTGTCGATATTTTCAAGACTGGTTGCATCTCTATGAAGTCCCAATTGTTGTGTGTGGAACCTTAATTAGATTATAATTGTACATCCATGTCTAGTTTTTATGAAAATTATCAAATTAGACGGAAACCAAAAAGGAGGAATTTTTTAACGTTTGATTTCATATTCTCATTTAATTCGTTCACTATTTGACTTTTTTTTTTCGATTGCAAAATTTACTTTTTGATTGGCATCACTAATTTATGTTTTTTTATTTCATTTCAAACAAATAAGCATATAACAGAAGATTTTTTATTTTGTTAAATTTTCTCATTTTATACTTTGTAATTCTTATTAGGATAAAGAAGAAAATAAAAGAAGGACGTGAGATGATATTATGTTTGATTACAATATATATATATATATATGGAACCCAAAATCATCTGAATATTGTGGAGCTGCCATGTAACCTATAATATCTAAAATGTCCAAATTACCCCGAGCAATAATAATAATGACTTGTAGATACCCACACATTAAATAATATATTTACCAGCTAAGTACCTTATTTAATCGGGTTAAAAGTCTTTGTGATATTAATAATCTCCCCAGTAATTAAATGTCATTATTATCATTATTATCATTATATTATTAAATAATATATTTTATTATAAATATATTATTTTTTATTACAAATTCAACTGACCAATAAGAACACTCCGAGGTTCCCAAGGATTTTCTATAAATAGCGGAGCTTATTTCACTTTCTAGGTAATTTTGTTCAAAGCTACTTAAGCTCTTACGATTTTTCTTTCAAAACTGACTTAAGCATTGGAGCGTTCTAGGTCAAACAACCATTCGGGTCTCGATTATTGAACAAACGATAGCTTACTATTTGCTCTTTGCATGGATTCTTGAGTCTTTTGAGTTTAAAGGACGAATTCCGCTTCAACACTTGGTGCTTTCATTGAGAGGATGGAAATATTCGAGAAGAAGCTCTCACGATCGTTCATCGTTCATCTTACTTCGTTCATCGTTCATAACATTGTTTGAAGTCTTGAATGTTGTAAATCGTTCAACAAAGAACTTTCCGCTCAAGATTCTCTGATTCAGCATGGTTAGGGTACTTTGATCTATTTGATCAGCCAGAGAATGTGTTTATGCCTTAACTGCTCAGACGAGTAATGAAGCTCACATAGAGACCACGGAGGAACACCCAACTTGACCTAGACGTGTATCCATAGAAGTGCCCATTGTAACGACCCGTTTCGGAAATCGAGATTAGATTAGTGGTTAATGACAGATTAGTGAAGTTAATTGGTGTTTAGTTGACTGATTTCAGACGGATGGTGCAGAATGACGGTTTGCCCCTAAAATTGGGCAAACAGTTAACTTTTCGTTCGTACGGTTAAAAGGTTTTGACCGATGACCCGAACGTAGTTCGGGACGTCACGAGTTCATAGATAGGTGGCACGTCTAATTCTAACATCCGAGGAGGAAGTTATGACGTACGGATGTTCGAGGGTATTTTGGTAATTTGGTTAAAAAGTGACAATATGTTGACTTTTCAAACGACATATACTTTTCACGTAATTCGAGGACCGTTAGGTGGGTCTCGATTTTTTGGGTACAATGACAGGCGGCACGAGGTCATCGGACGTTGGACGACTTAGTTACGGGTCTAATTAGGTGAAGGGTAAAATGGTAATTTGGACATTTAGGGGCAAATTGTGACCTATTGTGAGTGTCTATTCGCGAAGGATTAAGTGCAGAGTGTGTGAGAAGTGAGATAAACCAACAAAAACAAAGAGGGATAACCGTGCACGGCCGTGATCTTCAATCGATCAACCCATCTAAAACCTGGTCTATAGTGGTGTTCAGTGAGCAGAATCGACCCAAGGACATTGAGCACCACGGTGGAAACCACGCTAGAGGACTGGAAGCATGTATGGAATCTTGGTTGCCCTGTTTTTCTGAAATGGTTCAAAGTGAGAATCGACAAGTTAGCTAGGTTATTGAGTGACTCTGATGACCCTTGCAGTCGTAGAATACTACTATTGGACCTAGGGAGTCGAAATCGTGATCTGAGAGGCTACTGGTGGCCGGGAACAGAGACTGGAAAATTCTGAGTTTCAGTTTGAATTTGGGAGGTATGAAATAGAGTCTCATTTCGTGATTTTATTAGCTAAAACAGTTTTAAATGGAAGGACGAATTAAATGGATTAAAAAGGACTAAAATTGGATCAGAAACGATGGAAAACCGCCTACGCCGGTTTGGTCGCACCGGGCTGGTTCGAACCGGTCTAAACCGGGCTGGCGGGAGGTTGAAGGAGATGAGCAGTACCGGCGTGTGGCTCCCACGCGTAGCCCATTTGGGCGGGGCGTGTGGGCGCGTGGTACAGTATTTGAGGGAGTTTTCAACACAACTTTTAAAGTATTCGATGTAAAGAACATTTTGGCACTGATTTCGAGTCAATCGGACATCGTCTCGATACGTTTCGGGATGTCCGAAAGTTTTAGGGTTCGGTTAAAAATAGTTAAAAATTCGGAAAAATTACGGGGCTCTAGTATAAACTTTATGAAGTAGTTAGTAACCTTATTATGGGATTTGGACAGGTTTGGGAAAGCAAGTGATAGTGGATTGGCCGGGAAAGTGTAGTTGCGCGCGTATCAAGGCGACGATTGACAGGACCCGCCCCGATCCCCTTGGGACCACTTGGGGACGTGCCCTGCTCCCGTCTAACACACGACCACACAATACCAAAAGTACCCTTAAAGGAACTCAAATGCATAAATATCCAAATTTAAGTCAAACATATTATCTGAAAACAAAAAGTGTCAGACAAGGGATAGTTTCCAAATACAGGTTATTGAGCACGACTCTAGACATTCTGTGTGCCAACCTACCCAGTAGTAGGGTTCAGGTGTGCAACGTAAACCTATGCCTCTTCCTCGGGATCCTATTCTTCCTCAGTAGCACGACCTGGAGGGGTTAGTAAAACAACAAGGGTGAGTGGGCTGAAACTCAAGTTTATAAAACAGTTCTCCATATTAAAAACATATAGTTTTACCCCTCTGTTTTCCAAAATGCATGCATTAGTGTCAAAAGCCATAGTATCATATCATATAATCATAAGAAGAATAATATAAACATAATCATAACCTCAGTCGCTGCACTATACATCCCAACCCTGATATCCCAGATGTCTGATGTCCCAGACGCCTAATAAGGTCACAGTCTCAATGCTATGCATGACGCCCGGGGTCTCAATCCCGAGTCCAAATCCCGAACCTAGTCTGGGTATGGCATCCTAGATGCATGATGTCCCGGACGTCCAATAATAGCACCCCCGCTCCTAGGCCACTCTACGGTACGGTCCCTCCATAGAATGACTCCTCGCTGGTAATGCGCCCTCTCCGGGGTACCTTCTTCCGGAGGAGATAGTATCACTAGGGTAGATCTATACAATGTAGTACTAAAGAGAATCTTTGAAACCCATATACATATATAACTCAAAACTGTGCATAAACTAACCAGACGGGCCTCAAGCCCAAACCTCGTAATACGTGCCAAAATCATAATTCAAGATAATCATATGATT
The DNA here is from genome assembly GCA_032719365.1 of Prinsepia uniflora. Lineage (NCBI taxonomy): Eukaryota > Viridiplantae > Streptophyta > Magnoliopsida > Rosales > Rosaceae > Prinsepia > Prinsepia uniflora. The sequence goes on along the minus strand of CM064872.1, from coordinate 30,376,338 downwards.
TTGCTTGAATCACATATGTATATATATATAGTGAAATCAAACATGCCAAGGTTTAGTGAAATCAAAGGCCCACTCACAGTACAATCCCGCTGCAAATCCGAGCGTATAACCTTGTCCGAGTGCTATCGCACGATTCCTGTCATGTCCAAAGCATACGTAAGGGTCACTAAAAGTTCCTACTAAACAACCAAGAAACCCTAGACTGAAACCGGCCCGGGAAAGCCATCCGAACACGCTTTCCAAGGCTTCAAACCCTAATTTGACCAACTTAAAAATCTCTGATTGACACGAAACCACCGCCATTGGATTCGTATCGTCAAACCTTGAAAATGGTACTGGTCCCACAAAATTTACTATTCACATGCGCCCCCACACGTTCAGTCAAAGGTTTGGTCAACCCTGCTACAATAATGCTGATTGGTCCAAGGTCTGACTCTTTCTGACATGATGACGTCATCATGACATCACTGATAACGTCAGCATGATGACGTCATCAGCTACAGTACGGGTTAACCCGATTTGCAGAAAATTGGGTCACCGTTGACCCATGGCTTGACGCGATCACAGATCTCCTTCCCGACCACCATTTTCGATGAGACTTGGCCCTAAAGACTCGTCGCGACCTATTCTATAACTCTGTGGAGTGAAAACTAAGCTTTGAGATGAAGAGGCTACCTGAAAAACACAGGGAAAACCGGCTACAACTCTGGTTGTCTTCTCCAGCGAGCCGACCTGGTTCTGGTCTCGAGAACTGGTCCAAGGTGGTTGTCTAGGTCCCTAAGACATGTCTCAGAGAAGAACAAAGAATACTAACGTTAAAACTAACCATTTCGAAAGAGGGAAGAAAATCGGACCAAATCGGGGTTTCTGACTTACCGCCGCCATACGTTGCCGTGTCCACTCCTCTGTCCCTCTGCTGTCCTAGTTTACCTATCCCTACGTTGGTTCGAGCCAAGGTGTGGAGGTTTGGACAGTTGGACGTTTTGGGTTGATTTGTTTCCTTTCGGGTCTGGGGGGTTTTCGGGTCGTGCAGGCAGTTGATTTGTTTCCTTTCGGCCCACACCGCAACAACCTGGAGGGTATCAAAAACACAAATCACTGTGAGTGGACAAAAATAAAGTATAAGTTCAAAAAAGTTTTCAAACATAATTACATTTATACTCTCCAGTTAAAAACCAATGCATGCATATCAATCTCAAGTTATGAAACCATCTCACATAAAAAACCATCAACAAAAACCATTATCGAAAACCCGAATCAAATTCGTCATTCAAATCCAGGCATCAACCTCAAATCGCAAATCAATCTCAAATTACGGGAACTCAGTCCCAAAACTCATCAAATCCAATTCATCCGGGCCACTGCCCCAAAACATCGGAAAACCAGTGAAAAACATCAATCATACAAGTTTACGGGATCTAAAGTGCCCCCGAGTCTTTAAACTCAAAACCATGCACAAATAACCAGGCCTTCCCGGGATATCAACGAGTCTTTAGACTCAAAACATAATCACAGGCCTCGGGGGATATCATAATCACCGAGTCTTTAAACTCAAAACATATACCGAGTCTTTAAACTCAAAACATATACCGAGTCTTTAAACTCAAAACATATCAATCCAGGGCCCTCCCCCCGTCAATCAATCCGAGTCTTTAAACTCAAAACCAGATCCAGTGGGTATTTCTCTTTTTCCTGGTCTTTAAACCTAAAACCATTTTTCAAGCAACATTAAAAACCGTAGAAAATCCTCATCCGAATTCGCATTAATGATTCCGTAAGCTAGCATCCGGAACCATTATCCCGAACCCAAATCCAGACATTCCTTCCAAGTCTCAAACCAAATCTGAAATCTCATTTCAAATCCTTGAAATCAAATCATTTTTCAAATCCAGAAGTCAAATCATTAAAATCATCGTCAAATCACAAGATAGACCGAAATCATGTAAAACGTGTAATTCCGTAAATAACTAGAAAACGGTGCAAAATCGGAAACCATCAAGATCATAAATCAAATCATAGAATCACCTATAGAAAACATATAAAACCATATATGCATGCATCAAAGGTTAGAAAGCAAAGTCCACTCACAGATCATAGCGTCGTCGCCTCGATACGCGCACACTTACACCGTTCCCGACCATTCCGTTATTCTTGGCTTTCCCGAACCTGTCCAAATCCTATACTCAGGTCACTAACTACTTCATAATGGTCATACAAAAGCCTCATAATTTTCCCGTATTTTTAACTATTTTTAAACGCGCCCTAAAACTTTCGAACATCCCAAAATTTATCGAGACGATGTCCTATTGACTTGAAACCAGCGCCAAAATGTTCGTTACATCGAATACTTTAAAAGCCGTGTTGGATACTTCCCCAAAAGGGGCTCCACACGCCCTCACGTGCCGCCCAAAGGGGCTGCGCGTGAGAGCCACGTGCCTACTGTTCATCATCCCCTTCCTTGAGACAGACCGGGTTTGAACCGGTCCGAACCGGCCCGGTTCGACCGAACTGGCACAGACGGTCCAATGTCTTAAACCGTTCAATTCTGGTTCGTTTTCATCCCTTTTTAGTCCATTAGGCTCGTCCATCCTTTTCCTATGCATCTACAACCTCAAATCATAAAAAGGAAACCAAAATCCTACCTTCCCAATCCTTGTTCATAATTCTTCTTTTCCTTTTCTGTCTCTGACCATCATAGGCTACTTCCAGCCTTTGTTTGAGGCTCATTGGTTTCCTCTGAGCGTCCAATACTTCACCTAAACACTCCGTTTGAACAACAAAAAATAAATAAAATGGTTCCAGGTAAATTTTGAACAGAGGATTCACGACAAACTTACCCATCCGCCCCTATCGTACCAAGCCGTGGCCACCATTAACCTCCTCTTGACTTCTTTTACAACTTTCTTTCATAATCCATCAACAATTGATGAGGTTTGCACGTGTTGAAGGAGTTGAGTTCACAATCTCACTGTACTCTGTTTACCACGATTTCCAGCCATGGTCCACGGCGGTCGTCCAGGTTACACCGTCATAGTCCTCATTCTACCTTCTCCAATGACCAGAACTCAACCAGGGTCGAAGGGTTCAAGGAAATTGGGTAGCGCGATCAAGCTCTGTTCCCAGCTCACCGCTAAAACCCGATAACCATTTTCTTTATAACCAATTAAGTCGGTTAAGTAAAATTCCACAGACCTCTAGACTTAGGACACGTGTTTCAATCTCACAACATCACCATTCCAAAGCAGCCAAGTGTCCTCTGATATTTGGGCACAGATTTCACTGTAGTAAAAGACCAAAATACCCTTACTTAACAAATGACCATTTTGACCTTCGTATTCTTAGACCCATAACTTCGTCGTCCGACGTCCGATGACGGCGTGCCGCCTGTCGTTGTACTCAGGGCATCAAGACCTTCCTAACGGTCCTCAAAGTTCGTGAAAAAGTCATGTTGTTTGCAAAGTCAACAAAATGCCCCTTATTAGCCAGAATTACTAAATTACCCTTGACCTTCCGAACATCATAACTTCCTCCTCGGATGTTGGAATCAGATGTGCCACCTGTCTTTGAACTCGTGACGTCCCAGACTACGTCACGGTCATTGGTCAAAGTCCATTTGATCACCTGAATTAAAAGTCAACATTTTTACCCATTCTAGGGGCAAAATCGTCCTTTTGAAATGTCCGTCCGAATGCCTACAACTAAGTACTGATTAATCTTACTAATATGTCATTAACAACTAATCTAATCTCGATTCCCGGGACGGGTCGTTACAGTCGTAGTGTGTGGCTGATGCCATTGTGGTTGGTTAGTGGACGTACCGTAAGATGATGTTGGAAGTACGTGAAGATGTACTCTACGAGCTATGTTTGAGGTATTCTAAAATATCTTTGTTTTATTCAAAGTTTGTAGGGTTGTCTTCGCGTGTGTTTGGTGGTAAGCACCGTGGTTCTGGTCGTTGGTAATTGGTGCATGCATTTGAAATGCGTATGTACTGGTTCTGCAGTAGTCGGCACCATGCCGATGTAATTAGACGTGCAGCGTTATGTTTTGGTAGGAATGTTGGTGATCGTCTTAGTGCCGAGGGATGTTGTGGATAGATGGATTATCGGCGTAGTTCCGATATGATGGATTTTGGACTAGATCCGGGTAATCCAGAGTGATTTGTTGGTTATTGCTGATGAGCTGGATGCTCCGAGCCATGAGTGGCTGGTGGGATCCTGACATTGAGAGGTATTCTCTTGGTTAAACAGGGATATGCTAGGGTCTGGTTACAAATAGATAGTGTGGGACGCGGTTGGTGTGCCCACAAGTTAACTGTGTTGGTGGTTAGGGGAACCAGTGGTGAGATGATTGGTTGAATTAAGGGTATAGACGAGTACGTTGTGACTCCAATGAGGTCGGCGCGGATCGCTGACGGAAGTAGTATGGAATGTTGTACGACTCATAATGCATAGGAGTACTAAGACTGGTAGATGCCGTTTTGTGATTGGGTGAATTCGAGATTTGTGTTTGTTGACGGTAAGCTGACATGATGTACTTGGACGTTGGTACGAGGTACGCTCAACTCGAGAAGGAGTCGGAAGTGTTAAAACTGGTAGCAGGGGTGTTGTGGTGTACTTAGTGTTGGTTGAGCCGTAAGTGTCGGCTGGTGCAATATTCAAGGTACTGCGGGTATGATTTGGAAAAGTGTTGATCTCAGTAAAAATAAAAGGATTACGAGATGGATAGAAGTGAGATGAATTAGTTCGCTTGGCCGACTCGGGATGACAGGTTGGAAACCGTCAGGATATGTTGGATTGGCAGGAGATAGAACGCCGGGTAGGAGACCTAGGTATGGACGTTGGGTAGGAGACCCAGGTGTGAGATCATTTAGATGTCCCCCAGGTAACAACCCGTTCCAGAAATCAAGATTAGATTAGTGGTTAATGATAGATTAGTGAAATTAATTGGTGATTAGTTGACTGATTTCGGACGGACGGTACTGAATGACGGTTTTGCCCTTGGAATTGGGCAAACAGTTGACTTTTTGTTCGAAAAGTCAAATGGTTTTGAGCAATGACCGTGACGTAGTTTGGGACATCACGAGTTCATAGACAGGTGGCACGTCTGATTCCGACATCCGAGGAGGAAGTTATGACATACAGAAGTTCGAGGGTATTTTTGTAATTTGGTTGAAAATGTGCAGTTTGTTGACTTTTCAAACGACATGAACTTTTCACATAATTCGAGGACCGTTAGGTGGGTCTCGATTTCCTGAGTACAATGACAGGTGGCACGCTGTCATCGGACGTTGGACGACTTAGTTACGGGTCTAATTAGGTGAAGGGTAAAATGGTAACTTGGTCATTTAGGGGCAAAATGGTCTTTTGGAAACTTTAAGATTGAGGGCAATCAGATGTGGACACCTGGGCTTGGAGGATTGGATATTTTGGCTGGGAACCACAGAGATGAGGACACATGTCCACTCTCTAGTGGCTCCTAGCCAAGTCCTACACGGTTTAACCATTTTAAATTGGACTGAAATCGATTTAAGAGAGAAAACAGAAACATTGAACAATCGATGATTTTCAGGTTGTGAGTCGTGTGAGTTCATTGTGTTAGTGAGTGAGAGACCAGAGGCTTATTGTGACCTATTGTAAGTGTCTATTCGTGAAGGATTAAGTGTAGAGTGTGTGAGAAGTGACATAAACCCAGAAAAACAGAGAGGGCTAACCGTGCACGGCCGTGAACTTCAATCGATCAACCCATCTAAAACCTGGTCTGTAGTGGTGTTCAGTTAGCAGAATCGACCCAAGGACATTGAGAACCACGGTGGAAACCACAGCAGAGGATTGGAAGCAGGTATGGAATCTTGGTTGCCCTATTTTTCTGAAATGGTTCAAAGTGAGAATCGACATGTTAGCTAGGTTATTGAGTGACTCTGATGACCCTTGCAGTCGTAGAAAACTACTATCGGACCCAGGGAGTCGAAATCGTGACCTGTGAGGATAGTGGTGGCCGGGAACAGAGACTGGAAAATTCTGAGTTTTAGTCTGAATTTAGGAGGTATGAAATAGAGTCTCATTTCGTGATTTTGTTAGGTAAAACAGTTTTAAATGGAAGGACGAATTAAATGGATTAAATGGATTAAAAAGGACTAAAATTGGATCAGAAATGATGGAAAACCGCATGCGCTGGTTCGGTCAAACCGGGCCGGTTCGAATTGGTTTGAACCGAGTTGGCGGGAGGTTGAAGGAGATGAACAGTTCCGGCGCGTGTGGGCGCGTGGAACAGTATTTGAGGGAGTTTCCAACACACAACTTTTAAAGTATTCAATGTAACGAACATTTTGGCACTGATTTCGAGTCAATCGAACATCGTCTCAATACATTTCGGGATGTCCGAAAGTTTTAGGGTTCGGTTAAAAATAGTTAAAAATTTGGGAAATTACGGGGCTTTAGTATAAGCTTTATGAAGTAGTTAGTAACCTTATTATGGGATTTGGACAGGTTCGGGAAAGCCGGTGATAGTGGATTGGCCAGGAAAGTGTAATTGCACGCGTATCGAGGCGACAACGCTAATGGTCTGTGAGTGGACTTTTCTTTCGAACTTATGATGCATGCATATATGTTTTTATATGTTTTCTATACGTGATTCTATGATTTTGATTATGATCTTAATGATTTACGGCTTTGCACGTATTTTGAGATAATGACGTATTTGTACGTTTTACGAGTTCTGATTTATGTTGAGATTTGACCATGGCTTTGATGATTTGATTTTGGGAGTTGAAATATGATTTGATTTCAATGATTTAAAATGAATTTTGGAAAAGTGATTTCGGGCTTGAAGCTCAGTTCATAAAAGGGATTTTGATAAACGTGATTTCGCGTTTTGGAAACGGATTTCAGGATGACGATTCTAAATTCGGTTTTGGAACTTGGAAGTGGATTTCTGGAATTGGGTTTGGAATGGTTATTCCAGATGCCGGCTTACGGAATGATGGTTTCGGATTCGGATTTGGAAATGGATGATGGATATGATTCTGGATGATGGATATGATTCTGGATTTGGATTCGGGATGCTGATTTAGGATTCGGTTTGGAATTCGAAATGGTGATTTCGAATTCGGATTTGGACGTGGATTTGAAAATGGCTTTAAACTGGTTTTAGATTGGATTTGCTGGATCTAGTTATTGAGTTTAAAGACTCGGATATGATTATAACGGGGGCGGGCTCGGATTGAGTTTAAAGACTCGGATATTGTGATTTTCCCCCGTAGGCCTATTCAGTTTAAAGACTCAAAGAGTTTAAAGACTCGGATTATATTGAGGCCTGGATTGACTTTAAAGACTCAGGAGTTTAAAGACTCGGATAGATCCAGCAGGTTCAATGGACTGCAAAGGATTTCAATGTGTTTTGCATTTTGATGATAATGATGATTTCCAATGATGGTTTTCCGATGTTTTGGGCAATGACCCGGATATTATGGATTGATGGTTTTGGGCTGAGGCCTGGGATTTGAGAAAAAGAAATAAGTTCGGTTTTCGTAATTAAATATGAAATGATTTTCTGACATGAGTTGATTATGCATGCATTGGTTTTTAAATGGGGGGTAAAAAAGTAATTTTCTTATAACCTGTTTTCAAAACTTATCCTTTATTTTTGTCTACTCACAGTCTTTTATGTTTTTGATACCCTACAGGTTCGATACGGTGCAGGCTGTGGTTAGAGAGGCGGCGACATCACACACGCGATCCACAGTAGAATCTGCGCGCTCTGGGAAGTCCGGTACTTGTGGACAGTTCACTTTGGAAATCCCTTGTCTGGCGTACGTGTTACATGGAGGTTGGACGTCGGTTTACCCTTCGTGAAACGCGTAAGTTAGACAGGAGCATGACTTAGCCCTTAATCCCAGGGGATTGAGGGTGGGTCGTGTCACCCATTGACTCCCAGGGAAGGATGTCAACCTTCAGCTTCAAAGCATTATCTTCTCCAACAACCCAAGTGCCTGCGCTAATGAAAGAAACTTCAACCATGCAACTAATAGACGAACAGTGGATGAGGGGATCATCCAGCCATTATCAGCCCCACCCAAACATGGACCTGCGGGACTTCCTAGATAGATGCCATGACATCCCATGGAGGAACCACTAGCCTGCTTAGGACAACTTGGCTCGATAGATCAAAAGATTGAGCAGCCAAATCCAAATATAGGCAGAACTTTTGCAGCGGCTCTTAGAAGAAAAAGTAACTCAGGAACCTGAGAGACGCTCAACTTCATGTGGGAGACAAGAGATTGTTCCAAGGCATCCGGGGAAGGAAACGGTCCGATGTCGAACAATTTCTCGAGACACCTCGTTAAGCAACTCTGGAGAAGAAAGTCACACCCGCAGGAAAAAGAGCTCATATCGCCTAAGGCCATTAGTACATGAGTGGCTTGGAAGTAGGATTGGGACAACTTCACGGGTGGAATGCTCATATGGGAGTAGAAGGGAACATGAAACTCCCCAAAAAACTCAAAGACAATCTGCCTATGGCAATGAGGGGAAGGACGAGGCTTACTCACCTTCGCGACCTCAGAGAACAAGGATGGAAACTCGAGCAGGTTCCCGATGATTAGCACGAAACGACTCTCTACCTCAGAAAGGTGCACTACAAGGTAATAATGTTCAAAAGATTCTAGATCAAAACCTTCGTGCTCAACGTGATGGTGACTTAGAAGATGATCTACGCTACCAAATTCAACAAACCACACCCTTTGTGATAGATATTGAGGAGGAGTCGTACCCTTAGAGATTCGTGACGGCTAACTTCAATCAGTTCAAAGGAACTTCCGAACTGGTGAAGCACATAGATTTCTACTGGGGAGTCATGGTTCCCCATAAACATAATGATGCACTCATGTGCAAAGTGTTTCAAGCTTCTCTTCAAGGTTAAGTAATGTCGTGGTTCAATCATCTCCCTAGGTGGTCGATCGTTTTTTTTTAAGAGTTGGCTCTGGCGTTCGTGAAGGATTACTCGCAACATTGTATGGTCGAGGTAAAGAAAGACCATCTCTTTGCCATCCGGAAGAAAGTAAGAGAGAGCCTCTGATAGTACATTCAGAGGTACAGCAAGGAAAGGTCTCGAATTGTTGGCTACAACGACCTTGTTGTTGCAATGGCGTTCAAACAAGGGCTTCTCCGGGACAGCCAGCTCTATGGAGACATTGTCATGGGCAATGCACGAAGTCTCAACAAGATGATCTCTCTAACAGAGCGTCATGCTTGCTGGGAGGAAGAGAAGAGTGCTGCACATGTGCCAGATCATGCCAAGACAAGCGAGAAAGCCTCTAAATCATCATCACCACGAAAATAGGATGTTAGTGGCAAATTTTCCTATGGGGGGTTCAACAAACGTAAGGCGAGCCAAACTCCTGATGCTTCACCCATCAGGAAGCCTAATGCAATTCTCAATACCAGTCCGCTAGATTCATAATGAGATCAAGGACAAGACTTGGTTCAAAAAACTAGGGCCCATAAAAGGCGATCAAGAGAAAACTGATAAAACGAAATGGTGCGCCTATCATGAATGCTACAGGCACAATATCAGCACATGCATATCTTTCGAAAGATATTTCCAGAATCTCATGTAAGAAGGACATTGCATAGAGTACATCAAAAAGAAGACTGCAGATCACATGGTAAACAAAGAACGTAGGGAGCCTGCGTCAAAAGTTATCCGCATCAACTAGTTGCATGTAAAAAATTAGAGGGACATAGAAGTCAATGAAACTTTCAATTTTTCTTTTTATGTTGTCGAAAAAATTCAAGTACCGTGCATTTGAATTATTAATAAGATTGAAAAATTGTTCTGAATTCATACAAACATATTTGTACATCATGTACAATTTTAAAAACTTATTCCCTCTAGCATCAAAGCCTTCATCATCAAAGCATCCAAGCCTTCGCCCTGCTAAGCACCTAAGCCTTCTCCTTGTGAAGCGTCCAAGCCTTTTCCCAGTGAAGCATCAAAGCCCTCGTCATCAAAGCATCCAAGCCATCGCCCAGCGAAGCACCTAAGCCTTCGCCTTGTGAAGAATCCAAGCCTTCGCCCAGCGAAACAACTAAGCCTTCACCTTCAGAAGCACCCAAGCTTTCGCCCTGCGAAGCATCCAAGCAAGCCTTTGCACAGCAAAACATCTAAGCCTTTGCCTTGCAAAGCATCTAAGCCTTCACCTTGCAAAGCATCCAAGCCTTCGCCTTGCAAAGCATCCAAGCCTTCGCCCTGCAAAGAATCTAAGCCTTCTCCATGTGAAGCAACCAAGACTTCGCCATGCAAAGTGACCAAGCCTTTTCCCTGCAAAGCGCCCATGCTTTCGCCATGCAATGTATCTCAACCTACGCCTTGCAAATGCCTTCCGCTAAGAAGCACCTAAAGCCTTCCATTAGGAAGCACCATAGGTCTCCCTCTTGGAAGCATTAAAAGCCTTCCACCAAGAAGCGCCTCAAGCTTCCTTTTAAGAAGCAAAAGTCCTTCCTTGAAGGCACAAAAAACCAGACGCTAACCAAGTTAGCTAAAACCCAGTGTTGGACACCCATGGCTACAACGGGGGCATCTGCTAAAGGAAATAATTTGGTTTAGAGCAAAGCAGTTACTAAAGTTTGGCAAAGGCGGTGGAAACTCAAAATGCTACATAAGTGCAGATTTCGTTTATTCTTTTGAAATCAGATATCGATTGCTCAGACTAACTATTGACTACAAGAAATGAAAATACAATCATTGGCATAATGAAGAAAAGAAACTAAGGCTGAACGTCTTCACTGCCCATAGTTTTTTGAAACTCTGCCCACTCTAAGTTTCAGGAACGTCGCTTTTCTTAGCTTCTAGCTTAGGTTCCAGTTCAGGCTCAGGCTCCATCTCTAGTTCAAGCCCTAGCTCTTTGGTGGTGATCCCACTCTGGCTATCCATACCCAACTTTTGTGCTTCATCTCCCTTAAAACACAAAATTGTGGAGGCATGTGATGGCAGCAGGCAGTCGGCTCTCAATTTTGGGATTCAACATCCAACCGTTTGACTTTCACTTTGCAATCATGCAAGCGTCCGCACAGCTGGAACAAGCCTTCTATTGGGCTATGACACGCCTCATGTTAAGTGATGAGACTCCTCGCCTCCCTTGCTAAAAGCTTCGATATTTTCTCCACCTGCACTTGAAGATGACAAGTCCGTAAATGTACCGAGCTCTTCTATCAGCGAGGCACAACATCCATGGTCAATTGGAGTACACCTCATGCAACACTTTGAGCTCCAACCAGGCCTTACCTTACATTCTTATGTGTCTTGATCTTTGGGTGCCAGGCCCTTCTATCTTCCAAGCGCCACATGCATGGTCCACCTCCAAGTTTTCTTCCTTCAATTATGTAATGGTGTACACCATCTAGAGTTTCGCAGGGGCATGATCGATCCTGACAGGACCCACCCCGATTATCGCCTCGATAATCGGGAAGCATCCTGCTCCCGTCTGACAATCGAACCCAAAAGACCGGAAGACTAGTTAAAATTACAACACACCCATTGTCAGACCAGGGAGATTAAACAAAATACATGCGACTGGACGTCAAGCCCACAGTTTCACAGAGTAATATTACAAAACAAATTAAAGAACAAGTCCTACTCTGTGAACTAACTACTCCGCAACGGAAAACGTTATGCCTCCGCCTCTGCCTCGGCGCTTGCCCCCACGCTTGTACCACGACCTGGAGGGAATTTAAAACAACAAGGTGTGAGTGGACTGAAACATAAGTTTAACAGGAAAAACAGTTTTTCCGAAATCGGGTTCGCCCTCCAGTTTGGTAATCCGCATGCATAACCAAATATTCAAAATTGTGTATTAAACTTTTGAAAACTCTTTTTCCGAAACACAAGAAAAACGTTACAGGGATCGTCATAACTCATGTAAAACCATATAATAATACCAGATTCCAGAAACCGTCATTTGAAATATTATTTGCACAAATCAAGTGAAACATAAATCAATAATCATGATTATGCCGTTGGATCCATCCGAGTCTTTAAACTCAACATTAGGCCTTCCCGGGATATCAACGAGTCTTTAAACTCAAAACACGATTAGTAGGCCTCGGGGGTATCATAACAATCGAGTCTTTAAACTCACGAGTCTTTAAACTCAATTTTCGGGCCCGCCCCCAAAATCGACATACCGGGTCTTTAAACCCAAAACCAGATCCAACCATCAACCGGGTCTTTAAACCCAAAACCGTTTTTAAACATAATAAATCAGGATTCATCACAAATCTTTTTCCAACATTATTTCAAAAAAAACATTTCTCATCGTAACGGAACTCATGCCCGAATCCACATGTAACTTCCAACACATGCAATTTCCAGAAAATTACATCACAATATGATCAAACATCATACATCCGAAACATGCATAATCATAACCAGATACTTCATTAAAATTATCACGCATGCATAGGCAAAAACCGAAATCTTGAAATGCGTGAAATACGATAAATATCTCGAAAAACGTGAAAACAGGTAAAACCGTTATATCATCTCACCATCATAAACTCATATGTAAAATCATGAGATAATAAGCAAAATAGTCATGCATGCCCAATTTAAAAAAATCAAAGAGTCCACTCACAGTCTTAGGACACGTCAATCGCGTCCCGCGCGCTCCTCCGTAGCTTCGGAAGTGTCCGGGCCTGTGAAAACGTATAAGAAGGGTTACAAACATCCCAAAATAACTCGTGGGATTTTTCCTAGTTTTTCCGGATTTTTCGGCAAAAATAAACTTAAAGACTTAATCTTCCGGACTCCCGAAATTATCCCGAATGACTCCCGATCGATTCGAACTCTAAAGATAAAATGTTATTTAAACTGTAAGGATTAATTCTCATGTTGACCGTGATCGGAGTTGACGCCACACGCGCCGTCACGCGCCGCCCAAAGTGGCTGCGCGTGAAAGCCACGCGCCAAGCTACAGTACCTTCGTTCTTACCCGAATCAACTAATAAACGGGTCTAATACCCGCGACTCAACCCGACCAGTTCAAGCCCAATTCTCAATCAATTCCTCTCGTTCTTGATCCTATTATCTTCCCTAATCCTTTAATTTTAGGTCTGTAATGAAGGTTAACCTCGACTAGTACCCAAACGACCCAACTCAAACTCGAACAGTCGAACAAATCGACATTCTGGAACTCACCCAAACTAACCCCAACCTCAAATTAATTTCACCAGTAGGTTAAGGGGATTCATACGAACACAATGGTACCGTCAATTGGTCTCGCCGTTACCTGGAAGTCGTCGTCCTCAAGCTCGAAAATACTCAGAACCAGGGCACTCCGTTCCTGGCCAATTCGTGGATGTCGTCCTTCGAATTTGACGTGGTTGGTTTCCTCTTGCTCCCAGAAGACTAGAATGACCCCTAGTTTAGCTCGCAAGTCCCCACAATTTGATCTTCCATTTTTCCCTCCACTGGTTTTTCCTTCAAACTGGGACTTGGGTTCCCGGGAAACACGGCTCCAAACTCAACAACTCCCGCACCGTCGTGATCCTAACACTCCCAGAAGACTCCCTATGTGTTTAGTTTCGCCTCAAAGCCCGTAGGATTTGAACTCTGAGTTTCCCCCCTGAAAACCCGAAACTGTTTTCTCCCGTCTCTCTCAACCTCAGCCCTCACAATTGTGCCCAAATGACCCAACCGAATCCCCCCTCACTCTCTTACTCAGACATTCGATTCAAACGGCCAGCACCCGTGGGAGACCAGCTGAGGTTCTCTGAAACCTGCTTCCCACAAACACAGAAACCATGGCCATATTAAACTCAATCCCGTGCCTGCAACCTGCTCACTCCACTCAGTCATGCTCCCACTACCTCAATTCACATAAACAAACATCTGAACAATCCACTAAGCCATAAACAATTGATCGCACAAACCCACGGCCGCTGCTCTGTTTTTCCACGGTGGTGAACAGTACCCCGTGCGGAAATTACCAAAATGCCCCCAGGGCAAAAATTACCAAACTGCCCTCCAACTTCCGTGACCCGTAACTCGGTCGTCCGACGTCCGTTTCAAGCGTGCCGCCTGTCGTTGTACTCGGGGCGTCGAGACGAACATAACGGTCTTCGAGACAAATGGATATCAATTGTCAAACAAAAAGTCAACTTTTTCCCCTTATAACGCCCAAATTACGGTAATGCCCCCGAACTTCCGAACATCATAACTTTCACTCCGAGCGTCCGAATCGGACGTGCCACCTGTCTATGAACTCGTGACATCCCGAACTACGTCACGGTCATCACTCAACGTCCGTTCGACCGCCAAATCTAAAAGTCAACAAATCGACCACACAAACACAGGGGTAAAAATGTCATTTTATTCAATATTTAATAATATTACATTTCCAGAACGTCCGGGGCGTTACAGATCCTGTGTCTTTATGCTCCACCTTACAGTCACCCCATTTGAGCTCAATAGGACCTGGAATATCAGGTCTCTAGAAGGTCCTCCCTTGGGCAAAAACAAAAACTCCTCTAGAAGCTTCATTCACTCCATGGCACCACATGCACTTCGCCTTGCGTCATGAGATACCTTGCCTCACCTTGCACTTTGGCACGTATCCCCTTGCATTTCGACATGCCTAGCTTCAAGTCATGGAGTGCCTCACCTCTTGTAGATAGGTCATTGTGCACCTTGCTCCCCATGTGCCAAATTCTTCTATCCACCACGCACCAAGTGAATGGTCTCTGGGAAGAACACCTCATGTCATTCGGCGCATCACCTCCTGCTCCAACCTTGCCTTGCCTTGTATTATGGCACACCAAGCCTTGGATGTAGAATACCTCGCATTGCACTTGCAGCATGCCGGTTGTACCATGACTCGCCTCGCAGTTGTAACGTACCCCACCTTGGGTTGTGTGTGACGACCCGTCCCGAATTAGCGGGATTAATTAAGGATTAATCACGGATTAGCGGACGTTCGGGTGAAATGACGATTTTACCCCTAGAATGGGCAAATCGTTGACTTTTCGTTCCGGTGGTCAATTAGACTTTGGCCAATGACTGTGACGTAGTTCGTGAAGTCACGAGTTCATAGACAGGTGGCACGCTCGATTCCGACGTTCGAGGAGGAAGTTATGACGTTCGGAAGTCCAAGGGCATTTTAGTAATTTGGGCCAATAGTTGACTTTTAACCTGAGAGGTCCGATGACTGAGGGCCGAGTACCGTTACGTAGATCGGGGCGATATGAATCGGTAGACAGGCGGCACGTCGAATTCGGACGTTCGACGGAGAAGTTACGGTTCACGAAGTTTCAGGGTACTATTCTCAATGACACATTTTACGAGACAAAAAGTGAAATTTGTCTTTAGTGGGCCCAACGTTTTAGACAGCCAATGGATGAGTGACAAGTGTCACCCATCCATTGCCCATCCAAACACATTCATGCATATCTTAGGTTCGCGTTTAAAAACAGTTAGAAAATCCGGAAAATTATGGGACTTCAATGAGAGGTTAATAAGGCTATTAGTAACCTTCTATTACGATTTGGACAGGTTTGGAAATCTCGGAGGCGACGGTTGACCCGGGAGACGGTTATGGCACGCGTATCGAGGCGCAGCTTCGGACGGTCTGTGAGTGGACCTTTCTTTCGAACTTGATACATGCATAAATGTTTTATAAGTATTTTAGAATATATTTTGTGATGCCATGAGTGCATTTGTTTGTGGTAGCCTAGGATTTACGTATTTGCACGTATTTCGAGATTTATGATTTTATATGATGCTTATACGTGCTAGGTTTTCAATGGCGGTTTAGTAAATGGATTTCAGATTTAGAAACATGAACTCGGGCATGAGACCCAATTGATTTACAAACTCTCAGACTTGGAGTCCATTTGATTTGACGAGGAATCAGACCTGGGGTCCATTTGAGCCATACGATCGGACCGAGGGTCCAGTTGGTTTACGATTCGGGTTTGTGGCCCAGTTAGTGGTACTATCGGGCTTGATGCCCCGTTGATTTATGATATCGGGCCTGAGACCCATTTAGTTGAGATATCGGGCTTAAGGCTCAGTTGGTTGTGAAATCGGACGTGAGGTCCTATTAGTTTATGGTTTCGGGCCTAGGGCCCAGTTGATTGTTATATCGGGCTTGAGTCCCAGTTCAGTTTATGAAATGAGAATTCGGGCATGAGACCCTGTTAAACAGAGGATTTAGGTCGAGACCTGTGAAAGAGATTTGAATCGGATTCAAGGAAACCTGTTGAGATGAATCGGGCATGAGACCTAGTTGAAAAGTGATTTGAGAAAGAAAGAAAAGAATTGAAATGAATGAACCCTCCATAGTGATTATATGGTCTCCTCCAGCGTCTACCTAGAGAGTCACGATCCACAGACCAGAATGGGTATCCCCATAGGGATCCCGTTCCAGGAGTGGTGGTTACTAGATATGATGTTGTCCCGGACCAGATTCCGGAGAGATGTGTGGACTAGATCCAGAGAGAGCTCAGACTAGATCCAGTGATTGAGCCTCCCAGATGAAGATTCCTAGGAGAAGACTCTGAGTGAGACCCCGAGTAGTGTGCACACTAGGTTATAGATTCGATATCGTGACTATATCAGGGATGTGTTCCCTAGGGGCTGTGTGCCCCGAGTTGGCATCTTCTCTAGAAGTGCCTAGGATGGGTTATACGTATGTTGATACGTATGAGGTTTTACAGAAAGCATTTGGGGCAGAGACCCTGTATTCGATGTTTTAGAAATGACTTGGGGCAGAGACCCCTATTCTGTGTGTTGGTATTTCACTGAGAAAGGTTTTGGGCTGAGACCCACGTGATGTGATTTGGGCTGAGTCCTTATTGATTTGACCTCCGGGTTTTGAGTTGTGAGTTCGGGTCGAGGACCCAAACGGATTTACGGGTGATGACGGTTTATGGGGCTGGGCATGAACCCTTGAAAGGTTTTGAAAACGTTTCCAAATGGTTTTATAAATGTTTGATAAATGGTTTGAATGCATGCATATGCTTTTAATGAAGGGCATGAAAGTCTTTATGAGAAAATGTTTTTAATGAAATTATTGTTTTGTCCACTCACAGTTTTCGTGTGTTAATGCCCTTCAGGTTGATCGTGGATGCGGGCTGTAGCAGAGACGAGACATCACTCCCCTCCTCCTACGATCCTGATGCACTCTGATAGCCCCAGCGAGGGCTAGAGATGGTATTTTCCCTAGTCTGACACTTCGTGTCAGACGGGATCAGGCAGGTCCCACGTTAATCCTAGGGGATTTGGGACCGGTCCTGACATTGTGACACTCCTCACTTCGAGTGATGGAACTCTTCGCCGAAAGCCTTGATGCGTCATGGTATATTACTCCCCTTGCGCCGAGCTCTTCAATCCACGAAACGCCACGAGTGTGTCAATTAGATAAGCGTCTTGATATCAACTCCACCCGCTTTAGAAGTCTAAAGCTCCAGCAAAATTCAAGATATGCTGTAACACCCCGGAAATTCGAAGATTTGAATATTGTAATTTAATGTATCAATTGACGTTTTTACCATTGTGAATGGTATGGCCAAATTGTTGACTTTTTGATTGGTGGGTCAAATGGACTTTGACCAGTGATCATGACGTAGTTCGGGACGTCACGAGTTCATAGACAGGTGGCACGTCAAATTCAGACGATCAGGGAAAAAGTTATGACCATCGGAAGTTCAGGGACATTACCGTAATTTGGACTTTTGGGGCGAAAACATTGACTTTTCGTTTAGCAACTAATTTTCACATGACTCAAGGACCGTTAGGTAGGTCTCGATTCCCTGAGTTCGTAAACAGGCGGCACGCCGAAATCGGACTTCGTATGGCTCAGAAACGGGTCTAGAAAGTGAGGGGTAGTTTGGTAATTATTTGAACCAGGGGCATTTTGGTCTTTTTGTCCTGGTTACTGTAGCAACCGTGGGGGAACCATGGACGGCACCACCATGTGCGGTGGTTCAGTGTACAATTGATTATGCAAGTGTGTGCTGGAAAGGAAGACGTGTCTGATGCTTTAGAACGTGGGCTGAACCATCCACCCTACATTGCCGAATTGATTAATGAAATTCGAAGCTTTTTTGGGGAAAAAAATTCAGTGGACAGTGAGGCTTCCACGAGCCTCTGGGACAGCTTGAGATATTTTAAACTGATTAAGTAATAGGCAAGCTTCATTCTGCTGTTGAAGGAATTGAAAATTGGAGAGGAAAACCAGAGAAACCATTTCGAGGAAAATCGGGTTTTGATTTCTGGTGATTGTTGGACCAAACCAAGGCCTGGTTTAGTCTTCTGGGAGTGTTTGGAACTCAACCACATCGAAATCGAAGGCCATCAGCCACGGGTGAGCTGGGACGGTGACTGCAGTTTTCAGAGAAATCGCAGAGCTTGGGACGACAACCTTCAGGTACTTTCAGACACAATTGATCGTTCATTTTGGGTCGTTTTGATCCTACTATGCTGTCTGTGAAGTTAATTGGAAATTGAGTTAGAAACCAGGGAGTTCTGATGATTGACCCGATTGGTTGATCACGGGTCGATGGGTCGATTGGGGACTTGTCGAGGTTGATTGTTGTCTCATAACCTAAATTGGAAAGATAATAAGCATGTTAGGATCAAATTGGGTTGAAATCGAGTAGGAATTGATGGTTAATTAACCAGGTAAAGCCGCAGGTGGCAGACCCGTATTACAGACAAACGGGTGAAGGTGGTGACACTGTAGCAACTACAGTGTTAGGCGCGTGACTTTCACGCGCAGCCACTTTGGGCGGCACGTGAGGGCACGTTGGACCTTATCTCAGATCACGATCAACATGACTTTTGTTCCTCTCATCATTCTGAACATTTTTGATGAATTAACCGTGTTGATCTGAGATAGTTAGGAGGGTCAGTTTAGGGCCGGTTGTCTCGGGAATGCTTCTCATGTACTGGAGGATCAACCTATCGAACTCCGAGGGGATTTGAGCTTTGGGGAACAACCAGTGCAGATTTTGGATCGGAATGACAAGGTACTACGTCGGAAGACGATCCCTCTCGTGAAGATTCTTTGGAGAAACCAAAATGTGGAAGAAGCCACATGGGAGCCCGAGGCTCAGATGCGAGAACAATTTCCTCATTTGTTTCTTTGAAATTTTGGAACGAAATTTCTTAAGGGGGGAAGGTTGTAACACCCCGAAAATTCGAAGATTTGAATATTGTAATTTAATGTATCAATTGACATTTTTACCCTTGTGAATGGTATGGCCAAATTGTTTACTTTTTGATTGGTGGGTCAAATGGACTTTGACCAGTGACCGTGACGTAGTTCGGGACGTCACGAGTTCATAGACAGGTGGCACGTCCAATTCGAACGATCGGGGAAAAAGTTATGACCATCGGAAGTTCAGGGACATTTCCGTAATTTGGACTTTTGGGGCGAAAACGTTGACTTTTCGTTTGGCAACTAATTTTCACATGACTCAAGGACCGTTAGGTAGGTCTCGATGCCCTGGGTTCGTAGACAGGCGGCACGCCGAAATCGGACTTCGTATGGCTGAGATACGGGTCTAGAAAGTGAGGGGCAGTTTGGTAATTATTTGAACCAGGGGCATTTTGGTCTTTTTGCCCTGGTTACTGTAGCAACCGTGGGGGAACCATGGACGGCACCACCATGTGAGGTGGTTCAGTGTACAATTGATTATGCAAGTGTGTGCTGGAAAGGAAGGCGTGTCTGATGCTTTAGAACGTGGGCTGAACCATCCACCCTACACTGTCGAATTGATTAATGAAATTCAAAGCTTTTTCGGGGAACAAAATTCAGTGGACAGTGAGGCTTCCACGAGCCTCTGGGACAGCTTGAGATGTTTTAAACTGATTAAGTAATGGGTAAGATTCATTCTGCTGTTGAAGGAACTGAAAATTGGAGAGGAAAACCAGAGAAACCATTTCGGGGAAAATCGGGTTTTGATTTCTGGTGATTGTTGGACCAAACCAAGGCCTGGTTTAGTCTTCTGGGAGTGTTTGGAACTCAACCACATCGAAATCGAAGGCCATCAGCCACGGGTGAGCTGGGACGGTGACTGCAGTTTTCAGAGAAATCGCAGAGCTTGGGACGACAACCTTCAGGTACTTTCAGACACAATTGATCGTTCATTTTGGGTCATTTTGATCCTACTATGTTGTCTTTGAAGTTAATTGGAAATTGAGTTAGAAACCAGGGAGTTCTGATGATTGACCCGATTGGTTGATCACGGGTCGATGGGTTGATTGGGGACTTGTCGAGGTTGATTTTTGTCTCAGAACCTAAATTGGAAGGATAATAAACATGTTAGGATCAAATTGGGTTGAAATCGAGTAGGAATTGATGGTTAATTAACCGGGTCAAGCCGCGGGTGACAGACCCGTATTACAGACAAACGGGTGAAGGTGGTGACACTGTAGCAACTACAGTGTCAGGCGCGTGACTTTCACGCGCATCCACTTTGGGCGGCGCGTGAGGGCGCGTTGGACCTTATCTCAGATCACGATCAACATGACTTTTGTTCCTCTCATCATTCTGAACATTTTTGATGAATTAACCGTGTTGATCTGAGATAGTTAGGAGGGTCAGTTTAGGGCCGGTTGTCTCGGGAAACGTGTTGACGGGTTTCCCGAGCCGGTTTCTATTTCGGACTTTTTGGTTAAATGTTTAAGACTTGTAGTGACCCTTACATGTGATTTGAACTGACAGGAATTGTACGATAATCCCGGTACAAGTTCGTACGCGCAGGTTCACCGCGGGATTGTACTGTGAGTGGGCCCGATTTCATTAAAACCTTGCATGCTTAAATGTTTTCCGATTTACTTAGATGTTCACATGCTGGAATCAAGAAACGGTTTTGATGAATCATGGTTATGGTACGTTTCACGGTATTTGGGTTTGAGACCCGTCCGATGAAACTTAAAAATTGGTTTAGATTTTATCTATGTATATATATATGTTTTGCATGTGGATATCAATAAAATGTATTCGGTACTGCACTGTATAGATCAATTCTTATGATACTGTCTCCTCCGGATGAGGTACCCTGGAGTGGTCACGGACGTCTAGAACGTCCAGCGTCTATGACGCTAAGCATCGGGGATGCTGTACCCGAACGGGGTTCGAAGATTGAACTCGGAATTGAGACCCGAGTGGCACGCGTAGCCTTGAGACTGTGACCTTATTAGACGTCAGGGACGTCAGACATCGGGGATGTCAAGATCGGAGTGTATAGTGCAGCGGCTAAAATTATGTTTATGGTTTTATTACATGCCTTATGGTTCATATTATATGATTAATGATTTTAAATAATGTTGCATGCATGTTTGGAAAACGGAGGGGTAAATTATATGTTTTACTTACTAAACGATTTTATAAACTTGAGTTTCGGCCCACTCACCCTTATTGTTTTGGTAACCCCTCCAGGTCGTGCTACTGAGGTAGAAGAGGAACCTGAGACTGAGGCATAGATCTACTTCTGCGTACCTGAACCCCTGTTAGGTGGTGTACCCGCAGGTTTATGTTAGAGTCGTGCTCGCAACTTGTAGTTTTGGATTTCATCCCTTGTCTGACATCTGTTTATTTCGGATTTGATGTAAAACTTTAATTGGGTTTTTATGCATTTGAGTGTTTAAGGTTAAAATTGGAACATTATTTTAGGTGTCAGACAGGAGCAGGGCACGTCCCCATGTGGTCTCAGAGAGGATCGGGGCGGGTCTTGTCACATGCCGATAGATGGTTATACAACTTGAGCTCCCATAAAATTGAGTCTTTCTGGCTCTCACCAAAAGCATTTCTTCATACATGTTGAAATGATCGTCTCAGAGAGTAGACCGCACCACCGCTTGAATTGTGACAATTGAACATTTAGAGCTCTCAGAATCTGGAAAAGACTGAAGCCATATTTGCATGGGAAGTTCCTAAAACGACATGTTGCAAGTGCGATCACGAGCTCACAGAATCCACTTTCCGCCTTTCACAACTCACAATGTCGTTGAATGACATTTCTCCAAAACCACCGAGCGTCTTGTCCTCTGATCACAAGGACCCATGGTCGACGTCCCCTGTCACCCATTTCTTCACTATTGATGGCTTGGATCAATAAACTTGTTTCCTGCAAGTTCGTTACTAACACAAAAAAACAAAAACAAAAACAAAAAAACATATATTACCTGCTCAAGTTCTTGAGCTGTCTGTTTTCCCCTTCCAAAACAGCAACTAGACCTCCAACATTCTTTATCCAAATAGGAGACATCTACCATTTAATTAAGAAGAAAAACCCCCAAAATGTTAAAAATTAGATTAATTTTATTTTTAATGAAATTAATTCTCATTATTGAGGGGTTTGATTTCTCAAAGGGGGTTACAGGAAAAAAAAACAACCATCCTTTTTTGTAATTCATGTCAAGTCGGTCGGCTTGATTTTGCGCTCAATTACTATTCTCAGTATGGAGAAGGAGCGAGACAAATAATACCGGCAAGCTTGGCGATGGTAAATCCAATAATGTACATCCCTTAGGATTCTCTGAATTCCTAAGCGATGTGGGGGTATTTGTGGAATTCAAAATCACCCGAATATTGTGGAGCTGCCATATGACCCATAATACCTAAAATGTCCAAATTGCCCTTAGCAATAATACTAATGACTTGTAGACACCCACACATTAAATAACCTATTTACTAGCTAAATCCGTTCTGTAATCGAGTTAAAAGTCTCTGTAATATTAATATTCTCTCCGGGAGTTAATTGTCAATATTCTTAATAACGGACAATTAATATTAATAGTAAATCACAATAATTATCATTATTATTATAATGAGCCATTAATATAATTATTAAATAATATATTTTATTATAAATATATTATTCATTAATTACAAATTTAACCGACCAATCAGAACGCTCCGAAACTCCCAAGGATTTTCTATATATAGCGGAGCTCATTTCACTTTCCAGGTAATTCTGTTCAACGCTACTTAAGCTCTTGAAATTTCTTTTTCAAAGTTGACTTAAGCATTGGAGCGTTCTTGGTCAAACAACCCCTGGGTCTCGATCATTGAACGAACGATAGTTTACTGTTTACTATTTGCAGAGATTCTTGAGCCTTTTGAGTTTAAATGACGAATTCTGCTTTAACGATATATATATATACATAATTTCAGGTCTTAAATGAATTATATGTAGTAGCAGGGATTAAAGTAATTTTCCCACTACAATAATCGGAACCGTAATTTTGGGAGTACTTATAAATACAACATATTGTATTTGTAGATAATGAACCGCGATAGAATTACATGATGGATCAAGATTGAAGGCAATCATTTCGATGAGAGAAAAGAAGATGGTTAACAACCAGACGCCATGCCAACATTTTGAATGGTGGCGGCTGACGACGGTGCAGGTGCAGCAGCGGAGGGTGCATTCTTGGTGGCAGAGGATCCATGAGCGGCGGGCCCATCAGAAGAGCGTCCGGCGGTCTTGGTGTCCTTAGAAACGAGCTTGAATGGGGAAATCTTGCCAGATGAGCCTTTGGCGTTGACAACCTTGACGTGGAGCTTTTGGCCAAACTCGCAGTGCTTGCCGACGCCGCTGTAGTAGTAGAAATCTCCTAGGGTTGTGAGGTTGAGGATGGTCGGTCCATTGAAGTACATGTAGATAACATTTTTCTGAGTGCAAGCGTCGAAGTCTTGCTTGTTCACCGATACGACAGTGCCGGACCCTGGTCTGTATGGGAAGACTGTAAATTTGAAACACGTACACATTCAAATGTGTATATATATAATTAATGACCGGTTAGATACTAGTAGAGATTATTCGATTAAGAAAAATAGACATCCCTATTCCTATACACATTATGAAAATTTCTTTAAAAAGCAATACTTGGCATTTATATTTTAGTCATATGATCGGAATTTGTTCATTTTTAAGATTATTATTAAAAGATCATAGGTAAAAATGAATAAATTGAAATAATATAATCACGATATGTATAATTAAATTGATGGTAATGCATAAGCATTTTAAACGATTCCTAATTTAATTGATCTTTTACGGAGATAATAATATTTAAATGATACTAATAATATTTTGAAAAAAATCTCAAACGCCAAGGCGTAGAGTATACATGAACAAAAGCAAACCATGGAAAGGCGATTGAATATGATCAACGTACCAAGTCTATCACCAAGACCAAAGGTTCTAGGGAAAGCCCAGTCCTGATAGAAAGTTAAGTTGGGCGGGGCAACCCAGCCAAGGCTTCCTCCGACAATGTGAGTAAACGCCGACACGGGTCCTATAAAAAAACAGCCCATGGCTGCCGCCATCAGCAACGCAAGCTCAATCTTTTCCATATTTTGTGTTCCTCCTGCTGCCGGAAAATAATGATCTAGCTATTTATTACTTTATAATGAGCGCGCCGGTGTTGAAGGAGGGAGCAGATATAGAAAAACACAATAATAACAACCGAAATCTTGTTTCCTTCAACACAAGACGGCTAAAAGAACAAGTGAAATGGAAGCCTCCTATTTAAAGTGTTTGGAGGTGTGCCTGGCTTGCAAATTGCTTGTTATTTTAAGGCTTTGGACATCGTCAACACCTATGTTGTTGGACATAATACGAGATGGGCATTTTAATTCCTTTTTTTTTTTTTTTACCACCACATGACCTTTTTTACCACTCAAACTAATTAACAATCTCTCTATCTACTTTTTCTTCCTATTTTAGTATAAACAAATACCAAATCACTATTAACTACCTGATAGTTAATATAGTAATTCACCAGCTTCATTAATATGTACGTGTCTCAATTTCGATTACGCACATGTTTGGCTAAAAATGATTTCTATTATGCATATACGTAGGCAACAACACAACTATCAAGACTCTACATAGACTACATGCAATTGATTTTTGCATTCCACTACGATGTGACATTTTCATATCACTATCTTCATTTTGTTGAATAATTATTATATATATTATAATCTGAACTATTCAACTTCTAAGTAATTATTTCAGTATCATCTCTATAAAATAATCAA
The DNA here is from genome assembly GCA_032719365.1 of Prinsepia uniflora. Taxonomy (NCBI): domain Eukaryota; kingdom Viridiplantae; phylum Streptophyta; class Magnoliopsida; order Rosales; family Rosaceae; genus Prinsepia; species Prinsepia uniflora. Next base: position 30,351,281 of record CM064872.1, on the reverse strand, counting down.
CAAAATTGTCGTTTAGTTACTAATATATAAAAAAAAAAATGTAAACGGTGTCCGTAACAATGAAGATCCTCATGACAAGTTGTTCATTTAGTTTATGCGTACGTATAAATGGCTAAATGATCTCCAATTTGATTTATTTTTATTATAAATAATATTGAAATGGTAATTTAGGAATTAAATGGTTCTAATTATGATATATCTATAAGAATTATTCGATAAATCAAAAATATGGTACTCGAAGGTCCCATATGAGTGGAATTCAAGTATTATCTTTACGAAAACAAAGCATGTTAGGAAGATGGACCAAGGTTTGGTATCCAAACCTAGCCATTTAATTGAGTTGACGTTGGTGGCTACTAATATTATCAGCATATCGGTAATCCTTTTAATGTGCAATGAGAAATTTTGATTCGAGTTTTGTAGAGGACGAAGTGGATACTCAAGCAATAGATATATCTTACACATATGTTTTGTTTACTTGGGTGCACATGTTCTGTCCTCCAAACAATACACGAGACTCAAACCTAAATTTCTTCTTTGACATACTTGTTATTGAAGTATGTCCAGTTGAGTTGCTATCTACAACTTTTTACGCAATTTAGTTAGAGAATTGAGACAAAGACCATTCAACAGACTTCTTACGTACGTACATAACTGTCCATCTTGGATAAAGCAAATAAAAATGAGTTGCTAGATGTAGCAGACAAGACAATGAAGGGAGTGTTCGCTAAACTTCCCCAATACGACACTAGTGGATACATCTTTAAACTTGTATTGGCATTCACAACATAGGAGGCCTGGTGGCAGCAAAATTTTCAAGTTTTTATGTTGCTGTTAGTAACCTATCCTTGGTTGGGTTGGTTGAGACTCTTGAGACGAGTGTTCGATGTCCCAATTTTGATGGAGTGGACGATTTTGAATAATTAGAACTCCAAAAATAATGGGAAGGGTTTCGGTGAGTTGGAATCCCTCTATTGTCTAAGTGTTTTCTTTGGGAGAGTCAAACCTGGTTCTACATTCAGACTTTTGAGTCTGGGATGGTTGTTTTCTGTTCTTTTATGTATGCTGCGAATGATGACATCTCGAGACGGGTGTTGTGTGATAACTTTTGTTCCTTCAGCCGCACCATTCGGGAGGTTCCATGGTGTGTGTTGGGGGATTTCAACACTGTGAGGTTCTTTGGAGAAAATGAAGGAGAAGCTGGCCCTAAGCCCTTAGCAATTAGTGACTTTATGAATTTCCTAGATGATGCTGGATTAGATGATTTGCGTTACACTGGGCAATGACTGACTTGGTCAGTGACGGTTCCTGAACCTAAATTTCAGATGGACTAAATTTATATACTAAATTTTGAAGAAACTCCACGGTATAAGTGAATTTCATTAATAACATAAAAAGATACAACTAATCAGGGGGAAGTAATAAGCCTTACCCTTAAATGGATCTACGTATATACGTAAATAAAAGTTTGATGGTAAAAAAAACAAATTACAACAAAAACCATAATTAAACATGCAATTCAAGTACACATTATTACTTTCTAACTTTAAATTGTACCCTTCGAGTCTTAATGGCATCAAAATCCTCAATTATCTCTGCATTGCCGATAGTATAAGTGAAGTCTCTTTCAATGTGGAGGGTCATGCAATCAGCAAGAAATTCATCACCTATTTTGTTTCGAAGTCGATTCTTTATATTTCTCATAGATGAAAAAGCCCGTTCTGTTGTTACAGTTAAAACAGGAAGAGTCAATATCAACCGAACAAGCCTATATATCAAACAATAGTTATCTTCTAAAGTTGTTTTCACCAATGTTTGGCATAATTCAGGAAGAGTGGTGATGTTCTTGAAGCAAGGCTGACGATGCATATCATTCTCAAAATATCTCAACTCTGTTCTCAAAGCCTTCGAATCACTTGGAAGGAAATCACTACGATAATACTTCTCAGCAAGTTTAAATATATCATCAATATTGAACGACTTGAAGGAATTACGAGGATCCAATAATGTACTAAGTATAAAAAGTTCAACTGTATTCTCCGGAAATCTATCACTCAATTCACCCAACAGAAGATCTAAAACTTCATTAAAGACATCAATCCGATAATAGTGCTCAACTGTAATAAAATCTGTTTGTTGACAAGAACGACATGTGCCCATCATATAACGAGCACTCATATTAGGCATATCAACATCATGTAGTTCACAAAATAATTTCACACTTCCAAATATTTCATCCCAACCATGTTCCCTTAACTGTTGAAGCTGAAGTTTTGTATTTGAAACACAGTTTAAAACACTTACATTATTTCAAAAAAACTTGGGAGAGAAAATCAGTGATTCCCATAATTTTATCAAGCAAAATCAAAGAAAACACAAAATCAAAAGACATCATATATAGCAATATAGTTACTATCAACATCACCACAAAATTATTGGGTAGGTTCATGCTCTCTGATTTCCAGAAGAAGTAATTTTGTGTCTTTAAACAATTCTATCAAACTAGTAATAGAAGCATAATGAGAACCCCAACGTGTAGCTCCAGCTCGTTTCAAACAACGAGTTTGATTAAGTCCCTTTCCTGTTTCAAGTTCTCCACAATCCAACAATGCTTTAACTTCAGCTTCTCGAATAAATCTGAGCTCATTACGACGCTTGGCAGAAGAAGTAACAAAATTGACAATATTAGTCAACATAAAAAAGAATCTCCAAATAATTCTCACATCTTTAGATGCACCATTTAAAGCTAGTTGCAATCGATGAGCAAAGCAATGCACATAATATGCATATGGATAATCCTAAAGAAACAATGCTTGTAATCCTTTCCATGCACCTCACATATTACTTGCACCATCATAACCTTGACCATGCATATTTTCCACAAGAATATCATGTTTAGCAAACACTTTACATATCTCTTCCTTAAGAGTTGATGCATTAGTATTTTCAACACTCACAATATCAAAAAAGCGCTCACGAACATATCCATTACAATCAATAAATCTAAGGATAATGGCCATTTGTTTCTTATCGGATTCATCAAGTGATTCATCAACAAGAATACTGAATTTGCTCTGTCCAATTTCCTTCAAAATTTTCTTCCTCACTTTGTTATAAAAAAAATATGTAGTATCTCCTTTTGTATATCGTTTGAAATATACTTAGCAAATTGAGGATCATTTTCTAAGACAACTTTCTCAACTTCTACATTCATTCTTACATAACTCTTTATGAGCTCAACAAAATTTCCCCGATTGAATGAGCTAATGGATTCGTCATTACCTCGAAATGCAAATGACTGAGTTGCTAGATACCTAACACCCTCTATTGAGGTGATTAGTTGCAACCAATTTTTCATCACTTGTTTTGATGATTGCGTATTTACCACATTTTCAATATGAGAGGAAGGGTCTTTTAAATTACTCCACCTTTGCATAGCAAGATGATGTGGTGAATTTAAATTACCCATATGAAGAAACTCACACCCAATTTTTTTTTGAAGAAAATAAGAAGAAAATGGTGAGTTAAATAACTTGGATTTGAAGAAGAAGAAAAAGAAAGAATAATGGAGGGAGGCAGAGAGCTTTTTGATGCTACGATCTTTCTTTCCCATGGGAGAGCTGCACTGCTGCTCCCTTTATAATTCCTACAGCAGCCCCATTTTTTAATTTCAAGTTGGGTAGGGCTTGTGTAATTTTTTTTTTTGGTTGGACCAGCCCATAAGTTACTAAAAGGACAAATTTGGTTCGGATGGGCTGGAGCCCTCCCACCAAACCATTGGGCCCCATCCTTGGACTTGGTGTAATCGCCAATTTGATGGTATTTTTGTGTCCCGTAAGCTTGATCAGGTCTTGATTAATGGATCTTGGCTATCTTTATTTGTTTCTAGTCATGCACCTTTTTTTACCCCCCGGACGATCTGATCATTGCTCTGTTGTTGTCTCACTAGGGATCTCTTATAATCATAGGCGGGTACCTTTCAAAAATTTTAATTTTTAACTAAACGCGAGAAGTTTTGGCCATGTTCTCCCAAGGTTTCATTTCTTCTATTAGAGGATATTATCAGTTCCGAGTGGCGCTCAAGTTGAAACTCTGTGAAAGCTGAGGTCAAGACTCTACACATATAATTATGAATTATTTGAATGAGATACCCATGCAAAGGTCCGATTACAGTTCACCCACTATGTCATTTTTAGTTATAGATGACACTAATCAGATGATGATTTAGATTAAAACTGCCCCATCTTATTCTGAAAGATGACAGTAAATGTTATCTATGATTATGTAAAAGTATTAGATGCTATGTTTTTTCAATATTTTTGGAACTAATAGAAACATTTTTTGATAAAGTGTTGTCTATAGTTGTTTTTCAGTATTTTAGGAACTAATAGAAGACACTTTTTGGTAAAGTTTTTTCTATTGGAGTCTATTGGAAGTGAGGGAAATGAAAATTTGGGAAACACGTGAAAGCGGCAACTGAAATTTTAAAACACGCACATTAGTGTTCATCATTTTAAAAAAAAGAAAGTTAAAGCTGAATAAAACGGTGAAGTGTTTCACTTCGAAACACCAAGGGCGAAACATCGAGAATGAACTGAGAGGAACATACCACCATATTTAGATGAGAGGAACGAACCAGCATATTCAACTGAAAGGAACAAACCACCAAGATTCAGGTGAGAGATTTAGCTATCACTGAGGACTAACCATCGGGAGATTCATCTTTCATTAAGAACCACTATCTGCTAATTTTCAGTCGTGGAAGAACCCTTGCTAGCGATTTTGTTGCGCAGTTGAAGAAGGAAGAAGCTCTCACCAGAAAAAAGTAGGAAGGAGATCGTTGCTTCACCTTCACATGCAGCGATTTCAATTTTCAGTCTTCACAGCAAGTTAAACTTATTTTTGTTAGGATTTGAGATTGCACTCTAGGTGTTTGATTAAATTCCTCTATGAAGGATTTTTCTTGGATTTTGTATATTTTTTGTTTCCTCCCAAGTTAGGAGTTCTATGTTACAGTTGTTGAAACTAGACCTTTGACATATCTTTAGCTGGTTTATAAGCTAGTCAGCTATCCATCTAAAGATTGAGAAGCTGTTGGCATTTTGATATGGGTTTCACATTGTTCACACTGAAAAACGTTGGCAGATGAGCTTTTGAAAAACTTACATTATTAAAGGCCCAATAAACTTGACTTTTTTGCTGCTTATACAATTTTAAACTTCTCATTCCTTATCCCTTCATTCCATAAGTAGCTATATATAAATCAGAAGCGAATTTGTCTCAAGGGAAACATGGAAATGGCTTTCGGGAATGGCTGATTTTGGGGTATTGGATAGGAATGAGGCCAGTGGCGAACTGAGTGGATTAACGCGTGCGAGGAGATTCCAACATGCATAATATATATATATATATATATATATTCTTTCTAGGTATCTAATTTAGATGATGTGACTCTAGGTTTGATTAGTTTGATTGTTAGTACCTGTTCCCAACATCCTTTAATTTCTCTTAGGTCATGAAGAGAAAATTTTCTTGTGTACTTTGTCCATTCCCCTCGGTGCTCTCTAATGAATAAGTTCGTTTATGAAAAAAAAATTGTGTGCACCCAATTATTGTAACTCATTGACTGGTAAATAGTTTTGTAACGACCCGTTCCAAATTCCAGAGTTAGATTAGGCGAAATCGGACGAACGATGCAAAATGACCGTTTTGCCCCTAGCGTGGGTAAAACGTTGACTTTTCGTTCAGGCGGTCAAACAGACTTTAACCGATGACCGTGACATAGTTCGTGACGTCACGAGTTCATAGACAGGTGGTACGTTCAATTCCGACGTTCGAGGAGGAAGTTATGACGTTCGGAAGTTTAGGGGCATTTTAGTAATTTTGGTTAAAAAGAGGCAAATGTTGACTTTTTGACCGGGATGTCCGATGGACGACGGCCGAGTGCCGAGGATAATTACGTAGATCGGGACGATACGAATCCGTAGGCAGGCAGCACGTCAAATTCGGACGTTCGACTGCGAAGTTACGGTTCACGGAAGTTCAAGTGCACTATTACACGAATTACGAAGCGAGGGACTTTTGAACTGAAGTGGGGCCCAGATATTTCTATGTTGGCCAATGGATGAGTGACAAGTGTCACTCATCCACTGGACAACCTTTTACATTCATGCACGCACCATTCCCTTCATCGATCATTCGTCTTCCATTTGCTTTCCAACACAAAAACCCGATCCACCCTTCACCCCAAATACCAAACCCTTGAACCCAGATGATACCTGAGAGAACAGAGAGGGAGGAGAGGACCGGTGGATGATGGTGACTGGCCAAGGGCACGCCGCCTTGGACGGCGTAGCCATGAACCCGAGAAGGAACTCGGTAAGGCCCCATTTTCATTTTAATTCAATTTTTGCATTAGGGCCCGTTTTGGATGGTTTGGTTGAGATTATTAGGATGTTAGGAGAGTGAGGGGACCATTTCTGACGGCTGTGAAGGGCGGTGCTGCCCTGGGGATAATCGGAAAACTTAGACCGATTAGGGGAGGATTGAACGGACGAGTTTTGTAGGTTTTTTCTTAGTTTTCTTCATTGGATTGGATAGGAAACTTAAAAAAAGGATTAATGGAATTAAAATGGAAGCAAACGGACCAAAAATGACGAGGGAAAACACTTTGACCGGTCACGCCGGTCCGGTTCGGTTCGAACCAGGTGGACCGGCCGGTTCACCTGAGGAAGAAGAAGATTGTGCAGGGCGCGTGAAGCCCATGCACAGTCTCTTCTAGGGGCGCGTGACGTGTCCTTTGGGGACGTGTTCAACATATGAAATCATCTATTCGATGTAACGAACATTTTGGGACTGGTATCGTGTCAATCAGACACCGTCTCGATATGTTTCGGGGCATCGGAAGGTTTAGGGTCGGTTTAAAAATAGTTAAAGTTCGGGAAAATTTTGGGGCTTTAATGGGAGGTTAATTAAGTAGTTAGTGACCTTCTATTACAATTTGGACAGGTTCGTGAGTCCCTGTGATGGTGATTGGCTCGGGAGAACCGTATGACACGCAAATCAAGGCGGCAGTTCGGACGGTCTGTGAGTGGACCTTGTTTTCTAAATTGGTGCATGCATAAATATTTATTATATGTTTTAAATACTTGTTTGTGATGCCATGAGTGCATTTTGATGTGTGGTTACGTATAGGCACGTATTTCGAGGTTTCGGCCCTATACGGTCCCTATACGGGTCTGTATTTCTTTATTGGTCTAAATGAAATGGTTTTGGATTTCCAAAAGGATAAACTCGGGTATGAGACCCATTTGGTTTTGTCTCGGGCATATGACGTTATTTACGACATTCGGGTCTCAATCGTGGTCGCGACGAGTGTTTTGTGCACGGCGATCGACGATACGACGCTCGCCTCCGGATTGGGATGTGTTCCTTCCGGAGAGGTCACGATGCACAATTCGTCGTAGGGCAGCCTGGGGAGGATCGACTTCGGAGTGCTGACGGTTCAGGATATCGATCAGTGATGAGTGCACCATGATCTTGTGGTGGTCGCGTCGGTTGATACGTTCACGGTGACATACCAGGATTGAGGGCGGTCTTGGATGGATGGTTGCACGTATCACTATGATCGGAGCCGTGACTGACCCTTAGATATCGGGCACAGTGCCCAGTTGAGTCATATGTTCGGGCACGAGACCCAGTTGTTTTACACTGATTATTTCGGGTCAGGGACCCTAGATGGAGTTCCGGGTTCATGGCGGTTTATGGAAACCGGCATGAACTCTGGAAAGGTCATTGTGGTTCATGACGGTTTATGGGAACCGGCATGAAACCTTGTTAGGGATGTTATGGATCATGACGGTTCAGGGGAACCGGGCATGAATGTTTATGTTATGTATATATATGTTCATCTACCTTCCTTTACTTGTTCTATTATCTCCTCCGGGGAGGGTTGTTGGCCTGGGTGGACCCCGGAGTAGTCACGAAGCACCGACTGAGTGGAGTCACTCCCTAGTTGGGTTCCTTACTCTAAGGAAGGCTATGATTACTATTACCTCGGGTAGGGTCAGTGGTCTGCGGACATTGATCTTGGCTTTGAGATGACTCGGATTGAGACCTGGGTAGCATGCGCGTAGCTTTGGAAACCGTGACAAGATTGGTTGTGTGAATTATATGTGTATATGATATAAATATGATATATATGATATGTGATGTGTGGTTACACAGGTTTTGAGCAGTGGCTCGTGTACTTGATTTACTTCCGATTTGGGCTGAGTCCCTTATGGATTTGGGCAATGGCCCGTATGGTCGTTTTCATTATGGTTCTTTCAATCTTGGTTTTGGGCTTAGTTCCCACCGATTTTTTTTTCTGGATAAATGGTTTTCGAATGCATGCATGTTTTTTAGTGAAGGGTACAAATTTCTTCTCATTAAATGTTTTTATAAACTTTGGTTTTGTCCACTCACAGTTTTTAATGTTTTGACTGCCCTTCAGGTTGACGTCGGATGTGGACTGTAGCAGAGACCGAGATATCACATACCTCCTCCAGATCCTGGCGTACTCTGATGGCCCGAGAGGGCAAAGGTCAGAAATATCCCTTGTCTGACACTTCATGTCAGACAGGAGCTGGGTCATCCCGCACTAATCCCGGGGGGATTGGGATGGGTCCTGTCAACGTGGTATCAGAGCAGGTTTGCTTATGGGATACCTAGGACGCTCTGATACTGTCAGCGTGGTATCAGAGCGAGGTTGTCTCTATTCGAACAACCGTGGAGCTCTTGGAGTAGTACACAGGTCGAGGTTGTGATATCTCAAGGGGCTACAGTTCGTTATCAACCCGATTGTTAGGGTACCGGTACGATTGTTAGTAGGATTGAATCGTGATATGTCTTGGTTCGGCACTTGATGCCGGGGTTGCCATAGTTCTGTCAGGGTTGACCGTGTGGGACCCTATGGAAGGATGAACGTATTCGTACTTTCAATTTGTGCTCGTGAGATGGTTAGTTGGGATCGCCTTTCACGATGTCGTGGGATCGTTTTGGTGGTAGAATTGGATTGACATCCCTGCGATGTCAAGACCGTGTAGTCGGTCAATTCGTGGAGTGTACTGCGATTGGCAGTAGAAGTTGGGTTCAGAGTGACCCTAGGTGTGATCGTGGAACCCTACTTTAGGGTGTATGGTTCGGAAATGTGAGTTGATGAGTGGTTTGACTTGGACGACGATTCGGATTTGGATTCGTTAGTCGGTCTAGTCATGTCAGCTTGTGTTGGGACTGCACTTTGCAATCGGAGTTGTATTTATCGGTTAGACCTAGTTGGTTGTCGTGCTACTCAGTTGTGATGGATTTTTGGATGACCTGGTAGACGACATTTGGTCTAGTTGAGTTACGACAGGTTAGAGTTTGATTTGGACAAGTTATCAAGGTTGGTACTTATCGATGGAATCCTTGAGTAGGGATACGAAATAGTTAAATACGGGAGGTTGATTCCGTTGGATGCAGATCCTGGATATCAAGATGTCTGGTGGTTTGGTATGTGTGAGTCTTTGGCAGACGCTACTACCGAGAGTGGTTGAAGTTACGGTTGTTGGGAATCGGGGACGTTTAGGGGACGTTTCCTTTTCTCGTATGCGTTGTCAGGGTGACTGTACCCAGAGTTGTTAGGTACGAGGAAGAAGAGTTTCTCCTATTCCAGCAGAGGTACGTGGTTGTCCCTCGGTATGAGCGGAGATCCAGGGTGTCATTTTTTCACACCGCGTGCTGATACTAACACTAGTGTTGGTGATAGTGCGTGGTGCTGGTACTAGCGCTGGTGCTGGTGCCGGTGATTTTGATGACGGTGAGTTACGAGTCGGGATGTGACTCCGTCGAGATGGGCATGTTTTTGGTATCTGTGGTTCGGCAGTGGATCACGGATAGAGTTAAATTGGTTAGAGGACACGTGGTTGATGTCCGGGTATGTTGTTTTCAATCTTGTTGGAACTTCGGAATCGCGAGAGGTTGCGATTGAGGTGACGAGTGGAATGCGGGCTTTCCGTATTGGTTTTGGGTATGTCGAAGTCATTTTGGGTGACTTCTCAGGTTCTGCCATGGCTGGCGATGCATATGTGGCAGATGATGGTAGATGATGATTGTGTCACCAGTACATTGGTCGTGTATTGGTTGATGGACCCAGGATTTGTTTTGGGTCATCAAGTAGAGTTGAGTGTATCGAAGTTAGGTGATTGAGATTTCTCATTTTCTGCTTGGTGGCAGAAGATGTTGGGTTACATGGCGTGGTGAGTGCAGCGAGTTTTGGTTGCATTCACTTAGGATAAGTCTTAATGTCATTGTCTTGTATCATTCTTGATTTTTCCTCGGTGGAATTCCAAGGATCGATACGAGGTAATCAGTGAGAACCCACAGTCTCGGCATGTCTCGTCGTTGGCTGATGTATTTAAGATGTGGGAGTTGGTTTAGGACATTGGGTATCGTTAGGGATCTGGATTGTGATCTTGATGATCCAGATAAGTGGAGATTTTGTCACTCTTACTGGGATGTTTGAGTTGAGGATGTTGGGACTGAACTTCTTTTCGAGGTAAATCCCATATGGCTTATTACTCGTGTGAGTAGTTGTCCGATGAGTAGTTTTCCGACGTGGTCGGATATGGTCAGCCTTAGAGATGTGTTGATATGGGGATTGGCTTCCCTATGAAGTCAATCGAACGTAATGAGGTAATCGGTTGAACTGATATTCGATAGGTTCGGTTGTGGTGCATCTCGGTAGACGTGAACGATATTTCGGGTTGTGGAATCAGATTTCTGGATGACGATTCAGGATTTGATTTTGGAACTTGAAAGTGTATTTCTGGATTTGGGTTTTGGAATCGGATTCTGGGTGACAATTCAGGATTTGATTCTGGAGCTTGACAGTGGATTTCCTTTTATAGATTTGGGTTCGGAATGGTTATTCCAAATGCTAGCTTACAGAATAATGATTTCGGATTCGGATTTGGAAATGATTATGGATATGATTTCTTGGTTTGGATTCGGGATTTCTTACGAAATTGCGGATTCGGATTCGGATCTAGAAATAGATGATGGGTTGGAGTTTCGATTTGTCTAATGCTGGATTGGACAAGTGAACTCCATAATAGAAACGTGATTGGCTACAACTTAGGTGGTTGTAGGCTGATTGATGGGTAGTTGTATGTACCTTGTACGTGGTTCGAGGTACGATACTGGGCAGACTTGTGGTGCCTGGGGATGGCATATAGGTTATACCAGTGGTATGATGGTGAGCGTGTTGATAGTCGGATTGGTTCCGATACCATTGGATAAGTCGAGGTCGTGAACAAGACATTGGATACTGTGCAGTGGGTCATGGTATTTCTGATGGGTCTAGTTACACACAGATTAGGTGAAATAATTTGTGGGTAAGTGTTTACTCATGGTTGAGTGAGTTGGTGGTTAGTATAACCACAAGTGAGTATAGTGTCAGTTTTTGACTGGCGACTGTCAAGTGGTGACAGTTTGTCGAATGTGTCAATGAGGATCGTTGAGTGAGGTCTGATGACTCCCAGTGGGAGTAGACATCAGGATAGTTTGGTGATTGAGGAAGGAACCTTCGAGTGTTTGTGTCAGTGACTTGGTAGATTTGACAAGTAGTGTCAATTCGGAACGTATGACTACTGTCATTCGACGTGGTCGAATTTAGTCGATGCGACGTGAGTGTTAGTGTACGTCTGGTCCCAGACGAGTTTTATGTTGGTTAGTTGGTGTACGAGTGTACACGAGTTTCGAGGTCGAAATTAATTAAGGAGGGAAGGTTGTAACGACCCGTCCCAAATTCCCAGGTTAGATTAGTGACTAATCACGATTAGTGCGGCTAATCGGTGATTAGTTAGGCGAAATCGGACGAATGATGCAAAATGACCGTTTTGTCTCTAACGTGGGTAAAACGTTGAGTTTTCGTTCGGGCCGTCAAACGGACTTTGACTGATGACCGTGACGTAGTTCGTGACGTTACGAGTTCATAGACAGGTGGTACGTTCAATTCCGACGTTCGAGAAGGAAGTTATGACGTTCGGAAGTTTAGGGGCATTTTAGTAATTTTGGTTAAAAAGAGGCAAATGTTGACTTTTTGACTGGGATGTCTGATGGCCGAGGGCCCAGGACCATAATGTAGATTGGGACGATACGAATCCGTAGGCAGGCAGCACAGAAGTTCAAGTGCATTATTGCACGAATTACGAAGCGAGGGACTTTTGGACTGAAGTGTGGCCCAGATATTTTTGTGCTGCCCAATGGATGAGTGACAAGTGTCACTCATCCACTGGACAACCTTTTACATTCATGCACCCACCATTCCCTTCATCGATCATTCATCATCCATTGGCTTTCCAATCCAAAAACCTGATCCACCCTTCACCCCAAATACCAAACCCTTGACCCTAGATGATACCTGAGAGAACAGAGAGGGAGGAGAGGACCGGTGGATGATGGTGACTAGCCAATGGCACGCCGCCGTGGATGGCGGAGCCATGAACCCGAGAAGGAACTAGTAAGGCCCCATTTTCATTTTAATTAAATTTTTGCATTAGGGCCCATTTTGGATGGTTTGGTTGAGATTATTAGGATGATAGGAGACTGAGGGGACTGTTTTTTATGGCTGTGAAGGGCGGTGCTGCCCTGGGGATAATCGGAAAACTTAAACCGATTAGGGGAGGATTGAACGGACGGGTTTTGTAGGGGGTTTTCTTAGTTTTCTTCATTGGATTGGATAGGAAAATTGAAAATAGGATTAATGTAATTAAAATGGAAGCAAACGGACCAAAAACGACGAGGGAAAACACTTGGACCGGTCACACCGGTCCGGTTTGGTTCGAACCAGGTGGACCGGCCTGTTCACCTGAGGAAGAAGAAGCTGTGCAGGGCGCGTGAAGCCCACGCGCAGTCTCTTCTAGGGGCGCGTACGGGCACGTGACGTGTCCTTTGGGGAAGTGTTCAACATATGAAATCATCTATTCGATGTAACGAACATTTTGGGACTGGTCTCGTGTTAATCGGACACCGTCTCGATATGTTTCGGGGCATCGGAAGGTTTAGGGTTGGTTTAAAAATAGTTTAAAGTTTGGGAAAATTTCGGGGCCTTAATGGGAGGTTAATTAAGTAGTTTTTAACCTTCTATTAAGATTTGGACAGGTTCGGGAGTCTCGGTGATGGTGATTCGCTCTGAAGAGCCGTATGGCACGCAAATCGAGGCAGCAGCTCGAACGGTCTGTGAGTGGATTTTGTTTTCTAAATTGGTGCATGCATAAATGTTTATTATATGTTTTAAATACTTGTTTGTGATGCCATGAGTGTATTTTGATGTGTGGTTACGTATAGGCACGTATTTCGAGGTTTCAGCCCTATACGCTCCCTATACGGGTCTGTATTTCTTTATTGGTCTAAATGAAATGGTTTTGGATTTCCAAAAGGATAAACTCGGGTATGAGACCCATTTGATTTTGTCTCGGGTATATGACGTTACTTACGACCTTCGGGTCTCAATCGTGGTCGCGACGGGTGCTTTGTGCAAGGCGATCGACGATACGACGCTCGCCTCCGGATTGGGATGTGTTCCTTCCGGCGAGGTCACGAAGCACAATTCGTGGTCGGGAAGCCTGGGGAGGCTCGACTTTGGAGTGCTGACGGTTCAGGATATCGATCGGTGATGAGTGCACCATGATCTTGTGGTGGTCGCGTCGGTTGATACGTTCACGACGACATACCAGGATTGAGGGCGGTCCTGGATGGATGGTTGCATGTATCACTATGATCAGAGTCGTGACTAACCCTTAGATATCGGGTACGGTGCCCAGTTGAGTCATATTTTCGGGCACGAGACCCAGTTGTTTTACACTGATGATTTCGGGTCAGGGACCCTAGATGGAGTTCCGGGTTCATGGCGGTTTATGGGAACCAACATGAACTCTGGAAAGGTCATTGTTGTTCATGACGGTTTATGGGAACCGACATGAACCCTTGTCAGGTCATTATGGTACATGAAGGTTTATGGGAACCGGCTTGAACCCTTGTTATGGATGTTATGGATCATGACGATTCAGGGGAACCGGACATGAGTGTTTATGTTATGTATATATATGTTCGTCTACCTTCCTTTACTTGTTCTATTATCTCCTCTGGGGAGGGTCATTGGCCTGTGTGGACTCCGGAGTAGTCGCGGAGCACCGACTGAGTGGAGTCACCCCCCAGTTGGGTTCCTTACTCTCATGAAGGCTATGATTATTATTACTTGGGGTAGGGTCAGTGGTCTGCGGACATTGATCTTGACTTTGAGAAGACTCAAATTGAGTCCTGGGTAGCACGCGCGTAGCATTGGAAACCGTGACAGGATTGGTTGTGTGAATTATATGTGTATATGATATAAATATGATATATGATATGTGATGTGTGGTTACACAGGTTTTGAGCAGTGGCTGGTGTACTTGATTTACTTCTGATTTGGGCTGAGTCCCTTATGGATTTCGGCAGCGGCCCGTATGGTCGTTTTCATTATGGTTCTTTCAATCTTGGTTTTGGGCTTAGTTCCCACCGATGGTTTTTCTGGATAAATGGTTTTCGAATGCATGCATGCTTTTTAGTGAAGGGTACAAATGTCTTCTCATAAAATGTTTTTATAAACTTTGGTTTTGTCCACTCACAGTTTTTAATGTTTTGACTGCCCTTCAGGTTGACGTCAGATGTGGACTGTAGCAGAGACCGAGATATCACATACCTCCTCCGGATCCTGGCGTACTCTGATGGCCCGAGAGGGCAAAGGTCGGAAATATCCCTTGTTTGGCACTTCGTGTCAGACGAGAGCAGGGTCATCCCGCACTAATCCCGGGGGGATTGGGATGGCTCCTGTCATGTTTTATCTTCTGACTACTCTACCAAGATATGCTACAGGATGATACTCATACCGTCTGCAGGGAGTTCCAAGTGAGTCAAAATTTACTTGACCTCAGAACTTACTTCTTTTTTCCCGGTTCATCATGTTTGTTAGAATTTATTTATTCTTTTTTAGAAAAAAAAAAAGATGAAGTAAAGGGTGTCTTAGAGTTTATTGCATATGTCTATCATATATTTGGCTTAACTTCTCAGCTGAATCTTGGAACAGTAAGATTTTTTATCCCTACTACTGGAGCATATAGTGTGTAGTTATGTTTTCTTTTTGGTAGAAAAGGCTCAGTGTTATTCCTCAAAAGTTGTAGGCCTTTTATGTAGGTTTCCTTAGTGTTAGGGGTTGAATCTCCCCCACAAACCAGCGAAAAGGGGGACTCAGTCAATTATATTCTTTTTTTTATTATCAAATTTAAATTTAAATGAGGTTTCTGCAATATACTATCTTATCCATCTTGGTGTAGTATCTTTAGTTTTTTTGATAGTTGTTCCTTTCTTCTCAAATAAATTTGAATGAAGTTTCTGCGATATACTATCTTATCCATCTTGGTGTAGTATCTTTAGTTTTTTTTATAGTTGTTCCTTTCTTCTCAAATAGAATGATTATGATGGAAAGACCCGGGTCAGTAGAAATCGGTAACTTAGCTGAAGCCAAGTACAAATAGAAGAGTATAACTTAAAGGTAGAGTCTGGAATCACATTAGGGGATTCACACCTAAAATTGGATAAATTTTATTGACATCACGCAAGTGGATTTCTAGGAATTACTCATAGTTCTAGGCTCGCACCTTGAGGTCTTTAAGCATCATAGCTTGAGATCCTTAAGCATTGCAGCTTGAGATCCTTAGGCATCACGCCTCTTTTAAAAACGTTAAAAATTAAAAGATCTCCATGCTGCTTGATTTGGATTGTTATACTTAGTAATTAAAGGTGAGCCCCTCGTGTAGAAGATCGCATTGTATTGGCAGTCTAATTCTTCATTTTAACTCATCGAGTATGGCATATGGCTAATTATATCATTTTACATAGTGCTTGGAGTTATGATTATGTATATCTACTTCCTCTATGCGTGATGAGGAATTTATATCTTTGCATTGTATATGTTCATGTTATAGATGCCAAACAACTACATAGAAGGCTTGGAAACATGGGTGAAGGCTGAGAGTTCTCTTAGAGAAGCTTTAATTGACTTCGGGAAGCCATGGGCAGTAATTTTACTGATGCTCTAATCGCATATAAGTATCGAACTTTTTGTTTGTTTGGAACCGATGGAATTTAAATCATGCTTCAGCCAGTGTAGTTCCTAACCTTTATATATTTTTATTTTTTGTAATTGGCTTATCTGGAACATTGAGGCAGATGAATTGGATTAGAGTAACTACATTGTTTTCCCCCCCTATACATTTACTCAGGGAGGTCGAAATTGAAGAATTTTATTGGGGTTGTGTTATGTTCATTGTCTATACTTTTGTTCAAGCGTGCAGTAGGGACCTTAAAATTTCTTGCATGTGACTGGATGTGCATACATTATTTTTCTCATTGTGTAGTTGAATGAAGGGGATAGTGGGTTTTATGGGCCAAAGATAGATATCACTATATCTGATGCAATTAACAGTGGTCATTAGTTGGCAACATTATAGGTATATGTTGATTTTTTCTTCTTCCATTTTGTAATCGTACATTTTGTTTTGTTTCTGCTACCATTTTGAAAATGCTAGATGCAACTTGATTTTTAACTTCCCAAGTGCCTTAAGTTGTGTTACTTTACGGAGGGTGAAGAAGCGCTTTAAGCTGTGTTACACTTAATCTTGTTATAAAGAAGCATAAGGTGATTTCCTAAACATGTATGTGAGTGGGCAGATTAATGAAGTGCATGGTGAACGGGAAAATTTTTATGAAATTATGTATCATAGGTTTAGGTAGCACTTAGCTAAACATGTAGCATGACCTAAACATATACTTTTATGTTAATGTTGCCTCTTCGTTTTGATAATATCTTGAGAGACATGCACTTAGCTACACAGCTAAGTTTTTTACTTTTGGGATTGCAAGTACGACTTCTTTTTCGCTTTAGGTGATTTAATATAAGAATCATGTTTGATGAATTTGTTATTATTGATTGAAAAAGGTTATATGTGAATTGACGACAGGTGATTGGGGAATTGACACACAAATTTTATTTTCTAATAAGATTAAAAAGCTTTATTCAACAATGAATTACTATTGTCTTACTTATACAGAACAATTATTTAAAAGTATATCGCACAACATATTAAGAAAGAAAACCATTTTCTATATTATAATATATGACGTTTTTACTGAAAAAGTGTTATCTGATAGTGCATCTTTTACTTAAAAAGTGTCGTCTGATGGTGCATCAGATGACACTTCTTCAGGAAAAAGCATCGTCTACTGCACTATTAGACAACGTTTTTATTGAAAAAATGTCGTCTAAGAGTCTAATAGATGACAGTTAATAAGTGTCGTCTGATATTATTCAAATAGACGGCATTCACGTATACAACACTTTGTTTTTGCAATCAGACCACAATTTTTCATTGTCATCTAAGAGAAAAAATGGCATAGTGACTTTACAAGTAATATTATTTTCTTATGTAGTATGTCCTGTCGTTTCCCTAATTAGAAGGTCTATTCAATTATGCAAAGTTCTCTTAAGATAATGTCACATTTCTTAAGCGATCATAACACAAAAGAAAGCATTGAGTACAAAAGGAAACCTTCTATGGGGTGTATAGCTGTTTTCGACTTGTGGTAGACTTCCTATTTAAGGAAAACTTCAGCTTTACCCCCAGGGAGGTATGGACGCGTCAATGCTTGATGTTAGAGCAGGCCACAAGTTTTGACTTGGTTGTCTCTATTTTATTCAAACGCAGGAAGTTGGAGAACAACTATGTTCTCCCAGGTATTATTCTTCACAGCGCCTGTGCTCCATTCTTTGTTACCTCATGTCCTTTGATCTTTGTATTTTTGTAGATATTCTGAGAAGGAAATGATTATCAGCGACCCCAGCAAGTAATTTCCTTTCTCGGATCGAGGATGCTCTATACAATCCCCCCTGTTCTTAATCGTATGATGGTCGCAAGAAGTCAGGGTTCTCTAGACACCCTATCCCTGGCAGCATAAACAACGGTAGTCGTATTCCCGGTCCCTTCTGGATGCCTAGTTCCTAAGTCCCAAGTGGTGCTACTTCAATCATGCTATTGGTACGTCTCTGAACTGACTTCTTTATCTTGCATGGTAGCCCCTCCATAGAACTTGAGCGTCTGGATTTAGAAGCGGCTTTCTTCACTTTACTTGCCTCTCATATCTCACACTCCCTAAGTCCAGGATTGTTGAGCTGGTGGCGGCCAGAAATATGATAGGTACTTTCGTGGCTGGAAACGAATGCTCCCATGTGGGAGAGTTAACCCGAGCAGTGGAAATTCTGTCCTGGTCCACTCCTCTGGCCTTGTCTGCCTCTCGCTTATTAGTGTTGTTGCTTGAATATTTTTAAAGGTTGCTTCTTTTTCTGGTTCAGACTAGCGTCATCCTCCGATAGATATTCCCACTCGGGTCGAACTAGATGGCCTTTGTTAGAGCTACCTCATCGCTTATGATGAATTTTTTCGTATTGGAGGTAGGTATTGTGACATGCTTCAAGAGGTAGAAGTACTTTGTTCCCGACTTACTGAGGTGGAGGCCACCTATGTGAAGCTTCAATAGTAGTATGGGGCCACCAAGCGTCGAAGGGAAACTTCCCGGGAAAGTTTTCAAAGAGTGGAGAAGCGGGCCCATGAAGCCTCCATCGAGGAAGCGGCCATTTCCTTTAATATTAAATTTCATAGAGTGGGCCTTTAAGCCATGCTTGATGGGCTAGTGGAGTCATGAATTTTGGCCTGACCATTACAGGCCTCCTTATTTTTGTATGGTTTAGTTAAGAGTCGCCTATATTGATTTAGACGGCATAAACCTATTTGCAAATCTCCCTGGGGATACATAGAAGTCACGACTATTCTGATTCCGCTTTTAATTCTAACAACTACTCGCGTATCTTTAGATTAACTCTTAACCAAACCCTTTGGCTATAAATATCGGTTGTAATCATCCATCTTCCACACCTCTTCCCTAAGAGCCTCTCGAAAACTCAGAGAGAAAAAAGGTCTCTAATGTCCAATGCATCGTCCAAGAAGCCTGAACCCGCCTCTAAGGGTCAAGACCCGATTGTATTTTTAAGGGAGGAGGTTCATCAGACCCGTTCCCGTAAGTAGGCGCTAGAATTCCAGTTGAAGACCATCTGCGACGCTTGGCTCCAGTGCTCTACCTAGATCGCCTGTTAGGGTGACGAGGATGATGATGCGACTAGCTGAATGAGGAAGAGGAAAGGAGAACTCCGAGAGCTCATGGAGGGCTTTCGCCATGTGGCCCGATCTTGATTTTTTTCTCTTTTTTTCCTTTCTTCCTTCTTTTTTTGTTTTTTTTGTATTAACTCTCGCCATCTACTAAAATATCTCTTTTTGGAAAGTGTCTTTATCATTTTTCTATACTTCGAATCGCCATACTGTGATGTGAACAAAAGTTTTATAAATTGGTACTTCGCACACACAAACTTCCTTCACTCCAAAATACCTCTCCCAGAGCATGACCCGAGCAGCGTTCCGCTCACTCACTATCACTAGCTTGTCGTACACCTTCATGTTCAATCATGGGAACATTTGTAGGTCATCATTGACTTGAGGTGAGAATTTCATGCTTGTCATACTTTGGAAGAGGCAGCACTAACTCTCCATCTCAAGAAACGATCACTCATGGAACTTGAGGTCATATCCTTCTGTGAAAAGGTCAGCACGGCTAGAGATACCTTGTTGCAGCTGGAAGCTGAGGTTGCCACCATGAAATATGAAGAGGAACAACCCAGGACTGAAGTTGCTTTCCGAGACACCCTGGGTCAACAGTTGAGGAGGGTGGCCTATCGTTATGGGTTCGATTAGGGGTTTTAATAAGCCTTGAATTAAGTATCATTTTATACCCTTTATGCTTATCTTTTAATTTTTAAATACCAAACAATAGGAGAAA
Source organism: Prinsepia uniflora (assembly GCA_032719365.1). Lineage (NCBI taxonomy): Eukaryota > Viridiplantae > Streptophyta > Magnoliopsida > Rosales > Rosaceae > Prinsepia > Prinsepia uniflora. The sequence goes on along the minus strand of CM064872.1, from coordinate 30,331,280 downwards.
ATAATCTATTTTGTGCGAAATGTGCATAATTGGATTAACTCAGAACTATGAGAATTTAGGAGAAGGAATCACCTCAATCGGAGTTATATTGAAGAAGTTATGATTGAATGAAAAGAGGCCACCAAAAAGCTTGAAGGAATTCGGTGGGGGCCTACCGAATCCACAAAGATGCCTAGAAACATTTTCGATCTGCGCCTCCTGAATCATGAAGCTCTCTTCGACGCGTGCCTACCAAACTCCCTTCCAATCCTCCTTGCTGTGTTGACCATTCCATTGCCACCGAATTTCAGTCCAAATTTCGGCTAGCGCCCACCGAAAACATTCTTAAAGCTTTATTTCGAGTTTTAGGCAATATTTTGGGATAATTCCAACTTGCTTTCACACTTATTCTCCATATTCTATAAGGATTTCAATCATATTTCCTTTTGTATTATTATTTTTATCCTTTTAATTGTAGGAAAGGATTTTAGTTAGATTTCCATAATATTTAGGAAACTGTTTCCTTTTAGAATTTAAATTGTAAAATCCTCTTTATTTGAGGATTAATTTTCTCCTATAAATAGATATGCTTAGGCCAATTATAAGAGGTCGCTCATTCTTTGTACCAAAACTTTGCTTAAACCAATTTTCCCTTTTTAATAAAATCAAGATTTCTTGTGCAAAACTAATTACACCATATCTCACCTTCTACAACCTTCATCTATGACATAGAGGAGTGTCTCCAAGTGTCTCACCAAAGTGACACGACCCATCCCAATACCCCTAGATTATCGTAGGATGCGCCATGCTCCTATCTAACACCAAGTGCCAAACCAGGGATAATTCGTAACCCACCCGGGGTTACCAGAGTGTGCAGTGATTTCCAGAGTTTGTAGCGGCATGTGATTTCTCGGTCTCTACTACAGCCCGTATCTGCGATCAACCTAAAAGGTATTAAAAACTTTAAAAGCTATGAGTGGACCAAAATAATCAGTTTATAAAAACAGTTTATCAAAAAGACATGTATACCCTTCACGTAAAAGCATGTATGCATCAGAAATTAAGTATTTCAAATACTTTCTTAAAAGCAAGACATATTGCTTTTCAAATCAAATCATAGTGAAAAATTCTTCTCGATCGAAGCCATTTTCTCAGTAGGGACTCAGCCCAAAAACAAATCACGTGGGTCTCAGTCGTGTGTAACGACCCGGACAGTCGAAAAAGGAAAATTTGGAAAAGTTGAAGAAAATGATGATTTTGCCCTTGGAATTGGGCGAATAGTTGACTTTTGGTTCGAGGGGTCAAACGGATTTTGACCGATGACTGTGATGTAGTTCGGGACGTCACCAGTTCATAGACAGGTGGCACGTCCGATTTCGACATTCGAGGAGAAAGTTATGATGTTCGGACGTTCAGGGGTAATTCGGTAATTTGGTTAAAGGGGCAATTTGTTGAATTTTCAAACGACAGGGAATTTTCACGTAATTCGAAGACCGTTGGGTAGGTCTCGAGACGCTGAGCCTGTAGACAAGCGGCATGCGTCAATCAGAGTTCTGATGATACACTTACGGGTCTAGAAACGTGAAGGGCATTTTGGTAATTATGTGAAGGAATGGCAAAATGGTAATTTCCAAGGGTGCAGTTTGAAACAGCCGTGAGTAGGTTGGGCTGAGTGCTGGGAATTGTTTATGCAGTTGAGTGTTTTGAGCAGAGCACGGGTGCACAGTGCTGTGTTGGTGTTTCTGAAATTGACAAACAGAGATTGAGAGTAGTTTGGTCATTCTTCCATTAGAGTAAGTCAGGTGTGAGCTTAGAGGAAGGGTGAGGGAGTGAATAGAGATGGTTGTGTTGTGTGTGAGAGTGTTTAGTGGAATGACTGAATGAAGAGGGACTGTGAGAGGTGAGAAATACCAGAGAGACAGAGAAGGAATCGTGGACTGTTGTGAAACTTCAATCGATCAAACCCGTTTAATCTGGTCTGTGGGGGGTGATTAGAGGTTCAGGATTGCTTCTTGGACCCTAAAAACCACGGTGGAGGTCAGGGAACATGTAAGTTTTCGAGTCCCCTGTTTTTCCAGAAATCGTTCAAAGTGGAATTGATGGTTTTGGGGAATTTTTGAGTGATTATGGTGACTCTTGCAGACGTAGGAAGCTTTATTGAACTCAAGGACGTGAAGCCATGACGGGAGAGCACCGTGGTGGCCGGAAATAGAAACTGAGATTTTTGAGTTTCAGGTTCGAAGCTTGGGAGGTAGGATTCTCTACTTAATTCTCAGATTTTCTTAGGTAGATCGACTGCTAAGCATAGGACGAAGGTAATGGGATTGAAAGGGCTGAAATTGGTTCGGGAAGGGTAGTTTGGGGAATCTTCCAACATGACTTTTAAAGTATTTGATGTAACGAACATTTTGGGATTAGATAAGTTTCGGGATGTTCGAAGGTTTTATGGTTCGGTTAAAAATAGTAAAAAATTTGGGAAAATTACGGGGCTTCAGTATGAACTTTGTGAAGTAGATAGTGACCTTATTATGGGATTTGGACAGGTTCGGAGAAGCCGGTGATAGTGGATTGGCTGGGAACGGCGTAGGTGCACGCGTATCGAGGCAACGGAGAAATGTGTGTGTAACGACCCGTCCCAAATTAACGGGATTAATTAAGGCTTAATGACGGATTAGCAAGGCTAATCGGAGATTAGACGAGGATTATCGGACTTTCAAGGCAAAATGACGATTTTTCCCTTGGAATGGGCAAAACGATGACATTTCATTCGGACGTTCAAATGAACTTTGACCGATGACCATGACGTAGTTCGGGATGTCTCGAGTTCATAGACAGGTGGCACGTTCGAAGAAGTTATGACGATCGGAAGATCAGGGGCGTTTTGGTAATTTTGGCGAAAAGGGGCCAACGGTTGACTTTTGACCCTAGAGGTCAGATTTCTGAGGGCCGAATACCGTTATGTAGATCACGATGATACGAATTCGTAGACAAGTGGCACGTCGAATTCGGACGTTCGACGGTGAAGTTACGGTTCACGGAAGTTCGAGTGCACTGTTGCACGTTTTTTTAGACGGGGACTATTTGGCAGCAAGTGGGGCCCAGATATTTTGGACAGGCCAATGGATGAGTGACAAGTGTCACCCATCCATTGCCCATCCAAACCAAACCCATGCATCTACCTTCCCCTTACATCGACCGTTTTCCCATTTTTCCCAAAACCCAAAACCGATCCACCATTTTCATCCAAACCCAAACCCTTGACCCTGGAACAATAGGAGAGGCCAGAGAGATGAGGAGGACCGGCTGGACGTGGTGGTGGCCAGGCAGAGCCGCCGTGAACGACGGAGAGGAAAAACCCAAGCAAGGTATCTGTTTAATCCATTTTGATTCCATTTTCGATTTCGTTTGTTATGGGTCAATTTAGATTATTGGTTTGAACTAAATAGGTTGCTAGGAGTGTGTTAGGACGTTTTTGAGAGAGTTTGGAGGTTGAGACTGACAAGACCCGCCCCGATCCCACAGGGACCACAAGGGGACGTGCCCTGCTCCCGTCTGACATCCAAAATTCATACCAATTCTAACCTCAAAACATCAAATGCATAAATAACCAAATTAAAGTTATACATCAAATCCGAATTAAACAGATGTTAGACAAGGGATGAAATCCAAAATTACAAGTTGCGAGCACGACTCTAAAATAAAACCTGCGGGTAAACCACCCAACAGGGGTTCAGGTACGCAGAAGTAGATCTATGCCTTAGCCTCAGGTTCCTCCTCTACCTCAGTATCACGACCTGGAGAGGTTACCAAAACATTAAGAGTGAGTGGACCGAAAGTCAAGTTTATAAAATCATTTGATAAGTAAAACATATAATTTACCCCTCCGTTTTCCAAACATGCGTGTAACCGAATTTAAAACCATCAATCATATAATATAAACCATAAGGCATATAATAAAACCATAAACATAATTTTAGCCACTGCACTATACACTCCAATCCCGACATCCCCGATGCCTGACGTCCCTGACGTCTAATAAGGTCACAATCACAAAGCTACGCGTGCCACTCGGGTCTCAATTTCCGAGTTCAATCCCCGAACCCCGTTCTGGTACAGCATCCCCGATGCTTAGCGTCATAGACGCTGGACGTACTAGACGTCCGTGACCTCTCCGGGGTACCTTATCCGGAGTAGACAATATAATATGGAAGGATCTATACAGTGCAGTACCAAATACATTTTATTGATATCCACATGCAAAGCATATATATATACATAGATAAAATCCAACCAATCTTTAAGTTTCATCAGACGGGTCTCAAGCCCTAATACCGTGAAACGTGCCATAACCATAATTTCCATATCATCAAAACCATTATTGGTTTTTAGCATGTGAATATGTATAATAAACCAGAAAACATTTATGCACGCAAGGGTTTAAGAAAACGGCCCACTCACAGTACAATCCTGCTGAAAATCGAACGTATACCCTCGTTCTGGTACAACTGTAGAATCCCTGTCATGTCGAAAGCATACGTGAAGGTCAATACAACCCCTAACATTTAACCATGAAACCCTAGACTGGAAACCGGCCCGGAAAAGTCGCCCGAATGCGCTTCCTAAGGCAATAAACCTCGTTTTGACCAACAAAATGATCTCCGATCGACCCGAAACCACCGCCATTGGATCCGGATCGTCGAAACCTAAAGAATGGTCGGGGTCCCACCAAAAGTACTGTTCACACGCGCCCCCACGCGCCTGGTCAACACTCTGGTCAACAGTGCTACAGTACTGCTGACGTCAGCATGATGTCATCACTGACAGTGTCAGAGGACACGTGTCAGCAGTCCATTGGTCCCTGGTCTGACTGATTTCTGACATGATGACGTTACTGCTGACGTCAGCATGATGATGTCATCAGCTACAGTAACCGGGTCTGAGAACCGGGTCACCGCAGACCCACGGTTCGACCCGATCAGTTCTCATCAACCCGACCACCATTTCTAATGGGATTTGTTCCTATGAACTCGTCACAATGTGTTCTATGGTTCTGTGAACTCAAAACTAGTTTCTTGGTTCAAAAATCTACCTGAAAAACGACAGGAAACCGGCTGCCGGCTCTGGTTCGTCTTCTCCGGCGAGTCGTCGAGCTTCCAGCCGCGAACCTTGGTCCAAAATGCTCGTCTGAGTCCCTAGGATATGTCTCAGAGGTAAACAAAGAATTCCAACGTTAAAAACAGACGTTTCAAAATAGGGAAGGCAAATCGGGTCTCACGAGTTTCTGGGCTTACCGCCGCCGTGGGCTGCCCAGTCCAGTCCTGAGTCGTCTAGAGGTCTTAGTGGTCCTAACCCTAGGTTGGTTCGAGTCCAAGTAAGGTGGTTTGGACGGTAGGGTGGTTTGGGCTATTCGGGGTTTCCTTCTCGGGTCTGTGGGTTTCCCGGCCGTGCAGGGTGGCTGTGGGGTGGTGGCCGGTATCTGGGGGTGGCTGTTGGCTGCCTGGTGTTGCTGGGTGTGTGAAGTTGAGTGGTGAGGAGCTGGTGAGTTTGTTCCAAGAGGTAACCATGCTAAACAGTTTAAGAGGATGAAAATGTAAGTGTATGGTCTCATGGGTTTAAAATAGAATAGGCATAAGAAATCAAGGGCCAGGATTAAATCTGACTTTAGGACCAATGGTGAGGATTTGAGGAAATAAAATAATAAATTAACCCTATTGGCCAACACAGATCCTTGTTTTGGGGAATGTAGAGGATGAGTGACACTTGTCACACATCCAAGGGTCCAGATTGAATTGATTAAAGTAATCAGGTCCTATTATTATAATATTATTTTAATCCGGTTCTCGGTTAGTTCGGTTAATCTCGTTTACTTCTGTGACCAGAACTTCCTCGTACGAAGTCCGATTTCGGCGTGCCGCCTGTCTACGGACTCAGGATGTCGAGACCTACCTAACGGTCCTTGAGTCATGTGAAAATTAGTTGTCAAACGAAAAGTCAACATTTTCGCCCAACCGTCCAAATTACGGTAATGCCCCTGAACTTCTGATAGCCATAACTTTTTCCCTGATCGTCCGAATTGGACGTGCCACCTGGCTATGGACTCGTGACGTCCCGAACTACGTCACGGTCATTGGTCAAAGTCCATTGGACCCACCAATAAAAAATTCAACAATTTTCCATACCATTCACAAGGGTAAAAACGTCAATTCATACATTAAATTACAATATTAAGATCCTCGAATTTCCGGGGTGTTACAACCTTCCCGCCTTAAGAAATTTCGTCCCGAAATTTCAATGAAACAAATGAGGAAATTGTTCTCGTATCTGAGCCTCAGGCTCCCATGTAGCTTCTTCCACATTCTGGTTTCTCCAGAGAATCTTCACGAGAGGAATCTTCTTCCGACGTAGTACCTTGTCCTTCCGATCCAAGATCTGTACTGGTTGTTCTTCGAAGCTCAAATCCCCTCGGAGTTCGATAGGTTGTTGCCTTAGTACATGAGAAGCATCATGTACATACTTCCGCAGCATCGATACGTGAAAAACATCGTGAACTCTAGAAAGTTCTGGAGGTAGTGCCAATCTGTATGCAACCTTGCCAATCCTCTCCACGATCTCATAAGGTCCGATAAAACGCGGACTCAGTTTCCCCCATCGACCAAAACGGATAATCCCTTTCCACGGAGATAACTTCAGGAAGACAAAATCTCCCACTTCAAATTCCAAGTCTCGAATCCGTCAATCAGCATAACTCTTTTGGCGATCCTGTGCCGTCTTCAATCTCTCCTTGATAACTCGAACAGTTTCCAGGGTTAAGTCCATCAATTCCGGTCCTACAGCCGCTCGCTCTCCTATCTCCGTCCAGCAGATAGGTGTCCTGCACTGTCGACCATACAGTGCCTCATAGGGTGCCATCCCGATGCTTGCCTGATAGCTGTTGTTGTAAGCGAATTCCATCAATGGCAAATGAGTATCCCATGAGTCCTGAAACTGTAGCACACAGGACCTCATCATGTCCTCCAGGGTCTGAATGGTCCGTTCAGACTGTCCATCGGTCTGTGGATGGAACGCAGTACTGAAACGTAGGGTTGTTCCCAAGGTAGCTTGCAAACTCTGCCAGAACCTGGAAGTGAAACGCGGATCACGATCGGACACGATCAATTCCGGCGTACCATGCAATCGTATGATTTCTTTCACGAACAATTGAGCCAGTCGGTTAGGTTTATAAGTTTCCTGAACTAGCAGAAAATGGGCTGACTTGGTTAATCGATCCACGATCACCCATACTCCGTCCACTCCACTCTGAGTCCTTGGTAACTTAAAGACAAAGTCCACGGTGATGCGATCCCACTTCCACTCGGGAATCGGAAGTGGCTGCATAGCCCCATAAGGTCTCTGCCGTTCCGCCTTAACCTGCTGACAGGTTAAGCATTTGCTTACGAACTCCGCAATGTCCTTCTTCATTCCTGGCCACCAATAATGGTTCCGGAGGGTACGGTACATCTTTGTACCTCCCGGATGCATAGCATAAGCCGAACTATGGGCCTCCTCAAGAATCTCGGCCCGTAACTCTGCCACTGCAGGTACACACAAACGGCCCAACTTCACAAGTGCTCCATCGTCCCGGATGGTAAAATCCTGTATCCCATCCGCATCGACCTCAATTCTGTAGATACAGAGTATCGGATCCTGAAGTTGTGCTTCGATGATCCGATCAATCAGCACTGGCTGTGCATGAAAGCTGGCCACTGCACTATACCATGCGTGCAACCGAATTTAAAACCATCAATCATATAATATAAACCATAAGGCATATAATAAAACCATAAACATAATTTTAGCCACTGCACTATACACTCCAATCCCGACATCCCCGATGTCTGACGTCCCTGACTTCTAATAAGGTCACAATCACAAGGCTACGCGTGCCACTCGGGTCTCAATTTCCGAGTTCAATCCCCGAACCCCGTTCGGGTACAGCATCCCTGATGCTTAGCGTCATAGACGCTGGACGTACTAGACGTCCGTGACCTCTCCGGGGTACCTCATACGGAGGAGACAATATAATATGGAAGGATCTATACAGTGCAGTACCAAATACATTTTATTGATATCCACATGCAAAGCATATATATATATATACATAGATAAAATCCAACCAATCTTTGATATTCATCAGACGGGTCTCAAGCCCAAATACCGTGAAACGTGCCATAACCATAATTTCCATATCATCAAAACCATTATTTGTTTTTAGCATGTGAATATGTATAATAAACCAGAAAACATTTATGCACACAAGGGTTTAAGAAAACGGCCCACTCACAGTACAATCCTGCTGAAAATCGAATGTATACCCTCGTTCTGGTACAACTGTACAATCCCTGTCATGTCCAAAGTATACGTGAAGGTCAATACAACCCCTAACATTTAACCATGTAACCCTAGACTGGAAACCGGCCCGGAAAAGTCGCCCGAACGCGCTTCCCGTGGCAATAAACCTCATTTTGACCAACAAAATGATCTCCGATCGACCCGAAACCACCGCAATTGGATCCGGATCGTCGAAAACCTAAAGAATGGTGGTGGTCCCACCAAAATTACTGTTCACACACGCCCCCACGCGCCTGGTCAATCCTCTGGTCAACAGTGCTACAGTACTGTTGACGTCAGCATGACGTCATCACTGACAGTGTCAGAGGACACGTGTCAGCAGTCCATTGGTCCCTGGTCTGACTGATTTCTGACATGATGACATCATCATGATGTCATCATGACGTCAGCATGATGATGTAATCAGCTACAGTAATTGGGTCTGAGAACCGGGTCACCGCAGACCCACGGTTCGACCCGATCAGTTCTCATCAACCCGACCACCAATTCTGATGGGATTTGTTCCTATGAACTCGTCACAATGTGTTCTATGGTTCTGTGGACTCAAAACTAGTTTCAAGGTTCAAAAATCTACCTAAAAAACGACAGGAAACCCGCTGCCGACTCTGGTTCGTCTTCTCCAGCTAGTCGTCGAGCTTCCAGCCGCAAACCTTGGTCCAAAATGCTCGTCTGAGTCCCTAGGATATGTCTCAGAGGTAAACAAAGAATTCCAACGTTAAAAACAGACATTTCAAAACAGGGATGGCAAATCGGGTCTCACGAGTTTCTGGGCTTACCGCCGCCGTGTCGCCGTCGTGGGCTGCCCAGTCCAGTCCTGAGTCGTCCAGAGGTCTCAATGGTCCTAACCCTAGGTTGGTCCGAGTCCAGGTAAGGTGGTTTGGACGGTAGGATGGTTTGGGCTGTTCGGGTTTCCTTCTCGGGCCTGTGGGTTTCCCGGCCGTGCAGGGTGGCTGTGGGGTGGTGGCCGGTATCTGGGGGTGGCTGTTGGCTGCCTGGTGTTGCTGGGTGTGTGAAGTTGAGTGGTGAGGAGCTAGTGAGTTTGTTCCAAGAGGTAACCGTGCTAAACGGTTTGAGGGAATGAAAATGTATGTGTATGGTCTCATTGGTTTAAAATAGAATAGGCATAAGAAATCAAGGGCCATGATTAAATATGATTTTAGGACCAATAGTGAGGATTTGAGGAAATAAAATAATAAATTAACCCTATTGGCCAACACAGATCCTTGTTTTGGGGAATGTAGGGGATGAGTGACACTTGTCACTCATCCAAGGGTCCAGATTGTATTGATTAAAGTAATCAGATCCTATTATTATAATATTATTTTAATCCAGTTCTCGGTTAGTTCGGTTAATCGCGTTTACTTCTGTGACCATAACTTCCTCGTACGAAGTCCGATTTCGGCGTGCCGCCTGTCTACGGACTCAGGATGTCGAGACCTACCTAACGGTCCTTGAGTCATGTGAAAATTAGTTGTCAAACGAAAAGTCAACATTTTCGCCCCAACCGTCCAAATTACGGTAATGCCCCTGAACTTCTGATAGCCATAACTTTTTCCCTGATCGTCTGAATTGGACGTGCCACCTGGCTATGGACTCGTGACGTCCCGAAATACGTCACGGTCATTGGTCAAAGTCCATTGGACCCACCAATCAAAAAGTCAACAATTTGTCATAGCATTCACAAGGGTAAAAATGTCAATTCATATATTAAATTACAATATTAAGATCCTCGAATTTCCGGGGTGTTACAGAGACACCCCTGGGAAAGTTTTATAAAATTGAACCGTGAGAACCAAAATCGAACCCGTCGGATTTAGGGTGTTTTAGGTATTCTAATTAATTGGGTTAGGCTCCTAGGACAAAAATAGGAAGAATAGGATCGATTAGGGGTGAAACGGGTGAAGATTGGACCGGTTATGGACCTAAACGGGTCACGCCGGTCCAAGTTGCAGGAAAAAACTGGGCCGGCTAGAGGTTAGGGGTGACACTGTAGCAGGCGCGTGAGGCCCACGCGCAGCCACTTCAGGCAGCTCGTGCGGGTGCGTGGGGGGAGAATTTGAGGATGGTTCCAACATGTCAAATCATCTATTTGATGTAACGAACATTTTGGGACTGGTTTCGAGTCGATCGGACATCATCTTAATATAGTTCGGGCTGTCCGAAGGTTTCGGTGCGCGTTTAAAAATAGTTAAAAATCCCGGAAAATTAGGGGGCTTTAGTGAGGGGTTAATTAAGTAGTTCGTAACCCTGTAAAGTGATTTGGATAGGTTTGGGAATCCCGGAGACGGTGGTTGACCTGGAAAGGCGTACAACGCACATATCGATGCAGCAGCGCGGACGATCTGTGAGTGGACTTTATTTCTGAAATCGATGCATTCATAAATGTTTTATATATTTTTTAATATGTTTTTTGGGATCCCTTGAGTGCATTTTGGTGTGTGTTTACGTATGGGCACGTACTTCGAGGTTTTCGGTTTTCATGAAATGACTTTGAAAAGGTAAAATCGGGCATGAGACCCAATTGGATTTGGTTTTAACTCGGGCATGAGACCCTATTAATAACCTACAGTTCTGAGTCGTAGTCGCGACGGGTGCTGTGTGCACGACGACGGACAACGTGACGCTCGCCTCTAGATTGGGATGCGTTCCATCCGGAGAGGTCACTATGTACGTCCCGTTGTCGAGCAGCCACTGGAGGCTTGACTTCGGAGTGCTGACGGTTTAGAGGATCGATCGGCGACGTGTGCACCATGGTCTCGAGATGGTCGCGGCAGTGATGTGTTCACGGCGACATACCACGATTGAGAGCGGTCCTGGATTGATGGTTGCACGCATTGCTATGATCGGAATCGTGACTGACCCTGAGATATCGGGCTTGATGCCTAGTTGATTTGAGTTCGGGATCGAGGCCCAATTATTGTGAAATCGGGCGAGAGGCCCTGTTGAGTCCTGTGTTCGGGCTGGAGGCCCATTTTCTTTGTGTTATCGAGCGTGAGTCCCGTTTTTATGGTTTTGTATACGAGTATGTATATACCCGCCTTACGAGATTATTGATTGGTCTCCTCCAGCGTCGACCTGGAGAGTCACGATCCATAGACCAGAGTGGGTATCCCCATAGGGATCTCGTTCCAGGAGTGGAGGTTACTTATGATGTTGTGGTCCCAGACCAGATTCCGGAGAAATATGTGGACTAGATCCAAAGAGAGAGCTCAGACTAGATCAAGAGATTGAGCCTCCCAGATGGAGATTCCTGGGAGAAGACTCGGAGTGTGACCCCGAGTAGTGTGCACACTAGATAGATATGATGACATCGTGACTATATGGGGGATGTGTTCCCTAGGGGCCATGTGCCCCGAGATGGCATCTTCTCCGGAAGTGCCTAGGATGAGTTATATATGTATATATGTATATGTGGATGAGTTTTCACTGAGATGGCGTTGGGTTGAGACCCTCGCATGTTGGTTTTGGGCTGAGACCCTTATGAGATGGTTTTGGGACGAGTTCCTATGTGTTTTGGTTTTGGGTAGAGGTCCCAAGTATTGTTTGATTCATTTCGGGCCAAGGCCCAAATGGTTTGATGGTTCATGACGGTTTAAGGGAACCGAGCATGAACCCTAGAAATGGTTTTCGAATGCATGCATATGTTTTTAATGAAGGGCATAAAGTTCTTTTGTGAAATGTTTTCATAAAATATTTGTTTTGTCCACTCACGGATTTTGTGTTTTGAATGCCCTTCAGGTTGATCGCGGATGCAGCTATAGCAGAGACGAGACATCACTTCCCTCCTTCGGATCCTGGCGTACTCTGATAGCCTCGGTTGGGCAAAAGACAAAAATATCCCTGGTCTGACACTTCGTGTCAGATGGGAGCAGGTACGTCCCACGCTAATCCCGAGGGATTTGGGGCGGGTCCTGTCAGTTTGTGAGTGGACTTTGTTTTCTAAACTTCAATGCATGCATAATCGTTTTCTATACTTTATAATTATGATTCATATGCTTATGCTCATGGTAATTGCGATTTCTGTATTTATACTTATTTCAATATGCAATACACAATTGCACATATTTCGAGGCAATGGTTCCTCCTATGTTTTCATGATGGTTTAATGAATGATTTTATATGATTTGTACGTATCATGTTTTGATGATATTTTGACTATGATTGTGAGTATGATTTACGATTTTGGCACGTATTTCGAGAGTGTTACGGATTTGCACGTTTTACGAGATTTTGAGTATGTTGTGGTTTGACCGTGATTTTGGTGATTTAAATTTGGTATTGTAATACGATTTGATTTCAAAGATTTGAAACGGATTTTGGGAAAAGTGATTTCGGGTTGGGAGCCCTATTCATGTGATTTCAGTTTTGGAACTGGATTTCGGAAACTTGAAAGGGGATTTCTGGATTTGGGTTCGGGATGATGGTTCTGAATGCCGGTTTACGGAATCATTATTGCGAATTCGGGTTCGGGAATGGATGACGGAGATGATTGGGGATTTGAATGTGAAATTCGGACATAAGTCCTGTTTGATAAAATGTGACCTCGGATTTGACTTGGGAAATTGGTTTACGATGGATTCTGGTTTTGTTGTGATTTACAAATGGTTTTAGGTTTAAAGACCTGGTACTATTGCTGGATGATGTTTTGGGTTTAAAGACCCGGTTGATTGATGACGGGGGAGGGCCCTTGATTGACATGTTTTGAGTTTAAAGACTCGGTTATTGTGATATCCCTCGAGGCCTATTGATTATGCTTTGAGTTTAAAGACTCGTTGATATCCCGGGAAGGCCTGATTATGCGCATGCTTTTGAGTTTAAAGACTCGGGCGCACTTGAGATCCAGCAGATTGATTGACTTGTGAATTACTGTTGATTTCTAATGTTTTCGGATGTGTTGGGCAATAGCTCGGTTTATGTGGCTTGATGGGTTTTTGGACTATGTTTTTGTACTTGGATTTGATTTTATGATTTTGGGCTGAGTCCCTGTGTTTATGATTGCAGGCTAAGACCCGAAGGTTAAGAAAAGGAAAATGATTTTGACTTTCATACACGGTTTTCTTATATTGGAAATGAAATGGATTATGAAGTGATTTTCGAATGCATGCGTTGGTTTTCCGTGGAGGGTAGAAACGTCTTTTCTGTAACATGTTTTAGAACTGATTTATTTTTCGTCCACTTAAACCTTTTTCTGTTTTTATTGACCCTCCAGGTCGTGGCGCGTTGATCGAGGCTATTCGAGAGGTGGATGCATGAGTGGGCACATGTATGATTATCCCTTGTTTGGCAAGTGCATAGGGTAATTTGGGAACTTCAGCCGACTTGCCAGACGGGAGCAGGACCGGGCACGATTATCAAAGTCCCTTCGGGGACGGTCCTGTCAACGTGGGTCTCAGCCTAAATCAAATCTCGTAAAAGCATCCCAATAAGGCCTTTGCCCGATACATAGACTCACGTCAGGAGTCATCTGTTTCATTACCAATCCTCTTTATCTCATATCCCCATATCATCATCACTAGTCACGATATCAGCGCTACGTGTGCGACTCGGGATTACATATCCGAATATACACCAGGCTCGGAGCTCGTGGCTCAACACTTACGTACTCTAACTTAGGGTCACACATCATACATGATGGTCAATGTATGAGCGATGGCATCTACAGGATCAAACATCACACAAAATGGTCGACGTTTACAAAATGTCCATCTCCGACACTCATGTAGGCGTGTCCCTATGACCTCTCCAGGATCACACATCCCACTGGATGGCCGATGTCTGGAGACTATCATCACATCATAGAGGATGGTCGTGTGGAAACCATTTCACATCATCTCAAAACATCTCAATAGGGTCTACGCCTGGATATAATTTCATCAAATCTATTTCCACAAAACCATCATAAACAGTGCTTAGAAACACTTCATAAATCCTGGATTCCTTGAATCCTATCAAATCCATAACTAGGTCTCATGCCCGAAATATCTTTCATAAATCTCATAACTGGGTCAAAGCCCGATATCATTTCCTTGTGTTTGACTATACTCTACGTCAAACCATAAATCAACTGGGACTCAAGCTCGATACATATTTCCAAATCCGAAACCATTTCATTATTCAAATCATTTTCCAAATCCCTTTGACTATCATCCATTTCAATGTCAGTATCCAACTGGGACTCATGCCCGAATACCGATTTCACCCATCTCCGTGAAATCATTCTAAATCGACAATCAATCCTCGTTTACACGCCTCTCCATGAAACCATCAAAATCACATAAAACGTATGCACATAAAGTACTCAGTCGAAGCCTAAATATCAACAAATAAACCATATATTAAATCATATGCACTCAAAACATCTCAAAATATCATGTTCATAAAACATATAAAATAGTTATACATGGATCATATTTATAAATCAAACGTCCATCCACAGACAGTCCGTGTTGCGCACTTCGAAACCCACGACACAAACCACTCCGGAGCTAATCCACAATCTTCGGGATGTTCGGACCTGTCCAAATCATACACAAAGAGTTCGCAGTCACTTCATATACATAGAGTGTCCCGAAGAGAAAAAATGTAACATGGCCTTTTTACCTGTAGTTATCTTTTGTGCTTGAATATCTTGGTTTATGGACTGATTATTAATGATACCTTGGTTTTATGCTTTGTATTAATTTCAATAATCTTCCATGTGTTCTAATATTTTAGTTTTTTTTATGCTTGTATGTTGGCACTTAATGCTTGACTAGATAGAGGAGTGTCATGAAGTCTAGATCACTGAAAGTGCGGCGTGAGTGTCTCCCTGCACGTACTTAAGAATATGCAATCATCTTATAGAACGAAGGTTATAGAATTTCGTAGGTTTGAATTTGATATAAATCATGAATGAGTTAGTTTTAAGAATGAGTAGACCACATGTAAATAATAGTCCCGGAATTCATTGAGGTCGGGCATCTTCCTCTATCCCTATGTTGATTTCCTCTAAAGGGCCTTATTTTTCTTCCTCCCCGGTGTCTCGGATGAATTTTTCCATTTGGATGACTGAGCTTTCCACTTGCCATTCTTCAACACTTCCGGACTGATCTTTATGGAAGGATACCTCATGAGATGCAACATAAATGTTCCTCTGCTCCTCCCACTACACCTGAAATCATTCTTTTATAGACCTAATTTCCTTTTCTTGGTCTACTTCCTCTTTAGCTTCACTATCCATTCTGGATCTCCGCTTTGGGGAAGGGGTATTTCTCCTGTCCTGGGCTAGGAACCCATTCTCAGACCATTTGTGGGCCGTCATCTGGTTAGGTCGACCGTTCATGTATTCTAGGTTACAGAACAAAAGTTTCCTTTTTGTTCAGATGACTCCCTTTTGAGATGGCACTGGTATCTATTCTTCTCTTGATCCTTCTCCTCCTCTTTTTCCATTTAGGGAACTTGGAAAGCTTTCTTTTGGTAGCTTTAGGTGTCGTTGGTCCTTGAGGAGGCCTTGCCCCTAAGTGTGGATGGAAGCTTCTAGCAGTAAAGTGTACCAAGAGAAACCATCCCCGGATACGGAGCTACTTAAAAGCCGTAACTTGAGGTAAGGATTGTCTTCAATAGCCACGCATTGGGATGAGAACCTTCCAATGTGTTCTAAGGACGATATGCTGCCATTTTCCTTAAAGAGTATGAATGTCAGAGGCATGAAATTCCTGGGGAAGGAATTGTCCTGATCTATATTCGCAAGATAAGGCTTTCTGTAAGTCGTGTCATGGTTAGCAAGCTCTTGAACCTAGTGATTGAAAGCTTCAATCTGGGAATTGATAGGAGCAAGGATGTCTTTGAAAAGCTTAAAAAATCTCCTTTATCCATTTCTTTGCTAAGGATGACTTCTCTGTCCCTTGAGGTCTGGGCTCTATTTCAATTTTCACGGTCATTACTTCAGGTACCGTCACTTGACAAGAATTATTTACACACCTTCCTTTAGCGCTGTCATGTCGCTGAGTAGACCTGTATTTTGTCATGCACTACAACGAGGGAGGCAGACCTCCCTAGAGAACCTTTCTTTTCTGCGGAGCGAGGGAGGTAGACCGTTTATGGGATCTCTTTTGCTTCAATGCAATATGGAGATACTGGATGGGCTAAGCGTGGAAAGCCTTAAGCCACGGTAAGTCCCAAGATGGGCGGATCAGGAAGCAATTGAGCCTTTTAACTCAGGTGCAGGTGTGCCACTAATAGAGAAACTGCTACTGGACATTATTATTTGGGTTCCGATTTCGGTCCTAAAACTTTCCTTCTGATTAATGCGATTGTGAGGCGGTCGGATAAGAAATCCCCGCGCTGTTTTTTCTATACATTTTTCAAGGCATTAAAATATTTTCTTTCCAACGATGCCCAAATAAGAAGTTATTCAGCAATAATATTCAAATCTGGTGACTTTGTTATTTCAGCAGTTAAGTGGGAGATGGTCCCAGGTTCCCTCAAGTCAGGATCAAAGTATTCAGACCAATGCACAGAGATGGCTTCTCGACTTGGTGAGTCACGAACCACACTTGGATGGTATATACCGAGCACCAATCACTAAAGAAAATCTGGTTGTATTAAAATGAAAATGAAAATGAAAGTACAAGTACAGGAATTTAAAAGTAATAGAATTGAATAACAACTGAAATTACAAGTGTAGAAATACTAAATTATTGCCTTAACATTTCAAGGCCATAACAGGCAGGAAATTCAGGAAATCTTCAACTAAGATGAATTTCACTTGGAAATCGTGCCATAAGATGGTAGAGCCCACAAATGCGACGGTGAGACGTCGAAAATTAAGGTTTGAGTTCCTCGGTGACCTTCCGTATGTCAGTAGCCAGGATGGCTATCCTGACGTCATTCGAAGGATCCCACACCACCAAGAGGACTCGTTATTTTCTATTCCAACTAAGGGGATGACGGATCACTTCCGGCTTATCTTTATTACGACCCATCTTGAACAGATCCCTATTGACAAAATATTGATTGATGGACGAGCTTCTATCAATGTCCTACTAGTTAAGATGTTAAAAATGTTAAACAGGACACTACAAGATTGCATATTGATTACGACTGTGATGTCAAAATTTAGTGGGACTCCCACTAAAACTCACGGGGTTCTACCCTTGGAGATCACGGTGGGATCAAAGAAAATGATGTTGGCATTCTTTGTAGTGGATATCACCGCGACATATAATGTTTTTCTTGGGAGGGACGGGATACATAAAAGCATATGTGTCCCATCTACATTGCATCAAAAAATCGCCATGTGGAATCCCTATGAAACCACCAATAAGGGAGGTTCTTGGGAAATCATCCAAGCAGATGGAAGGTCATTCATGGCTACTCCCACGGTGGGAGAAGCCAGCTTCTACAACCTAGGGATGGGAACCATCAAATTGACCAGAGAAGATACGAACGGATAACCGAATAAGGTAACGACCCAAAGGTGGTCCTACAAGCGGTCCTTGACTCAAGAGGAATCTAACATTCTCCCCCCAGAATGGGGACATCTTAATGGATAGTGAAATCAGCAGGGAAAGAGACGAAGAAGAGGCAATCTGGTTTATAAAGAAAAGATTGTAGGTGTATTGCTCAGAATAGAAAAATGTTGGTAGTATTTTCCAAGTGATACTTTCGATCGAGGATCAATTCGGACCTACTGAGGGACAAGATTCAGCCATCCACATGACAAAATTTATCCACAACACTAAAAAGGATGATGAGGAAGATGACATCCCGTCGGAGGTTATAAGGTATTGGTCTTCAGAGGTTGACAAACCCCTAGCAAAGATGCAGGATCCCTTGGAAGAAAGCAATCTGAGGACCGAAGACAACCCTCAATGACCTATATCAGTAAGGCACTAAAAGAGAGTATGAAAAAGGAAACGATAGCCATTCTTGAAGAATTTCAGGATTGTTTTGCCTGGCATTACACGGAGATGCTAGGACTTGATAGAGAGCTCGTTGAGCATCAACTGCCTATCAAAGAGGGATACAACCCAGTATGTCAACCTAGAAGGACAATGTCGATAGAAACTGAACTCAAAGTCAAGGAAGAGATTTATAGGCTCCTGAAAGTAGGGTTCATACGGACATCCAAGTATGCGGAGTGGATATCCAATATAGTGCTGGTAATCAAGGTGAAACCCAAACAAGTAGGAATGTGTGTGGAACCGCCATTGGTAGGATCGGTTCCGAGGACTGGTTTGGAGTTGTGACCATCCGATGATCGGATTTGGTTGAGTTTGATGGATTTACTGCTGGGAGCAGTCGGATTCGTGGATTGTACTGCGGCTGGCGGTTTGCAGCCAGATTCGTGGAGTGTACTACGGCTGGCAGTTAGCAGTCGAGTTCGTGGAACTCTAGTTGAACTTGTGGAAGTTAGCAGTCGGATTTGAGGAATCCTAGTTGAATTGACGTCCTTGCGATGTCAAGACCGCAGGGTCGGTCAGATTGTGGAACATACTATTGGTTATAGCTTGCATTTGGGTTCAAGAAACCCTAGGTGTGATCGTGGAACCCTACCTTGGGTGTATGGTTCGGAAATGTGAGTTGACGAGTGGTTTGACTTGGACGACTATTCGGATTTGGATTCGTTAGTCGGTCTAGTTATGTCAGCTTGCAATGGGACTGCACTCTGCAGTCGAGGTTGTACTTATCGGTTAAACCTAGTTGGTCGTCGTACTACCGTATTTGTGATGGGCTTTTGGTGCAGCTAAGGTCATGGGCAACCTGGTAGACGACATTAGTTGAGTCGAGTTACAACTAGTTAGATTGGTCGGACAACTCTAGTTAAAATGTTTTATATCTCAAGTATTTCAAATTTAGGGGGCAAGTGTTTACAACCGAAAAAATCCCCTCTGGGCCCAAGCCATGGCTCATGGAAATTAAAGGCCCAAAGAACGACTCTCGACCCAAGACTTAGTAATTCAAGTGTGGAAAGTAAGAAAGACTTGGGCGGTTCTGAAAAAGTCTAGAGAAGATAGAGGTAAAGAGGTAAGTATCCCAATAGAAAACGGGAAGGTCGGTCCCACATGGGTCCCGATCTAGCAAGTTGAAGAACTCCCTCGACCGCCTGTAAGTAGAGAACGACTTGGCTTCTCAAAAGACAACAAGATCAACCAATCAAAACTCTGAATCTATGAACACCTTTAACCAAGGCTTCATGGTTTAAAAGCAACTGGCCTTTGTGGCAAAAACTGCTTCTTTCGACTTAAAAGTCTACATGAAGTCTACATGAAGAATGGTGTGAATGCATAAGAGGGAAATCTTTAGAACCTGCATAAGACATAAGAGTTACGTGACAGTGCATGTAAAGAATGGCATGCACCTTCGATCTCACTTCCCGAGATTCAATTAGTCATAGGGGACTCGGTGATGAAATCCGAGCATCGTGAAACCGCAGGGATGGTGTGCAATCTCCTAATGCAATAGATAGAGTCTTAGAGTGACATGAATAACTTTCCCACTTTTCTTCTCATAGTACTTTCCTTGTAACGACCCGTCCCGAATTTCATGATTAGATTAGTGACTAATCACAATTAGTGACTAATCACAATTAGTGAGGCTAATCTGTGAATAGTTGGGCGAAATCGGACGAATGATGCAAAATGACCATTTTGCCCTTAGGCGTGGGCAAAACGTTGACTTATAATTCAGGCGGTCAAATGGACTTTGACCGATGACCGTGATGTAGTTCGTGACGCCACGAGTTCATAGACAGGTGGCACGTTCAATTCCGACGCTCGAGGAAGAAGTTATGACGTTCGGAAGTTTAGGGGCATTTTGGTAATTTTGGTTAAAAGGGGTCAAATGTTGACTTTTGGATCGGCAGATCTGAGGGCCGAGGGCCAAGGACTATTACGTAGATAAGGACGATACGAATCCATAGACAGGCGGCACGTCGAATCCGGAGGTTCGACGACGAAGTTACGGTTCACGGAAGTTCAAGTGCACTATTGCACGAATTACAAAACGGGTTAACTTTTGGACTTTAGTGGGGCCCAGATATTTAATGGAGGCCCAATGGATGAGTGACAAGTGTCACCCATCCATTGGACATTCCTTCACATACATGCATCGACCATTTCATTTCTTCATTTCAAAACCCACACCCATTACCCGATCTCACCATTTCTCTCCATCTCTGTGCAACCCAAACCCATCCAACCTTCAACCCATGACCAGCTGGGAGGACCAGAGAGTAAGAGGAAGGCCGTGGATGTGGTGGCCAGCCCAGGACGGTGCCGCCGTGGGCGGTGGAGCCACAAACCTGAGAAGTTCACGGTAAGCCCATTTTCAATCCAATTTCCATTTTTATTGCTATGGGTCATTTTGGTTGCTTCCAATGAATTAAATGGGTTATTAGGATTGTGTTAGGAAGGTTTTAGGAAGCTTGGGATGGCTGTGAAGCCGTGGGTCCAGTTTTGAAGGTTTGAACCGTATGGTTCAAAATGGAACCTTGGGTTTTGGACGGTTTTAGGTAGTTTTAGTGATTGGAAATGATAGGGAATGAAGAGATATGAATTATAGGATTAATTAGGGTTGAAATTGGACCAAAATAGGGGAGTAAAACCACTGAACCGGTCACGCCGGTTCAGCACAGTGCATGAACAGTGAACCGGTTCAGCACAGTAACTGCTGGAGGTTAGGGACGATGAACAGTGTTTTCGACCTTCTAGGGGCGCATGAGGGCGCGTGGGCCATAATTTGGGGAAGTGTTAAACATATGAAATCTTCTATTCTCCATTAAAAATAGTTAAAACTTCGGGAAAACTATCGGGCTTTAATGGGGGGTTAATTAAGTAGTTAGTAACCTTCTATTAAAATTTGGACAGGTTTGGGAGTCCCGATGATAGCGATTGGCTCGGGAGAGCCTATGGCACACTAATCGAGGCGGCAGCTCGGACGGTCTGTGAGTGGACCTTGTTTTATAAATTGGTGCATGCAAAAATGTTTATTATATGTTTTAAATACTTGTTTGTGATGCCATGAGTGCATTTGGATGTGTGGTTACGTATAGGCACGTATTTCAAGGTTTCGGCCCTATACGGTGCCTATACGGGTTTGTATGTCT
The DNA here is from genome assembly GCA_032719365.1 of Prinsepia uniflora. NCBI lineage: Eukaryota > Viridiplantae > Streptophyta > Magnoliopsida > Rosales > Rosaceae > Prinsepia > Prinsepia uniflora. Next base: position 30,309,826 of record CM064872.1, on the reverse strand, counting down.
TTATTGGTCTAAATGAAATGGTTTTGGATTTCCAAAAGGATAATGAATGTGATTTGATAATGTTGATTTGGATGTTTGTGAATTATATGGTTTCACGTATTTTGGGGCAATTTACGTGCTTGCACGTAAATCGAGGTTTTCCGGTTTTACACTGTTTTCCATACTTATGATTTTGGATATGATTTCGTGAAATGGTTTTGGATTCGAAAAGGTAAACTCGGGTTCAAAACCCATTTGATTTACGGAATCGGGTCGGAGGCCCAATTGGTTTACGATTCGGACTTGAGGTCCAGTTTCTATGTGGATTCGGGCATGGGGCCCAACTATGTGTTACAAATGGTTTTTACGGGTCATGACGGTTTATAGGAACCGAAATGAACCCTTGAAATGGATTTATGGGTCATGACGGTTTATGGGAACTGGCATGAATCAATGAAAGGTTTTATGGTTCATGACGGCATATGAAGGGCCGGGCATGAATCCTGGAAATGTTTAAAGAATGATTTCAAAAGGTTTTTCATATTCCATCCTTTATATATGATTGTCTCCTCCGGGGAGGGTCGTTGGCCTGGGTGGACCCCGGAGTAGTAACGGAGCACTGACTGAGTGGATTCGTCCCCCAGTTGGGTTCCTTACTCTCAGGATGGGCATGGTTCGTTACCTCCAGTGAGGGTCATTGATCTACGGACATTGACCTGGGTGGACCCTAGAGAGACTTGGGTTTGAGACCCCGGTTAGCACGCGCGTAGCTTTATTTTACCGTGACAGGTTCTTGGATATGAAATATAATGGATAAACATGATTTCAATTGGTTTGGGAAATTGTGTTTTATGATGATAAATGGATTTGGGTTGAGATCCCACATATGTTTACTTTGTTCTGGTTTTCTGTAAATGGTTTTGGGCAGGAGCCCGTGTGACTTGTATTTACGGAATTTGGGGTTGTGACCCTACATATGGTTGTTAAACATGTATGATTGGATAAATGGTTTTACTATGCATGCATACTTTTTAGTGAAGAGTATAAAGGTCTTTAGAAAATGGTTTTATAAACTCTTTGTTTTGTCCACTCACAGTCTTTCTGTTTTAATACCCTTCAGGTTTACATCGGATGTGGACTGTAGCAGTGACTGAGATATCACATACCTCCTCCGGATCCTGGCGTACTCTGATAGCCCGGGAGGGCAAAGGTTGGAAATATCTCTTGTCAGACACTCCGTGTCAGACGGGAGCAGGGTCATCCCGCGTTAATCTCGGGGGGATTGCGATGGGTCCTGTCATTCCTGGCCTTATGGCCTGTGCATACTGATAAACAAATTTCAATCCCCTCAACCATCCAATGTTAATCATAACCAATTGGGATAGATGTAATGCGAGAAGCAAGGATTAATTTCGAGAACACTCCGAGGCTAACCTGGCCAGGGTATATACTCCATTGGAGTCCTCTTTCTTAGTGCACCAGTTGTCACCAATCATAACCCTCCAAGACACCATAACCAACCGTTGGAAATTTTCAAAATAGAGGTTTACCAAACCCGAGTGTTTACAATCTCCTCCCCAACCTCATGTCCATAAATTCGAGTCTAAAATGTGTGGTGATGAAATCCACACATAGGTTCAAAGTTTAGATAGAGACTTCTACGTCCGTGCGGCCCAAGTCATTAGCTTGGACTTCGAACCATTGTCCTCGTTTGGGCAAGTCCAAAGTGACCAGGTAGAAAGAAAACATGCAAGGGGAGGATGATTTGGAACTCCGAAGTCTTACTTCTCAACACAAACATGATTTTGGAACTCTGAAATCCTACTTCTTAAAGCTGCCTATAACATGCATTATCTCATGTCCTAGACATCACCTTGAAAATTTCTTACTAAGGGCAGACATGTATTCGTTCCAAGATAACTCAAGTGTTAACAAACTCCGTCCCAACCTCATGACTTTTAAGGGCCATGAAGGGTTTAGAAGTAAATTAACAAATGAAACTTCACCTATTCCATTAAAGATCAAGATCTAAACTCTGAGTACAAATGCTTCACATATAGCCAAGATTAGTTTGAAAATTGTATTATTCCTTATATTATTTGAGAAATTTTTCTTTTGAATTTTTTTATTATTATTATTTTAGTATTTTCGGAAATTCTTTTTGTTCTGGATTTTTTTTGAATTTTTTTTTGGAGAAATTTTTGTTTTTAAAGATATTTACAAATAAATCGTTTTTATAAACAAGTATTACAATTTATAAACAAGTATGAAAATTATGTATGAATACGCTATTTACATTATGAACATATTTACATAAATGAAATCATACAAGAGATTATTTCAATCCCCGACAACGGCGCCAAAAATTGATATGCTAAAACTAAGCATTAAAGTAAACACAAAGTCACACTTAATAAAAATATATGCAAATGAAATCCCTTTTTTGTAGATAGTAGCATTGATAAGAGGGATCGTTCTTAACCGGGGATTGAGGGTACCTAAGCATGATTATCGTTTGATTAATTAATTAGCTGGGTAGTTGATTGTTTCTATTATCCTACGTGATTAACTAATCTAAACTAACATAATCTATCCTAATACAGAGTCAACTCATCTTTAACCTAGATCATTCATAAATTCTATTAACTTCAACCTATTAAATCTTCTAATTCTAGCATTACGAGTTACTTGCATATTCTCTTAAGTGCGTGCCCGGGACCCCCGACCACACTTTCAATGATCTAGACTCCGAACCCCCTATATCTAGTCAAGCATTAAGTGCGACCATACAAATATAACAAATACTAGAATCATAAAACCCATAGAAAATTGAATCAATACAAATCGTAAAACTAAGAATAATATTAGAAATCAGTTCATAAAAGCAACATTCAAGCACAAGAGATAACCATAAGGTAAAGAGGTCTTGTTACACTTTTTCTCTTCAGGACACCCTATGGATATGAAGTGAATGAGCACTCTATGGTGAGACAAGCGGGGACCCCCCAACTAAGTCACGGATGGAGATGTAAAAGTTGAAGCATTGTATAATTAACCATGCACAAGAAATCTTGAATTTATTGAAAAGGGAAAATTGGTTAAGCAAAGTTTTGGTACAAAGAATGAGCGATCTCTTACAATTTGCCTAAACTTCTCTATTTATAGGAGATAATTAATCCTCAAATAAATAGGAGTTTACAATTTAAATTATAAAAGGAAAATGATTAAACTAATTAAATTGAAGTCCTAAAGAAATAAGGTTTCCTTTAAGAAAAAGGAAACAAATCCTAACTTGAATTAGACAAAGTTTCCATAAGAAATAAGGAATTAGGTGCTGGAATTTGAACAGGAAACGATTTGGTGGAAGCCCACCAAAATTTGGGCTGGAATTCGGAAGTCAACGGCTGGTCAACAGTGCAAGGAAGGGCTGGAAGGGCGTTCGGTAGAAGCACACTGAAGACTTGCAAGGGCATTCGGTAAGTGTGCGTTGAAGCAAGGTAATGCTCTTCAGTACACGTGCGCTACAGCTATCTGCAACTATTCAGGAGGCACGCGCTGAACGACTTTGTTGGGAATCGGTAAGAGCTGGCCGAATATTTTTCTAGGCTACCATTTTGTATTCGGTAGGTCCTTACTAAAATCATGAGTGGATTTTGGTGGCTTCCTTTCATTCGATCATAATTTCTTCAATATAACTCTGATTGAGGTGATTTTTTTGCCTAAATTCTCGTAATTTCGTGCTTAATCCAATTGTGCACATTTCTCACAAAACATATTATTTTCTCCAATTTTTTGGTTTTTAAACATTAACATATAATCATAAAGGGTATAAAATGATGCTCAATTCAAGGCTTATCTGTAATCGAACATTCTCCTCCGAAAATCGGGACATCTTAATGGATAGTGAAATCAACAGGGAAAGAGACCGAGAAGAGGCAATCCGGTCTATAAAGGAAAGATTTCAGGTGTATTGATCAAAATAGAAGAACACTGGTAGTATTTCCCATATAATACTTTCGGCCGAGGATCAATTCGATTCTACTGAGGGACAAGATTCAACCATCCACATGGTAAAATTTATTCGTAACACCGAAAGAGAGGATAAGGAAGATGACATCCACTGGAGGTTATAAGGTACTAGCCTTCGGAGGTCGATAAACCCCCACCTGAGACGTAAGATCTCTCGGAAGAAATCAATTTGGGGACAGAAGACGACCCTCGGGGACCTATATCAGTAAGCCACTAAACGAGAGTATGAAAAAGGAAATGATAGCCATTCTCAAGGAATTTCAAGATTATTTTGCATGGCATTGCACGGAGATTCCAGGACTTGATAGAGAGCTCTTTGAGCATCGGCTGCCTATCAAAGAATGATGTAAATCGTTATGTCAACCTAGAAGGAGGATGTCGATAGAAATTGAACTCAAAGTCAAGAAAGTGATTGATAGGCTCCCAAAATCAAGGTTCATACATACATCCAAGTATGCGGAGTGGATATCCAATATAGTGCCAGTAATCAAGGTAAAAACCAAACTAGTCAGAATGTGTGTGGAACCGCCAAAGGTACATGCAGCAAAGAGAAAATGAGCGAGGACGCACAAATGAATTTAAAATGTTTTATACCTCAAGCGTTTCAAATTCAGGGGTTGACAAAGTATGGAGAAAACAGAGGTAAAGGGGGAATTATCCCAACAGAAAACGGAAAGGTAGGTAGCATATGGGTCCCGATCCAGTAAGTTGAAGAACTCCCTTGATCGCCTATAAATAAAGAATGACTTGGCTTCTCAAAAGACCACAAGATCAACTAATCAAAACTCAAGAAATTGATCACCATAAATTTCTAAACTTACAAACACCTTTAACCAAGGTCGCATGGTTTAGAAACAGCAGGCCCTTGTGCTAAAAACTGTTTTTTTTTCGACTTAGGAAATCAAGATGTAGCTTCTCTTTTCACCCCTTCGAGGCATTTATGCAACTGCCTAACCTCCTTTCTGACTGCTTTATCAACATTTTCATAATGGTTAAGCTTCATTTCCTATATAAACCTTCTTTTTGACCATCTAGTGTCATAAAGGTTACATTCATCCCGACTGACCAACTCTTGGATTTTCGGGGGAAGTTCGCAAGAAATCAACCATCTTCCTGATAAATTTGTGTCATAAGGGTTGATATTATCAACCACCGGTTTACAGAAAGTCTTCTTGACTGGCAGCTCACGGATATTGTTCTGTTACCATCCCACAAAAAACCATCACGACTACCATCCCACGAAAAGTCATCCTGATTGCCAGTTCATGGCCGATCTCTGAGGAACTCAGACCTCCCCTTTGACATCTTTCCGTCGCATTTGATTGCTCTGCCATCTCATGCCATGATTTCCAACTGGTATTCTTTTCAGTTGATGATTCCTGGACTTCTTACTTGTTACGAGTTTGAAGCACGAAGGGAATAATTTACTTCCTCGTACCTATAATTTCAGTTGTTTAAATTCATGTACTTTACATTTCTATATTTTTGCTTCCATATTAATGGGGTTCGTCATTTATTGACGGATATTCATTTTTTTGTAATTTTTCTTCTTATTAAAACTTTTTTTTTTTGCCTTTTCCCGAGGAAAGCAAAGATTTGATCGTACAAGTACTCGGCGGAAGCTCGGGCATTTATTATGCCCTTAAGTTGAGTACTTCCTTTCAACGAGAATTCTCTTTTACTCTTTTTATTTGGCCTACCTTGGTCAACCTTATATTAGCAAAATCACATGCTTTCCGTTGGTCAACAACCAACCACAACTCACTAGAATTCTTCACTACTACTACAGGCTTGACGGAGTTAAGCTATCTGGTGGGAAGAATCTGATTTGATTAAAAAAAAATGAAACTCTCCGATCGTTAGAAGTTCGGCCCGATTTTTTTGATGTCGTAGGGAAGGGATTGACTTTTCTAACGCATATTTAATCGTACCAGCATGTCCCCACAGATTTGTTTTCGATCGAAGCATCAAGCAACACAACTCGGTTCTACTTGACTAAGCCCCGTGCTCGTCCAAGGAGGGAGTTTGCTATACCCAACTCCCTTTTTGATAATAAGGCAGAAACCTCTGACCCGACATTCATTAGTTTCAAATGAAGAATGAAGAGTATCCTGCTCCAGAAAGCACCTGCTCCTATCAAAATGAAAAGCGTGACTTTACTAAACAAGCAAGAAAAACCCCTTCTTTCTATGTTATTAGTAAAGCTCTAACGAGCAAGAAAACGGATGCGCGTTAGCGCAACGGTTTTCGCACAGCTCAATCCCTTGCTTTGTTCTATAGTAAGGGGCCTTTTCAATAAGGCTCGCAAAGCGGCGCTCACGTTTTTTGGCTTTCCTAAAAGAAAATTTGAAGTTGGTAAAGATCCACCCTTTGTTTCAGTCAGAATGAGTCCCCGGGACCCCGGGACATTGGCTTCCGCCAAAAGTGGACTATTAAGGATCGCATCCTTGATATCAATACGTAAACCAAATTTTCTTAAGCAAGTAATTGGTTTTCAGGACATACCAACCAAACGTGGTTTCCAACTTCATAAGTTGGGATACCATCTTTGTGCATTGGTCCGACTACTTTGATTTCGACTCTAGTACGTGAACCTGGGACCACAAACCACCTTAACAAACTGAAACTACAGCGTCGCCAATCAGAATATCATGGAGAAATAAACTTTATTGTGTTACGAAACACTGGAAAAAAATGTTAAGTCCTTGAAAAAGGCATAGAAAAGAACAACGCATGAGAATTCTTATCTCCCTGCTCCAAGATTGCCTTGATTGGATGAAAAGTTCTTAGGCCGAAAATGGAATCAGCCTATATTGTCTTGTAGCAGTCTCCTCTACTAGTGGCATGCCTACCCTTAAGCTGAGAAAGCCCGTTTACTTCCTGGTCTGCTCATTCAAGGATTGACCGTAGCATCAAGGCCTGCTATTCTCAGCCCATCCATCATCTTTATACGATACTAACCACAACAAAAGAGATCCCCACAAGTGGTCTGCCTTCCTCGCTTTCACAAACAAGGTTCCACGCGGAGATTCAATAAGGGTTGCCTTAGGACACTCGACTCGTAATACGGAAAAAATATTTTGGGCAGGAACAACAAGGAAGCCATGGAGGCATTTGTTGCCTATGGAAGAATTACCAGTCAGGAGGTTGTCAAGTTATGGTATTACAACAACTTGTATTTAAAAGCGGATGTCAACCTATTGGAAGACTAATTCCTAAACATAAGACGGAGGGAGTGAGGGAACCTCACTTCATAAACAAAATACAATTAAACCTGTTTTGCTAAGGAATGCAAGAGGTAGATTGATTTCTTTTATTATTGTTGGCCCCAAGGTTTATTTGAACCCGTACTTTTATGTCACATTAACGCAATTACAGAAAAACAAACACCACATCGTGACTTGTTGGTTGAGAGTGCCCTAATTTTTTCCAACCGATCGAATTTCGGGGCATGATTCTTTTAAGGGGGTAAACTATTAGGACCTGTTCCGATAACGATCCCACATCGCTCGGGGAGGGAAAGGTGAAGTACCTTATATGTGTGGGCACGTATCTATCTAACACAAGGCCTTTTGGGAGCTCAGTGGCTTTGGGGGGGGATTGGAACCCCAAAGTTAAGCGAGTTGAGGCTGGTGCAATCCTATGATGGGTGACCCCCTGGGAAGTTGCACCGTGAGCTCCGGAAAACAAAACCGTGAGGGCGAGGCTCAAAGCGGACAATATCGTGCTAGATGAATCGGGACTTGACAGAAGAGGGTCGGGTCCTGACAATTTGGTAAATAGAAATTACTGAACCAATCTGAAATCTGGTAATCTAGGGTCGTAATAAATGCGTTTTAGACCATTCTTGAAGGCTAATTTTTTGGTGGGCCGTGAATTAGATAATTGAGTTGTCAAATGATCATTTACATGTGAACCATTTGTGGGACGGATGTCACCTTTCCATGGGAAACAATTTTGAATATTTTCAAATATCGGGTTTTGAATGAGAGAATTACGAGTCTAAAATATCAAAGATTTAACAGTAATTTCTTAAAATTCAAAAACTAATTATATTTGGACTTCTCTCTCTCTCTCTACCCTACCTCGTGCAAACTCAAAATAGTGACCAATCCATTTCTAGCATGATTTGATCGATTCCAAGGCTAGAAATCGAGTATCATCGTGTATATTTTGAGGCACGGACATCACGAAACACAGTGGTCGAGATGTGGAGATTGGCTGAAACTGCTAACCCCGATTTTGAGAAAACTTGGTATGATCTCTCTTTAATACACTAATTCTTGAGTTTGAGGTGTCGAATAGATGAATTTTTTTGTGCATGTCATAAGATTTGGTCAAGAATTGATGGAAATGGAATCTCGCTAGAAATTAGGGCTTCAACGAGTTTTCTATATTCCATCAACATGCGATGGTGGTCATTCGTTTTTTTATCTGGCAAGCTCCAGCAGCCGATCTAACTAGGGTACTATTGTGGCATCCATGTTAGTTGTCAAGTGTTGACACATTTAGCCATGTGGCAAATTTGATAGAATATTCAGTTGAGACTGTTCCAGGGCATAGGGTGTGTGAATAGTGCATGCAACCTTTAACTGGCACTTGACTCCATTTTTTGGCTTACGACAACACATGGGCTATGTAACGCCCCGGGAATTCGAAGGAAGTAAATTTGTTAAATAATAAATAAAATGACGTTTTTACCTTTGTGAATAGTATGGTCAAATTGTTGACTTTTTACTTGGTAGATCGAACGGACATTGAATAATGACTGTGACGTAGTTCGGGACATCACGAGTCCATAGACAGGTGGCACGTCCGATTCCGACGATCAGGGAAGAAGTTATGACGTTCGGAAGTTCAAGGGCATTTCCGTAATTAAGATGAGAAGGAGGAATTTGTTGACTTTTCAAACGACATGGAATTTTCACGTGATTCGAAGACCGGTAGGAAGGTCTCGATACCCTGAGTCCGTAGACAGGCGGCACGCTGAAAACGGACCACGGACAGTTGAGTTACGGTTCTAGAACGAGAAGGGCATTTTGGTAATTTTGTGATGAAGGACAAAATGGTAATTTTCCAAGGCTGCAGTTGAAATAGCCGTGGGAGTGCTGTGCAATTGTTTAAACTGGGTTGTCTGTTCAGAGAATTGTTTAACCTGTTAGTGGCATTGAGGACTGAATTAGGGCAGTTTTGAGGTAGTGGAAACACATTTACGTGGGTTTGTAACAGGGAACAGAGCACAGGTAAAATTGAAAATGGTTTTGGGTCTATTTGCGAGAAACACAGTCACAAAGTGACTGAGAGATTCCCACGAGTTGTTGGGTTGGCCGGGTTTGTAACAAAGAGGTTAGGAGTGTGAGGGGTCATTCTGAAGAGGAAAGGACTGAGAGCTTGAGAGAAAACTGAGTTCGGAGAAAATTGGAAAATGGAGGGAAATTTTGAAAATTAATCTGTGAGCTGAGAGGAGCCAAACAGAGATTAAGAATAGTCTTCTGGGTTCATTTCGAACTCAACAATACAAAAATTAAAGGAAATCGATCGCGGTTTGGCCAAGAATAGAAGTCCCAGTTTCTGGAAAATTTCGAGCTTGAAGACGACCACCTACACGTAAGTATTCATGAAATTGGGATGAAATGAGTGAGGTTCGAAAGTTTGACCCGTCTGTTTGATCCTGAGAGAAGAGTTTGATTTAGAGCTTGTTGTGTGAAATTAATAATGGAGAACCTAAATTAAGCTACCATGGAAGGTTTTCGATGAACAAATTGAAGGAATTAGAATGGTTTTGTAGGAGATTGGACCGGGATGTGTAGCGGGTTTGGGACCCGTTTAGGAGTTAGTCGGGTGAAGATGATGACACTGTAGCTACAGTGCATGGCGCGTCGCTTTCACGCGCAGCCACTTTGGGCGGCGCGTGAAGGCAGGTGAGGCCATATCTCCGGTCACGGTCAACATGTGATTTGATCCTTACAGTGTAACGAATATTTTGGGTTAAATTTCGAGTCGATCAGACGTCGTACGAGATAGTTTGGAGAGCGGTTCCTAGATCAATACTATCCCCATTCATTCCGTGATGTTAGGGAGACAGAATTTTGCAGCTTCGACAGGGGAGCATGTTCATAACAGAGTATGAGCAGAGATTTCAGATGCTAGCCCGTTTTGCTCCTACCTTTGTGTCTACTGGAGCTGAGAAATGTCGTAGATTTGAGCTTGGCCTGCAAGGGGAAATACGGGCCATTGTGACAGCTGGAGCTTTTACTACCCTCAGAGAGTTTTCTGATGCTGCAGTACGGGTGGAGGCTAGTTTACTGACACGTCCACAGTTCTCAGGTTGTAGACAACGTCGAGAGCGTTCATTTCCTGGAGCGTCGAGTCAGAGAGCTCTGAAAAGGGGCTGTTACAGCGGAGCTTCATCCGCGGGCAGTGACCGTTTTGGTAGGCCCGATAGTTTTCACAGTTTCGGATCTAGAGTACCCAGAGCACAGCCGGCGCTTCAGGCGAGTACGACCTCAGTTGCTTCCACCGGAAGACAGAGTGGCAGTTTTACTCGAGATGTTTCTAGTGTTATCTGTTTCTTCTATGGCGAGCGGGGCCACTACCTGAGAGAGTGTCCATCTTTGCTACAGAGTGGTGGCGCAGGTCGGGGTGCAGTAGAGCAGGGGCGGAACACAGCTGCAGTTTCTGGGATAAGGAGTACTAGAGGAGGTGCTGGAGCTACCAGTGGACAGAGGGGTCGTGGGCGAGCAGCAGGACCACATGTCTGAGTTTTTGCGGTTACACAGCAAGAGGCCCGGGCAGCACCTAGTGTTGTGATAGGTACACTTACAATCCTTGGTTATGATGTATGTGCTTTAATAGAACCCGGAGCTACCCATTCTTTTATAGCATGGAGTTGTGGTTTGTTAGCGGATAGAGAGGTGTCCGCACTGGGTTGTGATATGGGTGTGAGTACGCCCACGGGGGAGGTGTTTGTGGTAAACCAGGTGTTGAGAGAGTGTCCCGTATTGGTAGGTGACGTAGAGTTCGTAGCTGACCTGATACTCCTGGACTTGCATGACTTTGACATTATTCTGGGGATGGATTGGTTGACTTTACATCATGCTTCTATCGAGTGTGTCGATAAGAAGGTAACTTTCCGGAGTCCAGGGTTACCAGAGACTACCTTTCAGGGAATACAACGAGCAATTCCTGTTAGGGTGATTTCAGCTCTGAAAGCGAGTAAGTTGTTGAAGAAAGGATGTCAGGGCTACTTGCCTCACGTGGTGGACACACGTGCTGCACCGTTGAAGGTGGAGGATATACCGATAGTGCGGGAGTTCCCAGACGTCTTTCCAGAGGATTTGCCGGGATTGCCACCCCACCGAGACATTGAGTTCACCATTGATCTTGTTCCAGGTACGCAACCTATTTCTCAGACTTCGTACCTTATGGTGCCAGCTGAGTTAAAGGAATTGAAGGCGCAATTGCAAGAGTTGGTCGATATGGGGTTTATTCGACCGAGTGTATCTCTTTGGGGAGCTCCAGCCTTGTTTGTGCGGAAAAAGAATGGAAGCTTGAGGCTCTACATCGATTATAGGCAATTGAACAGGGTAACCATCAGAAATAAATACCCCTGCCTCGCATCGATGACCTGTTTGATCAACTGAGGGGAGCTCAACAATTCTCCAAAATTGAACTTCGTTCTGGGTATCATCAATTGCGGGTTAAAGAAGAGGATGTACCCAAAACAGCCTTTAGAACTCGTTATGGTCATTATGAGTTCCTAGTGATGTCGTTCGGGTTAACTAACGCACCAGCGGCATTCATGGATTTGATGATGTAACGACCCGTCCCAAATTCCTAGATTAGATTAGTAACTAATCACGATTAGTGAGGTTAATCGGTGATTATTTAGGCTAAATCGGACGAACGATGTAAAATGACCGTTTTGCTCTTGGTCGTGGCAAAATGTTGACTTTTCATTCGGGCGGTCAAACGGACTTTGACCGATGACCGTGACGTAGTTCGTGACGTCACGAGTTCATAGACAGGTGGCACGTTCAATTCCGACGTTCGAGGAGGAAGTTATGACGTTCGGAAGTTTAGGGGCAATTTGGTAATTTTAGTTAAAAGGATCAAAATGTTGACTTTTTGACCGAGAGGTCCGATGGCCGCGGGCTGAGGATCCTTACGTAGATCGAAACGATACGAATCCCTAGGCAGGCGGCATGCTGAAATCGGACTTCGAACGGGGAAGTTACAGGTCACGGAAGTTCGATTTCACTATGCACGTACTTCGAGGCGGTGATGAGGTGGCCTTTTCTGATTGGGCTAGATATTTTGAGTGGGTCCCATGGATGAGTGACAAGTGTCACTCATCCCATTGGTTAAAACCCCTAAAAAGGGGATCTCACTCAATTAAATAATATTAATTAATTAATTTTATAATCTAATCCACACCTCATTCAATCATAGCCCTCCATTCTATATTTAATCTTTCAATCCACACCATCAATTCCATCTCCTCTCATCAGCCATCATTTTTCTTCTTTTCTTCTTCAAACTCGCACCCCCCCTCCATATTTCTTCTTCATTTTCCATTTTCATTCTTTCCATACAAACACACAACACCACCACAATCCTCCATCAAGTGTGACCATGTGAGAGTGAGGGCAGGACTGGATGAGGAGGAGGACACGACGGCCGGCCATGGTGGCTCACGGTGGTGGCGACGGCGGGAGAGACCGTGAGGTAAGGAAAATGTTCAAAAACCCAAATTTGAGTTTTAATGGTTTTTAATCGATTTCTTTAATTAGGTTAGGTTTCTGGGGAACCTAGGAGTAGAATAGGATTATTTTTGGGGCTTGGGATGGCCGGACATGGCCGTGAACGGCCGGAGAAAATCCGGCCACCATTGATGGCGGATGGAAGCTCGGTTTCGGGTGGTTTTTTTTAGTTTTAAGGATTGGGTTAGATAGGAAATGAAGAAATAGGAATATAGGGATTAAAACGGGACCAAACGGACCCCGAATCAGTCCGAAAACCCGAGAAAACCGTGCGGTGAACAGTGCCCATGAATAGTAACTAGTTCAGTTCTGGGGAGGATGACGATGAACAGTGTTTTCGACTTTCTAGGGGCTCGTGAGGGCCCGTGGACCATAATTTTGGAAAGTGTTCAACACGGGAAATCTTCTATTCGATGTAACGAAGATTTTGGGACTAGTCTCGTGTCAATCGGATATCGTTTCGATAGTTTTCGGGGTGTCGGAAGGTTAAGGGTCGGTTTAAAAATAGTTAAAAGTTCGGGAAAATTACGGGGATTTGATGGGAGGTTAATTAAGTAGTTATTAACCTACTATTAAAATTTGGACAGGTTTGGGAGTCTCGGTGACAGTGATCGGCTCGGGAGAGGCTATGGCACGCAAATCGAGGCGGCAGCTCGGACGGTCTGTGAGTGGACCTTGTTTTCTAAATTGGTGCATGCATAAATGTTTATTATATGTTTTAAATACTTGTTTGTGATGCCATGAGTGCATTTGGATGTGTGGTTACGTATAGGAACGTATTTCGAAGCTTCGGCCCTATACGGGGCCTATACGGTGCCTCCGGATCCTGATGTACTCTGATAGCCCGGGAGGGCAAAGGTCAGAAGTATCCCTTGTCTGACACTCCGTGTCAGACGGGAACAGGGTCATCCCGTGTTAATCCCGGGGGGGATTGGGATGGGTCCTGTCAGCGTGGTATCAGAGCATAGGATTGCTCGTAGGATGCTTATCAGAGCGGGGTTGTCTCTATTCGAGCAACCGTGTAGCTCTTGGAGTATGTACACAGGTCGAGGATGTGATATCTCATTGGGCTGCAGTTCGTGGTCAACTTGATTGTTGGGGTGCCGGTACAATAGTTAGTAGGACTGTATCGTAGATTATTTTGGATTGGCATGGGATGTCGGGGTTGCCATAGTTCTGTCAAGGTTGGCAGTGGAACCCTATGGAAGGATGAACGTATTCATACGTTAGATTGTGATCGTGAGACGGTTAGTTGCGATCGTCTTTCACGATACTCGGGGATCAGTTTGACGGCAGTTCGGAATTGTGACCATTAGTTGGTCGGACTTTGTGGAATCCTAATTGTACTTACGGTAGGATTGGGTTGACGTCTTTTCGATGTCAAGACCGCGGAGATGGTCAGATTGTGGGTTGTACTGCAGTTGGTAGCTTCCAGTTGGGTTCAGAGTGACCCTAGGGCGTGATTGTGGAACCCTACCTTGGGTGTATGGTTCGGAAATGTGAGTTGGCGAGTGGTGTGACTTTGACAACTATTTGGATTTGGGGTTCGTTAGTCGGTCTAGTCATATCAGCTTGTGTTGGGACTGCACTTCGCAATCGGGATTGTACTTATCAGTTAGACCGAGTTGGTGGTCGTGCTACTCAGTTGTGGTTTGGTGAAACTAAGGTTATGGATGACCTGGTAGACGACATTGGGTTAGTCGAGTTGCAACTGGTTAGTGATTGGTTGGACAAGTTATCAGGGTTGGTACTTGCCGATGGAATCCCTAAGTGGGATACAGAGTAGTTGGTACGGGCGATTGATTCCGTTGGATGCGGAGTCTGGATATAGCGAGGTCTGGTAGTTAGGCCTGCACGAGTCTGTGGCAGGCACTACTACCGAGAGTGGTTGTAGCTGTGGTTGTTGGGAATCGGGGACGTTCAGGGGACGTTTCCATTTCTCGTGTGAGTTGTCAGGATGGCGGTACCCAGAGTTGTTCGGTACGAGGGAGGCAGAGTTTCTCCTATTCGAGCAGAGGTACGGGGTTGTCGCTCAGTATGAGCGGAGATCCAGGGTTGTCAGTTTTGCACATGGTGTGCTGATATTGAGGCTGGTTGCGTGTATTGATAGTATTGTGGGCTGGCGCTGGTACTAGCGCTGGTGCTGGTGCTGGTGATTGTGATGACGATGAGTTACGGATCGGGATGTGACTCCATCGAGATGGGCATATGTTCGGTATCGGTGATCCGGGAGTGGATCACGGATAGAGTTAAATTGGTGCTGGACATGTGGCTGATGTCATAGTGTGATGGTTCTGGTATGGTTGGAACTTCGGAATTACGAAAGGTTACGATTGAGGTGACGAGAGGAATGCGGGTTATCCGCATTGGTATCGGGTATGTCGAAGTCATTTTGGGTGACTTCTCAGTTTCTACCACGGTAGATGACGGTGGATGACGTTAGATGATGGTTGTTGTCACCAGTACATCGGTTGTGTATTGGTTGGTGAACCCGAGATTTGTCTTGGGTCATCAGGAGGAATTGAGTATATCGAAGTTAGGTGACTCAGATTTCTCATTTTCTGCTTGGTGGCAGACGATGTTGGATTACGTGGCGTGGTGAATGCAATGAGTTTTGGTTGCATTCACGTAGGTTGAGTTTTGATGTCATCGTGTTGGATCATCTTTGGTTTTTCCTAGGTGGAATACCAAGGATCGATACGAGGTAGTCAGTGAGAACCCACAGTCTCGGCGTGTCTCGTCGTTGACTGATCTGTTTAGATGTGGAAAATGGTTGAGGATTTTGGTCGGCGTGACGATTCTCGATCGTGACGTCTATGGTCGGGTGACGTAGTGATGGATCTGGATCGTGATTTTGATGATCCAGATAGGTGGAGCGTTTATCATTCTTACGTGGATGTTTGAGTTGAGCATGATGGGACTGAACTTCTTTTCGAAGTGAATTCCGTATCGTATTTTACTCAGGTAAGTAGTTTTCTGACGTGGTCGGATATGGTCAGCCTTAGAGATGTGTTGATATGGTGATTGGCTTCCCTATGAAGTCAATCGATAGTATTGTAGTAATTGTTTAAGTGGGTAACCAATAGGTTTGGTTTGGATGCGTCTCGGTAGACGTGAACGAAATTTCGGGTTTTGGAATCAGATTTCTGGATGACGATTCAGGATTTGATTTTGAAACTTGAAAGAGGATTTCTGTATTTGGGTTTTGGAATCGGATTCTGGGTGACGATTCAGGATTTGATTCTGGAGCTTGACTATGGATTTTCTTTTATGGATTTGGGTTCGGAATGGTTATTCCAAATGCTAGTTACGGAATAATGATTTCGGATTCGGATTTGGACATGGCTATGGGTATGATTTCTGGGTTTGAATTCGGGATTTGTTACGAAATTGCGAATTCGTATTTGGAAATGGATAATAGGTCGGAGTTGTTGATTTGTCTAGTGCTGGATTGGATAGATGGACTCCAGAATAGAAACGTGATTGGCTATGACCTAGGTGGTTGTAAGCTAATTGATGGGTAGATGTACGTACCTTGTACGTTATTCGAGGTACGATACTGGGTGTACTTGTCGTGTCAGGTGACGGTATATAGGTTATACCGGTAGTATGTTGGTAAGCGTGTTGGTAGACGGATTGGTTCCGATACCATTGGATTAGTCGAGGTCGTGAACTAGACATTGGATACGGTGCAGTGGGTCATGGTATTTCTGATGGGTCTAGTTACACACAGATTGAGTGAAATGCTTTGTGGGTGAGTGTTTACCCATGGTTGAGTGAGTTGGTGGTTAGTGTAACCACGAGTGAGTATAGTGACAGTTTTCGATTGACGACTGTCAAGTGGTGACAGTTTGTAGGAGGTGTCAGCGTGGATCGCGGTGTGAGGTCTGATGACTCCCAGTGGGAGCAGACGACGAGATAGTTAGTGGTTGAGCAGGGAACCGTCTAGTTGGTTGTGTCAGCGAAACCATAGATCTGACAAGTGGTGTCAGTTCGAAGCGTACGACTTCTGTCATTTGACGTGGTCGAATGTAGTCGATACGACGTGAGTGTTAGTGGTACGTCTGGCTGCAGACGAGTAAGTATTGTTCTAGTTAGTTGGTGTACGAGTGTACACGTATTTCGAGGTCAATTCTACTTTCCACGAGATAGATGTGGAATCAGAATAGTTGGCGTTTCGAGAACGGAACTAATTAAGGAGGGAAGAACGGCTAGAATTAGATCGGTTGGAATTTCGAGGACGAAATTAATTAAGGAGGGAAGGTTGTAAGGACCCGTCCCAAATTCCTAGATTAGATTAGTAACTAATCACGATTAGTGAGGTTAATCGGTGATTATTTAGGCTAAATCGGACGAACGATGCAAAATGACCGTTTTGCCCTTAGTCGTGGCAAAATGTTGACTTTTCATTCGGGGGGTCAAACGGACTTTGACCGATGACCATGACGTAGTTCGTGACGTCATGAGTTCATAGACAAGTGGCACGTTCAATTCCGACGTTCGAGGAGGAAGTTATGACGTTCGGAAGTTTAGGGGCAATTTGGTAATTTTAGTTAAAAGGAGCAAAATGTTGACTTTTTTACCGAGAGGTCCGATGGCCGAGGGTTGAGGACCGTTACGTAGATCGGGACGATACGAATCCATACGCAGGCGGCATGCTGAAATCGGACTTCGAACGGAAAAGTTATAGGTCACGGAAGTTCGATTTCACTATGCACGTACTTCGAGGCGGTGATGAGGTGGCCTTTTCTGATTGGGCCAGATATTTTGAGTGGGTCCCATGGATGAGTGATAAGTGTCACTCATCCCATTGGTTAAAACCCCTAAAAAGGGGATCTCACTTAATTAAATAATATTAATTAATTAATTTTATAATCTAATCCACACCTCATTCAATCCTAGCCCTCCATTCTATATTTAATCTTTCAATCCTCACCATCAATTCCATCTCCTCTCATCAGCCATCATTTTTCTTCTTTTCTTCTTCAAACCCGCACCCCCCTCCATATTTCTTCTTCATTTTCCATTTTCATTCTTTCCATACAAACACACAACACCACCACAATCCTCCATCAAGTGTGACCATGTGAGAGTGAGGGCAGGACTGGGATGAGGAGGAGGACACGACGGTCGGCCATGGTGGCTCACGGTGGTGGCGACGGCAGGAGAGACCGTGAGGTAAGGAAAATGTTCAAAAATCCAAATTTGAGTTTTAATGGTTTTTAATCGATTTCTTTAATTAGGTTAGGTTTCTGGGGAGCCTAGGAGTAGAATAGGATTATTTTTGGGGCTTGGGATGGCCGGACATGTCCATGAACGGCCGGAGAAAATCCGGCCACCATTGATGGCGGATGGAAGCTCGGTTTCGGGTGGTTTTTTTTAGTTTTAGGGATTGGGTTAGATAGGAAATGAAGAAATAGGAATATAGGGATTAAAAGGGGACCAAACGGACCCCGAATCAGTCCGAAAACCCGAGAAAACCGTGCGGTGAACAGTGCCCATAAATAGTAACTGGTTCAGTTCTGATGAGGATGACGATGAACAGTGTTTTTGACTTTCTAGGGGCTCGTGAGGGCCCGTGGGCCAAAATTTTGGAAAGTGTTCAACACGGGAAATCTTACATTCGAAGTAACGAAGATTTTGGGACTGGTCGCGTGTCAATCGGATATCGTTTCGATAGTTATTGGGGTGTCGGAAGGTTTAGGGTCGGTTTAAAAATAGTTAAAAGTTCGGGAAAATTACGGGGATTTGATGGGAGGTTAATTAAGTAGTTATTAACCTTCTATTAAAATTTGAACAGGTTTGGGAGTCCCAGTGACAGTGATCAGCTCGGGAGAGCCTATGGTACGCAAATCGAGGCGGCAGCTCGGACGGTCTGTGAGTGGACCTTGTTTTCTAAATTGGTGCATGCATAAATGTTTATTATATGTTTTAAATACTTGTTTGTGATGCCATGAGTGCATTTGGATGTGTGGTTACGTATAGGCACGTATTTCGAGGCTTCGGCCCTATACGGTGCCTATACGGGGCTGTATGTCTTTACTGGTCTAAATGAAATGGTTTTGGATTTCCAAATGCATTATGAATATGATTTTATGATGTTGATTTGGATGCTTGTGATTTATATGGTTTCACGTATTTCGAGGTGATTTACGTGCTTGCACGTAAATCGAGATTTTCCGATTTTACTCTGTTCTTATGGTTTTGGAAATAGTTTAATGAAATGGTTTTGGATTTGAAAAGGTAAACTCGGGTTCGAGGCCCATTTGCTTTACGGAATCGGGCCGGAGACACAGTTGGGTTACGATTCGGACTAGAGGTCCAGTTTCTATGTGGATTCGGGCCTAGCGCCCAATTATGTGTTACCAATGGATTTTATGGATTATGACGGCTTATGGGGGCCGAGCATGAATCCTGGAAAGGTTTAAAGAATGATTTCAAAAGGTTTTTCATATGTCATCCTTTATATATGATTGTCTCCTTCGGGGAGGGTCGTTGGCCTGGGTGGACCCCGGAGTAGTCACGGAGCACTAACTGAGTGGAGTCGCCCC
Organism: Prinsepia uniflora; assembly: GCA_032719365.1. NCBI lineage: Eukaryota > Viridiplantae > Streptophyta > Magnoliopsida > Rosales > Rosaceae > Prinsepia > Prinsepia uniflora. The sequence continues at coordinate 30,290,505 of CM064872.1, read as the reverse complement.
CCAGTTGGGTTCCTTACTCTCAGGATGGGCATGGTTCGTTACCTCCAGGGAGGGTCATTGATCTACGGACATTGACCTGGGTGGACCCTGGAGAGACTTGGGTTTGAGACCCCAGTTAGCACACGTGTAGCTTTATTTTACCGTGACAGGTTCTGGATATGAATATAATGGATAATAAACATGATTTCAATTGGTTTGGGAAATTGTGTTTTATGTTGATAAATGGTTTTGGGCAGGAGCCCGTATGACTTGTATTTACGGAATTTGGGACTGAGACCCTAATGATGGTTGTTTAAACATACGTGTTTGAGTAAATGGTTTTACTATGCATGCATGCTTTTTAGTGGAGGGTATAAAGGTCTTTGATGAAATGTTTTTATAAATTTTTTATTTTTGTCCACTCACAGTCTTTCTATTTTTAATACCCTTCAGGTTGGATACAGTGTGGACTGTAGCAGAGATCGATATATCACATACCTCCTCCAGATCCTGGCGTACTCTGATAGCCCGGGAGGGCAAAGGTCGGAAGTATCCCTTGTCTGACACTCCGTGTCAGACGGGAGCAGGGTCATCCCGCGTTAATCCCGAGGGGATTGGGATGGGTCCTGTCAGATGAACCGAGTGTTGCAACCATACTTGGATCACTTTGTTATCATGTTCATTGATGACATTTTAGTCTTCTCAAAGAGTGCGAAGGCGCACGAAAAGCACTTAAGGATGGTGCTTGGTACTCTAAGGAAGAATCAGTTGTATGCAAAGCTTAGTAAGTGTCAATTTTGGTTGACCAGTGTGGGTTTCTTGGGACATGTGATTTTGGCTTAAGGAATCAGTGTGGATCCCCAAAAGATCGAGGCAGTAGCAAAGTGGGAATAACCAAAGACAGTCACTGAGGTCAGAAGTTTCTTGGGGTTATCTGGTTATTACAGGCGATTTGTGGAAGGATTTTCTACCATTGCCGCCCCATTGACACGGCTGGCAAGCAAGGGAGTCAGATTTATTTGGAGTGAGGATTGTGAACGCAATTTTTAGGAGTTGAAGAAAAGGTTGATATCTGCTCTTGTATTGACCCTTCCGGACGATAGTGGGGAATTTGAGGTGTATAGCGATGCATCCTTACAAGGATTGGGATACGTGTTAATATAACATGGGAAAGTGATTGCCTATGCCTCCCGCCAGTTGAAGTCGCATGAATGCAACTATCCTACCCATGATTTAGAGATAGCTGCTGTGGTACATGCTCTAAAGATTTGGAGACATCATTTGTATGGTGCGACCTGTAGACTGTTTACTGATCATAAGAGCTTGAAGTACTTGTTCACACAGAAGGAATTAAATGTGAGGCAGAGAAGATGGTTGGAGCTGATTAAGGACTATGATTGCACGATTGAGTAGCATCCTGGAAAAGCTAATGTGGTAGCTGATGCTTTGAGTCGGAAATCAAAACATTCTGTGGTACACCTACGGATGACCCATTTGCCCCTATTGGTTGAACTTCGTAAGACTAGCGTTAATTTGGGACTTGATAGCCAAGGTGCTTTGCTAGCTAGTTTCCAGGTACGGCCAATCCTAATTGACCAGATTATCGATGCTCAATTCCAAGAACCTGTCTCGTGCGTTCTTCGGATTGAAGTGGAAGCGGGAGAGCGGCAAGATTTTATAGTCAGAGGGGATGAAGCCTTACTAAAGGAAGGACGGTTGTGTGTACCGGACGATGAAGCATTGAAGAAGGAGATTCTGGATGAGGCTCATAGTTCTGCCTATGCGATGCATCCTGGAGGGACCAAGATGTATCGTACACTTCAAGAACATTATTGGTGGCCGGGTATGAAACGGGAGATCGCTGAGTTTTTCAGTAAGTATTTGATTTGCCAGCAAGTGAAGGCTGAGAGACAAAGACCCTATGGAGCCTTGCAACCACTTCCTATCCCAAAATGGAAATGGTATCACATAACGATGGATGTTGTGTTTGGACTTCCTAGGACACCCAGAGGCCACGATGGAGTTTGGGTGATTGTGGATAGGATTACGAAGTCATCCCACTTCTTGCCCGTACGAGATAATTTCAGGATGACACAGTTTGCTCAGTTGTTCATCGATGAGATCATCCGATTGCAGGGTACTCCAGAATCGATAGTTTCTGACAAGGACCCGAGGTTTACTTCACGGTTTTGGCAGAGTCTGCAAGAAACGTTTGGGACGAAACTACGTTTCAGCACTGCTTTTCATCCTCAGATCGACGGTCAGTCTGAGCGGACCATTCAGATTTTGGAGGACATGATGCGAGCCTGTGTTTTACAATTTCAAGGTACTTGGGAATCACATCTAGCATTGATGGAGTTTGCTTATAACAACAGTTATCAGGCGAGCATTAGAATGGCACCTTACGAAGCCTTGTATGGACGACAGTGCAGAACCCCGTTATGTTGGACGGACGTGGGTGAAAGGAAATTGACTAGATCCGAGTTGGTGGAATTGACAACAGAGAAAGTCAAAATCATCAGAGATAGGCTCAAGGTAGCCCAAGATAGACAAAAGAGCTATGTGGACCATCGGATTAGAGATCTTGAGTTTGCAGTCGGAGATTGGGTATTTCTGAAGCTATCTCCTTGGAAAGGTATAGTGAGGTTTGGCAGGCGGGGAAAGTTGAGCCCTCGTTTTATCGGACCGTACGAAATTGTTTAGAGGATTGGCCAAGTTGCATACAGATTAGCACTACCTCCAGAACTTTCTAAGGTCCACGATGTATTCCACGTGTCGATGCTACAAAAGTATGTGTATGACGCATCTCATGTACTGGAAGAGAAACACATTAAACTTAGAGAAGACTTAAGCTTTGAAGAACAACCCGTACAGATTTTGGATCGAAAAGATAAGGTGCTTCGTCGGAAGACCATTCCCCTAGTAAAGGTTCTTTGGAGAAATCAAAATGTGGAGGAAGCCACATGGGAATCCGAAGCGCAGATGCGAGAGCAGTTTCCATACTTGTTTCACTAAAATTTCGGGACGAAATTTCTTAAGGGGGGAAGTTGTAACGCCCCGGGAATTCGAAGGAGGTAAATTTGTAAAATAATAAATAAAATGATGTTTTTACCCTTGTAAATAGTATGATCAAATTGTTGACTTTTTACTTGGTAGGTCGAACGAATGTTGACCGATGACTGTGACGTAGTTCGGGATGTCACGAGTCCATAGACAGGTGGCACGTCCGATTCCGACGATCAGGGAAGAAGTTATGACGTTCGGAAGTTCAAGGGCATTTCCGTAATTAAGCCGAGAAGGGGAAATTTGTTGACTTTTCAAACGACATGGAATTTTCACGTGATTCGAAGACTAGTAGGAAGGTCTTGATACCCTGAGTTCGTACACAGGAGGAACGCTGAAAACGGACCTCGGATGGTTGTGTTAAGGTTCTAGAATGAGAAAGGCATTTTGGTAATTTTGTGATGAAGGGAAAAATGGTAATTTTCCAAGGCTGCAGTTGAAACAGCCGTGGGACTGCTGTGCAATTATTTAACCCGGGTTGTCTGTTCAGAGAATTGTTTAACCTGTTAGTGGCATTGAGGACTGAATTGGGGCAGTTTTGAGGTAGTGGAAGCACATTTAGGTGGGTTTGTAACAGGGAACAGAGCACGGGTAGAATTGAAAATGGTTTTGGGTCTGTTTGCGGGAAACACAGTCACAAAGTGACTGAGAGATTCCCACGAGTTGTTGGGTTGGCCGGGTTTGTAACAGAGAGATTGGGAGTGTGAGGGGTCATTCTGATGAGGAAAGGACTGAGAGCTTGAGAGAAAACTGAGTTCGGAGAAAACTGAAAAATGGAGGGAAATTTTAAAAATTAATCTGTGATCTGAGAGGAGCCAAACAGAGATTAAGAATAGTCTTCTGGGTTCATTTCGAACTCAACCATACAAAAATTGAAGGAAATCGATCGCGGTTTGGCCAAGAACAGAAGTCCCAGTTTCTGGAAAATTTTGAGCTTGAGGACGACCACCTACGGGTAAGTATTCATGAAATTGGCTACTGTTTAATGTTTTTTTAGGTCATACGAAGCTTCTGTATCAATTAATTTGAAAACTGAGATGAATTGAGTGAGATTGGACCCGTTTAGCAGATTGGACCGGGTTGTGGAATTAGGCTGGTGAAGATGAACAAATTGAAGGAATTAGGCTGGTTTTGTAGGAGATTGGACCGGGTTGTGTCGCGGGTTTGGGACCCGTTTAGCAGTGAGTCGGGTGAAGATGACGACACTGTAGCTACAGTACAGGGCGCGTGGCTTTCACGGGCAGCCACTTTGGGCAGCGCGTGAGGGCGCGTGAGGCCATATCTCCGGTCATGGTCAACATGTGATTTGATCCTTACAGTGTAACGAATATTTTGGGTTAAATTTCGAGTCAATCGGACGTCGTACGGGATAGTTTGGAGAGTTTGAAAGTTTAGGGTTTTAATTAAATTACAGTGAAAAATCCCGAAAAATTAGGGGAATTAATGTAGGCTTAATGGAAGTGTTTGTAACCCAAATTGTGATCTTTGGCAGGCCAGAACATTCCCGAGGCAACCGATGAGCGTACGGGACGCGATTGACGCGTTCAAATTCGTGAGTGGACTTTTGATTTTTTTCTAACCGAGCATGCATCACTGTTTTTACTCACTTGATTTATGGTTCTATATATGATTTTATGATTATATTTATGATATTTCTGCTTTACGTGATTGCAAGTTTTCCGATGTGATTTAACGTATTTTTACGTATTTCGAGACTACGGGTTCTTCGATACTTTGATGATGGTTTGATTAGTGATTTTATACGATGTGTGCATATGACTTTCTAATGATGAATTGACTATGATTTGTGAGTAAGATTCGGAAATTGAACGTGGAATTCGGACATAAGTCCTATTTTGATATATGACGGGGGCGGGCCCGGATGAGATATGACGGGGGCGGGCCCGGATTGGGTTTAAAAACTCGGATTGAGTTTAAAGACTCGTGAGTTTAAAGACTCGGTTACTATGATGTCCCCCGAGGCCTTGATTATGTTTTGAGTTTAAAGACTCATTGATATCCCAGGAAGGCCTTATATATGAGTTTAAAGACTCGGATGGATCCAGCAGTTTGATTTGTGGTTGTTACATTCGGTTTTTCATGTTTTTATAATTATATGTTGTAACGGTTTCCATATGATTCGTAAAAGTGTTTTCGAATATTTAGTTATGCATGCGTGTTTTAAGACTGGAGGGTGAACCCTGATTTCCTTAAACTGTTTTCCATAACCGTTTACCTTTAGTCCACTCACACTTTTCTGTTTTAATACCTTCCAGGACGTGGTACAAGTTTTGGGGGCTAACGCTGAGGCAGAGGCAGAGGCATAAAGTTTTCTCGTTGCGGTGTAGTTAGTTCACATAGTAGGGTTTTATCCTTATCTTGTTTTGTAATTATGCTCTGTGAAACGGTGGACTGGTTGTTTAGTTGGTTGTATCGTTTAATCTCCATGGTCTGACAATGTACGTGGTGCAATGTATTTTGTGTGGTTATTTTGGCTGTTTGTGTTTAATTGTCAGACGGGAGCAGGACTCTCCTCGGTTATCGAGGCGATAATCAGGGTGGGTCCTGTCATGCTAGATTTTAGGACATTCCATATCGTCTTAACACATCTTGTCATCGTTTTGAGAGATTTTAGAGTGGTTTTCTTCGTGTTTAACTTGGGAATTTTTAGTAAACATTGTGCTTAAAAACTTAGTTGTTATGTATTCAGTAGGGTTGGGACATTACCTTGAGGTGCGATACCTCTGAAATAGCACTAGAAATTGTATAGAATCAACCTTACCAATGACTTAGAAATATCATAAGGAAGTTTTTGGTTAACATGAGTCGAGAAGATTAGAATTTGGAACCGTGGTTACTTAACATATCGTGAGTTTCTATGTATCACTTCTGAAGTGAACTTTTAGATAAACTAGGAAGAAATAAGAGGAACTTGCCTCTTTACTATCTAGTGGGACAAGTAGTTGTTTATTCCTTCAGAGTAAGGCTTTATCCTGACTTATTCCTGTTGTTGCTTCATTCTGCTTTATCTTTCAGTTGATTTGAGTTGTTTACTTTTCCTTATTACAAGTCTCCGTACATTTGGCTTAAATGATTTGACGCCATTTTTACAAACGATACATCCTATGGCATGCCTATTCTTGTGGTTTATACCCATTGCAAATAAGTTTGCTTCCTATTTTATCATGTTGGGTAAATGTTTTACTATTTATATGAACTTTGTTATAGGTGTTGGTAAAAAACTTCTGGTTGAAATATTATTGGTGAAGCGGAAGCATGATGGTAGCATGAGTTATGATGTGATACTTCGTGATATCAGTACAATTACAACAAACAATTTATAAAACTTTTTCTTTGCAATTTGACACTTGTGTTTGAAACATTATGATTTTGAAATTGTTTTCATTTGCTATCATTGACCATTATGGGTTATTTGATTCAAAAGTATATTTAACCGATTTTTACAACCCTCTTTATACTTTATGGTGGTTAACGAAGTTCGTTGAAATTTGGACATTACCAACGTCACTTAAAGGTTCCTTCCTTATACGATATACGTTTGATTAAGTGTCTCCAAGCTAAATCGCAAGAGTAGGCGGGTTTTATCTCAGATCTAGAGCATAGATTCCACCTTCTTGTCACTGCCACGGGAGTCCCAAATTCAGAAACTCTTCGTGAAAAGGCTGTCCATTGTGCCAAAGCTATATCTCTCCGAGAAATGTTAGTTGAGGATTAAAATCGCATAATTCCCTTTGAGGGTGAGCTGGTTGTGCTTTGTGATGAGTAAAAGTGCCTTCTGGCTGACCTTACCATTCAAGACAAGTTGATTTGATGCCTACAATGTTCTGCTTATGAGGATGGATTTGACCAAGGTTTTTTCGATAGGGCTATTAGGGAACCTCATCATATGAACCTATGATCCCTCCTTGTAGAATTGCTTTCTTTCAACTATGTAGGAGTAAATCTGCTGGCTCGTATTTCAGCCATTCACGGACATCTCTTGCTTAAATCTTCTGTAGTCCCTTTCTCGAAGTTGGTATCCAACAAAAAGCTTTTCGACAAATTCAGTAAAAGTATTTTTTTATTATATTATATATTTTCTTTGATCCTTTCAAATTAGCTCTCTTTGGCCATTCACTAGCCTTTATCTCTCCATAGGAAAATTATTCGTTGGATTCTAGTGAGTTCGTTTTTAACCTCCTAAGTCCTTTTGAGGTCACGTCATGATCGTGTCTTTGCGGAGTGTTCTAGTAAGGATCTTTGCCATTGTCAGGATGCGAAGATTTTTGGACTAGTGGTCTGAAAACTCATATTCAGCAAAGTCACCAAACATGATATTTTTTTCTAACCCCTATAGGAGTCTCATATGTGAGGACCCTTGCCTTGAAGGCATGGTTAGCAATCCCACATCGTCCGGGGGATCTGGGGGATGCGCCTTATATGTATGGGCACGCTTCTATCTAACAGGAGGCTGTTTGGGAGCTCACTTGCTTTGGATTCCTTAGGAACTCCAAAGTTAAGCGAGTAGGGGCTGGTGCAATCCCAGGATGGGTGACCCACTAGGAAGTTGCACGTGAGTTCCCAGAAACAAAACCGTGAGGGCTGGGTCCAAAGCGGACAATATCATGTTGGAGGAGTCGAGTTATGACAATTTGGTATTAGAACCCAACCCCGACCGGAAGTGTGCCAGCGAGGACCCTGAACCCCGACCTTCTCTTTTTTCTAACAGGAGGTCTTTTGGGAGCTCACTGGCTTTGGATTCCTTAGGAACTCCAAATTTAAGCGAGTAGGGGCTGGTACAATCCCAAGATGGGTAGCCCACTGGGAAGTTGCACGTGAGCTCCCGAGAACAAAACCATGAGGGTTTGGTCCAAAGCAGACAATATCATGTTGGAGGAGGTCAGGTCGTGACATCATATGAGAACTTGGGAAGGATATATTCCTTTAAAGGTTGATCCCATCGTTTCTCGTTCTCCAGTTTTCCTCAAGAGGACACATCAACTCCTTGCTAGTTACTAGCGAGGTTGCCCTCATGCTCGTCTACTCCTTGTAGGCTTTAAATTGTCTCTGGATCCTGTGCTTGGTATTCCTTCCTAATTCCTTGCTCAGCTTTCCTTTCTTACTAACCATATACCATCTCCACTTTTGGATGATAGCCTTCCTAGGGAGGCATGTTGATAATCCTGGAAAAGTGGCCTTTCGGCCATCAAGATCTTGCAGGTTACTTATAGATTTTTGGCTGACTGGCCATCAAGTCCTTCCTAATTTCTTTCAGACTATGAAGTCTGTAGCTGGTTTTGGGATAGACCAAGAGGTCCTCATCCCATCTTTCTCTCGACCTCTTTAGTTCTAGGTCTATCTTAGCTCTTGGGGTAGGAATTTCCAACAAACACCATATCCTACACTTAATGCATATGATCAATTCAACAATGGCTGTACCTACTAATCCTTCAAGCTCCTGAGTTTCCTTAGGAGCCTTTGGTTGACCTTTTTTAGTCACATTACCTTTTTCAAGTTGTGACCATTGTAGGTCGGCCATCTTCACTGATTCCATAAGGAGCAGATTAGTGTCCACTTTCATTGGCATTTTTGGTATTGGGGCCAGGGCGATATTCCCCTGATTAATCAAGCTTTAGATTGTGTCCTTAAACTGGACACAATTTCTAGTGTTCGAGGATACATATCATTTGCAATTGCTTTCCCTTGATCTCTTTTGATCTAGGCATATCTTGCTTGGAATTAGGATTGATCACTTTTTCCTTAACCAGTTCATCATATATCTCTCCGACTTTGTTCAGGTCGAAAATATATGAGGTCAAAATCGGGACCTTGTTGGAAAAGTATCCTCTAGTCGGATTAGCGAGTTTATGATTCTACACAAGTTTGACCAATGATTTTATGGTGACAAGCCCTGTTCCTGAAGTCCCGATCTCAGCTATAACCACCTCTAGGCCCTAACCTTTTCTATTTTCCAAAGATTCCTCCTCGACATCTTTGTGATCTACCTAATGAATAGGTATCATTTTGTTTTTATAGAATGGGTGTACTTTAGAGTTGCACTTATGTCGTTATTTTTCTTTTAGTAGCCTCTCAAATATCGACACATGTACCACTATCTCCTACAAGTGTGAGAAAGTGGTGTTGTCAAACTTCGTTCTTAGTGAGAACCTTAGTGTTCTTTGTGCACTGGCCATCATTTGGTTGTTGTTCAGGCTCGACCTGGTAAAACTTTTCATGGAACTTGGTCTCCATTTTCCGCTAAATTCGTATGAAGGCTTCTAACATTCATAACTTAAGAAGATAGGAATTATCCTCTAGAGCTACACATTGAGCCGAGAATCTCCTTATATATTTCAGGGACGACCTCCTACCATCTCCACTAATGAGGGCAAAAGCTGGTTGATTGAACTTTCTGGGAAAAAGGTTACCCTTACCCACGTACATAGGGTAAAGGTTTATGTATGTCGGGACATTGGCTTTCCTAGAAAGTACTGGTTGTACTTGAATCATACGTCTTATCTTGGCCATTTCAGTCATGTTGGCATGGTGCTCAACTACATAGGGCGGCCTTTGCTTAGGCCTAAATTTCTCTTCTGACCCCGTGTTGTCAGATTCTCTCCAGTTCTCAGAGTCATCCATAACGCCAGTTAGGCCATTCCTAACCATTTAAACCTTTGACTCTTCTCAGAAGGGTGGTCGATATTTTTCCTGGATCCTATTGCACTCTTTTGGTTGGACCTCGCATATCATACTCATTTCTGAGACTTTAAAAGGTAACGCGCTTGAGAACAAAGGCCCCGTAGTTATAGGCTCTAGAGTAGATACTGTAAGACCCGTGTCCTGGAGGGAACGGTGAACAATCCCACATTCCTGCGAGGGGGGAATGGTCTGGGAAGGGAATGGTGGTGTGCCTTAAAGGTGTAGGCACACACCTATCTAGCATGAGGCCTCCCTTGGCTGCGCTGGTTAAGGTGGTTACCTTCCAGGCGTGAGGTCTTGGGGTCAAAACCTTGCGGGCGCAGGTGCGCCTAAAGAGGACAATATCATGCTAGATAGAGCGTGCAGGTGCACGTCCCTGGTTTAGATGAGGCCTTTTGGGAGCTCAGTGGCTTTGGGGGGGATTGGAACCCCAAAGTTAAGCGAGTTGAGGCTGGTGCAATTCCAGATGGGTGACCCCCTGGGAAGTTGCACCGTGAGCTCCCGAAAACAAAACCGTGAGGGCAAGGGCAAGGAGGCCCAACGCGGACAATATCGTGCTAGATGAATCGGGACCTGACAGAAGAGGGTCGGGTCCTGACAATTTGGTATCAGAGCCAGACCCCGACCGGGAAGTGTGCCAGCGAGGACACTGGGCCCTAAGGGGGGTGGATTGTAAGACCCGTGTCCTGGAGGGAACGGTGAACAATCCCACATTCCTGCGAGGGGGGAATGGTCTGGGAAGGGAATGGTGGTGTGCCTTAAAGGTGTAGGCACACACCTATCTAGCATGAGGCCTCCCTTGGCTGCGCTGGTTAAGGTGGTTACCTTCCAGGCGTGAGGTCTTGGGGTCAAAACCTTGCGGGCGCAGGTGCGCCTAAAGAGGACGATATCATGCTAGATAGAGCGTGCAGGTGCACGTCCCTGGTTTAGATGAGGCCTTTTGGGAGCTCAGTGGCTTTGGGGGGGATTGGAACCCCAAAGTTAAGCGAGTTGAGGCTGGTGCAATTCCAGATGGGTGACCCCCTGGGAAGTTGCACCGTGAGCTCCCGAAAACAAAACCGTGAGGGCAAGGGCAAGGAGGCCCAAAGCGGACAATATCGTGCTAGATGAATCGGGACCTGACAGAAGAGGGTCGGGTCCTGACAGATACTCTAGAATCCGCAGTCTATTTTCTTTTATTTGGGCTTACCACCTCTAGTGAGCTAGCGGTACCTTTTGGATCTGCTTTATCTTGCCTGGAGAGCTTCTGAGCCTATTCGTTCATAGCCTTCATCTAATCACAGATGGAGACCAGGATGTCCTTTATAAATTTCATCAATTCTTTATTAGTTGTTCCTAACTAGTGATATCATCGAGATTTTCATCATGGAGAGTTTCCATATAGGCTTCCATTAGTGGTACTCAAGAGTTTCTTATGATAACGTCCAACTCACAAATCTCCATTTTGCATCACGTCTTCGTTTCGTATATCGGAACATAGACACACACTACAAAAGAGTCCTAACGAGCATGCTAGATTATGTTCGAGTCCAAAATTTTATAGTAGAATTCAAGATTGTTGTTCGGTGACTTGCTTTCAAAGGAGTGGATACGCAAGTATTTGAGTGAGGGAGATCTTTTCATTGTAGTCTGATGCAGCAGTGTGCATTGTAAGTAACTAAGGTGAGTAGGGTGAAGGCTGAAAGCCTTAGGCCACGGTGTTGTGGTCCTACCCTAGATCGGCTGGTCCAGTTGACTTAGCCTTCTAGTTTCCTTCAAACTAGGTGTGCCACTAGTAGAAGCTGCTATCAGACAGGGTTAGAAATGGCTTGTGAATTGCGGCCTATAAACAATCACTCGAATCAAGTGAAAGTGGAGTAAGTGGACATCTTTCTTGCGATTTTCTTTTTTATGCCTCCTTTGAGGACTTTAAATATTTTCTTTTGTGCCGAGTCCAAGTATAATTTCAGTGTGTTTATGTTAGCAGCATGCAATTCCGAGTTAGAGAAGCTTGTTAGATAGATCGACCTCTTCAAGCTAGGTTGTTCGAATACTAAACTAAATCGCGAAGATGGTTCTATGACTTATACACCCATAGAACTCATTGGTTAGTGTATTCTAGTTATCGAAATCAGACATGAAGAAACCAATTTTAGAGCGGGCGAGGGAGATGGAGAGGGGAACTACAAACACTTAAAAATTAAATGCTTGAATATTAGCGTGATGAATTGAATTACAAGTGCGTGAAGTAAACTATCTTTAGACTAAGCCATGGGTTGGCGTTCTTGGTCGTGAGACCATCAATTAGATGAACATCTGTTAGAAATCATACCAAAGATGTTGGTAAAACAGTAAAAAGACATGATGATATCGGGGAGTGAGATTGTGAGGGCCTTAAATACTACATCAAAAACTGATTTGATCCAGTTGAAACAAGTTAGGTGACCTTCAAAACGAGCTGCGAGAGCAAGTCAGGATGAAGTATGGTGGTCGGAAAGTCTTCAGAAACGAACTTGGGATGCAAGTCGGGTTCAAAGGAAATCTTGGGTTTCTTATAGTATGAACTAAGAAGGATTGAAAGGAGAACTGAATCTTTATCCTAAATCGAAGAGACCAGTTTTGTCAAGAAGGCGAGCTTTTGGGTAACAAAGAAACTTTGGAGGGTTTATAGTTTTTGAAATTGATTGGGTTTGATCAATTTGGTTGTTTGATTGAGTTGTTGGTTCTCCTTTGTGAAGAGGGCTTCTTCTCTTTTTATAGACAGCATGAAAGTGCGGATGCTCAACACATGCATCTATGCACACATTTTCATAGCAACAACTTAGTGGCACATCCCCCTGACCCTTCTGATAGTTTTGGCACTATGTTAGTGTGATTATGTAAATCGTGCTCACACTTCCCCGTGATCCAGCTGTTGGATATGAGTTGGGCTTTGGCCTCGAGTTGGATTAGGTCTTTAATTTCTCAATAAACCTTATTTAGGCCCGTAGTGGTTTATTTCGGGTGTGAACACCACCCCAATTTGTTCATGCCCATTCTAATTTACCGAGTCATATATTTAGTGCCCTATTCATAACTTCATATCTTGAGATAACAAAACAACCTCTAATATTGACGACTATTGGATGTAGTTAATGAAATTGGTGCAAATTTTTGTATTGAGGGTAAATTTTGGGTAGTAAGTGAGATAAATGAGCGTTTTAAATGTAAAGTGAGTTTAACGTTGAATTTTTAGGCGTATTTGGATTAAAAAACCAAATTTACATATAAGCAAAACCTAAGTTTTCGACCTCGCTTAGCATGTCACCAAACCACCGTGCATGTTAATATTCATTATTATCTTCATATATATATTGTTGGAATTATATTTTTCTAGGTAAGTACGTGGATTGCAATCACCCAAGACTGCTTGATCACTGAGGAAATCTAAGTTTGAATAGTGACTGGGGGGCTGCAATTAGCAACATATATACAAACTCGCTTGTCAAAATGTGGTGATGCAAAGTCTACTATTTTATCTCTCTCTTCCATGAGAGCTCCCCCTCCCCCGTAAGAGCCTCTGCATCTTCGGATACGTGTAGTCCCTGCACCAGTTATGACATTTACTCAACATGATCCACCAAATCAAACAACAGAAATTTACATTCAAGGCAGCCAACAACTAATAAGTTTTTACATCAGCAGGAGTGTAAAGTTGCAACATACTTTGGTTTCTCAACAGAAGGGAGATATTCCCTTCAAATACACATTAATGGCAATACTGCATTTTCCATAGCATTTATGCAACATGATCATCAGAATCAAACATAAAAAATCTGCATTTATAGCAGCAAACAACCAAATTTTTGTCACGTCTGCAAGCTGGGTACGGTGCAACATATACATGTTTGTCCATCCTAGGAGAATACTCATTCTCAACTGCATATTAATGACAACTCTGTTTGCCACCAACATGAGCTTCAATCCATAATGACGGAAGTCGACCCTGATGCCTATAAAACAATTGCACCAAGAGCGAAGTTAGTACATCCAATAGCACATTCAAGAAAAAAAAAAACAAAGATCCCCACAAAAACCTCTTTTTTCCAGGTACAAATTCCCCTTGTTTTTCACTTTCATTCTCCTTTATTTCATGTTTTTGGGCACCTACTATGAATACTCTATGGATCAAGGAATAGCGGAAGAACTTACCATCAAATTGGAAGAATCACTGGGAATTTCTAACCTAGAGTGTGGTCTGAAATTGGTCGGGAGGGTTATAGCCAACAAAGCTCCTAACAGAAATGCAGTAAAGACAATTCTAGCAAATGATTAGGCAAGTTACGGAAAGGCTCGCATCATATACATCAAAGAAAATATATTCACGATCATGGTGTAGGATAAAACAATGGCAACCAAGATTATCAACGGGGGATCCTAGTCGGTTATGGGATCTTGCCTATCTCTTCAACGATGGCCAGAGAACCAATAAGTGGAAAAAATTTCCTTGCATCTAGTTACCTTCTGGATTTAAGCCCGTGGAATTCCAATGAATTTACTTATTGTGGGAAATGCTAGGAAGGTGTAAACAAGACTCAGAAATATGGTGGAGACACAGGAGCCCTGGAGTCGCAGTCCAAGCGGTTTCCTTCGAGTTAGAGTGCAAATCTACTCAACAAAACCCTCTCTCGCTTTGGTTTTGGCCCCTGAGATCTAATGGGGCTAGAAATTGGGCTGAATTTAAACTGGAATGTCTCTCTGATTTCTGTTACAAATGCGGTCGTCTGGGTCACATGGACCAAGGGTGCCCCTGCATATGGTGAATGGTTGAGGACCAGACCAATCAGAGATGAGATTGTTCTAGTGACCCCGACACCACCACGTGGTACTCGAAGGAAGGAAAGATCAACAAGCATACCTCACATGCCCGAGGGGACGTGGGAGTTGCATGGCTCAAAACTGACAGGGAGAGTGAAATGACTAGGCTATGGTTGGCAACTAAAGGATTAAAGAACTCTGTGCTCCCTGCAAACTCTGCTTACTTTCTTAAGCAAAAACCACCCTCTTATCTCTATCTTGGTGATGATGAAGGGTCGAGCTTGAAACATATAACTAAATTTGCAGCTGGCTCTGATGCTACTTTTCAGATGTACAACCTGTCTGCAGAGGCTATTGGAAAAGGGTTGAACTGGGGAGGCATAACCAACCCCACTCAGGTTGGTGATGTTATGGGACCTTTTCAACTTGGAGAAAGCGATAAATGGGCTAACGCCATCATGTCTTTCGGCCACCATGGGGGCACAAACTGGGCTATGGAGACCCATCCACCTATTGGGCCTGCCATTAATGAAATAACAAATGAAACTCGGGATGAGACCATGTGTGTAACATCTGATGGGGACTTGGGCTAGGAGCTAGTGGGCTTTAAAGCTAAGGATGTAGTGGAAGGGGACTTCAATTCGCTGGGTCTAAAAAGTGTTAGTTTTAAAGGGTGCTGAAAACCAGAAAACATGGAAGAAGGAAAAAGTCTCTCGAGGAAATAGGAAAATATTACTGAATCAGTGTTAGAGGAGAGTCCTTAGAAAAGCTAAAGTTGCTAACCCTGCGCAAACCTTGGAGGAGAGTCACAAGGAAGAATTTGAACTTCTCTCAGACCTTTATCTGCTGGAGGTGGAAATTGACTTGACTGGAGATATCTCGTATAAGAGTGAGGATACAAGTGCAGATGGTAGGATGTTTTCTTTCGACAACCAAGGAAGCAGAAACACTAAAGGTGACTGGCCAGTGTCAACTGCCAGGCCAATATGAAACTCCTAAGCTAGAAATTACCAGGGACTTGGGGCTGACCTGACAGACCAATACTTTCAGAAAATGGTTTGAACGCACGATCCCTTTGTTGTATTCTTAATGGAGAAAAAAATTCAATCAAGGTCCCTTCTTTGTCCTCATAGAGCTTTGAACGAAGGATTGATTCGCCACTGTGATTTCTGGGCTGTCATTTCTATTATTCGTTTGTTGATCGTTAATGATGTGGTGCTTACTGGAGATGTTCTTCCTTGGTCGCTACCTCTCCTTGTGGTCCTAAAAGTTAATGTTGATGCTTCTTAGATTTCTTCAGCTCAGTAAGCAGGCTTGGGTGTGGTAATTAGGGATGTTGCGGGTGACTTTGTTGTCGGGTTACTTTGTTGTTGGTTTCTTTCATGCTTGATCGACCGGTTCAGTGATTGAGGCTGAAGCTTGGGCTCTATTGGAGGGGGTGAATCTTTCAGTGGGGGAATGCTTTCAAATGGTCACATTTGAGTCTGATTCTTTAGAGCTGATTCAGGCAGTTAATGGCTCTATCTAGAAAGGAAGATAGGGAAATTTTCCCTTTGTTGTCAAGAGTAAATTCTGCAAGTCAGCACTTTGATTCGGTGAAATTTATTTGGGAAAATCGCTCAACAAATGTGGCAGCTGATGCCTTAACTTCACAGGCACAACGTTTGATGTGTAAGGAGGTCTGGATTAACCGCTTTCCATCATCCCGAGTGCACATGCTATTTGGGGATTGGCTACCTTGTCCTTCGCCTCCTGAGTGTCCGTTGGTGGTGTGCTCTAATGGCCTCTGCTGAGCTTTTCCTTTCCTTTCTATTGCTTTTTGTTTGTTGTTGCTTAGTTTTTCCCTGCTTGTGTTTCTGTTGCTTCGATTAGCATTGATAAAAAAATAATGTGGTGATGCAAAATTGAATTATTTTGGGACATATTATAACGATGTAGATATGCATAGAAGAAAAGTATTATTAAATTTATATATTTTATAAGATTAACCCTGAATTTTTATTGGTGGTTTAAGATGGTCCCAACCTTTTTAATATTTTAAACAAGTATCTAATATGTTTAAAAATTTGTTTTTATTAGCCTCGGTTAATTTATTTGTTAATTATTTGGATATACATACCTTTTTAGGCTTATTTGGACTCTAAAATAATAAAAATAAGTCTTCATGCATTTTAAAAAAGAAATTAATTATGCATCCAAAGCTATGAAAATTTGAGGGAAAATTGACTTGAAAGAGTGCAAGACGACTATTCGGGTACTTCTGCGTTGAGGGGTTTAGGCCTTTAGGCTTATCGGCTATGGATTATTTCTCTTTTATGCACTCAATAATTCAAGATTAGGCTTGAATTTGTAGCCCCCAGGTGTCTCAAAATCTCCATCTTTTGAATTATCGAGCCTCATGAATTTCCGTCACTATAATTATGCCACAACTTACTCAGTAAGTTCCGATGATTGGAGTGTCTTGGGCCCACTTGAGCTTATTAGACATTTTAGAACAAAGGGAGGTTACTTGACATGAGCATTATATTTTATTTACTAATTGCGTGAGCTTGGCAATAGTATCATAAACATAAACCCTAGCCGTCGCCGGCCCTGGGTTTGGCTGGGGTCGATGGCAGCCTTCTCCTCCTTCCGTCTTCCCTATTTTCCTTCTTTCCCCTTCCTTCATTTTTTTTCCCTCATCTCTCTTGGACGGCGACGACGATTTTTCCTTGTTCCCATCCACGGTTCCGTCTGCGGGTGGGTTGATGGAGCGAGACTTTTTTCCATCTCGGCCCTTATCGCCGTTTGCCCAATCCTTGTGGGTGTATTGGTTTCTCTTCCTCTTCCTCTCGACTTTCTTCATTCCAGCCCTTGTCTTTTCAATACAACCAACGCCTATAATTTCAATCTTCTTCTTATTTCTAGCTTCCATCTCTCCTAAATCATTCACCTATAGATCTATGTTGCTCTCTTCCTTGGTTACTCCATTTAATCTTGTCACAACAGTTTTCTTCCTTATGCTCTTCCCCACATCGTTCCCTTTGATGTGGGCTTTTGGGTTAAGTAATTTGTTGGTCAATTTTAACCTAACTAATCTCTAGAGTATGATGATCATTGGTGGCATTATGTCTCCAATCCATGCTCTACTAATCGATCTATTTGGTTTCAGAATGTGTTGTACTTTGCGATGGTGGCTTGTTGCTCAGAGGTAGTTGCTGGTGGAGGCTCTTGCGGTTTCTAGGGTTATTTTGGTTATTATGTTGTGGGCTTTTGTTTTGTTTTGGACTACTATATTATGGGTCATTTTGCTTTGTCTTTCAATTTTATGTATTTCTATAATTTCTGTGTAATGCTTTGTGTTGGGTTTTAATGATTTGAGTTTGCCTTGTGTTTCCCTTTCTTAATGAATTTCACACTTTGACAAAAAAAAAAAACCAAATAAAACCATCTTTTTCTTGATAAAAAAAGTAGCTATGTAATTTCACAGTCATATGCAATCATCACTGACTTAATGAGTAAACCTCTAATAAACACTTGAATTACACACCTAGTCATCCATACAATAATTAATGAAGGGCTCAATGGGGCAATTACAATTCCATGTTTACATTAACAGTTGTGACTATAAATTTTTATGTTAATTTTTGAGACATTTTATCGGATAAGATTAAGTTCATGTGACTCCACCTTAAATGGATTTTTACAAAAGAAAATATGCATGTTGATCATCCATTTGCCTTCGTTTCCAACGTTCAATCATGTTGATGCATTGCATTGTATTGCAACCAGTTATGCATAGCTATAATGAGCAACTTCATAAAATTACTTATTTATCTCTGTCTCACGTTCCTAACCACCCAGCAACATTGAATCAACGATAAGCTATCTGTGCGGATACGATAATAGTAGATACTTATCAGCTAGCTCATTTGGAGAATGAGATTGAATTGAAGAAGTACTTCCCCACATGCTATTACATAAGTTCTAGAAATACGAGGCTAGAATTATCAAGATGGATAAGACAAAACCAGCAATCCAACAACCATGAACCACTAATCCACCGATCATAGGATTTTGAAGACCAAAACAAACATTAATGGATGTGTGCAACCGAAAGAACCATAAAGAACCAACCATACGGGCCATTGCCCAATTCCATTCGGGACTCAACCCAAAACCTGTACACATCACATATCATATATCATATATCACATCTCATATATCATATATACATATAATTCACACAACCAATCTTGTCACGGTTTCCAAAGCTACGCGCGTGCTACCCGGGGTCTCAAACCCAAGTCTCTCAGGGTCCAAGGTTAATGTCCGTAGACTAATGACCCACCCTGAGGTTACAATCCATGCCTTCCTGAGAATAAGGAACCCAACTGGGGCGACTCCACTCAGTCGGTGCGCCGTGACTACTCCGGGGTCCACCCAGGCCAACGACCCTCCCCAGAGGAGATAATTCAAGTAAAGGAAGGTATATGAATATATATACATATATATATATATATATATATAACAAACTCATTCATGACATTCATATACATATAGAAAACATCTTTAGAACCTTTCAAAAGATTCATGCTCGGTTCCCATAAACCGTCATGTATCATAGAATCCTTTCAAGGGTTCATACCCGGTCCCCATAGGCCGTCATGTATCATAAAATCCTTTTAAGGGTTCATGTCGGTTCCCATACACCGTCATGAACCTGGAAATCCATTTAGGGTCCCCGACCCGAAATCATCAATGTAAAGTAACTGGGTCTCGTGCCCGAACATATGACTTAACTGGGCATCGTGTCCGATATCTCAGGGTCAGTCACCACTCCGATCATAGTGATGCGTGCAACCATCCATCCAGGACCGCCCTCAATCCTGGTATGTCACCGTGAACGAACGAACCGACGCAACCACCACAAGATCATGGTGCACTCATCACCGATCGATATACTGAACCGTCAGCACTCTGAAGTCCAGCCTCAATCGGCTGCCCGACCACAGATCGTGCATCGTGGCCTCTTCGGAAGGAACATATCCTAATCCGGAGGTGAGCGTCGTATCGTCGGTCGACGTGCACATAGCACTCGCCACGACCACGATTCAGACCCGTGGGTCGTAAATAGAGCCATATGCCCGAGACAAAACCAAATGGGTCTCATGCCTGAGTTTATCCTTTTGAAATCCAAACCATTTCATTTAAACCAACAAAGAAAGTACAAACCCGTATTGGCACCGTATAAGGCTGAAACCTTGAAATACGTGTCAATACGTAACCACACTCAAATGCACTCATGGCATCACTAAGCAAGTATTAAAACATATAATAAACATTTATGCATGCACCAATTTAGAAAACAAGGTCCACTCACAGACCGTCCGAGCTGCCGCCTCGATTTGCGTGTCATACGGCTTTCCCAAGCTAATCACCGTTATCGGGACCCCCAAACTTGTCCAAATCGTAATAGAAGGTTACTAACTACTTAAATAACCTCCCACTAAAGCCCCATAATTTTTTGGAATTCTTAACTATTTTTAATCCTGATCCTAAATCTTCGGACACCCCGAAACCTATCGAAACGATGTCTGATCGACCCGAAACCAGTCCCAAGATGTTCGTTACATAAAATAGATGATTTCACGTGTTGAAGACATTCCCAAATTGTCCCTCACGCGCCCAGGGAAGGTTCTGCGCGTGAACCCACGCGCCGTACTGTAGCATCACCATTTACCTTGGTTGAACCAGGTTCTCTGGTTTCTGGACCGACCGAACCAGTCTAGACCAGTTCAACGTCCAAACTTATCCTTTTTCAACCCAGTTTGTTCCATTTTAATCCTAATATCTTCCTAACCTCAAACCCTATAATTTAAGCTCTTAAAAACATAAGAAAACCCGTGAAAATCATACCTCCAAGATCAACCATGGCAGTGGCGGGTTCCTCCGCCGTTCA
Organism: Prinsepia uniflora; assembly: GCA_032719365.1. Taxonomy (NCBI): domain Eukaryota; kingdom Viridiplantae; phylum Streptophyta; class Magnoliopsida; order Rosales; family Rosaceae; genus Prinsepia; species Prinsepia uniflora. The sequence goes on along the minus strand of CM064872.1, from coordinate 30,270,047 downwards.
CCGCCGTTCCTGGCCGTCCTAGCCACTTCTTTCGATCCCAACAGGTTCCTACAACCTCCAGAAACCGTTTACAATTAATGAAATCCATCCAAACCCTTTAGAACTAAATCTCCAATTTTTGAAACCATTACCTCACGGGTCGAGTCCCGCCGTCGTGAACTGCGGTCGTGGCCTGTCACCATCATGTCCTCATCATCTCAGTCCCTCAGGTCATCCCTCACGGTCACGCATGAGTACTCATAATGGTTATGGTGGTGAGGTGTGTTTGTTTGAAATATGGAAAATGAAGGAATGAAGGGTGAGTGCTTCGGGTGTGTTTGAAGAACAAAGAAGATCTTGATATCTGATGGGAGAGGGAAATGAGATAGATGAGATGAGTGGTGAGGATTAAGAGATTTAGATTAGATGGAGGGCTAGGATTGAGTGATAGATGGATTAATTATAAAATAATAATTATAATAATATTTAATTTTGTGGATCCACTTTTTAGGGAAATTGGCTAATGGGACTCATCCATGTCACTCATCCATGGGTCCCACCAAAATATCTGAACAATCAAATTAAGCCAAGTCATCATCGTCTCGAAGTACGTGCATAGTGAAACTGAACTTCCGTGACCCATAACTTTCCTGTTAGAAGTCCGATTTCAGCGTGTCGTCTGTCTACGGATTCGTATTATCCCGATCTACATAACGGTCCTTGACCCTTGGCCATCAGACCTCCTAATCAAAAAGTCAACTATTTTCCCCTTTTTACCATAATTACCAAGTACCCTTGAACTTCCGAACGTCATAACTTGTAAGACCCGTGTCCTGGAGGGAACGGTGAACAATCCTACATTCCTGCGAGGGGGAATAGTCTGGGAGAGGATGGTGGTGTGCCTTAAAAGTGTAGGCACACACTTATCTAGCACTAGGCCTTTTGGGAGCTCAAGTGGCTTTGGGAGGGATTGGAACCCCAAAGTTAAGCGAGTTAAGGCTGGTGCAATTGCATGATGGGTGACCCCCCTAGGAAGTTGAACCTTGAGCTCCCAAAAACAAAACCGTGAGGGTGAAGCCCAAAGCGGACAATATAGTGCTAGATGAGTCGGGTCCTGACCGAGGAGGGTCGGGTCCTGACAATTTGGTATCAGAGCCAGACCCCGACCGGGAAGTGTGCTAGCGAGGACGCTGGGCCCTAAGGGGGGTGGATTGTAAGACCCGTATCCTGGAGGGAACGGTGAACAATCCTACATTCCTGCGAGGGGGAATGGTCTGGGAGAGGATGGTGGTGTGCCTTAAAGGTGTAGGCACACGCTTATCTAGCACTAGGCCTTTTGGGAGCTCAAGTGGCTTTGGAGGGAATTGGAACCCCAAAGTTAAGCGAGTTAAGGCTGGTGCAATTCCATGATGGGTGACCCCTTGGGAAGTTGCACCATGAGCTCCCGAAAACAAAACCGTGAGGGTGAGGCCCAAAGCGGACAATATAGTGCTAGATGAGTCGGGTCCTGACCGAGGAGGGTCGGGTCCTGACAATTTGGTATAAGAGCCAGACCCCGACCGGGAAGTGTGCCAGCGAGGACGCTGGGCCCTAAGAGGGGTGGATTGTAAGACCCGTGTCCTGGAGGGAACGGTGAACAATCCTACATTCCTGCGAGGGGGAATGGTCTGGGAGAGGATGGTGGTGTGCCTTAAAGGTGTAGGCACACACTTATCTAGCACTAGGCCTTTTGGGAGCTCAAGTGGCTTTGGGGGGGATTGGAACCCCAAAGTTAAGCGAGTTAAGGCTGGTGCAATTCCATGATGGGTGACCCCCTGGGAAGTTGCACCATGAGCTCCCGAAAACAAAACCGTGAGGGTGAGGCCCAAAGCGGACAATATAGTGCTAGATGAGTCGGGTCCTGACCGAGGAGGGTCGGGTCCTGACCGAGGAGGGTAGGGTCTTGACATAAATAGTCAAAAAGGGGGACACGTGGTTGATGTCCGGGTATGTTGTTTCCAATCTTGTTGGAACTTAGGAATCGCGAGAGGTTGTGATTGAGGTGACTAGTGGAATGCGGGTATTCCGCATTGGTAATGGGAAATTCGAAGTCATTAGGGTGACTTCTCAGATTCTACCATGATTAATGATGGTAGATGATGTTGATGATGTAGATGTTGTTGGTTGCCACTAGTACTCCGATCGTGTATTGGTTGGTGGACTCGGATTTGTCTTGGGTCATCAGGTGGATTGTTAGCTGAGTGAGCTTATGTGGATCCCGATGTGGATCGAGATTGTGATGTTGTGGACCTTGGACATCGTGACCATCGGGGATCGTGACGTTCATGGTCAGGTGACGTAGTGATGGATCTGGATCGTGATTTGATGATCCAGATAGGTGGAGAGTTTATCACTCTTACTCGGATGTTTAAGTTAAGGATGTTGGGACTGAACTTCTTTTCGAGGTAAATCCCATATGGTATATTACTCAGGTGGGTAGTTTTCCGACGTGGTCGGATATGGTCAGCCTTAGAGCTGCGTGGATGTTGGGATTGACTTCTCTATAAAGTCAATCTAATGTATGGTGTGGTAATTGTTTAAACGGGTAACCGATAGGTTCGGTTTTGATGCATCTCGGTAGACGTGAACGATATTTCGGGTTTTGGAATCGGATTCTGGGTGACGATTCAGGATTTGGTTCTAGAGCTTGACTGTGGATTTTCTATTATGGATTTGGGTTCGGAATGGTTATTCCAAATGCTAGCTTACGAAATGATGATTTCGGATTCGAATTTGGACATGATTATGGATATGATTTCTGGGTTTAGATTCGGGATTTCTTACGAAATTGCAAATTCGGATTTGGAAATAGATGATGGGTTGGAGTTTCGATTCGTCTGATGCTGGATTGGACAAGTGAACTCCATAATTGAAACGTGATTGGCTACAATCAAGATGGGTGTAGGCTAATTGATGGGTAGATGTACGTACCTTGTATGTTGTTCGAGGTACGATACTGGGTAAACTTGTCGTGCCTGGTGATGGTATATAGGTTATACCAGTAGTACGTTGGTGAGCGTGTTGGTAGTCGGATTAATTCCGACACCATTGGATTAGTTGAGGTCGTGAACTGGACATTGGATACTGTGCATTGGGTCATGGTATTTCTGATGGGTCTAGTTACACACAGATTGAATGAAATGCTTTGTGGGTAAGTGTTTACTCATGGTTGAGTGAGTTGGTGGTTAGTGTAACCACGGAGGAGTATAGTGTCAGTTTTTGACTGACAACTGTCAAGTGGTGACAGTTTGTCGAAGGTGTCAATGTGGATCGGTTAGTGAGGTCTGATGACTCCCAGTGGGAGCAGACGTCAGGATAGTTGGTAATTGAGGAAGGAACCTTCGAGTGTTTGTGTCAGTGACTCGGTAGATTTGACAAATAGTGTCAATTCAGAACGTATGACTACTGTCATTCGACGTGGTCGAATGTAGTCGATATGACGTGAGTGTTAGTGGCACGTCTGGTTGCAGATGAGTATTATTCTGGTTAGTGGGTATACGAGTGTACACGTGTCGTAAGATCGAATTATTTCCACGTGGTGGATGTGGAATCAGGATAGTTGGAGTTTCGAGAACGAAACTAAATTAAGGAGGGAAGAACAGTTGGAATTAGGTCAGTTGAAATTTCGAGGACGAAATTAATTAAGGAAGGAAGGTTGTAACGACTCGTCCCGAATTCCTAGATTATATTAGTGACTACTCACGATTAGTGAGGTTAATCGGTGATTAGTTGGGTGAAATCGGACGAACGATGCGAAATGACCGTTTTGCCCCTGGCTGTGGCAAAATGTTGACTTTTCATTCGGGAGGTCAAATGGACTTCGTAGTTCGTGACGTCACGAGTTCATAGACAGGTGGTACGTTCAATTCCGACGTTCGAGGAGGAAGTTATGACGTTCGGAAGTTTAGGGGCATTTTGGTAATTTTGGTTAAAAGGGGTCAAATGTTGACTTTTTTACCGAGAGGTCCAATGGCCGAGGTCCAAAGACTATTACGTAGATAAGGACGATACGAATCCATAGGCAGGCGGCACGTCGAATTCGGACGTTCGATGACGAAGTTACGGTTCACGAAAGTTCAAGGATACTATTGCACGAATTACGAAACGACCTAACTTTTGGACTTTAGTGGGGCCCAGATATTTAATGGAGGCCCAATGGATGAGTGACAAGTGTCACCCATCCAATGGACACCATTTTCCCTTCATGCATCGACCATTCCATTTTCTCCATTCAAAACACAAAACCATTTCCCCGATCTCACATTTTCTCTCATCTCTGTGCAACCCAAAACCCATTCAACCCTTACCCAATGAGCATGACTGAGACCAGAGATGGAGGGGAGGACAGGAGGAAGTGGTGGCCGGCCAGAACCACCGTCCACAGCAGCGAGAGGAGGAGGAACCCAAGAGGTACTCGGTTCCACCATTTTTCCTTTTTATTTTCATTTCGCACGTTAAGGTTGATTTTGGGTGATTAGAATGATCTTAGGGGGTTAATAGGCACCTAATAAGATGATTTTAAGGATGGTTTGCTGGCCGCAAAACTTGGGAACGAAAATGGAAGGTTGAATCGAAAAAGGGGGAAATCGGTTTAATGGGATTTTGATGTTTTTAGGCCTTTTTGATGATTGGAAATGATAGGAAATGAAGAGATATGAATTATAGGATTAATTAGGGTTGAGATCGAACCAAAATAGAGGGAGAAAACCCCTGAACCGTTCACGCCGGTTCGGAACAGTGCATGAACAGTGAACTGGTTCAGCACAGTAACTGCTGGAGGTAGGAGACGATGAACAGTATTTTCGACCTTCTTGGGGCGCGTGAGGGTGCGTGGGCCATAATTTGGGGAAGTGTTCAACATATGAAATCTTCTATTCGATGTAACGAAGATTTTGGGACTGGTCTCACATCAATCGGACATCGTTTCGATATGTTTCGGGCTTTCGGAAGGTTTAGGATCGGCTTTAAAATAGTTAAAAGTTTGGGAAAATTACGGGGCTTTGGTAAGAGGTTAATTAAGTAGTTAGTAACCTTCTATTAAAATTTGGACAGGTTTGGGAGTCCCGGTGAAAACAATTGGCTCGGGAGAGCCTATGGCACGCAAATCAAGACGGCAGCTCGGACGGTCTGTGAGTGGACCTTTCTTTCGAATTTGATGCATGCATAAATGTTTTATAATTGTTTTAGAATATATTTTCTAATGCCTTGAGTGCATTTGATTGTGGTAGCTTAGGATCGACATATTTGCACGTTTTTCAAGGTTTTCGGCTTTATGTCGTACCTTAGTGTACTACGTTTTTAACGAGGGTTTCATAAATGGATTTTGGATTTGGACATATGAACTCAGGCATGAGGCCCATTTGATTTACAACTCTCGGACTTGGAGTCCCTTTGATTTGATGAGGAATCGGACTTAGGGTCCATTTGCGTTATACGATCGGACCGAGGGTCCCGTTGGTTTATGATTCGGGCTTGAGGCCCAAATGGTTGTAATCTTGGGCTGGATGCCCATTTGACTATATTATCGAGCTTGAGGCCCTATTGGTTGTGAAATCGGGCTTGAGGCCCCGTTGCCTTACGGTTCGGGCTCGAGGCCCAGTTAGTCGTGGTATCGGGCTTGAGACCCTATTGATTGTGCAATCGGGCTTGAGTCCCAGTTCGTTTTATGAAATGAGAATTCGGGCGTGAGACTTTATTGAACTGAAGATTTAGGCCGAGACCTTTGAAATGGATTTGAATCGGATTCGAGGAATCCTGTTGAAATGAATCGGGTTTGAAACCGAGTTGAAAAGTATTTGAAAGGAAAGAAAGTATTTGAAATGAATGAACCCTCCATATACTTATATGGTCTCCTCCAGACATCGACCTGGAAAGTCACGATCCACAAACTAGAATGGGTATCCCCATAGGGATCCCGTCCCAGGAGTGGTGGTTACTTATTATGTTGTGGTCCCAGACCAGATTCCGGTGAGATATGTGGACTAGATCCAGAGAGAGCTCGGACTAGATCCAGAGATTGAGCCTCCCAGATGGAGATTCTTGGGAGAAGACTCGGAGTGAGACCCCGAGTAGTGTGCACACTAGATAGAGATGATTGATATCATGACTATTTCGGGGATGTGTTCCCTAGGGGTTGTGTGCCCCGAGTTGGCATCTTCTCCGGAAGTGCCTAGGATGGGTTATACGTATGTCGATACGTATGAGGTTTTATGAAAATGATTTGGGGGCAGAGACCCCGTGTTCTGTGTGTCATGTTTTAGAAAGTGGTTTGGGGCAGAGACCCCGTATCCTGTGTTTTAGTATTTCACTGAGAATGGTTTTGGGCTGAGACCCCCGTGACATGATTTGGGCTGAGTTCCCATGTATTGTTTTATGGTTTTAAGGTGGTGATTTTCGGGTCAGGGACCCTAAATGGATTTATGGGTCACGCCGGTTTATGGGGCCGGGCATGAACCCTTGAAAGGTTTTGATATGTTTAACAAATAGTTTTATGAACGTTTTGATAAACTGTTTTCTATTGCATGCGTATGTATTTATGAAGGGCATAAATGTCTTTACGCGAAATGATTTTTAAATGACATGTTTAAATTGTCCACTCATAGTTTTCGTGTTTTAATGCCCTTCAGGTTGATCGCGAATGCGGGCTGTAGCAGAGATGAGACATAACTCCCCTCCTCCTACGTTCCTGGCGCACTCTGGAAGCCCTGACGAGGGCTAGAGTCGGCATTTTCCTGGTCTGACACTTCGTGTCAGATAGGATCAGGCGGGTCCCACGTAAATCCCGAGGGATTTGGGACCGGTCCTGACAATTGGAGATTAAATGTTGATCGCCGTCGACGCATTTAATTATAAACTTAAGGTGAATCATGTTGTAAATGTTTGAAGCATATTGATGTTTGACGCACATTAATGGTTGATGCATTTATAATATTGAAAGATATATGTAAGTATTTGAGATGATGAAGGTAGGATTTCGTGATTGGTTTATTATGAGCAAAATGTTAGAGTGTTGGCAAAATTTGTACTTAAAGGAAATCTATTTTTAGGAGTAGTTTAATTAATATGATTGTTAATTCGAAATTACTTAGGTAAAAGTGTAGGTTTTGTCTATGAAACTACTCTATGGTTTGTAAGTTCTAATTAGCATGAGCATTAGCATTTTAATTCTTAGTTAGTGTTTTATTTAGTTTAGATTACAAATCTTTTCAAAACCACCCTTTTTAATTCTTTATTCTTTATTCTTTTATTCTTTTATTCTTTATTATTTTATTCTTTTATTTTTTTAATTCTTTATTCTTTTATTCTTAATCGTTTTGGGCAATGGCCCCTTTACTTAAAGAATAATATGTAAGTGAGTGCACCATGATCTTGTGATGTGTGCAACCATCCATCCAGGACCGCCCTCAATCCTGGTATGTCGCCGTGAACGTATCAACTGACGCGACCATCACAAGATCATGGTGCACTCATCACTGATCAATATCCTGAACCGTCCGCACTCTGAAGTCGAGCGTCCCCAGGCTGCCCGACCACGAATCGTGCATCGTGACCTCTCCGGAAGGAACACATCCCAATCCGGAGGCTAGCGTCGTATCGTCGATCGCCGTGCACATAGCACCCGCCGCGACCACGATTTAGACCCGAAGGTCATAAATAGTGTCATATGCCCGAGACAAAACCAAATGGGTCTCATACCCGAGTTTATCCTTTTAGAAATTCAAAACCTTTTCATTTAGAACAATAAGGACATACAGACCCGTATAGGCACCGTATAAGGCTGAAACCTCGAAATACGTGCCTATACGTAACCACACATCCAAATCCACTCATGGCATCACAAACAAGTATTTAAAACATATAATAAACATTTATGCATGCACCAATTTAGAAAACAAGGTCCACTCACAGACCGTCCGAGCTGCCGCCTCGATTTGCTTGCCATACGGCTCCCCGAGCCGATCACCGTCACCAGGACTCCCAAACCTGTCCAAATTTTAATAGAAGGTTACTAACTACTTAATTAACCTCCTACCAAAGCCCCGTAATTTTCTTGAACTTTTAACTATTTTTAAACCAACCCTAAACCTTCTGACACCCCGAAAACTATCAAAAAGATGTCTGATTGACACGAGACTGGTCCCAAAATCTTTGTTACATCGAATAGAAGATTTTCCGTGTTGAACACTTTCTCAAATTATGGACCACGCACCCTCACGGGCCCCAAGAAGGGCCAGATTACTGTTCATCATTAGCAAGCTCCAGCGGACCGGTTTTCCTGTGCTGGACCGGTTCACCTGGTTTGGCTGGTCCAACTGGACCGGCGTGACCGGTTCATGGTCCTAGACATCCCATTTTTCATCCTAGTTCTTCCTTTTTGGTTCCTTTCATCCTATTTTGATGTTTTCCATCCATTCCAATCCCTAAAACTACCTAAAAACACCTAAATCCTATGGTTCGATTTTGAACCAAACGGTTCAAAGTTCCCAAAATGCAGCCATGGCTTCACAGCCGTCCCTAGCTACCTAAAACCTTCCTAACATGTCCCTGGCAACCTAATGGACTCATTAAAACCATTAGAAACGAACCATAACATAAAAAATGTAAAAATGGATCAAAATGGACTTACCGTGAACCTCACGGGTTCTTCCTCCTTCCAGCCGCCGTGGACGTCGATTCTGGCAGGCAACCACCTCCTCTTGTCCTCTATTCCATCCCTGGTCTCAGTCTTGGTCGCTTGAGTGAAGGTTGGATGGGTTTTGGGTTGCACGGATGGGAGAATGGTGGGTGTGTGTGTCAGATCGGGTGGTTTTGAAAACAAGGAAGGAAATGATCGATGCATGAATGTATATGGGTGGCCTGTGGATGGGTGACACTTTTCACTCATCCATAGGGCAGGAATTAAATATCTGGGCCCCACTAGAATCCAAAGTTAACTCGTCTCGTAATTCGTGCAATAGCGCACTTGAACTTCCGTGAACCGTAACTTCGCCGTCGAACGTCTGAATTCGACGTGCCACCTGTCTACTGATTCGTAGTATCCTTATCTACGTAACGGTCTTCGGCCCTTGGCCATCAGACCTCTTGGTCAAAAAGTCAACTATTTGCCCCATTTTACCCAAAATTACCAAAATGCCCCTAAACTTCCAAACGTCATAACTTCCTCCTTGAACGTCGGAATTGAACGTACCACCTGTCTATGAACTCTGACGTCACGAACTACGTCACGGTCATCGGTCAAAGTCCATTTGACCGCCAGAATGAAAAGTCAACGTTTTGCCACGACCAAGGGCAAAACGGTCATTTTGCATCGTTCATCCGATTTCGCTCAACTTATCACGGATTAACCTCACTAATCGTGATTAGTCACTAATCTAATCTAGGAATTTGGGACGGGTCGTTACATGGGGTCTCACTCCGAGTCTTCTCCCAGGAATCTCCATCTAGGAGGCTCAATCTCTGGATCTAGTCCGAGCTCTCTCTCTGGATCTAGTCCAATCATCTCTCCGGAATCTGGTCCGGGGCCACAACATCATAAGTAATCTCTACTCCTGGAACGGGATTCCTATAGGGATACCCACTCTGGTCTGTGGATCGTGACTCTCCAGGTCGAAGCTGGAGGAGACCAATCAATCATCTCATAAGGAGGGTATATACATACCTGACAGGACCCATCCCAATCCCCCCGGGATTAGTGCGGGATGACCCTACTCCCGTCTGACACGAAGTGTCAGACAAGGGATATTTCCGACCTTTGCCCTCTCGGGCTATCAGAGTACGCCAGGATCCGGAGGAGGCATGTGATATCTCGGTCTCTGCTACAGTCCACATCCGAATGTCAACCTGAAGGGCAGTCAAAACATTTAAAACTGTGAGTGGACAAAACAAAAGTTTATAAAAACATTTCATAAGACATTTGTACCCTCCACTAAAAAGCATGCATGCATTCGAAAACCATTTATCCAAAACAAACCATATGTGGGACTAAGCCCAAAGCAGATATAAACCAAGGTCGAAAGGACCACAATGAAAACGACCATACGGGCCACTGCCCAAATCCATAAGGGACTCGGCCCCAAACCATAAAGAAACCAAGTAAACGAGCCACTGCTCAAATCCTGTGCACACCTGTGCACACCACATATCATATATCATATATATAAGTCACACAACCAATCCTGTCACGGTATCCAAAGCTACGCGCGTGCTACCCGGGTCTCAATCCGAGTCTTCTCAAAGTCAAGGTCAATGTCCGCAGTCCACTGATCCTACTCGAGCTAATAGTAACCATAGCCTTCCTGAGAGTAAGGAACCCAACTGGGGGTTGACTCCACTCAGTCGGTGTTCCGTGACTACTCCGGGGTCCACCCAGGCCAACGACCCTTCCCAGAGGAGATAATAGAAGTAAAGGAAGGTAGATGAACATATATATATATACATAACATAAACATTCATGACCGGTTCCCCTGAACCGTCATGATCCATAATATCCATAATCAGGTAACATGCCAGTTCTCATAAACCGTCATGTACCGTAATAACCAACAAGGGTTCATGCCGGTTCCCATAAACCGTCATGAACCATAATACCATAACAAGGGTTCATACCGGTTCCCATAAACCGTCATGAACCTGGGAATCCATTTAAGGTTCCCTGACCTGACTTGAAATCAAAGCCGTAAAGTGACTGGGTCTCGTGCCCGAACATAGGACATCAGCTGGGCACCGTGCCCGGAATCTGAGGTCATATGCCCGAGACAAAACCAAATGGGTCTCATACCCGAGTTTATCCTTTTGAAATTCAAATCCAGTTCATTTAAATCAATACAGAAATACAGACCCGTATAAGCACCGTATAAGGCCGAAACTTCGAAATACGTGCTTATACGTAACCACATATAAATGCACCCATGGCATTACAAACAAGCATTTAAAACATATAATAAACATTTATGCATGCACCAATTTAGAAAACAAGGTCCACTCACAGACCGTCTGAGCTGCCGCCTCGATTTGCGTGCCATATGGCTCCCCGAGCCGATCACCGTCACCGGGACTCCCAAACCTGTCCAAATCGTAATAGAAGGTTACTAACTACTTGATTAACCTCCTACCGAAGCCCCGTAATTTTCTGATATTTTTAACTATTTTTAAAACCGAACCTAAACCTTCCGATGCCCGAAACATATCGAGACGGTGTCTGATCGACACGAAACCAGTCCCAAAATGTTTGTTGCATTGAATAGAAGATTTCCCGTGTTGAACACTTTACCAAATTCCCTGCCACGCGCCCTCACGCGCCTCCTGAAGTGGCTGCGCGTGGGCTTCACGCGCCAGCTACAGTACCTGCTGACGTCAGCATGACGTCATGCTGATGTCATCTGACAGCTGTCAGGTCTGACATGTCAGACTCTGACAGGTTCCACGTGTCAAGCTCCCATTGGTCCACGTCACTGTGCTGTCAGTGCCACGTGGCAGTCTGACATGTGCCACGTGTCATCACGGCACTGGTCCACGTCAGTGCCACGTGTTAGCCCCTGATTGGGCCACGTCACTGACATGTCATTGCTGACTGTGCACTAACATGTGACACGTGTCGGCTGATGAGTGGTCCACGTCACCTGACAACCTGACAGGTGCCACGTCATCATGCCACGTCACCACCTTCAACCACTCGACGGGTCGACCCGAACCCTGCAACCGGGTTGTTCAGACCCGCGGGTTGACCCGGTCGGTTCTCCACCGTCCAACCACCAAAAGGCCTCCCGTTTGTCCCATTTTCATCCTCTAATCCTAACCTAGGGTTATGTGGGTTTAAAAACTAGAAAAAAAACATCCAAACCCGTACCTTCCAAGCTCACCAATGGCGGCCGTGACTTCCTCCGCCGTTCACGACCGTTCCAGGCCACCCCAAGCCCCAAAACCAATCCTACTGACCTCCTAGGACTACCAGCAACCTAACCCAATCCTTGGAATTAGCTAAAACCCATTAAAACTCAATTTCGAATTTTCAAAGTTTTTCTTACCTCACGGGTTCGGCTCTGCCGTGTCCTCCGCCGCCTGCCACCGTCCAGCCTCTCAGCCCTCCGCCTCTCACACTCCTCACGATCATATTATCTCCTAGGGAATGGTGGTTTGTTTGTGTGATGTTTGGAGAAAAATGAAGAAAATGGTGAAGGGGGGGGGGGTTTCGGGTTTTAGGAAAAACAAAGAAGAATGAAGTGATAATGAAGATGGTGAAGGATGAAGGCTGATCAGATGTGAGGGAGATGGGATGGAGGGTGTGGATTTAAAAATAAATTTGGAATGGATGGTTAGGATTAATGGTTGTTAGGTTTAATTATAAAATAATTAAAATAATAATATTTTATTATATAGATCCACCAATTGGGGGATTTAGCCAATAGGATGAGTGACACTTGTCACTCATCCATGGGACCCACCAAAATATTTGCCCAAATCAGATTTCGCCAAATCGTCCCCTTCTCGAAGTTCGTTGCATAGTGAAATCGAACTTCCGTGACCTATAACTCTCTCGTTCGAAAGTCCGATTTCAGTGTGCCGCCTGCCTATGGATTCATATCGTCCTTATCTACGTAACGGTCTTTGGCCCTTGGCCATCGGACCTCCGGTCAAAAAATCAACTTTTGACCTCCTATTCACCCGAATTACCCAAAATGCCCCTAAACTTCCGAACGTCATAACTTCCTCCTCGAATGTCGGAATTGAGCGTGCCACCTGTCTATGAACTCGTGACGTCACGAACTACGTCACGATCATCGGTCAAAGTCCATTTGACCGCCCGATCGAAAAGTCAACGTTTTGCCACCATCATGGGCAAAACGGTCATTTTGCATCGTTCGTCCGATTTAGCCTAACTAATCACCGATTAACCTCACTAATTGTGATTAGTTACTAATCTAATCCAGGAATTTGGGACGGGTCGTTACAACCTTCCCTCCTTAATTAATTTCGTCCTCGAAATTCCAACCGACTCTAATCCAACCGTTCTTCCCTCCTTAATTAGTTTCGATCTCGAAACTCCGACTATCCTGATTCCACCTCCATCTCGTGGAAAGTACCATCTACCTCGCAACACGTGTACACTCGTACACCAACTAACCAGAGTAATACGTACTCGTTCGCACCCAGACGTACCCCTAACACTCACGTCGTATCGACTACACTCGACCACGTCGAATGACAGTAGCCATAAGCTCCGAATTAACATCACTTGTCAAATCTACCATTTCGTTGACACAACCAACTAGACGGTTCCGTGCTCAACCACTAACTATCCTGACATCTACTCCCACTGGGAGTCACCAAAACTCACTAACCGATCCACGATGACACCTCCGACAAATTGTCACCACTTGACAGTGGTCAATCGAAAACTGTCACTATACTCACTCGTGGTTACACTAACCAACAATTTACCCGACCTGTGTGTAACTAGACCCATCAGAAACACCATGACCCAATGCACGATATCCAATGTCCAGTTCACGACCTCAACTAATCCAATGGTAGCGGAACCAATTCGGCTACCAACACGCTCACCAACGTACCAACGGTATAACCTATGTACCGTCACCAGACATGACAAGTACACCCAATATCGTACCCCCGCACAACGTACAGGGTATGTACATCTACCCATCAACCAGACTACAACCACCTAGGTCATAGCCAATCACGTTTCTACTATAGAGTCCATTTGTCCAATCCAGTATTAGACAAATCGAAACTTCGACCCATTATTTATTTCCAAATCCGAATCCGAATCCGCAATTCCCGTAAGAAATCCCGAATCCAAACTCAGAAATCATATCCATAATCATGTCCAAATTCGAATCCGAAATTATTATTCCGTAAGCTAGCATTTGGAATAACCATTCCGAACCCAAATCCATAAAAGAAAATCTACAGTCAAGCTCTAGAATCAAATCCTGAATCGTCACCCAGAATCCGATTCCAAAACCCAAATCTAGAAATCCTTTTTCAAGTTCCAAAATCAAATCCTGAATCGTCATCCAAAAATCTGATTCCAAAACTCGAAATATTGGTCTCGTCTACCGAGACGTACCAAAACTGAACCTCTCGGTTACCTGCTCAACCGATTACCCTATTACCATCGATTGACTTCATAGGAAGCCAATCACGACTTCAACACATCTCTAAGGCTGACCATATCCGACTACGTCAGAAAACTACTCATCGGACAATTACTCAAGCGATTAGTAAGCCATATGGGATTTACCTCGAAAAGAAGTTCAGTCCCATCATCCTCAACTTAAACATCCAAGTAAGAGTGATAAACTTTCCAGCCATCTAGATCATCAAGATCACGGTCCAGATCCCTAACGATACCCAAAGTTCTAAACCAATTTCCACATCTAAACAGATTAGTCAATGACGAGACACGCTGAGACTATGGGTTCTCACGGATTACCTCGTATCGATCCTTATCATTCCACCTAGGGAAAAACCAAGGATGATCCAAGATAATGACAACAAAATCCATCCTATGTGAATGCAAACAACACTCGCTACACTCACCACGTCATGTAACCTGACATCGTCCTGCCACCAAGTAGAGATTGAGGAATCTCAGTCACCTAACTTCGATATACTCACTCCACCTGATGACCCAAGACAAATCCCGGGTTCACCAACCAATACACGACCAATGTACTGGTGTCACAACCATCATCTACCGTCATCTACCATTGTAGAACCTGAGAAGTCACCATAAGGACTTCGACATACTCATTACCAATGCGGAAGACCCGCATTCCACTCGTCACCTTAATCGCAACCTCTCGCGATTCCGAAGTTCCAACAAAATTGGAAACAACATACCCGGACATCAACCACGTGTCCCCTAACCAATTTAGCTATATCTGAGATCCACTCTGGGACCACAGATACCGAACACATACGTAACTCGATGGAGTCATATCCCGATTCGTAACTCATCGTCGTCGCAATCACCGGCACCGACACCAGCACTAGCACTATCACCTGTCAGCATCAGCACACAGAGCATCCTCACTAGCATCAGTACTGACGCTAGTGCACCGTGTGCAAACTGACCACACTGGATCTCCGCTCATACCGAACGACGATCCCGTACCTCAACTCATATTGGAGTAACTCAGCCTCCCTCGTACCTAACAACTATGAGTACAGTCATCCTAAAAACTCATACGAGAAAAAGAAACGTCCCCTGAACGTCCCCGATTCCAACAACCACAGCTACAACCACTCTCGGTAGTAGCGCCTGCCACAACCTGTGAAGACCAAACCACCAGACATCACAATCGATACTCCGCATCCAACGGAATCAATCGTTGTACCAAATACTCCGTATCCCACTCAGGGATTCCATCGACAAGTACCAACCCTGGTAACCTGTCCATCCAAACTCTAACCAGTCGCAACTTGACTAACCCAATGTCGTCTACCAGGTCACCAATGACCTTAGTTGCACCAAACGACAACTAAAGTAGCATGGCAACCAACTATGTCTAACCGATAAATATAACCTCGACTGCGAAGTGCAGTCCCATCATAAGCTGACATGACTAGACCGACTAACGAATCCAAATCCGAATAGTCGTCCAAGTCAAACTACTCGTCAACTCACATTTCCGAACCATACACATCCTACCTTGGGATTCCACGATCACACCTAGAGTTTCCTCAGAACCCAACTGCGTAAGGAAGTAAAATCTACGATCTGATCGACCCCGCGGTCTAGACATCGTAAGGACGTCAATCTAATCATACCGACAAACCAACTAGGATTCCACCTGACTACCAGATGGTCACAACACTGAATCAGTCGTCGGAACCGATCCAACGACATCGTGAAAACGTTCCCAACTAACCGTCACACGATCCAAAACTCCAAAGTACTATTACATTCATCCCATCCGTAGGGTCCCACACTGTCACCCACGATAGAACTATGGCAACCCCGGCATCTAGTGCCGAACCACAATGATCCTATCCTACTAACTATCGTATCGACACCCCAACTATCAGGTTGATCACGAACTGTAGCCCCTTGAGATATCACATCCTCGACCAGCGTACATACTCCAAGAGCTCCGCGGTTGCTCGAATAGAGACAACCCCACTCTGATACCACGTTGACAGGACCCATCCCAATACCCCCGGGATTAGTGCGGGATGACCCTGCTCCCGTCTGACACGAAGTGTCAGACAATGGATATTTCCGACCTTTGCCCTCCCGGCTATCAGAGTACGCCAGGATCCGGAGGAGGCATGTGATATCGCAGTCTCTACTACAGTCCACATTCGAATGTCAACCTGAAGGGCAGTCAAAAACATTAAAAACTGTGAGTGGACAAAACAAAAGTTTATAAAAACATTTCATAAGACATTTGTACCCTCCACTAAAAAAGCATGCATGCATTCGAAAACCATTTATCCAAAACAAACCATATGTGGGACTAAGCCCAAAGTAGATATAAACCAAGGTCGAAAGGACCACAATGAAGACGGACCATACGGGCCACTGCCCAAATCCATAAGGGACTCGGCCCCAAACATAAAGAAACCAAGTAAACGAGCCACTGCTCAAATCCTGTGCACACCTGTGCACACCACATATCATATATCATATATATAAGTCACACAACCAATCCTGTCACGGTATCCAAAGCTACGCGCGTGCTACCGGGTCTCAATCCGAGTCTTCTCAAAGTCAAGGTTAATGTCCGCAGACCACTGATCCTACTCGAGGTAATAGTAACCATAGCCTTCCTGAGAGTAAGGAACCCAATTGGGGGGTGACTCCACTCAGTCGGTGCTCCGTGACTACTCCGGGGTTCACCCAGGCCAACGACCCTCCCCGGAGGAGATAATAGAAGTAAAGGGAAGGTAGATGAACATTATTATATATATATATATACATAACATAAACATTCATGACCAATTCCCCTGAACCGTCATGATCCATAATATCCATAATCAAGTAACATGTCGGTTCCCATAAACCGTCATGTACAGTAATAACATAACGGAGGTAACATGCCGGTTCCCATAAACCATCATGTACCGTAATAACCAACAAGGGTTCATGCTGGTTCCCATAAACCATCATGAACCATAATACCATAACAAGGGTTCATGCCGGTTCCCATAAACCGTCATGAACCTGGGAATCCATTTAAGGTTCCCTGACCTGACCTGAAATCAAAGCCGTAAAGTGACTGGGTCTCGTGCCCGAGCATAGGACATCAGCTGGGCATCGTGCCCGGAATCTGAGGTCATATGCCCGAGACAAAACCAAATGGGTCTCATACTCGAGTTTATCCTTTTGAAATTCAAATCCAGTTCATTTAAATCAATACAGAAATACAGACCCGTATAAGCACCGTATAAGGCCGAAACCTCGAAATACGTTCTTATACGTAACCACATACAAATGCACCCATGGCATTACAAACAAGCATTTAAAAAATATAATAAACATTTTTACATGCACCAATTTAGAAAACAAGGTCCACTCAAAGATCGTCCGAGCTGCCGCCTCGATTTGCGTGCCATACGGCTCCCCGAGCCGATCACCATCACCGAGACTCCCAAATCTGTCCAAATCGTAATAGAAGGTTACTAACTACTTGATTAACCTCCTACCGAAGCCCCGTAATTTTCCAATATTTTTAACTATTTTTAAAACCGAACCTAAACCTTCTGATGCCTCGAAACATATCGAGACAGTGTCCGATCGACACGAAACCAGTCCCAAAATGTTCGTTACATCGAATACAAGATTTCCCGTGTTGAACACTTTCCCAAATTCCCTGCCACGCGCCCTCACGCGCCGCCTGAAGTGGCTGCGCGTGGGCTTCACGCGCCAGCTACAGTACCTGCTGACGTCATCTGACAGCTATCAGGTCTGACATGTCAGACTCTGACAGGTTCCACGTGTCAAGCTCCCATTGGTCCACGTCACTATGCTGTCAGTGCCACGTGGCAGTCTGACATGTGCCACGTGTCATCACGGCACTTGTCCACGTTAGTGCCACGTGTCAGCCCCTGATTGGGCCACGTCACTGACATATCAGTGCTGACTGTGCAATGACATGTGACACGTGTCGGCTGATGAGTGGTCCAAGTCACCTGACAACCTGATAGGTGCCACGTCATCATGCCACGTCACCACCTTCAACCACTCGACGGGTCGACCCGAACCTTGCAACCGGGTCGTTCAGACCCGCGGGTTGACCCGGTCGGTTCTCCACCGTCCGACCACCAAAATGCCACCCGTTTGTCCCATTTTCATCCTCTAATCCTAACCTAGGGTTATGTGGGTTTAAAAACTAGAAAAAAAACATCCAAACCCGTACCTTCCAATCTCACCAATGGCGGCCGTGACTTCCTCCGCCGTTCACGACCGTTCTAGGCCACCCCAAGCCCCAAAACCAATCCTACTGACCTCCTAGGACTACCAGCAACCTAACCCAATCCTTGGAATTAGCTAAAACCCATTAAAACTCAATTTCGAATTTTCGAAGTTTTTCTTACCTCACGGGTTCGGCTCCGCCATCCTCCGCCGCCTGCCACCGTCCAGCCTATCAGCCCTCCACCTCTCACACTCCTCACGATCATATTATCTCCTAGGGAATGGTGGTATGTGTGTGTGCTGTTTGGAGAAAAATGAAGAAAATGGTGAAGGGGGGGGGGGGGGGTTTCGGGTTTTAGGAAAAACAAAGAAGAATGAAGTGATAATGAAGATGGTGAAGGATGAAGGCTGATCAGATGTGAGGGAGATGGGATGGAGGGTGTGGATTTGAAAATAAATTTGGAATTGATGGTTAGGATTAATGGTTGTTAGGTTTAATTATAAAATAATTAAAATAATAATATTTTATTATATAGATCCACCAATTGGGGGATTTAGCCAATAGGATGAGTGACACTTGTCACTCATCCATGGGACCCACCAAAATATCTGCCCAAATCAGATTTCGCCAAATCGTCCCCTTCTCGAAGTTCGTGCATAGTGAAATCGAACTTCCGTGACCTATAACTCTCCCGTTCGAAGTCCGATTTCAGTGTGTCACCTGCCTATGGATTCGTATCGTCCTTATCTACGTAACGGTCTTTGGCCCTCGGCCATCGGACCTCCCGGTCAAAAAGTCAACTTTTGACCTCCTATTCACCCGAATTACCAAAATGCCCCTAAACTTCCGAACATCATAACTTCCTCCTCGAATCTCGGAATTGAGCATGCCACCTGTCTATGAACTCGTTACGTCACGAATTACGTCATGGTCATCGGTCAAAGTCCATTTAACCGCCCGATCGAAAAGTCAACGTTTTACCGCCATCAGGGGCAAAACGGTCATTTTGCATCGTTCGTCCGATTTAGCCTAACTAATCACCGATTAACCTCACTAATCATGATTAGTTACTAATTTAATCTAAGAATTTGGGATGGGTCGTTACATACCAGTATATCAAAACCCATAAAACTGGGACTCACGACCGATAACACAAAGCAATTGGGCCTCCAGCCCGAACATAGAACTCAACAGGGCCTGACAGGACCCGCCCCGATCCCACAGGGACCACAAGGGGACGTGCCCTGCTCCCGTCTGACACCCAATAATTCATACCAATTTTAACCTCAAAACATTTAAAAGCATAAATAACCAAATTAAGGTCATACATAAAATCCGAATTAAACGAATGTCAGACAAGGGATATAATCCAAAATTACAAATTTGCGAGCACGACTCTAAAGTAATCCTGCGGGTACACCGCCCAGCAGGGGTTCAGGTACGCAGAAGTAGATCTATGCCCCAGCCTCTGGTTCCTCCTCTACCTCAGTTTCCCGACCTGGAGGGGTTATCAAAAACATTAAAGGGTGAGTGGACCGAAACTCAAGTTTATGAAATCGTTTGATAAGTAAAACATATAATTTACCCCTCCGTTTTCCAAACATGCGTGCACCATAATTCCAAAATCATAAACCATATAATATGAACCATAAGGCATATAACAAAACCATAACCATAATTTTAGTTGCTGCACTATACACTCCAATCCCGACATCCCTGATGTCTGACGTCCCTGACGTCCAATAAGGTCACAATCACAAGGCTACGCGTGCCACTCGGGTCTCAATTCCGAGTTCAATCCCCGAACCCCGTTCGGGTACAGCATCCCCGATGCTTAGCGTCATAGACGCTGGACGTAGTAGACGTCCGTGACCTCTCCGGGGTACCTCATCCGGAGGAGACAATATAATATGGAAGGATTTATACAGTGCAGTACTAAATACATTTTATTGATATCCACATACAAAACATATATATACCGAATCAATCATTAAGTTTCATCAAACGGGTCTCAAGCCCAAATACCGTGAAACGTGCCATAACCACATTTTCCATATCATCAAAACCATCATTGTTTTAGCATGTGAATAAGTATAATAAAACCAGAAAACATTTATGCACACAAGGGTTTAAGAAAATGGCCCACTCACAGTACAATCCTGCTAGAAACCGAACGTATACCCTCGTCCTGGTACAAATGTACAATCCCTGTCAAGTCCAAGTATTCGTAAAGGTCAAATTAAACCCCCAACATTCAACCATGAAAGCCTAGGTCGAAACCGACTCGGGAAAGCCGCCCGAACGCGCTTCCCAAGGCAATAAACCTTATTTTGACCAACTTAATGATCTCCGATCGACCCGAAACCACCGCCATTGGATCCGGATCGTCGAAACCTAAAGAATGGTGGTGGTCCCACCAGAAACATTGTTCACACGCGCCCCCACGCGCCGGTCAACGCGGTGGTCAACGGTGGAACAGTCCTGCTGACGTCATCGCTGACGTCACTGCTGACGTCAGCATGACGTCATGCTGACGTCATCTGACAGCTGTCAGGTCTGACATGTCAGACTCTGACAGGTTCCACGTGTCAACATCCTATTGGTCCACCCTGCTGATCTGTCAGACCACGTGTCAGATCTGACATGTGCCACGTGTCAGCACGGCACTGGTCCACGTCACTGACATGTCAGTGACACGTGGCAGTCCCTGACTGGTCCACGTCACTGACATGTCAGTGCTGACTGTGCACTGACATGTGACACGTGTCGGCTCACGGTTGGTCCACGTCATCTGACAGACTGACAGGGTGCCACGTCAGCACCACTGTCCTCAGACGGGTTGACCCGTTTTCCTGCAACTCGGGTCGATCAGACCCGCGATCGAGACCCGGTTGCCATTCCTTCATTTCTGGGTCATTTTGGTTCCTTTCAATTCGTATTTACTCGCCTTAAATCCTAGATTAGTTCCACGTAATTAAATTTGAGAAAAACGGAGTGAATCGAAGGCCTACCTCGAAGAACAGCCCTGGCCTCCCGTCACCGTTTTGCTACCTCCCTGAGCTCCACCGGCCACGAGATCGATTCCAGTAAGTTCCTGGAGGTTCCTAGAGTTGGTTAGGATTCATAATGGACCAATCAAACGTGGGAAATGGATTTACCAAAAATCTGGTTTCGAAACCGTTTCGGGTTCCCCTGCTTCCTCCCACGCCGCCGTCCTCCGCCGTGCTCACTGCCGCCGTTCAGCCTTGCCGGCAAGTCCCCAATACACAGACACAGAGAGTGGATGGTTTGCTGGAATGTTGGATCGAAATGGCTGAATGTGCTCTGTGGGTATGAATTATAAAGAAATGGAGGGAAGGAAATGGACGGCTCAGATTTGATCTCCAGATCAGATCAAGGGCTGAGATCAAATCTGGGGTTTTCAATCCAAAGGCTGAAATTTAAAGCTGATTCAAATGTTAATTAATTCAATAGTGGATCTGATCCAATCTAGCCAATGGGTGAGTGACACTTGTCACTCCCCAGGTGTCCTTCAATCAGAATTTCTGAATATAATATTCGACACGAAAACCGAGACACGAACTTCCCGAACTCACGTTTCTAACCATAACTTCCTCGTACGAAGTCCGATTTCGGCGTGCCGCCTGTCTACGGACTCAGGACGTCGAGGCCTACCCAACGGTCCTTGAGTCAACTGAAAATTAGTTGTCAAAAGAAAAGTCAACATTTTCCCCCGAGAGTCCAAATTACGGTAATGCCCCTGAACTTCCGATAGCCATAACTTTCACCCTGATCGTCCGAATCGGACGTGCCACCTGTCTATGAACTCGTGACGTCCCGAACTACGTCACGGTCATAGGTCAAAGTCCATTTAGTTCATCAATCAAAAAGTCAACAATTTGACCATACCATTCACAGGGGTAAAATCGTCAAATCACACAATAAATTACAATATGGAAATCCTCGAATTTCCGGGGTGTTACAGGGCCTCTAACCCGATTTCATAATAATTGGGCCTCGAGCCCGAACTCAAATCAACTGGGCATCGAGCCCGATATCTCAGGGTCAGTCACGATCTCGATCGTAGCGATGCGTGCAACCATCGATCCAGGACCGCTCTCAATCCTAGTATGTCGCCATGAACACATCACTACCGCGACCATCTCGAGACCATGGTGCACACATCGTCGATCGATCCTCTAAACCTTCAGCACTCCGAAGTCGAGCCTCCAGAGGCTGCTCGACAATAGGACGTGCACCGTGACCTCTCCGGAAGGAACGCATCCCAATCCGGAGGCGAGCGTCACGTCGTCCGTCGCCGTGCACATAGCACCCGTCACAACCACGACTCTGACCTACGGGTCGTCAATAGGGTCTCTTGCCCGAGTCATAACCGAATCTGAATGGGTCGTTTTACTTTTCAACTGAATTCCTAGATTAGATTAGTGACTAATCACGATTAGTGAGGTTAATCAGTGATTAGTTGGGCGAAATCGGACGAATGATGCGAAATGACCGTTTTGCCCCTAGACGTGGCAAAACGTTGACTTTTCATTCGGGAGGTCAAATGTACTTTGACCAATGACTGTGAAGTAGTTCGTGACGTCACGAGTTCATAGACAGGTGGTACGTTCAATTCCGACGTACGAGGAGGAAGTTATGACGTTCGGAAGTTTAGGGGCATTTTGGTAATTTTGGTTAAAAGGAATCAAATGTTGACTTTTAACTGAGAGGTCCAATGGCCGAGGGCCGAGGACTATTACGTAGATAAGGACGATACGAATTCATAGGCAGGCGGCACGTCGAATTCGGACGTTCGACGGCGAAGTTACGGTTCACGAAAGTTCAAGGGTACTATTGCACGAATTACGAAACGACCTAACTTTTGGACTTTAGTGGGGCCCAGATATTTAATGGATGCCCAATGGATGAGTGACAAGTGTCACCCATCCAATGGACACCATTTTCCCTTCATGCATCGACCATTCCATTTTCTCCATTCAAAACACAAAACCATTTCCCCGATCTCACATTTTCCCTCATCTCTGTGCAACCCAAAACCCATTCAACCCTTACCCAATGATCATGACTGAGACAAGAGATGGAGGGGAGGACAGGAGGAAGTGGTGGCCAGCTAGAACCACCGTCCACAGCGGCGAGAGGAGGAGGAACCCGAGAGGTACTCGGTTCCACCATTTTTCCTTTTTATTTTCATTTCGCACGTTAAGGTTGATTTTGGGTGATTAGAATTATATTAGGGGGTTAATAGGAACCTAATAAGATGATTTTGAGGATGGTTTAATGGCTGCAAAACCTGGGCACGAAAATGGAAGGTTGAACCGAAATAGGGGGAAATCGGTTTAATGGGATTTTGATGTTTTTAGGTCGTTTTGATGATTGGAAATGATAGGGAATGAAGAGATATGAATTATAGGATTAATTAGGGTTGAAATCAGACCAAAATAGAGAGAGAAAACCCCTGAACCGTTCACGCCGGTTCGGAACAGTGCATGAACAGTGAACCGGTTCAGCATAGTAACTGCTGGAGGTAGGAGACGATGAATAGTGTTTTTGACCTTCTTGGGGGCGCGTGGGCCATAATTTGGGGAAGTGTTCAACATATGAAATCTTCTATTCGATGTAACGAAGATTTTGGGACTGGTCTGACATCAATCGGACATCGTTTCGATATGTTTCGGGTTATCGGAAGGTTTAGGATCGGCTTTAAAATAGTTAAAAGTTGGGGAAAATTACGGGGCTTTGGTAGGAGGTTAAGTAAGTAGTTAGTAACCTTCTATTAAAATTTGGACAGGTTTGGGAGTCCCAGTGATAGCGATTGGCTCGGTAGAGCCTATGGCACGCAAATCGAGGCGGCAACTCGGACGGTCTGTGAGTGGACCTTTCTTTCGAATTTGATGCATGCATAAATGTTTTATAATTTTTTTAGAATATATTTTGTGATGCCTTGAGTGCATTTGATTGTGGTAGCTTAGGATCGACATATTTGCACGTTTTTCAAGGTTTTCGGCTTTATGTCGTACCTTAGCGTACTACGTTTTTAACGAGGGTTTGATAAATGGATTTTGGATTTGGACATATGAACTCAGGCATGAGGCCCATTTGATTTACAACTCTCGGACTTGGAGTCCCTTTGATTTGATGAGGAATCGGACCTAGGGTCCATTTGCATTATACGATGGGACCGAGGGTCCCGTTGGTTTATGATTGCTTGAGGCCCAAATGGTTGTAATCTCGGGCTGGAGGCCCATTTGACTATATTATCAGGCTTGAGGCCCTATTGGTTGTGAAATCGGGCTTGAGGCCCCGTTGCCTTACGGTTCGGGCTCGAGGCCCAGTTAGTCGTGGTATCGGGCTTGAGACCCTATTGATTGTGCAATCGGGCTTGAGTCCCAGTTCGTTTTATGAAATGAGAATTCGGGCGTGAGACCTTATTGAACTGAGGATTTAGGTCGAGGCCTTTGAAATGGATTTGAATCGGATTCGAGGAATCCTGTTGAAATGAATCGGGTTTGAAACTGAGTTGAAAAGTATTTGAAAGGAAAGAAAGTATTTGAAATGAATGAAACCTCCATATACTTATATGGTCTCCTCCAGACGTCGACCTGGAGAGTCACGATCCACATACTAGAATGGGTATCCCCATAGGGATCCCGTTCCAGGAGTGGTGGTTACTTATTATGTTGTGGTCCTAGACCAGATTCCGGTGAGATATGTAGACTAAATCCAGAGAGAGAGCTCAGACTAGATCCAGAGATTGAGCCTCCCAGATGGAGATTCCTGGGAGAAGACTCGGAGTGAGACCCCGAGTAGTGTGCAGACTAGATAGAGATGATTGATATCGTGACTATTTCGGGGATGTGTTCCCTAGGGGCTGTGTGCCCCGAGTTGGCATCTTCTCCGGAAGTGCCTAGGATGGGTTATACGTATGTCGGTACGTATGAGGTTTTATGAAAATGATTTGGGGGCAGAGACCCCGTTTTCTGTGTGTCATGTTTTAGAAAGTGGTTTGGGGCAGAGACCCCGTATCCTGTGTTTTAGTATTTCACTGAGAATGGTTTTGGGCTGAGACCCCCGTGACATGATTTGGGCTGAGTTCCCATGTATTGTTTTATGGTTTTAAGGTGGTGATTTTCGGGTCAGGGACCCTAAATGGATTTATGAGTCATGCCGGTTTATGGGGCCGGGCATGAACCCTTGAAAGGGTTTGATATGTTTGACAAATAGTTTTATGAACGTTTTGATAAACTGTTTTCTATTGCATGCGTATGTATTTATGAAGGGCATAAATGTCTTTACGCGTAATGATTTTTAAATGACATGTTTAAATTGTCCACTCATAGTTTTCGTGTTTTAATGCCCTTCAGGTTGATCGCGAATGTGGGCTGTAGCAGAGACGAGACATCACTCCCCTTCTCCTACGTTCCTGGCGCATCCTTGAAGCCCCGACGAGGGCTAGAGTCGGCATTTTCCCTGGTCGTGTCAGACGGGATCAGGCGAGTCCCACGTAAATCCCGAGGGATTTGGGACCGGTCCTGACAAGTTGGTATCAGAGCCCGATAACCAAACTGTGGAATCGGGTCCATTTGAATTTCGAGGACGAAATTCTTTAAGGGGGGGAAGTTTGTGACGACCCGTCCCGAATTAACGAGATTAATTAATAATTAATGATAGATTAGCCTCGCTAATCGAAGGCTAATCAGAGATTAGACGAGGATTAGTGGACGTTCGGACGAAATGACGATTTTGCCCCTAAAATGGGCAAATCATTGACTTTTGATTTGGACGGTCAAATGGACGTTGGCCAATGGCTGTGACATAGTTCGTGACATCACGCGTTCATAGACAGGTGGCACGCTCGATTTCGACGTTCGTGGAAAAAGTTATGACGTTCGGAAGTTCGAGCTTATTTTGGTAAATTGGGCAAAAAGTTAACTTTTGACCCCAGAGGTTCGATGGCCGAGTGCCGAAGACCGTTACGTAGATCGGAACGATACAAATCCGTGGACAGGCGGTACGTCAAATTCGGACGTTCGACGGAGAAGTTACGGTTCACGGAAGTTCCGTGGTAGCACAACTTACGAGACGGATTACTTTTGGACTTAAGTGGGCCCAGATATTTTGGGGCAGGCCCAATGGATGAATGACACTTGTCATCCATCCATTGCCCACACAAATTGATTCATGCATCCCCCATTTCTTTGTTCGTGCAAACCAAACCCCAAACCAAACCCGATCAAACTATCACCCCAAATCCAACCCTTCAACCCTATGATCATGACTGAGACCAGAGAGTGAGAGAAAGGCTGAGGAATCAGAGGAAGGTGGCTGGAAGCTGCTGGGCCGCCGTGCACAGCGGTGAAGGCCACAGAGAACCAAATTTCACGGTTAGGCCTAATTTCTTCTATTTTTCGATTTATGCATTATGGTTGCTTTTGGACAATTAGGATGAGTTGATTAGGTTGTTAGGATAGTTTTAAGATTTTTTGGAGGGTGGTTCATTGCGGAGGAGGCCGTGAGGGTGGCCGTGAAAACGGAGGTCGTGAGCCTCTTTGAACATGGATCGATTTAGGAGGTTTTAATTAGTTTTCTTGATTGGGATTAATAGGGAATGAAGAAATAGGAATTATAGGATTGATTTGGGGTTGAATCGGACTAAAATGAGACGGGAAAATGCCTGAACCGGCCACGCCAGTCCAACTGGAGCAGCCAACCAGGTGAACCGGCGGTTAAACCAAGGAAGAAGAAAACTGTTCTGGCGCGTGAAGCCCACGCGCCGTCCCTTCTAGGGGCTCGTGAGGCGTCCTTTGAGGGTGGTTCCAACATACGAAATCATCTATTCGATGTAACAAACATTTTGGGACTGGTTTCGTGTCTATCGGACATCGTTTCGATATAGTTCGGGATATCTGAAGGTTTAGGTTCGGTTTTAAAAATAGTTAGAAATTCTGGAAAATTACAGGACTTTAGTGAGGGGTTATTTAATTAGTTAGTAACCCTCTAAATTAATTTGGACCGGTTCGGGAATCCCGGAGACGACGGTTGACCCGGGAGACGGTTATGGCACGTGTATCAAGGCGCGGCTTTGGACGGTCTGTGAGTGGACCCTTCTCTCGAAATTGATGCATGCATAAATGTTTTATAATTGTTTTAATATATGTTTTGTGATGCCATGAGTGCATTTGTTTGTGGTAGCCTAGGATTTACGTATTTGCACGTATTTCGAGATTTCCAATTTTATACGCTGCTTATACGTTCTAGGTTTTCAATGAGGGTTTCATAAATTGGTTTTGGATTTGGAAATATGAAGTCGGGCACGAGACCCATTTGATTTATGAACTCTCCGACTTGGAGTCCATTTGATTTGACGAGAAATCGGACCTAGGGTCCATTTGAGCTATACGATCGGACCGAGGGTCCAGTTGGTTTACTATTTGGGTTTGAGGCCCAGTTAGTTGTACTGTCGGGCTTGATGCCCCGTTGATTTATGATATCGGGCCTGAGACCCATTTGGTTGAGATATCGGGCTTAAGGCCCCGTTAGTCGTGAAATCGGACTTGAGGTCCTGTTGTTGTATGGTTTCGGGCTTAGGGCCCAGTTAGTTGTGATATCGGGCTTGAGTCCCAGTTCAGTTTATGAAATGAGTATTCGGGCATGAGACCCTATTGAACTGTGGATTTAGGCTGAGGCCTGTGAAAGTGATTTGAATCAGATTCGAGGAATCCCGTTGAGATGAATCGGGTCTGAGACCCAGTTGGAAAAGTGTTTTGAGAAAGAAAGAAAGAGATTTGAAAATGAATATGAACCCCCCATATTGATTATATGGTCTCCTCCAGCGTCAACCTGGATAGTCACGATCCACAGACCAGAGTGGGTATCCCCATAGGGATCCCGTTCCAGGAGTGGTGGTTACTTATATTGTTGTGGTCCCGGACCAAATTCTGGAGAGATGTGTGGACTAGATCCAAAGAGAGAGCTCAGACTAGATCCAGTGATTGAGCCTCCTAGATGGAGATTCCTAGGAGAAGACTCGGAGTGAGACCCCGAGTAGTGTGCACACTAGTATAGATTGATATCGTGACTATATCGGGGATGTGTTCCCTAGGGGCTGTGTGCCCTGAGTTGGCATCTTCTCGGAAGTGCCGCGGATGGGTTATACGTACTTTGATACGTATGTGGTTTATGGAAAGTGAATTGGGGGCAGAGACCCCGTGTTTTATGATTTGGAAATGGTTTGGGGCGGAGACCCCGTATGGTATGCGTTAGTATTTCACTGAGAACGGATTTGGGCTGAGTTCCCACATGTTATGGTTTGTAAGTTTGTGATTTCGGGTCGAGGGCCCAATTGGATTTATGAGTCATGACGGTTTATGGGAACCAGACATGAACCCTTGAAATGTTTTGATATGTTTGACGAATGGTTTTATGAACGTTTTGATAAACGGTTTTTGAATGCATGCATATGATTTTATTGAAAGGCATAAAATGTCTTTAAGCGAAAATGTTTTTAGTGAAAATATTATTTTTGTCCACTCACAGTTTTCGTGTTTTAATGCCCTTCAGGTTGATCGCGGATGCGGGCTGTAGCAGAGACGAGACATCACTCCCCTCCTCATACGATCCTGACGCACTCTGACAGCCCCCGGCAAGGGCTAGAGATGGAATTTTCCCTGGTCTGACACATGGTGTCATACGGGATCAGGCGGGTCCCACGTTAATCCCGGGGGATTTGGGACCGTTCCTGACAAAGTGGTATCATTGTAAGACCCATGTCCTGGAGGGAATGGTGAACAATCCCACATTCCTGCGAGGGGGAATGGTCTGGGAGATGATGGTGGTGTGCCTTAAAGGTGTAGGCACGCACCTATCAAGCTCTAGGCCTTTTGGGAGCTCAAGCGGCTTTGGGGGGATTGGAACCCCAAAGTTAAGTGAGTTGAGGCTGGTGTAATTTCATGATGGGTCACCCCCTGGGAAGTTGCACCATGAGCTCCCGAAAACAAAACCGTGAAGGCAAGGCCCAAAGCGGACAATATGGTGCTAGATGAGTCGGGTTCTGACCGAGGAGGGTCGGGTCCTAAAAATTTGGTATCAGAGCCAGACCCCGACCGGGAAGTGTGCCAGCGAGGACGCTGGGCCCTAAGGAGGGTGGATTGTAAGACCCGTGTCCTGTAGGGAATGGTGAACAATCCCACATTCCTGCGAGGGGGAATGGTCTGGGAGAGGATGGTGGTGTGCCTTAAAGGTGTAGGCACGCACCTATCTAGCTCTATGCCTTTTGGGAGCTCAAATGGCTTTGGGGGGATTGGAACCCCAAAGTTAAATGAGTTGAGGCTGGTGCAATTCCATGATGGGTGACCCTTTGGGAAGTTGCACCATGAGCTCCCGAAAACAAAACCGTGAGGGCGAGGCCCAAAGCGGACAATATGGTGCTAGATGAGTCGGGTTCTGACCACGTCGGGGAAGCCCTAGGGAGGAGATTGGATATTTGAACCGTGAGGGGTTTATTGGACCGGTCGGGTTTCGTGGGTTTTAGGGCTTTTAATCGATTGGGTTAGGTTCCTAGGACAATTATATGAAGATTAGGATCGATTAGGAGTGGAATCGGTGAAAAACTGGACCGGAATGGACCTGGACTGGTCACGCCGGTCCAAGTTGCAGGAAAAACCGAACCGGACCGGTCGGACCGGTTGGCTGGAGGTTAGGGGTGACACTGTTCACTGGCGCGTGAAGCCCACGCGCAGCCACTTCAGGCGGCGCGCGCGGGCGCGTGGGGAGGAATTTTAGGATGGTTCCAACATGTCAAATCATCTATTTGATGTAACGAACATTTTAGGACTGGTTTCGAGTCGATCGGACATCGTCTCGATATAGTTCGGGCTGTCCGAAGGTTTCGGTGAGCGTTTAAAAATAGTTAAAAATCCCGAAAAATTAGGGGGCTTTAGTGAGGGGTTAATTAAGTAGTTAGTAACCCTCTAAAGTGTTTTGGACAGGTTTGGGAATCCCGGAGACGACGGTTGACCCGGAAAGGCGTACGGTGCGCATATCGAGGCAACAGCGCGGACAGTTTGTGAGTGGAATTTATTTCTGAAATCGATGCATGCATACATTTTTTATATATGTTTTAATATGTGTTTTGAGATGCCTTGTGTGCATTTTGGTGTGTGTTTACGTATGGGCACGTACTTCGATGCGCTCATGCATTTTAATATTCGTGAAACGGTTTTGAAAAGTAAAACGACCCATTTGGATTCGGTTTTGACTCGGGCATGAGACCCTATTGATGACCCGTAGGTCAGAGTCGTGGTGGTGATGGGTGCTATGTGCACGGCGACGGACGACGTGATGCTCGCCTCCGGATTGGGATGCGTTCCTTCTGGAGAGGTCACGGTGCACGTCCTGTTGTCGAGCAGCCTCTGAAGGCTCGACTTCGGAGTGCTAACGGTTTAGAGGATCGATCGACGATGTGTGCACCATGGTCTCGAGATGGTCGCGGCAGTGATGTGTTCACGGGGACATACCAGGATTGAGAGTGGTCCTGGATTGATGGTTGCACGCATCGCTACGATCGGGATCGTGACTGACCCTGAGATATCGGGCTCGATGCCCAGTTGATTTGAGTTCGGGCTCGAGGCCCAAATTGGGTAAAACCGATTACCTTGACCGGTTCCTCCTCCACCATCCACGGCGGTGCTTTCTGGGCCGGCCACCACTTTCCTCAGCTCTTCTTCTCACTCTTTGTCCTCTCACAAATGGGTTTAGGGTTGAAGGGTTTGGATTGGATGAAAATGGTGGATCGGTTTTGGTTTGAAAGGAAGAAAATGAATGATCGATGAAGGGGAGAGATATGTATGAGTTGTTGGGTTGGGCAATGGATGGGTGACACTTGTCACTCATCCATTGGCCTGTCCAAAATATCTGGGCCCCACTTGCTGCCAGATAGTCCTCTTCTCGAAAAACATACAATAGTACGTTCGAAGTTCCGTGAACCGTTACTTCGCCGTCGAACGTCCGAATTCGACGTGCCGCTTGTCTATGGATTCGTATCGTCGTGATCTACGTCACAGTACTTAGCCCTCAGTCATCGGACCTTCCGGGTCAAAAGTGTTGGCCCCTTTTCGCCAAATTTACCAAAACGCCCCTGATCTTCCGATCGTCATAACTTCTTTCTCGAATGTCGGAATTGAACGTGCCACCTGTCTATGAACTTGTGATGTCCCGAAATACGGCCAAAGTCCATTTGACCATCTGAATGAAAAGTCAACGTTTTGCCCATTCCAGGGGCAAAATCGTCATTTTGCCTTGAACGTCCGCTAATCCTCGTCTAATCCCCAATTAGCCTTGCTAATCTGTCATTAATCCTTAATTTTAATTTGGGACGGGTCATTACATACGGACTCGTGACGTTCCGACCTACGTCACAATCATCGACCAAAGTCTGTTTGACCACCCGAGTCAAAAGTCAACGTTTTGCCCATTCCAGGGCAAACTGGTCATTGCGCACCATCCGTGACAGGACCCACCCCTAATCCCTCGGGATTAACAGCTAAACCCTGTTCCCATCTAACTTACGCATGACACGAAGGCTAAACTGACGTCCAACCTCCTTGTGACACGTAAGTCGGACAAGGGATTCTCAAATTCAAACCATCCCAAAAGTGACCGAACTTCCTAGAGTGCACCGAACTACTGTGGATCGTGGGTGTGATGTCTCCGTCTCTCTCGACCAACAGCCCGTACCGCAACAACCTAGAGGGTATCGAAAATACGAAAAGACTGTGAGTGGATAAAAATAAAGTATAAGTTCGAAAACAATTTAATAAAATAAGTACATTTATACCCTCCATTTAAAAACCAATGCATGCATACCAATCTCAAGTTATGAAACCATTTCACATCAAAACCATCAACGAAAACCATTATCGAAAACCCGAATCACATTCATCATTCAAAATCCAGGCCTCAGCCTCAAATCATAAATCAATCTCAAAGTACGGGAACTTGGTCCCAAAACTCATCAAATCCAAATCAACCGAGCCATTACCAAAACATCGGAAAACCAGTGAAAATGTCAATCATACTTTACTGGATCTCAAGTGTGCCCGAGTCTTTAAACTCAAAACCATGCGCAAATAACCAGGCCTTCTTGGGATATCAACGAGTCTTTAAACTCAAAACACAATCATAGGCCTCGGGGGGTATCATAATCACCGAGTCTTTAAACTCAAAACATATACCGAGTCTTTAAACTCAAAACACATGAATCCAGGGCCCTCCCCCCCCCCCCCCCCCCCCCCCCCCCCGTCAATCAATCCGAGTCTTTAAACTCAAAACCAGATCCAGTGGGTTTTTCTCTTTTTCCGGGTCTTTAAACCCAAAACCATTTTTCATTCAATCAGTGAAAACCACAGAAAATCAACAGTCGAATTCGCAACAATGATTTCGTAAGCCGGCATCCGGAACCACTGTTCCGAACCCAAGTCCAGACAAATCTCGAAAACCAGATCCGAAATCTCATTTCACATGAACAGAGCTCCAAGCTCGAAATCACTTTTCTGAAATCCTTTTCAAAACATCGAAATCAAATCATATTCCAAATCCCAAAATCAAATCATTAAAACCACAGTCAAATCACAAGATCGTGCGAAATCTCGTAAAACGCGAAATTTCGTAAAATACCTCGAAAAATGTGCAAAACCGTAAACCATCAAGATCATAAATCAAATCATAGAATCACGTATAGAAAAACATATAAAAACATATATGCATGCATCAAGAGTTAGAAAGCAAATTCCACTCACAGACCATTCCGACGTCGCCTCGATACGCGGGCACCTATGCCGTTCCCAGCCAATTCACTATCCTCGGCTTTCCCGAACCTGTCCAAATCCCATAACAAGGTCACTAACTACTGTATAAAGCTTATACTAAAGCCCCGTAATTTTTTCAAATTTTTAACTATTTTTAATCGACCTAAAACCTTCAGACAGCCCGAAACATATCGAGACGATATCCGATCGACTCGAAACTAGTGCCGAAATGTTCGTTACATCAAATATTTTAAAAGTCATGTTGGAAACTTACCCAAAAGGGGCTCCACGCGCCCTGTTACTGTTCATCTTCAACCTTAGTTCAGGTGGTCTGAGCTGGTTCGAACCGGTGCAAGCGGTTCACGGCGATTTCTAAACGTTTTCCAAAACCGATTTCCCTCCTGTTAATTCCTACGTGTTTTCCTTTTGATTTACAATTGATTTCTCTCATGAACCTATGAATTTAAACCTTAGAACTTACCTCCCGATTCGAAAGACAATTTTTAGAAAACTGCAACCCTCTGTTCTTGGCCACCGCGAAGTCTCTGGTCACGGTTTCCTATCCTCTGAATTCATCTCAGTTTCCAGGAGCTGCACCCTTCGATTTCTCCTTGGCAGAACCACCGTCCTCCAGTCTTCCTCACTTCTCTTTGATCACTGAACATTACCCACAGCTCTGGTTCCACCTAGACTTGCCTACAACCCAGATAAACCCGCACAATCCTCTGTTCCTATTTTCTCTATTCCTCTCACTTCTCTCACACACTTCCCTTAGTTTTCCACTTGATCACAATCGCACAACACAAACCTGTACACGGCACGAGCACAATCTGAACACAGGCACTACACCCACACCCAATTTTTCTGTCTTAGTCTTTGTTCTCAGGCACCCGGCAACCAAAACTTCCAATTTAATTGTTTTGAAACCAAGTGAGGTGGTGAAACAAAGTTCCACGGCTTTTCAGTAAAGGCCACGTGTCCCCCAATCTAATGGGCACATAAATGACCAAAATACCCTTACTAGGACAAAATTACCATTTTGCCCTTCAAATTCCTTAACCTGTAACTATCTCATCTGAAGTCCGATGATGACGTGCCGCCTATCGTCGTATTCAGGGTATCGAGACCTTCCTAATGGTCTTCGAAGTTCGTGAAAATTCCATGTCATTTGAAAAAGTCAACAACTTGCCCTTTTTTAACCAAATTACCAAATTGCCCTCAAACTTCCGAACGTCATAACTTCCTCCTCGGATGTCGGAATCGGACGTGCCACCTGTCTATGAACTCGTGACATCCGAACTACGTCACGGTCATCGGTCAAAGTCCTTTTGACCGCCCGAATTAAATTCAACATGTTTGCCCATTCTAGGGGCAAAAACCATCATTTTGCAACGTCCGTCCGAATTCGTCCAACTAATCACTGATTAACGTCACTAATCCATCATTAACCACTAATCTAATCCCAATTTCTTGGACGGGTCGTTACAATCCGTCCGAAGAAGAAGGCGACTGTAGTTGTGACTGCAGCTACATGCGAGTGGTAGTTGTTGCTCGACGTCCACCGACGCGTGGCAGCGATTGGCGGCGGTCCTCTTGTTTCGACCAACATGAAAGTTTCTTATTTTGAAATTATGGATCCAATGTTACAATTTTCTAGGAAATTAGACATTGTTTCAGGTATAGTTTTATATGTCCGAAGTGGCGGTGTTACGAGCTGAAATATGTGTGGATATTCTGGGGTTTTTGAAGTTTGAGTAGGGATTCATTATAAGATATTGATATTGAGATAAGACTCGGGAAGAGTCAGGATGTCATTTGAGGTTCAGAAGGAGCCGAGAGAGCCGGGGTGTAAGCTCAGATAGACCTTAGATATCAGATGATGCAATTTTTCGGGGGTTAATGAGTTGGTTCAGAGCGGTGACCCCAAGAGGTTGAAATATATTTGATTCGTATATCGAGACAAAATATTCGTTGTGGTCAATATACATCCCTTATTTCACAGGTTCTCTGATTGTATTGTCACTTCCTAAAAGTAACTTTAGAACTCTGATTTGATTATGAAACGAGAAGATGACCAAGCACTATTATCAAACCTCTTTCGGAACTACTCCTGTCATGATGTGTGGGAGATACATGGGATTAGTGGTTTGTCGGACTCAAATGAGATTTCATGGAATATTATGAAACAAATTATGAAACGCCACTTTTTATGTAGTGAGTGGGGACACATGGGATTAGTGGTTTGTCAGAAATGAGATTTCATTGACTATTACGTAACAAATTATGAAACGCCACTTCTTATGTAGTCATGAAACAATAATCTACTTTAATAGCTTTATTTAACCACTCTAAGCCTAAATTACGTCTAAATGTCAAACTCAATGGGCAAGGAGGAAACTATAGCCCTCTTTTGGAAATTTTCGGGAAATCCATACATGATCAACTTTTTTTTTAAAATTTTATAGAAGAGATTTATAACAAAGACAGAGATAAAAAAAATTTAAGAACTGTGGGACCCAAAAATCACCTGAAAATTGTGGAGCTGCCACATGGCCTATAAATTCCTGAAATGACAAAATTGCCCTTGGAAATAATACAAATGACTTGCAAACACCCACACATTAAATAATCTATTTACCAGTTAAATACGTTATTTAATCGGGTTAAAAGCCTCCGTAATATTAATATTCTCCCCGAGAATTAATTGTCATTATTCTTAATAACGGACAATTAAATATTAATATTAAATCACATTAATTATCATTATTATCATAATGAGCTATTATTATAATTATTAAATAATATATTTAATTGATAATATATTATTTATTAATTACAAATTCAACCGACCAATCAGAACGCTCCGAGGCTCCCAAGGTTTTCCTATAAATAGCGGAGCTCATTTCATTTTTCAGGTAATTCTGTTCAACGCTACTTAAGCTCTTGAGATTTTCTCTTTCGAAGCTGACTTAAGCATTGGAGCGTTCTTGGTCAAACACCCCCGGGTCTCGATCATTGAACGAACGATAGCTTACTGTTTGCTTGTTTGCAAGGATCCTTGAGTCTTTTGAGTTTAAAGGACGAATTCTGCTTCAACAATTGGTGCTTTCATTGAGAGCTTGAAGATATTCAAGAAGAAGCTCTCACGATTGTTCATCGTTCATCCTACTTCGATCATCGTTCTTAACGTTGATTCGAAGATCTTGAACGTGTTCATCGTTCGACAAATTTCCATTCAAGATTCGCTGATCAAGCATGGCTAGGGTTCGACGATCTGTTCGTTCAGCTGGAGAAGGTGTTTCTGCCTCAACTGCTCCGACGAGGAATGAGGCTCGCATAGAGACACCGGAGGAGCGTCCAATTCGACCCAGGCGGGTGTCCATAGAAGCACCCATGGAGGCGCTAGGAGAGAGGACAACCTTCAGCTTTGGAGCATTTCCCTCTCCAACTAACCAAGTGCCTGCACTAGGGGAAGGAACTTCGGCTTTTCAACAAGCAGGAGAGCGGATGATGGGAAGTGCATCACGGCATGATCAGCCCGCAACAAACATGGACCTAAGGAACTATCTGGATGGGCGTCACGACGTCTCGGGAAGAATTCACCATCAACCTCTCCAGGACAACTTGGCACAGCAAGTTGAAAGGTTGAGCAGCCAAGTTCAACTCCAGTCGGAACTCTTGCAGCGACTCCTGGCGGAAAGACCAGTCCAAGAGCCAGACAGACATTCCACATCACGTGGGAGACAAGAGAATGCTCCAAGGCGTCCTGGGAAAGAAACAGTCAGCTGCCGAACGATGTCACGGGACACTTCGCTAAGCGACTCTGGTGAAGAAAGTCACGCTCGTCGAGCAAATAGCCCACAACGCCTAAGGCCATCAGTACATGAGCGGCTAGGAAGTAGGATTGGGGCTACTTCACAAGTGGAGCGCTCACGGCGCTCACATGGGAGTAGGGGGCAACCACAGGCTCTACACAAAGGCCCAAAACGATCTGCCCATGGCAGTGAGAGGGAAGATGAGGTCTACTCCCCTGCACGATCCCAGAGATCAAGGGGAGAAGTTCAAGGAGGTTCTCGGTGATTAGCACGGAATGACTCACCCCCCTCAGCAAGGTGCGTTGCGGGCTAATGATGTTCAAAAAATGTTGGACAGACACCTTCGTGCTCAACGAGATGGCGATCCAGAGGACGATTTACGTCGCCAGATACAGCTCTTCACTCCTTTCGTAACGGATATTGAGGAAGAGCCATTCCCCCAAAGGTTTGCGACGCCAAACTTCACTCCGTTCAAAGGAGCCTCCGACCCGGTGAAGCACATAGATTATTACCGGGGAGTCATGGTCCCCCACAGGCATAACGATGCGCTCATGTGCAAAGTTTTTCAAGCTTCACTTCAAGGCCAAGCCATGACTTGGTTCAATCATCTCCCCCGGAGGTCGATTGCATCCTTTGAAGAGTTGGCTCTGGCATTTGTGAAGGAGTACGCACAACTTCGGACAATCGAGGTGAAGGATGACCATCTTTTCTCTGTCCGAAAGAGAGCAAAAGAAACTCTACGACAATACATACGAAGATTTTGCGAGGAGAAGTCTCGAATTGTCGGGTGTAGCGACCTTGTTGCGTCAATGCCATTCAAACAAGGACTTCCTCTGGACAGCCAGCTTTACGGGGACATCGTCATGAGTAATGCGCGAAGTCTCACCAAAATGCTTTCGCTGGCAGAGCGACATGCAAGCTGGGAGGACGAGAAGAACGCCACCCATACTCAAGACCATGTTGGGGGCTAGCGAAAAAGCCTCCAATAAAGGTGAGTCTCATGGAAAGTTTGCGACTGGAAAGTCTAACAAGCGCAAGGCGGGACAACCCTCTCAAACACCGGCTATGGGGAAGCCTAACTTGCAGCTATCATTTCCAGTCCATCAGATCCACAATGAAATTAAGGACAAGCCATGGTTTAAGAAGCCGGAGCCAGTCAAAGGTGATCAAGAGAAGGCTGATAAAACAAAATGGTGTGCCTTCCACGAGTGTTATGGGCATAACATCGGAAAATGCATATCTTTCGAGAGATATCTCCGGAATCTCATCAAAGAAGGACATTGCACTGAGTACGTCAAAGGGAAGGCTGTGGATCGACCCGCAGACAAAGGGCTAAAGGAACCTGCAGCAAAGATGATTCGCATCAATACCATCATAGCAAAATTAGAGTTGTTAGGAACCACCTCCAAGCAAAAGAAAAGAAAGATCCGGGATGCACTAGCCATCTCTCAAGTCTCCCATGTTTCCACCCCCCGGGGTGGCCAACGACCTTGTCGTTGGTTTCTCTTTGAAGGACAAGGTAGGACTTGACTGGCCGCATGACGATGCATTAGTCGTGTCCATCCAAATCGCTCATGCTTAAGTTGTAACGCCCCGGACATTCTGGAAATGTAATATTATTAAATATTGAATAAAATGACGTTTTTACCCCTGTGTTTGTGTGGTCGATCTGTTGACTTTTTGATTTGGAGGTCGAACGGACGTTGAGTGATGACCGTGACGTAGCTCGGGATGTCACGAGTTCATAGACAGGTGGCACGTCAGGCGCCCCGAGTACAGGGGCATTATCGTAATTTGGGCGTTATAAAGGGAAAAAGTTGACTTTTTGTTTGACAATTGATATTCATTTGACTCGAAGACCGTTATGTTCGTCTCGACGCCCCGAGTACAACGACAGGCGGCACGCTTGAAACGGACGTCGGATGACCGAGTTATGGGTCACGGATGTTGGAGGGCATTTTGGTAATTATTGCACAGAGGGGCATTTTGGTCATTTCACGGTGGTTACTGTTCACCACCGTGAAAAACAGAGTGCACGGCCGTGGGTTGTGTGCGTGCAATTGTTTATGGCTAGTGGGGGGCTCAGACGTTTTGTTTATGTAGTTTTAGGCAGTGGAAGCAGGATTGAGTGACCTTGGTGCACGTTTGGGCAGAGCTCAGAGCACGGGAGAGTAAGGAATGGCCGTGGTCTCTGTGCTTGCGGGAAACCGTTTTCAGAGACTTCAGAGTGTCCCCCACGAGTTGCTGGCCGTTTGAATCGATTACTCTGATTGCTGTTGAACTTAGGGACTCATTTGCGTCCTTTCTGCGGTGGAAAAACTGAGAGAGATTGAGAGAACCAGCGTTGAACCATTTCGGGTTTCTGGGGGGGAAATCGCAGAGTTCAAATTC
The DNA here is from genome assembly GCA_032719365.1 of Prinsepia uniflora. Classification (NCBI taxonomy): domain Eukaryota; kingdom Viridiplantae; phylum Streptophyta; class Magnoliopsida; order Rosales; family Rosaceae; genus Prinsepia; species Prinsepia uniflora. The sequence goes on along the minus strand of CM064872.1, from coordinate 30,230,618 downwards.
TGAGGGTCGAAGGATCAAACTAAACACACGGTGAGACTTCTGGGAGTGTTAGGATCACTACGGTGCAAGAACTGAAGGGATTGGAGCCCGTTTCGCCCAGGAACCTGAGCTACGGTTCAGAGTTGAACCAGTTGGAGGGAAAAACTGAATTCGATTTCTGAGGTTTGTTGATCGAAACCAGGGGCCATTCTAGTCTTCTGGGAGCAAAAGGAAACCAACCACGTCAAATTCGAAGGACGACATTCACGAATTGGCCAAGAACGGAGTACCCTAGTTCTGAGTATTTTCGAGCTTGAGGACGACGACTTCCAGGTAACGGCGAGACCAATTGATGGTACCATTGTGTTCGTATGAATCCCCTTAACCTACTGGTGAAAATAATTTGAGATTGGGGTCAGTTTGGGTGAGTTCCAGAATGTCGATTTGTTCGACTGTTCGAGTTTGAGTTGGGTCGTTTGGGTACTAGTCGAGGTTAACCTTCATTACAGACCTAAAATTAAAGGATTAGGGAAGATAATAGGAACAAAAACGAGAGGAATTGATTGAGAATTGGGCTTGAACTGGTCGGGTTGAGTCGCGGGTATTAGACCCGTTTATCAGTTGATTCGGGTAAGGACGAAGGTACTGTAGCTTGGCGCGTGGCTTTCACGCGCAGCCACTTTGGGCGGCGCGTGACGGCGCGTGTGACGTCAACTCCGATCACGGTCAACATGAGAATTAATCCCTACAGTTTAATTAACATTTTATCTTTAGAGTTCGAATCGATCGGGAGTCATTCGGGATAATTTTGGGAGTCCGGAAGATTCAGTCTTTAAGTTTATTTTTCGCCGAAAATCCGGGAAAATTAGGAAAAATCCTACGAGTTATTTTGGGATGTTTGTAACCCTTCTTGTACGTTTTCACAGGCCCGGACACTTCCGAAGCTACGGAGGAGCACGCGGGACGCGATTGACGCGTCCTAACACTGTGAGTGGACTTTTTGGATTTTTTTTAAATTGGGCATGCATGACTATTTTGCTTATTTATCTCATGGTTTTACATATGATTTTACGATGGTGAGATGATATATCGGTTTTACTTGTTTTCACGTTTTTCGAGATAATTATCGTATTTCACGCATTTCGAGATTTCGGTTTCTGCCTATGCATGCGTGATAATTTTTGATGAAGTATCAGGTTATGAATATGCATGTTTCGGATTTATGACGTTTGATCATATTGTGAAGAAATTTTCTGTTAATTGCATGTGTTGGAATTTACATGTGAATTCGGGCATGAGTCCTGTTACGATGAGAAATGTTTTTGGAATAACGTTGGAAAAAGATTTGTGATGAATTCTGATTTACTATGTTTAAAAACGGTTTTGGGTTTAAAGACCCGGTTGATGGTTGGATCTGGTTTTGGGTTTAAAGACCCGGTATGTTGATTTTGGGGGCGGGCCCGAAAATTGAGTTTAAAGACTCGTGAGTTTAAAGACTCGATTATTATGATACCCCCGAGGCCTACTAATCGTGTTTTGAGTTTAAAGACTCGTTGATATCCCAGGAAGGCCTAATGTTGAGTTTAAAGACTCGGATGGATCCAACGACATAATTGTGGTTAATGATTCACGTTTTACATGATTTGTGCAATTAACGTTTAAAATGACGGTTTCTGACACCCGGAATTGTTAAATGGTTTTTACATGAATTATGACGATCCCTGTAACGTTTTTCTTGCGTTTCGGAAAAAAAAAAGTTTTCAAAAGTTTAATATGCAAAATTTGGATATTTGGTTATGCATGCGTGTTACAAACTGGAGGGCGAACCCGATTTTGGAAAAACTGTTTTCCCTATAAAGCTTATGTTTCGGTCCACTCACACTTTGTTGTTTTAAATTCCCTCCAGGTCGTGGAACAAGCGTGGGGGCAAGCGCCGAGGCAGAGGCGGAGGCATAAAGTTTTTCCGTTGCGGAGTAGTTAGTTCACAGAGTAGGACTTGTTTCTTTAACTCGTTTTGTAATATTGCTCTGTGAAACTGTGGACTTGACGTCCAGTCGGATGTATTTGTTTAATCTCCCTGGTCTGACAATGGGTGTGTTGTAATTTCAACTAGTTTCCGGTCTTTTTGATTCGATTGTCAGACTGGAGCAGGATGCTTCCCGATTATCGAGGCGATAATCGGGGTGGGTCCTGTCATAAGTTGATCGGATTCACGTTGATGAAGGGAGTGCAGCAAATATCCTCAGCTTGGATGCAGTGCGCAAGTTGGGGTTAGAAAGCCTCACAACAAAAAGGGTTGTACCGCTCCGAGGTTTCAATGGATTGACCAGCATGACCGTAGGCACTCTCCAGCTGGATGTACATTCTGATCCTGTAGTCACGTCCCAGACTTTCTACATCATGGATGAATACTCTCCATACAATGGAATTTTGGGAAGGCCATGGCTTCACAAGATACTCGCAACCACGTCAAGCCTTTACCAGAAAATTCGGTTCCCTATTCCCGGTGGTGGAATCGGGGAGATTAAAGGTGATCAGGCGATGGCTCGGCGGTGCCTTACTGAAGGGCTAAAGGAGGTCAAGGAGGTAGAGTTTGTTCCCCAGACAGGATCATCCACTGGGGGCAAGCTTTCTTCTTCGTCTCCTAAATAGTAACTAATCACGGGTCAAGATCCAGACATTCATGAGGAACCACCAACTCCGGAAGGATGGCAGCCGGAGGATGACGTCACCCTCATCCAACTTGACCCTCAATATCCTGAGCGAGAGGCCCGCATTGGTGCTCGGTTGAGTGACACAGAAAAAGAAGAACTCATAGCTTTCCTGCGTGAGGAGAAAGAAGTTTTTGCTTGGTCTCCGTCTGACATGCCGGGGATTGATCCCACCATCGCTTGCCACAAGCTGCACGTCAATCCCAACCACAAGCCGGTCAAGCAGAAAAGACATAATTTTTCCCCCGAGAAAATTGCTATCATTCAGGAGGAGATTGATAAGTTACTAGTTGCTGGATCCATTGAAGAAGTTCCGCACTCTGAATGGCTAGCAAACGTTGTACTTGTCAAGAAAAAGGAGGCATGACGATGGAGAGTTTGTGTTGATTACACCGATCTCAATCTTGCGTGTCCAAAGGATAACTATCCTCTACCCAGGATCGATCTCTTAGTGGACTCAACTTCAGGAAATGAGCTCCTAAGCTTCCTGGATGCATACTCGGGCTACAATCAAATTTCCATGTATGAAAAAGACAAGGACAAAACTGCCTTCGTCTTCGATCGAGGTGTGTACTGCTACAAGGTCATGCCATTTGGCCTAAAAAATGCGGGTGCAACGTACCAGAGACTCGTTAATCGGATGTTCAAAAATCTCATTGGAAAAACCATGGAGGTCTATGTGGATGACATCATGGTCAAAGGAGAAAGACGAGGGGATCACATCACCAATTTGCGAGAGACCTTCAACTTGCTGAAGAAGTACAAAATGAAGCTCAACCCTCTAAAGTGTACATTCGGGGTATCAGCAGGGAAGTTCTTGGGATACCTTGTGACTCAGCGTGGGATCGAAGCAAATCCAAAGCAAATCAAGGCAATTCTCGAGATGAAGTCCCCGTCAAGTCTAAAGGAGATTCAAAGTCTCACTGGACGAGCAGCAGCATTGAACAGGTTCTTGTCCAAGTCAACTGACCGGTGTCGACCTTTCTTCCAAGCATTAAAAAAGGCATCCAGAGATAAATGGGATGAAGGTTGTGAGAAAGCATTTCAAGATCTCAAGGCCTACTTGACGTCTCCACCGTTGCTATCAAAACCCAAAGATAACGAGGACCTGTTCCTGTATCTGGGGGTCTCTAATGTTGTTGTAAGCTCTGCACTTATCCGAGAAGAGAATGGAATTCAACTGCCTGTGTTTTACACTTCCAAAGCCCTAATTGATGCAGAGACACGATATCCAAAATTTGAAAAGCTGATTCTCGCATTGCTGGTTACCACAAAGAAGTTAAGGCCTTACTTTCAAGCTCATCGGGTAATCATCATGACAGAATATCCACTCCGTTCATTGCTTCATGCACCTGATGCATCGACACGGGTAATGAAATGGGCCATTGAGTTAAGTCAACATGATTTGCTCTATCGTCCATGAACAGCTGTCAAAGGCCAAGCCTTAGCGGATTTTGTTGTGGAGTTCACCCCAGCATCACTGGAAGGAAGCAATGACAATAAGTTCGGCAATGCCCCCAGGGCCGTCAAAACTTCTTTGTCACGAGCTCATGGGGACAGTTCCTCTTCTCTGCAACCCTCAACTTCCAATCATCTATGGAAGCTCTTTGTTGATGGTTCCTCGAACCAGAGGGGGGCAGGAGCGGGGATTGTCCTTATCACTCCTGATGGCTCAATAATGGAGCAGGCAGTGCAGTTTGGATTCAAAGCCTCTAACAATGAAGCGGAGTATGAAGCTTTGATTTGTGGGCTCACACTTGCCAAGGAGTTGGGCGTCAAAAAACTTGCTATTCATTCGGATTCGCAGTTGATCACTAACCAATCGATCGGTGAATATGCTGCGCGTGATGCAAGGATGCTCAGATATAACAACAAGGTCCAGGAAATGCTTGCTTTTTTCTCGGTTTTCACTTTTCATCAACTTCCACGAGCCGAAAATACACAAGCAGATGCGTTGGCCAATCTAGCGTCATCACTTGACTTTCGTTTCAAGCGCTCAATTCCGATTGAGTATCTCGAGCAGAGGAGTATTGATGTGAAGGAGATTGAAGTAAGACAAATCGATTCATCTCCAAGCTGGCAAGATCCTTTTATCAACTATCTAGAGCATGGAATATTACCTGATGAACGATTAGAAGCCCGCAAAGTCCAAATGAAGGCTGCACGATACTATGTTGACAAGGGCCGACTCTTTCGAAAGAGCTTCACAGGGCCAAATTTGTTATGCTTGAAGCATCCTGAAACATTGAAAGTCTTGGCTGAGATTCATGAAGGACATTGTGGAAATCATTCCGGTGGAAGATCGCTTGCTCAAAAGACGCTTAGTGCGGGATTTTACTGGCCTACTTTACGCCAGGAAGCTCTGCAATATGCACAGAAATGCGACAAATGTCAAAGGTTCAAGCCTAACCAATTAGCGCCACCAGAAGAACTGCATGCACAGACGAGCCCTTGGCCATTCATGCAATGGGGAGTTGACATCGTTGGACCACTCCCAAGCACTCCAGTTCCAAGCAAGAAGTATTTGATTGTTGCCACTGACTACTTCACCAAATGGGTAGAGGCAAAGGCCTTGGCCACCATAACTCAAGCTGATGTTCAAAAATTCATCTGGAGCCAGATTATCTGCCGGTTTGGACTTCCCAAGGTCATTCTCACAGATAATGGAACTCAGTTCACTGGTGCCATAATCAACGAGTTCTTTGAGTCTTGGAAGATCAAGCATTTCACTTCAACTGCATATTACCCCCAGGGTAATGGCCAGGCAGAAGCTTCAAACAAGACGATCCTTGATTGTATCAAGAAGCGACTCAATGATAAGAAAGGCTTGTGGGAGGAGGAGTTGGATGGCACGCTCTGGGCTTACCGTACCACACCGCGTCGTGCAACAGGAGAGTCTCCATTCACCCTTGCATATGGCACTGACGCAGTCATTCCTCCACATGTTGTTGTTCCAGCGCCCTTTACCGAGCTCGACGATCCAGTAGTCAACTCCATCGCTCTAAGAACTTCACTTGATCTCAGCGAGGAATTAAGGGAGCAAGTGGTGCAGCGCATCTCCAGCTACCAGCAGCAGGTGAGAAGTTCCTACAACAAGAAGGCCCGACTCCGGCACTTTCTCCCAGGTGATCTTGTTCTCAAGAAAAAGTTTGCAACACCCAATCGTCCAGGATCTCAAAAACTCAAGTCTCCATGGGAAGGACCTTACCGAGTCTACCAAGTAGGCGAAAAGGGAAGCTATACCTTAGAGACAATGGAAGGAAAGTTAGTGAGTGGTTCCATGAATGCTCATCACCTCCGAAGATATTATGTATAATGCAAACTAGAGCTCAAAGCTAAGCTAGTCATTGTTTTGTGCAAAATATAGACTTTATTTTCAAGAATGATGTATTTAAACTTATCAATAAAGCTATCAAGTAATTCCTAGTTCACCTATGTGCTATTGTACGTTCGGCAAAGTTCTCAAAGCCTTCCTCCGGGAAGCATCCAAAGCCTTCTCCCAAGAAGCACTCAAGCCTTCTTCCGAGAAGCATCCAAAGCCTTCTTTCGAGAAGCACTCAAGCCTTCCTCTTGGAAGCACACAAAGCCTTCCTCTCAGAAGCACCTGAAGCCTTCTTTCAGGAAGCATCTCAAGCCTTCCTCTCAGGAAGCACCCAAAGCCTTCCTCTTGGAAGCACTTCAAGTCTTCTCTTAAGAAGCACAAGCCCTTCCTATGGATGCAAGTCTTCACAGCCCATGGTTCTTTGAAACTCTGCCCACTCTTCTGCGGAAAGTAGGGAAATGTCATCAAAAAGTGACTCATCGGTTTCAGGAACATTAACTTTCCTAGCCTCGTCTTCAGGCTCAGGTCTAGCCTCGGGCTCTACTTCTACTTCAAGCCCTTGCTCTTTGGTAGTGATCCCGCTCCGGCTCTCCAAACCCAACTTTTGTGCTTCACTCTCCTTGAAGTACAAAGTTGTGGGGGCATGTGGTGGTAACGAGCAATCAGCTTTCAGATTTGATATTTCAGCTTCCAGGAGTTTGACTTTCTCTTCCGACTCATGCAAACGCCCGCGCAGTAAAGCAGATTCGTTAAGGGCAGTGTCGCGTTCACTTTCTACCAACAGCTTTTCTGCATGACTTGTCTCTAGCTCGATCATTTTGTTCTCTAATGATCGAATTTTCCCCACCAAGGCATTGTTGTTCCGTCTGGAATGGTCGCGACCTTCTCGAAGGTGGATGCACTCCGATTTCATTCGTTTGTTCTCTTCTTCCAGCCCCGCTTGTCCACGAAGTATGTCAACCAGCTTGTGGGCCCCCGCCTTTGCGATCCTGAGGTCTCTAACAACTTTATCATACGCAGCCTGTGGTACACCCTTCGTCATTTCTGCAATCTCACGGGAAGCCTCTGTATCCACGACCCTAGAAGTTGGTTGTGCTCTTTCCACTAGACGTTATGAACCATCATCCCGAAGGGCTTCAATCATTTCAGGGGAAGTAGAGGCAACTTTCAGCTTCTTGGAAGGGTCTGCCGCTTGCTCTGAGGGACCACCTGAGGCTCTACGTTTGCTGGATGATCCTGCAGGACTAGCTGGGCGAGGTGTGGAGTCCGGGACAGCTTGTGAATGCATTTCAGGACCTGATTTCCCATTTGGGGGTGCACCAAGTCCTTCTCTATGGTTCTTCTTCTGGATGACAGCCCTCTTCAGACGGAGCGGAGCACTTAACCACTCTTTGACTATGCTAGCAGGAGGTCTTCCGTCATCAGCATCTCTGGATGGACAAAGCAGCCAGCTCATCTCGCGAAACTCAGGAGGAATCTTCAGAGCTCTATCAATCTTCGTAAGGTCAGGATGGCTCTCGAAATCTGAGTACAGTTCATCGCGGGTACGGAAGCGAGATGCAATCCTCACATTTCCACTGCAGTTGCGATCCCATGTGCCACCCACCTCAAAGCAGCTCTGCCTGTACGCCCCGTCGGTAAATACGGTGTTCACGAACAACTCGACTTTGGGGACGACTTGTGTGAGACTTCCACCGGAGAGCCCATCATGCGCTATGGTGTAGCAGTGCCAGAATTCCTCGTCTGTGAGCTCCAGTTTGAAAAACTCGTTCAGCTTCTCAAAGCACATGACGTGTCTGTAAGAGTCAACGTCCAGTTGAGCAGGCGAGCAACCCATCTGGCTGAGAATCCCGGAGAAAAACTTTGAAAACGGGAATTTGAATCCCCAGCTGACGATCAAAGGGTGGAACTTGGTCCATCTGTTGGACTTCAGATTTCTTCCTCTGCTATTCTTGGGAGCTTTCTGGGAGGAACATCTGTCACAAAGCTCTGCAAGTACCCCTTCTGGAAACGCATGTTTGTAGCGGATCTTCCACGCCTGGAAATCTTCGGGTCCTTCAAAGTCCTTGTCCTTCCCCCGGAATGGAATCTGACTACGCGAGCCACCCTGCTCCCACAATGCGAGCCTGCTAGGTCTCTCCAGAGGTGCACCTTGACGCATCTTGAAACTATCGCCTCGAACAAATCAAAAGTTCGCCGCTTGAATCGTATTCAGTGGATGTCCTGAACTCTCGAAATGGGCAAAAACGTTCACCTACAAAAAGGAACAAATTTATTAGTTCCTGAAAAAATATATATACCAAAAATATACGTACCAGACTATATACACAAAATAATTGTTCGAAGTACGAATGCAATTATCAAGCACATTATTAATATTAATATATTAAATACACATTTTAATATATTAATATATTTATATAAATTAAATATACATATATTCAAAATATGTATGTTATCATAAAACACAATTAATAATGTAGATATACTAAACATACGTTTAATATATTAAATATATATATACCTGCAAAAAAAAAAGACATTAAAATATATATATATATATACATATATATAACATTATATTAAATACGTAAATAACACATTGGAGGTGTGCCCTAGACCCACTCGATGGTCACCAGAACCTCAAGAACGCCCAGCCAAAGCTCGCCACATGGCGGCACGCAGTGACAACAGCCTCATCGCCAGTAGCTACACGCCGCGTGGCAGTCAAAGAGGGGCAGGTTCGAAATGTGGCCACCTATCCTCACACGTCGGTCATCCAGGAAGAATGACGGTCTATCCGATTCGCGCCACGTGGTCCCCTCATCCACCAGGCGTAGAAGCCTCCAATCGATGAAGAACGAGTGGCGCCCTCTGCGCCGTGGTCCCTGACGGCTCTGCGAGCGACTCGCGCTTGTCGGCGTATGTGCCTGGCGCACTCCACAAATGTTGGGCACGCGTCGTCCTTCACTTAGCCTCAGTTGGGCCCCACCGTTCACAACACTTCATTCCACCACCTGTGGCTTCAGCTCTCTCTCTCCCCAGCCAACCCATGTGCGGTTTCAGCTCTCTCACCTCGTTTTTTCATTGACAAAAGCGAAAAGAAAAAGCCACAAAACAAATATAATAAAACAAAACATAGCAATTGGTCTTACCCACAATTTTTTGGAGAATTGACGTGAGCACCTGTCCTTCTCACTTCCAAATGAGCCGACTTCACCACTTTCTTTTTTCCAACCAGCAGACTGAGGTTAAGGGTTTCTCATTCTTTGCACCCAAGCCACTTTAAGTAAGAAAAAATCTCAAACGGAAAAAAATGGAGTTAATTTCAATTAAATGAAATTAATTACCATTAAGAGGGATTTATTTCTTAAAAAAGAGAGTTTTGAGTTGAAAAGCTGATGTCAGTTCTTCTGATGTTTTGGGGCAAGTATATACCTTGTACAAATACATAATTTGGGTCAAGTACATGCTCATTTAATCCCGGACTTAGCGAGACTTCAGCATCAACGTCAACAATACAAACAAGATTCACTGGGACTACTAAAAACTTACTTCCCTTACGATTCCCTAAATTCCTAAGCGAAGTGGGGGCATTTGTGGGACCCAAAAATCACCTGAAAATTGTGGAGCTGCCACGTGGCCTATAAATTCCTAAAATGACAAAATTGCCCTTGGCAATAATACAAATGACTTGCAAATACCCACACATTAAATAATCTATTTACCAGTTAAATACGTTATTTAATCGGGTTAAAAGCCTCCGTAATATTAATATTCTCCCCGAGAGTTAATTGTCATTATTCTTAATAACGGACAATTAAATATTAATATTAAATCACATTAATTATCATTATTATCATAATGAGCTATTATTATAATTATTAAATAATATATTTAATTGATAATATATTATTTATTAATTACAAATTCAACCGACCAATCAGAACGCTCCGAGGCTCCCAAGGTTTTCCTATAAATAGCGGAGCTCATTTCACTTTTCAGGTAATTCTGTTCAACGCTACTTAAACTCTTGAGATTTTCTCTTTCGAAGCTGACTTAAGCATTGGAGCGTTCTTGGTCAAACACCCCCCGGGTCTCGATCATTGAACGAACGATAGCTTACTGTTTGCTTGTTTGCAGGGATCCTTGAGTCTTTTGAGTTTAAAGGACGAATTCTGCTTCAACAAGAACCTAATTATAGATCACAAATGTTAGAGGCACCAACTTATTTCCCAAACTTTTTTATCCTAACACATGTGGATGGATCATTCAATCAACAAAGCTATTTTGTTTCACGAAAGCAATTGTTCAAATTGTATAAAAATAATTTTTTTTTTTGATATTGTTAATCGCTATGCTGGGTAAAAAGAAAGGCTATTGGTCATAGCCAAAGCAACATATACCTTGATTTTAATGCAAATGATTCTATTTGGCAGTCTTGGTTCTTGGATTTCTCGTATTGTTGTAAAGGCATGTTTGCGTTGTTCATGTTTGCTTAAACTCTATGCCTAACAGAAAACCTAAAGTTTCTTTTCGGAATGTCTAGTAGCTGACAATATTAATTTTTATAGTCATCTTACACCAGTTTGGTGGTGGAATCAATAAACATCGCTGCTTTGGCGACCGTGTTGACGATGATCATGTCTTGGTGATGGAGTTGGCTGCTCTATACGATTTAGGTTTAGTAGTTTTGTTTCCTTTCTAATTATGACAACATTACTCCTATTTATAATATTTTTTTTCACTAGATCATTTTAAGGAATAATGCAAGTATCTAATCCAATTTAAAGCAAGATAATTAAGAGTAAGAATTCTTCAAAAGTATTTTTAAACTTTAAATTTGAAAAAAATTTATCATCCGATATTAGATAATTTGATTAATTGCTTAGGGTTTAGGGTTCAATTCTTAAATTTTGTAATTAAACCCTAAACCCTAAGTTGTACAATTTTCCACCACCACGTACCCTTCACCCTTCCCCTCCCCAAAAAAACTTTATATACACTACCGTTGAACCCCAGACAAAACAGACTTCATTCTTGATTTCATAGAAAAAAAAGTTCAATTGCAATTATATAATATAATACATAAATAATTTACTCTAATAATTTTTTATTTCGTCATTGAGAAACATAACTCCAATAATTTACTCACTATATATATATATATGAGTATCGAAAACTGTCCTTCCTTAATTTCAATTGTCATGTTGATGTGGTAATTTCTATTTCTTACTGTTCTTGGACAAACCAAAAATTTATGTACTCCATTTGTATTTACCCTTTACTTTCAGCTATGCGTGGATATTGATTGCTTTAAGTGTTAATTTTTGGGTATGGGTTTAGTTGGGTTATCTGATTTCGCTTTTTACTGATGATCAGACCAATCCTTCACTTGTAGCAGCCCACAAACCATTTATTCTTAGCCTAGCTAATTTACTTTATTTATGTTATTACTCTCATCTCATACTCAGTTATCCCATTCTAGAAGCATGGAAACGTGTCCTATAATTGTGTGAGTTGGTAGATACTGTTTAGCATGAGTCTCACGTTCTGCGGCTTATTTACCCAATTGGCTTGACTAACTGTATCTGAACTTGGGTGCCATCAACAAATTAGCTGCTTGGGTTGTTTCTTACATCATCATCATCACCACCACCACCACGGTCAATTGTTGAATGTTATATTTCTTTGGCACTTAGGAGCTCATCTATGGTTCATAAAGCTTCCTTGGAGAGGTTACTTCATTTTATCTGCTTATGGGTTTTTCGTTTAATACAAGAATACATCAAATAACTGTTTGGTTCATGCAAGACCTTGCTAATTTTCAGGATAGATTTGACTTTGTTGACATTTGGATGAACAGCTTTCAAAAAATTGACTGATTTTTGTAAATTGGATGCTGAGTTTGGATATAGATTTTCCTGATTTATTTTCATTTCTCAACTTCCCAGCAACCAGGCATCAATATGCTTGCTCCCCTACCCATTTTCCATCTTATTTTTTTAGTTTTCTTTTTTGTCTGACCCTGTTTTGCACCAGTATTTATCTGCGTTTTTTTTCTTTTTGCATTATACTGAAAATGTGTTTAAGTTGATGGGATGTTATTATGCTTCTCTTTTTTAAAAAAAAATTGTTTTGGAATCAAATCACAACCATTACTACTCAAGATTTTTCTCCGTACGTAACTTTAATTTTATGTTTGTATAGGAATGTGGGTATGCTTTGGCATGTATTTTTTTCTATATCAGTTAGTTTATATTACTAGGTCTTTTGTTAAGATCCCATAGACTTCGGATATACAGTAGGAAACAATCACAAGTCACAATTCTCAGTCAGACCAAAATGGAGTCAATAAATGGAGATCTACCTCTGTTGTAGAATGGACTCTTGCATTATATTCATGTTGTTTTTTGCTTCAATATTCTGCATAGAAAATCCTATATTATAAAATTTAGTTTGCATAACAAACTTAGCTCAAAAAATTTCAAATAATAGAATACTTGGTGGAAGATCAATCTACTATTGGTGCTTTAGCTGATTTCTTTTTCAATCTGGTTTTAGGCAAAGACTAATCCAGCGGTTGAAAGACTTCTCTAATCTCCATGCAACCTTTGGTCTTTGAGAGCTGAATCACTAGGGTATGTAATTCTAACTTTCCTCCTAACTAAAATGGATGGATTAGGATTGAATTCGCTGTATTTGAACAGAATTGGATGATGAAGTTTATAGAAAAATGAGTAACAAACAATTTTCTATTTTTTGCATTCTAAGGGTTTGATGAAATGCCTTCGAGAGGATTTAGAGTGTTATGTTTGTTTTAGTAAGCTTATTATTCAGTATGGATTTTCTGATTTGATTTTTTTGTTGTCTTCTGTGATTAGGTCACATTTTCGCTTCTTTGATTGGGTTTTTCTATTGCTTGTTAATTTCTAAAGTTTGATGAAGGCTTAGTCAAGCTTTTTTTGTTAATTTCTTTTCTTCTATTGATTTACAAGATTTGAAATTTTTGGTTGTTTTTCTGCAACTTGCAGCCTAGAGATTATTACGGTGGGTGAAAATTTTCGAGCTGCATCACTAGGGTATGTAATTCTAACTTTCATACTACCTGAAAGGGATGGATTAGAATTGAATTCCATGTATTTGAAGAGAATTGGCTGTTAAAATTTACTGAGAAATGCTTAATGAAAAATTCTCTATTTTGTGTCCTGTAAGTGTTTACCGAAATGCCTCATACACTATTTTGTAGAGTGACAATTTTTATAATGATAGTTTTTTTATTGCAGAGTGATACATATGAGTTCACACATTCTCCACACTTCTTGGATTCAGTTAAGAGTGATGACATGATGATGCGATAATTTTTTTTTGTTTCTCTCAATCTCTTAGATCTATATGCTTGACTAATACCTTATCTAAATAGTTTTGTCTGTAGTACTGTTTCTCGGAACCATCTAATTTCCTTCATTTTTTTCATGACTATCTTCATTTTTTCATGACTATAGCGAATGAAAAATAAGGAAGGTGTATGCATGAGTTTTTTGTCTCGATTAATGCTGCTGATACGTAAGAAGGGACAAATTGTAGTTTCAATTCATATTGATATTGAGCTTCAAATAATATTTAAAATATTGGATGATTTTGGTTGTGTTGGATTATAATTTTCTGCCTAGGAGAAGGTGCATCCATGTGTCGCCACCGCCGCTGCATCCAATTGCAAAGCGTTCTTCCTCGCCGCTCGATTTGTTGGCACCAGTCAGCTTCAAAATCAGTACTCTCTTTATTTCCTCTTCTTCTCCGCTTCCGTGATTTGTTCCCACAGAGATATTCTTTGTCACTGCTTCATCCAATTAGGAAGAACCTTCTTCCTCTCACATGTTGTCGCCTCCCTTACTTGCGACATATCATCGTGGTTTTTCTTCTCCTACCGAGACACGTCCTTGCCGCTTCATTTCTTCCCATTACATCTACTGCGACACATCATCGTGGTTTCTTCCCACGCAAAAGATTTCTCTTTTTTGTGTTTTCTTTGGTTTCAGGTTTTTCTCTGCCAACTTCTATATTTTCTTTTGCGTTCGCTAAAGTTTTATCATCCGCTGTTATTTGACCTTTGCAGATATGTTCTTTCCAAGGGTTATCATCAAGTTTTGTACCTAAAGAAAGGTTGGTTCTCTTTTAATTTTGCACATTCTTCTATAATGTCTTCTATATTTCTTTTTCTTTGCTGATGGTTTGGTTTTGATTTGGATTTGTAATCATTAGGAGAATTAGCTTGGTTTTTACCTACACAAACAAAAGGAATCTCATAAATTGTTTGGATTTATACTCATTGTAAGATGGCCTAATTTCATTTAATTGTTTGGTTTTCCAATTGATTTCATTGGTTGCGAAACAAAACAAGGATGGGAAAGATGAGGACATTGAAAATTTGAAACCCTTCCTTCAAAAATTGAGGTAACTACTGTTTAAAATTTTATTTATATATTTGAATTTATTTTCTGCTCATTTGCTCATAGACTTTTTATTCATATTTTTTTTCTTAGCTTTTACTCATAATAATATGAATTGGCTCATTAATTCGATAAAGAAGAGATTTGAATTAAATTTTGTGTTTCGGTCAATTGCCGGAGATTTTCATTTTCCTTATCAGGTCAGATTTTCCCTTTTCACTGATTTTTTGTATTCACTGTTAATTTCTCAACTTTTATGAAGGCTTTGTAAATTTTTTTCTGTTAATTTATTCCGTTCTATTGATTTCGAACATAAACTGCTGTCTGCTTTCTGTTTTTCCTATTTACATTTTTCTAATTTCAAAGTTATTTTGTTTTGTTTTTGGATCATCAATCGCTGCTGCCTTCGATCATCATAGTGTTTAGAGCATTTTTATGTTTACAATTTCTCGATCCTTACAAATCTTTGGAACTTTTTTTTATGGTTTCATGCTCAGTAATGAACATTTTGTAACCACAATCATGTTCTTAGTCATTAGTAATGAATATTCTGTAACCACGATCAAGTTCTTAGTCATTAGTAATGAGCATTCTATTTGCAATTTCTCGATGATGTTGATTATGAACTGTTAAAATTTTGATGATTGTTTCATGCTCAGTAATGAACATTCCGAGGTTTTTGGGTTCAAATTTTTTGTGTGGTTCTGGAAATAGTTGATGTTGGTTACAACATAATTTATTTTCGGTTACTTGATTTGTTTTCAAATTTTGATGATCACTTTGTTGTTGTTTGAATGCTTGATGGTTTGTGAGTTAGATAAGGCATTGCCTAATTCCATTTAATTGATTTGTTTTCCAATTGACTTCACTAGCTGTGAAACATAACAATGATGGGAAAGCTTAGGACATTGAAACATTTCGTTCAAAAATTGAGGTAATTTATGTTTAAAATTGTAATTTTTATATTTGAATTTGCTTTATACTCATTTGCTCGTTGACTTTTTTATTCATATTACTTTTGTCAGCTTTTACTCTTAATATAATTTGGCTCATTAATTTGATAAAGCAGAGATTTAAATGAAATTTTGAGTTTTGGTTATTAGTAGAGATTTTCATTTTCCTAATGAGGTCAGATTTTCACCTCATTGAGTTTTTCTATTCACTGTCAATTTCTAAACTTTGATGACGACTTTCTAAATTTTTCTCTGTTAATTTATTTTGTTTTATCGATTCGAACGTATAAACTGTTGTGTGTTTTTCTATTTCGCTTAATTTCTTTTTTCAATACCAAAATGTATTTTGTTATGGTTTAGATCATCAATCGCGGCTGCCCTCGATCATCACAATGTTTTCACAAACAATGAGTTTTTTGTTCTGCTACATCTCTTCCTGCTTTTTGCATTTCAGCCATATCCCTATGAGAGGATCTATGGTTTATTAGGCACTTTCTGATGTTCTTTTGTGTTTACTTACTCTTTTGAAATGTTATTTCAATTGGTCGTTGTTTAAATGTGTAGCTAATATATTTTCTACTATTTTCTTATTCGTCTAATTTCATTAGAGTATTTTTCTCTTTTCAATTTCTCGATGGTGTTGCTTACAAATCTGTTAAAGTTCTGCTAATGGTTTCATGCTCAATAATGAACATTTTATAATCACTATCATTCTCTTAGTCATCAGTAACAAACATTCTGTTTACAATTTCTCGATGATGTTGATTACAAGTTTTTAAATTTTTCTGATGGTTTCATGCTCAGTAATGAACATTCTAAAATTTTTAGGTTCAAATTTTTTGTGTGGTTCTACAAATAGTTAATGTTGTTTACAAGATGATTTATTTTCATATACTTGATTTGTTTTCAAATTTTGCAGATCACTTCATTTCTGTTTGAATGCTTGATGGTTTTTGAGTTAGATAAGGATGATTTTCCACAACGGTCTATTTTGGTTCAAGAAATTCTATTAGGCAACATGGTGGTGTTTCTGCCTTTAATTCAACTTTACAGTCTGTTTATTTGATAGTGTTCTTTTTTTATACTGTTTTTTCCCTCCTTTGGTTCGGTTTTGTTTCGGAAAGTGTTTTCGTGTTTGTCAGTCTTCGGGGCTCTATAAATTGATGTCTTCATTTTCTACAGATCTGTCAAAATTCCTGATTTGTTGATTGTTTAGGCCCCAATTATTCTCCGTGTTTTTGCTTTGACGAAGACATCTTAACATTGCGATATCTATACTTAATTGTTTCCATATAATTTCTTATGTTCATTTCTAACTTACGCTTAATAGTTGATCTGATAGTTTAGAGATTCGATTCTGATTTGGTAGATTGTTTGTTGGAATTGATTCCTTTATTCGTACGTTTTGGTTATCTATCTATTTAGATAACTACCGTTGAATGTTATCTATGATAATAGTTTGCATAAATTTGTTGTGTTAGTTTATAATAATATTTTTTTTCTTTTCTTTCTTTTTTATACAAAAAAGTACTATCATATTTAATTACGTAATTTTTTTTTGTTCATCACTTCATGCTTTATACTATGAATAAACGAGATATACAAGGAGGATTATTGATGACTTTGATCTGGTTTGTTAAGTTTGAGATTTGGTTTTACTTTCACTGTTTTGATTGCTTTGCATAATCCTGCTTTCTCTGCCTTGGATAATTTTGAGGTAAACTTTTATGGTTTGTGCTATTTAAATTTTGATTTCAATTTTTTTCAGAATTTTTTACTAAATGTTTTGAATTTTTTTCTCTATTTAGGTTGAACTCTGCTGGAAATTTGTCCCATCTTTGCTTAAATTGTCTGGTATCTCTTTTTGGAAAAATTGTTACATTGTTAGATTTATTTGTTTCATGCTAGCTTAATTTTCCCTTACCTTTGTTACATTGTGAATCTCCAACTTATAGTATTACTTACAAGACATCATAGGAAGAAATTATCACTCTTTGATCATGTCTACTTTAAGCACTTACCAAAAGAGGTAATTTCTTATGAAGATATATGTGACATTGTGAGATCCAGGAATTTTCACAGCAGCAACATTGTCCTATAAGTTTCCTTAATCTTCATATTCATAATTAATGAATCCCGCGGCAACGCCGAGAACTCTCGCTAGTTAACTATATACTAAAACGGCTGGAGTCAAAGCACTGTTCACGAGCAGTGTTTTGACGCTTCTGTTCTTATTTTTTTTCTTTTATGTTGTAGTGAACAATTTAATTACGGACTTGCCCTGGAAGCTTTACACCACCACCACCTATCTCTATTGTTTCATTCACTTCTAGATGCTTCATCTAAGTATCTCATCGCACTCAGATCATCGCCCTCAGCCCATCAACTGAATCGCACTCAACCCAACTCCTCAATCCAACTCATCCCATCGCACTTAACCCATCGACTCATCATCAATAGTGCTTCTCTTTCATTCTATCCCAGCTTCAAGATTTCGAGGTAAATCTTCACCTCAATTTTGTGAATGCCTTTTTAAATCAGCTTGACTATAAATCGATTTTCTTGCATGTTAGGTTCTTGCAAGGATTGAGGAGGAAGGTGTTGAATTTGTTGTTCAATATGCTCTATATTGTTTCAAAGACATAGAGCTCTCGGACAAGTTAGGAGGTTCGTTTTGGGAGATTCAATTTCGTAGAGGAGTTAGAGAATTGCTGTTGCATGTTGGTCATTTAGGAGAATAGAGAACAATTGTTGGGTTTCTTCTGATTGATTTTTGCGTTTCTAAAATTTTCTATGATTTGTGTGAGTTGAGTTTTGTGAAATGAGTTGGTTATTTCATAACTACATGAGTTTAGGGTTTCTTATCTTTGTACTTCAAATGGCTCGAATTCTTTCTATTCCTTAGCTCTTTTTTCTTTTATGCTGCTAACTCCTATAAATTGTTTGTGTGATCTCCTGCGAATCAATGAGAACTTTTTTAATTGTTGGTGATTAGGAATTGTAGTTTAATTACAATTGTATTCTTTTTTTTTTTTTGGATTATCAATTGTATTCTTTTTAATAGCACAAGTAGATATAGGTGGTTCCTCTTTACGTAATACCTCTAATTTTTTTGATTTATCTTTTTCACTATAACGTTTATGATATTTTCTTGGGTTGTACGCATGCTATACCATTTGAGTTCCAACCGAAAAAAAGAGCACAATTAGGTTGGTGAGAAAAACAAGTTAGTGAGAAAACTAAGTTTGATTACTTTGAGTCTTCGGTTGTGATAGATACTGCGAAGGAGCTAATGAAGTACTGTCTCAATACTAAAGCTTAGCAGAGTGAGTTCTAGATTTCAACATTGAGAAGCTACTATTGGGTCTTCAGAGTATTGTTGAGGTATATTTTATTAACAAGTCTTCATATGCATCATATTTTGTTCTGTTTAGTGATATAAACTAATTTTTCATACATGGCCATTTATGGTGCATGTTTGGCTCAAGAAGCTACTATTGGGTCTTCAGAGTATTGTTCAGGTATATTTTATTAACATGTCTTCATATGCATCATACTTTGTTTAGTTTAGTGATATAAATTAATTTTTCATTCATGGCCATTTATGGTGCATGTTTGGCACAATTTTTCCTGTGTTTTTGTGTTGCAGTTATTTGTTGGCCATAGCTTCGTTGCTTTGTCTGTCTTCTGTTGCTTATCTGGTGAAATTGGTGGGAAGAGCACGCTCTTTATTGATTAGTCTTTTTTTTTTCCTCACTGCTTTTACTATGGATAAATGTGTTTGTTATATGAATGTTGCTGTTATGATAGATTATATGTTACTTTGTTATTGATGGACATTTTTTTCTCTACTTTGAGCAAATTGTTAAACTAAATTTCAATCAAAGTTTGAAATATGTCTAAAAAGTATGTGAATTTGCATGTATTGTGCATTTATGTATCATCGAAGGTATGTTTCTATAATTTTAAATCAGGGTTCTTAATGATTTCTCTGTTCTACATTTCTCTGGTTTTCAGTCCATTTATGGGTTTTCGTTTTTGTTATGAGTATCATCTGATATTACTCTTCAGAAATTGTTGAAATAGGTTTGTAATTGGGTTCCTGTATTCTGTTCATTTATGTTGGTTTGATGTAATTATCTTTCGTATCAGGGGGTAATTATCTTTTGTATCAGGGGCATTTCTAGGTTTCTCACTATATTTGATACTTGGTTCATCAATGTTAAAATTGTTACTTGGTTCATGATAATCCATATAATCAATGTTGCACTCTGATTTAGTTACTTAATTTCAATTAGAGTACAAAAATTCCATGTTACTTAATTTTGACATTTTGATGTCAGCGGATTTATGATTTTGCATTTTCTATTTGCAGTTGTTGTGGACTTTTTCAGTTTTTCTACCGATCAAGGGGAAAACAGGAGTGAAGGTTAAGGTAATTGAACACTTTAGCAGTTAAAATTATACGCCTCACATTTTCCATTTAGAAGGCAGATAAATTATTTGGTCGGTGCTTGAATGTATTTGATAGTAAGTTTCAAATCAAAGTACATTAAGATAGAATAGAATTACGGTAAGATTTGATGAACTGTTATGGATATAGACCATGAGATGTATGTTGTGTCATAATATATTATGTATTAATTTTTTGTTCTCTATATATGCCAGGTGCTTCAGTTTTTTTTTTTTTTTTGGGTTCTGGGAACCATGCCTCTGATTTGTAGATTGTTGCAGTAAAAACTAATGTTGCCTTTGGTTAAGAAAATACTTGTCTATGAACTAATGAGTTGTCGAACTTTTAACATAATTTCTGATTTGTAATATCATAACATTATTTTATTTTCACGGTAATCTTATTCTTCTTGTTGGATTTGGGTGTTCATTTTGGTCTTTTCTCTATCATGATTTTTTTTTGGGGGGGGGGGGGGGGGGGGGGTTCCTTTTGATATGATTTGTTTGCAGGATGTTGTGTTGAGGGTTTCTTCGGCCTGCAAAGGGCTACAATGGAAGGGTACCACACTGTAATTTCAAATTTCTTAGCTAAGCTCCTCAAAGATCATAATGCCATCAACAATGCTTGCCATAAGAAGTCTCTTTTACCTGAATGGTTTTTCAAGTTTTTATTTAAGTTGTCCTAGCATTTTGATTCATCTCTATGCATTCATAGATTGCATCTCTTTTTAATAATTGCAGATAAAAAACAACTGATTGAATACATCATATGTATTATACAGTTTGTTGTTTGATTTGTAATAGAGAAAATTTAAATGGTTGTTGGTTGTTTATTTCTCAAAGTTAACTTAATGGTGTTTATTTTTATAGCTTTTTAAATAATCTTTTCTTCAATTTAGTTTCAATTCAATGCTTACTATGTGAAATTGCTTTCTAATTTGATATTACTTGAGTATTGGATTAAAAATTAGGGAATTCTGATAATATAGTCTCAAAAAAAAAATAACTTTTCTTTCATTTTATTTTCTTCATTTTCTTTTTTCATTCACCCAGTTCTGCACACAATTCTTTTTCCCCTTTAATTGTTTAGGCCTATTATGTCTCAGTACCATAGAATTTACAGTGGTAACTATTTTTTTCCTAATCTTGGGAATGGTAGCTTGCTAGGATCACATAGTTTCATTGCAACTGAGGTTTTGACTGGTTTTTAATTTAAATTTTCAAAGTATGTAGACGTAGTTCCATTACTACTACTCCTATGAAGTTGTGTTTTTGAAGTAACTACTTCTGATAATTTTATTTTAATTTTTTTTTGTGTTCATTTAATTCTAACATCTTGGCTTAATCAATATGAAGGATTTTGAATTTGAAGAGCTGGATGAAGTATTGCAATATTACCCTCAAGGGTACCATGGGGTTGATGCACACAAATCAATGGCCCTGATACTTCTCGGATTGTGATCTAGCATTCTCACTCTAGGTCTTTTCTTTTCACTTCTCATTTTTTTTCATCAGAAATTTTTATTCCTTTTTTTTTCGAAATTGGAATATCAATGCATTGTATGTATTTTGGCTTTGAATTGTACATTTGGTTTCGTAGAGAATTTGCGTAGAGATTTAGTATGCGTGATCCGGACGTATTGAAGATTGAGAAAATAGGAAATTTAGATGCTTCAGATCTATCTACCTTCACGACTTGCATATTGAATCTTTAGGATTTTGAAAATTTTCATTGGAAAGATCAATTAAAATTGAAAAGTGATAGGTATTATGCAATTTGTTTAAGTTAATAGCAGTTTTTCTTTTTTTGCATTTAACATTAACGCAAGTTCGTTGAAATCGGTCAATGTAGATGTAAAAATATTGAATATGTTTACTTATGTGACATTTGTATACGAAATGATAATTATCAATTAAATAGTACATAAACAGGTATTAAAATTTAAATATAAATTTGATATGTAATTAGATTTAGAATTTGGGAATTTGTATTTAAATCCAAGGAGGGAGTCTCTAGACTCCTTATGTGATTAGCAGTTCTACACTGTGTCTTCAAATTGGACTTTCGGAATTAGGAGGGACATCATGATTAACTAATTAAATTTTTGTTTTTAGAGAGGGAAAGTTGTAAATTAGCTCATTGTTAAAGAGATAATTATTTAAATAAAAAATAGTATGTTAAATCTGATTGCATCGCTGTGGTTTGAAGTGAAATAATCTGATTACATCTTCACAAAAGATGATTTCAGCATTAGCATGTAAATTATCAAATTTCAAAATTTTAAGAAGGATGCTGAAAGGCACTTTGATTCTGTGAGTTTTTCTAGACTCAGCACTCTTCAAATATGGTAGTTGATGCCCTAATGAGCTGTGCTCGGCGGGCGATGCGCAGAGAAGTCTGGCTTGACTGACCTCCATCATCCTTAGTGCACGTACTTACTAGTGATGGACTTCCCTGCCCTCCACCACGTAACCCCCCTTAGTTTGGTCGCATGCCTCTGCTGTAGTTTTCTTTTCTTTTTTGCTGTTCTTGTTCTTTTCCCTTTTGCTGTTTTGCAGCATTGTCCAAAAAAAAAAGTAGTGGATTGATGATTTTTCTATTAAATGTGAGTTTATTGTTCAGTTGATGAGTTTAGTGTTGGATTCATGATTCTTTTTTTTTCCGTTCAAATTCTGAGTTTAGTATTCAAATGCTGAGACCCATTATTCAATTAACAAAGTGCAAAACATGACCATTGTGAATGTTATTGTTGGTTTTTAAACTACTGAGTTACACAATTTATTTTTTGTTGCATGAAAATTGAATTTTGTATCTGCATTTGTTAGAAGGGATTTCATTCGGTTATTGGGAAGCTTAATGTAAAGTATACATAGTTGTTTCATGTTTGTTTAGCTACTTGATTAGGCCTAAAATGAGGATTTAAATTTGGTCACTTTGCTTTTCATGATTGTTCAATTTTTCTTTTCCTTATGATGTTGGTTTTGGAACATTTTTCCGACTTGTATATTAATTGACTTGATTGTGTTATTTGTATGGTGTGCTTTCATTGTTGATCTAAATTTAATTATTATACTAATTAATAATAAAATATGAATCAAAATATATGCCTCTGACTTTCATACTAATTAATCTAATTTAGTTGATTGAATTTGGGTTCCTCATTGTTTTGAGAGGTAATTGGATAGCGATTTAGAAAGATAAAAGATTTTAAACATGAGTGGTAGGTTAGGATTCTTGAATTTGTTTGTGCTTTGATGTACAGTTGATTGATGAAAGCACCCAAGGAGTTTAGTGAGTTGCAGGTTAAGTGTCATGTTGGAAGGTGATACTATATTGTGCCTTATAATTAGTTTTGTTATTTTGTTACGTTGGTTATTTATTGTGAATTTGTTTGTGAGAACTCCAGTATTCAAGTAGAAGGAAGATGAGAGTGACGAGGTCAGTTGTAATTCTAATTTTCAAGTGTTTGCTCTTTTCAATTGTGGCAAATTAAGATTTCTCTGTTTTTTATTTCGATCAATGAATTGGTTTATTGTATAGGAAGACGATGATGAATAGATGTTTTTTGATTATTCCACTTCGATTCATTTGTATGAAGATCATATTTAACCTTTGTCAATTTGAAGAAATGTTTTCAACTTATTAAAATCATGTAAATGAACAAATGATGATGTTGATGTATATAGATGGATTTTATTAATTGTGACATTTAAATTCCCCCATTTTTTATTTTGATCAAGTGAAATGGTTTATCGTATAGAAGGAAGATGATGATGACTACAAGTTTTCTAATTATTCCACTATTCATTCATATGAAGATCATATTTGACATTTGTTAATTGGAGGAAATGTTTTCTATTTATTAAATTTATGTGAATGAATAAATTATGATGTATGTAAATAGTCTAACATCATTTAAACATCTCATATTAGGCTAATTGGAAAAAATGTTTTTTTTTTTAACTTATTTCATTTCATTGATTAATTGAATAGTCCCGCAGCAACGCTCGGGTACAATCTCTGCTAGTTATAAAACGATGACAAAGATTGTTACATCGTGCGCCAGTGTTAAAATAGAAAAACTGGGAATGTAAAAATTGAGAATGTAGTTTGTGCTCCTACACCATTATTCTTATAAATTTCGGAGGAGCCTAAATTAGTCCACGGGAACTAAGAAAAAAAAAAAAAAAAAAACTGAATTTCAACTGAATATACTCATTAAAAAATCCTTTCCATAAAAAACACTCCAAGAGAAAAAAAAGATTAAAAGTCAAACAAGGTAAATTAAGTCAATCTGGAAGATTCAACAGCTAAAAATTAAATCTCAATGGCATCATTGCATACCAAGTCGCAAAAAATTTGGACAAAGTCCTACTACTTTTAAAACCCCTAATGAGACAGTAAATTTAAACAAGTTCCATACACATTCTTCTTTATCACCATCAAAACGGTTCTCAAAAACAAGATGATCATCACTTAAGAAATCCTTTCCCTCAGTGATTCTCATACAACGCTCCTCTGTATTTACACAGTAAAGAAAAACTACGAAAGTGCACAAACCTCTAATCCTCATCAGAAGAAACTTTTCGTTTCTTCCACTGGTAGGCAGCTTCCAATATCTTGAGATTTGTAGTCTGAGTTTCCTCCGGGAACAGGTAATCAATGTATTCCTCGTACCTGCCAAGTTCCAAAACATTGGTTGACATATCAAAGAAGGAAATGAAGCAACCAAATAGACTTGAACAACAATGAAACAGAAATGTACTGCATTTTGTAGTTAACTGAAAGATTCTCAAGACAGAGCTAGGTTCTTATAATGAAAGACAAAAAAAAGAACTTAGGAGCATAAAAAAGCTTGTGAGTTGGCCACATACCCAGCAGGGCCATCTTCAGTTACTATTGCCCTCCTCTTCTTCAGTTTCTTTGGAAGCTTAGATTGGACTAAGCTAACATCGCCCAGATCCCCGAAGCTAGCCTCCACATTCAACCATTCTTCTAGCAACATGCCTCTTTCTTCCTTCAATTCAGGTGCTGAAGTTCTAAAGTAGTTAACAGCTTTCTCAAAAACTCCTGATGCACAGATATAAAAAAAGAGTGAGCATTTCTCAATTGTAAAGGAACTAGCAATTAGCCAACTAGCAATTAATAGTCTATTTTTTTATACAACTGCTTACTTCGAGCACGCTGAATACATTGTTTCTTTTGTTCAAGAAGATAATCCTCAGCATCATCTTCTTCTAAATTTGAATCCACGCCATCTTCCACTATAGCAGATGCCTCAAATTTCGCATAACTGATCCATACCTTCAAGTGTTTTGTCCGGTCCAGCAGTCTCTCATAAAGTTCTCTGGCTCTCTCATGTTCACCCTCTGATGTTTCAAAGTCAATATATGCCTGTTATCAAATTATCAACCAAATTAGAAACAAATAGTATGTTGTCAACTCAACCTGTATTGAACAAACTAAAAATATCAGCCTTGGCCACCAAATGAATATCTCAAAGCTTTCCAAGAACCAAGTAGCATTTCCTATACATAGTATCTAGAGACATGTGTTTAGTGTATAAAAAAACTAGCAGTCGAGACAGAACAGGTACTTTGATACCACAGAGAATATAGATCTCTGGCATTGTGTTAAAAACTTGAAATTCAAGTTAAGAGTCAAGAACCATAACTACACGGCACTGGTGCAACTAATATGCATGGTACATTATAGATGAGAACAAAGGTGAAGAAAGGTAAATGAATTCCATAAAAAAGGGATCAAATTTCAACCAATAAGAGTACGTCTTATCTATGTTCAGAAAAAATGATGCCCCTATGCACATACCTTCCACAAACAATTCAGGCATGTCAAGCGATGGTTGGATGATGGCAAGTTCAAAAGTGCCCTGGTTCGTTCTGTCTCACCCAAAGATTTCTCTAACTCTGCATACTTAGTCCACGCATAGCAATTTTCGGGAGACCAATCCAGATACTTTTCATACAATTTCCGACATCGATCAAAATTCCCAAGGTTTAGCTCGATCTCGATATATTCTTAAAAATCTGTTCTTCAGGAAGCATGTCATGAATACTTAATAACATATTTCAACTGTTAAATGGAATTTGCTAAATGAACTTATGTATTACAAAATATACAGTACCTTATCTTTAGGCGCCTTGCCTATTGCATTACCAAGGATCTTGCGTGCACCCGTGAGATTCAGTTGTCGTATCTCGAACTGGGCAGCGAGAAGCCATATTTTTGCAAATGAAAACTTCTCATGAGGAATCAGATTCAGGCACTCCCTGTAAAAATATTTGGCTAGTGATAAATCTATTCAAAATCTTTAGGATGTGTGCACTCATATTAATTACATCCTAGTAACAAATGAAAACCTATACATTATTAAAAGTATGCATTGAACAGCTTCACAAGATAATTGAAGTATGCATTGAAAAATATATGAATTATAAACCCTCCAGATAGGTTGTGCAACGAAAACATGACTTAAAAAAATCAACTCCAACAAATCAAAATTTACTACCAGGGAAAAAAATCAATAACATCCATCCTCTCTCTGTCATAATTACTACAAAAACAAGAACACCAAAAAGATAACTACAACACCTAGTTTACTCAAATGTACATTACAAATTCATATCCTCATAAAAACAAATCAATCAAAATGGACCACAATAAAGTACCAGTGTCATGTAGCAATGCTTGTAATGAGAAAGATGAGCAACAGTAAATTTCAATTGTTATATGGAACTATTCACCAATGATTATTGACTCGAATAGTTGTTAAAGAGAAGGGGCAGGGTACAGGAATACGATAATGTTTATGTACACCTACGAAACCATAGTTTAACAAAGTCAGGCCCATACCTGTACACATCTCGTGTACGCTCCATGTCTCCAGAGTCAAGTTCCTCATATAGAGCATAATTAATCCTAATACACAAGAAACAAGCATTCAGAAAAAGAAAAAAAAAATTAAAAAAATGAAGCCTAATTGAGTTCAAATTATAAGCACAAGTGCTCATTAAAGAAGCCTCAGCATAGGTACCACATACCACAAATAAATGTAGCGCTGCCAATAACGCTTCTCTGGAGATGGAGGAACATTGGCAATAGCTCGTTCATAAACGTCTCTAATTCTGTCCTTATTCCCTGCACTCTCTTCTAGCCTTATATAATCAAACCACGAATCATAGTTAAGAGGACTCTTCCTAACCTCGTCCTCATATTGAAATCTCCTCTTTCCCACAATCGCATCCTCAATCCCTTGTCTATCTCCATATTGCTTCTCAAAACCCACGAACTTCTTGTACAAATCCTCTGCTCTTCCTTTGGGTATATGATCAAGCGCAAATTTATAGATACACCTTGCTCTATCGGTTTCTTTGCAGCGCTCTTCAAATTCAGCAAAAGCCACAAATAACTGCTCAGCCTCCTCATCATCGGAAAGAATCTCCACTGCTCTCTCATATACATTTCTGGCCCTTCCAACCTCACCATTCTTCATCTCAAACTTGGCATACCGAATCCAAGCACTAACTTTGGGATGGCATTGCACAAACCGCTCAAAAATTGCTCTAGCCCGCTCAACTTCATTGTACCGAAGCTCAAACTTGATGAAGGAGAGCCAGCCTTGCTGATCCGGCATCCAATTCATCCACCTCTCATATACTTGTCGAGCACCAGCCACATTCCCTATAATCTCTTCCATGTGAATGTATTTGTACCAGAGCTGGTCAACCCTAGGCAAGAGTGTGACAGCACGGTCCCAGACATTCCTCGCATGGTTGATGAACTTGTTCTTCATCTCCACCTCAGCATACTTGAGCCAGAGTGTGTGGTTCCGATAATCGACCTCAAGGGCACGCTCCCAAACAGAGCGAGCACGTTTGAAGTCCTTCTGGGACTCCTCCCACTGCGCATATTTGATCCACACACTGACATTCCACCTCACACGCCGGATTAAATCCTCAAATTCCTTCCGCTTTCGGAGGCGGTAGTCGGCTAGCTCAGTGGGATCGGTAATCTTCTGTTTGGGAGGTCGGATTTCAGCCTCCTGGCGCTCACGTGCCTCACGGAGGATCTGCTCTGCGGTGATTTGAACAGGGGCTGGGGTTTTGTTCTTAACCCTAGTGGGTCTTGGTAGCTTGACCTCCGTGTCCTTTCGGGTTAGGAACCCTAGGGTCGGGTCTGCCTCCTTGAAGGAACCCATGGCTGGAGTTTTCTCACCTTAGAACACGTATAATGCAGTCAAAAATCTAACAATTGACAATGTTTTCTCAAATTTCCATTCTACAGGGATGAACTTCAGCAAATAGCCATACCTATAGAACAGAATGAGAATATGGTTAATTTCAATTGGAGAAGAAATTTGAAGGCTTCCCGATTGTCCGGAGTTCGAATTAATTACTTAATTTCGTAGTCTACAGACGCAACGAAAATAAACTAGAATCAAGTGTTGAACAAAAGATTTTAGTTTTACCTGAACTTCGAAGGAAATCTCAGAGTTGAGAGTGCAGACTTGCAGGAGAGAAGAGAGGATGGCCGTTAGGGTTTCGAGAAGGAGCAAAATCGCAGTTCAGGGTCGGAAATAGAGGAACCTCGTCCAGAAGGGGGCTGGGCTTCTCTGCTTGATTTTCTCTGCCCCTACTATACCAGGCTTTAAATTTTGACCATCAAATGGCATTCAAATACCCAGATGGTCCCAGATTGTGCCACGTCTTTTTAAATGTTAAACAATCCTTTTCCTTTTTTTTTATCAAGAACAATCCTTTTCATTTTTGTCCCACTCTTTCAGTTTTTCACTGCCCCGAAAGATTTGAGTTTAATTGTTTGTTAATTATGGGAATCAAATTATCGGACTTCGTCGCTAAATATGAGGCAATCCTTATATCTTGTTGTTATCAATTTGATTCTTATTGTATTACAACACACTAGCAATTAGCTCCGCGTGTTGCCGCGGGATTGTTGAATTGAGAAATATATATATATAAAAGAAAAGAAAAAATATATATTAAAGAAAAGGAAAAAAAATAAAGAAAAAAAAGGGAAAAAAATTTTGATATGTATAAAAGAAAAAAAATAATAAAGGAAAAGAAAAAGGGAAAAAATAAAATAAAGGAAAAGAAAAAAAAATATAAAGTAAAAGGAAAAAAAAGGGCAAAAGTGGAAAGGAAAAGGAAAAAAAAAGGCAAAAGTGGAAAATCAATGTAGATGTGATTTTCCAACTTCTCTTTTAGTAAAAGTATGTATTAGTTATGGAAAGAGAAAAGTAATTAAAAATAAAAATTACAATATAATGAAAAATTATAATAAATTTGGATCCGCAAATAATATAAAAATATGAGTTAGGATCAAGTGATATTTATATTTATATATAAGTTTACATTCTTTTTAGGCCTTTAAATTTGGAGTTAATCAACGGTTCTGATTACAAGTAATATGAAACATCATTAATGCTTAATTTAAAATAATTTTAATTAATAATTTATTTTTTAATTAAAAACTTCTTAATTTGTTTTAACTAAAATTTATTTTCAAAACAAAATTCTATATAACAAAAAAAGGAACAGAATTAAGAGTCAGTCTTTTATTTTTTATTTTTTTCCGATCCAAGCCTTCCTCTTAGTCCTATACGCTGCAATTTCCCCCACCCAAGCTGCCGCTTCCTTCTCGTCCTCCACTGCTCCTAATATGTGTACCCTTGTATCTATAACTGATGTTTGATGGGAGATAGAAATAGTCCCTTAATTATTTTTCTATTTTTCCAAATATTGAAACAAGTCAGAGATTTCAGTGAAGAAGTTCACGTAGATTATAAAAACAACAATTAAAAATAAAACCCTAAAAAGAGAAGCACACACAGAGCCACCATGCCTGGAGTGATTACTAGCTGCTTCAACTTCATGCGACATTGAACGACGCCGTTTGCAGTTGTAGATTGTCACAAGCCAGGTATCCGAAAGGTAGATGTTTTCTTACAATCAATTATTTTTGTTAGTCTACGACCTACGCTTATAATCTTCTAACAAATTGTGTAATGTGACTATTGTATCTCTTTCTTACTTATAATCTTCTTCGAAGAGATCATGTAATTTGACGATTGTATCTTCATCTTCATCATTTATCAAATCTACTCATCTTAATTGGCGAATTTGACATATATAAATATCGACGACATTGTTACTAATAACCTTACCTTAATTGCCTCTTCTGTCTACCTGATAAAATCATGATCGATGTTAAGAATATAAAAGCACTTCTAGAGGTTGAGATATTTTGTTAGTTTGGTCACTGCACGAGTAACGTCTTAAAATTTGCGCATATTTTGTTCAGCTTTTAATTTGAAAGGACTATTTGTGCAATTGTTTGTGTTTCATTTATGGTGGGAATAGTAATTCATTTGAATGATCTCTATTAAGCTCATTTATAAATTCTTGGGGTAGATTTTGAGGTCACTTATTTGATTTTTATGTACATATCATCTCTATTAACGGTTAAGTTTACATTGCGTAATTGTTGTCATTTTGAAATCGATTCTATGTTCTTGTTGGGGTTATTAATCTAAACCTTGTTGTTCTCACCATCCACTCGATTAATTATTAGTCACAATCTTTTGGATGTGCTTTCAAAAATTCTTAATACCACTATGGACAACCAAGTTGAGGATGCTGAGTTATCACCGATTCAAAAAAGAGAAAAAGGTGATTGTCATACACCCAAAAAAATATCCAAGCATTACAAACACCATATGTGGGAATACTTTTTGATATAATGGAAGCGGCATGAAATTATTATGAAGATTATGGCCGACAAGAAGGGTTTTGGATTCATACTCGAAATTTATCAAAGACTAGACAACGTTCAAATATGGTGACTACTACAAAATATGTTTGTGCTCATGAAGGAAAACATATCATACATCTTGAAATGACCGTCTCTGAAAATAAAATGCAACACCACTTGAATTTCTACAATCGGACTCCTACAGCACACGAAATGCGGAAAAACATAGGGCTCTTATATTATAAAGATATATAAATATATATTATATATAATATACCAAAGCTAAGCTACCAAACCACTGTGGAAACAATGAACAAAATAGGGCCCTCCAACACTAACGACATGTGCAAAAGTGTCCTTTGAATATGAATTAAACACCGCCACGTGGCCGTAATTGATTATGCATGTCGATGACTAGTTTGTCAGTTGGGCACCCAAAATTTAGCGCGTCTTCATGCTCCCTCCACCACTTGTTTGTCAGCAACCTAGCATCCAATCCATGACACGTGCGCCTTGGCCCAGTCAGCTCTTGTCTGCGCATGGATTACACCTGCCAGCTTTTATGCCAAGAACAACAGCACACAAGCTGGCGTCATCGTGACGTCAGCATTGTCTTCATCCAATCTGCCAGTCAGCAACATGTTCCTTTCTTCAGATAGTCCCTACGTGTAACGACCTGTCCTGAATATCGGAATTAAATATTAATTAATTATGGATTTAGTATGACTAATCGGGGATTAGTAGAGAGAATTCAGACGAACGGTGTAAAAATGACCGTTTTGCCCATGGAATTGGGGAAAATGTTAACTTTTGACGCGGGGAGTCAAACGTACGAGGATCAATGACCGTGACGTAGATAGGGACAGGTTGCACGTCGAAATTAGACGCCGAACGGAGAAATTATGGTCACGGAATCGAAATCGGGAATTTAATGTCTCGGGATTCACATTAAATGATAATTAAATTTGATTGGTTGATTAATTAAGGTGGGGCCCTTGGATGAGTGACAATTGTCACTCATCCCATTGGCCATCTCCCCTAAATTGTGGATCTCAATTCTGATTGGATAGTTTTTATATTAAAATATAATATAATAATTATTATTTTTCTCCCTCTTTATCTCTCTTTTCCTTCTTGTGCACCACCTTCACTTTCTCCCTAAACAAACACTCAAACTCACGCTCTCAATCCACCAAACCTCACCCATTGATGATTGTGTAAACATGAAAATGAAAGGAGAGACTAGGGCTTGGATTTCAAAGTTGATGGTCGGAAAAAACCGTGAAGGTGAGTTCTCGGGCTTGGATTTCAAAGTTGGATTCTAGGAAGTTTTGGACGTTTCCATTGATCCTAACATATTCCTAGGACTCAGACGAGGGCAGTAGGATCGATTGGAGGAAGCCCGATGGCCTGAGTCGACTGGGAGGATGGCCGGAATATCTAGGCTACAGGTTTACGTTCAGAGGTAAGGATTTGGATTGTTTTTCTTGTATTTGATCCCATAGAACTCTAGGTTAGGTCCAGACGAACATGTAGGAAGAAACGGGAGTCGAAATGATTGAGAAACAAGGGAGAACCGGTAGGGTCGGTTTGCCAGTTCGGTCTAACAGGAAAACCAGGCGGACCGGGTTCGATGCAAGGTTGAAGATGCACTGCTCTCGGCGCGTGGGTTTGATAATGCCCAAACTACGCATTAAATTAAACACGTAATTCGAGTATTATGCAATTTAAACCCATTTTGTGTAGATGTAGTTTTGGTAAATAGAGATCGTTCTTAACCGGGGAAATTAGGGAACATTAATAATTTTTTAGTGAGAAAGAATAATGAATAAAAGAATAAATTAATAAAATAATCAATGAATAAATGAATTAAATAATTAATGAATTAATGAATAAAAAAAATTTAATGAATTAAAAAATAAAGAATTAATGAATTAATGAATAAATGAATAAAAAAAATTAAAGAATTAAAGAATTAAGAATTAAAGGGGGGTTTGAAAAAATTTGCAATCTAACTAAAGAAAACACGAACTAAGAATTAAATTATAATTAACAATAACATTATTTAACTACTCCTAAAATAAACTTCATTTAAATACAATTTTTACCAACACTCTAACATCATGCTTATATTGAATCAATCACGAAATCTTACCTTCATCATCTCCATTATATGCGTACGTTTTTCATATTATAAATGCACCGAACATCGGATTATTACTTACAATATGATCTACCTTAAGTTTGTGATTAAATGCATTTCAGAGGTCGACATTAAAATCTCTTCAATCAAATGCTAAGTGCACCGACAGCGACCGACACTTAGCATCAAATTGAAGTATGAAGCACTAAAACATATGAAGTAAAAAAAATTCAGAAAGTAAAACACATAGAGATTGTATTCATACTTACAAATGTTGGAAAGAAAATACCAACAAATATATGAAATTATACATAAAACTAAAATAATAACAAAAATTTAAGTAGAAAAAGATGGTTTTTCATATGAATTACCGAACAGCGGCAGGAAACTTGTGAAGATGGAAAAAGAAATTCGAGAAATCCGGTCTTAAAAACTCTTGAATTGCCTTAGAATTACCTAACCTTAGGTTTTTCTTAAGGAAAGTATAAAAATATATATAAAGAGAAATTTAAGAAATCCTAAGAACAAAATAAAAAAATGAAACTAAAATAAATAATCAAAAGAAGTTACAAATGATCCCGAAAAATATCTCTCAAAAGAGAGAAACTAAAGAACTAAATCAAGAACTAAAAACTAAGAAAAATGGGGACCCTCAACAATGAGAATGATTTTCCTATTTATAGAGGAAGTGTAAAAAATAACTAAAAATAAAATAAAATATAAAATATAAAATTAATAATAAAATAATACAAAAAGTGTAACGACCCGTCCTGGAATCCGGGGTTAGATTACTAACTAATCTTGACTAGCGGGGTTAATCGGTGATTAGTTGGGCGAAATAGGACGAACGATGCAAAATGACCGTTTTGCCCATAGTCGTGGGTAAAACGTTGACTTTTAATTCGGACGGTCAAATGGACTTTGACAGATGATCGTGACGTAGTTTGGGACGTCACGAGTTCATAGACAGGTGGCACGTTCGATTCCGACGTTCGGGGTGAAAGTTATGACGTTTGGAAGTCCAAGGGCATTTTCGTAATTTGGACGAAAAGGGGGAAAATGTTGACTTTTTTACCGGGATGTCCGATGACCGAGGACCGATGACCGTTAGGAAGGTCTCGATGCCCTGAGTCCGTAGACAAGCGGCACGCGTCAATCGGAGTTCGGATGACCAAGTTACGGGTCTTGATGTGTGAAGGGCATTTTGGTAATTTTGTGCGCGAGGGCAAAACAGTAATTTTACAGGGGCATTGTGGAACCGTGGGAAACAAAGTCTGAACCACCGTGCCTGGGTGGTATGATCGACGAATTGTTTAAGGTTAGTGGCCTTGGGACAACCTTGAGTTAGATGGAAGCCTGAACTAGTGTGTGGGCTGGTGGGCTGTTGAAGAATTAGAGCACGGGCACCTTGAAAATTGGTTTTGGGTCCATTGCGGGAAACAGAAATCAGAGTGGGACTGGGGTTGCCTTGGTTGCTGAGAAGGACGGGATTAAACATAGGGAGTTTGATGAACTTCATTCTGAGCAAGAGAGGGCTGAGAGTTGGGAGAAATCAGACAGGAAAGAAAAATCAGAACTTGGAGGGAAATTCAAAAGTTTTTCTGTGAGCTGAGAGGAGCCAAGCTGAGACTAAGATTAGTCTTCTGGGTTCATTTCGAACTCAACCATACAAAAATTGAAGGGAATTGATCACCGTATGGCCAAGAACGGAAGCCACGGATTCTGGAAAGTTTCGAGCTTGAGGACGACCACCTCTGGGTAAGGATTCTTGAAATCGGTTACGGTTTAATGTTCGTTTAGGTCATATGAAGCTTCTGTACCATTTAATTAGGAAACCAAGCTGTTTGGAGTGAGTTTCGAATGTTATGATCGTGTGTTGATCTTGGGAGAAATGTTGGATTTAAAGGCTTGATGTGTGTAATTAGGTTTACAGAACCTTAATTGGGTCTCTAACGGTGCTATTTGATGTTTCAATTGAAGGATTGGGGCTGGTTTTGAGCAGGATTAAAATGGGTCATCGCACGGGTTGCAGACCCGTTTGACAGAGGAAACAGGTGAGAACGATGAACAGTACCTGGTACTGTAGCAGGCGCGTGGGTTTCAAGCGCAGCCACTCACGGCGGTGTGTGACGGCGCGTGGGCACAAATCCCAAGGTGAGGTCAACATGACTTTTGTCCTATACATTGTAACGAACATTTTTGCGTTGGTTTCGAAATTATCGGACATCGTTTCAATGTTGTTTCGAGGGTCCGAAGGTGCATGTTACGTTTTTAATTAACGTTCAATTCCCGAAAAATTTTGGGAAATTAGTATGTTGTTATTTGAGTCCTTAGTAACACTAAAGAGTGATTTCGGATAGGATTCGAGATACCTGGAAAATGGCAGGAATTACAAAAACGCGTGCAGCACGAAACCGAGCATTAAGGACGGTGTGTGAGTGGACGTTGCTTTCAAAATTTAATGCATGCATAAGTGTTTCTTTGATTTTAATGATTATGATTATGACTTGTGATAATTTCGATTCCGTATTTATACGTACTTTTGATATGCATACGAAATTGCATGTATTTAGAGACTATAGTTTCTCTTATGCCTCGGTGATGTTTTGATGAACAATTTTACATGATTTGTGCGTATAATGTTTTAATGATGTTTCGATTATGATTGTGAGTATGATTACGGTTGTGACACGTATTTCGAGAATGACACGGATTTGCACGTTTTACGAGATTTCGAGTATGTTGTGGCTTGACCGTGATTTTGGTGATGTGATTATGGTTTTGATGTTTTGACCTTGGGATTTGAAATATGATGTGATTTCAAGGATTTAAAACGGATTTTAAAAAAGGTGATTTCGGGCTTGGTGCCCAGGGCATAAAAGTAATTTTGATGAACGAGATTTGGGTTTCGGAAGTTGAAAATGGATTTCTGGTTTGGGTTCGGAATGACGGTTCCGGATGCCGGCTTACGGAATCATTATTGCAAATTCGAATTCGGGAATGAAGGACGGTTTGATAAAGTGATTTGATATGATTATACATGTCCCGTTTTTAATGATGATTTGATTATGTTTTGTGAAGTAAGATTTTGGAGATTTGAATGTGGAATTCGGACATAAGTCCTGTTATGAAAAAATGTGATTTCGGATTGATTTTGGAAATTGGATCACGATGGATCCTGGATTGTTGTGATTTACAATGGTTTTGGGTCCAAAGACCCGGTATTATTGCTCGATAATGTTTTGAGTTTAAAGACTCGGTTAATTGATGACGGGGGAGGGCCCTTGATGAGTTTAAAGACTCGGTTACTGTTTTGAGTTTAAAGACTCGGTATAATACCCCCGATGCCTATTAATTATATTCTGAGTTTAAAGACTCGTTGATATCCCGGCAAAGGCCTGATTATGCGCATGGTTTTGAGTTTAAAGACTCGGGCGCACTTGAGATCCGGCAAATTTTTTGACTTGTGACATGTTGATCTCTGATGTTTCGGGTGTGTTGGGAAATGGCCCAGTTTGTGTGGTTTGACGGATTTTTAGATTATGTGACGTACTTGGATTTGATTCATGATTTTGGGATGAGGCCCTGTGTTTATGTTTGCGGGCTAAGACCCGAAGGTGAAGAAATGGAAAATGATTTGATTTTCGTACACGGTTTTTCGTATGTTGAAATTGTAACGGATTGCGAAACGATTTTTTGAATGCATGCATAGGTTTTACGTGGAGGGTAGAAATGTATTTCTGTAACTGTTTTATAACTGATTTATTTTTGTCCACTCACACCTTTGTGTTTTATTGACCCTCTAGGTCGTGGCGCGTTGATCGAGGCTGATCGAGAGGCGGAGGCATGAGTGAGTATGTGTGTGGCTACCCCTGGTTTGGCAAGTACTGAGGGTAATTTGGGAATTTCAGTCAACTTACCAGACGGGGCAGGACCGGGCACGGTTATCAATGTCCCTTCGGGGGCGGTCCTGTTAATTTGGTATCAGAGCACTAGGTTGCTAATTCTGTTGCCACATCATGCCTCCGAAACGTAAGCCTCGTGC
The DNA here is from genome assembly GCA_032719365.1 of Prinsepia uniflora. NCBI lineage: Eukaryota > Viridiplantae > Streptophyta > Magnoliopsida > Rosales > Rosaceae > Prinsepia > Prinsepia uniflora. The sequence goes on along the minus strand of CM064872.1, from coordinate 30,193,771 downwards.
GCGACCTGGTATTGAGACGGGTAAACAGGGGTGTATGAGACCTCGTGATAGATCTCGGATGAGATTGACCCTGGGTTGAGGGTCAGTTGTTATTTAGTGTACACCGTGAACTACTATTTGTTGGGATTATTCACAGTGGATTCCTTAGGTGGAATGCGTGTTTAAAAAGTCTAAAATGTGATGGGATACTTCTTAGGCCTTATCGGTCGTATAAGATATGGTTGAGCATTGGTAATTGCTCGGGGATTGGGTATGTCAGTGATGACATGATTGGTTTGGTATGAGATTGGACTCAGGAGAAGTCGAGATGTGGATGTGAGACTCAAAATGAGTCAGGATTTTGGGTTAGCAACGTGAGATGAGTCATGGTAAGGTATCAAGGCTCTAGAGGAGCTAGAAAGGCTGAGTGAGAAACGTTTGGCACTTAGGATGCCAAGGATCGGAATATGGACAGGTATTGAGGAGTTAGGAAATTATGGCTTGGCTTTGTGGGACGGTAGTCTTGTGGAGATAACTGATTATCGAGGGTACTTAGTGTAGTGGTAGTAGTTGAGGATCAGGGGGCGTTCAGGGAACGTTCATTATCTTGATGTGGATTGTCAGAATGGTGGTACCCATAGTTGTGGAGTACGAGTAATGATGCGGGATCGTCGCTCGGTATGAGCGGAGATCCAGGGCTATCAACCTTGCACACTGTGTGCTAGTGTGGATGTTTGTATGCTAGTGTTGATGATAGTGTGTTGGTGCTGGTACTAGTGCTGGTTCTGGTGTCGGTGATTGTGATGACGATGAGCCACGAATTGGGATGTGACTCTGTCAAGATGGACATATGTTCGGTATCTGAGATTCAGTAGTGGTTGAGTCATGGACTGGATGGGATCCAGCGGAGATTGTGATGTGTTGGGATAAGTCCCAACAGTGATGAGGTGACAAGAGATGAGTGGATAAAAAGGTATGGTTGAGACAGGAGGAATCTTGGGATGACGTCCCCTATGACGTGAGAATTAGAAGATTTGGGGAGTTGTTGTCAACTCCGAGATTAGTGTGATTGTGTGTTTCTAATATCCCCAGAAAGTACAAGGAAATTACTGAAATTGGAAAAGATGAGGAAAATCATTGGTGATAGGTATTCTGAAGTCATTGGGGTTGACTTCTTATTTTTTTCCCTGGGACATTGATTGTGGTTACCAGTACGTTGAGCGTGTATTGGTTGGTGGACCCATGTGTGTTTCGGGGTCATCAGGAGGAGTTGCATATTTCGAAGTTAGGTAAACGGGATTCTCATTTTCTGCTTGGTGGTAGACGATGTTGGAATACTTGGTATGATGGGTGCAGTGAGTTGTGTTTGCACTCACATAGGATGATGTAGACATCGTATTGGATTATCCTTGATTTTTCCTAGATAGAATGACAAGGACCGATATGAGGTAATTGGAGGAGACCCGCAGTTTCGATGTGTTTCATTGTTGAATGAATAATTTAATGTGGAAATAGATGAGGAATGTTGTGTGGTTGACAAAGATTCAAGACGGTGTAGGACCCTACGATTGGATTCCAGGTGAATTGCTAGCTATGTGAGCTTGTAGGTGGATCTGGATTGTGATGTTGTGAACATTGGACATGGTGACGATCTAGGATCGTAATGTTACCAGTCGGGTGACGTGGTGACGGATTTGAATTGTAATCATCTTAATCAGGTTAGGTGAAGAGCTCATCGCTCTGTCATAAATATTTGGATATGGGAATAGTTGGATTGAACTTCTTTTCGAAATTAATCCATACTCGAGCTAGTACCCGATAGATTCGGAGTTGGTACGCCTCGGTAGTTGTGAGTGAGGTTAGATGCTCATTTGGCATGACTGTACACGCCTTAGTGAGCGTTCTTGGATTGGTACATTTTGAATGACGTGTTAGGGAGTAGATGTTGTGTTACTGGTCGGGTGACCATGGGACTCAGGATGGATGATGAGTTGGAATGAGCGATTTGTCTAGTATGGGATTGGACAGAGGAACCCCAATATCAAACTGTGATAGACCATGAACCTTGTAGTGGACTTGTTGGAGGATGGATGTACGTACCTCGTACGATGTACGAGAATCGGTACTGGACAAGCCGAGTGGTACCTGGCGACGGTACATGGGAGGTACCAGTGGTGTGTGGTTGTACGTGTTGGTAATCGGCTTAGTTCCGACACCATTGGATTTGGTTGTGAGCATGAACTGGGCATTGAGTACTATGCACTAGGCAGAGTAATTTTGTTGGGTTCAGTGATTTTATGAGCAGGTGCTCATAGCCACGGATGGCTAGTGAAACCCTAGTATGGAAATGTGTGATCACTGCTTGGCTGGTATTCAATGTGTTCAAGTACACCACCCGATTGAGTAAGAGGACGGTATACGTATACTCAGGTTGAGTGAGTTGGTGGTTAGTGTAACTACGAGTGGCCTTGTAACACCCCGGAAATTCGTAGATTGTAATATTGTAAAATATGGAATAAAATGACATTTTTACCCCTGCGAATGGTTGGGTCAAATTGTAGACTTTTTATTGGTGGGTCAAACGGACCTTGACCGATGGTCGTGACGTAGTTCGGGACGTCACGAGTCCATTGACAGGTGGCACGTCCAATTCGGACGAACAGGGGAGAAGTTACGACGTTCGGAAGTTCAGGGGCATTACCGTAATTTGGACGAAATAAGGGAAAAAGTTGACTTTTTGAAATACAAATTTTCACACGACCCGAAGACCGTTGGATTCGTCTCGATGCCCTGAGTACAACGACAGGCGGCACGCGTGAAACGGACATCGGATGACCGAGTTACGGGTCACGGAAGTTGGAGGGCAATTTGGTCTTTTTCACCACGGGTTCCTGTAGCAACCGTGGGGGACATTGGCTGCACCACCGTGTGTGGTGGTTCTGAGTATCCCCATTTGATTAATTAGTAGTGGGCTGGTTAGTGGGTATTGTTTATGTGGTTTAAGATATTGGGAGTGTGGATTGAGGCTGTTCAGAGCACGGGGAGACTTTAAAATTTGGTTATGGGCTCTGTGTGCGGGAAGAAGGTTTCAGTGAAGTCTTAGGGTGTCTCCCACGGGTGTTGGCCATTCTTATCGTTTAACCGAGTAGTGGAGGAGAAAAGGGTTCATTTTGCATCAGTCTGAAGTTGAGGGATTGAGAGAGACAGAGAGAAAACCGTGAAGAACATTTTCGGGTTTTTGGGGGGAAAAATCTAAGTTTAATTTCTACGGCCTATTGGACAAAACTAATCACTGATTGAGCCTTCTGGGAGCATTTGGAACTCGTCCATATCTGAATCGACGGCAACTAGCCACAGAGGAGCTGGGACGGTGACCGCCGTGTACAGAGGAAATCGCAGTGTTTGGACGGCTACTTCCAGGTAATGTATCGTTCAATTGATGGTTCCATTTTGTTAGTCTAGGTCCTCTTATGCTTCTTTATGAGTTAATTGGACAATGGAGCTAGTTTGGGGGAGTTCTGGGAATTGACCCGTGTGGCTATTCGGGTTTGGATAAGACGGTTTATTGCTTGTCGAGGTGATTAGAGGACTCAGAACTGTAATTGAATGATGATAGAACATGTTAGGATCAAGAATAAATGAAATTAAGTAGAAATGGAAGGTTAATCAATCGGGTCACACCGCGGGTTGAAGACACAAATAACAGTGAATCGGGCAGGGACGACGACATTGTAGCAGTGTCACTGTAGCAGCGCGTGACTTTCACGCGCAGCCACTTTGGGCGGCACGTAAGGGCGCGTTGAGCACTATCTCGGTTCACGGTCAACATGACTTTTAATCCTCTCATCATTTTGAACATTTTGTGTGAAATAACCATGATGATCTGAGATAGTGAGGATGGTCAGTTTAGGGCCGGATGTCTTGGGAAGCGTGTTAGACGGCTTTCCCGAACCGGTTTCTGTTTCGGACTTTTTGAGAGTATATTAAGGACCTATAATGACACTTGCATGTGATTTGAAATGACAGGAAACCTACGTTAATCCCGGAGACAAGTTCGTACGTGCATTATTCGCAACGGGAACGTACTGTGAGTGGGCCCGTTTTTATAAACATTTGCATGCATAACCGTTTTCATTTCCGTATATCTATATGTGTGTGTGAATCAAATAATGGATTTTGATTACCTCGATTTACGGTTGCGACACGTTTTACGGTGTTGGGCTTGAGACCTGTTTTACGGAAATTGAACACTGTTTTGGGTGATATATATATATATATATATATATATATATATGCATGTGGATATGGATGACTATCTCAGGTACTGTACTGTATAATCCACCGTATGATACTGTCTCCTCCGGATGTGGTACCCTGGAGCAGTCACGGTGCATTGCCTGCGAGGGGTCATGCTACGGAGGTGCCGGACCGTATGATGACTTAGGAGCAGGATTACTATGATTAGACGTCTGGGACGCTAGGCATCTAGGATGCCGTAACCGAACTGGGTTCGGAGTTTGGACTCGGGATTTGAGACCCCGGGTGGCACGCGTAGCCTTGGGACTGTGACCATTATTGGACGTCAGGGACGTCGGACATCTGGGATGTCGTTATCGGAGTGTATAGTGCAGTAGCTGTGTTTATATTACATTTCTGGCTTAGTATAATGCTTGTGGTATATTATATGTATTTATGGTTTTTAAATGCTTGCATGCATGTTTGGAAAACGGAGGGGTAAATTGTATATTTTACTTATTAAACTGTTTTATAAACCTGAGTTTCGGCCCAATCACCCTTCATGTTTTGGTAACCCCTCCAGGTCGTGCTGCTGAGGTTGGTGAGGACCCCGAGGCTGAGGCATAGATTTCGTACTGCGCACATGAACCCCTGTCGGGTCGGATTACCCGCAGGATTTTTCTAGAATCGTGCTCGAATTTTATATTTTGGACTGTATCCCTTGTCTGACATCTGTTAAATTTGGTTTTTGTATGACTTTATATTTCGGACATTTATGCATTTAAGATTTTAAGGTTAAAATTGAATTTTGGTTCGGGTGTCAGACGGGAGCAGGGCACGTCCCCTTGTGGTCCCCGGTGGATCGGGGCGGGTCCCTGTCAGGCCTTGCGTGATGTCATCACGTTGTGACATTTCCAGCGTCATGGTTCGCTGAGGGAGTCGACTATTATGGACATTGAGCTTGATATATGTCGCAGGATTGGGCTTGCCCTGCGAGATGAGATCATGTTGTTGATCTTACGCTACATTGAGTGAGTTGTAGTACGAGGTGATGACACCGATTGGCTGATGGTTGGAGCTTTACTAGGGTGGTAAAACTTAGGGGTGACAGGTTGGCTGGGAGCGTCAGCATGGACTGACAAGTGAGATTTGGTGACTCCCAGTAGGAGCAGACGTCAGGTATATTAGTGATTGAGAGAAACCGACAAACTGGAGGAGTCAGCTAAATGGTGAAATTGAAAAGTGATATTAACACGGACCAGGTGATCAATTTCACTCGAGGTGGTCGAGTGTGATCGGCACGACGTGAGACTGCGATGGGACGTCTGAGTACATATGAGATTAGTTGGTGTACTAGTGTACACGTGTCGCGAGACCGAAATGTTTTCCACGAGGTGGTTGTGGAATAAGGATAATTGGAAATTTCGGGGACGAAATTATTTAAGGGGGGAAGGTTGTAACGACCCGTCCCGGAATCCAGGGTCAGATTAGTAACTAATCTTGACTAGCAAGGTTAATCGGTGATTAGTTGGGCGAAATCGGACGAACGATGCAAAATGACCATTTTGCCCCTAGTCGTGGGTAAAACGTTGACTTTTAATTTGGACTATCAAATGGTCTTTGACCGATGACCGTGACGTAGTTTGGGACGTCACGAGTTCATAGACAGGTGGCACGTTCGATTCCGACGTTCGGGGTGAAAGTTATGACGTTCGGAAGTCCAAGGGCATTTTCGTAATTTGGACAAAAAGGGGAAAAATGTTGACTTTTTGACCGGGAGGTCCGATGGCCGAGGACTGTTAGGAAGGTCTCGATGCCCTGAGTCCCCAGACAGGCGGCGCGCGTCAATCGGAGTTCGGATGACCAAGTTACGGGTCTTGATGCGTGAGGGGCATTTTGGTAATTTTGTGCGCGAGGGCAAAACAGTAATTTTATAGGGGCACTGTGGAACCGTGGGAAACAGAGTCTGAACCACCGTGCCTGGGTGGTATGATCGACGAATTGTTTAAGGTTAGTGGCCTTGGGACAGCCTTGAGTTAGTGGGAAGCCTGAACAAGTGTGTGGGCTGGTGGGCTGTGGAAGAACCAGAGCACGGGCACCTTGAAAATTGGTTTTGGGTCCTTTGAGGGAAACAGAGATCAGAGTGGGACTGGGGTTGCCTTAGTTGCTGAGAAGGACGGGATTAAACATAGGGAGTTTGCTAAGCTTCATTCTGAGCAAGAGAAGGCTGAGTGTTGGGAGAAATCAAACAAGAAAGAAAAATCAGAACTTGGAGGGAAATTCGAAAGTTTGTCTGTGAGCTGAGAGGAACCAAGCTGAGACTAAGATTAGTCTTCTGGGTTCATTTCGAACTCGACCATACGAAAATTGAAGGGAATTGATCACCGTATGGCCAAGAACGGAAGCCACGGATTCTGGAAATTTTCGAGCTTGAGGACGACCACCTCCGGGTAAGGATTCTTGAAATCGGTTACGGTTTAATGTTCGTTTAGGTCATACGAAGCTTCTGTACCATTTAATTAGAAAACAAAGCTGTTTGGAGTGAGTTTCAAAGGTTATGACCGTGTGTTGATCTTGGGAGAAATGTTGGATGTAAAGGCTTGATGTGTGTAATTAGGTTTACAGAACCTTAATTGGGTCTCTAACGGTGCTATTTGATGTTTCAATTGAAGGATTGGGGCTGGTTTTGAGCAGGATTGAAACGGGTCATCGCGCGGGTTGCAGACCCGTTTGACAGAGGAAACAGGTGAGAACGATGAACAGTACCTGGTACTGTAGCAGCGCGTGGGTTTTACGCGCAGCCACTCACGGCGCCGCGTGATGGCGCGTGGGCACGAATCCCAAGGTGAGGTCAAAATGACTTTTGTCCTATACATTGTAACGAACATTTTTGCGTTGGTTTCGAAATTATCGGACACCGTTTCAATGTTGTTTCGAGGGTCCGAAGGTGCATGTTACGTTTTTAATTAACGTTCAATTCCCGGAAAATTTTGGGAAATTAGTATGCTGTTATTTGAGTCCTTAGGAACACTAAAGAGTGATTTCGGACAGTATTCAAGATACTTGGAAAATGGCGAAAATTACGGAAACGCGTGCAGCGCGAAACCAAGCATTAAGGACGGTGTGTGAGTGGACGTTGCTTTCAAAATTTAATGCATGCATAAGTGTTTCTATGATTCTAATGATTATGATTATGACTTGTGATAATTTCGATTCCGTATTTATGCGTACTTTTGATATGCTTACGAAATTGCACGTATTTCGAGATTATAGTTTCTCTTATGCCTTGGTGATGTTTTGATGAACAATTTTACATGATTTGTGCGTATGATGTTTTAATGATGTTTTGATTATGATTGTGAGTATGATTACGATTGTGACACGTATTTCGAGAATGACACGGATTTGCACGTTTTACGATATTTCGAGTATGTTGTTCCTTGACAGTGATTTTGGTGATTTGATTATGGTTTTGATGTTTTGACCTTGGGATTTGAAATATGATGTGATTTCAAGGATTTAAAATGGATTTTGAAAAAGTTGATTTCGGGATTGGTGCCCAGGGCATAAACGTAATTTTGATGAATGAGATTTGGGTTTCGGAAGTTGAAAATGGATTTCTGGTTTGGGTTCGGAATGACGGTTCCGGATGCCGGCTTACGGAATCATTATTGAGAATTCGAATTCGGGAATGGAGGACGGTTTGATAAAGTGATTTGATAGGATTATACATGTCCCGTTTTTAATGATGATTTGATTATGTTTTGTGAAGTATGATTTTGGAGATTTGAATGTGGAATTCGGACATAAGTCCTGTTATGACAAAATGTGATTTCGGATTGATTTTGAAAATTGGATCACGATGGATCCTAGATTGTTGTGATTTACAATGGTTTTGGGTTCAAAGACCCAGTATTATTGCTGGATAATGTTTTGAGTTTAAAGACTCGGTTAATTGATGACGGGGGAGGGCCCTTGATGAGTTTAAAGACTCGGGTACTGTTTTGAGTTTAAAGACTCGGTATAATACCCCTGAGGCCTATTAATTATGTTCTGAGTTTAAAGACTCGTTGATATCCCGGGAAAGACCTGATTATGCGCATGGTTTTGAGTTTAAAGACTCGGGCGCACTTGAGATCCAGCAAATTGTTTGACTTGTGACTTACTATTGATCTCTGATGTTTCGGGTCTGTTGGGCAATGGCCCGGTTTGTGTGGTTTGACGGATTTTTGCATTATGTGACGTACTTGGATTTGATTCATGATTTTGGGCTGAGGCCCTGTGTTTATGTATGCGGGCTAAGACCCGAAGGTGAAGAAATAGGACATGATTTGAGTTTTGTACACGATTTTTCGTATGTTGAAAATGTAACGGATTACGAAATAATTTTTCGAATGCATGCATTGGTTTTACGTGGAGGGTAGAAATGTATTTCTGTAACTGTTTTATAACTGATTTATTTTTGTCCACTCACACCTTTGTGTTTTATTGACCCTCCAGGTCGTGGCGCGTTGATCGAGGCTGATCCAGAGGCGGAGGCATGATTGTGTACGTGTGTGGCTATCCCTAGTTTGGCAAGTACTGAGGGTAATTTGGGAATTTCAGTCGACTTGCCAGACGGGAGCAGGACCGGGGACTGTTATTAATGTCCCTTTGGAGGCGGTCCTTGATAGGTCGTTAATTATTTATTATTTTATATTATTTTATACCCTTTATACTTGACTTTTAATACTAAAATAATAAATAATTAGATAAAATAATTTATTTTGTGTTATTTTATTTAAATAAATAAAGTTTGTAATTTGGAGCATTTTGGCGAAAGAATCGTCCCGATCGGAATTATAACGAAGAAATTATGGACGAAATTCGGTGGAATTATTAAATTAGTTATAAATAAATTAATTAAGTTAAAATCTGTGCAGCCCAACCCATCAAATCCATCCGTCCAGCCCATTTTGGTTTGTGCAGCCTAGCCCAGCAAAAAAAAGAAGAAAAGAAAAAAGCCCAGCGAGGCCCAACCCTTCACAGCCTTCGGCCTAGAAACTTCAGCCCGTTCAGGCCAGCAGCCCAGATCCTCTTCGGCGTGCGCGTCCCGAGCTCCAGTTCTTCCCTTCGGCGCGCTCGTCCCGAGCTCCAGTTCCTCTCTTCAGTGCCGCCCCGCCGAACTCCTGCTCCTCCATTCAGCCAGCTCCTGTCGAATTTCCTGTACTCTTTTCAGCAGCTCTCTGCTGAACTCAGTTCCAGCAACTTCCACCCAATTTCCACCCAATTTCCAGCCACTTTCCAATCCAATTTTGTAACTTTACAACTCAAACCACTTCTAAACATCATCACAAATCTTTATTATTCATCATTCCATTATTCCACATTTTTTATTGTATTTTTATATTATTTTTGGTAGTTTTTTCCACCTATAAATAGGGATTCAATTCTTGTAATTTGGGAGTCCCCCATTAGTTCCATTCTTCCATTTCTTCCATTGTTTTTAGTTTAGGTTCTTATATTTTCTCTCTATTTTTTCTCTTCTTTTAGTTCATCTTCTTTCTTTTTGTTCTTTATTTTTGGGGACCATTTTAACTTCTTGTAGATTTTCTTATTAATTAGTTTCCTTCTAATTCTTGTTCTTAATTTATGTTACTTTTATTTTTCTTAATTTCATTTCTTCTTTACTTTGTTCTTGGGAACTTCTTTGAGGCACACATTTTAGCCTTCTTTGAGAGAAACTTTGGCAAAATATTTTCAATACAAGTTTTAGAGTTTGAGTCCATATTTCCCGAGTTTATTTCCTCCATCTTCACACGTTTCTGCCTGCTGTCAGGGTTCCTTGTGAAAAATCATGTTTTTCTACTTAAACTCTTATTTTTTTTTTGATAAGTAAATAAATTCAATTAAACAGAACCGGAAAAGGTCTGGAAGCCAACAACCAAAGCCAACCAAAGGCACCACAGACAAAAGTCAAAAACAACCACAGGCCAAGAGACTAAACATGAATAGCCCAAGCTAAAGCAATCCTACGATTAGCAACAGAACGAGAAAATTTAATAGAACACAACTTGGTCCTAACCATATCGATGATTTGCTTACGGATAACGAAGGGGGGATTCCCTACGGCTCCAAACACACGAGCATTCCGCTCTCTCCAAAGGCAATACACCGTGGCACCAAGCGCCACCTTATTGACCGCCACACCAAGGGACTTCCCCTCCACTGGGCCGAAATAACCTCGATGAAAGAAGGCCAGGGAATCCTTAACCACGGGCAGCCACATATCGTCAAAATCGCCGACCAAATACCCTCACTATACGGACACTCAAAAAGGAGATGAATATGAGACTCCACCACAGCATTACAGAGAACACAGAGAAGACTTTGACGGTTAGCAAATCTCCCAATCCGGTCAAAGGTCAAGAGGCGATGATGGATAGCAAGCCATAGAACGAAACTAGCTCTAGGAATAGAATAAGAAAACCAGACCAGATTAGCCCAACCGACCACAGGATTAACATCCCTACAAGCATCCCAAAGAGAAGAGGCCGAGTAGACTCCAAGAGCAGAAGGCGTCCAAATAACAGAATCATCTCTCGAAGGACAAGGGGAGAGACAGAGAGAAGCCGCTTGAAAAGAGAGAAGATTAACATTGAGAGAGAAAGGCCATCTCCAGCCCCCAGAATCATTCAGCACCTCGCAGAGCCGAGAGTTAATGCCAAGGCCCGAAATGGAAGGCAAAGCATCCCCCCAACGATCAAGCAGCGGACCTAGGGAGCACCAATTATCCCACCAAGTAAAAATAGATTTCCCATTACCCACAACAGAAAAGATAAAAGGTTTAACCACATTCCGGATTTTGAGAAGTCTTCTCCAGTTCCAAGAACAACTAGAAGACGGGGTGATAGCTCAGAAGCTTCTATCCTTAAGAAAATAAGCTTTAATCCAATCAGACCACAGGTTGCCCTCAGTATCAGAGAAAAGGAACCAAATATACCGAGCCATTAGCACCCAATTCCAGGTACACAAAGATTTAATACCGAGCCCACCCTCTCTAAAAGGCTTACAAACATCATCCCACGAAACCTTAGCACAATAGGAGCCAGCAACCTTCCCAGACCAAAGGAACCGCCGCAACAACAGCTCAATGCTACGCAGGACACACTTAGGGAGAAACAGATGAGACGCCCAATAAACCTGCAAGGAGCACAACACAGCTTTGATAATCACTAGGCGGCCAGCAAAGGAAAGGTGACGATGTTCCCAAGAGCCAATTCTCCTCACAACTTTCTCCACCAAAGGAGCACAATCCAAAGCGGAGAGTTTGGAAGTAATAAGAGGAATGCCCAGATATCTCATGGGAAGGGAACCAATATTAAGCCCAGTAAGCTCCCGCAAGAGAGTCGAAGTATCAAAATCAACACCAGCCACAAACAAATTGCTCTTCTCCAAATTGATGCACAATCCGGACTGAGAAGCAAACCAATCAAGCACATGCATAAGAATCGAAAGGGAGTACCTATCACCATGAGAGAAGACAATGAGATCATCAGCAAAGGCAAGATGGGATAACCGAGTTTTATCGCATCTCCAATGGTATCTAAACCTAGGAGCAGCAGAACTGGCGCTGATGAAGGAAGATGAAAGGATCTCCATGGCCATAACAAAAAGATAGGGGGAAAGAGGATCCCCTTGTCTGAGCCCCCGTTTACCAGGAAAGTACCCTTCAAGATCACCATTAACCGCGACAGAGAACCAAGTGGATGAAATACAACCTCTAATCCAAGCAATCATCCGAGGGTGAATATTAAAGGCAACCAAAGCCCTGAATAAGAAATCCCACTCCAAGGAATCATAGGCCTTTTTAATGTCAACTTTAATGGCACATCGAGGAGGACCCGAATTCAGATGGTACCCCTTAAAAAGCTCCTGCACAAGTAAAATGTTGTCCCCAATACGACGACCACCAATGAAGGCAGATTGGGAGCAGCTAATAACAGCAGGAAGCACACTTTTCAACCGGTTAGCTAACAGTTTAGAGATAATCTTATAAACAGTATTACAGCAAGATATAGGTCTGAAATCTCCCATAGAAGACGGATTAGGAACTTTGGGAATCAAATTTAAAATAGTAGCATTCATCTCCCCCAAGAGGGAGCAAGAAGAAAAAAATTCACGAACAGCAAGAATAACATGCTTACCCACAATGTCCCAGCATCGTTGGAAGAAGAAGGCATTGAAGCCATCAGGCCCAGGCGCCTTATTGGGCTTCAACATAAAACACACATCCCGAATATCATCATCACAAAAGTCAAGACCCAAGCCACGAGACATAGCCTCAGGAACCCGATTAACATGACCAAAGCCAGACCCATGACCACTGTCGATCCGAGAAGTACCAAACAATCCTTGGAAATAAGAAACAGCTTCCAACTTAATCTCAGCAGGATCATAAGTCACAACCCCATCCGCCCGACAGATGGAGGAAATATTATTTCGATTGGCCCGCTTTTTAATAACTTTGTGGAAATAAGCCGAATTAAGGTCACCCTGCAAGTTCCAATTAATTCTAGACTTTTGCCTAGCCAAGCACTCCTCACGGTCCAAACACTCCACAAAACTCTTCCTCAATCTTCCCTCCAGAACAACAAGGGAAGGATCAGAAGGAGCCGCAGCCAGACGTACTTGGCAGTCATCAAGATCGGCTTTAGCAACCTCCACAGCGTGGGAAACATTCGCCAGAGGCCGAGCATTCAGACTCTTGAGCTCCATTTTAACAATCTTCAACCTGCGTACCAAACAAAATTGATGGCTACCCCTGATAAAAGTATTGAAAGCACGCGCCACAATGGACCTGAAATGCTCGTGATCAGCCAAGAAATTGAAAAATTTGAAAGGTGTCCGCCGAGGGGATTGAATACCCATATCCAAAATGCCAGGGCAATGATAAGATGAACCAGGAGGAAGGAAAGCAGCAGAGCTACGAGGGAACAACAAGAACCAACCTTCATTAACCATGATCCGATCCAGCTTACGTTGAATTAAGTCACCAGAAAACTGTTGATTACACCAAGTAAGGAACCTACCAGAGAATCTAACATCATCCAACCCACAATCCCTACAACAATCACTCAAGTCCGCCATAGCCAACTGACGAGGAGGAGAGCCCAACGACTCATTAGCAAACCTGACAGAGTTAAAATCCCCCATAACAGTCCACGGAAGATCACCAACAATAAGAGAAAAGTCACCCAAATCTGTAATGACCCGTCCCGAATATCGGGATGGAATATTAATTAATTATGGTTTAGAATGACTAATCGGGGATTAGTTGAGTGAAATCGGACGAAACGTGCAAAATGACCATTTTGCCCCTAGCGTGGGCAAAATGTTGACTTTTAATTCGGGCGGTCAAACGGACTTTAACCGATGACTGTGACGTAGTTCGGGACGTCACGAGTTCATAGACAGGTGGCACGTTCGATTCCGACATTCGTAGAGAAAGTTACGATGTTCGGAAGTTGAGGGATATTTTGGTAATTTGGCATGTTAGGGGCCAAATGTTGACTTTTTGGTCGGGAGGTCCGATGGACGAGGGCCAAGGACCGCTACGTAGGTCTCGTCGATACGAATCCAACAACAGACGGCATGCCGAAATCGGAGATTCAACGACGAAGTTATGGTCACGGAATCGGGCTCGATTAACCGAACGAACCGGGATTAAAATAATATTTTAATATGAACAGTACCCGGTGACTGTGCACATCAGGATGAGTGACAAGTGTCACCCATCCCCTGAAATCTGATCCATGTTTCCCTCCCAACACCATCATTACAACATCATCATTTATCCTTCATCATTTCCTCCATTTTCTCCTTAATTTCCTCTTCTTTGTTTTTCTAAACCGCGAACTTTGGGCATCAAAATTGGGGAGAATTGAGCTCCCTTTCACAATCAGCTATGAGGGGGAAATCGAGAGCTTTGAGGGATAGATTGAACAAGGGAATCACGGGGACAATTGGGGAACTAGAAATCAACAATCGAAATTTTGGGAGTTTGAGAGGGAAAATTCGAAATCAAATCCTAAGGCCATGAGGATCAAATTGGAGCTCACATTCAGCTTCCTGGGATCACAACGATCAAAAACGTCGAAAGAACGAAGGAAATTGGTGCTGTTTTGGCTCTGAACACACTTGGTGACAGAGGTTGAAATTCGAGGTTGAGTCGAGAAAATTGAGGCTTTGATTGACGAAATTGATGTGGGGATTGTGTTCCTGAGGATCCCACTATGCTTCTGGGTTCATCAATTGAAGGAAAACGTTGGAGATTGGCAGACTTCCATGGTTGCACAGTGACGGCTATCGAGTTTGAGTCGTGGAGTTTGAGCAATGGATTGATGCAATTGAGTTGGGGGGAATGTTTAACTGAGTCTATGGAAGCTTCTGGTTGAATCAATTTAAGGATATCGATCGAAATTGATGGGGTTTGAAGGATGAACAATGGACGGGTGTTCTTGGTGTTCATCATCGAATCGTGGGATTGTAGGTAAGGTCTTGTGTAATCAATGTTACAGAACTTAAATTGAACTTAAAACGAAGCTAATGGAATGATCAATTGATGTAATTAAGGCTGAATAGATAGGATTGGAACCGGGTCATCTCGCGGGCAAATTGGACCCGTTTACCAGAGATACGGGTTAGGCTGGTGACACTGTAGCAGGCGCGTGGATTTCACGCGCAGCCACTCACGGCGGCGCGTGAGGGCGCGTCCGGCCTAGTCTCAAGGTGAGGTCAACATGACTTTTGATCTTCTCAGTGTAACGAACATTTTGACATTGGTTTCGGGGAAATCGGATATTGTTTCGATAATGTTCCGCGTATCCGAAGTTTTGTTTTATGTTAAAAATACGTATTTAAATCCCGGAAAAATTGGGGAAAATTATATGTTGTATTTTGAGATGTTAGTAACCCTCTATAATGATTTTGGACAGGAGTTGCGATTTCCAGAATTTACGGAAAAACGTGCAGCTCGGAAACGGACCGTTTTGAACGGTGTGTGTGAGTGGACTTTGTTTTCTAACCGTGATGCATGCATATATGATTTTAAATGCTTTATTATATGATTTGATATGCTGTGGCATGATTCGTATTTCAATCTGGTGATTTCGTGATTTTATCGGTTTTATGATTATTATATTATATCTTGGCACGATTTTCAAGAAATGATGAAATTGATGTTTTTGGACTAGGCCCGGATTGAAAATGATATTTGGACTCGGATTATGAGTCAGTGATTGATTTTATGGATTTACGTGATCGTGGCAACTCGGGTTTACGGTTGCACGGATTTGCGTGAAAATGGTATTTCGGGCTTGTGACCCAAGTGAATAGTGATTTTGACTCGGATTTGGAGTCACATGTGAATATGATTAAATTGATGATTTTGATTTATAAAGTGAATCCTGGACACTGTTTAATGATGGCTTTGTGGAACTTGATTTGTGAAAGCTATGTCTCGGGCATAGGCCCTATTGAAATGTTTTTGACTTGATTTGAGACATACATGATTTTAAAATGAGATTACTGGATTTGGTGACCTGTTCCACATATACCATCCTTTGTGATTGATAGTCTCCTCCAGACGTCGTAGATCCTGGAGTAGTCACGATCCACTGCCTGGAGATGAGTAGCTCCGAGGGAGGCTCACTCGCAGGAGCGTGGGGTTATGATGATATCCTCTAGACGTCGTTGATCCTAGAGTTGATATCCCCTCAGACGTCGTAGATCCTGGGGGATGTACTCGGACGTGAGACACTGAGTTGCACGCGTTGCATTGATATCGTGACGGGTTATTTGGATGATGTAATTGTGCACTTATGAGTAATGCAGATGTGATTGTGCGATCATGTGTTGATCCTATGGTAGTCAGCTTCTCGGATGAGACTGAGCCTGGATGTACCACTCGGATGGGTCTGAGCCTGGGGATGTGTTCGCCCAGAGGTGACTGAGCCCGAGGGGGTTGAGCCCAGAGGTGTCTGTTCCCGAGAGAGTGACTGGATATTGTGCACTTGTGATTAGTGCTGATTGAGGTTATTTGTGATGACGTACTGATATTGAGTACGGGTTTTTGGCCTTTGTGGCCAGTGATTATGTTTTCACATGTTTTGCCCTGAGAGCCGGGATTTGATGTTTTATAACATGAACTGATTTGATGAACATGAGTTATTATGGACCATGGGAAAACGTGTTTTGATTTTATCGGTCCACTGTTCATACTTGAATGATTTCATACTATTACTCATGTTTTACGATATGCATGCAAGTTTGTGAAAACTTGAGGGTAAGAATGTATTTTGATAAATGTTTTTATAAGAGGTCATTTTTGTCCACTCACACCTTTTCTGTTTTATTGACCCTTCAGGTCGTGGCGCGATGATCGAGGCTATTCGAGAGGTGGAGGTATGAGCAGGCACAGGCGCAAATATCCCTTGTCTGGCAGGTGCTGAAGGGTAGTTCCGGACTTTCAGTTGACTTGTCAGACGGGAGCAGGACCGAGCACGGTTAACTTTGTCCTTCGGGGACGGGTCCTGTCAAAATCAGCCCAAAGGGCACGAGGATCACAAACATCATTATGACCATAAACATTAGAGACAAAAAAATTCAGCCCCAAATTAAGTAACTGAACACGACAGTGGATAGCCTGGGCTGACTTCCTCACAACACAAACATCCATACAAGCCGGATTCCAACCCACAAGAATACGACAATTAGAATGACAACCACCATTATCAATGACATCCCACCCAGGGAAAACACTAGCAGAAATACGAGCAAGACTTCTGCCCTTAATTCTAGTCTCAATAATCCCCAAGAAACTTAAATTACATCTCGCAACAAAACTCTTGACCTCAAGATGCTTGGACTTATCGTTGAGACCCCTAACATTCCAAACTGCAAAATTAATCATCAGAAGATTTAGAAATACGTACCCTAGATAAGATCCCACCACGAGAAGCTTTAGATTTTCTCTTTGCCTTGTTCTTTTTTTTTTCCTCTCCACAAGACCAGACTTCTCCACAAGACCAGACTGAGATCCAGTAACAACTATGCTACCGTCAGGCAACACCTGATCCCCAAGATCAAGAAGGGAAGAGCCCATTGCCACCGATTCCCCGTCAGACTCGGAAACCGAATTTCCCAAGGAAAGGAAAGAGTTAGAAATAGGGACCGGAACAGTGGATTGGAGGACCATGGGACTACTAGTAGCAGGCACCACTCGAGTAGGAGATGGTGAGGGATGAGTGCAAGAACGCCCAACCGGGCCAGCAAGGGGTAAGTGAGCTTCATTGAGACCAATAGCAGCCGGAATTAACAACTCAAAAGGACCCTGGTTACCAATACTAATATTAGACAGCGCACCACAATGAAAATCACCATTAATCGGCAGAGTAGGAGGAGAGCTCGAAAAAATAGGAGCAGTAGGAGCCGAAGGACGCGAAGGGCACGCCGGCTCAAGGTGCCCGAAGGTTTTGCAACAAGAGCACACCAAAGGTTTCCCTTGATACTCAACAAGAATTTCCACAGCATGGCCAAACTCCTCACCATCCTCAGAGTGAAGAGCTAAATCAAAAGAATCAATAAGAGGGAGATTGGCGTCCACCTCCACACAAATTCGCATAAACGAAAGGCGTTTCTTCTGCAAAGTCAAAGCATCCACATGTAATGGCTTACCCACTGCGCTAGCAACATGACAAAATCCATCAGAGTTCCAATGTTCCAATGTTCCTTCGTATGCACTTCCTTAGAAAGAACCATACCCGGCTTCCACCTGGAAAGAAAGATCATACGCCCTGATAAGTGCCACGGGCCACCCTCAAGGACCCTAATGCAAGAGTCACAATCACGAAATCTGAAGAAAAAGAAACCACGATCATTGGACAGAACCTCCTCAAGACCTCTATTACCCCAGATTTTCTTCGCCAAAATATTCACAGCAGAGAAAGGTAAGCTTTTCTTATCCACAAAGTACCCAACAAGACAACATTCCCATTCCTTAGCCGCCACGATAGCGGCATCCAAAGGAGGAGAAACAGTCAACCGCCCACCAACAAAATGAGGTTTCAGATAACAAGACTAGCCCCAGTACCACTCACGGGACCACCCGAACTAACCACTTTGCTAAACGAGCCTTTGGATAGAGGGCCAGGGCCAGCAACACCAGCTGGAACAGAGGCAACAACATCATTCAAAGCCACTGTATCCAGAGCATCACAACCCTGCACAGAGGCCCCAAGAAAAACCAGAAGAGGTGGCACAACCGGCACCACACCTGCAGGGGCAAAAGGAACAGTATCACGGTCCGACAACACCGATGGCGCCACCTGCGCGATCGACAACATCTCCACAGACCGAGACAACACAGAGGCAGTATCAACAGAGCAACCAGAAGAATTCCCTGCAAAGGAAACAGAGACTGGAACCAGGCCCGACACCCTCGCCGGCGCCTCCTGCGCGGAAGCCAAATCAACCACAGAAGGAACGGAAGGGCAGCCCGACGTTCCCTCCACCGAGTTGAGAAAAATAGCACTCAGAACCTTGCCATCGACAAGGCGAGACCCACACCTCACACCACACAAGGCAGGGGAGGAGAGCAGAGAAGAGGAAGAAATAATGGGAGGAGGTAAGGGCTCAGACTTCCCGTCCACACCCAAGCAATGAATGGGAGAGCTAGGACGGGAACGATGAAACTCAGAGGAGGGAGGGATGGGGATGGAAGGGGGAGGAGACGACATTGAAAAAACCAGGGGCAAGGAAGTAACAGAACTGACGAGCAAACCCAAAGGGTTCACAGATCCCCCAACATCGCCGAAGGAAGGACGAACAGGGGAAAAACGAAGGACCCAGAAGAAGAAGAAGACAAGTAAAAAGGGATGGGGCGGGAGGCAAACCCAAACAGAAAAACCCAGAAGGGGTTAACAGAACCCCCCACAACGCCGATGACCAGAAACTAGGAAGAAAATGAACACTCAAGAAAACAAACCTGAACCAGAGGAAAAGAGAGGGGAAGGGAGGAGGAGGAGCCGACCCAAAAGATAGCAGGGAGGCAGGCCAGATCGGAGAAGACCGGAAAGGCCTACAGAACCTCAGTCATCGCCCGTCGAACCTCCGGCAACGCCCGTCGCACAATCGCCCGTCGCACAATCGCCCGTCGCCCATCTCTCTCAATTTAGAGTATCTAAATTTGATCTCAGAGACAAAACTAAGGTTAGGGTAAACTTTTTAAAGTGACTGGTTCCACCGCAGGACGGCCCCATACCCCAGAAACCCCGAAGGATTTTTTAGGGGAAACATAGTTCCACTGCGCTGCTAAGAGGACTCGAACACGGAACCTCAGGCAGCAATATCCACATGCCTAACCTCCAGGCTAGGACATGCAGATTTAAACTCTTATTTTTGTTATTGGTTTTGATTATAGTTCAATATATGTGAGGTATTTTCTTGCTAATATTTGTAAGTATTGAATGCAATCTCCATGTGTTTTACTTTTTGAATTTCTTTTACTTCATATGTTTTAGTGCTTAAACTTCAATTCGATGTTAAGTGTTTTATCCGCTGTCGGTGCACTTAGAGTAAAATTGAAGAGATTAAATGTT
The DNA here is from genome assembly GCA_032719365.1 of Prinsepia uniflora. Lineage (NCBI taxonomy): Eukaryota > Viridiplantae > Streptophyta > Magnoliopsida > Rosales > Rosaceae > Prinsepia > Prinsepia uniflora. The sequence goes on along the minus strand of CM064872.1, from coordinate 30,173,918 downwards.
GATCGCTGTCGACGCATTTAATTATAAACTTAAGATAAATCATGTTGTAAATGTTTGAAGCATATTGATGTTTGACGCACATTAATGGTTGATGCATTTATAATATTGAAAGATATATGTAAGTATTTGAGATTATGAAGGTAAAATTTCGTGATTGTTTTAATATCTGCAATTATTAGAGTGTTGGTAAGATATGTGCTTTAAGAAGGTCACTTGTACATAAATTAGAGTAAAAGTAAAATTAGTTTATTTATGCTTTTACTTATTTGCATGATTACAAATTTTTTCAAAACCCCCCGTTTTATTCTTTATTCTTTTATTCTTTTATTCTTTTAATTCTTTTATTCTTTGATTCCTTTTATTCTTTTATTCTTTTATTCTTTTATTCTTTTATTCTTTTAATTCTTTATTCTTTGATTCTTTTATTTCTTTATTCTCTTATTCATCTATTCTTTAATTTATTAATTCTTTGATTATTTAATTCTTTTATTATTTAATTCTTTAATTCATTATTCTTTTATTCATCTCCCACTAACACATTATTAATGTCCCTAATTTCCCCGGTTAAGAACGATCCCTATTTACAAATACTACATCTACACAAAAAGGGTTTAAATTGCATAACACTCAAATTACATGTTTAATTTAATGCGTAGTATGGGCATTGTCAGTCCTGTAAAAAAGAAATGATGAAAATAATGAAACTACAGTTGATTTTGTAAATTTTACAGGCGGCAGTAGGCTGCTGAACTTCAGTGATGGGACACGGCGGACGGCGGCTAGAAAAAGGAGGAAAATTCGGCGCATGCAGGCTGATAGGACGGGGGGTAGGTTGGTAGATGTGCGCTGACACGACCCATCCCAATCCCCCCAGGATTAACACGGGATAAGTCATGATCCCGTCTGATCTAATGGAAGAGTGTGATGTCTCGGTCTCTACTACAGTCCGCATCCGTGATCAACCTGAAGAGCATTAAAAACCTGAAAAGACTGTGAGTGGACGAAAAGCAATAGTTTAATAATACACATTTCATAAAAGACCTTTATGCCCTTCACTAAAAAGCATGCATGCATAGGAAAACCATTTATCACACCATATATGTTTTATTAACCATCAATCGGGTCTCATCCCCAAGTTTAGTAAATTCATGTCATACGAGCCCCTACCCAAATCTGTTTATATAAATCCATAACATAGTAAACATATGTGGGATCTCAGCCCAAATCCATTTATCATTCATATAACACAATTTCGTAAATCCAAGAAATCATGTTTATCATATATCATATAACCAATCTTGTCACGGTATCTAAAGCTACGCGCGTGCTACCCGGGGTCTCAAATCCTAAGTCTCCCCAGGGTCCACCGAGGTCAATGTCCGCAGATCAATGACCCTCCCTGGAGGTTATAATCCATAATAGCCTTCCTGAGAGTAAGGTACCCAACGAGGGCGACTCCACTCAATTAGTGCCCCGTGACTACTCCGGGGTCCACCCCGGCCAACGACCTTCCCCAGAGGAGACAATCTATAAATGTATAAGGATGGTATATGAAAAACCCTTTTGAAATCATTCTCAAAACCTTTCAAAGGTTCATACCCGGTCCCCAAAAACCGTCATGAACCATAAATTCATTTATGGGTCTCCGACCCGAAATCACAATTGTAAATCACAACTAGGCCCCAAGCCCGAATTCATAAACCAATTAGGCCTCACGCCCGATTTCGTAAACCAACTAGGCATCTAGCCCGATTTCGTAAACCAAAAGGGCCTCATGCACTATTTTGTAATCTCGCAAATCAACTGGGCCTCGGGCCTGATATGTAAACCAACTGGGCCTCCGGCCTGATGACTTGTTAAATTAAATGGACTTCAAGTCCGAAAGTTCGTAAATCAAATGGGTCTCGTGCCCGATTCCATATTTTCAAATCCGAAATCAGTTCACGAACCAATTGGGCCCCTAGCCCGATAACGTGACTAAAATGGACTTTGAGTCCGAGGGTTTCCAAAACAAATGGATCTCATTCCCGAGTTTACCTTTTCAAATTCAAAACCATTTCATTAAACCATTTTCGAACCTAGAAGCATGTATAATCAGTGCAAAATCGTAAACCTCGATTTAAGTGCAAATACGTAAATCGCCTCGAAATACGTGAAGTCATGTAAATCACTAATATCCAAATTATCATCATAGAATCACATATGTAAAACATATAAATCATGTATGCATGCGTCACAGTTTAGAAATCAAGGTCCACTCACAGACCGTCCTAAGCTACCGCCTCGATTTACGTGTTGTAAGCCTCCCCGGGCTAATCACCGTCACCGGGACTCCCAAACCTGTCCAAATCACGTTATAGTGTTACTAACTACGTTATTAACCTCTCATTTAAGTCCCGTAATTTTCCCGAATTTTTAACTATTTTTAAACTCGATCCTAAACCTTCGGACGTCCCGAACTATATCGAGACGGTGTCTGATCGACACGAAACTAGTCCCAAAATGTTCGTTACATCGAATAGATTAAAAGTCATGTTGGCAACATCCCAAAACTATGCTTCACGCGCCCTCACGCGCCGCCCAAAGGGGCTGCGCGTGAAGCCCACACACCAAACAGTGTCATCCCTTACCTCTACAGACCGGTCAGTTTATACCAGTTCAGACCGGTTCGGTCCAACCGAACTGACGGTCACGGTTCACGGCCATTTCTTACCCGTTTTCGACCCATTTTCCTCCATTTTAATCCCTATAGGTTCCTCTAACCATTTCATATCCTTTTAGCCACTTAAACGATGGAAAATAGTTGTGAATCTCACCTTCCCGATCAGAAAATCTCACGACTAACTTGCACCGCTCACCGCCGTCGTCACCGGTCACCTCAGCCTCCATTTCCAATCTAGTTCGACCCCTTACAACCTTAGAAACATTTTCCATTGAACCAAAACAATTATCATTCCTCAAAACAAGATCTGCCATTAACGGTTCAAAACAAAACATTTTCGGGAAAGTCAACCTACCGTCGCCGTCACGCACGGCCGTGGCCACCCTTAGGTTCGTCTCAGCCCTCAGAACCCGTTGGGTCCAACCAGAATGATCAACAGCCTCCCCAAACCCGAGCTATGACATTTAGAATCACTTCGGTTCCCTGCCTTCGAACCCGACCACCGTCCACGACGGCTCGAACCGTGGCCTCCAGTCGACTCGCCTCGATCTCCCCTCCAAGTTTCATTAATGTTTCATAGGTCAAAGATGAAGTTTGAGGGTTTTGAGTATGGTTGTGCCGTGTGTTTGTTTTGAGAGGGAAAATGATGAAGTTTTAATCGATGATGAAGAAGAAGAAGGTGAGGTTTAGGTGGTGAGGATGAGATGAGTGAATGGTGAGGATGGGGGATGTGAGGGAATGGATGGCTGAGATTGAGAGAGAGTGGGTAAAGGATATTATAAAATAATCCCAAAACTAATATTATAATATTAAACCCACCAATCGTGATTAAGATCCACTTTTTGGGGTTAATGACCAATAGGATGAGTGACACTTGTCACTCATCCAAGGGTCCCACATTAGTAAGTCAACCAATCAGATTTAGCCAAGTGTCTTTCGCCCCGTGACCATAACTTCTCCGTTCCTTGTCCGATTTTGACGTGTCGACTGTCTACGGACTTGTGACATCCCGATCTACATCACGGTCATCGGTCCTTGTACGTTTGACTCCCCGAGTCAAAAGTCAACATTTTACCCACAATTAGGGGCAAAATGGTCATTTTGTGTTGTTCGTCCGATTTCTCTCAACTAATTACCGATTAATCTCACTAATCCTCCATTAGTCACTAATCTAATCCCGGAATTCGAGACGGGTCGTTACAACCTTCCCTCCTTAATTAATTTCTTCCTCGAAATTCCAACTATCTCGATTCCACAACCACCTCGTGGAAAGCAAATTCGATCTCACCTTATGTGTACACTCGTACACCAACTAACCAGAACAAAACTTATTTGCACCCAGATGTTCCACCAACATTCACGTTGCATTAACTATACTCGACCACGTCGAGTGACAGTAATCACATGTTCCGAGTTGATACCACCCGACAATTCTACCATTTCGTTGACACGACGACTTGATGGTTCCTTCCTCAATCACCAAGTGATCCTGACATCTACTCCCACTGGGAGTCACCAAATCTCACTCATCGATCCACGTTGAAACATCCCGATAAACTGTCACCACTTGACAGTCGCCAGTCGAAAATTGACACTATACTTACTTGTGGTTACACTAACCACCAATTCACTCAACCTGAGTACACATATTCCAACAAGGCACTCGACATGTGTGTAACTGGACCCATCAGAAATACCCATACCTAGTGCACAATATCCAATGTCCAGTTCACGTCTTCAACTAATCCAATGGTATCAGGACTAAGTCGACTACCAACACGATCACCAACGTACCCCCTGGTATATCACATTTACCGTCACCAGGCGCCACAAGACTGCCCAGTATTTTACCTCGAACAACATACAGGGTACATACTTCCATTCATCAACCAGCCTACAACCTAGATCGTAGTCAAACACGTTTCAATTCTGGAGTCCATTTGTCTAATCCAGTACTAGACAGATCAAAAACTCCAACCCATCATCCTTTTCAAGTCCCACGGTCACCCGACCAGCATCACAACGCCTACTCCTAATCACGTAATCCAATACGTACCAATCCCTATCACGCCCACTAAGGCGTATGTAACGACCCAGACGTTCAAAAAAGGGAAATTTGAAAAATTTGAAGAAAATGACGATTTTGCCCCTAAGTAATGGGCGAACGGTTGACTTTTTACTCGGGCGGTCAAACAAAATTTGACCGATGACTGTGACGTAGTTCGGGACGCGACGAGTTCATAGACAGGTGGCACGCCCGATTCCGACATTCGAGGAGAAAGTTATGGCGTTCGGAAGTTCGAGGGCATTTTCGTAATTAGGACGAAAAGGGGGAAAATGTTAACTTTTTGATTTACCACTACCTTTCACCCAATTCAAGAACCATTAGGTAGGTCTCGATGCCCTGAGTCCGTAGACAGGCGGCATGTTGAAAACAGACATCGGACGGTTGAGTTACGGGTCTTGAAAGAGAAGGGCATTTTGGTAAATTTGTGAAGAAGGGCAAAATGGTAATTTCCAAGGGTGCAGTTTGAACACAGCCGTGAGTGGGTTGTGGGAATTGTTTAAAATCTTAAGTGGAAGTTGACAGTGTGTATTAGTGTGTTTGGAATGGGTGCACGGTCAGGGAATGGGAGTTTGAAGCTAGTGGGTGTGAATCAGAGCACGGGGGGACTAGTTTTTGCCTTGAGTGGGAGGTAGGCGTGCCCTGGGAATGTGAAGGACAGAGACAGAGAGAGAGGGATTCGATCTTGTTCAATGTGAGATCAAGTGGTACTTGTGTCTGAACTCAGAGGTTGTGTGGGTGCTGGTATTTGGGTCTGAGAGTGCACAATGCGTGTTGGTGATTTTAAAACGGTGTTGGTGTTTCTGAGGTGAAAAACAGAGAGTGAGAACAGATTGGTCATTCTTCCATTAGAGCAAGTCGGGTGTGAGTTTACAGGCAGGGTGAGTGAGTGATTAGAGATGGGTTGTGTTATGTGTGGGAGTGTTTAGTGGAATGAATGAGTGAAGAGGAAATGGTTGAAGTGGTTAATGAGAGAAAATAGAGACAGTGAGGGTGATCGTGCAGTTGGTCGTGGTGAGCCGTGCTTGCGGTTTAAAAATTGAGCAGAGAGGGGGCTACCAGTAGTGGGGTGAAAGAAGGTGAGAGTGGATGAGGTGGTGGCCTGAGCACGACGGCTTCCGTGAGTGGTGGCTGGGAACGGTGGAAACAAAGACCAGATGAAGGTTTGGTTTCAACGTTTTCGATTTTCCTGCAAGCCTCCTTAATTTTCCTTGAGTGGTAAACAAAAGATGTATAAGAAGGTGAGGCAAAGGCAGTGGCAACCACGACGGTTCACTACGGCGGTGTTGCAGTGAGGTTCCCGTGATTTTTATTTCGAATTCGAAATTGGTGTTTTCACTACAGGGCTTGTTGTTCGATTCTGATGACGGGAACTGGTTTCTTAGGGTTCCAGACGAGGATTGGGATCAAAAGTGAGGCTCAAGGACGTCGGGTGAGGCTGCAGAACTTAATTGCAGAAACAGAGTTCGACTTCGAAGGAGGGAAGGTGAGCTTTAGGTTTTAATTATTCAATTTTGGTAGCCACATCGATCATTTAAAGTGGGACGAACGTGTTAGGCTTAAAAGGATTGAGGTTGGATTGAAATTGGACGAAAACCTTGACCGCCGGTTCAGGGTTGGACCAGATTACAGTGAACTGGACCGGACCCGGTTCAGCAAAGGTAGGGGATGACAATATGTTGGCGCGTGAAGCCCACGCGCAGCCCCTTTGGGCGGCGCGTGATGGCGCGTGAGGCCTGTTTTGGGGAAATTCTCAACATGGTTTTCACTCTAATTGATGTAACGAACATTTTGGGATTGGTTTCGAGTTAATCGGACACCGTTTCGATATTGTTTCAAAGGTCCGAAAGTTTATTTTACGTTTTTAATTTACATTTAATTTCTAGAAAATTATGGGAAATTAGTATGATGTTATTTGAGACCTTAGTGACCCTGAAAAGTGATTCCGGATAGGATTCGAGATTCCTGGAAAATGTCGGAAATTACGGGAACGCGTGCAATGCGAAAACGAGCATTATGGACGGTGTGTGAGTGGACTTTGCTTTCTAAAATTTAATACATGCATAAATGTTTCTAAGATTTCTATGATTATGACTTGTGATAATTACGATTTTCGTATTTATACGTATTTTGGTATGCAATACGCAACTGTACGTATTTCGAGACTATGGTTTCTCTTATGTTTTGATGATGGTTTGATGAATGATTTTACATGATTTGTGTCTATGATGTTTTAAGGATTTTTTTATTATGATTGTGAGTATGACTTACGGTGTTGACACGAATTTCGAGATTTTTACGGATTTGCACGTTTTACGAGATTTTGAGTATGTTGTGATTGATCATGATTTTAATGAATTGAATTTGGGATTTGAAATAAGATTTGTGTTCAAAGATTTAAAATGGATTTTGGAAAGGGTTATTTCGGGCTGGATGCCCAGGGCATAAAAGTATTTTTGATGAACGAGATTCGGATTTCGGAAACTTGAAAGTGGATTTCTGGATTGGGTTCGGAATGGTGGTTCCGGATGCCGGCTTACAGAATCATTATTGCGAATTCGGTTTCGGGAATGGATGACGGATATGATTGGGGATTTGAATGTGAAATTTGGACATAAGTCCTATTATGACGAAATGTGATTTCGGAATGGTTTGGAAAATGGATCACGATGGATCATGGATTGTTGTGATTTACAAATGGTTTTGGGTTTAAAGACCCGGTGTTATTGCTGGATCATGTTTTGAGTTTAAAGACTCGGTTAATTGATGACGGGGGGAGGGCCCTTGATGAGTTTAAAGACTCGGTTACTGTTTTGAGTTGAAAGACTCGGTATGATACCCCCCGAGGCCTATTGATTATGTTCTGAGTTTAAAGACTCGTTGATATCCTGGAAAGGCCTGTGAGTTTAAAGACTCGGTGATTGAAATCCAGCAAAACTGATTGACTTGAAAATTGTTGTTGAATTATGATATTTTCAAAATGTGATGGGCGGTGGCCCGGTTCATGTGGTTTAATGGATTTTGGATTATGTTACGTACTTGGATTTGATTCATGATTTTTGGGCGGAGGCCCTGTGTTTATGATTGCGGGTTAAGACCCAAAGGTTAAGAAAAGGAAAATGATTTAATTTTCATACACGTTTTTTTCGTATATTGGAAATGAAAAGGATTGTGAAATGATTTTCGAATGCATGCATTGGTTTTCCGTGGAGGGCAGAAATGTCTTTCTGTAACTGTTTTATAAACTGATTTATTTTTGTCCACTCACACCTTTTGTGTTTTATTGACCCTCCAGGTCGTGGCGCGTTGATCGGGGCTGATCGAGAGGCGGAGGCATGAGTGAGTACGTGTGTGGCTATCCCTGGTTTGGCAAGTACTGAGGGTAATTTGGGAACTTCAGTCGACTTGCTAGACAGGAGCAGGACCGGGCACGGTTATCAATGTCCCTTCGGGGGCGGTCCTGTCACGTATCCTCTCATGTCAACTGGGCATCCAACCTTACCCACGTCTACCGAGAGGCACCAAATCCTAATCTAATGGTTACTAGCTCAAACGATTACATACTCATATTCCATTGGCTACATAGGGAAGCCAATCCCACCATTCACACATCTAAGGCTGACCAAATCCGACCTCGTCAGAGACCTATTCATTCGATTAATACACCATACATGATTTATCTCAAAAAGAAGTTCAGTCCCAACATTCCCATATCCAAATATCTAAGACATGGCAATAAACTGTCCACCTAACCTGATCATCAAGATCATGATCCAGATCTAGCTCCACGTCACCCGACTAGTAACATTACGATCCTAGATTTTCACAATGCCCAATGTCCCCAACATCACAATCCTGATCCACCTAGGATCCACACAAGTTCTCCCTCAGGTAACTACCAAATATCAGGTCATAGGGTCTCACACCCTCTTGAATCCTTCGTTGGCCACAATACTCATCAACCAATTCCCACATCTAAACAGACCAGTCAACGACGAGACACGTCGAGACTGTGGGTTCTCCCCAATTACCTCATATCAATCCTTGTCATTCCACCTAGGAAAATCAAGGATGATCCAAGACGATGCCATCAAAATTCATCCTACATGAATGCAAACAAAACTCGCTGCACTCACCACGCCTTGTAACCCAACATCGTCTGCCATCAAGCAGAAAATAAGAAATCTCAACCACCTAACTTCGAAATACCCAACTCCTCCTGATGACCTAAAACAAAACGCCAGTCCACCCACCAATATACGATTAACGTGTTAGTGACAACAACTATCATCTACCATGGCAGAACATGAGAAGTCACCCTAAATGACTTCGAAGATACCTATTACCAATGCGGAATCAAGCACTCCCCTCGTCGTCTCGATCAAAACTTCTCTCGATTCTGAAGTTCCAACCATGTCGGAACAAACACACTCGGACATCGACCACGTGTCCGTAACCAGTCTAATTCACTACCAAGTTTGCCTATCGGCTTATACCATTTATGTACATCCAAAAGGATGTGGATCATTACTACTCGATCCTCACGTCTCAACTACTGCTGGATCCAATCCAGTCCATCGTTATCTGAGATTCACTACTGGATCACAGGTACCGGACATGTGCCCATCTCGATGGAGTCACATCTCGACTCGTGACTCATCGTCATTACAATCACCGGCACCAGCACTAGCACTAGCACTAGCACATGGTGTGCAAATCGAACAACCCTGGATATTTGCTCATACCGAGTAAGGACCCCGTACCTTTGCTCAAAACGGAGAGACTCTGCCTCCCTCGTACCCACCAACTCTAGGTACAATCACCCTGACAACTCATACGAGAAAAGGAAGCGTTCCCCGAACGTCCCCCGATTCACAACAACCACAACTCGTGCAGATCCAACCACCAGACATCGCTATCGAGACTCCGCATCCAATAGAATCAATCGCAAGCACTAAATACTCCGTATCCTCACTCCGAGATTCCATCGACAAGTACCAACCCTAATAACGTGTCCAACCAATCTCTAACCAATCGTAACTCGACTCAACCAATGTCTTCTACCAGGTCGTCCATGACCTTAGTTGTACCAACTATCCAACAAAACTAAAGTAGTACGGAAACCCACTAGGTCTAACCGATTAATACAACCTCGACTGCAGAGTGCAGTCCCATCACTAAAGCGGACATGACATGACCGACCGACGGTCTCGGCTCCGAAAAATTGCCAAAACCAAACCACTCACTGACTTACATTTCTGAACCGTACAATAAAGACTAGGGTTTCCTATAAAGGCCAACAACTAACTCTGTTGTACACATCTTCTCTAACCCATCAATCACCACTAGGGTTCACCTTTCCGAACCATCCCTCCGAATTTAGGGTACCACACTGCCAACCACGACAGAACTATGACAACCCCGGCATCAAATGCCGAACCAAAACGATCCACGATTCAATCCTACTAACTACATACAGGCATCCTAACTATCAGGTTGATAACGAACTCCAGCCCATAAAGACATCAAATCCTCGACCTGCGCGCACCACAAGAGCAAACCTGCTCTGATACCACTTAACACAACCCATCCTAATCCCCACTGGGATTAACATGGATGTGTCATGATCCCGTCTGACACAAAGTGTCAGACCAGAGAAAATTTAAACCTTTAGCCCGACCAGCTTCTAGAGCACATCAGGATCCGGTGGAGGAGTGTGATGTCTCGGTCTCTGCTACTGTCCGTATCCGTAATCAACCTGAAAGGCATTAAAAACCTGAAAAGACTGTGAGTGGACGAAAAACAATAGTTTAATAAAACACATTTCGTAAAAGACCTTTATGCCCTTCACTAAAAAGCATGCATGCATAGGAAAACCATTTATCAAACCACATATGTTTCAATAACCATCAATAGGGTCTCAGCCCCAAGTTTTGTAAAATCAAGTCATACTGGCCCCTACCCAAATCTATTTATACAAATCCATAACATAGTAAACATATGTGGGATCTCAGCCCAAATCCATTTATCATTCATAAAACACAATTTCACAATTTCACAAATCCAAGAAATCATGTTTATCATATATCATATAACCAATCCTGTCACGGTATCTAAAGCTACGCGCGTGCTACCCGGGGTCTCAAATCTCAAGTCTCCCCAGAGTCCACCCAAATCAATGTCCGCAGATCAATGACCCTCCCTAGGGGTTATAATCCATAATAGCCTTCTTGAGAGTAAGGTACCCAACGAGGGCGACTCCACTCAGTTAGTGCTCCGTGACTACTCCGGGGTCCACCCAGGCCAACGACTCTCTCTGGAGGAGACAATCCATAAATATATAAGGATGGTATATGAAAAACCCTTTTGAAATCGTTCTCAAAACCTTTCAAAGGTTCATGCCCGCTCCCCATAAATCGTTATGAACCAGAAATCCATTTATGGGTCCCCGACCCGAAATCACAATCGTAAACCATAACTAGGCCCCAAGCCCGAATTCATAAACCAACTGGGCCTCACGTCTGATTTTTCAGGACACGTCCCAAATCCCTCGGGATTAACGGGGGTCGTGTTTGATCCCGTCTGACACGAAGTTTCAGACTAGGGAAATTTCATCCTTAGCCCAACTAGGACTACCAGAGAGCGCCAGGATCTAGAGGAGGAATGTGATGTCTCGGTCTCTACTACAGCCCACATCTGCGATCAACCTGAAGGGCATTAAAACTACAAAAAGATGTGAGTGGACAAAAAAAATTATAAAACATTTTCATCAAAAGACATTTATGCCCTTCACTAAAACATGCATGCATTCAAAAAACATTTCTCAAACATAGAACATGGAGCCTTGGCCCAAAATCCCAATCAAGTGGGAACTCGTCCCAAATCCAACACATGTGGGTCTCAGCCCAAAACCGATACTCAGTGAAAAATCATACAAATATATATATATATATATATATGTATGTATATATATATAACCCATCCTCGGCACCTCATGTGCCCAATCAATAACCCGTCACGATATCTCTATCAGTGTGCCCAAAATCCCAATCAAGTGGGAGGTTCGTCCAAAATCTAGGATCTACAACGGCTGGAGGACGATCTGCGGACCCAGTCCAAGACTATACCATATCTCTCATTCCTGGAATGTGCTCCCTCTTGGAGTCACTCATTCCAGGTAGTGGATCGTGACACTCCAGGATCAACGACGTCTGGAGGAGACCAATACGCTCATAAGGAGGGTATATACATACAGAAAACCACAAATGGGACTCACGCCTGATACCACAAGTCAACTGGGCCTACAACCCGAACTCATGACTCAACAGAGCCTTTAGCCCGATTTCACAATGTAACTAAGCATCAAGCCCGAACTCACAATAAACTGGGTATCAAGCCCGATACCTCAGGGTCAGTCACGATTACGATCATAGTGGTGCGTACAACCAACAGTCCAGGACTGCTCTTAATCCTGGTATGTCGTCCTGAACATATGTAACGACCCGTCCTAGAAATTAGGGCTAAGACATTGATTAAGGAAGGATTAGTGAGCGTAATCGATGGTTAGTTGGTGACACCAGAGTCGTTAAGGTAGAATGACGATTTTACCCCTAGTCTGGGCAAATAGTTGACTTTTAGTTCGGGACGCCAAGTGGGCTTTGACCGATGACCAGGACGTAGTTTAGGACGTCACGAATCCGTAGACGGGTGGCACGCCTGATTCCGACATCCGAGGAGGAAGTTATGATGTTCGGAAGGTTGAGGGAATAACCGTAATTTGGCGAAAATAGGGGGGAAAGGTTGACTTTTGGACGATCGGGTTTTTACACGTTGACCTAGAACCGTTGAGTAGATCTCGTCGTCCTAAATTCAACGTCAGGCATCACGTATTCATCGGAGTTAGGACGTGTGAGTTACGGGTCTAAAACGGTAAGGGTAAAATGGTAATTTTGGTTTAAAAGAAGGGTATTTTAGTCTTTTGCACTTTGGGATTTGTGCAACAGAGAGGGACAAATGGAGGGCTGAGATTGAGACATTTGTGAGGGAGAGGAAAGGATTGTGACACGTGTAGGAGAACTAGAGGGTTCTAGGATTTGTTCATGGGTCCAAATAATTAGGGGTGCCCGTGTGTGTGTTCTTCGACTCAGAGAGAAAATAGAGACTGGGAATTGGGGAGAAATCGATCAAGCACGGTGAGGGTGTGAGTTTTGTGAGTGTGTGAGGGTGACCAGAGGTTAAGGGAGAGTGGAGGAGTGAACTGGAGTGGGTTGTGTGATCGTGAGTGAGTAGAAAGGAAGGGTGAGTTCATGGGAAATCAGAAAACAGAGAGGAATTTGAGTGGTGGTGCTGCCGTGTTCGACCAATCGAGACTGGTGGTGGCGTTCAGAGGACGGGGGAGGATGGGAGGAGATACTTACTCACGGCTGAGCTCACGACGGTGACCGGAGCCCAAGTAATTTCTGGTTTTCCTTTCGATGCTCTCTTTTGACGTCGATTTTCAAATCGAAAGTTGTGGATTTAGGGAGTGAGTCGAGGGACTTGGTGATTTGGGTGAGTATCAATGAGGTTCTAGGAAGGGTTTAAGGTCGACACCGTGACGGGGGGTGACCGGGTTGGCTGGATCGTGAGACAGGGGAAGTGTTCGGGTTTTGTTTGAGCTTGAGTCGACGGGTTGTAGGCTGAGTCGAGGTGTTTGGAGTAGGGGAATGGGTAGCTTAGGTCTGGACGATGAAGATGGTGAAGAGAGGAGCAGTTTTGGTGGCGGAACGGCGGAGAACCGGCCACGCCTATTCGAGTTGCAGAGGCTGGTTCGAATCGGGTCGACCAGAGGTTGCTGGTGATACTGTAGTTGGCGTGTGAGGGCCATGGGCAGCCACTTTGGGCGGCGCGTGCGGCGGCGATTGGGAAAACGGTCAACATGGTTTTTGGTCTAGGTATTGTGACGAGTCTGATGGAATTGGTTTCGGGTTGTTCGGACGTCGATTCAATATAGTTCCGCGAGGGTGAAGGTTTAGGGTTCCAGTTCGCTGCGTTTAGGACCCGAGGATTTTTAGGGAGAATTAGATGGACCTTCGTAGATGTGTTAGTAACGTTCTTGGGTGATTGCTGATAGGATCGGGACTTCCCGAGGAAGTTGAGGAACGTACGAGACGTTTGGGACGTGATTGAGGGCTCGGTACTGTGAATGGACCCCTTCTCTAAACTCGAGCATGCATAACTGTTTTTCTATAATTGTTTTATGGTTTTATATACGGTTTCATGATTGTTGAATATGCTATGTTGGTTTTACATAATTGCACGGTTTTCGATAAATAACGTAATTGGCACGTTTTACGAGGAATGTCGATTTCTGAGTATAAGGCCATGGTTTTGGGGTTTTCAAATGAGAACTGGTTTTGAATGCTTATAAAGGGATTTTGGAACATGATTTTGATGATCAATGTTTTCGTTTTTAGAATCGGATTTCGGAAAGCGGAATTTGGTTTTGAAATTGAAAAGTGAAGTTTCGGATTTGGGTTCGGAATGACGGTTCGGGATGCCGGAAGGGCTTCAGACCGGTGATTTCGGATTCTGGTTTGGATGTGGATTGAGAAATGGTTTTCAAATGGTTTTGATTGGATTTGCTGGATCTGGTTATTGGGTTTAAAGACCCGGATTATATTGGACGGGGGACGGGCCCGAATTGGGTTTAAAGACCCGGATTGAGTTTAAAGACTCGGGAGTTTAAAGACTCGGATATATTGATATTTCCCCCGTAGGCCTGTTGAGTTTAAAGACTCGGGAGTTTAAAGACTCGGATATTATTGAGGCCTGGATTGAGTTTAAAGACTCGGGAGTTTAAAGACTCGGATAGGTCCAGCAGGTTTGATCGGTTAATGATGGCTTGGTATTATGTTTTGTGATACGGTTTTATGATGCTTATGACATGATTTTTAGAACTATTTTATTTGATGATTCTGCAAAAAAATTTTATGATGATCTTTATATGATCTATAACTGCTTTTGGTAACCAGGTTATGCATGTGATTTCAAAACGGAGGGTCAAACCCTGTTTTCGTATAAAATGGTTTTGAAACTTTTATTCTTTATGGTCCACTCACACTTTTTGGTTTTAATTGCCCTCCAGGTCGTGGAGTTAGAGCGGGGTTTCGGCGTCGAGGCAGCGTCGGTGGCATAGAAGTTACGAGAGCAACCCCGAAGTGTTTTAAATTTTCCGTGTGCGTGTATCTGGTTTACCGGTTTTCTTTCTTTTGTATTTACTACTATGCTCTGTAAACCTTTCACTTCGGAATGTTTTGTATAGGTTTTCATGCGTTTGACGGTGCAGTGTAGTTGTGTCGGGGTGTCAGACGGGAGCAGGATTTACCTCGGTTTTCGGGGTGAAACCGGGGTGGGTCCTGACAACATATCACTGTCGCGACCACCTCTAGATCAGGGTGCACACATCACCGATCGATCTCCTATACCAGTAGTACTCCGAAGTCGAGCCTCCAGTGGCTGCTCGACAACGGGACGTGCATCGTGACCTCTCCAGAAGGAACACATCCTAGTCTGGAGGAGAGCGTCACATCGTCCGTCGCCGTGCACACAACACCCGTCGCGACCAAGACTCAGACCCGTAGGTCATCAATAGGGCCACATTCCCGAGACAAAACCAAAACCAAATGGGTCGTTTTACCTTTCAAACCATTTCATTTAAAACCAAAACCATGAATGCGTATAAGCACATATAAAACCCAAAAACCTCAAAATATGTGCCAATACGTAAACACGCACACATAATGCATTCAAGGCATCACAAAACATTTTCATAAACACATATAAAACATTTATGCATGCATCGATTCATAAAAGAAAGTCCACTCACAGACCGTCCGAGCTGCCACCTCGATATGCGCGCCACATGCCTTCCTGGGCCAATCACTATCTCTGGGGTTCCCAAACCTGTCCAAATTACTTTAAAGGGTTATTAACAACCTCATTAACCTCTCGGTGAAGCCCAGTAATTCAACCAAATTACCAAAATACCCCCAAACTTCTAAACACCATAACTTCTTCCTCGAACGTCGGAATCGGGCGTGCCACCTGTTTATAAACTCGTGACATCCTGAACTACGTCACAGTCATTGGCCAAAGTCCATTTGACCGCCTGATCAAAAAGTCAACGTTTTGCCCATTCTAGGGAAAAAATCATCATTTCGCCCTGAACATCTGTTAATCCTCGTCTAATCCCTGATTAGCCTAGCTAATTCATCATTAATTCTTAATTAATCCTAATAATTCGGGACGGGTCGTTACATATCATTCCTTAAAACAAGATCTGCCATTAATGGTTCAAAATCAAACATTTTCGGGAAAGTCAACCTATCATCGTCGTCGCGCACGCCCGTGGCCACCTCTAGATTCGTCTCAGCCCCTACAACCCGTTGGGTCCAATCAGAACGATTAACAGCCTCCCCAAACCCGAGCTATGACAGTTGGAATCACTTCAGTTCCTTGTCTCCGAAACCGGCCACCGTCCACCGCCGTCCATGACGGTTCGACCCGTGGCCTCCAGTCGACTCGCCTCGATCTCCCCTCCAAGTTTCATTCAGATTTCACAGGTCAAAGATGAAGTTTGAGGGTTGTGAGTATGGTTGTGCCGTGTGTTTGTTTTGAGAGGGAAAATGATGAAGTTTTGATCGATGAAGAAGAAGAAGGTGAGGCTTAGGTGGCGAGGATGAGATGAGTGAATGGTGAGGATGAGGGATGTGAGGGAATGGATGGCTGAGATTGAGAGAGAGTGGGTAAAGGATATTATAAAATAATCCCAAAACTAATATTATAATATTAAACCCACCAATCATGATTAAGATCCACTTTTTGGGGTTAATGACCAATAGGATGAGTGACACTTGTCACTCATCCAAGGGTCCCACATTAGTAAGTCAACCAATCAGATTTAGCCAAGTGTTTTCCGCCTCGTAATGCGTGCATAGTTCAAACGAACTTCCCGTGACCATAACTTCTCTGTTCCTCATCCGATTTTGACGTGCCGCCTGTCTACGGACTCGTGATGTCTCGATCTACGTCAAGGTCATCGGTCCTCGTACATTTGACTTCCTGAGTCAAAAGTCAACATTTTACCCACGACTAGGGGTAAAACGGTCATTTTGTGTTGTCCTTCTGATTTCTCTCAACTAATCACCGATTAATCTCACTAAACCTCCATTAGTCACTAATCTAATCCCGGAATTTGGGACGGGTCGTTACATGCGCAGACAGTAACAAGGACTTTCAGCGCGTCAAACGGGTCAAGGGGTACAGCTGTCGGTAGGCGGACATTGACAATCGCGAAGAGGCTCGCGCATTTCACGCTGATAAACGGCAAGGGAAATCGTCGCACGCACGCCGAACAAGGGAGGACAACTTTGGCATGCTCATGTCGACGACTCTGACATGGCTAAGGGCTTGAAATGATGGGTTGGCCGCAATTTTGGGTCTGCGCAATGCCCTTGGGCTGAATTTTCTGGGCTTTTTGGGCTTCAAACTTGGATTGGGCTGCACAAATGGGCTGCAAATGAAAATTTTAAATTAATAAATATATTTCTACCTAAATTCGTCCATAAATTCTTCGTTATAATTCCGATCGGGACGATTCATTTACCAAAACACTCCAAATTCCAAGTTTTATTTAATTCTACAAGAATATCACAAAATATATTATTTTCTCTAATTGTTTATTATTTTAATATTAAAAGTCAAGTATAAAGGTTATAAAATAATATAAAAAAACGCTTATTTGAAGCCCTAGGATGGTTTGTGAGTGGACTTTGTTTTCTAAACTCTGATGCATGCATAACTGTTTTATATGTTTTACATATGTGATTCCTATGATGATGATTATTGACAGGGCCCGCCCCGATCCCCCTGGGATCACCTGAGGACGTGCCCTGCTCCCGTCTGACACCCGACCTCACAATACCAAAATTACCCTTAAAGGAATTCAAATGCATAAATATCCAAATTTAAGTCATACAAACATCTGAATACAAATAGTGTTAGACAAGGGATAGTTTCCAAATACAGGTTATTGAGCACGACTCTAGACATTCTACTTGCCAACCTACCCAGCAGTAGGGTTCGGGTGTGCAACGTAAACCTATGCCTCTTCCTCGGGATCTTCTTCTTCTTCCTCAGTAGCATGACCTAGAGGGGTTAGTAAAACAATAAGGGTGAGTGGGCCGAAACTCAAGTTTATAAAACAGTACATCATCTCAAAAACATATAGTTTTTCCCCTCTGTTTTCCGAAATGCATGCATTAGTATCAAAAGCCATAATATCATATCATATAAACATAAGTAGAATAATATAAATATAAACATAACCTCAGTCACTGCACTATACCTCCCAACCCTGACATCCCAGATGTGTGACGTCCCAAACGCCCAATAAGGTCACAGTCCCAAGGCTACGCGTGCCACCCAGGGTCTTAATCCCTAGTCCAAATCCCGAACCCAATCCGGGTATGGCATCCTAGATGCTTGACGTCCCAGACGTCCAATAATAGCAATCCTGCTCCTGAGCCACTCTACGGTCCGGTCCCTCCGTAGAATGACCCCTCGCAGGCAATGCGCCGTGACCACTCCGGGGTACCTACATCCGGAGGAGACAGTATCTTAGGGTAGATCTATACAGTACAGTACTAAAGATAATCATCGAAATCCAGATACATATACATGACTCAAAACAGTGCATAACTAACCAGACGGGTCTCATGCCCAAAACATCGTAATGCGTGCCATAATCATAACTCAAGATAATCGAATGCTTTTGCTTGAATCACACATATATATATATAGCAAGGAAAACAGTTATGCATTCCAAGGTTTAATGAAATCAAAGGCCCACTCACAGTACAATCCCGCTGCAAATCCGAGTGTATAACCCTGTCCGAGTGCTATTGCACGATTCCTGTCATGTCCAAAGCATACGTAAGGGTCACTATAAGTCCCTACTAAACAAACAAGAAACCCTAAACTGAAACCGGCCCGGGAAAGCCGTCCGAACACGCTTCCCAAGGCTTCAAACCCTAATTTGACCAACCTAACGATCTCCGATTGACACGAAACCACTGCCATTGGATTAGTATCGTCGAAACCTTGAAGATGGTACTAGTCCCACAAAATTTATTATTCACACGCGCCCCCACACGCTTGGTCAAAGGTCGGTCAACCCTGCTACAGTACATGCTGATGTCAGCATGACGTCAGCACTGACAGTGTCAGAGGCCACGTGTGACATGCTCATTGGTCCATGGTCTGACAGTTTCTGACATGATGACATCACCATGACGCCACTGCTGACGTCGGCATGTTGACGTCATCAGCTACAGTAACCGGGTCAACTCGATTTGCAAAAATCGGATCGCCGTTGACCCACAGCTTAACCCGATCACAGATCACGTTTTCGGCCACCATTTTCGGTCAGACTTGGCTCTATAGGCTCGTCACAACCCCCTCTACAGTTCTATGAATTCAAAATCAGTTTTTAGGTTGAAGAAGCTACCTGAAAATCAACGGGAAAGTCGGCTGAAAACTCTGGTCGTCTTCTCCTGCGACTCGCCCAGATTCCGGCCACGAACTTTGGTCCAAACTGGTGGTTTGAGTCCCTAGGACATGTTTCAGAGATGAAAATGAATTCTAACGTTAAAACTAGACATTTTGAAACAGGGAAGAAAAACTGATTTTTTCGGGTTTTCTGACTCACCGTCGCCATGTCGCCGCCGT
This sequence comes from Prinsepia uniflora, assembly GCA_032719365.1. Lineage (NCBI taxonomy): Eukaryota > Viridiplantae > Streptophyta > Magnoliopsida > Rosales > Rosaceae > Prinsepia > Prinsepia uniflora. The sequence continues at coordinate 30,154,422 of CM064872.1, read as the reverse complement.
AGGCCGTCCAGTCCACTTCTCAGTCCTCCTGCCATCCCAGTTAACCTAACCCTACGTTGGTTCAAGCTCTGGTGTGGAGGTTTGGACAGTTGGATGTTTGGGGCTGGTTTGTTTCCTTTCGGGTCTAGGGGGTGTTTTCAGGTCGTGCAGACCGGGTGGAGATCAGTGGTGGTGATGGCTGGTGAAGGTGGTGGGTGGTGGTCATTTGGAGGTGGAGCAAGGCAGAGAGGGTGGTCGTCTGGGTGTGTGTTTGTTCAAGGGAGTGGGCCGTGTTCACGGTTTGAGAGAAATGAAAGTGAGAGGGAAAGTGAGTTGTCTGATCACTTAAAATAAAAAGGAAGATGAGATCAAGGGTCCAGATTCAATCTGGAGTTTAGAATGGATGGTGAGGATTTTAGGAGGCAAATAAATATTAAATAAATAGTCCAACCAAGATCCAGGTTTTAGGGAATATGTGGGATGAGTGACACTTGTCACTCATCCAAGGGTCTAGAATGATTTGCTATTTAAATCAGATTTTATTATTAAAATATTATTTTAATTCAAACCTCGGTTCGTTCGGTTAATCGATTTTACTTCCGTGACCATAACTTTTTCGTCGTACGTCCGTTTTTGACGTGCCGTCTGCCTACGGGCTCGTGACGTCCTAAAATACGCCACGATCATGAGTCAAAGTCCTAAATATTCCTCGGGGTAAAAGTCAACTTTTTCCTCCCCTTAAGGGCAAAATGGTCAATTTACAATAAAATAATAATTACGAAAGTTCGGGTCGTTACAATTGTGGTATTGGTGATTTACATATTTGCACGTATTTCGAGGTTATTTTCATATTTTATATGGTATTTCTACATGATTGTGGTTTTAATAATGATTAATTGGTATGATTTTGGATTTGGAAATATGGAATCGGGCTTGAGACCCATTTGGTTTACAAACTATCGAACTTGAAGTCAATTTGATTGAATGGGGCATCGGGCTGGGGGCCCAGTTGGTTTGCATGATCGGGTTAAAGGCCCAGTTGATTATGATATCGGGCATGAGTCCCATTTGTGGCTTATAAATGTGATTTCGAGTTCGGATACCCTAAATGAATTTGGATTTGAGAAATCAGATTTGTGGATTATGATGGTTTTATGAAAATCCCGGGCATAGGCCCATTTGAACGGGTTGAGATGATTTATGAAATGTTTTCCATATACCATCCTTATATCTATGGATTGTCTCCTCTAGTCGTCTAGGACGCTGGAGTGGTCACGATGCATTGCCTACGAGGGGTCACTACACGGAGTGACCAGACCGTATAGTGACTCAGGAGCAGGATTGCTAGACATCTGGGACGTTAGACATCTGGGATGTCAGAGATTGACTCGGGTTGAGACCCCGGGTGGCACAAGTAGCTTGGACCGTGACATGACGTCTGGGACGTCAGGCTTTTAGGACACCAGGCATCTAGGATGCCGAGGATTGGTATATATAATAGTGTTTAATTGGAATTGGATTATGGATTTACTGGGTTATATGTTGGATTTAAGATTTATTGGATTTATGAAATGGTATTTCTGTGTTTGTGGATTTAGGTCGTGGCCCACATGACTTGGATTTACGGTTTTGAGCTGAGTTCCCACATACGTTGGATTTATTGTAACGACCCGTCCCAAATTTCATGATTAGATTAGTGACTAATCACGATTAGTGAGGTTAATTGGTGATTAGTTAGGCTAAATCGAACGAACGATGTAAAATGACCGTTTTGCCCTTGGTCGTGGCAAAATGTTGAATTTTCATTAGGGAGGTCAAACAGACTTTGACCGATGACCGTGACGTAGTTCGTGACGTCATGAGTTCATAGACAGGTGGCACGTTCAATTCCGACGTTCGAGGAGGAAGTTATGACGTTCAGAAGTCTAGGGGCATTTTGGTAATTTTGGTTAAAAAGGGGCAAATGTTGACTTTTTGACCAAGAGGTCCGATGGCCGAGGGCCGAAGACCGTTACGTAGATAAGGACGATACGAATTGGTAGACAGGCGGCACGTCGAATTCGGACGTTCGACGGCGAAGTTACGGTTCACGGAAGTTCCAAGTTACTATTCATGACGACACATTTTACGAGGACCATTTGTCTTTAGTGGGCCCAGTTACTTTTCAGAAACCAATGGATGAGTGACAAGTGTCACTCATCCACTGGCCACTAGCCTACATTCATGCATTTACATCATCGATAATTTCTTTCCATTTCAAACCATTCCACCCGATCTCATCATTCAAACCAATCCAATCCAAACCCCATTTTATCAACCCTGTGAGGACCAGGGAGTGAGAGGAGGACTGAGGTGGTTGGTGACAGGCCAGGAACGGCGCCGCCGTGGACGGCGGAGGGGCAAGGCACGGTAAGCCCGATAAACCCATTTTTTCTCCTATTTTCAATTTCTTGCATTATGGGCCGTTTTGAGTGATTAGGAATTGGTTTCTAGGTTGTTAGGAAAGTAATAGGAAGGTTTTGGGTGGCGGTTTGGGCTGAGCAGCCGTGTAAGCTGATCGGGAAAAATGAACCGTGAGGTTCAAAATTAAACCATGAGATTTTGATGGTTTTTGATGTTTTAAGTAATGGATTTAGGTTTCTAGGATTAAACTAGGAATTATAGGATTGAATTGGGGTTGAATCGGACCAAATTGAGACGGGAAAATGCTTGGACCGGTCACGCCGGTCCAGGTGGACCGGATTTGCAGGAAAACCGGACCGGCCGGTTCAGACCGGCTGAGCGAGGAAGAAGACGGTACTGTAGCGGCGCGTGAGGCCCACGCGCAGGTAACTTCTAGGGGCGCGTGTGGGCGCGTGCTAGGGTTTTTGGGAATGTGTCCAACATATGAAATCATCTATTCGATGTAACGAACATTTTGGGACTGGTTTCTAGTCGATCGGACACCGTCTCGATATGTTTCGGGGCATCAGAAGGTTTAGGATCGATTTTAAAAATAGTTAGAAATTCCGAAAAATTACGGGGCTTTAGTGAGGAGTTATATAAGTAGTTAGTAACCCTCTAAATTAATTTAGACAAGTTTGGGAGTCCCGGTGATGGTGATTGACCCGGGAGACGATTATGGCACTCGTATCGAGGCGCGGCTTCAGACGGTCTGTGAGTGGACCTTTTTTTTTTCTAAATTGGTGCATGCATAAATGTTTATTATATGTTTTAAATACTTGTTTGTGATTCCATGAGTGCATTTGGATGTGTGGTTACGTATAGGCACGTATTTCGAGGTTTCGGCCCTATACGGTGCCTATACGGGGCTGTATGTCTTTACTGGTCTAAATGAAATGGTTTTGGATTTCCAAATGGATTATGAATATGATTTTATGATGTTGATTTGGATGCTTGTGATTTATATGGTTTCACGTATTTCGAGGCGATTTACGTGCTTGCACGTAAATCGAGATTTTCCGGTTTTACTCTGATTTTCCATTCTTATGGTTTTGGAAATAGTTTAATGAAATGGTTTTGGATTTGAAAAGGTAAACTCGGGTTCGAGACCCATTTGCTTTACGGAATCGGGCCGGAGGCCCAGTTGGTTTACGATTCGGATTGGAGGTCCAGTTTCTATGTGGATTCGGGCCTAGCGCCCAATTATGTGTTACCAATGGTTTTTATGGTTCATGACGATTTATGGGAACCGGCATGAATCCTTAAAATGGATTTACAGATCATGACGGTTTATGGGAACCGGCATGAACCCATAAAAGGATTTTATGGTTCATGACGGCTTATGGGGGCCAGGCATGAATTCTTGAAAGATTTAAATAATGATTTCAAAAGGTTTTTCATATGCCATCCTTTATATATGATTGTCTCCTCCGGGGAGGGTCGTTGGCGTGGGTGGACCCCGGAGTAGTCACGGAGCACTGACTGAGTGGAGTCGCCCCCCAGTTGGGTTCCTTACTCTCAGGATGGGCATGGTTCGTTACCTCCAGGGAGGGTCATTGATCTACGGACATTGACCTGGGTGGACCTTGGAGAGACTTGGGTTTAAGACCTCCGTTAGCACACATGTAGCTTTATTTTACCGTGACATGTTCTGGATATGAATATAATGGATAAACATGATTTCAATTGGTTTTGGAAAATTGTGTTTATAATGATAAATGGATTTGGGCTGAGATCCCTCATATGTTCACTGTGTTATGGTTTTCTGTAAATGGTTTTGGGCAGGAGCCCGTATAACTTGTATTTACAGAATTTTGGGGCTGAGACCCTAATTGTGGATGTTTTAACATATGTGTTTGGATAAATGGTTTTACTATGCATGCATGCTTTTTAGTGGAGGGTATAAAGGTCTTTGATGAAATATTTTTATAAATTCTTTATTTTTGTCCACTCACAGTCTTTCTGTTTTTAATACCCTTCAGGTTGACAGCGGATGTGGACTGTAGCAGAGATCGAGATATCACATGCCTCCTCCGGATCCTGGCGTACTCTGATAGCCCGGGAGGGCAAAGGTCGGAAATATCCCTTGTCTGACACTTCGTGTCAAACGGGAGCAGGGTCATCCCGCGTTAATCCCAGAGGGATTGGGATGGGTCCTGTCATTTATGGTTTTTGGGTTAAGACCCTAATAGTTTATTTAAGCAAATGGTTTGACTACTGGTTTTCGAATGCATGCATGCTTTTTAGTGAAAGGCATAAATGTCTTGTTATGAAATGTGTTTTGATTAAACTATTGATTTTTCGTCCACTCACAGTTTTTTATGGTGTTTAATGCCCTTCAGGTTGATCACAGATGCGGGCTGTAGCAGAGACCGAGATAACACACTCCTCCACCGATCCTGGCGAACTCTAGAAGCCCAAATGGGTTGAGGGTAGAGTTATCCCTTGTTTGGCACTTTGTGTCAGACTGGAGCATGACACATCCCGTGTTAATCCCGGGGGGATTTGGGATGGGTCGTGTCACTACATGACATGCATATGCCTTCCTCTTCTTGTCCAAAGCTGCTTTGCCCCAGCTTTTTTCGATGTTGTCTCCACGTGATAGGCAAGCGCCTGACGCGACATGCCACACTATCAACCCCTGACATCTTGTCCTTCGATGAGACCTTCATATCAACCTACGTTGCAACACTCGAATGACAAATGTTGACCGACAAGGCTCTCTGTCAGCTTCATATGAGCCCACGAGCATGTTCCGGGTACCAATTTTCAAGTCACGTGTAACGACCCATCCCAAATTCCTAGATTAGATTAGTGACTAATCACGATTAGTGAGGCTAATCCGTGATTAGTAGAGCGAAATCGGACGAACGATGCAAAATGAACGTTTTGCTCCTGATGGTGGCAAAACGTTGACTTTTCGATCGGGCGGTCAAATGGACTTTGACCGATGACCGTGATGTAATTCGTGACGTCACGAGTTCATAGACAGGTGGCACGTTCAATTCCGACGTTCGAGGAGGGAGTTATGACGTTCGGAAGTTTAGGGGCATTTTGGTAATTTTGGATAAAAGGGGTCAAATGTTGACTTTTTGACCGGGAGGTCCGATGGCCGAGGGCCGAAGACTATTACGTAGATAAGGACGATACAAATCCGTAGACAGGCGACACGTCGAATTCGGACGTTCGACGGCGAAGTTACGGTTCACGGAAGTTCCTGGTTACTATTCACGACGGCACGTTTTACGAGACAAAAAGTGCAGTTTGTCTTTAGTGGGCCCAGTTGCTTTTTAGCAACCAATGGATGAGTGACAAGTGTCACTCATCCACTGGACAACACATTACATACATGCACTTCACCGTGCATTTTCATTTTCTTCGTTCAAACACAACCCACCCGATCTCACCATTTTCTCTCATTCCCGTGCAACCCAAACCCAGCCAACCATCACCCATGACCAGGAAGAGGACCAGGGAGATCGAGGGAGCTGAGGTGGCCGGCCTGGAGGCCTGAACCGCCGCCCACGGCGGCGAGAGGAGGAGAAACCCGAACGGGTACCCAATTAGCCCATTTTAATCCATTTTTCCATTTTCGTTGTTATGGTTAGTTTTTAATGGTTTTAATGAGTCCATTAGGTTGCTACGGACATTTTAGGAAGGTTTTGGTGGTGGTTGACGGCTGAGCAGCCGTGTAGGCTGATCGGGAAAAATCGAACCGTGAGGTTCAAATTGGACCGGTCGGATTTCGTAGGTTTTAGGTTGTTTAGTTAATTAGGATTGATAGGAAAGATTAAAAGAGGAATTTAGGAATTGGAATGGAAGAAATCGGACCAAAAATGAGGGAGAAGGAGGCCTGGACCGGTTACGCCGGTCCAGTTGCAAGGGTTGGACCAGACCGGCCAGCCCAGACCGGTTCGATCGCTGGAGATGACGGGTACTGTAGCGGCGCGTGAGGCCCACGCGCAGCCACTTCAGGCGGCGCGTGCGGGCGCATGGGAGAGAATTTGGGGATGTGTTCAACACGGGAAATCTTCTATTCGATGTAACGAACATTTTGGGACTGGTTTCGTGTCGATCGGACACCGTCTCGATATGTTTCGGGGCATCGAAAGGTTTAGGTTCGGGATTAAAAATAGTTAAAAATACGTGAAAATTACGGGGATTTAGTGGGAGGTTAATTAAGTAGTTAGTAACCTTCTATTACGATTTGGACAGGTTTGGGAGTCCCGGTGATGGTGATCGGCTCGGGGAGCCGTATGGCACGCAAATCGAGGCGGCAGCTCGGACGGTCTGTGAGTGGACCTTGTTTTCTAAATTGGTGCATGCATAAATGTTTATTATTTGTTTTATTACTTGTTTGATGATGCCATGGGTGCATTTGTATGTGGTTACATATAAGCACGTATTTCGAGGTTTCGGCCTTATACTGTGCTTATACGGGTCTGTATTTCTTTATTGGTTTTAATGAAATGGGTTTGGATTTATAAAAGGATAAACTCGGGTATGAGACCCATTTGGTTTTGTCTCGGGCATATGACCCCAGATTTCGGGCACGGTGCCCAGCTGATGTCATATGTTCGGGCACGAGACCCAGTTATTTTACGATTTATGATTTCGGGTCAGGGACCCTAGATAGATTTCCAAGTTCATGACGGTTTATGGGAACCGGCATGAACTCTGGAAAGGTCATTGCGGTTCATGACGGTTTATGGGAACCGGCATGAACCTTTGTCAGGTCATTCTGGTTCTTGACGGTTTATGGGGACCGGCATGAACCCTTGTTGGTTATTACGGTACATGCCGGTTTATGGGAACCGGCATGTTACCTCGGTTATGTTATTACGGTACATGACGGTTTATGGGAACCAGCATGCTACCTGGTTATGTTATTATGGATCATGACAGTTCAGGGGAACCGGGCATGGATATTATGTTATGTATATATATGTTCATCTACCTTCCTTTACTTCTATTATCTCCTCCGGGGAGGGTGGTTGGCCTGGGTGGACCCCGGAGTAGTCACGGAGCACCGACTGAGTGGAGTCACCCCCCAATTGGGTTCCTTACTGTAACGCCCCGGACGTTCTGGTAATGTAATATTATTAAATATTGAATAAAATGACGTTTTTACCCCTGTGTTTGTGTGGTTAATTTGTTGACTTTTAGTTTTGGAGGTCGAACGGACGTTGGGTGATGACCGTGACGTAGTTCGGGATGTCACGAGTTCATAGACAGGTGGCACGTCCGATTCGGACGCTCGGAGTGAAAGTTATGATGTTCGGAGGTTCGGGGGCATTACCGTAATTTGGGCGTTATAAGGGGAAAAAGTTGACTTTTTGTTTGACAATTGATATCCATTTGACTCGAAGACCGTTATGTTCATCTCGACGCCCCGAGTACAACGACATGCGGCACGCTTGAAACGGACGTCGGACGACCGAGTTACGGGTCACGGAAGTTGGAGGGCATTTTGGTAATTATTGCACAGAGGGGCATTTTGGTCATTTCACGGTGGTTACTGTAGCACCACCGTGAGAAACAGAGTGCGGCCGTGGTGGTTTTGAGCGTGCATTTGTTTAAGGCTAAGTGGACTGGTGAGTGGGTTAGTTTATGGATTTTGAGGATTGTGGGAAGCAGCCAGACGTGTCTGGGCAGAGACTGAGTGCACGGGAGGAACGGGAATGGCTGTGGTCTCTGTGTTTGCGGGAAACCAGTTTCAGAGGCCTCAGTTGGTCTCCCACGGGCTGTTGGCCATACAGATCGAATAACTGAGTATGGGATTGGAGTGAGGTTGGAGTTAGGATCATTTTGGTTCAATTTGGAAGCTGAGCGTGAGAGGAATTGTGAGAGAAACCGTGAGCAACTGTTTCGGGTTTTTGGGGGGAAATCGCAGAGTTCAATTTCTAAGGGTCGAGGGATCAATCTAAACACACAGTGAGTCTTCTGGGAGTGATAGAGTCTCAGCCATGCAAGAATTGAAGGGATTCGAGCACGGATTGCCCAAGAACCCAAGGTCCAGTTCGAAGGAAAAACCAGTTGGAGGGAAAAATCTCATTCAACTTCTGGAGCCTGTTGATCGAAACCAAAGGCCGTGTAAGACTTCTGGGGTCATTTCGTGCACAACCGTGCAAGAATTGAAGGAGGAGGAGGACGGTTTGGCCGGGAACCTGAGTCTCAGTTTCAGGGGAAAACCAGTGCTGTGGACGACTACTTCCAGGTAACGGCGAGCTAAATTGTTAGTGTCATTGTGTGCGTATGGGTCCCTTATTGCTACTGGTGAAGTTAATTTGGAAATGGAACCGTGTAGGGTGAGTTCCAGGAGTCGACTTGTTCGACTGTTCGAGCTTGGATTGGGTCGATTTGGTGTAAGTCGAGGTTAACCAGTGTTGCAGACCTAAAATAAATGAGTTAGGGAAGATAATAGGATTGAAAACGGGTAGTTTTGACTGAGAATTGAGGGCTAACTGATCGGGTTGAGTCGCGGGTATCAGACCCGTTTAGCAGGCTGTTCGGGTAAGGGAGATGACACTGTAGCTTGGCGCGTGGCCTTCACGCGCAGCCGCTTTGGGCGGCGTGTGACGGCGCGTGTGGCGTCAATTCCGATCACGGTCAACATGAGAATTGATCCTTACAGTCTAAATAACATTTTATCTTTAGAGTTCGAATCGATCGGGAGTCATTCGGGATAACTTCGGGAGTCCGGAAGATTAAGTCTTTAAGTTTATTTTCGCCGAAAAATCCGGAAAAATTAGGAAAAATCCTACGAGTTATTTTGGGATGTTTGTAACCCTTCTTGTACGTTTTCACAGGCCCGGACACTTCCGAAGCTACGGAGGAGCACGCGGGACGCGATTGACGTGTCCTAAGACTGTGAGTGGACTCTTTGATTTTTAAATTGGGCATGCATGACTATTTTGCTTATTTATCTCATGGTTTTACATATGATTTTACGATGGTGAGATGATATATCGGTTTTACTTGTTTTCACGTTTTTCGAGGTAATTATCGTATTTCACGCATTTCGAGATTTCGGTTTTTGCCTATGCATGCGTGATAATTTTTGATGAAGTATCTGGTTATGAATATGCATGTTTCGGATTTATGATGTTTGATCATATTGTGAAGTAATCTTCTGTTAATTGCATGTGTTGGAATTTACATGTGAATTCGGGCATGAGTCCTGTTACGATGAGAAATGTTTTGGAATAATGTTGGAAAAAGAATTGTGATTAATCCTGATTTATTATGTTTAAAAACGGTTTTGGGTTTAAAGACCCGGTTGATGGTTGGATCTGGTTTTGGGTTTAAAGACCCGGTATGTTGATTCTGGGGGCGGGCCCGAAAATTGAGTTTAAAGACTCGTGAGTTTAAAGACTCGATTATTATGATACCCCCGAGGCCTACTAATCGTGTTTTGAGTTTAAAGACTCGTTGATATCCCGGGAAGGCCTAATGTTGAGTTTAAAGACTCGGATGGATCCAACGGCATAATCATGATTATTGTTTTATGTTTCACTTGATTTGTGCAAATAATGTTTCAAAATGACGATTTCTGGAATCTGGTATTATTACATGGTTTTACATGAGTGATGACGATCCCTGTAACGTTTTTCTTGTGTTTCGGAAAAAGAGTTTTCAAAAGTTTAACACACAAATTTTGAATACTTGGTTATGCATGCGGATTACAAAACTGGAGGGCGAACCCAATTTCGGAAAAACTGTTTTTCCTGTTAAACTTATGTTTCGGTCCACTCACACCTTGTTGTTTTAAATTCCCTCCAGGTCGTGGTACAAGCGTGGGGGCAAGCGCCGAGGCAGAGGCGGAGGCATAACGTTTTCCGTTGCGGAGTAGTTAGTTCACAGAGTAGGACTTGTTCTTTAATTTGTTTTGTAATATTGCTCTGTGAAACTGTGGACTTGACGTCCAGTCGGATGTATTTGTTTAATCTCCCTGGTCTGACAATGGGTGTGTTGTAATTTTAACTAGTTTCCGGTCTTTTTGATTCGATTGTCAGACGGGAGCAGGATGCTTCCCGATTATCGAGGCGATAATCGGGGTGGGTCCTGTCAATTTGTATCAGAGCCTAGGTTTACGATTCGTGTCCGGCATTCGGGTGTGCCTTGATTATTGTACTAACTTATGCCTCTTTCAGAGAAGGACGATCGGCCATGCCTCCGCGACGCGAACCCCCTCCACGACCTAATGGCGATGCCGAGAGTGCTTCGATCGAACGAGCCCAGCGTCTTGGGGCTACGGTATTCAGTGGTGGAGCGGACCCCGAGGATGCCCACCGTTGGATTTCTCGGATTGAGCGGATTTTTACTGTGATGCACTGTCCTCTTGAGGAGCGGGTGGTGTTGGCTACCTTTCTACTTGATGGATCTGCTTATGAGTGGTGGTACACTCTGGAGTTGTCGGGTTGGGATGCCCGTACAGTGACTTGGGAGACCTTTCGTGAACGGTTTCTGGATCAGTATTATCCCCGTTCATTCCGTGATGCTAGGGAGACCGAGTTTCTGCAGCTCCAACAGGGGAGCATGTCCGTAGCTGAGTATGAGCAGAAATTTCAGATGCTAGCTCGTTTTGCTCCTACCTTTGTATCTACTGAGGCTGAGAAATGCCGTAGGTTCGAGCTTGGTCTACGGGGTGAGATACGGGCCATTGTGACGGCCGGAGCTTTTGCTACTCTCAGGGAGTTGTCTGATGCCGCGGTGCGGGTTGAGGCTAGTCTCCCGACGCGTTCACAGTATTCTGGTGGTGGACAACGTCGCGGGCGTTCATATTCTGGATCGTATGGTCAGGGAGCCTCGAAGAAAGGACGTTATGGTGGAGCCTCATCTGCAGGCAATGATCGTTATGGCAGGCCTGGTAACTATCAGGGTTCCGGATTCCGAGCGCCTAGGGCGCAGACTGCTCCGCAGGCGAGCGCGACTTCTGTTGCTTCCACGGGACGACAGGGTGGTGGTTTTGTTCGAGATGCTTCCAGTGTCATCTGTTTCTTCTGTGGCGAGCGGGGCCACTACCGGAGGGATTGTCCATCTTTGCCACAGGGTGGTGGCGCAGGTCGGGGTGGAGCAGAGCAGGGACGGAGCACAGCTGCAGTTTCTGGGACTGGGAGCACTCGAGGAGGTGGTACCGGAGCGGCTAGTGGACAGAGGGGCCGGGGCCGTGGGCGAGCAGCTGGACCACAGGCCCGAGTTTTCGATGTTACGCAGCAGGAGGCCAGGGCAGCGCCTGGTGTTGTGACAGGTACACTCACGATCTTTGGACATGATGTTTGTGCTTTAATTGATCCCGGAGCTACTCATTCATTTATTTCACGGGACTGTGAGTTGTTGGCGGGTAGAGAGGTGTCCGCATTGGACTGTGACATGGGAGTGAGTACGCCCACCGGAGATGTGTTTGTGGTGAACCAAGTGTTGCGGGAGTGCCCCGTAATGGTAGGTGATGTTGGTCTGGTGGCAGATTTGATACTCTTGGACTTGCACGACTTTGATGTCATCTTGGGTATGGATTGGTTGACGCTCCATCACGCCTCTATCGAATGCGTCGATAAGCGGGTTACTTTTCGGAGCCCGGGGCTACCGGAAACCACTTTTCAGGGAATTCAGCGAGCAACTCCTGTCGGAGTGATTTCTGCCCTGAAGGCAAGTAAGATGTTGAGGAAGGGGTGCCAGGGATACTTAGCCCGAGTGATGGATTCACGAGCTGCACCATTGCGGGTGGAGGATATACCGATTGTACGGGAGTTCCCGGATGTCTTTCCGGAGGATCTACCGGGATTGCCACCGCATCGAGATGTTGAGTTCACTATTGATCTGGTTCCAGGTACGCAACCTATTTCTCAGACTCCGTATCGTATGGCGCCAGCTGAGTTGAAAGAACTGAAGGCGCAGTTACAAGAATTACTTGAGATGGGATTTATTCGACCAAGTGTATCCCCCTGGGGAGCTCCGGTGTTGTTTGTGAGGAAAAAGGATGGGAGTTTGAGACTTTGCATCGATTACAGGCAACTGAATAAAGTAACAGTCAGGAACAAATACCCGTTGCCTCGGATCGATGATTTGTTCGATCAGCTGCGAGGAGCGCAGTACTTCTCCAAAATTGATCTACGTTCGGGGTATCATCAATTGCGGGTTAAGGATGAGGATGTACCCAAGACAGCATTTAGGACCCGTTATGGTCATTATGAGTTCCTGGTGATGCCGTTTGGCTTGACCAACGCACCCGCAGCGTTTATGGATTTGATGAACCGAGTGTTGCAGCCTTACTTGGACCACTTTGTCATCGTGTTCATTGACGATATCCTGGTCTACTCGAGGAGTGCGGAAGCGCACGAGGAGCACTTAAGGATGGTGCTGGGTACCTTGAGGGAAAACCAGTTGTATGCGAAGCTCAGCAAATGTCAGTTTTGGTTGACGAGCGTGAGTTTCTTGGGGCATGTGATCTCAACTGACGGGATCAGTGTAGATTCTCAGAAAATTGAGGCAGTGGCGAAGTGGGAACAACCGAGGACCGTCACGGAAGTCAGGAGTTTCTTGGGATTGGCTGGTTACTACAGGAGGTTTGTAGAGGGTTTCTCTACCATTACTGCCCCGTTGACGCGACTGACGCGGAAGGGAGTCAAGTTTGAGTGGGATGACGATTGTGAGCGTAGTTTTCGGGAGCTAAAGGAAAGGTTGACGTCTGCTCCTATACTGACCCTTCCAGACGACAATGGGGAATTTGAGGTGTACAGTGATGCATCCTTACAGGGTTTGGGATGTGTACTAATGCAGCATGGGAAAGTGATCGCCTATGCTTCGCGCCAGTTGAAACCGCATGAGCGCAATTATCCGACGCACGATTTGGAGTTAGCTGCTGTTGTGCATGCATTGAAGATTTGGAGACATCACCTGTACGGAGCGACTTGCAGAATGTTTACGGACCACAAGAGCCTGAAGTACTTGTTCACTCAGAAGGAGTTGAATGTGAGGCAGCGACAGTGGCTAGAGCTAATTAAGGACTATGATTGCACGATTGAGTACCACCCGGGAAAAGCCAATGTGGTGGCTGATGCTCTAAGCCGGAAGTCAACGCATTCTGTAGCACATCTACGGACGGTTCATTTGCCACTTTTGGTTGAACTCCGTAAGAATAGCATTGATTTGGGTTTGGATGGCCAAGGTGTCTTGCTGGCTAATTTTCATGTGAGACCACTCCTGGTCGATCGGATCGTTGAGGCTCAATCTCAAGATCATGTCTCATGTGTACTTCGGATTGAAGTGGAAGCCGGTGAACGGCTAGACTTTACAGTCAGGGAGGATGGAGCTTTGCTAAAAGAAGGACGGTTGTGTGTGCCCGGCGTGGAGGCACTGAAGAAGGAGATCTTGGACGAAGCTCATAGTTCGGCCTACGCGATGCATCCTGGTGGGACCAAGATGTATCGTACCTTGCGAGAGCACTACTGGTGGCTGGGAATGAAACGGGAGGTTGCCGAGTTTGTCAGCAGGTGTCTGATTTGCCAGCAAGTGAAGGCTGAGAGACAACGACCTTATGGAGCCTTGCAACCACTACCTATTCCGGAATGGAAATGGGATCACTTGACGATGGATTTTGTGTTTGGACTTCCTAGGACACCCAGGGGTCACGATGGAGTTTGGGTGATTGTGGACAGGCTTACGAAACCAGCATGCTACCTGGTTATGTTATTATGGATCATGACAGTTCAGGGGAACCGGGCATGGATATTATGTTATGTATATATATGTTCATCTACCTTCCTTTACTTCTATTATCTCCTCCGGGGAGGGTGGTTGGCCTGGGTGGACCCCGGAGTAGTCACGGAGCACCGACTGAGTGGAGTCACCCCCCAATTGGGTTCCTTACTGTAACGCCCCGGACGTTCTGGTAATGTAATATTATTAAATATTGAATAAAATGACGTTTTTACCCCTGTGTTTGTGTGGTCAATTTGTTGACTTTTAGTTTTGGAGGTCGAACGGACGTTGGGTGATGACCGTGACGTAGTTCGGGATGTCACGAGTTCATAGACAGGTGGCACGTCCGATTCGGACGCTCGGAGTGAAAGTTATGATGTTCGGAGGTTCGGGGGCATTACCGTAATTTGGGCGTTATAAGGGGAAAAAGTTGACTTTTTGTTTGACAATTGATATCCATTTGACTCGAAGACCGTTATGTTCATCTCGACGCCCCGAGTACAACGACATGCGGCACGCTTGAAACGGACGTCGGACGACCGAGTTACGGGTCACGGAAGTTGGAGGGCATTTTGGTAATTATTGCACAGAGGGGCATTTTGGTCATTTCACGGTGGTTACTGTAGCACCACCGTGAGAAACAGAGTGCGGCCGTGGTGGTTTTGAGCGTGCATTTGTTTAAGGCTAAGTGGACTGGTGAGTGGGTTAGTTTATGGATTTTGAGGATTGTGGGAAGCAGCCAGACGTGTCTGGGCAGAGACTGAGTGCACGGGAGGAACGGGAATGGCTGTGGTCTCTGTGTTTGCGGGAAACCAGTTTCAGAGGCCTCAGTTGGTCTCCCACGGGCTGTTGGCCATACAGATCGAATAACTGAGTATGGGATTGGAGTGAGGTTGGAGTTAGGATCATTTTGGTTCAATTTGGAAGCTGAGCGTGAGAGGAATTGTGAGAGAAACCGTGAGCAACTGTTTCGGGTTTTTGGGGGGAAATCGCAGAGTTCAATTTCTAAGGGTCGAGGGATCATTCTAAACACACAGTGAGTCTTCTGGGAGTGATAGAGTCTCAGCCGTGCAAGAATTGAAGGGATTCGAGCACGGATTGCCCAAGAACCCAAGGTCCAGTTCGAAGGAAAAACCAGTTGGAGGGAAAAATCTCATTCAACTTCTGGAGCCTGTTGATCGAAACCAAAGGCCGTGTAAGACTTCTGGGGTCATTTCGTGCACAACCGTGCAAGAATTGAAGGAGGAGGAGGACGGTTTGGCCGGGAACCTGAGTCTCAGTTTCAGGGGAAAACCAGTGCTGTGGACGACTACTTCCAGGTAACGGCGAGCTAAATTGTTAGTGTCATTGTGTGCGTATGGGTCCCTTATTGCTACTGGTGAAGTTAATTTGGAAATGGAACCGTGTAGGGTGAGTTCCAGGAGTCGACTTGTTCGACTGTTCGAGCTTGGATTGGGTCGATTTGGTGTAAGTCGAGGTTAACCAGTGTTGCAGACCTAAAATAAATGAGTTAGGGAAGATAATAGGATTGAAAACGGGTAGTTTTGACTGAGAATTGAGGGCTAACTGATCGGGTTGAGTCGCGGGTATCAGACCCGTTTAGCAGGCTGTTCGGGTAAGGGAGATGACACTGTAGCTTGGCGCGTGGCCTTCACGCGCAGCCGCTTTGGGCGGCGTGTGACGGCGCGTGTGGCGTCAACTCCGATCACGGTCAACATGAGAATTGATCCTTACAGTCTAAATAACATTTTATCTTTAGAGTTCGAATCGATCGGGAGTCATTCGGGATAACTTCGGGAGTCCGGAAGATTAAGTCTTTAAGTTTATTTTCGCCGAAAAATCCGGAAAAATTAGGAAAAATCCTACGAGTTATTTTGGGATGTTTGTAACCCTTCTTGTACGTTTTCACAGGCCCGGACACTTCCGAAGCTACGGAGGAGCACGCGGGACGCGATTGACGTGTCCTAAGACTGTGAGTGGACTCTTTGATTTTTAAATTGGGCATGCATGACTATTTTGCTTATTTATCTCATGGTTTTACATATGATTTTACGATGGTGAGATGATATATCGGTTTTACTTGTTTTCACGTTTTTCGAGGTAATTATCGTATTTCACGCATTTCGAGATTTCGGTTTTTGCCTATGCATGCGTGATAATTTTTGATGAAGTATCTGGTTATGAATATGCATGTTTCGGATTTATGATGTTTGATCATATTGTGAAGTAATCTTCTGTTAATTGCATGTGTTGGAATTTACATGTGAATTCGGGCATGAGTCCTGTTACGATGAGAAATGTTTTGGAATAATGTTGGAAAAAGAATTGTGATTAATCCTGATTTATTATGTTTAAAAACGGTTTTGGGTTTAAAGACCCGGTTGATGGTTGGATCTAGTTTTGGGTTTAAAGACCCGGTATGTTGATTCTGGGGGCGGGCCCGAAAATTGAGTTTAAAGACTCGTGAGTTTAAAGACTCGATTATTATGATACCCCCGAGGCCTACTAATCGTGTTTTGAGTTTAAAGACTCGTTGATATCCCAGGAAGGCCTAATGTTGAGTTTAAAGACTCGGATGGATCCAACGTCATAATCATGATTATTGTTTTATGTTTCACTTGATTTGTGCAAATAATGTTTCAAAATGACGATTTCTGGAATCTGGTATTATTACATGGTTTTACATGAGTGATGACGATCCCTGTAACGTTTTTCTTGTGTTTCGGAAAAAGAGTTTTCAAAAGTTTAACACACAAATTTTGAATACTTGGTTATGCATGCGGATTACAAAACTGGAGGGCGAACCCAATTTCGGAAAAACTGTTTTTCCTGTTAAACTTATGTTTCGGTCCACTCACACCTTGTTGTTTTAAATTCCCTCCAGGTCGTGGTACAAGCGTGGGGGCAAGCGCCGAGGCAGAGGCGGAGGCATAACGTTTTCCGTTGCGGAGTAGTTAGTTCACAGAGTAGGACTTGTTCTTTAATTTGTTTTGTAATATTGCTCTGTGAAACTGTGGACTTGACGTCCAGTCGGATGTATTTGTTTAATCTCCCTGGTCTGACAATGGGTGTGTTGTAATTTTAACTAGTTTCCGGTCTTTTTGATTCGATTGTCAGACGGGAGCAGGATGCTTCCCGATTATCGAGGCGATAATCGGGGTGGGTCCTGTCACTTACTCTCAGGAAGGCTATGGTTACTATTACCTCGGGTAGGGTGAGTGGTCTGCGGACATTGACCTTGACTTTGAGAAGACTCGGATTGAGACCCGGGTAGCACGCGCGTAGCTTTGGATACCGTGACAGGATTGGTTGTGTGACTTATATATATATATATATATGATATATGATATGTGGTGTGCACAGGATTTGAGCAGTGGCTTGTGTACTTGGTTTCTTTATGGTTTGGGGCGGAGTCTCTTATGGATTTGGGCAGTGGCCCGTATGGTCGTTTTCATTGTGGTCCTTTCGTCCTTGGTTTATATCTGCTTTGGGCTTAGTCCCACATATGGTTTGTTTTGGATAAATGGTTTTCGAATGCATGCATGCTTTTTAGTGGAGGGTACAAATGTCTTCTTATTAAATGTTTTTATAAACTCTTGTTTTGTCCACTCACAGTTTTTAATGTTTTGACTGCCCTTCAGGTTGACATCGGATGTGGACTGTAGCAGAGACCGAGATATCACATGCCTCCTCCGGATCCTGGCGTACTCTGATAGCCCGGGAGGGCAAAAGTCGGAAATATCCCTTGTCTGACACTTCGTGTCAGACGGGAGCAGGGTCATCCCGCACTAATCCCGGGGGGATTGGGATGGGTCCTGTCATCACGTCACTTGCAAATTCATTACCAACGGAAAAAAGGTAAATAAAAAGGGAGATGTGTATCATCTTCAAAGAGTTGAGACGTCTAGCTTCCCTTTCCAAAAAGCATCCCCATTCATATTCTCCTTAACTAACAACTGACTTTGGGAAATGAAGGTTGCCAACCTTCCTTTAAATAAAGAAAATACGAGAAAACGCCTGTCATCAATTACATGTTATATGGAAACACCTATCATTAATTATAGGTTACAACATCGAATCAATTGGAGGTTACAAATTCTTAAATTAATTTAGAGGTTACAAACTCTCAAAATTAATTGGAGATTTAATTTGAATTGATCATCGAATAAAGTCTAACCAAGGGAGCGTAGCTCAATCCCACGTCAGGCTCTGAGTCCAGTATATACACACACACACACACACACACACACACACACACACACACACACACACACATATATATATATATATATTTATGACAATTTGGTGTAATATTCAAAACTTAGTGGAATTTGTCAGCACAAGAATAATACAAGACAAGATGAAGTCTTACTCCAAACGGTTTACTAGGACTACCAAAAACCTACTGCCCTTAGGATTCCCTGAATTCCTAAGCGATGTGGGGGCATTTGTGGAATCATAAATCACCGAAAAATTATGGAGCTGCCACATGGCCCATAATTCCCAAAATGTCCAAATTGCCCCTAGTAATGACATTAACGACATAAAAACACCTATGCATTAAATAAAATATTTTCAGCTAAATATATTATTTAATCAAGTTAGGCCTACAAAAATATTAATATTCCACACCCCCCCAAAAAAAAAATTAATTGTCAATATTCTTAATAATGGATAATTAATATTAATATTGAATTGTTTTAATTATCATCATAATGGGCAATTATTATAATTATTAAGTAATATATTTAATTAATAATATATTATTTGTTAATTAAAAATTCAATTGACCAATCAGAGCGCTTTGAGACTCTCAAGGCTTTCCTATAAATAGTGGAGCTCATCTTCTCAAGGTAATTCAATTCAACGCTACTTAAGCTTTTGAGATTTTACTTTCAAAGCTGACTTAAGCATTTGAGCGTTCTTGGTCGAACAACCCCCGAGCCTTGATAAAAAAAGAACGATAGCTTACTGTTTACTGTTTGTAGAGATTTAGGAGATTTTTGAGAGTACGAGCGAATTTTGCTTCAACAGCTTATTAGGCATCGCGAAGATGAAGCTAGTGAATTTTGTTCATTTTTTCTTGCTGTTATTATCTTTCTGATCCATAGGTCATCTGATGCATTCAATCCTATCGATTTACCTAGTTGCTTGCGAGTGAGCAGTCTTTTTCAAGGAACATATTCTTTAAGTGGTGGTGGGTTTTTTTTTAAAGACTTAGTAATTATTATTTTTTAATTTTTTATTTAACGTGATCATATTATTCTTATATTTGACAGTAAATTAATTAAGTAAACGAAAAAAGACTAACTTAGAACAAAATTGGGATTTCATGGGGCATCCTGACATAAAATCAAATTTCGGGTACATTTTAAGATAAAAGAAAGAATTCAACGTACATCTGGAATAAAAAGCCTAAAAAAGTTATTTATTCAAATTTTGGAATTAAAGACCGGTTGTGTTTTTGCAATGGGGGGTATTACAGGCAATTTCGCATAAATGTATAAAAATTATTTTATCTTTTGTTGGGCCGGGACTGGGGCCGGGTTGGATGTTGCTTGAGAGTTGAGGTATGGGAACGGTTCTGTGCCGTTACTTTTATTGAAAAAGAATAATTATGATAAACAAACATAAAAATCTGCTGGAAAATTTTACTGGCTACTCCTCCTCCGCGTATCGGTTCACAAACTCGAATCACCATACAACAATATCACCTCCTTTCTCATTTCGTGCCTGAATTTGCAAACACAAGAAAAAGAAATTAGAACCGAGAAAATTATCCAAAAATAGCCAAGGTTAAGAGATATTTGCTTTCCTTTTCTGCCTAAAAAGGACTATACGTTGCCTCTCTTTTCACTTTATTTCTTCAGCTCTTGCTTTTCTTTAGGGTTTCGAATTCAGCTGGACGATTTTTCCTGCTTCAAAAAAATTGAACAATCTTGGCTCCGCGGTCGGGCGTGGAAACTCTTCCTCTGTTCCAATTTAGGTGAGGCTCGCTTTAATCGGAGTATTCTTTACTTTTCTGTTTTGATTTGACTTTCTGCTTGGAAGCCGAGAAAACGAGGGGAAAAAATGTTGCATGTTGGTT
The DNA here is from genome assembly GCA_032719365.1 of Prinsepia uniflora. NCBI lineage: Eukaryota > Viridiplantae > Streptophyta > Magnoliopsida > Rosales > Rosaceae > Prinsepia > Prinsepia uniflora. Next base: position 30,134,213 of record CM064872.1, on the reverse strand, counting down.
TTGTTCTGCTGGTATTCTAAAAACTACAGATTTCTCAGCTTGAGTTAGTAGTTATTACTTGTTGGGATATTTTGTTGCGTTTCCATAGTGAACAGTAGGTGTGCATAATTTGTTAGTGTGGCTAATACCCCAGTTATGAAGCGCCCCTAAAATTGATTGATTTATATTAGTTAATTTGTCCATTTATGATTTTTTTTCAACAATTTAGTTCATAATTTTATTGGTAAGTGATTCATTTTTTAGGTACTTGCATGTGGTTCCTCCTGAACGAATTTCGTACAGAGTCTCAGATTTCAGTTGGTTGAATGAAATCAGTATAAAGTATATGGAGGACGTAGTGGCTGAGGAAGTGTTCCCAACAGATCCACCCGAGGTTAGGCAGCTTCAAAGGAAAGAAATTGAGCATGCACTAGAACCAAAAAACAATGGCACATTGGATTGCCAAGAGATGTGTATACCAGATGGTTCACGCCAGGGTTTCTTGGAAATGTTTGCGAGTCATGACAATCAAGGAAGAGTGCAAACTAAGCAGAACTTGCCTCGGAATTTACATCAACAAGTAGGCGGATCAGGAAGTGGGAGTTCACAAGTCAATAATATATTCAAGGATAATGGGCAGGTGATGTCCAATGTCTTGGAGAATGGAGGTTCCACATCTTGCTCAGAGTTTTTGACTCAAAAGGAAAATGTTAACAATCAGTATGAAGGTTTGGAAGAATTGACAAATACTGAAGCAGGTATGCGGACTAAAATTCTATCAAAGTCAGGCTCTGAGATTTATGTTAAAAATACGTTGAAAGGTAAAGGAGTCATATATAAAGGACATCACGAGAGTTGTCTTGTTGAGTCTAGAAACCCGAGGAGTACAAAGGTGACTAGTGCTTCTATACCCACTTCTAATCCAAATGTGAGTATGGATGCCAATATTGTTATGCCATCTAGCATCGGTGTGAATGCTGGGGCCAGGTTTAATGACTTGGATCGTGATGAGATCAGTTTGAGAGAATGGCTGAAAATTGGACGTCCTAAAGCAAACAAAGTAGAATGCCTCTATATATTTAGACAGATTGTGAATCTGGTGGATCACTTTCATTTGCACGGAGTTGCTATGCATGGATTGCGTCCTTCTTTCTTCAAGTTATTACCTTCAAACGAGGTGAAGTATGTTGGGGCATCAGTTCAAAGAGAGATTGTAGAGAGTATTATGGATAAAGATGCTTCTTATTCAGAAAATATTTCAATCAGGAAAATGCCAGTCGAACAGGAGAGTTCCTTTGTTGGTTTATGGGCAAAGAAGCAAAAGATCAGTCAGACAACTAGATCACAATGGCCTCAGTTCTCCACCCCTTCCTACTTCGATTGTGAAACATTGAATACCAGCCCGATCAACATCACTGGTCCGCAGAACATAAGTGGTGCATTTTATGAACGCAACCCAGGTAAAAAGAATGGTCCTTGTTCCAAGTCCAGCAATCTTCACATGCATAATGCAGCTCAGCAGTTGACTTCAATCAGTGAGCAATTGGAAGAAAAGTGGTATATTAGTCCGGAAGAACGAACTGAAGGGAGCTGCACAATTTTATCAAATATCTACAACCTGGGTGTTCTTCTTTTCGAGGTAAAAAATTGAATAATTTGATCGCTGCACTTATGATGGTGCTTCACCAAGTGGAACGAAAAGCCTAATGGATTAATTTTGGTCTTTCCTTTCAGTTACTTGCTCAATTTGACTCAAATAGAGCTCTTGATGTAGCAATGTCCAACCTGCGCTATAGAATTCTTCCCCCAAGTTTTCTGTCAGAAAATGCTAAGGAGGCTGGATTTTGTCTCTGGCTACTTCATCCTGAACCATCATCACGCCCAACAACAAGGTACTGCTGAACCTTCTTCATGTTATTTTTTTTTCATAACAGTTTAGTTAGCATCAGATAGATATAAAATACCTGATTGTGAACGTGTGTATTTTCTGGTAAATAATGTCAGAATAATATAATATTTGAAAAGATTGATATTGTGAATGTTTATTTCATTTAAAAAAAACTTGTAGATATCAGTTGTAGAAGCGTGTCATGGTGTAATTCAGACAGGTCAAGGGTGTTTTAGATTTTTTGCCTCGTGTTTTAATTTTTAACCCTTATTAACAGAGGCAGAGCCTAAAACATAGGTACCTTGATTCTAAAGGGACTAGGATTATATTTATTGTTTATTAAGTATTAGATTTAATTTCCTGTTTTATTTCCAGCAAAGTTTTTTTCCTATTTGATTAGGTTTAGGTCTCTGTATAAACTATCATTGTAAACCTAGAAGGGAGAGTTATCTTGAATAAAAATTGTGGAGCTTTGCTTCTCTTTAGGTTTTTGCGATGTCTAAGAATTTCTAGGTGCATGCCTAAGTTCTCTATGTGCATGCCTAAGATCTCTAGGTGCCATGCCTAGAATTAGATATCTACTGAAGTGATTCCTAAAAATCTACTAGGTGATATCAGTAGAATCTATCCAACTTCAGGTGTGAAGCCCTGGATTGATCCCAGACCCTATCTTTTAGATCTTTTTTATGTTTTCTATATTGTTCTTCCATCAAGCTACTGTTTTATATTTACTGGTTCTGTCATACTTTATCCGATTCTGTCCGATCTTTCAAATAGGTATCTATTTATATATTTATAGATCATAGACACACAATGTGATTGAAATCTTCAATTGACGAAAATGGAAGACGTTCTATATGATGTGAAAACCTGAATCCAAAAATCTTAAGCCAATTCTCTACTATAATCACTTAATTGAAATGAATTTTGGGAAAATGGAAGACCTTTTTTATGATGTGAAAACCCGAACCTAAAAATCTTAAGCCAATTCTCTGCTATAAACACTTAATTGATATAAATTTTGGATAGCAATTGAAACAAACCTGGGTTCATGGATCTTTCAGGAAATTTCTCATAGGTCGATGGAAACTTGTGGATTTTGGAAAGTAAACTTTTTTCCTTTTAGAAAAGGAAATAAGCATGCACTGAGGTGTTCAAGCTCTTGCGTGTGAACCTCATGATCCTCCTTTTCTTGGTCCACTATCCTCCAGGTTTTCTTTGGATGTGTAAATGATTAGTGTCTTGTTATTATTCACTCCCTCCAGAGCCTCGTTTGTTTTGCAGGAATATCTGGTAAGAATAGGAAGTGTTTTCCAGATTCCATCTTTCCTTGATATTTGCCACTATTTAGGACATGGGAAAGGAAATAGGATCTGGAAGTAATTGTTACTTCCATTAGGGTGGTATCCTATTTCCATAGTAATTAGAGAATGTGAAAATTACTCCATAAACCATAATTGTCATTATTTAAGTAAGAAAAAATCAGTCAAATTCATTGTGAGAAAACAAAAATTTCTACACTTTTGATTTCCAGAAAACTAGTGCCTAGACTCTAGAAAACAAAAACCAGTGGCCAGACTTATTGTTCAGATTCTTTGATGTGCCAGTTTTATTGAGTTCATTGCCTTTTATTTAGTTTTGTGTCCACTGTATTGGATTTAGTTTACTATGTTGTTTTTTCTGGATGGGTACTATGTTGTTATTTTCAGATTTTAACAAAGACAATTTTGATTGTGGTTTTTTGAATAAATTAGGTTTCCTATTTGTTTGGACATCTCGATTATTTTTCTTTATTGGATTCAAGAATTTTAATAATTTTGAATGATGTGTGTTTTAATTTTGGAGGACATGAAATTAACTTCATATTCAAGGAATGGTTTTCTTCGGTCCAGAATTTTTTGTCTGTTATAGATTTATAAATGATCATTTTAGGTTATGCTTGACAAAATGGTGTTATAGTATAAATAATACCTATTATTTACTTTCATTCTATAATTTGTCACGCACTTGAAAGTAATGGAATGCTTAAAACCATAGTACTATTCCAGTTGTTAATCCTTTGCCCCTCTTACTTTCCAAGAAACCAAACGAGATCATTTGTACTAAATGCACTAAAAACTATGCTTGATGGGAATCTTCTAAATATTCGGAAGTCAAAGCTCAATTTGTACTCTTAACATACTATTTTGACTTCTGAGTTATGATCATTGGTTATGACAGGGAGATTTTACGATCCGAAGTGGTGAATGGGCTACCGGAGGCTGATGTGAGAGAATTAGTATCTTCTATGGACCAAGAGGATGCAGACTCGGAATTATTATTGCAGTTTCTCACATCATTGGGAGAACAGAAGGAGAAGGAAGCTGCCAAGTTGATTGAAACCATGCGGCTCTTAGAAGCAGATGTTGACAAAGTTGAGAGGAGGCACTGTTCAAGAAAACCCTTGATAGATGGCGGCTTGTACAATGAATCCCTCAATGGAAGGAAAGATACCTTTGTTGGTAAAGAAGAGTCAAGGTCAGAGGTGCATTCTCCATTTACCCCTGTTTCTAGTTCAAATGAATCAGGGTTGATGAGGAATATCAATCAGCTTGAGAGTGCTTACTTCTTGATGAGATCAAGAGTTCAGCTTCCGGAGACTGATTCTACAATCCGCACAGATAGATATTTATTGACAAACCGCAATAATTCGTATGTGTTACCTAAGGATGAAGAAAATGAGACTGCCAATGATCGATTGGGAGCCATTTTCGAGGGTTTGTGCAGGTATGCTCGCTACAGTAGGTTTGAAGTTCGTGGCAAACTAAGAAATGGAGATTTCAACTGTTCCTCAAATATAATTTGCTCTTTGAGCTTTGATCGGGATGAAGAATATTTTGCTGCTGCTGGGGTTGCAAAGAAAATTAAGATATTTGAGTTTAATGCTTTCTTCAACGACTCTGTTGATATTCATTATCCAGCGATTGAGATGTCAAACAAATCGAGGATCAGCTGTGTTTCCTGGAACAACTATATCAAAAACTATCTGGCTTCAACTGATCATGATGGTGCAGTGAAGGTGTGTATATCTTGCACTATATTGAGTTTTTATTTACTGTCCGTCAGAATGTTGGTCTGACAGCCTCTGCATATTCATCCTTGTGCGTATTTGTTTCTCAGAAATAGTCTACAAGAGATGGATGACTCAATAGGCTGTCCTTTTATTTTTCCGGGTCAAATTTACGCTATGTCTATCCATGTGCTTTGTCATTCATTCGTGCTTGGCTCTTTTTGTTTATAAATCTGTTGTCTTAACCGAAACTATTGCTGGCCCTTACTATTTAATGATTTCCTGCATTACACATGACATAAATTACTTATATGGATATCCAGTTATGGGATGCCAGCACTGGTCAAGAGTTTGCTCAATACACTGAGCATGAACGGAGGGCTTGGTCTGTAGACTTTTCTCAAGTGTATCCGACAAAGTTAGCCAGTGGAAGTGATGATGGTTCCGTGAAACTGTGGAGTATTAATGAGGCATGCTCTCTTTCTGTCTCACTGTCTCTCTGTCTGTCTGTCTGTCTCTCTCTCTCTCTCTCTCTCTCTCTCACACACACACACACACACACCCACATAAATATCTATATGATAGGCAGTCCAAACCCAATGCGGGACTAAGCTAATGCAAACACTAGTAAGGTGAAGACAACCATATATAGTTAATGAAATCCCAGCTAAAATTAAGCAAGCCCTGCACAATAATATAATTCCAAAATTAAAATAAAATATGAAATCCTAAATTGACATAAACAAACTCTAATATATCGTTTCCATGTGCTCTGCATCAGCCCTTAACACTAATGCAGATGGGGCTTTTGATACTTGAAATATAGCACAATTTCTGTGTAGATATTTTTGACCAAATGATGCTCACTTATCTTTCTTTAACTTCTCCATATTATCTGGCACTGATACTGCCTAAGATTTTCTGAGATCCTTTTCTTTTATGTTCTTGCCAGAAAAATTGTTTAGATACCATCAGGAACAATGCAAATGTATGCTGTGTACAGTTCTCTGCTTACTCCACTCATTTTCTGGCCTTCGGGACTGCAGACTACAAAACCTATTGCTATGATCTTCGTAATACTAGAACTCCGTGGTGCATACTGGGTGGCCACGAGAAAGCTGTAAGCTATGTGAAATTTTTGGACTCGGAGACCCTTGTTTCTGCATCCACTGACAGCACATTAAAGCTATGGGATCTTAACAAAACCAGAATAAGTGGTCCATCCAACAATGCTTGCAGCTTAACCCTTTGTGGGCATACCAATGAGAAGGTTGGCCACCCCACTATATTTTTATTGGTTCTTTATGCCAAAACCCATTTATCTTTATTTTGAATTTTTGCTATCTGGATTATACTCTCTTTAACTATGACCATTTCTTCTTTCTTTCCTTTTCTCGGGTGGTTCACACTTTGGATGCTTACTCCCTCAGAACTTTGTGGGTTTATCCATTTCTGATGGCTACATAGCATGTGGTTCAGAAACAAATGAGGTATACAATCAATTCTCATGCCATATGGTTTCATTTATTAATAAAATGAAGAATGGCAGGGCTTCTAGATTGTAACTGAATTACAAAGATTTGTTTAAAAAGAAAAAAAAGGATTAAAGTAAGTACTGAAGTTTAGGCAGCAGTTTCCAGGCGTGCTTGTGTGAAATGTACAGTTTAATCAAAACAGAACCAGCTCTTTAACTTTCTAAGTTGATATCTCATATCCTGTTCCAGGTCTATGCTTACTATAGATCTCTGCCTATGCCAATCACTTCATACAAGTTTGGTTCCATTCATCCTATTACTGGAAACGAGACTGATGATGATAACAAACAATTTGTTTCAAGCGTCTGCTGGAAAGGGAAATCAGACATGGTTGTCGCTGCCAATTCAACTGGGTGTATAAAAGTATTGCAGATTGTTTAATGAAAAGGTAATTCCTCTTGACATCTATCGAGAAGTCATTATCCTTGTGAAACCTTATTTCAGATTTTTGTTCAGGAGGCCTATTATAAAGTTGAAACTGTAAGTTCATAGGGAGAAACTCTAGCAAGAAAGTTGCATTGAAAGAGATGGAATCGTAGTAATCTTGGATTCTAGACACCCAGGTTTCATACAGAGGCTGAAATCAACCAAATTACTAGCGGTGGACATTTCAGTTTTTAGATAATAGCATCTGAAGACATCCTGCTGGTTGTGAAAACATTTTGAATCTTCAAATCAGAAGATTATGATACCAGCCCAAGGAACTGACAAACTTTTAAACAGCATCGTATAATAAATACAGGAGACTTGAGTTTCTTTGTGATACTCGGCTTGGAATTTTTTTAAGCTGTGAAAAATCAAGACCATTGTGAAATCAGGGCAAGCGGTTTGCAGGCAAAATTATATCTTGGTACAGCTATTCATTTGGAGTCTTTTTCTTCGTGAGGGGACTGACACATGGAATATGGACCAAGTTGAGGAAACAACCAAAATCCTTTGTAACACTCGTTGAGTTGTTTTCAGTATATAAATGTAGTACATAGGGCTCATCTGTTGTAAATTCTAGGAGAGATTAGATTATATATGACAGTTCTGTTTTCAGAAGACTACACAGTTTACTTGAATCTCATTTGCAATTTTGCAATTCTATATCATATAATGCAGTTCTGAAATTTTTTTCATCTGCTGATCATAGCCTAGCTTCTTGATTTCCTTATACGCGTTATTTATCTTGCCTGTTAATATGCTCAGTTTGTAGTTTTAAACTTTAAATTAGGAATCACATTCTGCATATTGCATCGTTCTGCAGGACATAGGTGACTGACTACTTAATGATGTTAAAAAAAAAACGTATTCTTTCTATTTAAAACGGCAATCATTGCGGAAAAAGGAACCGAGAACATTACATATAACAAAAAAGAATAAAAAAAATTGGAAGTAAAGCTCTACTATAAGTCTATACGATTCTTGAAACCTAACGAACCTACAATGTAAGAAGTCGAAATTTACATGAATAGCAGACAAGGAAGTAAATTCACTGTCTACGTGTTTTAAAATCAAAACTAAGCATATTTTTGTTTTAAGAGTAACAAAAACTGGTCTCTACTTGTTTGAAATTTTTCTGTTTCCAAAATCCTACTCAGCAACTATTCAACGGCAAAGCACCACAGATGTCAAATACCGCGGTGTGGGCGAAAGCTTAATGTATCTCTGAGTCCGAAACATGACCACCTGTTCTGTGTCTGCTTCGACTTGAAGTACTCTTTGAGCTCATAGGACTCTGTAGTGGAGGGCTATGGTTCATCTTCATACTGCGGCTACGTGATTTTGATGTTATTGAAAGTTTTGCAGGTGGAAATTTTGGCAAGGGTTGTTTTTGTGGCAGCCGTCTTGGTGAGGAAAGTGGAGCTGGGAATCTTGGTGTAGAGAACCTTGGCGTTGTTGGTGTTTTTGATGTCCCTGTGTAAACAGATCAAACATTTTTTTTTCTTTTTTCAGTCAAGAATGTTAATTTAGAAATTACAGTAGATGATCAATGTTTCTTATGAATACAGATATGAATGAAGATTGAAGTTGTTAGCTGACCTGGGCCTTTCCTAGGGTTCATTTCTGGACGTTTCTTTTTCGGAGTGAGAAACTTCTTCGCCGGAGCCTCAGAATAAACTGACCTCAAATCATAAACGGACCTCACATCAGAACAAGCAGACCTTGTGTCACTTAGAGGTACGAATGGATCTTCTGTGGCAGACATCGTATCATTTCTGCCGTTTGGAGATTCTTGCTTGCATGCCGAAGTTGCATCGCTTAAAGAATCCATGCTCTTCATCCTCATGATGCTAGGGTTCAGCTTCTCTATCTCTCCGAGTCTGTAAGAGAACATCTGAAATGGAAGTTGTAATGTTGAGGTTAAATCAGCATGCCCTGCAGCTGCACTGTTCTTCAAGAACCATGATTCTATCTCACAGTAATCCATAGGAGGGGATTGAAGTATAGGTTGATCATCGTCAGGGTTCAAGGTAAGAAATTTCTTTATGTATCTCAGAATTCGACAGATGGATGAGAAAGTAAGGCGCTGAGAGGGTTCAGTGTGCCAGCATCTCTTGGTTAAATTTACAAGATATTTTGGTGAAGGAAATGGGAAGAGAGGCCTCCCTCCTGCTCTTATGGTGTTACTCATCTTGTCCCCTTGGAGATGTGAATCTTCAAAAGGAACCTTCCCAGTCAAGAGCTCAAAGCAAAGCATTGCAAAGCTGTAGACATCTGCTTTCTCCGTGTATTTGGAACGACAATTGTTTCCAGATCCTTGTTCTTGCTCAGCAAGAACTTCAGGAGCACACCAAATCAAAGGGTTGATTTCATTTTGCTGCTGTGAGTATCGGGAATTAGGTTTTTTCACCGATGACAAACCAAAACCCGAAACTTTTACCTGAAAATAACCTTCTGTGCAGCTCCTTGTTTTGAGAAAGACATTATAAGGGTTCAACTCGCCATGGTAGATTTTCCTGGAGTGCAGGTACTCCATGCCTCTTGCAATTTGAAGCATGATATCCACCACGACCGGGATCGAAAACAAGACCCGTCTTCTTGCGCCGCAGTTCTCCTTCATGTAACAGCGCAGATCCTTGTTCATCAACTCCATCACGAGAAAGGTTTCCTTCTTCTCCTCATCATAAAACCCGCAAAGATACTGCATAACATTCGGGTGGGAAAGTGAGAGGAGACTCATAATCTCTGAGTTCAACGGTTCAATGTCCCCAAAGAAGTGTCTCATGGCAAAACTATGCCCCAACCATTGGATTTCCTTAAACTGGATTCCACTCCCTAATCGCCGCCGAATCTGATAATCCTTGTCTCCTAACAAGAGTGAGCTGGGAAAGAGTTTAAAGCTCAAGCTATCTGACCCATTGAGTTTCTTAATCAGCAAGTCTCCAAGCTGCTGCTCATTCTTCGTCGAACAAACAGATCCTGAAATCTTCTTCACCTTGAGTGCTTCAATAAGCCGCCATTTATCCTCCCTCCAAGCATTCTCCAGCCTTGTGCAGATCGCCTTCGTTACCAAATACTGCTTCCCAAATCTCCATTGGAAAAGTTTTGGGTCATTCCACTCCGTATCATACTTCTTTCTGAGCAAAACCCTCTTCTTCACCATCTCTTCCTGATCCAGCCCGGCGATCTCTCCAGCATTCTCAATGGCCTCAATCACGGCCGCGTAGTAGCAGAACAAGTTATGAACATGAAACTCAACGCAATCCTTGTTCTGATGGAGTTGGAGGGTTTTGCCCCACCAGTTTTTGGCATCCATGCAGTATCTGATATAGAGCTCTGCCTCTTTGAAAACTCTGTGAAGCTCCCTCAAAGGCTGCTCAAGGGCTTTCCATTTGGTCTTTTTTTCTGGGAGTTTAAGCTTTAGCCTGATCTCCTCTCCAATTGTGTCAAAGGCTAAGCTGAATATGCCATGCAGCAAATTGCATTGGCAATGGTTGATCAGGATATCTTCTTGCACTACCATCAGAGCCTTCATGCTTCCCATAACCTCCCCTATATGCCGGAATTGTTCCATTCCGGCTCACAAAGCGAAAAAACTCCCCAACCCAGCTGAACCACAGAGAAATTAAGCAAACAATTCCAATCCAATGCTCAAGAATCTGTCCCTAAACAACGCAACCAAAGAAAACGAAAAAGTGTTCACTTTCAATCACCAGGATTACAACTTTACAAGCATTGCATCATATGAGGATGTTAGATTTATGAAAATAGGTAAGAACCGAAAAGATCACAAAAGGGTTATTGAGCAAATTGACAAATGCATATCTACCTGGAGTCCAAATTCAAACTTTCTTGGCTGAAAATCCAAAAGAAAAGGCACCAATTCAAACCCTACAATCTTATAAACATCAAGCAATTCCCATTTCCATTCAACAAAATAATTAACAACATGAAACATGAGAAAGCAGACAAGATAAAAAAAACCCAAGCAAAAAAAAAAAAAAAAAAACATACCGGTTGCGGTAGGTATCAAAGATTCAAATAAGGAAGAAGGTGATCTATGTATGAAAATCAGCTATCTGAGCCGCCTCATCAGGCGGTTGTCATTACAAAACACAAAAGAGAAAAGGAAAGACCACGTTTGACAAAAAACGGATTTTCCGAGCCGGCCGTTTGTCTCGCTGTCCTGAGTAACGATAATTAATTTGATGAAACAAAACTCAAAGCACCCGACGACCCAAGAAGAAGAAACAAAGAGAAATAAAAAGAACAGTTATTTTTTTATTTTTTATTTATATATTGATTTAAATTTATTTTCTGTTTGCAGAAACAAAAAATAAAAAGGAATTTCTTTCAACTTCTGGCGCGTTCGAACAGGTCCGTTTTGCTTGGACTCTAATTACGTTGCCTCCCGCGATTTTCGTCATCCTTAATGAAAACAAAAACACAACGTTTTATTAACTATCTTTTCAACAGCCGTTATTCTCTGTCAAATAAAAAAACAGATTATTCTGCTTCAGCTTTTTCTTTTCGCGGGAGACTGACACGACGTCGTCTGAATGCGCCCGCGACTGCCCAGTCGGGGATATTTTATTTTTATGTTTTTTTTTTTTCATTCCGGCATAGCTGGCTTTGAACTTAAAATCCAGGGGACATATTCATATGTGCATAAATTAAGCAACCCTCTTATTCACCAAAAAAAAAAAAAAGGTTAAGCAATCCTCTAAATTTGTCAGTTAATTTCCACGATATGTTCATATTAAATTTGTTCTTAATATGAAAATGAATTATCTTATGTCAATTTTTTCAGTTTTATTTTAAGCTGAATTAATTATTTATGTCAAATTGGTTTTGGATGTGGCAGAGAGGGCAGTAGGATGCGCGGCACGTCAAAACTCAATACGAATATGAACATAATTAGGTGGAACCTCCACAATGTTTAGTGGCTGCTTTTTTTTTTGGATCACTCAAATAAGAACTTCATTTATAAAATAGTCATTACAAAGCAATGGAAACCTACAAATAAAGACTTAAAAGGGATAGAAATATACACACAAACAACATTAAATTCACGTGCATACAAATCCAAAAACATAAATTTAACGCAGCCCAATAGTAACTCGAGATCTAAAAAATGGAAAGCTGCCATTTCCCAATATGTCGCCTTCAATTGTTGCTCGGGCAGCCACGGACCAGCAAACAAAGAACCATCAGAAGCAAGAAAAGTGAAGGTGAAACTGAAAAAGTCAGCGGAAAACGGGGGTGAGAAAGTCACCCGCGCAAGGAGCGCTCCCATAATCCATTCGACGAGTGCATATTGCACTTTGAAGACAATCCATTGCCAAAATAGCCACTGGATTGAAAGGTGGACTTCGATGGTAGAGTGTTTAAGGTTCGGCGACGTCAAGGGCATTGGATGAGGGAAGAAAAAGGAATTGAGGCATGGTGGAGGGGATCTAATATGGAGATGGCAAGATAGATCCAAAATGAATCTGGAAGTCTCCGAGAGAGGGGAAGGAAAAGCCTCCACATTGGGAGGGGCCGGAAGACTGCCACAAAGGGCGGATGGCATGGCCAAAAAAACAGGACTGCAAGAACAGCGAGCAGAAAAGCAAACCAAAACCACAAGTCCGAAAAAACAAACCAGACGAACAAGAAAATAAAATAAATAAAAACCAAAAAATAAAATAAAGATAATAAGGGCAACAGATCTACCCACATCTTAGAGGACGACATAATGTGATGGTGGGAAAAAGTAGGGGGACGGTCAAGAACATCACACTAGAGTTGCCGACCACACAGAGACAGATATATGAAACTCAAACTCCACGGTGCAAGGGAGGGAGTGAGTCTGTCGAAACAGAGGACCAACACCATAGCTTCGCGCGCCATCCACTACGTTGGGAGGGGAGACAGAGTCGAACCAGCACCAGCGGCTGAGTAGAGGAGGAAGACGTCTAACGACAGAGATGAGCAAAAAAAAAAAACGGTTGCCAAAGAGGGAGAGGGTTGAGCTCGTCGAAGCAGGAGCCTAGAACCCCCTAGGCCAAGGACATTGTTCCCAACCGCAAAATAAACACCGGAGTCCACCTTGCTGCCCACACAGCGGCCGAGCCATCGAGCCCGTTGAAGGAGGCACCCACCACCGCAATAGGAACCCAAAGTGACGGCGAACTAGCGGTGACTGCCAGACACCACGCAAAGAGGGGAAGATAGAGCCCCCAACCTCAGCAGCAGAGCTGAGTGGAGAGGCCAACAAAGGAGAAGAGACGGGAAAGCCGAGCGCAGGGGAAGGAGGAAAGCAAAGATCTGAGAGGGGCAGAGGCTTTGCTCAGATCTTACATCAAGAAGTGAAGATCTAAGGAAAAGCCTCCACCCCAGATTTAGGGACGGGTAAGGGAAAGGTTTTTAGTAGGGCTGGGCACATGGAACCAAAATACCGAAACCGTACCGTTTCAGATCAAACCATACCGAAAAAAAATCGAATAGTAAAACCGTTGTATGATTGGTACGGTACCGAAACCGTACCGATATAATTCGGTACGGTTTCGGTATCAATATTTTAAAAAACCGTCCCGTACCGATACCATACCGAATTAGAATATTTTTTTTAATAATTAAATTTATTTCTTATTGGTTTATTAGGCCTTCTTCAAGAGTTAATATGACCATACATGTCTTAATTTAGATTCTAAGAGTTGATATCTTCAACTTAGTGCAACTTTTTCAATACATATTTGAAAACTTAAGTCCTTCATAAATGTAGTTTTGTTTTTTCTTTAGTCTTTTCCTTACTTTATAATCACAAACAAAATTTTGGCTCAAAACCGAAACCATACCGAAACCGTACCGAACTTAATTGGTACGGTACGATCTGGTTTCACTTTCAAAATATTGAATACCGAACCGTACCGTACCGATTAAAATTAAATGGTATGGTTCTGGTATCGATCAATTTTGTACCATACCGAACCGTGCCCACCCCTAGTTTTTAGAAAGAAGGGAGAGGTTTTTAGAAAGAAATGAGAGATTTTTTTGAGGAAAGAATTAGAGGCCAACTTCTCTATGCACGCAAAAAATGTTCAGTGGTTGCTTAGGTGCCCATAAATTAAGCCGGAAAATAATGAATCATGTTCTATTTTAGGCTAGCATTCAAATTTTTATTATTAAAGTTTTATATCATAATATTGTATACTTAATTAACCGATAATATTAGATAACATGCATCGGTTTTATAACGCAAGTATGCTGAAAACAATGATAATTTCAAGTATGCTGTAAACAATGATAATTTTTTTTAATGGATATATCCATAGTATAAATTATGAAAGATGGATATTTTAATATAAATATTGATATAGTTTATTCTCAACAAAAAAAAATTAAAAATTTAGTCCAAAACTTAAAAATTTTGAATGAAATAAAAAAAAAAACTTATACTGCTAATAATACTTATATAATACTAATAGGGATATCATGGAAATTGTAGGAAGATTCTTCTCCCTCGTATTATTATGACGAGACCCTTAAATATAGATGTATCCACATAACTATTGCAGATATTTTTTCCTCTTATTTTTATGTCAAGACCATAATATATAAATATATTCACGGAAGTATCACGAAAATTACAAATATTTTTATCCACGGCTTTAAAATGGTTATTGTTAGAACCGAAAATGCAATTATAAGATGTGGTTGCATGGAGTCTTGATGATCAAGTTAAACTTTCAGTCGTTTTAAACTTTGATTAGGGTTAAGTAATTATTACAACTTTTTATAATAGGCTTTTGGAGGCCTATTACCTTGAGGGATCCTTTGGATATATATCAATGAGTGAGAATGATCGGACCCTAAGGTAGCGGTTAAATAGGGTGTCTAAGGGCTGTTTATTGTTGGGGGATTTTAATGATATTCTGGATGTGGGGGAGAAAAAGGGTGGCAACCCTCACTCTGTGGGAAGTATAAGGGCCTTTCGAAATTTTGTGGCGGATGGGAGGATCTTGGACTTGGGCTTCACCGGGCACCCATTCACCTGGAAGAACAAACATGATACTGGATTTGTAAAAGAGAGATTGGACTGTGGCCTGGCATTAGAGACATGGATGTCATCCTACCCTCAGGCACAGGTTACCCACATTTTGCTCTCAGGGTCTAATCGTTCTATGCTTGCCCTTGACACGATGCCTCGTGTCCGAAGGAAATGGGGACGGTTCATTATGACCTGTGGTGGAACAAGGTGGAGGCGTGTGGGGATGTTGTTCAAAGGAAGTGGAGGGTCGATAGGAATGGCTCTCCAAGTCAATGTGTTTTTGAGAAACTGAAATGGGTTTGTACAGGTCTGGTGCATTGGAAAAGAAAGGATTGTTGTAACTCCCAGAAGCTAATCAAAAAGTTGAAGAACCAACTCAATGGGTGTTACCGAGCCGTGTGTTTTGATGGCCCACAGGTGAAGGGGCTGGAGGAAGAACTCAAGAAAGCCGTGACAGATGAGGAAATTTATTGGAAGCTGCAATCTCGGATGCACTAGTTGAATGAGGGGGATAAAAATACTAAATTTTTCCATGCTAAAACCGTAAAGCGACGACGATTTAATCGTATCCGGGGTCTCTACAATGGTGAGGGAATTTGGACGGACAAGGTGACAGGACCCATCCCATCCCCCCCCCCCCCCCCTCCGGGATTACCATGGAATGTGCCCTGCTCCCGTCCAACAAGAGGTGTCAGACAAGGGATAACCAAAAGTCACTGCCCAAACGGGCTTCCAGAGTGCGTAAGGATCGACGGAGGAGGCGTGCGATGTCTCAGTCTCTACTGCAGTCGCATCCGTAATCAACCTGAAGGGCATTAAAACCAATAAAAGCTGTGAGTGGACGAAAATCATTAAGTTTATTAAACGCAGTTATAAGACATTTATGCCCTCCAATAAAAATATATGCATGCCACGAAAACCAGTAACCAAAACGTTTGTTCAACCAAGCCATTAGGGCCTTAGCCCAAAAACCGTTAACTCAAACCAGGTGTGGGAACTCAGCCCAAAACTGTGGAATACCACATCCATACATACAAAACTATGTGGGCCACCGCCCAAATCCGTAAACATAATTTCCAACCGAAAAACCATTTTATAGATCCATTAGTTTATATTTACCACATTACCATCTCCGGCATCCCAGATGCCTAGCGTCCCAGACGCTTGACGTCCCAGACGTCATATCTCACGGTATAATAAGCGACGCATGCTGCCCGGGGTCTCTCCTGGTCAATATCTTTGACATCACAGATGTCTGACGTCCCAGACGTCAATCATAGCAATCCTGCTCCTGAGTCACTATACGGTCCGGTAACTCCGTACAATGACCCCTCGCAGACAATGCACCGTGACTTCCCCAGTGTCCCAGACATTTGGAGGAGACGATCATATATCCTCGTATCCAGATGGTATATGGAAAACAGTTTTATTAAATCATTTCACAACATTACAATGGGCCCTGCCCGAAATCTCCATAAAACATCACAATTCCATTTAGGGTCCCAGACCCGAAATCACATTTAATAAACATAGGGTCCCAGACCCGAAATCACATTTATAACCTAACAGGGCCTCATGCCCGATTTTGTAAATCACTAGGCCCACGGCTCGATTTTATAAACCACTGGGCCCACGACCCTAATTCGTAAACCAACTGGGCCCCTGGCCCGATAATATCACTCAAATGGGTCTCAGCCCGATTTCGTAACAACTGGGCCCCTGACCCGATTTCATAAAGCAACTGGGCCCCCGACCCGATTACCTAACTCAAATGGACTTCAAGTCCGAAGTTTCCAAAACAATTGGGCCTCAAGCCCGAGTTCATCTTTCCAATTTCAAAACCATTTCATCATATTATATCCAAGTCATAAGTACGGAAAATCCGTGCAAAATCGGAAAAACCTCGATTTACGTGCAAGCATGTAAATCGCCTCGAAATACGTGAAACCGTATAATTTACCAACATCCAAATCAACATCATACAATCACAATCATAATCCATATAAAATAGTTAAGCATGCATAGAATTTATAAAACCAAAGTCCACTCACAGACTGTCCAAACGTTGCGCCTCGATACGCGTGCCATAAGCCTTCTCGGGCTAATCCGACCTCTTTGGGTCATCCTGACCTGTCCAAATCATACCCAAAGGTTACTACTAACCTATACAAGTCCATATTAAGAACCCTAAACTTTTCCGGAAAAGTCAATGTGTCCCGTACACGTTTCCCGAGGTGAAAAACCTCGATTTGACCAACTTAATGATCTCCGATCGACCCGAAACTACTGCCATTGGATCCGGATCGTCGAAACCTTTAAAATGGTCCTAGTCCCACCTAAAAATATGCTCACACGCGCGGGTCAAAGTTCTAGTCAAACGGTGACCAAAAAGTCAACGATGACGTCAGCAAAGTCAACGCTGACGTCATCATGAACAGTAAGTCAACGGTCAAAGTCAATGGGTCAAAGTCAAAGAGTCAACTTGTCGGTCAACGAGTCAACTCACCGGCGACTGAGTCAACTCGTCGGAATTTCTCGCCGGAAAACTCCATTGATGCCTCAAACTTCAAACTTCGATATCTCACTCGTTTCTCAACCAAATTCGACGTTCTACCTATGTAAATCCATCTACTCGAGCCAAGGATTCCAAATATCAACCCAGTAATTTCAGAAAGTACCTGGATTTTAAGTTATGGCCATTCAAAGTTTCGGCCAGATTTCCAATCATCATTCCGACCACCTCCAACGTCCAAATCCGTCCCAAATTGCACCTACAAACTCGTGAGAACTCAAAGAATATCATCCTAAGTTTAGAATCGATCAACACCATCAAAATCAAAAACCAAAAATTTGAATCTCACGGTTTACCTTCCGAAATTCCGGCCACCGTGCATGATGGTCCTTGCCGTGGCCACCATTGGGTTCGTCTCAACATCCTCTCCAACATTCATTCACGGGTCATAAGCAATGGATGATGATTGAGAGGTGTTTGTGTAGGATTGAGGTATATGGTTTTGAAGAAAATAAATGAAGAAGATGAAGATGACGGATAATGAAGAATGAATGATGATTAAGGGTAATGATGGATAATTAAAAATCAATTAGAGGGAAACATGATCCACAATTTAGGGGCCTCAAAACATGGGATGAGTGACACTTGTCACTCATCCAAGGACTCAGATTCAACAGTCACTATTCAATATTTTAATATTATTTTAATCGGAGTCTCGGTTCTTTCGGTTAATCTATTTCGCTCCCGTGACCACAACTTCGTCGTCGAACCTCCGATTTCGGCGTGCCGCCTGTCTATGAATTCATATCGACTCGCTCTACGTAACGGTCCTTGGCCCTCGTCCATTGGACCTCGCGGGTTAAAAGTCAACATTTGGCCCCTTTTAACCAAATTACCAAAATACCCCTTGACTTCCGAACGTCATAACTTCTTCCTCGAATGTCGGAATCGAACGTGCCACCTGTCTATGAACTCGTGACGTCCTGAACTTCGTCACGGCCATCAATCAAAGTCCATTTGACCGTCCGATCAAAAAGTCAACATTTTACCCACGACTAGGGGCAAAAAGGTCATTTTGCACATTTTGTCCGATTTCGCCCTACTAATCACCGATCAACCTCACTAATCAAAATTAGTCACTAATTTAATCCCGGAATTCGGGACGGGTCGTTACACAAGGAGGAGGATTTGGGGGCGATTGCTAAAGGCTTTTTTCAGGACCTTTTCACAACCTCACTGCCCTCCCAATTCCAGGAAGTCACAGACTGCATCGACATGAGGGTTTCTACCTCAGACAATGCGGCCTTGATTCGGCCAATCACACATGAGGAGGTGCGAAGAGAACTTGTGCAGATTTATCCTACAAAGTCCCTGGGCCCTGATGGCTTTAATGCAAGCTTCTATCATAAGCATTGAGGCCTAATTGGAAATGAGGTAATTCATGCTATTTTTCATTTCTTTCAGACTGGATATATGTTGAGACAGTTTAATTTCACATACTTGGCTTCAATCCCTAAGGTTTCTAGTCCGATGAACATGACATAATTTCGTCATATTTCATTATGTAATGTCATTTATAAAATTATTACCAAGGTTCTTACCAGCCAAATGAAGGGTTTGATGGGGGAGGTGATTAGTGATTCTCAAAGCGCTTTTGTGTCGGGTAGAAAAATTAAGGACAATGTTCTTGTGGTCTATGAGTTGTTGCATACAATTAGAAAGAAATAGGGTCAAGTTGGTGAGGATATGATGCTTAAATTGGATATGTCGAAGGCTTATGATAAAGTGGAGTGAGATTTCCTCTTGGAGGTTATGGCAAGATTGGGCTTTCACCATATTTTCTGTCAATGGATCAAGGAATGTATCATTACGACATCGTTCAGTTCCCTTATGAATGGATCCCTTATTGATGTATTTCAGCGTTCTAGGGGCTTGAGGCAAGGTGACCCCTATCTCCTTGCCTTTTTGTTCTATGTGCAGAAGGTTTATCTGCCCCTATCCGTAGGAAGACTGAGTAGGAGCCCTTCAGAGTATCCCGGTTGCACCTGGTGCTTTCTGTGTCACCCACTTATTTTTTACAGATGACTCAGTCCTATTCTCTAAAGCTACTGTGGCAGGGGGCTATGTGTTTGAGGGAGATATTGCAATTGTATGAGTTGTGCTCTGGCCAAAAAATAAATTTTGAGAAGAGTTCCGTGGTGTTAAGTGCATATTGTCTTCCTTTCTTGCAGGATCATATTGTTGGGGTTAGGAGTCAGTGTGAAAGGGGAGTTTGGAAAAAATCTAGGGCTTCAAGCCGACTTTGGGGCTTCAAAGAAGGCTGTTTTTAAAGATATTCACAAAAGAGTGGAGGCGAAGGCCTTAGATTGGTCCGAACAGTTTCTTTCCAAGTCTGGGAAGGAGGTTCTTGTTAAGTCCATTGAATTGGCTCTTCTTAATTATGCTATGTGATGCTTCCAAATCCCGGTGGGGGTTTACAAGGATATTGAACGGATATTGGCCCGTTACTGGTGGGGTAAGCAGCAATTATAGCGTGGTATGCATTGGGCTACTTGGGAGAGACTCACGGTTCCAGAAGAAGCTAGAGGATTGGGCTTCCAGGACATTAGGGTCTTCAACCTAGCCATGCTTGCCAAAATAGGGTGGAGGATATTGGATCAACCCTCTTCCCTTCTAGCTAGGTTGTTACTAGCAAAGTACCATAGTGAGGCTACAATTCTGGAAGCTACAGAAGTGGCAGGGTCCTCATGGGGTTGGAAGGGCATCTTGACAGGACCCGTTCCAATCCCCCTGAATTATCGTGAGATGTACTTGTCCCGTCTGACACCGCATGTCAGACTAGGGATAAACTCGTTACCCGCTCGAGGTCCATCAGAGTACACCAGGATCGGTGGTGGCATGTGATGTCTCGATCTCTACTACCTTCCGCATCCGCGATCAACCTGAAGGGTATTAAAACCATAAAAGTTGTGAGTGGAAAAAAATAAATGATTTAATGAAGACACATTTCACAATAAGACATTTATACCCTTCACGTAAAAGTATGCATGCATCACAAAACCACTTTATTTCAAATACTTCTCGAAAACAGGACATAATGCTTTTCAATCAAACACGGTGAAAACTGCTTCTCACACGAAGCCATTAACTCTGTAGGGTCTCAGCCCAAAATCATTTCAAAGGAACTAGAACAAAATCTCAAATCCAATCATAGAACACGGGGGCTCAGCCCCAAACCAATCTCGGTGAAACACCATATACACACACACACACACACACACACAC
Organism: Prinsepia uniflora; assembly: GCA_032719365.1. Classification (NCBI taxonomy): domain Eukaryota; kingdom Viridiplantae; phylum Streptophyta; class Magnoliopsida; order Rosales; family Rosaceae; genus Prinsepia; species Prinsepia uniflora. The sequence continues at coordinate 30,113,507 of CM064872.1, read as the reverse complement.
ATATATATATATATATATATATATAACCACTGATTGAAAAATCGCCGGAATCGACGATATATCGCTCGATATATCGTCTTTTCCGGCCGGCGAGAGATAACGGGGGCGGGGGGGGGGGGGGGGGGGGGGGGGTGAAGGGTTATCGTCCCCTAATATCGGTGATATCGTCGAATATCGAACAAAATCGACGATTTCGGTCGATATTCGCCGATATCACCGATATTGTTTAGAAGCAACCAGCAAAGGTTCGAAAGTACAGAAAAAATTGAAAATTGAACAGAGGAGGTTCGAGAGATTTAAGCTCGTGAATCAACAGAGGAAAATTGAAAAAGTATTCAAACAAAACGTCAATCAATCAAACACACAAACAAAAATTGAAATAATTCGAAGGGAAATGATTCAAGATTCACGGATGAACAGAATTGAAAGGAAAAACAAAAAATTTCTGTGTAATCACGGATAAAATTTCTCACCAAGCATAAATAGGAGCGGGGGGAGGGGAGGGCAACCAAGAAAACCTTACCCATCGCTCGCCGCCGGTCGAAATCGATCAATCCTCGATTATTGTCCCGAACCCAGCCTCAGACTCTCGGTGACCTCAACCACCTCTGCAGCTCTGCTCGAAGTCTCGAACCTCGACGCCGGCCGTCTCGTCGCCTCCCTCCCTCCCTCGAAGTCGCCCCTCAGTCACCGGCCTCACGCCGCCTCCCTCCCTCGAAGAAGTCCCTCGAAGACCCAAGAGAAGTCCGATTTGGGAACCTCGACGCCGGCCGTCTCGTCGCCTCCCTCCCTCCCTCGAAATCGCCCCTCAGCAGTCACCGGCCTCACGCCGCCTCCCTTCCTCGAACACCCTAGAGAAGTGCGATCGATTTCCAATTTTCCCCAAATTGTCTGTGAGTGTGAATGCAAAATGAAATCGATCGAGAAGAAATTAAAGGGAGAGGAATGAAACGCTCCGTTTCGTTTTTCTCATTTATTTACCTTTTTTTTTATTTACATATATTATTTAATTATTTATCAAATTAAATTATATCATTTATTATTATTATTATTATTATTATTATTATTATTATTTGTATTGTTATTATTATTATTTACTTATTTTTAACCCCAAATATCAAAAATAGATTAAGCCATAAACTTTTTTTTTTCAAAATTCAAAATATATCATATATCATTTATTATTAATTTTTTTTATATAAATTAAATTATATCATATATATTTTTTTATTATTACTATTTGTATTTTTCTTATTATTATTTACTTTGTTTTAACCCCAAATATCAAAATTTTAAGCCTTAAACTTTTTTTTCCAAAATTCAAAATATATCATATATCATTTATTATTACTTTTTTGATATAAATTAAATTATATCATATATTATTTTTTATTATTATTACTAGTTGTATTTTCATATTAGTTACCTAATAATAAAGTTTGAATTTTGAAAAAAAATTTTGAAGGCTTAATTCATATATTTGGTAATATATTTAGTAATCATTTATTAATAAAAATTTATCATTTATTACTAAAATATATTTTAGTAATGTATGTTTTAATATAAAATATGGGGTAATTCATATATTTGGTAATATTTGTTTTAATTTTTAATTTATGTTTTATTTTAGAATATATATTAAAATTATGAATATATGTGTTTTTTCTCCTTAATTTTTAACTTAGAATATATGTTCTAATTGAAATAATTTTATTATTATTTGTGTTTTTTTATTATTAATTGTCATTATCAAATTCTAAGTATTTTTCATGCAAATAATATGACTTAATTCATATATTTGGTAATATATTTGGTAATCATTTATTATTAATAAATTTATCATTTGTTACTAAAATATGTTTTAGTAATGTATGTTTTAATATAAAATATGGGGTAATTCATATATTTGGTAATATTTGTTTTAATTTTTAATTTATGTTTTATTTTAGAATATATATTAAAATTATGAATATATGTGTTTTTTCTCCTTAATCTTTAACTTAGAATATATGTTCTAATTGAAATAATTTTATTATTATTTGTGTTTTTTTATTATTAATTGTCATTATCAAATTCTAAGTATTTTTCATGCAAATAATATGACTTAATTCATATATTTGGTAATATATTTGGTAATCATTTATTATTAATAAATTTATCATTTGTTACTAAAATATGTTTTAGTAATGTATGTTTTAATATAAAGGGGTGTTTGATCCTGAAATGACCAACACGATGAGACCCGCTGGGGGTTCTGGGACCAGCCGCGTGGTGTTTCGGGTCCGCTGGGGCGTGGCCGTTCGGCGAGTATCCTGCAAGGACTAGACACCGGTGTGGTGCCGGCCGAAGGGGCTCCGATGCCTAAGTTAGTATCTGAGTGCCGAGAGGCAAGTAAATACAGTGCTCTGGATCGGTTCTTAGTGTCTTACCTTTGTGAAGGGTTTCAGGGTATTTATAGTAGCCATAACTGCGATAGGTGGGCTACTGTTACGGGAGCAGGTGGTGCTTGGTGGCTGGGAGCCGTCTGACAAGCCCTGGATATCCGGAGGAGGCGCCAGCTGGAGTCCCAACCTGCCTCCGTCAGGGAGTTGGTGTGGCAGAGTTGGTTAGGTGACTGTCGCAGCCAGCTGTCGTCTGTTCACTGTCAGGTGCCGAATGGCGGGTCTGCAGTACGGTGCCGGTCGGCGGGCCGTGATCCGTGAGGGTGCCGATCAGGCGATCGGTTGGCGGCCTTCCTGTCCTGGTGGGACCTATGCTAGGGTGGTCGGTCGATATGGTATCAACATAAGTCCCCTAAGTCTTTGACTGAGGTGGGGTTCCTCGGTCGAGGACTTGATATGACAGCCGGTACCTGTCGACCGACCTGGGCGGTGCGCCCTGTATCCCTAGTAGCCCCCCAAGTCATGGAGCGAGGAAGTGCACCGTATGTCCGATTTGCAAAGGAGCCCCGTTGCCGAGTTCTGGAAGCGGCCCACCGTAAAGACCGAAAGATCGTGGAGAGGCGGCCGTGGTGAATGGCGGGGAGACGTCGGTAGCAGTGTGCTTGCCGACGAGGAGGGGAGGCGTGCCGTCGGGAAAGAGGCCGAGAGGCTCCGGTCGGCAGGCGGTATGAATGCATACCGGTGAGCGACGTACGTATGTACGTATGTAGTGGAGAATGTACGATACCGATGGGTATACAGTACAAGGTATTCGTAGTCGAAAGGTGGCCGTATCGGCCTGGTGACCGTCAGATCGGAAGCGCGTATCTTGAGGCGGGCCAGGGGCCTATAAAAGGGGCGAAAGCTTTCTGTCTTTTTCACTTTTTGACTCAGAGCATCAGTGGAATAATTGCGAGTGCCGACTGAATTGGAGACTGCCGATCAAGAAGAGGACGCACGTGGAACCAATTCGACCGAGCAAAACGTTGAAAGGTATAATTCCTGCCGTTCGGCATCTATGCTCAGTATGTGTTCCGTAGCGTAGGTGCTTAGTTGTAGCTTCTTTTCTTTTGGTAATTTGTAGATGTCAGAGTCAGAGTCAAACAGTGGATCTGGGGTTAGGTCCCCTCAAGCTTTTGGCGGGGAAACACCGTCCAGTTCGGCAACCGACGGGCCGAGCGGGCGCAGTGGGTCAATGTCCACTAGTGGGTCCACTAGCGGCACGTCGTCGTCCAGCAGTGGTGACAGCCTGGATGAGGCTCTCAGGTTGCCGCGGAAGGAGGTGAGGCAGCAGGGCAGGTGGAGCACGTCGGGTGCCGATCGGCCAAGTGAGAGGAGGACGTCTCCCCGTACGCCCCCCGTCGCCACCGTCGATTCCGAGGCTGAAGGTAGCGGTACGGAGACGAGCTCGCCGATGGAACTAGATGCCGATGGCGTGGTGAAGGTGGAGTATGCCGTGGACTACGAGATGAACACCATTCGGCAGTCCGACCTGGATCGGTTCCGGGAGCTGTACAACGTGCCGGTGGAGATTAAGATGACGGTACCCCCGCACAGCAAGAAGCCGAGCAGTCCGCTGGAAGGGTCAACATTATTTTACGTCGATTGCTTTGAACACGGCGTGAGGCTGCCTCTGCACCCGTGGCTCCAGGACATGATGGCGAGGGCGAACCTGGCCCTGGGGCAGCTGAACGCCAACGGCTGGATCATCCTGATCAGCCTGTACACGGCATTCCGATTGGCGGGACTGCCGGAACCGACCTGGGGGCAACTATGCGCCCTGTACCGCTTCAAGCGGCAGACCTACGGGTCGGGTGGGGTGGTGTGTGGTACCAGATGGAGTGCCTGCACAAGAGTACGCAGGGGGCGTTCATCACTGATGTGCCGACGTCGCAGAAGAGCTGGAGGCATCGGTTCTGCTGGGTATCGGGGCCGTGGAAAGGGGACGTCAGTGGGGTCCGCGCGAGGATTCCCAGCTACTTCCAGTCTGGAGGTTGTTGGCCTACCGTTCGGCTAGTAGTCGTAAGGCGTCAATTGTGGCTACCGAGGCGGAGACTGATGGTGTTGTTGTGTGTGCAGGTCCGACCAAGGCAACGGTAACAGCAGAGGATTGGGAGGCGTGCAACCTGGTGCGGGAGAAGCTGTCCGACCTGGAACGCAGCCGATGCGTCCTGAAGTTGCCGTCGAACCTGCTTGCCGTGGGTCTCATCTCGCCACCTGGTAAGCAAGTAGTGCTGAAGTTATAGTATGTAGGCATGCCGGGGCACTAACAGTTTTGTTTTGCAGTGCACCCCCAAGTTGAACAAGCCGCTCAGAAGAAGATGAGTGAGGCGGCGGCGAAGCATGGCTCGGCTGCCGAGGGAAAGGGCAAGGAGCCGGAGGCAACCCCCCCACAGCCGCGGAGGCAAAAGACCGTGGCGTTGAAGCCCAGGGGTGCTGGCCGAGAGGAGCCCCCGTCGGGGTCCAGTTTGGGTGTTCGGCCAAATGGGCCGCCGAAGCCGACGAGGCCTGAGCCGCGGAAAGGTGCCGAGCAGGCGAGGAGTCCCGTCCGGGGACTGAAGCGGCCCCTCATCGGCGGGCTGGACCAAGCCCGGGAGCGCCAGAGGAAGCTGAAGGCGGCGCGGCTTAGGAAGTCTCCTCCGGCGGCAGGGGTGTCGGAGGGAGAGGGCTCCGACCGCCGACGTAAGAGGGAGGCGGCCCTCAAGGCTCCCGAGGCGCCGATGGAAAAAGCCAAGGAGGCCAGGGTGGAGATGCCGCCGCCGGCCAAGGAAAGGGTGCCGAACAGCGTACCCGGCATTGCTGCCGTCTTCATGGATCCCGTGGAGACGGGGGAGGTTGTTAGGTCGGCAAGGCCCGGGGAGGCGTGGGTGCCGGTCACACAGCAGGTGCACAGGTCATTGGCGCCGGTTGTCAATGCTTTTGTGCTCGGCTCCCAGGTGACGCCGGCAGAGATGGAGCAGATCGGTACCGGCTCCCACCCGGGTCGGTTCGCGGCCCTGCTCGCCGAGCAAGCCCATGTGAGTAGTTGTGTGAGTTGGTTTTGGTTTTGGTTTGTATTTAGTGGATATATGTTTGCTGACAAGTGTGCATGGTTCGGCAGTGCTTTGGGCAGACCTACGTGGCCCTGCAGAAGGCCTCCCGGCACATGCAGAGGATGGAGGCGGAGCTGGACGTCGCGCGGCAGAGGGAGGAGAGGCTGCGTGCCCGGGAGAAGGAGGGTCATGCTGCGCGGAGGCGGGTGGCGGAGCTGGAGAAGGAACTCCAGCGGGAGAAGGCTCGGGCGGAGGCAGCCGAGAGGGGAATTGCGGACCGGGAGGAAACGGTGCACGCCTTCTCCCAGCAGCTGAACGAGCAGGAGAAAGTCATTGGGGAGCTGCAGGGGGAAGTGGAGCGGCTGCGCGTCCTGCTATCTGCCAATCGGCAGAAGACCCTGGAGGACTTCATGGCGGACCCGGTGTATGCGAATCATCTCGACCTGGCGCTTGCCGAGGTGGAAGATGATTGCGTACAGCGGGTGTTGTACTTCAATCCAGGGGTCCCTCTCAACTTCCCGTGGCTGGATGAGCCCCCCGTGCTGACCAAGACTTTCTCACTGGACGGGCAAACGTCGAATGCCGAGGGCGAGCGGCCGGCCGGTGCGGAGAAAGCGGCAGAGGCGTCCACTGCCGACCAGGCTGAGGCGGCAGACGAGGAGGTGGTGGTGGTGGTGTGAGGCCGAGGGCCGTGTAGATAGTTTTGTATGCTTTTGTTGTTTTTGTAATCCGGGGGATGCCCCGTGTAGCATGTAGTTCGGATGTTTAAAGAGTAATAAAATTGTTCTTGGCAAAGTTGATATGTATCACACTTGGCATTTGTTTTTTTTTTTTTTGAAATGAGGACTGCCGACAGGCGAGTACTTGGCATTTTTGGCATATGTGTAGGTATGCCGAACCACGGTCATGACCATAAACCCAGACCGTACTGGTCGTAACCACCGAATAAAATTGTAATGAATGCTTTGCGGCGGTATGCAAAGTAGGTGCCGTGTTGGTCACCGGGAATGCCGATCGGCAATGGTGAATAGGCCATGTTGTAGTTGAGTATGAGGCTAACACTTGGATAAATAAAAGAACATTGTGCCGGAAAGGCAAGTTCGACTGGAGATAGCCAAGTCGAATTACAGTAAAGCATAACGTAATGTACATGGGGTGTGTTCTAATTATAAAATAACTTGAGATGATCCGCGTGCCACGGGTGTGTAAGCAGACGTCCATCTGCAGTCTGAAGCTCATAGGTGCCTGGTCGACAAATTCGGGTCACGAGGTAGGGGCCCTCCCATGTGGGCCGAGTGTCCCGTCAGCACGCTCCTTAGTGGCCAAGCTGACCTTGCGAAGGACCCAGTCACCGACCTGGAAACTGCGTCCGTGAACGCGAGAGTTGTAGTAGCGAGCAACTCGCTGTTTGTGTGCCAGGTTGCGGAGGTTGGCTTGGTCGCGGCTTTCCTCAATAAAGTTGAGATTTTGTGTGAGGAGCTCCGCATTCTCCCGTGGATCATAGGATAGGACTCGATAAGAGGTCTCTCCGATTTCCACGGGGACGACGGCTTCCGTCCCGAAAGTCAAGGCGAAGGGTGTCTCCTGTGTCGATGTCCGGTAGGATGTCCGGTAGGACCAGAGAACATCGGATAGGAGGTCGGACCATTGGCCTTTCGGGGTGTCGTGGAGTCGAGCCTTGAGGTTGTGTTTGATGAGCTTGTTTACGGCTTCCACCTGTCCGTTAGCCTGTGGATGTGCCACCGAGGCGAAGCAGAGCTGGATACCATAGGTGTCACAAAAGTGTCGGAAACGGGCAGAGTCGAACTGAGTGCCGTTGTCCGTGACGATCGTGTGGGGGATACCAAAGTGACAGATGATGTTCTGGTAAACAAAGCTCTCGACCTGGGCGGCCGTGATTTTTTTGAGGGGCTTTGCCTCGGCCCATTTAGTGAAATAATCCACTGCAACGATTGCGTGTTCGACGCCGCCCTTTCCTCGTGGCATGGGGCCGATGAGATCCAGACCCCATTGAGAGAAGGACCAGGGGCTGAGCATGGGAGTAAGGCGCTCAGCAGGAGAATGAGGTACAGGGGCGCACCGTTGGCATGGGACGCACCGTTGGGTGATGGCTATAGAGTCGGCGCGCATTGTGGGCCAATAGTATCCCTGCTGGAAGGCTTTATGTGCGAGGGACCTGGGTCCGGAGTGGTTACCGCAGATTCCCTGGTGAATTTCTCGGAGCACCGCAATGCCCCGGTCCGTAGGGAGGCACTTGAGGAGGGGGGTGTCGAATCCCCGTCGGTATAGGTGGCCATGCGCCATGGTGTATCGTGCGGATTGGCGTTGGATGCGTCGGGCCTCGTTGCGGTTGGGCGGGAGTTCGGCCATGGTGAGGTACCGGACAATGGGGTCCATCCAAGAGGCTTCCTGTGTTGCGGCCAGGACTAGTTGCTCGTTTGTGCTTGGGGATGCCAAAAATTCGATGGGAACACGGCGGCCTATCTTGTCGTCGATGGAGGAGGCCAGGCGGGCCAGGGCATCGACGTGGCTGTTTTCCGACCGTGGTATTTGGATGATCTCGTAGCCGCGGAAGTGGCGGAGTAGGGACCGCACTTTTGCCAAGTATCGGGTCATGGAGGCGTCTTTGGCATCATAAAGGCTGTTGATCTGTCGGACAACTGTAAATCTGCAGCTGTTGTGCTTGGAGGTCGGTGGCCAAACAGAGGCCAGCAAGGAGGGCTTCGTACTCAGCTTCGTTGTTGGAGGCCTGGAACCCAAAACGCAACGCGTACTCCAGCCGTCCGTGGGTAGGCGTGCTGAGGACGAGGCCGGCGCCGGAGCCGGTATGGCAGGAGGACCCGTCCACGTAGAGAGTCCATATCGGTTTGGCGGGGTCCAAAGTGGACGGGGTTGACGACTTGCAGATAGGAGCGGCGGGTGCCGCGATGTTGGGGTCCGAAGTGTCAGGCATGTGCTGCGTTGTGTTGTAAGTGAATTCGGAAAGGAAGTCGGCGATGACCTGTCCTTTGATAGCCGGTCGCGGGGCGAAAGTGATATCAAACTCACTAAGCTCTACCGCCCACTTGATGAGCCGCCCCGAAGTGTCTGGCTTTTGGAGCACCTGGCGAAGGGGTTTGTTGGTGAGGACTAACATGGGATGTGCTTGAAAGTATGGGCGGAGGCGCCGGGCCGTCACAATGAGGGCAAAGGCCAACTTCTCCAGGTCGTTGTACCGGGTTTCTGCGTCCTGGAACGCCTTGCTGACATAGTACACTGGGAACTCCGCGCCGTCCCGACTGGTGACGAGGACGGAGCTGACAGCGGATGTGGAGACAGAAAGATAGACGGTGAGCCGTTCCCTGGTGGTAGGTCGGGTAAGTAGGGGCGCGGTGCTCATGTAAGTTTTGAGAGCTTCGAAGGCAGCGTCGCACGTCGCGTCCCAGTTGATGTGCCGGCCCTGGGTCTTCATGACCTTGAAGAATGGTAGACACTTGTCTGTCGCCCGAGAGATGAACCGGGTGAGAGCGGCGATCCGGCCAGTAAGGGTTTGGACTTCCTTGAGTGTGCGCGGGGGCTTCATGTCCAGGATGGCCTTGATTTTTTCGGGGTTAGCCTCGATTCCCCGCTGGCTGATCATGTAGCCGAGGAATTTTCCAGAGCGGACACCGAAGACGCACTTGGCGGGGTTGAGCCGCATCTTGTATTGCTTCAGGACCTGGAACATCTTGTGGAGGTTAGGTACGTGCTGATCGGCTGTCTGGCTCTTGACGAGCATATCATCTACGTACACCTCCATGGTTTTGCCAATCTGATCCGCGAACATGAAGTTGACAAGCCGTTGGTAGGTGGCACCGGCGTTCTTGAGCCCGAAGGGCATAACATTGTAGCAGTAGACTCCTAGATTGGTGCGGAAACTGGTGTGGATCTGGTCGTCGGGGTGCATCCGGATTTGGTTGTAGCCAGAGTACGCATCCATGAAGCTGAGAAGTTCATGGCCAGCTGTGGCGTCGACCAAAAGATCGATCTTAGGAAGCGGGAAGCTATCCTTCGGGCAGGCTTTGTTGAGATCCATGAAGTCGATGCACATCCGCCAGGATCCGGAGGGTTTCTTGACGAGTACGACGTTTGCGACCCACGTGGCGTAAATGGCCTTGCGCACGAAGTGAATGGTGCTGAGCCGAACGATTTCTTCTTGCATGGCCAGCTGTCGTTCTGCGTCATAAGTCCGCTGCTTCTGGGTGACTGGTTTGAAGGAGGGGCTGATGTTAAGCTTGTGGCAGATGACATCCGTGGAGATGCCAGGCATGTCGGCGTAGGACCAAGCAAAGACCTCGCTGTTGTCCCGGAGGAATTGGATGAGTTGTGTCCTGATTTCGGGAGCGAGGGTGCTTCCAATTTTCACTTGCCGCTCGGGGTTATGCGGGCAAAGGGTGATCAGCTCCGTATCCTCCACGGGTTGCTGCTGCGAGACAGCGGAGAAGTCGCGCGGGTCCTCGGGGGGACCCGCCCGCATTTGTTCAAGGAGCTCGGAGTCGACAGGGTCGGCCTCGTAAGCAGCCTCGGCGACGGTCATGGTCTCCCGCTTGCTGTATGGGTTGAGCTTTGTCAGGGCGGTCTGATAGCAGGAGCGGGCGGATTGTTGGTTACCGCGGACTTGGCCAGTGCCCATGACGGTCGGAAACTTCATGAGAAGGGCCCGGGTGGAGATGACGGCACTGAGCTGGTTGAGGAGTCCCCTTCCCAAAATGACGTTATAAGCAGTGGGGCAATCGACTACCAGGAAGGTGGTGATGGCGGTTGCGATCTTGGGCGCGCTCCCCAGGGAGATAGGCAGGGAGATGGTGCCAAGGGGCATGACAGAATCTCCCGAGAAGCCGAGTAGCGGGGAACCAGCATGGGTGAGGTCCGTGGAGTTTATGCCCAACTGGTTGAAAGTGTCCATGAAGAGGACATTCACAGAGCTACCCGTGTCCACCAGGATCCGCCCAACATCGAAATTGGCAATCTGAGCGCGGATGATCAATGGGTCATCGTGGGGAAAGATAACTCCCCGCTCTTCTTCCTCGGAGAAAGTGATGGGCGTCCATCCTGCCCGGGCGATCTTGGCCGCGCGTCCATCCGTGATGTTGAATATTTGGTGGTTGGATGTCGTGGCACGCAAGAAGTTCTTCTTAGCCTGATTGGAGGTGCAGGAGGAAGAGATGGTAGGGCCCCCGCTGATCGTGTTGATCTGTGGCAGTCCCTGTCCGGGGCGCGCGTGTTGGAGGAACTGGTTGATCTTCCCCTCCCTTACGAGTGCTTCCACAATGTCGCGGAAAGCCACACACTCGTCGATGGTATGGCCATTGAACTTGTGGTACTGGCAGTACAAGTTGGATTGGACGCCCGGGCGGGGGCCGGGTGGTCGTGCCCGTGGCTTGGGGATGGTGTCCTCGATGCTCATCAAGACGTTCTCGAGGGAGGTGATCAGGATTGAATAGGTTTCGTACTTTGAGGCTGGCCCCGTGTAGGGTTTGCCTGCTTGGTGGTGGCCTGATCCCTGCCCCTTGTTGTGGTACTTGTCCCTCCCACGATGGTCATTGTTGTACGTCCCTTTCCGCTTACCGGAGTGTGAGTCAGATCGGTGATCGGTATGTGCGTTATTGGTCGGCGGAGGTGACCGTGCCTGCCGGTTGCTGGGAGGTGGAGGGCGCGAGCCATTTACGTCAGGCCGGGATGCGACCTGGGGAGAGTTGAAGTGCTCCGCCTTGGCGTGTATTGCTGCCTGTCGCATGAGTTCGTTGTAGTCGTCCCAACCCTGGGTGAAGGCATGGTACTTGAAGGTGGACTCCCGCAGCCCGTTGCGGAAAGCACGGTAGGCGGCCTTGTCGTCCGTCTCGTGGCATTTGGAGTATTCCAGGCTGAAACGAGCGGCGTATTGGCGCAGGGGCTCGCTATCTCCCTGCCGGAGGGTTCCCAAGTCTTCGGTTGTGAGCAGTCGATCCGTCTGGATCATGAACTGGTTCAGGAAGACCGTGTGTAGGCGGTCGAACGAGTCGATAGACTGTGGTTCCAGGCGATAGAACCAATTGAGTGCGGCCCCAGTGAGGGTAGAGCTAAAAATCAAGCACTGCGCCTCGTCAGAGAGATTTCTGAAGGCGAGCGCTGAGTTGTAATTGTTGATATGGGTGTCTGGGTCGCCTTGTCCATTATATGGAGCAATTTTCAGGGGCTTGACCTCCGTCTCATGGCGGTACCGCATGATGCGGTCCGTGAAGGGACCAATGTTGGGCCGGGGTCTGGGCAGTGTCCCAACCTTGGGTCTGGCGGCCTCCAATTCCCGCACGCGCTGGAGGAGTTCCCGAATCACCTCGTTTGATTGGTCGGGTCGATCTGCCCCAATCGGGTGGTCGCCAATTGGATGATTTGCGCTGCCGCCTCTGGGCTTCTCGGGTTGTACCGGTCGCCGCCCGGACGAGGCCGTGGTTGAGCTGGCGTTGTCTTCCGGCTGGTGCCTGCCGATCGGCGAGGAGGGATTACCCTGGGGCTGAGGGGAGAGCGGCGGGGGCTGCGTGGGTCGGCGTGCCGATCCAGATCGTGACCGGGCACCCTGGGATAGCACGGGAAGGGGCGGTTGCGCCTGGATGCGGGGGTCGTGAGTCGGGTAAGTCAGGCGATTAGCCGGAGCCTGTGTCTGTCTCTTGTCGAGTAGTTCGCGAGCGTCACGGTAGATCTGCGTTCCCGAGGGGCCAGGCAGGTCGGTCTGGTGGAAGAGCAAGCGCCCGGAGGCCTCCGGCCGGCAGGTGTCACTGATCTCGACTCGGCAGGCGTCGAAACCCCGCCGACGCGACGCAGCGGCCAAGGCCCGTTTGGTTGCCTCCCACTGTTCCTCCAATTCCTCGCGTGTAGATTTCAGGATGGCCAGGGTGCTTCCGTGCTGCTCCCCCCACACGTGGTTCCTGCTTTCGATGGCAGCATTGCTCTTCCTGAGTTCGGCAACCTCCGACCGGAGGGTTCTCAGCATCTCGAGCATGTCATCGGAAGGTAGGTCGGCTCGGGTTCGGTTGCGATCTCCCTGGGGTGTGTTGTTGAGCTCACCGTCATCCCGTTCGGCAGACATTGTTCGTCGGCAGCGGGTTGAGCAACGGTATGTGAGTGAGTGGGTGTTTACAAATCCTTCCCACAGACGGCGCCAATGTTTGATCCTGAAATGACCAACACGATGAGACCCGCTGGGGGTTCTGGGACCAGCCGCGTGGTGTTTCGGGTCCGCTGGGGCGTGGCCGTTCGGCGAGTATCCTGCAAGGACTAGACACCGGTGTGGTGCCGGCCGAAGGGGCTCCGATGCCTAAGTTAGTATCTGAGTGCCGAGAGGCAAGTAAATACAGTGCTCTGGATCGGTTCTTAGTGTCTTACCTTTGTGAAGGGTTTCAGGGTATTTATAGTAGCCATAACTGCGGTAGGTGGGCTACTGTTACGGGAGCAGGTGGTGCTTGGTGGCTGGGAGCCGTCTGACAAGCCCTGGATATCCGGAGGAGGCGCCAGCTGGAGTCCCAACCTGCCTCCGTCAGGGAGTTGGTGTGGCAGAGTTGGTTAGGTGACTGTCGCAGCCAGCTGTCGTCTGTTCACTGTCAGGTGCCGAATGGCGGGTCTGCAGTACGGTGCCGGTCGGCGGGCCGTGATCCGTGAGGGTGCCGATCAGGCGATCGGTCGGCGGCCTTCCTGTCCTGGTGGGACCTATGCTAGGGTGGTCGGTCGATATGGTATCAACAAGGGGTAATTCATATATTTGGTAATATTTGTTTTAATTTTTAATTTATGTTTTATTTTAGAATATATATTAAAATTATGAATATATGTGTTTTTTCTCCTTAATTTTTAACTTAGAATATATGTTCTAATTGAAATAATTTTATTATTATTTGTGTTTTTTTATTATTAATTGTCATTATCAAATTCTAAGTATTTTTCATGCAAATAATATGACTTAATTCATATATTTGGTAATATATTTGGTAATCATTTATCATTAATAAATTTATCATTTGTTACTAAAATATGTTTTAGTAATGTATGTTTTAATATAAAATATGGGGTAATTCATATATTTGGTAATATTTGTTTTAATTTTTAATTTATGTTTTATTTTAGAATATATATTAAAATTATGAATATATGTGTTTTTTCTCCTTAATTTTTAACTTAGAATATATGTTCTAATTGAAATAATTTTATTATTATTTGTATTTTTATTATTATTATTTGTCATTATCAAATTCTAATTATTTTTCATGTAACTTAGATTTCATAAAATGGCTAGTGGAAGTGCAAGTGCAAGTGAAAGGCCTCCAAGACCTGGACGAGTTGACCCAGCATGGAAATATGCCATTGCAATTCCTGGAAATAAAAACGGTGCCATATGTTCGTTTTGTCAACATCAGTTCCAGAGTGGAGGCATAACACGATTAAAGTTTCATCTAGCAGGTTTTGATCAAAAAAAAAAATGTTCAAAAATGCAAAGATGTACCTAAGGCTATTAGAGATGAGGTCAGAGCATGGATCAAAAGTAAAGATACTGCTAAACAGACCAAGAATATGATTGGGGAGAACATACGAGCTGGCTTGAGAGGAGATCCACTGGACACTCAACAGAGCATTCAGATTAACGATAGCGATGATGAAGAGGATGATGATGGATTCGCTTATCCACCGGATGTGCATAGATCTGAGAGAGCAGCATATCGCTTTGCTGTAAATGCATCGAGAGATGAGGCACGACGAAGTGTCGACAATTATGGAGTTGGATCCATGCGTGGTGCTCAAGGAGGCATTAGCAGTCGTCAACCACCGCAACAGATGCGTCGATCACAAAGTTTGCGTGATCCATTTGCAATTCCTCCAGAACCAAAACTCTACAAAACCGCACGAAGTCAACAGAAGACTGTAAAATCGATGTGGAAAGGGACGAAAGAGAAGTTGGGTCGATATATTAGCAAATTTTTTATATATGAAGGCGTTGTTCCAAATAAAGCCAACTCTCATCATTTTAAGAATATGATCATTGAAGCCCAACGAGCAGGTACTTAATAAATTTATTTATTTATGATACATTTTTATTTAGCTTATGAAATACCATTGAATGCTAACTTATGTTTTGGTTTGCAGGTGAAGGCGTGTCCACTCCTTCTCCATATGAAGTGAAAAATAAATATCTTCCTATGGAGTATGAAGAAATGACGGCGTATGTGGAGCAACAAAAGCGACACTGGGAAACTTATGGATGTACCATAATGTGCGATGGTTGGACCGGTCCAACGAAGTTATCCATAATTAACTTCATGGTATATAGTAAGGGTTCAACTGTATTTCTCAGGTCAGTTGATTCTTCCAAATTTCATAAAGACTATGTGTACATAGGAAATTTGTTGAAGGAAGTTGTCCAGGAGGTTGGAGTACAAAATGTTGTACAGATAGTTACTGATAATGGGTCGAACTTCAAAAAGGCTGGAAAAGAACTGATGAAGACGTATCCGCTCTATTGGACTCCTTGTGCAGCCCATTGTATCGACCTAATATTTGAAGATATTGGGAAGAATGAGACAATGGCACTCATCATAAAAAATGCTAGGCAGGTAACTAACTACATCTATAATCATCTATGGTTACTTGCTCAGATGCATGAATTTTGTCAAGGAGACTTGGTTCGTCCTGGTGCAACTCGGTTCGCAACCAACTATATTTGTATAAACAGTATAGTTAAACATAAAGTTGGCCTTAGAAGGTTGTTTACCAGTGATCAATGGCATGGTAGCCCATTGAGTAGGAAAGTGGAAGGCAAGAGGGTTGAGGCTCATATCCTCGACCAAAGATTCTGGGAGTCCTTGGAGATGATGCAATCAATATATGAACCATTATATTGCATCCTCCGAATTGTTGATACAGAGGTAGTCCCAACCATACCAATCCTGTATGATATGTTCAATCGAATGAAAGAAAAGATAACCCGTCTTAAAGGGAAGAAGTGGGTCCTTAAAATCATACAGAAGCGATGGGAAAAAACATTAGTACATCCTTTACATGCTGCTGGTATATTTCTATCTTATTGAACTTGTTAATATTTTATTTTATTGTTGTTTACTAAGCAAAGTTCATTCATGATTTGCAGCTTATTACTTGAATCCCCGATATCAATATCAAGCAGGTATTGGGCATGACTCTTTCCTTGTTCAATCAGTTCAACAAGTATTCCTCAAACTGAATCCAAATGGACAAGTGGGTTGACAAAATTTTGGAGTAGACGTAAGTTCACTACCATATATGAATCTTGATGAGTTATTTTGAATCTTGATGAGTTATTTCGAATCTGTACATCTATGGAATTATATTAACATCAGCCTTAATGTAGTTGATCAACTTTAGAGATGGTCGGAAAACATTTCGTTCACCTATGGCTGTACAATCACGAACGAAAATGCCCCCAGGTATATTACTTGCATTTAACTTGATATTCTATGACTTAGCACTTTATAATGCCTCTTACATTAAACTTGATATTGACAGCTGAGTGGTGGGAATTATATGGCCAAGCTTCTCCCAGCTTGCAACAAATTGCTGTTCGTATATTATCACAAACGGCATCATCTTCGGCATGTGAGAGAAATTGGAGTACATTTGCTTTAATTCATACAAAGCAACGAAATCGTCTCGCATATTCTAAGTTAGAACAACTTGTTTTCTGTTATTACAACATGAAACTCAAGTTAAGAGATGAAGAAGCCGAAGCCGGTAAAGTTGTGGAAGAAGACTACGTTGACCTGTTGGAAATTGCAGGTCAACATGTGGAAGGTAATGAGGCTGATCCACTTCAAGCATGGATTATGCCAGCTCACTTGGATGATGATAGTGGAAGGCCTGACCCTCGAGTAGCACATCTTGCTAGTGAACACGGTGTTAATGTCGATAGAGTGCTATCTGAAGAAGTGGGGAGTGAGGACGTAGGAAGTGAGCGGACAATGTCTTCATGGGAGAGATCAATGCTTGGTTCTACCGGTAGACGTGACTTACGAGCTGATGCTACTAGTAAGGGACTTCATCAAAATAAATCTCCAGATGATGATGATGATGATGATGATGATGGAGGAGATGATGTTGAGACAAACGATGAAGACAGGATGACGGAGGGAATGATGACGGGGGAAATGAACATGTAACCGATACATATGCACCCTTGAGCCCATTTACTGAAGAGGCGGATTTCACTCATGCCACACAAGATTATGATCATGGGTGTAGAGAAGGAGGAGTAGGAATCGGTGGTGTCGGAAAAGATTACACTCGGACACGAAACATATATGAAGGTTATGGAAACCCATCTTCTTCAGATTCCATGGCAATTAGTTTTGAGTCAATGAGTTTAGGCACCGATCCTAGTAACAACTCAAATGATCCATATGCTTATGGTCCATATCGTCACCCCCTGTTAGACAACCATCTCCCTCAAATGTCACATGAAGATTATGGAGAAGTTAGTTGGGTAAATCCGAACTACCCTATCTATGGAGGAAAAGTAGGCCATTCAAAGGAGATATACGAATACTATGTCCAACAATACATTTCCTTTTGGTCAAATAGCATCAGTTGGCAAAACTTTTGTGTCTTGGTAGATCAAGAGATTCAAGACCAATCTAATTTTCAAGCTGGTCGACACTCTACTTGTTTTTGATCAAGTTCAATGTGTACAATATTGTTAATGCAATATTATCAATGAAATTATGTTTTAATTTAAGTTTATCTTTAAGATTTTATACTGTTAGTGGTCGACAGATCTATATTCTATCATATGATTCATCATATATTTATCATATCAAAGTCATTTTATAGTTTTTATTAGTCCTATATAACCATTATTGGGTACTTAAGTGTTTGCCAAAGTTTCATTCCAAATTTCCGTCATTTGGATCCAATTTCCGTCATTTTTGTTGACCGTAAAT
The DNA here is from genome assembly GCA_032719365.1 of Prinsepia uniflora. NCBI lineage: Eukaryota > Viridiplantae > Streptophyta > Magnoliopsida > Rosales > Rosaceae > Prinsepia > Prinsepia uniflora. The sequence continues at coordinate 30,096,104 of CM064872.1, read as the reverse complement.
GATATCGATATCGATATCGATATTTGGAGCGAGATATCCGTAAATTCGGCGAGCGATATATCCGTCGATATCGATATTTTCATCCTTGTATATAACACATCCTCGGCATATCATATACCCAATCACTATCCATTACGATATATCTACAGTACGTGTACTACTCGGGTCTCATCTCTGAGTCTACCCCCAAGATCTACGACGTCTGGGAGGACCTGTCTTCGGACCCTGTTTGAGACTATATCATATCTCTCACTCCTGGGCATGTGCTCCCCCTCGGAGTCACTCATCCCAGGCAGTGGATTGTGACACTCCAGGATCATCGACGTCTGGAGGAGACTACTCATACAGGAGGGTATATACATATAAGTGTGAAAACATTCATCTTTTTCAAATCATAGTTAAACTGGGTCTCAGACTCGAATCATAATCCAGGATTCCTCGAATTCGATTCAAATCCAAATCTCATAGGTCTCAAGCCCAAATCTATATCTCAATAGGGTCTCAGCCCGAAATCTCATTTCATACACCACAACTGGGACTCAAGCCCGATATCACAAACCAACTGGGCCTCAAGCCCGATACCACAATCAACTGGGCCTCAAGCCCGATACCATAAATCAACTGGGGTTCAAGCCCGATATCATAAATCAATTGGGCTTCATGCCCGAACCTCGATTTCACGGCTCTCCATGAAATCCCTTTTTAAAACCATTTCTCAAATTCTCGATTTCAGGCTTCTTCGTGAAACCCTTTAAAACCAGTAAATCAAGTCTCTAGTTTCACGCGTTCCCCGTGAAATCATCAACATCACATAAAAATATAGGCACGTAGTATACTCGGCCGAAGCCCAAACATCATATAAAACATAATGTAATGACCCGTCCCAGAGTTCGGGATTAGATTAGTGATTAATGACAGATTAGAGTGATTAATCGGTGATTAGTTGGGTGATTTCGGACGGACGGTGCAAAATGACGATTTTGCCCTTAGAATGGGCGAACGGTTGGCTTTTTGTTCAGACGGTCAAATGGACTTTGACCAATGACTGTGACGTAGTTCGGGACGTCACGAGTTCATATATAGGTGGCACGTTCGATTCCGACGTCCGAGGAGAAATTGAGGATGTCGGGAAGTTTAAAGGTATTTTGGGAATTTGGTTAAAAATGGGCGATTTGTTGACTTTTCATACTACTTGGCTTTTTCACGAAGTTCAAGGATTGTTAGGTAGGTCTCGATCCCCTGAGGACAATGACAGGCGGCACGTTGCCATTGGACGTGAGACGGTTTAGTTCTTGGCTAAACGTACGAGGGGCAAAATGGTAATTTGTGCGATAAAAGGCATTTTGGTCAAATTAAGGTAGATTGGAACATGTGGTTGTCGTGGGAATTGTGCCCATAAGATTTTGGACACCTGGCTTGTCCTGGATGGTGGTAGAACTTTCTCACCGCCTTCAAATCGGTTTAAACCAAAACGTATGTGTGTGTGCACAGTGTAGAAACAAAAACAGAGGACCGTGAGGAACACTTGATCCCCTCACTCTCCACGGTGATCAGTTGCCCCTGAGTTGTGAATAAGAACGAGAGGTTAGAAGGTGAGAATTGTGGTGGTGATGTCATGGAAGGGCGCCGTGCACGGTGAAGGTAGAACGAAGGTGAGCCGTGAATTCTATTTTTAGCCCGATTCTGCTTAAGATTGAATTAGTGGTTAATGAGCTAAGTGATTAGTGGGATGAGGTTCAGGAAGCTCAAAGGAATGGATCGAGACTAGGTTCGAAGCCTGTCGTGGACGGTGGCTGAAGAACCCGAGAACAGGTAAGTTCAAACTCAACAATGGTGAAGCTTGATTTGATGCTTGATGACTGGTTTGATTAATTGGATAAGCTTCTGAAGGCGTCAAGGAGGTGATTGGAACTAGAACTAAGGATGGATATGGCCGGAATGTCGAGGACACAGAGGAGGGACTTTCTTGTTTTCTTTTTCGACTTGCAAGGTAATATTCAGGCCCTCATTTCATGGTTTAGTTATCTAGATTAATCATTAACTAAGGGATGGAATTAATGGAGGAAAAAGGAATGAAAACAGATCAAAATTGGACAGTTTAGGAGGTTGAACTGTGGAGCCGATTCGGCTGGACTGGTCCGATTTGAACCAGTTCAGACCGGGTCTGTCTCAAGGTAGGAGACGATGAACAGTGGGCGCGTGGCTCCCACGCGCAGCCCCTTTGGGCGAATCGTGAGGGCGCGTGGGGCCCCTTTTGGGGAAGGTTCCAACATGACTTTTAAAGTATTCGATGTAACGAACATTTTGGCACTGGCTTCGAGTCGATCGGACATCGTCTCGATATGTTTCGGGATGTCTGAAGGATTTAGGGCTCGGTTAAAAATAGTTAAAAATTTGGAAAACTTACGGGGCTTTAATAGAAGCATTATGAAGTAGTTAGTAACCTTATTATGGGATTTGGACAGGTTCGGGAAAGCCCGTGATAGTGGATTAGGCCGAAAACGTAATTGCACGTGTATCGAGGCGGCGACGTGAATGGTCTGTGAGTGGATTTTGCTTTCTAACTTATGATGCATGCATAAATATTTTATATATTTTATATACGTGATTTCTATGTTTGTGGTATGATATTGATGATTTATGGTTTTGCACGTATTTTGAGATATTTACGAAATAGAACGTTTTACGAGATATGCTTTTATGCTATGATTTGATAATGGTTTTGATGATACGATTTTGGGATTTGAAATTTGATTTGATTTAAATGACTTATAATGGATTTTGGAAAAGTGATTTCGGGCTTGAAGCCCTGTTCATAAAATGGATTTCGATAAACGTGATTTCGTGTTTTGGAACTGGATTTTGGAAATGATGCTTTGGGATTTGGTTTTGAAACTTGAAAGTGGATTTCTGGGTTTGGATTTGAAATGATTGTTCCAGATGCTAGCTTACGGAATGATGGTTTCGGATTCGGGGCTGGAAATGGATTATGGATATGATTTCCAAATTCTGGATTTGGATTCGGGATGATGATTTTGGATTCGACTTGAGATTCGAAATGGTGATTTCGAATTCGGATTTGGACATGGACTTGTAAATGGTTTTAAAATGGTTTTTGGATTGGATTTGCTGGATCTGGTTATTGGGTTTAAAGACCCGAATACGATTATGACGGGAGCGGGCCCGGATTGGGTTTAAAGACCCGGATTGAGTTTAAAGACTCGGGAGTTTAAAGACTCGGATATTGTGATTTCCCCCATAGGCCTATTGATTTTAAAGACTCGAGAGTTTAAAGACTCAGATTATATTGACGCCTAGATTGAGTTTAAAGACTCGGATTACTATTGTGTTTAAAGACTCGGATAGATCCAGCAGGTTCGATTGGTTGAAATGGATTTCAAAATGTGTTTCGGATTTCGATGATAACTTGATAATGATGGTTTTCAATAATGGTTTTTCGATGATTTGGGCTATGACCCGGATGATATGGCTTTTGATGGTTTTGGGCTGAGGCCCAGGATTTAAGAAAAGGAAATGATTTCGGTTCGCATAAACGGTTTTTATTATCTCGGAAATGAACTAGTTTGTGAATGCATGCATTGGTTTTTAAATGGAGGGTATAAATGTCTTTCTTATAATCAGTTTTCTATAGTTATCCTTTATTTTTGTTCACTCACAGTCTTTTATGTTTTCGATACCCTCCAGGTTTGATGCGGTATGGGCTGTTGTTAGAGAGAGGCGAAGACATTACACACGAGATCCACAGTAGATTCTGCGCGCTCTGGGAAGTCCAGAAATTTTGGACGGTTTGCTTGGGAATCCCTTGTCCGGCTTATGTATGTAGAGGTTGGGCGTCGGTTTAACCTTCATGTCGCACGTAAGTTAGATGGGAGCATGGCTTAGCCCTTAATCTCGAGGGATTGGGGGTAGGTCGTGTCACATAAACCTCGAACTACGTGCAATAACCCATTTTCCTCCAAAAATGCCAAACAATTCATATTAAAATCATATGCACTCATGGAATATCAAATCATGTTCATAAACACATATAAAGCATTTATGCATGCATCAATTCATAAAACAAAGTCCACTCACAAACCGTCCAAGCCACGCCTCGATACGCGCACCATAAGCCTCTCCGAGCTAATCACCATCACCGGGACTCCCAGACCTATCCAAATCATAGTTGAAGGTCACTAACTACTTCAAATAGGCTAACATTGAATCCCCCAATTTTTCAGGATTTTTTAAACGTATTTCACATAGAACCTAAACCTTCGGACATCCCGAACTATATCGAAACGATGTCCGATCGACTCGAAACCAATCCCAAAATGTTCATTACATCAAAAGGATGAAAACATATGTTGACCTTGACTGGAGACATTGCCTCACGCGCCCTCACAGGATGTCCAAAGGTGCTGCGTGTGAAACCCACGCACCGGGAACTGTTCATCTTCAACATCTCGCAGACCAGGTCCAGACCAATTCTCTGTAACTCTGGTTCGACTGGACCGGAAAGACTGGTTCTCCTCCGTCCGACCACTATTCAACCCTGTTTTCCTCCCATTCTCTTCGTCTCAGTCTACCCTATCTATCCATGGGTTCAAAATCGTGAAACAAGGCTAAAGATCTTACCTTTAGATTGAAGAACCTCCACCCAGTTTTTCGGTCTTCTGTCTGGGCTGCTCAGCCAACCTCCTCCATCTAAAATCATCCCCACACGATCATAAAAACCTCCCAAACATCATTAGGTCATCAGGAACAGCCCCAAAAGTCTAAAACCAAAAATCCAAAATTCAAACTTCACGGTTTACGGTTTACCTTTTTCCCGTGGCTACACCGCCATCCACGAAGGTTCTGTCCTCAACCAGCCATCATCATCTCACCCTCAGCCTCACTCTCAGTCATTGAGGGTTCCTCAATCGAACCAGTAAGGGAAATGTGGGTGGGGTGGTTTTCGGTTTTGGGTTCGAAGGGTTCGAATCGAATGGCAAGGGAACCAGATACATGTATCAGTGTAATAGGAGCAAAGGATTGGTGACACTTGTCACTCATCCATTGGGCTTGGAATAAATATCTGGGGCCCACTTGAGAACAAATGACCCTCATCTCGTAAAATGTGCACTAGTTTCTCCGAACTTCCGTGAGCCGTAACTTTCCCATCGAACATCTGCTTCTGACGTTCCGCCTGTCTACAGACTCGTATCGACATGATCTATGTAACGATCGTCGGTTTATGTGCACTGACACGACCCATCCCAATCCCCCTGGGATTACCATGGAATGTGTCATGCTCCCGTTTGACAAGAGGTGTCAGACAAGGGATAACCTATTGCCACTGCCCAAAAGGGCTTCCAGAATGCGCAAGGATCGATGGAGGAGGTGTGCGATGCTCCAGTCTCTGCTGCAGTCGCTTCCAGAATCAACCTGAAGGTCATTAAAAAACAAAAGCTGTGAGTGGACGAAAATAAACAAGTCTGTTTAAAACATTTATAAAGACATTTATGCCCCTCAGTAAAAACATATGCATGCACCAAAAACCAATCATCACATATGTATTTAGAAATAACCATTAGGGCTAGCCCGGAAACCAAAGCATAGTTTCAGATTCCAAAAGTCAATCCAAGAGTTATTTCATAAATCCAGTAAGATACATTTATTATTTTTCCATCTCCGCTATCCCCGATGCCTAGCGTCCCTGACGCTTGACGTCCCCGACGTCATATCTCACGGTATTAAGCAACGCGTGCTGGCCAGGGTCTCACCGGGTCCATATCTCTGACAACCCCGATGTTTGACGTTCTTGACGTCTAATGATAGCAATCCTGCTCCTGGATCACTATACGGTCCGGCTGCTCCGTACAATGACCCCTCGCAGACAATGCACCGTGACTTCTCCAGTGTCCCCGACACTTAGAGGAGACCAATATATATCCTCGTATCGAGATGGTTTTATGGAACACATTTTATTATTTATTTCCAAAATATCACAAGGGCCCTGCCCCGAATTTCCATAAAACCGTCATAAGTCCAAATAGTTGATTATCAAATCCGAAATCATTTATTCAATTCCATTTTAGGATCCCCGACCCGAAATCACATATATAAATCAACTGGGCCCCTGGCCCGATTTCTCAAAGCAATTGGGCCCCTGGCCCGATTTCTTAAATCAATTGGGCCCCTGGCCCGAATTCACCTTATCAAATCTGTAACAGTTTCATGAAATCATATCCGAACCACAATTATGGAAATCAGTGCAAATCCAGAAAACTTCGATTTACGTGCAAACACGTAAATTGCCTCGAAATGCGTGAAATCATATAAATTCACCGATATAAAAAATAAACCATAAAATCACAATTATAACAATCATGAAACAGTTATGCATGCATCGAATTTATAAAACCAATGTCCACTTACAGACTGTTTAACCGAGCGCCTCGATACGCGTGCCATAAGCTTTCCCGGGCCACACCACTATCACCGGGACTCCCAATCCTGTCCAAATCACATTAGAGGGTCACTAACCTCTTCATTAACACCCTATTCAAGTCCCGTAATTTTCCCAAATTTTTAAGTATTTTTAAACTGGATTTAAAACCTTCAGGCATCCCGAACACTATCGAGACGGTGTCCGATCGACACGAAACCAATCCCAAAATGTTCGTTACATTGAATAGGACAAAAGTCATGTTGGAAGTTTCCCTAAATTACCTTACACGCGCCCCCACGCGCCGGTTGAACTCCCTGCGCATGAAACCCACGCGCCGGGTACTGTTCATCATCGTCCAGCCGTGGACGGGTCCTGCAACCGGGTCGCCGTGACCCGCGGGTCGACCCGATTGGTTCTCAGTCGTTTCACGATGATTTTCGACGGGGTTTTCACTTACAAGATCGTACGAATTCAATTAAGTGTTCCGTGGAATCAAAAACAAGGAATAGCGTCGAGATTTTTACCTCTGAACAAAAATCCGAAGCCCAGAATTTCCGATTGTCCTTCCTCCCGATTCAGGCCACCTTGAGTCCCAAAATTACGTCCACAAGATCAATTTAGGTTCGTAGGACACCGTAGGATCAAATCCAACGACCAACACCCGTCCAAAACCCGATCACCATTTTTAGTTTCGAACCGGGTTACGGGCACCGCCGTCCCCGCCGTGCCCAGCTCACGTCGAGCTTCGAAACCTTGTCCCCTGTGCCTGTTTCTGACCCTAAGTCTCAATAGAATCAAGAGAGAGCTAAGAAACTCGACTAACGGTCAATCCTCCAAAACCTGGACATAATTTCCTCTCGGGTAACACACCCGCCTTGGTCCACCGTAGTTGCCGCCGTCGTCCTGCCGCCTCCCGCTGTCTCTCACTACCTCAGTCACTCTCCAGGTTGTGCACGCCCAGCAGAGATGGTGAGGTGAGGAATATGTGTGTTTGTAGGTGGGAGGAGGAAATGGGGTATCGGGTTACATAATAAAACAGAGGAGATTGAATTGTCCAGATAGGGAGGGAGGAGATGGATGGTCTGGATTGAAGGCACAGAACAGATGAAAGGTCCATATCAAAGTTGAACAAAGTGGGAATTCTTTAGTTATTTAATTCCTAATAATTTAATCAAATCTCACCAATCCAGATCTGAGCCCAATAATTTAGGTTTAGTGGTCCACGTGTCCCACCCAGAATCTCTGACCAATCAGAAAAAGCCACGTGTCCTCGCCTCGTAATGTGTGCATATAGAAACCGAACTTCCGTGACCCATAACTTCCTCGTACAAAGTCCGATTTCGGCGTGCCGCCTGTCAATGGATTTGTATCGACCCGCACTCCATAACGGTCCTTGGCCCTCGGCCATCGGACCTCCCAATCAAAAAGTCAACATTTTCCCCTATTTCGTCCAAATTACGGTAATGCCCCTGAACTTCCGATAGTCATAACTTTCACCACGAATGTCGGAATCGAACGTGCCACCTGTCTATGAACTCGTGACGTCCCAAAATACGTCACGGTCATTGGTCAAAGTCCATTTGACCGTCCGAATTAAAAGTCAACGTTTTGCCCACGCCTAGGGGCAGAACGGTCATTTTGCACAATTCGCCCGAAATCACTCAACTAATCCTAGATTAGTCATTCTAAATCATAATTAAATAATATTAAATCCCGATACTCGGGACGGGTCGTTACATGCACTGGACCTCCCGGGTCCAAAGTTAACTATTTGCCCTCATTTAGGGATAAAATCTTATTTTTTTCCTGAACGTCCGGTAATCCTCAACTAAACTCCGATTAGTCTCGCTAATCCTCAATTTAATCTTAATTAATCTTAATTAATTCCAAAAATTTGGGACGGGTCGTTACAAATTTCCCTCCTCAAAGAATTTCGTCCTCGAAATTTAAACTGACCCAATTCCACAACTAAATATTGGAATTCCAATCCTGCCTCCACTCGAGGGTACTTTCGTGTTAACAAACACGTCTGGCACAACTACAGTACCCGTCGGTACCCCCTGTCACTTAAGTTCCCAAAGCTCCAACTGAACTCTCGAGAAACCACACGTCGGCTCGTAACTCTCACTCGAGACACAGACACTAATCGATCTTGCTTGCCACACACTCTAACAAGTCAGCTATACTGAGCTGTCATTAATTCGGCTTTTGAACCTAATGGTTCTTCTCATATGACAACCTAAGTTTACCACTCTGAAACTTTCCAAACTTTCAATCATCAGGCTACAATAAGCACTCCCACTAAGGGTCATCACATCCAAGCTGACATTCTGTGAAAGGACCCGTCCCAAATCCCCCGTGATTAACGTGGGACGTGCCTGCTCCCGTCTTACACGAAGTTTCAGACCAGGGATAATTCCATCTCTAGCCCTCACTGGGCTTCCAGAGTATGCTAGGATTGTAGGAGGAGGAGTGTGATGTCTCGATCTCTGCTACAGCCTGCATCTGTGATCAACCTGAAAGGTATTCCAAACATTAAAAGTCGTGAGTGGACAAAACAAAGAATTTTATAAAAACATTTCACAAACATCATTTATGCCCTTCACTAAAAGCATATGCATGCATTCAAAAATCATTTATCAAAACGTTTATAAAACCATTTGAAAAATATTCTTAAAACCTTTCAAGGGTTCATGCCCGTTCCCCATAAACCGTCATGAACCATAAATTCATTTATGGGTCCCCGACTCGAAACCACAATCTTAAAACATGGAACACGAGGTCTTCTCCCCCAAATCACTTTCCGTAAACCTCATACGTATAACCCATCCGCGACACTTCCGAGAAGATGCTAACTCGGGGTACACAGCCCCGATATATGTCACGATTCATCTCTATACTAGTGTGCACACCACTCGGGGTCTCACTCCGAGTCTTCCCCTAGGAATTCTCCATCTGGGAGGCTCTATCTTCGGACCTAGTCCGATCATCTATTCAGAATCTGGTCCGGGACCACATCATAACTCTCACTCCTGGAATGGGATCCCTATGGGGATACCCATTCTGGTATGTGGATCGTGACTCTCTAGGTCGACTTCTGGAGGAGACCAAACAAATCATATGAAAGGTATAATACATTTTCAAAACTCTTTCTTTCTCAAAACATATTTCAACTGGGTCTCATACCTGATTCATCTCAATAGGATTCCTCGAATCCGATTCAAATCCACTTTCACAGGCCTCGGCCTAAATCCACAGTTCAACAAGGTCTCATGCCCGAATTGTCATTTCATAAACCGAACTGGGACTCAAGCCCGATTTCACAATCAACTGGGCCTCTAGCCCGATATCAAGACTAACTAGGCCCTAAACCCGAAATCATAAATCAACTGGGCCTTAAGCTCGATTTCATAACCAATAAGGCCTCAAGCCCGATACTACAGTCAATGGGGCCTCAGGCCCGAGATTACAACAAACTGGGCATCAAGCCCGAATTCATAAACAACCGGGGCCCTGGGCTCGATCGTGTGACTCAAAGGGGCCTTCAGCCCGATTTCTCATCAAATCAAATGGAATCTAAGTCCGAGAGTTCGTAAATCAAATAGGTCTCTTGCCTGAATTCATGTTTCCAAATCCAAAACCCATTCATTAAATTGTCATTCAAAACACAGTACGCAAAGGTACGACATAAAGCCGAAAACCTCAAAAAACGTGCAAATATGTCGATCCTAAGCTACCACAAAAAATGCACTCATGGCATCACAAAACATGTTCTATGAAAATTATAAAACATTTATGCATGCATAGATTTTGAAAGAAAGGTCCACTCACAGACCGTCTGAAGCCGCTCCTCGATACGCGCGCCATGAGCCTCTCACGGGCCAATCGTCGCCTCTGGGGTTTCTGAACCTTTCCAAATTAATTTAGAGGATTACCAACTACTTAAATAACCTCTCACTAAAGCCCCGTAATTTTTTGGAATTTTTAACTATTTTTAAACCCGATCCTAAACTTTCGGAAGTCCCGAACTATATCGAAACGATGTCCGATTAACACGAAACCAGTCCCAAAATGTTCGTTACATCGAATAGATGATTTCGTATGTTGAACATATCCCCAGAAAGTGGGCCACGCGCCCACACGCACCGGCAACAGCCCCTGCGCGTGGGAGCCACGCACCGCTACACTGTTCTTCTTCTTCCTCGGCCAGACCGGTCCGAACTAGCCAGTCTGATTTTTCCTGCAATTCCGGTTCGCCTGGACTGTCGTGACCGGTCCAAGGCTATTCCATCTTAATTTTCCATCCTTTCTCTTCCCAATTGATTCCATTATTCCTATCTAATCCCTAGAAACCTATTTAGATGATCAAAACAAAGAAAAACCAACCAAAATCCCTTGGTTCAACATACCCCTCACGGTTAAACTTTTTCAAAAACTCCCCAGGGCTTCCTCAGCCATGAACCACCATCAAAACCTTCCTATAACTTCCCTAGAAACCTATTTACCCCATTCAAATCAAGAAAAACCGGCCATAACGTACAAAACCGAAATTAAAAGAAAAATGGGCAAAACCGATACCTTTCCACGACTTGCCTCCGCCGTCCACGGCGGCGCCGTCCTGGCCAGCCACCATCATCCTCTAGTCTTCCTCTCACTTTCTTGGTTCCTCAGTCATGATCATATGGGGTAAGGGTTTGGATTGGGGTTGAATGTTTGATCAGGTTTGGGTTTGGTATGCACGAACAAGCAAAAGGGGTGATATGCATGAATGTAAAATGGTGGCCAGTGGATAAGTGACACTTGTCACTCATCCATTGGGCCTTGGGAAAATATCTGGGGCCCACTTGAGACAAAAGTCAAGCCGTCTCGAACTTCGTGCAATAGTTCCCTCAAACTTCCATGAACCGTAACTTCTCTGTCGAACGACCGAATTTGATGTGCCGCCTGACTACGGATTCGTATCGCCTCGATCTACGTAACAGTCCTTGGCCATCAGACCTCCCAAGTCAAAAGTCAACTATTTGCCCATTTTCAACCAAATTACCAAAGTACCCTCAAACTTCCGAACGTCATAACTTCTTCCTCGAACGTCGGAATTGGACGTGCCACCTGTGTATGAATTCATGACGCCCCGAAATACGTCATAGTCATCAGTCAAAGTCCATTTTACCTCTTGAACGAAGAGTCAACATTTTGCCCATTCTAGGGGAAAAATCTTCATTTCGCCTTGAACGTCCGTTAATCCTCGTCTAATCCACAATTAGCGAGGCTAATCCTTCATTAGTTCTTAATTAATCCCAATAATTCGAGATGGGTCATTACATTCTTCTCAGCGTCCAATTAGGCAAACATCCTTTAGATCCTGTCGTCGCAATGGTACGAACCTCACCTCGCAGTCCAAACTCAAATCTGCGGTATTTATCGGCTTCGGTACTCACATCAGTCAACTTCCTCGTTTTTCCCGTACTCAGGCTAACTCACACTTAAGTTCCATCATTGCATATCAATCCGAATCTGTCGGGTATCGATCCATTCCATTACCATGACATGCCAAATTGACTTCGTCCGAAAGCCAATCCTATCGGCAACTATCGTGACCAGCCAGTAACTCCTGGCTCCACTGCGCTTTCGTTGTGCTACTCTGACCTCGACTCGCTCTTGTCCCCAATCATACCTCATGTCACTCACATATCCTGTCGAAACACATTCAACAACTCATCCATCCTGGGTGTATGTAGTCCTCATCGAATACTTGCTAACAGAGGTAATCACAATAAAATCACTAGGGTTCCTCTGGCCCACATGACCCTGAGCTCTTGGTTCACATAATCACTGAATCCTCTCAGTCCATTCTACTTGAGCACACAGTATTCTACGTCCAGTAAACATCTCAGTATGTCGGAACACATCCGATCATAATCTTCATCGAACTGTCACCATCGGTTCCAATCCAATCACTATCTCATGTCTATCTAGGAATCTATCCATTAGACAAAGCATTCATCCTCTTTGGTAACTCTACACCTCAAACATATTGATTGATAGTGGTCAATCCCATCGTCCAATGTGCACTACACACCGGTGCACCCCCATTATATTAATCGTCAAGGCACTACTCGACCTGCTCAAGGACTACACTCTGGCAACGTCCAACCACGTACCAATCCTCACTCCGAACATGGCTCGGTACTCAACCGTCCAACAACACTGCATACAATCGCGTCGTCTGGAGTGGTAATGATCCTGCCGACATCCTACTCGAGGCATTAGCTATTCATCTTTTCCTGATCGATACCCACGTATCGTCCTCTTCTCGTGCTTATTCACCTATCCAAGACTAATCGATATTCCTCCACAGATCCAACCAGAACGGATGGATTTATAATCAACATTCATCCCCAAATCCAAGACAGAGAAATACTCTTTCACATATCCAACCTCTGTCTTGATGTCTCACCAACTTTCATACAATATGATTCTCCTCTGCTCCTAGTTCAGCATAAGTAGCCATACCATTCTCTCTAATAACGACCAGACCTCGGTTTACTCGACTCATAGTCGCCGTAATCATCTTTATCAACTCGATCCTCTTGACCGTCACCCCACAACTCGATCCACTCGATCCTAGAGGGATCCACTACCAGCTCTCTCAGTCAACATAACGTGACCCCTAATACAACCATGGGTCCACTACCTCGGACACTCACTCGTCACACTAGGTGACGTAAAATACCATTTGCTCTCCAAGTCATTCAAATTTGACTCACAGCCTAGGTGTTCAATTCTTACACCTTCTTTGAACCTTTTAACTGTCGTGTCATTCCTCATTGGTCCACATAAGGAAAGTTTAAGATGATGACATCAAAATTCATCCGATGTCATCCTGCGGCACCAAGCACCATCTGTAAAAGCACTGTAACGACCCGTCCCGAATACCGGGATTAGATTAGTGACTTATGAAGGATTAGTGAGATTAATTGGTGATTAGTTAAGTGATTTCAGACGGACGACGTGAAATAATTGTTTTACCCCTAGAATTGTGTAAAATGTTCACTTTTGACCCGGGGAGTCAAACATACGAGGACTGATGATCGTGACGTAGATCGAGACATCACGAGTCCGTAGACAGGCGGCATGTCGAAATTGGACGTCGAACGGAGAAGTTATGGTCACGGGATCGAAATTGGGAACTTACGTCTTGGGATTCGAATTAAATATTAATTAAAAGTGATTGGCTGATATTTTAATGTGGGACCCCTGGATGAGTGACACTTGTCACTCATCCCATTGGTCCTTGCCCGTAGATTGTGGTTCTAAATGTCATTGGATGGCTAGGATGAAAATAACATTTTTTTTTTAATTTTTTTATATTTCCCTCACATCCCAGCCGTCCATCTCTCTCTCTCAGCCACTCATCCTCACCATTCATTTCTCTCAGGTGATCATCATCTTTTTCATCCTTGAACACCCACACCATTTCTAATAACCGTGAGAATAAACACCCCAAACCCACACCTTCAACTCACCAAACCTCACAATTGTCATTGGTGTAAACACGAAAATGAAGAGAGAGACTAGGACGAGCATAACGGTGCTGCTGGCATGGACGGCGATGCACGGTGGCCTGGTTCGGATGCAAGGCACTAAATGCGCTATTTTTGGAATTCAAAAATGGAAAGGCGTGAAGTAAGGATTGTTGATCGTTTCTGTGTTTTGAAGGTTTCTCCTGAGGTCGAGACGACCATACAGTGGCCACGACAGTGCCCACGACGGCGAGAGACATAAGAACGCGTGAGGCCTCTATTTGCTTTAAAAAATGGCAGATTATGATTTATGTATTTTTGATCAATTGGATGCTAGGATGGAGTTCTTGAGATCGAAAGGGAACTAATAGTCTAGAAAGCACGGTTGGAGGTGGCCGGGATCGTGTGAACACGACGGTGGAAGGTTGGCTGTATGTTCATCGATCGGGGAGGTAAGATACAAACTTGAAATTCTAGTTTTGACATCGTATATCGATCATAAAGGTTAGGACGAAACTATAGAACTCGGAAGGGTTGAAAACGGAGTTGAAACGGGTGTCGAACTAGTCACGTTGGTCTAGTTGGACCGGATTTACAGGACCGAACCGGACCGGGTTCAACCAAAGGTTGAAGATGACTAGGTACTGGCGCGTAAAGCCTATGCGCAGAGCCTTTGGGCGGCGTGTGGGGGCGCGTGTGATCTATTTTGGGAATGAGTTCAACACGAGTTTTTATGTATTCGATGGAACGAACATTTTGGGGATGGTTTCGAGTCGATCAGACATCATTTCGATAGTTCAAGGTGTCCGAAGGTTTAAGGGCTAGTTTAAATACGTTTAAAAATTTTGGAAAATTACGGGGCTTCATTGAGAGGTTAATGATGTAGGTAGTAATCATCTAGTATGATTTGAACAGGTTTGGGAGTCCCGATGACGGTGATTTGCACTGGAAGGCTTATGGCATGCATATCGAGGCGGCATCGTAGGACGGTTTGTGAGTGAATCTTGTTTTCTAAACTGTGATGCATGCATAACTGTTTTTATGTTTTACATATGTGATTTCGATGATGATGATTGTGGTATTGGTGATTTACATATTTGCACGTATTTCGAGATATTTTCCGTATTTGTATGTGTATCGAGGTTTATGGTTTTAATAATGGTTCAATGGTATGATTTTGGATTTGAAAATATGGAATCGGGCATGAGACCCATTTAATTTATGAACTATCAGACTTCGAGTCCATTTGATTTAATATGGCAATCGGGCTGGGGGCCCAGTTGGTTTACATGATCGGGCTGGAGGCCCATTTGGTTTACATGATCGGGCGTGTGGCACAGTTGGTTATGAGATCGGGCATGAGTCTCATTTGTGGTTTATAAAATGTGATTTTTGGTTTGGAGACCCTAAATGGAGTTGGATTTGGAAATAGTAGATTTCTGGATTCATGACGGTTTTATGGCCGGGCATGGACCCTTTGAAAGGTTTGAAAGGTTTTGAGATGATCGGGAAATGTTTATCATATACCATCCTTTTATCTGTAGATTGTCTCCACCAAGGAGGGTCGTTGGCTTGGGTGGACCCTGGAGTAGTCACGGAGCACTAACTGAGATGAGTGGCCCCCGTGGGGTACCTCACTCTCAAGAAGGCATTATGGATTATAACCCCTAGGGAGGGTCATTGATCTACTGGTCATTGGCCTGAGTGGACCCTGGGGAGACTTGGGATTTGAGACCCTGAGTAGCACGCGTAGCTTTGGAAACCGTGACAATACTGATTGTGACATCAGTGATGTCAGGCATCAGGGATGCCGATGATTGGTTATATGGTATTTGGTGAACATGATTTATTGGATTTATGAAATGGTATTTTTGTGCTTACGGATTTTTATTTATGGATTTGGGCAGTGGCCCACTTGGTTCTGGAGATACAGATTTTGGTATTCTATGGTTTTGGACTGAGTTTCCACATATGTTTGGATTTACAGTTTTTGGGCTAAGGCCCTAATGGTTTATTTACGTAAATGGTTTGATTACTGGTTTTATAATGCATGCATGTTTTTTAGTGAAAGGCATAAATGTTCTTATGAAATATGTTTTCTTAAACTATTGATTTTCGTCCACGTACAGTTTTTAATGGTTTTAGTGCCCTTCAGGTTGATTGTGGATGCGGGCTGTAGCAGAGACCCAGACATCACACTTCTCCACTGATCTTGGCGCACTCTGGAAGCCCCGTTCGAGCTGAGTTTTCAAGTCATCCCTTGTCTGACACTACATGTCAGACAGGAGCATGGTACATTCCGTGTTAATCTTAGGGGGATTGGGATGGGTCGTGTCAAGTGGTATCAGAGCGGGTTTGCTCTTGTGGTATGCACAGGCCGAGGATGTTATGTCTCTATGGGGTGTAGTTCGTTATCGATCTGATAGTTAGGATGCCAGTATGATAGTTAGTGGGAATGAATCTTGAATAGTTTTGGTTCGGCATTTGATGCCTGTGTATGTCGTAGTTCTGTCGTGGTTTGACAATGTTGGACCTTACTAAGGGAGGTACATAATAATGCTTTAGAGTGTTGACCGTGAGACGGTTATGTCGGGATCATCTATCCCGATATTACAGGATTGGTTATGACGATAGTGTGGAGTTGTGACCATTAGATGGTCAGGCCATGTTGAGCTAGGAATTGTGCTGCTAAGAGCAGCCGGGTTGCTCGAACCCTAGTTGTGATTAATGGTGTGGAGAATGTGAGTGCAACAGAGTTGGTCGATGGCCTTAGTGAGTAACCCTAGTGTATGATGTATGGTTCGGAAATGTGAGTCGGCGAGTGGTTTGACTTTGGCGACTTTTCGGAGTCGAGACCGTTGGTCGGTCATGTCCTGTCAGCTTTGGTGACGGTATTGTACTCTGAAGTCGAAGTTGTGATAATCGGTTAGGCCTAGTTTGTTGTCGTGCTACCCTAGTTTGTGATATATAGTTTGGTGCAGTTGAGGTAGGGGATGACTTAGTGGATGATACTGGTTGAGTCGAGTTGAGACTAGTTAGAGATTGGTTGGACATGTTACCAGGGTGTGGTACTTGTCGATGGAATCTCAGAGTGAGGATACAGAGTAGTTAGTACGGGCGGTTGATTCCGTTGGATGCAGAGTCTCGATCGCGATGTTTGGTGGTTGGGTCTGCACGAGATTGTGGTAGACACTACTATCGAGGATGGATGCAGTTGTGGTTGTTGAGAATCGGGTGATGTTTAGGGAACGTTCATTTTCTTTTTTGAGTTTTTAGGGTAATTATACCCAGAGTTGTTGGGTACAAGGGAGGCAGAGTTCCTTTAAGCTGAGTAGAGCTATAGGATTGTTGCTCGGTATGAGCAAAGATCCAGGGTTGTTGGATTCGTACACTATGTGCCGAAGATTATGATGACGATGAGCCACGAGTTGGGATGTGACTCCATTGTGATGGGCATACGTTCGGTATCTGGGATCCAACAGTGGATCTCAGATAAAGATGGACTGGATGGGATCCAGCAGTGGATGTGATGTGTTGGGATTCTAATCTAACCTTGAGTGTGATAACTGATGTGATAGTAATGATTAAGTGGTAAATGAATGAAACGGTATAAACGAATATGCGAGTTGGGGTACCAAGTTAGCTTGGTACACACGTGGTTGATGAACGAGTGAATTGGTTCCGACATGGTTGGAACTTCAAAATCGAGAGAGGTTGTGATTGAGGCGACGAGAGGAGTGCTTGGTTCAGCATTGGTGATGGGTATGCTCAAGTCACTAAGGGTGACTTCTCATTTTCTGCCCATGGCAGATAATGTCTGTTGCCACCAGTACGTTGATCGTGTATTGGTTGACGGACCCGTGATTTTTTTGGGTCATCAGGAGGAGTTAGGCATTTCGAAGTTAGGTGAACGAGATTTCCCATTTTCTGCTTGATGGCAGACGATGTTGGGTTGCATGGTGTGGTAAGGGCAGTGAGATTTTGTTTGCATACACATAGGATGAATTTTGATATCATTGTCTTGGATCATCTTTGATTTTTCCTAGGTGGAATGACAAAGATCAATATGAGGTAATTGGAGAGAACCCACAGTCTCGACGTGTCTCGTTGTCGACTGATATGTTTAGATGTGAAAATGGTTGGGAAGCGATTCGGTAGTATACGGATTCAATGAGGGTGTAAGACCCTATGACCGAAATCTAGTAGTTAGCAGAGTGAACATGTGTCGATCCTAGGTGGATCGGGATCGTGATGTTGAGGATATAGGGCGTTGTGACGATCGAGGATCGCGATGTTAAAGATCGGATAATGTTGTTATGGATCTAGATCGTGATCTTGATGATCAGGCTGTGGTGGATCAGGATGGCGTGGATCGTGATATCGTGCCGTGCTAGCAGACTCCGTCTTGCTAATTATGCTAAGCTAGGAGCAGAGGAGAATCGTTTTGTGAAACACTTGATGAATCTTGTGGTTTAGCTAGTGAGATGACAAGACAGAGGTTGGATATGTGCGTGTGGGGATAGATGGAGAGTTTATTACTCTGTCTTGGATATTTGGATATGGGTGAAATTAGTTACTCATTGGGCATGAATGGGTACGCCTTGGTGTATATGATTCGGATTGGTACATAGTGGATCTCGTGATTAGGAGTAGAAGTATTGATGTTGGTCGGGTGACCAGGGAATTTGGAATAGACACCGAATTGGGAGTGTGTAGTCTGTCTCATGTGAGATTGGACTGATGGACTCCAGAATTGAAGCGTGATTAGCTACGAGCCCACTACATGGTTGGTTGGTTGATGGATGTACGTACTGGGTACGTTGTGCGAGGGCCGATACTGGACATGCCTGAGTGGTGCCTGGTGACGGTATATAGGATGTACCAGTGGTACTATGCGCTGAGTGATGCCTGAGTGGTGCCTGGTTGAGAACATGAAATGGACATTGGATACTATGCGCTGGACAAGAGTGATTTTGATGGGTTCGATGGTTGTATGAACAGGTGCTCAGAGCTGTGGATGGCTAGTGGAACCTTAGATATGGGATGTGTGATCACTGCTGGGCTGGTATTCAATGGGGTCCAGTTACACACAGGTCGAGTGAGATGTTGGTATACGTATACTCAGGTTGAGTGAGTTGGTGGTTAGTGTAACCACAAATGAGTATAATGTTATTTTTGACTAGCGACTGTCAAGTGGTGATAGTGTGGGAAGTGTCGACGTAATGGTAGAATTGTCAAGGGGTATTATCTCAGAAGGTGCGGTCAATTTGTGATCATGCATCGCTTCTGAGGGGTCAATATGTGGTCAATTTGTGGACTTGCACTTATACACGTGGGGTGTATACGAGGATATACTAAATGCGAAGCCTGAATGTGGGGCCGAACTTGTTTTCCACGAAGTGGATGTGGAATCAGAATAGTTGGAATTTCGAGAACGAAACTATTTAAGGGGGGGAGGTTGTAACGACCCGTCCTGAATTCTTGGATTAGATTAGTAACTAATGAAGGATTGGTGAGATTAATCGGTGATTAGTTGAGGGATTTCGGACGGACGGCGTGAAATGATCGTTTTGCCCTTGGAATTGGGAAAAATGTTGACTTTTGACCCAGGGAGTCAAACATACGAGAACTGATGACTGTGACGTAGATCGGGACGTCATGAGTCCGTAGACAGGCAGCACGTCGAAATTAGACGTCGAACTGAGAAGTTATGGTCACGGGATTGAAAATGGGAACTCACATCTCGGGATTCGAATTAAATATTAATTAAATGAGATTGGCTATTATTTTAATGTGGGACCCTTGGATGAGTGACACTTATCACTCATCCCATTGGTCTTTGCCCCTAGATTGTGGATCTAAATGTGATTGGATGGCAAGGATTAAAATAACATTATTTTTAATTATTTTATATTTCCCTCAAATCTCATCTCTCACATCCCAGCCGTCCATCTCTCTCTCAGCCACTCATCCTCACCATTCATGTAACAACCCGATTTTTCATAAATATTATTTTATTGCAAAATGACCATTTTGCCTTTGAGGGGGAAACGTTGACTTTTAACCCGGGAAATAATTAAGACTTTGACCCATGACTGGGATGTAGATCAGGACGTCACGAGTCCGTAGGCAGACGGCATGTTGAAATCGGATTTCGTACGAGAAAGTTATGGTCATGGAAGCGATTTTTGGCTAAATTTACGAACCGAGAACGAAATTAAAATAATATTAAATTATTAAAATCTGATTTAGCCCTAGATTTAATGTGGACCCTTGGATGAGTGACAAGTCTCACTCATCCCAAGGTTACATTTCCTCAAAACACGGATCTTGCCCTATTTGTCCATTTAAAATATTTTATTTTCCCTCAATCCATCCCAGCCCTCCATTTTCTGCCCATCACTCAATCTGCACCCTCCATCTTATCTTCTTTTCCTTTTTATTCTGAACACTCATCTCCCTCTCACTTTCATATTTCCCACCCGTGAAGAACACACACGACCCCCATCTCGAACAAAAATACCATTGACCACCATCCCCATCTACTTGCTCCATCTCCAGCAACCAGATCGAACACACCGTCCTCACCACCCATCATCTTCATCATCAGCCACCACCATCACTTCTTCTTCTCTGTCTGCAACCCTGAAACACCACCCCCAGACCCGCGACAGACAAACGGATCTGGAACCCAAATCATTCAACCCATGCCTCTACATCTCGAACTAGCATTGGGCTAGGAATGTTAGGACGTCAGGAATGCAGAGAAACGGACGGGACGACCTACGACGGCAACTTTGCAGAGGTAGGACGAAAAACCTGAAAGCCCCTCTATTTTTCCCAATTTTGAACGCTTGGTTTTGACGTGTGTGTTCCATTTCTTTTTGTTGGGATGTGTTCTAGGAACGGTGATGACCTAGGAGAGGCCAGTTTCGAGGTTGGAAAAGGGCTGAGGTGACGGGGAAGACGACCGAAGTAGGCCGCGTGTTTTTTTCGAGTTACAGTTACACATCTCAACTCCCTTTCTAGTTTTTGAGGTCACAGACCTGTAGAGCAGACTTAGACGAACCTCTAGGAACAAACCTTGTCCAAAATGGTGGTCGAAAACGGAAACTGTGATCGGGTCAAGCCGCGGGTCATCGGTGACCCGATTTCAAGATTTCGGTACGACCCGGCCAAATGGCTGTGATGACGTCATCATTTCAGAAATTTTAGAACAGGGAGTGACACGTGTCCTCTGACACCTGATGACGTCATGTTGACGTTATCAGCTACTGTAGCAGCGTTGACCAGATGCGTGGGGGGCGCGTGTGAACAGTGTTTTGGTGGGGCCGGTACCATTTTCAAGGTTTTGACGATACAAATCCAATGGCGGTAGTTTCGTGTTGATTAGAGATAATTAAGTCGGTCAAAATAGGATTTAAAGCCTCGAAAAACGTGTCCGGGCTATGTTTCCGGGCCGGATCTGTTCTAGGGTTTTAGGGATGAACTTGTAAGGTCCTTTAGTGACTTTTTGAATGTAATTATACATGTTTAGGCGGTCGGTTGAGCAGCAAGTACCGTGTGTGAGTGGGCTATTTGAATGCTAAAGGATTGCATGCATAACTTTTTTACTATTCCGCTTTATGATTAAGATGGGACTATTATGGGTATTATGTTATGATGCTTATTACATAGTTAGGTGTTTTGG
Organism: Prinsepia uniflora; assembly: GCA_032719365.1. Lineage (NCBI taxonomy): Eukaryota > Viridiplantae > Streptophyta > Magnoliopsida > Rosales > Rosaceae > Prinsepia > Prinsepia uniflora. Next base: position 30,074,455 of record CM064872.1, on the reverse strand, counting down.
GCTTGAGACCTGTCTGGATTATATTACAGAATGTTTTTAGGGATTATCAGGCGATGCAGGGTAACTATAATACTATTGTGCTCTAAGTTCCGACCTTTCTGTTATTGTCTCCTCCAAGGAGGGTCGTTGGCCTGGGTGGATGACAGGACCCACTCCGATTATCACCTCGATTACCGAGGCGAACCCTGCTCCCGTATGACAAACACATGTAAAATACCAAAATAACCTTATTTACAACAAAACCCACATTTTCAGACCAGGGAGAAAAGTCATACAGTGTACAGAGCATAGTAACAATACGAAAACAAAACAAGCCCTACTGTAAGCTAAGCGTGCAACGAATGACTTTATGCCTCGGACTTTGCCTCAACGGTAGCCCCAAAGCTCGTACCACAACCTGGAGGGTGTTAAAAATAGTCAAAGCGTGAGTGGACTAAAAATAAATAAGAGTTATAAAACCGTTTACAAAATAAATAGGGTTCACCCTCCGTTTGAAAACGTGCATGCATAACCAAGTATCTTAAAACAACAATAAGTATGAAAGGAAACAAAGTGCAGAAATCATCAAAAATCAAAACCAAAGTTCAAGCACGCGGCCCTAAAGCCATAGAAACCAAGTTATTCGGGTCACATCCCAAAACCTTTGAAAAACCAGTGAAAAACATCAATCATACAAGTTTACTGGATCTCAAGTGCGCCCGAGTCTTTAAACTCAAAACACAATGCGCAATAACCAGGCCTTCTCGGGATATCAACGAGTTTTTAAACTCAAAACAAAATCACAGGCCTTGTGGGGTATCATCATCACCGAGACTTTAAACTCAAAACCATACCGAGTCTTTAAACTCAAAACACATCAATCCAGGGCCCTTCCACGCCCCCCCCCCTCACGTCAATCCATCCGAGTCTTTAATCTCAAAACCAGATCCGGTGGGTTTTCCCAGTTTTTAAACTCAAAACCATTTTTTAAGCATAAGAAAATTCATCAAAATCCGAAAACCAAAGCCAAACCGGAAATCTTCGAAAATCGAAACTACGTTTGATTAAAAGGGGATTTCCTCCCGCATTTCACTTCCAACCTCAAATCAAATCCACAATCCTTAATAAAACAGAATGCGTGTAAACATAATCATTCATCTGAAACCATACTCAAAAGCATCACAAAAATCATATTCTCGAAGTACGTGCAAATCCGATAATTCATATTAAAAAGCGTGTAATCAAGTAAATAAAGCATATAAATCATAAGCATAAATCCATATATCGAAAGCGTAAAAGCATAATTGAAACATAAACAATATAAGTAAAAATAGTTATGCATGCTCGGTTAGAAAACAAACAGTCCACTCATAGTTCCGAACACGTCACTCGTGTCATGTACGGTCCTCGGCTGTCTCAGGAATTTCCCGACCTGTAAAAGTCACTAATTCGAGTCACAAACACTTAATTTAAGCTTACCCTAATTTCCCTAATTTTCCTGGATTTTTAAACGTATTTTAAACGAACCCCTAAACCTTCGAATACTTAAAACTATCCCGATTCGGTGTCCGATCGACTCGAAACTTGTCCTAAAATGTTTGTTACATCGATTAGAGTGAAAACCGTGTTAAACGTTTCCCCGAAACAGTCCCCACGCGCCTGCACTGTTCATCGTCTCCTACCTCCAGCCAACCCAGTTCAGACCGATCCAGACCGGTCCGGTCGAACCGAGCTGGCGAGGCTGGTTTTCACGTGTTTTCAGTCCAATCCCTGTCCACTCAATCTTATTAGTTTCTTCCTTGTTCGTACGATCGATTCCCTTAACTAAAACATGAAATAAGGCATGAAATCTTACCGTCCAAAGCTCGAACTAAAACTCTGAAATTTCCAGTCGCGGTTTTCTGGCCACCCGTCGTCTTCTCAGCCCCTGGTTCAACCCTTCAGCTCCCTAAGAACGTCCTACACCTATTAGGACCACTAGAATAGTTCGACTAAGCTCCAAAACCCACGATTTTCAATTTGAACTAAAACGGGAAAACAAGGGAACCAGAGGCTTACCCGTGTCTTTGCTCTCCGCCGTGAGCTCCGCCGTGTCCCTTAGCGTCCTAGAGTCTCTCCTTCGTCCACTGAACACCACTACAAACCCAAACTCGGCAGGTTTGATCGACTGCGGTTGCACCACGTCTCACGACTTCCTCTCTATTTTTCATGTTTTCCCCACCATTCCTAGCTTTTCCTCACTCAACACTCACCCAGAAACACTCACCAGCCTCTCAACTTCTCTCTGCTCACACTCACTTGAACTTAAGGATTCACACACCCTGGAACCGATCGATTTTTCTCCCTGTCACACGGTCTCTGTTTCTTTCAAATGCACGGTTTAAACCCAAACACAAACGATTAAATTTAACTGTGTAAGTGGCTAGAAGCCACTGGAATGTGGCCAGGTGTCAAACATCCAGTGGGCCACAATCCAAAATATCCAATAATCACTATACACATGTCCTTATCTGATTGGCACACTTCCCAAGGTGCAAAAAGATTGAACTACCCCTAATTGTTCAAATTACGATTTTACCCTTCACTTCCTAGACCCATATCTCACTTGTCAGATGTCCGATAAAGGCGTGCCGCCTGTCGTTGTACTCAGGACGTCGAGATCTACCTAACGGTCCTCGGTTTGTGTGAAGAAAACTTGTCGTGCAAAAAGTCAGCAAAGTCCTCCTTTTTAACCAAATTACGAAAGTGCCCTCAATCTTCCGAACATCATAACTTCATCCTAGGATGTCGGAATCGGGAGTGACACCTGTCTACCGACTTGTGACGTCTCGAACTACGTCACGGTCATCGGTCAATGCCTAATTGACCGTTCGAACTAAAAGTCAACATTTTGCCCATTGCAGGGGTAAAATTGTCATTCTGCGCCAACAGTCCAAAAGTATCAAACTAATCACCGATTAACTTGCTAATTCGTCATTAAACTCTAATCTAATCCCGACACCCGAGATGGGTCGTTACGATGGACCCTAGAGTAGTCACGGGGCACTGATTGAGGTGAGTCAACCCCGTGGGGCTACTCACTCTCAGGAAGTCATTGATTTTACCTCTGGTAGCGATCCGGGATACCAGACGCTGGTGGACCTAGAGGATTTCTAGGGATTGGAGACCTTGAGTGGCACGCGTAGTCGTAGGACCGTGACATCATTATTTAGGCATTGGGGGTGCCGGGGTAAAGTGCACTATTATGATGGTTTTCCCTATTCAGTTATTATATGATTCTATGTTTTATATTATAATATGATTACTTATGTTTTATTCAATGCATGCAAGTTTTGAAAACGGAGGGGTAAAACCTTACGATTATTATATTATTAAATTACTTTTGGAAACTTATTTATTTTCGACCCACTCACTCTTTATTGTTTAACTAACCTCTTCAAGCCGTGCTACTGAGGTAGAGGAGGAGGATCCGGAGTACGAGGCTTAGATTACTTCGTTGTGCACCTGTGCACCCAGTTGGGTAGGTTGAGCACTGTTTTTGTAACCTGACATTGTGCTCGTGTTTTGTATTCGTAGTATCCCTGGTCTGATGGCATTAAACTCTGAATTTGTATGTTTTAAACTTTATTTATCTATTTCAAAAGACTTTATTTTGGTTAAGGGTATTTTTGGTATGTTTAGAGTCGTTGTCAGATGGGAGCGGGACACATCCCCGGGTGGTCCCAGTGGGATTGGGATGGGCCCTATCGATTCAATTCTCTCAGCTGATCATCATCTTCTTCATCCTCGAACACCCTCACCATTTCTGTTAACCGTGAGAATAAACACCCCAAACCCACACCTTCAACCCACCAAACCTCACTCATTGTTATTGGTGCAAACATGAAAATGAAGGGAGAGACTAGGACGAGCACGACGGTGTTGCTAGCGTGGACGGCGGTGCACGGTGGCCTAGCTCGGAGGCAAGGCAAAGAATGCCCTATTTTTGGAATTCAAAAAAGGAGAGGCGTGAAGTAAGGGTTGTCGACCGTTTCTGTGTTTTGGAGGTTGCTCCTAAGGTCGAGACGACCGTGACAGTGGCCACGATAGTTTCCACGACTGCGAAAGAAGTAAGAACGTGTGAGGCCTCTGTTTGCATTCAAAAATGGCAGATTGTGATTTATGTATTGTTGATCGATTAGGATGCTAGGATGAAGTTCTGGAGGTCGAAAGGGTACTAATAAACTAGAAAGCATGGCTGGAGTGGCCGTGTTCGTGTGAACACGACGGTGGAAGGTTGGCCTTATGTTCATCGATTAGGGTGGTAAGATACGAACTTGAAATTCTGGTTTTGACACCGTAGATAGATCATAAAGGTTAGGACGAAACTATAGAACTTGGAAGGGTTGAAAACGGAGTCGATACGGGTGTCAAACCGGTCACGTCGGTCCAGTTGGACTAGATTCGCAGAATCGAACAGGACCGGGTTCGACTGGAGGTTGAAGATGACTCGGTACTGGCGCGTGAAGCCCATGTACAGCGCCTTTGGAGTGCGCGTGGGGGTGCGTGTTATCTCTTTTAGGAATGAATTCAACACAAGTTTTTATGTATTCGATGTAACGAACATTTTGGGACTGGTTTCGAGTCGATCAGACATCGTTTCGATATAGTTTGAGGTGTCCGAAGATTTAAGTGCTTGTTTAAATACGTTTAAAAAATTGAAAAAATTACGGGGCTTCAATGAGAGGTTAATGAGGCAGTTAGTAATCCTCTAGTATGATTTGGACAGGTTTGGGAGTCCCGGTGACGGTGATTAGCCTGGGAAGGCTTATGGCACACATATTGAGGCAGTAACATAGGATGGTCTGTGAGTGGATCTTGTTTTCTAAACTGTGATGCATTCATAACTGTTTTATATGTTTTACATATGTGATTTCGATGATGATGATTGTGGTATTGGTGATTTACATATTTACACGTATTTCGAGATATTTTCCATATTTGTACGTGTATCGAGGTTTATGGTTTTAATAATGGTTAAATGGTATGATTTTGGATTTGAAAATATAGAATCGGGCATGAGACCCATTTGATTTACGAACTATCGGACTTCGAGTCCATTTGATTTAATAAGGCAATCGGGCTGGGGGCTCAATTGGTTTACATGATCGAGCTAGAGGCCCATTTGGTTTACATTATCGGGTGTGAGGCCCAGTTGGTTATGAGATCGGGCATGAGTCTCATTTTTTGTTTTATAAAATGTGATTTTGGGTTTGGAGACCCTAAATGGATTTGGATTTGGAAATAATGGATTTCTGGATTCATGACGGTTTTATGGAAAACCGGGCATGGACCCTTTGAAAGGTTTGAATGGTTTTGAGATGATTGGGAAATGTTTTTCGTATACCATCATTTTATCTATGGATTGTCTCCTCCAGGGAGGGTCATTGGCCTGGGTGGACCCTGGAGTAGTCACGGAGCACTAACTGAGATGAGTCGCCCTGTGGGGTACCTCACTCTCAAGAAGGCATTATGGATTATAACCCCTAGGATGGGTCATTGATTTGCGGGTCATTGACCTAGGTGAACCTTGGGGAGCTTTGGGATTTGAGACGCTGAGTAGCATGTGTAGCTTTGGAAACCATGACATTATTGATTGTGACATCGGGGATGTCAGGCATCAGGGATGCCGACGATTGGTTATATGGTATTTGGTGAACATGATTTATTGGATTTATGAAATGGTATTTCTGTGCTTACGAATTTTTATTTATGGATTTGGGCAGTGGCCCACTTGGTTCTGGATATACGGATTTTGCTATTCTATGGTTTTGGGCTGAGTTCCCACATATGTTTGGATTTACGTTTTTTGGGCTAAATCCCTAATGGTTTATTTACGTAAATGGTTTGATTACTGGTTTTTTAATGCATGCATGCTTTTTATTGAAGGGCATAAATGTCTTCTTATGAAATGTGTTTTCTTAAACTATCGATTTTCGTCCACTCACAACTTTTAATGGTTTTAATGGCTTTCAGGTTGATTGCGGATGCAGGCTGTAGTAGAGATCGAGACATCACACTCCTTCACTGATCCTGGCACACTCTAGAAGCCCCGTTCGTGCTGAGCTTTCTAGTTATCCCTTGTCTGATACTCCGTGTCAGACAGGAGCATGGCACATTTCGTGTTAATCCCAGGGGGATTGGCATGGGTCGTGTCAAGCACGCACTCTTCTCCTTTTTCTCAATCACAATTTTTATTGTTTCCGAAGTTCCAACCATGTTGGAAGCATACTCAACTTTTCCAATTTCTGAGCTTACTTTCTACATGATAATCCTCGTGTCCTATAGGCAAACGGGTGTCAAGTCCTCCTTGGACTCACCCTGGTGATTCTGTCTCAACAATCAGATTTCTCCTCAAATAAGTTTTGTTACAATTCAGGAAGTATGGTCACCCGCAGTCGGCCATAACCACTTTCACTACACTCCCCAAGTCCTCAACTTATTCAGAAATCGTCCTACTATTGGACTTCCTGGACTTCCTCACGTGGATGGATGTCCAAACACAATCTAACTTAGTACCCAACTCGCCTGTCCGATTACACCGTTTATGTGGGTACATTCATTCCGATTGGAATTTACTCATAAACCTCATATGTCCCCCGTATACTGTTTATGAATGTGCATAAACGGCATCCAACAAGTAATCATCCATCACTACTCATTCTCTATTGGGATTCCTCCCAATCACCACTTATCCTCCTCAATCACTATTGGGACTCTACCCAACACATCTCAACCTTTACAGGTTCAACTCTCGAGCACACCCTCATGTCTCATGTCACATATCACTAGGGAACTGGTTACCAAACCAGATATGCCCCGTACCTCGCACTGAGCCACTAGGGGTCCTCTCTCACCCAGTCAATGCCCACCGAACTCACATGTTTGCCACTCTAGGGCACGTCCACCATACCAATCTTAATCCAAACCCTCATCGGCATTACCTCATTTAGAAGCACTCAGTGTCCTTTAGAATCATCCAATCACTAATGGATTCCATTTAACTCATCTGCGTCATCTCTCGCTCATCTCTGTCACCTCCACTGAGGTAGCGTGGCACATTCGCCAACACCCAAAGTCCAACATCTCATTCTACAATCGTACTCAGTCGTAACCGAGTCGAATACAGAAATCATTGCTCATACTGTGCATCACTCACGCACTTCCGTATCCTCGTCACAACTGACGAATCTCTATCATCTCAGTCGTCACGGTAACACGAGCCTGTCTACTCGACAAGACTCAACTACGTTTATCGATAGCAGCGTCTGCCACAACCGCGTGCAGACCAATCTCGTAGACACTCCACTACCGAACTCCAGACTCGTGCAGTCAACTCAGCGCAGATACTAACCGCTCAACATGTAATATCCACCATCGGTCCATCTAGGGAACCAGTCTACAAGTACTACACGCCTGGTAACTTGTTCAATCAATCTTGAACAAGGGTTATCACGAACCTAGCTGCTCACTGCAGCACGACTATCTTGAGCGATCCATCCCTCTCAACTCCGGAAAGTAGTCATACTCCGATGCTGGTACACAACCAACCAGTAATCAAGATCCAAGGATCTCGTCCTCTAGTAACTCTACGGCCTCTAGCCTTTGGGCCCACACGAATTTGGCACTTCCTACTCAGTATTAGGCACTGCTCAACCATGACATGTCACGATCACGGCATGCCATACCAAACCACACAACATCTGTACCGTGGCATTCTCGGCCAGTCGACATCCCTCCGGGATTCGACACACTGCACATGGCATCTCACGCCGAATAGGATCAAACCCCTGTGATTCGACATACTGCACATGGCATCTAACGCGGAATAGGATCAAACATTCCTATTCCCAACAGTCACAACCAGGGTCTTCCACGACCTCCACTGATACCACTTGACACAATCCACTATCTGACATGACATTCCCGTTGAACGATCATACTTCCTTAATATCATCATATACAACCTCTACAATGTCATATCCAACCCTCCATAGGGTCCCACTCTCAAAGTCGTCATACTGGGATAACTGATCCACTCGCTCCTATTCACCAGTAACACTACGGATCTAAGTCGTATGATTCACAAACACATTGATCCTTCTCTGGATCACACCTCTCTAAAACACGACAACCCATGCCAATCGAACCCTAAACCATCACACCACGTGCTAAACATAATCGAACCAGGGTTCGATTCCACTGAATCCTCATACTCTTACCCTAACTATCAGGTTGATGACAGGTTGTTAACACTGCAGAGACATCACATCCAACACCTGCACGTGACTCTATGAGCAACACATGCTTTGGTACCAACTTGATAGGACCCATCCCAATCCGCACGGATTATCGTGAGACGTGCCTCCTTCCACCTGACACCGTGTGTCAGACCAGGGGTAAACTCGTCATTTGCCTGGGGTCCATCAGAGTACACTAGGTTCGGTGGTGGCATGTGATGTCTCGATCTCTGCTACAGCCCGCATTCGCGATTAACCTGAGGGGTATTAAAACCATAAAAGCTGTGAGTAGACAAAAATAAATGATTTAATGAAGACACATTTCACAATAAGACATTTATACCCTTCATGTAAAAGCATGCATGCATCATAAAACCACTTTATTTCAAATACTTCCCGAAAGCAGGACATAATGCTTTTCAATCAAACATGGTGAAAACTTCTTCTCACACAAAGCCATTAACTCTGTAGGATCTCAGCCCAAAATCAATTCAAAGGAACTAGAACGAAGTCTCAAATTCAATCATAGAACACGGGGGCTCAGCCCCAAACTAATCTCGGTGAAACACCATATACATATATATATATATATATATAACCCAGCCTCGACATCTCATATGCCTAATCACTATCCGTCACGATATATCTATAGTACGCGTACTACTCGTGTCTCATCTCTGAGTTTACTCCTAGTATCTACGACTTCTAGGAGGACCTGTCTCCGGACCCTGTCCGAGACTATATCATATCTCTCACTCTTAGGCATATGCTCCCCCTCGGAGCCACTCATCCCAGGCAGTGGATCGTGACACTCCAGGATCATCGACGTCTGGAGGAGACTATTCATACGAGAGGGTATATACATATAAGTGTGAAAATATTCATCTCTTTCAAATCATAGTTCAATTGGGTCTCATACTAGAATCATAATCCAGGATTCCTCGAATCCGATTCAAATCCAAATCTCATAGGCCTCAAGCCCAAATCCATATCTCAATAGGGTCTCAACCCGAAATCTCATTTCATAAACCACAACTAGAACTCAAGCCCGAAACCATATCTCAATAGGGCCTCCGTGAAACCCTTTAAAATCGTAAATCAAGTCTCCTATTTCACGTCTCCTCGTGAAACCATCAACAGTACATAAAAACACAGGCACACAGTATACTCAGCCGAAGCCCAAACATCATATAAAACATAAACCTTGAACTACGTGCAATAACGCATTTTCCTCCGAAAATGCCAAACAATTCATATTAAAATCACATGCACTCATGGCATCTCAAATCATGTTCATCAACACATATAAAATAGTTATGCATGTATCAATTCATAAAACAAAGTCCACTCACAGACCGTCCAAGCTGCGCCTCGATACGCGAGCCATAAGCCTTTCTGGGCTAATCACCATCACTGGGACTCCCGGACCTGTCCAAATCATACTCGAAGGTTACTAACTACTTCAAATAGGCTAACATTGAATCCCCCAATTTTTTTGGATTTTTTAAACGTATTTAACATAGAACCTAAATCTTCGGACATCCCAAACTATATCGAAACGATGTCCGATCGAGTCGAAACCAGTCCCATAATGTTCGTCACATCGAAAGGATGAAAACATGTGTTGACCTTGACTAGAGACATGGCCTCACGCGCCCTCACGGGCAGGCCAAAGTCGTTGCGCGTGAAACCTACGCGCCAGGAACTGTTCATCTTCAACCTTTCACAGACCCGGTCCAGACCGGTTCTTTGCAACTCTGGTTTCATCAGACTGGTAAGACCGATTCTCCTCCGTCTGACCACCATTAAACCCCTTTTTCCTCCCATTCTCTTCGTCTCCTTCTACCCTATTTATCTAGGGGTTCAAAATCGTGAAACAAGGTCAAAGATCTTACCTTTAGATCGAAGAACCTCCACCCAGTTTTCCGGTCGTTTGTCTGGGCTGCTCAGCCAACCTCCTCCGTCTACAATCATCCTCACACGATCGTACAAACCTCCCAAACATGTTCAGATCATCAGAAACAACCCCAAACGTCTAAAACCAAAAATCCAAAATTCAAACTTCACGGTTTACGACTTACCTTTTTCCCGTGGCTTCACCGCCGTCCACGTCGGTTCTGTCCTCAACTAGCCATCATTATCTCACCCTCAGCCTCACTCTCAGTCTCTGTGGGTTCCTCAATCGAACCAGCAAGGGAAAGGGGGGTGGGGTGGTTTTTGGTTTTGGGTTCGACGGGTTCGAATCGAATGGTAAGGGAACCAGATGCATGTATCTGTGTAATGGGAGCAATGGATGGGTGACACTTGTCACTCATCCATTGGGCCTGAAACAATTATCTAGGGCCCACTTGAGGATAAACGACCCTTGTCTCGTAAAACGTGTAATAGTTTCTCGGAACTTGTGTGAACTGTAAATTTTCCGTCGAATATCCAATTATGACGTGCCGCCTGTCTACGGACTCGTATCGACTCGATCTACGTAACGGTCCTCGGTTCACGTTCACTGGACCTCCGGAGTCCAAAGTTAATTTTTTACCCTGGTTTAGGGGTAAAATTATAATTTCGCCTTGAACGTCCAATAATCCTCGACTAATCCTCGATTAGTCTAGCTAATCCTTAATTTAATCCTAATTAATCTTAATTAATTCTGAAAGTTAAGATGAGTCATTACAAATCTTGTAGGGACTGCACGTCCTGAAGTCGTGCGGTAACGACCCGTCTCGGGAATCGAGATTAGTTTAGAGTATAATGACGGATTAACGAAGAGAATCGGTGCGTAGTTGGACAAATTTGGACGGACGGTGCAGAATGACGATTTTATCCCTAGAATAAGCAAAATGTTGACTTTTAGTTCGGATCGTCAATTGGGCATTGACCGATGACCGTGACGTAATTCGGGACGTCACGAGTCCGTAGACAGGTGGCACGCCCGATTTCGACATCCGAGGAGGAAGTTATGATGTTCGGAAGGTTGAGGGCATTTTTGTAATTTGGTTAAAAGAGGGGAATTTGTTGACTTTTAGTTTGACCATTAGTTTTCCCGTAAACCGAGGACCGTTAGATAGGTCTCGACGTCCTGAATACAGCGACAGGCGGCATGCCTTCATCGGACATCAGACGGATAAGTTGTGGTTCTAGAAAAGTGAAGGGCGAAATGGTAATTTGTGCAGCAAGGGGAATTCTGGACATTTCCTGCATTGGGATTTGTGCCCAATCAGAAATGGAGATTTGGCTTGCTTGGGAGGTATGTCCACCAGGTTTTGGACACCTGGCTGTGTCTGGATGGCTTTAGAAGCCTCTTCTCCGTCTCTTGTTCTTTTAAAACAAATATGGAGGCACGATCAAGGAACAAAAACAGAGAGCTCATGGTGTGTGTTTGAGTGAAAGCAATCAGTGTGACCTTGGGTTTGTTTCTGTGGTGAGAGATGTGAGGAAATAGTGAGACAGTGCAGGGTGGTGTACTCTGTACTGCCGTCGTGGACAGTGGCTTTAACCCTTGGAAGAACAGAGACAGGGAAGAGCTGTGAATCTTACCCCCCTCAAAGTCGATCAGAGAAGGTTGGAATGTGATGGAAAGTTTAGGGGGAAGTTGCACAAAGTGGGTTGGTGGCTACGGCAAGGCTTGACAGCGGGGAACGGCGGTGGTAACTGAAGGAAACCGTGAGTGCCCTATTTTCATTCAAATTTGAAAATCGATTGTTTGAGGTCCGATAATCGAATTGGAAGCTAGGGTGAGGTTCGGGAGGTTGCTGGGATAGGTTTCAGGCTAGATTCGAGGCGTACCGTGGGAAGTGGCTGTGGAACCCGTAATCTGGGAAGCTGAAGTCAAACATGGTGAGTGACGATTTCGTGCCTATTGATCAAAAGTAACGCTGGAAAATGAATTTGGAGGTTGCAAGGAATTCATAGAGGCTGACCGTGAGACCTATGGTGGCCGGAAAGGTGAAACCTGGATATTGGAACTTACTCGATCAAACTTTGAATTAGAAAGCATTTTTCAAGCCTCAATTCTTTGTTGTAAGCTTGTAGATTCTTGGGAAATCATGTGAGGGAGCTAAAGAACTAAAAATGGTTGAAAACGGGACAAAAATATGCAAGAAAAACAGTTGAACCATCCACGCCGGTTCGGTTAGGCCGGACCGGTTTGAACCGATTCAGACCGGGTTGGACAGAGGAATGAGACGATGAATAGTAAGACGCGTGGCTCCCACGCGTAGCCCCTTTGAGCAGTGCGTGAGGGCGCATGGGGCCCTTTTTGGGGAAGGTTCCAACACGAATTTTAATGTATTCGATGTAACGAACATTTTGGCGCTGATTTCGAGTCAATCGGACATCGTCTCGATATATTTTGGGATATCCGAAGATTTTAGGGTTGGGTTAAAAATAGTTAAAAATTCGGGAAAAATATGGGGTTTTAGTATGACCATTGTGAAGTAGTTAGTGACCTTAGTATGGGATTTGGACAGGTTCGGGAAAGCCGAGGATAGCGAAATGGCTGGGAACGGCGTAACTGCGCGGTTATCGAGGCAACGTCGGAATGGTCTGTGAGTGGACTTTGCTTTCTAACTCTTGATGCATGTATATATGTTTTAATATGTTTTTATACGTGATTCTATGATTTTCTTTATGATCTTGATGACTTACGGTTTTGCACGTTTTTTGAGGTATTTTATGGAATTTCACGTTTTACGAGATTTCACACGATCTTGTGGTTTGACTATGGTTTGAATGATTTGATTTCAATGATTTGAAAAGGATTTCAGAAAAGTGATTTCGGGCTTGGAGCCCTGTTCATGTGATTGAGATTTCGGTTTTGAAACTGGCTTTTGGAAATGAGATTTTGGATTTGGTTTTTGAGGTTTGGAAAGAAATTCTGGATTTGGGTTCGGGACAGTGGTTCCGGATGCTAGCTTACAGAATCATTATTGCGAATTCGGAGATTGATTTTCTGTGGTTTTCACTGATGGATTGAAAAATGGTTTTGGGTTTAAAGACCCGGAAAAAGAAAAAGAAAACCCCACTGGATCTGGTTTTGAGTTTAAAGACTCGGATTGATTGACGGGGGGGAGGGCCCTAGATTGATATGTTTTGAGTTTAAAGACTCGGTATATGTTTTGAGTTTAAAGACTCGGTTATGATATCCCCTGAGGCCTGTGATTGTGTTTTGAGTTTAAAGACTCGTTGATATCCCGGGAATGCCTGGTTATTTGCGCATGGTTTTGAGTTTAAAGACTCGGGCGCACTTGAGATCCAGTAAACTTGTATGCTTGATATTTTCACTGGTTTTCCGATGTTTTGGGCAATGGACCGGATGAATTGGATTTGATGACAGGACCCGTCCCGATCCCACGGGGACCACAAGGGGACGTTCCATGCTCTCGTCTGACAGCCAAAATAACATACCAATTTTAACCTCAAGCATTCAAATGCATACATAACCAAATAAAAGTTATACATCAAATCCGAAATAAACAGATATCAGACGAGGGATGAAATCCAAAATTACAAGTTGCGAGCACGACTCTAAAATAAACCTGCGGGTAAACCATCCAACAGGGGTTCAAGTACGCAGAAGTAGATCTATGCCTCAGCCTCAGGACCCTCCTCTACCTCAGTAGCACCGCCTAGAGGGGTTACCAAAACAATAAGGGTGAGTGGGCCGAATGTAACGATCCGTCCCGGAAATTAGGATTAAGACAGCGATTAGTGGAGGATTAGTGAGCTTAAGTAGTACGTAGTTGGGTACTTTAGGACCGATAGGGTAGAATGACGATTTTGCCCCTAGTTTGGGCAAAAAGTTGACTTTTAGTTCGGATGGTCAAATGGACTTTGACCGGTGACCAAGACGTAGTTCGGGACATCACGAATTCGTAGACAGGTGGCACGCCCGATTCCGACATCCGATGAGGAAGTTGTGATGTTCGGAAGGTTGAGGGCATAACCATAATTTGGTTAAAGTAGGGGAATAGTTGACTTTCCGTATGATCGAGTTTTGGTATGTTGACCTAAGACCGTTAGATAGTTCTCGTCGTCCTGAATCCAACGGCAGGCGGCACGTATTCATCGGACTTACAATGTGTGAGATACGGGTCTAGAAAGGTAGTGGCAAAGTTGTAATTTTGGTTAAAACAGAAGGGCATTTTGGTCTTTTGTGCTCTGGGATGTGTGCAACAGATAGGGACAGATGCAGGGCTGAGATTTAAACAGTTGTGAGTGTGTGAGAGTGATCAGAGATCAAGAGGGAGACAAAGAGAAGGTTTGGAGGTACGGTGGCAGTGTGTGGGTGAGTTGTGAGCCACGGGAAAACCAGGGAAGAAACCAGAGTGAACAGAGAGATCGTGGTAGTGGTTGTGCCGTGTTTGATCAATCAAGGCCAGCGGAGGTGTTCAGAGGACGGAGGAGGACGGGAGGAGCTACTACCTCACGGCTAAGCTCACGACGGCGACAGGAGGCAGGTAATTTCTTGTTTCCTTTTTCGCTACTCTGTTTTGCCGTCGATTTTCAAATTGAAAGTCGTGGCTTTAGGGATAGAATCAAAGAGTCTAGTGAGGGTTAGGGGACTCAGTAGGGTTCTAGGTTTCTGCTGGTTGTGTCGCCGTGACGGGGCGTGCACGGTGGAGGTTAATACGACGGAGAGTACCCTGTGTACTCTGTTTCTCCGTTTTGTTTCAGACGTAGAGTCATGAAATCTGGGGTAGAGTCGATGGTTTTGGTGAGTTGGGTGAGGTTTAGGATGGCCTTAGGAAGGGTTTAAGCTAACCACCGTGACGGGGGAAGACCTGGGTGGCCAGAGAAGGAAACAGGGGTTTATCGGGTTTGTAGTTCGAGGTAGAGTCGACAGGTTTTAGGCCATGTCGAGGTATTGGAGTGAGGGGGATGAGTTCCTTAGAACGGGACGAAGCAGTGGGTGAAGAGAGGAGTCGATTTGGTGCAGGTACGGCGGAGAACCGTGGACGCCGGTTCAAGTTGCGGACACTATACTGAACCGGGTCTGCTCGAGGTAGACGATGCACTGTAGCTGGCGCGTGAGGGCCACGCGCAGCCACTTTGGGCGGCGCGTGGGGGCGCGTGCGGCGGTCTTCGGGGAAATTGTCGACTAGGTTTTTGGTCCAGGAGTTGTGACGAGTCTAATGGAATTGGTTTCGGGTTGTTCGGACGTCGTTTGAGGTTAGTTCCGCGAAGGTGAAGGTTTAGGGTTCCGGTTCGGTACGTTTAGGACCCGGGGATTTTTGGGGAAAAGTAGGTGGACCTTCGGAGATGTGTTAGTAACTTACTTTGGCGGTTGTTGACAGGATCAGGAGTTCCCGAGGAAGCTGAGGAACGTACAAGACGTTCGGAACGCGATTGAGGGCTCGGTACTGTGAGTGGACCCCTTCTCTAAACTCGAGCATGCATAACTATTTTCTATAATCGTTTTGTGGTTTTATATGTGATTTTATGATTATCGAATATGCTTTTTTGATTTTACATAATTGCATGTTTTTTGAGGAAGTTCGGTTTTCAGCACGTTTTACGAGAAGTGTTTGATTTCTGAATATTGATGCTATGGTTTTGGGATTTCAAATGATAAATGGTTTTCAATGATTATAAATGGATTTTGGAACGTGATTTCGATGATCAAGGATTTTTCGGTTTTAGAATCAGAGTTCGGTAACGAAATTTGGTTTTAAGGTTGAAAAGTGGAATTCCGGATTTGGGTTCGGAATGACGGTTCTGGATGCCGGAAGGGCTTCGGACCGGTGATTTCGGATTCGGGTTTGGATGTGAATTTGGAAATGGTTTTCAAACGGTTTTGGATTGGATTTGTTGGATCTGATTATTGGGTTTAAAGACCCGGCTATTGATTTGACGGGGGGACGGGACCGGATTGGGTTTAAAGACCCGGATTGAGTTTAAAGACTCGGGAGTTTAAAGACTCGGATATAGCGATATTTCCCCCGTAGGCCTGTTGAGTTTAAAGACTCGGGAGTTTAAAGACTCGGATATTATTGAGGCCTGGATTGAGTTTAAAGACTCGGGAGTTTAAAGACTCGGATAGGTCCAGTAGGTTTGATCGGAACATGATGACTTGATATTCATGGTTTATGATACGGTTTTATGATGCTTATGATATGGTTTCTATAACTGTTTTATAGTGTTTCTGTTCTTATGGTGAGGTTATGGGAATTATAGTGTTTTAAAATGATTCTTTAAATGTTTTATGGCGATTTCTTTATAACTGTTTTTGGTAACTGGGTTATGCATGTGGTTTCAAAACGGAAGGCTAAAACCCGGTTTGCTTATAAAATGGTTTTGGAAACTTTTATTTTATTTTGGTCCACTCACACCTTCTGTTTTAAATTGCCCTCCAGGTCGTGGAGCTAGCGCGGGGTTCCGGCGTCGAGGCAGCGTCTGAGGCATAGAAGTTACGAGAGGGATCCCGGAGTATTTTGTTTTAATTTCCGTGTGCGTGTATTTAGTTTAATAGTTTTCTTTCTTTTGTATTGAGTACTATGCTCTATAAACTGTTGACTTCGGGATATGTAGTATAATTTCTCCTGCGTCTGGCTGTAATTGTGTCAGGGTGTCAGACGGGAGCGGGATTTACCTCGGTTTTCGGGGTGAAACCGGGGTGGGTCTTGACACCGAAACTCAAGTTTCCAAACCATTTAATAAGTAAAACATATAATTTACCCCTCCGTTTTCCAAACATGCATACATCAGAATTTAAAACCATAAATTATATAATATGAATTATAAGGCATGAAATAAAACCATAAACATAATCTTAACCACTGCACTATACACTCCAATCCTGACATACCCGATGTCTGACGTCCCTGACGTCCAATAAGGTCACAGTCCCAAGGCTACGCGTGCCACTCGGGGTATCAATCCCGAATCCAATCCTCGAACCCTGTTCGGGTACGACATCTCAAATTCCTAGCGTCCTAGACGCTCGACGTCCCTGACGTCAAATAAGCAATCCTGCTCCTGAGTCATTTTACGGTCCGGTTCCTCCGTAGAATGACCCCTCGCAGGCAATGCGCCGTGACCACTCCGGGGTACCACATCCGGAGGAGACAGTATCACAAGAATGGATCTATACAGTGCAGTACCAAATACATTTTATTGATATCCACATGCAAAACATATATACATAGATAAAATCCAAAACAATCTTTAAGTTTCACCAAAACGGGTCTCAAACCCAAATACCGTGAAACGTGCCATAATCATAATTTCAATATCATCAAAACTGTTTCTTGATTCCAGCATGTGAATATAAGTAAATCAGAAAACATTTAAGCATGCAAGGGTTTAATGAAATCGGGCCCACTCACAGTACAATCCTACTGAAAACCGAACGTATACCCTCGACCTGGTACAATTGTACAATCCCTGTCATGTCCAAAGTATACGTAAAGGTCAATATAAACCCCTAACATTCAACCATGAAACCCTAGACTGAAACCTGCCTGGAAAAGCCGCCCGAACGCGCTTCCCCAGGCAATAAACCTCATTTTGACCAACTTAATGATCTCCGATCGACCCGAAACCACCGTCATTGGATCCGGATCGTCGAAACCCAAAGAATGGTGGTGGTCCCACCACAAATACTATTCACACGCGCCGGTCAACGCTTCTGGTCAACGCAAAAACAGTCCCAGCTGACGTCATCTAACAGCTGTCAGGTCTGACGTGTCAGGCCACGTGTCAGATCTGACATGTGCCACGTGTCAGCACGGCACTGGTCCACATCACTAACATGTCAGCGACACGTGGCAGTCTTCTATTGGGCCACGTCACTGACATATCAGTGCTGACTGTGCACTGACATGTGACACGTGTCGGCTAAAGAGTGGTCCATGTCACCTGACAGGTCTGACAGGGTGCCACGTCATCACCACTGTCCTCTTGACGGGTCAACCCGTTTCTTTGTAACTGGGTCGATCAGACCCGTGATCAGACCCGGTCACCAATCCCTCAATTCTTAACCATTTTAACTCTAATTTCTTCCTACGTGCTCGTCTCAATCCCAGTAAGGGTTCTATGGAAACGAAAACATTAAACAAGGGATGCAACAAAGGCTTACCTTGATGAACAGAACCGGTTCTCCCGTCGCCGTTTATCCTCTGTTCAGATCACCTCAAATCACGCAACCAAACCCTAGAGGTTCCTATCAGTCCAGAGAGTCGATTAGGGTCAAAAGGAATAAAAAATATACGTTGGAAATCAAGCTTCCATTTCTGAGTTTTTCAAAACAGTTTCGGGTTAGGAACCACCTACCTAGCCGCCGTCAGCCACCGATCACCGCCGTCTCTCAGCCTCACCATTGAGTCTCTCACCCACAGACACAGAGAATGGGTGCTACGCAGGTGTGTTGATCGAATGGACAGTATGTGTGTGTCGGGTAGGAAAATATATAGAATGAAGGGAATCTGATAACATAAAATGGAGGGTCCAGATTCAATCTCAGAAATGAGATTAAGGGTTCAGATTAAGTCTGGGGTACTTTAGATGGATGACTGAAATTAAAAGTTGGATTTAATTCTAATTAATTACTTAGTGGAGCTTGATCCAATCTAGCCAATGGATGAGTGACACTTGTCACTCATCCAGGTGTCCTCCAATCACAATATCAGAATAAAATAATCGACACGAAAACCGAGACGCAAACCTCCCGATTTCACGTTTCTGACCATAACTTCCTCGTACGGAGTCCAATTTCGGCGTGCCGCCTGTCTACGGACTCAGGGCATCGGGACCTACCTAACGGTCCTTGAGTCATGTAAAAATTAGTTGCCAAATGAAAAGTCAACATTTTCGCCCCAAACGTCCAAATTACGGTAATGCCCCTGAACTTCCGATAGTCATAACGTTTTCCCTGATCGTCCGAATTGGACGTGCCACCCGTCAATGGACTCGTGACGTCCCAAACTATGTCACGGTCATTGGTCAAAGTCCGTTTGACCCACCAATCAAAAAGTCAACAAATTGGACAATACAATTCACATGGGTAAAAACGTCAATTCATTCAATAATTTACATTATTTAAATCCTCAAATTTCCGGGGTGTTACAACCTTCCCCCCTTAAGAAATTTCGTCCCGAAATTTCAAAGAAACAAATAAGGAAATTGTTCTCGCATCTGAGCCTCGGGCTCCCATGTGGCTTCCTCCACATTCTGGTTTCTCCAGAGAATCTTCACGAGAGGGATCGTCTTCCGACGTAGTACCTTGTCCTTCCGATCCAAAATCTGTACTGGTTGTTCCTCAAAGCTCAAATCCTCTCGGAGTTCGATAGGTTGTTCCTCCAGTACATGAGAAGCATCATGTACGTACTTCCGCAGCATCGATACGTGGAAAACATCGTGAACTCTAGAAAATTCTGGAGGTAGTGCCAATCTGTAAGCAACCCTGCCAATCCTTTCCACAATCTCATATGGTCCGATAAAACGCGGACTCAGTTTCCCCCGTCGACCAAAACAGATAATCCCTTTCCACGGAGATAACTTCAGGAAGAAAAAATCTCCCACTTCAAATTCCAAGTCTCGAATCCGTCGATCGGCATAACTCTTTTGGCGATCCTGTCCCGCCTTCAATCTCTCCTTGATAACACGAACAGTTTCCAGGGTTAAGTCCATCAATTCTGGCCCTATAGCCGCTCGCTCCCCTATCTCCATCCAGCAGATAGGTGTCGTGCACTGTCGACCATACAGTGCCTCATAGGGTGCCATCCCGATGCTTGCCTGATAGCTGTTGTTGTAAGCGAATTCCATCAATGGCAAATGAGTATCCCATGAATCCTGAAACTGTAGCACACAAGACCTCATCATGTCTTCAAGGGTCTGAATGGTCCTTTCGGACTGTCCATCGGTCTGTGGATGGAAAGCAGTACTGAAACGTAGGGTTGTTCCCAAAGTAGTTTGCAAACTCCGCCAGAACCTGGAAGTGAAATGCGGATCATGATCGGACACGATCGATTCCGGCGTACCATGCAATCATATGATTTCCTTTACGAACAATTGGGCCAGTCGGTTAGGTTTATATGTCTCCTGAACTAGCAGAAAATGGGCTAACTTGGTTAACCGGTCCACAATCACCCATACTCCGTCAACTCCACTCTGAGTCCTTGGTAACTTAAAGACGAAGTCCATGGTGATGTGATCCCACTTCCACTCGGGAATCGGAAGTGGCTGCATAGCCCCATAAGGTCTCTACCGTTCCGCCTTAACCTGCTGACAGGTTAAGCATCTGCTCACGAACTCTGCAATATCCTTCTTCATTCCTGGCCACCAATAATGGCTCCGGAGGGTACGGTACATCTTTGTACCGCCCGGATGCATAGCATAAGCCGAACTATGGACCTCCTCAAGAATCTCGGCCCGTAACTCTGCCACTGCAGGTACACACAAACGGCCCAACTTCACAAGTGCTCTATCATCCCGGATGGTAAAATCTTGTCTCCCATCCGCATCGACCTCAATCCTGTAAATACAGAGTATCGGATCCTGAAGTTGTGCTTCGATGATCCGATCAATCAGCACTGGTCATACATGAAAGCTGGCCAACAAAGCTCCATGCTCATCCGTATCCAAAATAACTCCCGCCTTACGGAGTTCCACCAGCAAAGGAAGATACACCATCCCCAAGTGTGCAACTGATCCTACTGACTTCCTACTGAGTGCATCCGCCACCACATTGGCCTTACTCGGATGGTACTCAATTGTACAGTCATAATCCTTCGGCAGCTCTAACCATCTCCGTTGTCTCATGTTAAGCTCCGTCTGAGTGAATATGTACTTTACGCTCTGGTGGTCGGTGTATATCCGGCACGTTGCGCCGAATAGATAATGTCTCCAGACTTTTAGAGCATGAACCACCGCTGCCAACTCCAAATCATGGATAGGGTAGTTCAACTCATGAGTCTTTAGCTGCCGGGATGCGTAGGCGATAACCTTGCCAGTCTGCATCAACACGCAACCCAAACCTTGTAGCGATGCGTCACTAAAGACTACGAACTCTCCACTGTCATCCGGCAATGCAAGGACAGGTGCAGTGCTCAAACGATCCTTCAATTCTTGAAAACTCCGATCACACTGCTAGCCCCAAATAAACTTTACTCCTTTCCGAGTCAATCGAGTCATTGGTGCAGCAATTTTGGAGAAACCCTCCATGAATCTCCGGTAGTAACCTGCTAACCCGACAAAACTCCGTACCTCCGTTACCATTGTCGGTCTAGCCCAGTTAGTCACCGCCTCTGTTTTCTGGGGATCCACGCTAATCCCATCCGTCGATATCACGTGTCCCAGAAAACCAATACTGCTTAGCCAAAACTGGCACTTGCTCAGCTTGGCGTACAACTGTTCTTGTCTCAGCTTCTCCAACACCAACCGTAGATGTTCCTCATGTGCTCGGGCACTCCTTGAGTGCACCAAGATATCATCGATGAACACAATCACGAATTTATCCAAGTAGGGTCGGAAGACCCTGTTCATCAGATCCATGAATGCTGCTGGAGCATTCGTCAAGCCGAAAGGCATCACAAGGAACTCGTAGTGTCCGTAACGGGTTCGAAAAGCAGTTTTCAGAATATCCCCCTCCAAAATCCTCAGTTGGTGATACCCAAACTGCAAATCAATCTTCGACAAGCACTATGGTCCCCGCAACTGGTCTAAAAGGTCATCGATCCTGGGTAGAGGATACTGGTTCCTCAGTGTCACCTTGTTGAGTTGTCGATAGTCAATGCACAAACGAAGACTTCCCTCCTTCTTCTTCACGAACAACACCGGTGCTCCCCACGGTGAAGTACTCGGTCGGACATATCCCAAATCCGCCAACTCCTGCAACTGAGTTTTGAGTTCTCGTAACTCGGCTGGCGCCATCCGGTATGGTGCCTGGGATATAGGTCGGGTACTGGGGAGTAGTTCAATTGTAAACTCGATCTCCCGCGATGGTGGTAATCCAGGTAAGTCTTCCGGGAACACATCCGAAAACTCACGTACCACCGGTATCTCGTCGATACCCGGAGTATCAACCTGCTCCGACACGACATGCGCCAAATAACCCTGGCAACCCTTCCGTAGAAGTTTGGTAGCAGTAAGTGAAGAAATCACTTCAGGAGGCGAACCATCACGCTCCCCTTGAAAGATAACCTCCGGCAAGCTCGGACTTCGCAGAATCACTTGCCTACTACAGCAATCGATAAGCGACCCATGCTCCGATAGCCAATCCATCCCCAAGATTACATCGAAGTCATGGATATCCAGAATAATTAAGTCCGCTGGCAAATCCACATCCTCAATTCTCACCGGGCACCTCCGAATCACCTGATTCACAAGGTACACGATGCCCATCGGAGTGCCAACACCCATTTTGCAATCTAAGGCTGATACCACACAATCAAGAATACCAGTAAAACTCCTCGAAATAAAAGAATGGGTAGCCCCCGCATCCATCAATACACGTACAAGAAGGTTTAAGATGTGTAGTGTACCTGTAACCACGCCTGGGGTTGTCCGCGCTTGCTACTGCGTCATTGCAAACACTTGAGCCCTAGGCCCTCCATTCCATCCGCGCTCGCGCGCGCCACGCCCAGCACCACGGTCACCTCCCTAACCTCGACCTCCGTTAGTGTGGGAAGCCGTGCTCTGCACCACACTAGAGCTCCCAGCGTCGTTGTTCTTGGACAACATCGGGCAATCACAGGCATAATGGCCCTCTTCTCTGCAAGCAATACAGTTTACTGGCCTCGGCCTGTCCGAATGCCCACCAGAAGCACCGCTCCAAGATGAACGCTGCCAGAGTTGAATCCTGATCCTCTACCCTGAAAGCCCCCACGTCGACCTGACCAGCCACAACCCTTAAAGGATAAGGGTGCTCCCCTATAGCCTCCTCCCTTATTGTTCTTCTGACTCGATGGCCCACGGTGTGGGCGATCCAGACGTCGCCCCTCGCCCGAAGGCTGTCGTGTCTGGTGTGTCGCCAGACTGGCCTCGACACGCACCGCAACGTCGACCATATCTCTCAGAGAAGCATGAGTGGCAGCAGTCACACTTGCCCGAATCTCCCCTCGGAGTCCAAGCTCAAACCTCTGGCATTTGTCTTCCTCCGTGCTTACGAAAGATGCAGCGAACAGGGAAAGTTTCCCAAAAGTCTGCTCGTAGTTCGCAATGGACATATCCCGCTGCTCCAGCCGCAGGAACTCCGCCTCCCGTGCCACGCGAAACGATCGCGGGTAATACTGGTCCAGAAATCGGGAACGGAAGACCTCCCAGGTAGTGGTGTGGACAGACCATCTAGACATTTCGAGGCCGTGCCACCACTGATAGGCTCCTCCTTCCAGTAAGAAGGCCGCCAAGGTCACCCGCTCGCTTGGAGGGCAGTGCATTACCGTGAAGATCCTTTCCCATTTGGTGATCCAATCATGAGCATCTTCGGGGTTTGATCCCCCGCTGAAAGGAGTGGCTCCCAAACACTGAGCCCGCTCAATGCTTGCGCATTCCATTTCCCTTTCCAGATCCTCGTTAGTTCGTGTATGAGGAATCCTCCTTGGAGGCATAACCAACTGTCAAGAGGCATAGATCAGATAACATTATCCTTAAACTCGAAAAGTTACTAGTACTAATCACTAGTCTAGCATGCTGACCACAACCTAGTGCTCTGATACCAAGTTGACAGGACCCCTCGCAGGCAATGCGCCGTGACCACTCCGGGGTACCACATCCGGAGGAGACAGTATCACAAGAATGGATCTATACAGTGCAGTAGCAAATACATTTTATTGATATCCACATACAAAACATAAATACATAGATAAAATCCAAACCAATATTTAAGTTTCCCCAAAACGGGTCTCAAACCCAAATACCGTGAAACGTGCCATAATCATAATTTCAATATCATCCAAACCGTTTCTTGATTCCAGCATGTGAATATAAGTAAATCAGAAAACATTTAAGCATGCAAGGGTTTAATGAAATCGGGCCTACTCACAGTACAATCCTGCTGAAAACCGAACGTATACCCTCGACCTGGTACAATTGTACAATCCCTGTCATGTCCAAAGTATACGTAAAGGTCAATATAAACCCCTAACATTCAACCATGAAACCCTAGACTGAAACTGGCCCGGAAAAGCGGCCCGAACGCGCTTCCCCAAGAAATAAACCTCATTTTGACCAACTTAATGATCTCCGATCGACCCAAAACCACCGCCATTGGATCCGGATCGTCGAAACCTAAAGAATGGTGGTGGTGCCACCACAAATATTGTTCACACATTCCTACACGGGCCGGTCAACGCTTCTGGTCAACGTAGGAATAGTCCATGTTGACGTCATCTGACAACTGTCAGGTCTGACGTGTCAGACTCTGACAGGTGCCACGTGTCAACACATGATTGGTCCACATTCCTGATATGTCAGGCCACGTGTCAGATCTGACATGTGCCACGTGTCAGCACGGCACTGGTCCACGTCACTAACATGTCAGTGACACGTGGCAGTCCCATATTGGGCCACGTCACTGACATGTCAGTGCTAACTGTGCACTGACATGTGACACGTGTCGGTTGAAGAGTGGTCCACGTCACCTGACAGGTCTGACAGGGTGCCATGTCATCACCACTATCTTTTTAACGGGTCAACCCGTTTCTTTGTAACTGGGTCGATCAGACCCGCAATCAGACCCGGTCACCAATCCCTCAATTCTTAACCATTTTAACTCTAATTTCTTCCTATGTGCTCGTCTCAATCCCAGTAAGGGTTCTATGGAATCGAAAACATTAAACAAGGGCTGAAACAAAGGCTTACCTCGATGAACAGAACCGGTTCTCCCGTCGCCGTTTATCCTCTGTTCAGGTCACCTCAGATCATGCAACCAAGCCCTAGAGGTTTCTATCAGTCAGAGAGTCGATTAGGGTCAAAAGGAATCAAAAATATACGTTGGAAATCAAGCTTCCATTTCTGAGTTTTTCAAAACAGTTTCGGGTTAGGAACCACCTACCCCGCCGCCGTCAGCCACCGATCACCGCCGTCTCTCAGCCTCACTAGTGAGTCTCTCACCCACAGACACAGAGAATGGGTGCTACGCAGGTGTGTTGATCGAATTGACAGTATGAGTGTATCGGGTAGGAAAATATATAGAATGGAGGGAATCTGATAACATCAAATGGAGGGTCCAGATTCAATCTCAGAAATGAGATTAAGGGTTCAGATTAAGTCTGGCGTACTTTAGATGGATGGCCGAAATTAAAAGTTGGATTTAATTCTAATTAATTACTTAGTGGAGCTTGATCCAATCTAGCCAATGGATGAGTGACACTTGTCACTCATCCAGGTGTCCTCCAATCACAATATCAGAATAAAATAATCGACACGAAAATCGAGACGCAAACCTCCCGATTTCACGTTTCTGACCATAACTTCCTCGTACGGAGTCCGATTTCGGCGTGTCGCCAGTCTATGGACTCAGGGCATTAGGACCTACCTAACGGTCCTTGAGTCATGTGAAAATTAGTTGCCAAACGAAAAGTCAACATTTTCGCCCCAAATGTCCAAATTACGGTAATGCCCCTGAACTTCCGATAGTCATAACTTTTTCCCTGATCGTCCGAATTGGACGTGCCACCCGTCAATGGACTCGTGACGTCCCGAACTACGTCACGGTCATTGGTCAAAGTCCGTTTGACCCACCAATCAAAAAGTCAACAAATTGGACAATACAATTCATAGGGGTAAAAACGTCAATTCATTCAATAATTTACATTATTTAAATCCTCAAATTTCCGGGGTGTTACATTTGATAAGTTTCCCAGATTTGAGATTGATTTGTGACTTGAGGCTGAGGCCTGGATCTGAATAACGGTTTTGATACGGGTTTTCAAATGGTTTTTTTCTTGGATGTATTTTGATATGAGTGGTTTCATGACTTGAATTGATATGCATGCATTGGTTTTTGCGTGGAGGGTAAAAACGTACTTGTTTTATGAACTGTTTTTAGACTTATACCTTATTTTTGTTCACTCACAGTCTTTTATGTTTTCGATACCCTCCAGGTTGTTGCGGTATAGCATGTCGATCGAGAGAGACGGAGACATCACATGTAACGCCCCGGAAATTTAGAAAATGTAATTTTGTAACATAATGAATAAATGACGTTTTTACCCTTGTGAATAGTATGGTCAAATTGTTGACTTTTTGATTGGTGAATCAAACGGATGTTGACAAGATGACCGTGACGTAGTTCGAGACGTCACGAGTCCATAGACAGGTGGCACGCCCAATTTCGACAATCTGGGAAAAAATTCTGACGTTTGGAAGCCCAAGGGCATTTTCGTAATTTGGGCGAAAATGGGGGAAAATGTTGACTTTTTGTTTGCCAACTATTTTTCACACGATTCGAAGACCGTTAGGTAGGTCTCGATGCCCGGAGTACAACGACAAGCGGCACATCGAAAACGGAGTTCGGTTACGGACGTTACGGGTCACGGAAGGCTAGGGGCAAAATGGTAATTTGTCCAACCAGGGGCAAAATGGTCTTTTAACCTTGATCAGCCCAGGACACCTATCTTTTGTCTGATTCTCACCCCAGGAAACAAGGAATCGGGTCTTAAGGGAGAACATAATCATATGGCTTTAGACATAATTCCCTAAATTGGGGTTTGTCCTAATCATGCCAAATTAACACCAGATAACACCTATTTGTCTCAGCCTCATTATGATTTGTGTAATTGAGAAACCGAATTGAGAGAAATTGAACTCGAGAGACTGAGAGGTGACGGGTACAACCAGTTCGAAAATCCTTGAAATTGGGGAAAAATCGAATTTGGATTTGGGAGCCAAGAGAGGAGCAATTGAGGATTTCATTAAGTTGCTAGGATCAAAACTAACAGCTTTGCAACAAAAACGAGAAGAAATCGTGTCGAATTGAGGAAGAACAGACGCTACCATGGCTGCCAAAAATCGACCTTGAGTTCAGATACTTAGAGGTAAGCTCGTTTGAAATTGATCATGGAAAATTGTTCCTTATACTCTCACGATGCTAACCATATGAATTAATTGGAAAATCAGGCACGGAATCGTGAAACCCGAATAGGAGACCCGTCGAATTTCGATCGTGAGTCGTGAAGATTTGGACCTTAATTGAGGTAATTAAATTCACAAAACTGAAATGAAAATGGATTAGATGAGATCAGTTGAAAGAACGGATCGATTTGAGGTCGAATTGATGGAGTTTGAATCGGATCCTATCGTGGGTATTTCAACCCGTTTATCAGACAAACGGGCGAGAACGACGCACTGTAGCAGTATTGTGCTTGCGTGTGACGGCGCGTGGGGAGGATTCCGGCAAAGTGTTCAACATGAAACTTGATGTTCTCAATGATACGAACCTATCCGCGTTGGTTTCGGGTCAATCGGATATGGTTTCAGTGTAGTTCCGAGTACCCGACACGTTTAAATTATATTAAAATAATATTATAAAATTCCGACAATTAAGGAATTCTTATATGAGGAAAATATGATAGTCTCATAACTTTAAATCACTTTGTTTGACAGGCTGGAATATTCCCGGGACGTTAGAGGAAAACGAACAGCTCGAGGCTGAACAATCGGGACGGTGTGTGTGAGTGGACTTTTGGTTTTCTAACTGTGATGCATGCATATATGGTTTAAAATGCTTATTTATATGATTTTCTATGATTTGACATGATTGATGCTTTGATTCGGTGATTTCTCGATTTTCTCGGTTTTATGATTATTATATTATTATATTCTGGCACGATTTTCGAGAAATCATGAAATTGATTAAAAATGATATTGTGGGCTTGAGAACCCAAGTAAATAATGATTTTGACTCGGATTTGGAGTTACATGTGAATTTGATGAATTTGATGATTTTTGGTATTCTCGTGATTTTGTGATTATTTTAATCAGTCTTTCGGACACGTTTTACAAGGAACGTGCAAATGATGTTTTGGGCTAGGCCCGGATTGAAAATGATGTTTTGACTTGGGTTATGAGTCAGGAAATTGAAAATGATATTTGGACTCGGATTATGAGTCAGTGATTGATTTTATGGATTTACGTGTTCGTGGCAACTCGGGTTTACGGTTGCACGGATTTACGTGAAATTGATATTTTGGGGTTGGGACCCAATGGAATTGTGTCCCTGATTGGATTTGTATTTCCATGTGATTATATGATGATATTGATGATTTCGGATTTATAAAGTAAATCGGGACTTTGGTTAATTTGGGGCTGAGACCTTGTGTCGATATGTGATTAGATTTTTATGCAACTGTTTTTCACTGGTTTTTGTGATGATAATATGTTGCGGATATTTAGGGCTTTCGGGAGAAAATATGTTTTTCCCCGGAGTGCACCCTGGAGATAACGCTCGCCTTCGGGATGGATGTGTTAACCCCGAAGAGGTCACGTAGCACGGTCTTTGTCGAGCAGCCGAGGGAGGCTTGACTCAGATCAGTTGTGCTGGATATACATAGATCGGTAAGTGATGTGTTCACTAGATCTGGATTGCCGGCTGGTGATGTGTTCACAGCGGCGGATGCTCGGATTTTGAGCGGTCCTTGAGCCTATTGATATGCACGCGTTGCAGGGATAAAACGTGACTCTAAGCAACAAGATACGAAAATAAGTCCCGTGGTTTTGTGGAAATTGTTTTGATTGATCCACTGAACATATTTAATTGATTTCCTATTATTACTCGTGTTTTATGATATGCATGCATGTTTGTGAAAACTGGAGGGTAAGAAATGTGTTTTGGTAAATGCATTTATCAAACTTTATTTTGTCCACTCACACCTTTATTGTTTTATGCACCCTCCATGCCAGTGTATAGGTACGAGGGCTAAAAACGAGGCAAGCGAGGCAAAAGAATAAATAGACCGTTGCGCACTCAGACACTCTACAGAGTAGGAATTTGACCCCTATCTGTAATAGTACCTATGCTCTGTATTTGACTAGTCAAACTTGTGACGTCATTGGTCTGTAAAACTTAACTATCCCTTGTCTGACAATGTTTTCGGGATTTGTTGTGTGTTGTATGTATATAAGTTTGGTTACTTTCGGTAATTTTTAGTTATTGTCAGACGGGAGCAGGATTCATCACGACTATCGAGGGATAATCGGGATGGGTCTTGTCAAATTGGTATCAGGGCATTAGGTCACGGTCTGAGTCTTACACATTAGTATGCACGAGTTGTGATACTGATATGTTTCTCTTACAGAACATCACAATATGCCTCCGAGACGCGAGCCCCGTACCCAGTCTGGCGATGAGTTTGGAGGTCCGGACGTAGAGAGAGCTCAACGTTTAGGGGCCATTGCATTCACTGGCCTGACTAACCCAGAAGAGGCTTTTGAGTGGATTACTCAATTTGTACGGATCTTCGAGATTATGCAATGTCCACCAGGAGATATGGTTCCACTGGCCACATTTATGCTGAGCAGCCAAGCTTACCGTTGGTGGCGCGGATTGCAGCTGACAGGGATGGATGCCCGCACCCTGAGTTGGGAGGACTTCCGTCATCGTTTCCTGGATCAGTTCTATCCTCGCTCATTTCGTAATGCTAGGGAGGTTGAATTCCTACAACTACATCAGGGGGACATGTCAGTGGCAGACTATGAGCAGAAATTCCTGAACCTGTCCAGTTTTGCTCCTCTATATGTATCCAACGAGGAGGACAAGTGCCGAAGGTTTGAGCAAGGACTGAGGAATAACATCCGAGGAGCTGTGACTGTAGGAACTTATGCCACCCTGCGAGAGTTGTCTGATGCAGCTGCACGAGTTGAGGCGACCTTGCTAGTGCCACAGCAGTTTTCGGGCTCTGGTCGACACCGGGACCGTCAGTACCAGGGATCTGCGAACCAGAGGTCCTCCAAGCGAGGTAATTATGGCTCTGGAACTTCGCGTGGCGCTCGTCCGAGTTATGGAGGTAGGGGAACACAGACATTTGGGTATCGACCATCAGCGACTGCACAGTTCAGTGAGGCATCGGTGGGATCTACTGACCGACAGAGTCATGACCGGGGCAATGTTCTTGTCTGTTTTTACTGTAGGGAGCCGGGTCACTTCAAACGAGACTCTCCACGATTGGTTGGTAGTAGCGGTACTGGATGGGGCTCTACTGAGCGGGGCCCTTGTACAACTTCGGTTTCAAATGCTACAAGTGGGGGAGGAGGTGGCAGAACTCGTGGTGGATCTGGTGGATCATGAGGGCGTGGTCGGACTTCGGGACCACAGGCTCGAGTCTATGCAGTGACTCAACAGGAGGCCCGGGCAGCCCCGGAGGTGGTGACAGGTATGCTTATTATTTTCGGTCATCATGCACGTACTTTAATAGATCCGGGAGCTACCCACTCTTTTGTTTCTCGGGAGTATGCACTGTTGACAGATAGAGAGATTTCTGCGATCGGGTGTGAGATGGGAGTCGGTACACCGACTGGAGAGTTGTATGTAGTAAACCAAGTGATACGAGGATACCCTATTGTGATAGGGGATGTGCATTTAATGGTTGATTTGATACTCCTAGACTTGTGTGACTTTGATGTTATCCTTGGGATGGATTGGCTGACAACCCATCATGCCTCTATCGAGTGTTTCGATAAGAGGGTGATACTTCGGAGCCCTGGATTACCTGAGGTGATATTTCAGGGAGATCGGAGGATGATAACCCCTAGAGTCATATCAGCCCTCTCGGCAGATAGATTTCTGAGGAAGGGCTACCAGAGTTATTTAGCTTATGTTGTCGATGAACGGGATGTACCAGTCAAGGCCGAGGATATCCCAGTAGTGTGTGACTTCCCAGATGTATTTCCTGAGGATTTACCAGGATTACCCCCTTCTCGAGAGATTGAGTTCACTATCGAACTAATTCCTGGTACACGACCTATATCCTTGACACCTTATCGGATGGCACCAGCTGAGTTAAGGGAATTGAAGGTACAGTTGCAAGATCTTGTGGATGTAGGATTCATTCGACCGAGTGTATCGCCATGGGGAGCCCCAGTATTGTTTGTGAAAAAGAAGGAAGGAAGTTTGAGACTCTGTATGGATTACAGGCAACTTAATAAAGTCACGATAAAGAATAAGTATCCTTTGCCTCGGATTGATGATCTGTTTGATCAATTAAGGGGAGCTAAGTATTTTTCGAAGATTGATCTGCGTTCTGGTTACCACCAGTTAAGGATCCGAGAGGAGGACATTCCAAAAACAGCTTTTCGAACTCGATATGGTCATTATGAATTTCTGGTGATGCCATTTGGATTGACTAATGCACCTGCGGCATTCATGGATTTGATGAACCGAGTATTCCGGAAGTACCTGGACCGATTTGTTATTGTGTTCATTGATGACATTCTAGTGTATTCAAGCAGTAAGAGGGCGCATGAGGAACATTTGAGGATTGTGCTTGATACTCTAAGGAGGAACCAGCTCTTTGCCAAACTGAGTAAGTGCCAATTTTGGTTAACGAGTGTTGGTTTTCTGGGACATGTGATTTCCGTGGATGGGATTCGTGTTGATCCCCAGAAGATAGAAGCGATAGAAAACTGGGAGCAGCCGAAGACAGTAACCGAAGTAAGGAGCTTTTTGGGATTAGCCGGTTATTACAGACGTTTTATGGAAGGCTTCTCTGCGATTGCTGCTCCGATGACCCTCCTAACCAGGAAAGGAATCAAGTTTGTTTGGGGCGAAGACAGTGAGCAAAGTTTCCAAGAATTGAAGAAAAGGTTGACCTCCGCTCCTATCTTAACCCTTCCGGATGATAGTGGGGAGTTTGAAGTGTACAGTGATGCATCCTTACAAGGATTAGGGTGTGTGTGTTAATGCAACATGGAAAGGTGATCGCATATGCCTCTCGACAACTGAAACCGCATGAACGTAACTATCCCACCCATGATTTGGAATTAGCTGCGGTGGTACATGCCCTGAAGATTTGGAGACATTACTTGTATGGGGAGACATGTAGACTTTTCACGGATCATAAGAGTTTGAAGTACTTTTTCACACAGAAGGAATTGAATTTGAGACAGAGACGATGGTTGGAGCTAATTAAGGATTACGACTGCACGATTGAGTACCATCTTGGAAAAGCTAATGTGGTAGCCGATGCATTGAGTCGGAAATCAGCTCATACTGTGGCACATCTACGAATGGTGCATTTACCCTTATTGGTGGAACTACGTAGGACTGGTGTTGCTTTGGGACTGGATAACCAAGGTGGCTTACTAGCTAGTTTCCAGGTGCGATCGATTCTGATTGATCGAGTTATTGAAGCCCAACTGGAAGACCCTATCTTGTGTGTCCTTCGAATTGAAGCTGATGCGGGGGAACGACAAGATGTTGCAATTAGAAGGGATGGAGCCCTAGTAAAGGACGGACGGTTGTGTGTGCCCGAAAATGTAACATTAAAGAAAGAGATTCTGGACGAGGCCCATAGTTCGGCGTATGCTATGCATCCAGGTGGGACGAAAATGCACCGTACGCTACGAGAGCATTATTGGTGGCCGGGTATGAAACGGGAGATTGCAGAGTTTGTGAGTAAGTGCTTGGTATGTCAACAAGTAAAGGCTGAAAGGCAAAGACCCTATGGAGCACTGCAACCACTACCGATCCCGGAATGGAAATGGGATCATATAACAATGGATTTTGTGTTTAAACTCCCCAGAACGCCTAAAGGACACGATGGAGTCTGGGTAATTGTGGATAGGCTTACCAAATCAGCACATTTCCTACCTGTAAGGGAAGACTTTCGGTTGACGCAGTATGCCAGACTCTTCATTGACGAGATTATTCGACTACATGGTACTCCTATCTCTATTGTATCTGATCGAGATCCCCGATTTACATCCAGATTCTGGAAAAGCTTACAGGAAGCTTTCGGGACGAGATTGCATTTTAGCACGGCATTCCACCCTCAAACCGACGGGAAATCGGAACGGACTATTCAGACCTTGGAGGACATGATGAGAGCATGTGTTTTGCAATTCCAGGGTACTTGGGAGTCACATCTACCATTGATGGAATTCGCCTACAACAATAGTTACCAAGCAAGTATCGGGATGGCTCCTTATGAAGCCTTATATGGACGACAGTGCAGAACCCCTTTGTGTTGGACTGAGGTGGGCGAAAGGAAATTGTCTAAATCTGAATTGATAGACTTAACAACGGAAAAGGTTAAACTCATCCGAGATAGACTCAAGACAGCCCAAGATAGACAAAAGAGTTATGCAGACCACCGAGTCAGAGATCTGGAATTTGCAGTTGGAGATTGGGTATTCTTGAAGTTATCTCCTTGGAAAGGTATAGTGCGATTCGGCAGACACGGGAAACTGAGCCCCCGTTTCATTGGACCTTATGAGATTGTTGAGAGAATTGGTCGGGTTGCCTACAGATTAGCGTTACCTTCTGAGCTTTCGAGGGTCCATAATGTTTTCCATGTGTCAATGCTACGAAAATATGTATATGATGAGTCCCATGTGTTGGAGGAACAACCTGTTGAACTCAGAGAAGACCTAAGTTTTGAAGAACAGCCTGTACAGATCTTGGACCGAAAGGACAAAGTGCTTCGACGAAAGACGATTCCCTTAGTGAAGGTTCTTGGGAGGGATCAGAACGTGGAGGAAGCTACGTGGGAACCTGAGACACAGATGCGAGAGTACCCGTATTTGTCTCATTGAAATTTCGGGGACGAAATTTCTTAAGGGGGGAAGGTTGTAACGCCCCGGAAATTTAGAAAATGTAATTTTGTAACATAATGAATAAATGACGTTTTTACCCTTGTGAATAGTATGGTCAAATTGTTGACTTTTTGATTGGTGAATCAAACGGATGTTGACCGATGACCGTGACGTAGTTCGGGACGTCACGAGTCCATAGACAGATGGCACGCCCAATTCCGACAATCTGGGAAAAAGTTATAACGTTCGGAAGCCCAAGGGCATTTTCGTAATTTGGGCGAAAGGGGGGAAAATGTTGACTTTTTGTTTGCCAACTATTTTTCACACGATTCAAAGACCGTTAGGTAGGTCTCGATGCCCGGAGTACAACGACAGGCGGCACGTCGAAAACGGAGTTCGGTTACGGACGTTACGGGTCACGGAAGGCTAGGGGCAAAATGGTAATTTGTCCAACCAGGGGCAAAATGGTCTTTTAACCTTGATCAGCCCAGGAAACCTGTCTTTTGTCTGATTCTCACCCCAGGAAACAAGGAATCGGGTCTTAAGGGAGAACATAATCATATGGCTTTAGACATAATTCCCTAAATTGGGGTTTGTCCTAATCATGCCAAATTAACACCAGATAACACCCATTTGTCTCAGCCTCATTATGATTTGTGTAATTGAGAAACCGAATTGAGAGAAATAGAACTCGAGAGACTGAGAGGTGACGGGTACAACCAGTTCGAAAATCCTTGAAATTGGGGAAAAATCGAATTCGGATTTGGGAGCCAGGAGAGGAGCAATTGAGGATTTCATTAAGTTGCTAGGATCAAAACTAACAGCTTTGCAATAAAAACGAGAAGAAATCGTGTCGAATTGAGGAAGAACAGACGCTGCCATGGCTGCCAAAAATCGACCTTGAGTTCAGATACTTAGAGGTAAGCTCGTTTGAAATTGATCATGGAAAATTGTTCCTTATACTCTCACGATGCTAACCATATGAATTAATTGGAAAATCAGGCACGGAATCGTGAAACTCGAATAGGAGACCCGTCAAATTTCGATCGTGAGTCGTGAAGATTTGGACCTTAATTGAGGTAATTAAATTCACAGAACTGAAATGAAAATGGATTAGATGAGATCAATTGAAAGAACGGATCGATTTGAGGTCGAATTGATGGAGTTTGAATCAGATCCTATCGCGGGTATTTCAACTCGTTTATCAGACAAACGGGCGAGAACGACGCACTGTAGCAGTACTGTGCACGGCGCGTGACGGCGCGTGGGGAGGATTCCGGCAAAGTGTTCAACATGAAACTTGATGTTCTCGATGATACGAACCTATCCGCGTTGGTTTCGGGTCAATCGGATATGGTTTCAGTGTAGTTCCGAGTACCCGACACGTTTAAATTATATTAAAATAATATTATAAAATTCCGACAATTTAGGGATTCTTATATGAGGAAAATATGATAGTCTCGTAACTTTAAATCACTTTGTTTGACAGGCTGGAATATTCCCGGGACGTCGGAGGAAAACGAACAGCTCGAGGCTGAACAATCGGGACGGTGTGTGTGAGTGGACTTTTGGTTTTCTAACTGTGATGCATGCATATATGGTTTAAAATGCTTATTTATATGATTTTCTATGATTTGACATGATTGATGCTTTGATTCGGTGATTTCTCGATTTTCTCGATTTTATGATTATTATATTATTATATTCTGGCACGATTTTCGAGAAATCATGAAATTGGTTAAAAATGATATTGTGGGCGTGAGAACCCAAGTAAATAATGATTTTGACTCGGATTTGGAGTTACATGTGAATTTGATGAATTTGATGATTTTTTGTATTCTCGTGATTTTGTGATTATTTTAATCAGTCTTTCGGGCACATTTTACGAGGAATGTGCAAATGATGTTTTGGGCTAGGCCCGGATTGAAAATGATGTTTTGACTTGGGTTATGAGTCAGGAAATTGAAAATGATATTTGGACTCGGATTATGAGTCAGTGATTGATTTTATGGATTTACGTGTTCGTGGCAACTCGGGTTTACGGTTGCACGGATTTACGTGAAATTGATATTTTGGGGTTGGGACCCAATGGAATTGTGTCTCTGATTGGATTTGTATTTCCATGTGATTATATGATGATATTGATGATTTCGGATTTATAAAGTAAATCGGGACTTTGGTTAATTTGGGGTTGAGACCCTGTGTCGATATGTGATTAGATTTTTATGCAACTGTTTTTCACTGGTTTTTGTGATGATAATATGTTGCGGATATTTAGGGCTTTCGGGAGAAAATATGTTTTTCCCCGAAGTGCACCCTGGAGATAACGCTCGCCTTCGGGATGGAAGTGTTTACCCCGAAGAGGTCACGTAGCACGGTCTTTGTCGAGCAGCCGAGGGAGGCTTGACTCAGATCAGTTGTGCTGGATATACATAGATCGGTAAGTGATGTGTTCACTAGATCTGGATTGCCGGCTGGTGATGTGTTCACAGCGGCGGATGCTCGGATTTTGAGCGGTCCTTGAGCCTATTGATATGCACGCGTTGCAGGGATAAAACGTGATTCTAAGCAACAAGATATGGAAATAAGTCCCGTGGTTTTGTGGAAATTGTTTTGATTGATCCACTGAACATATTTAATTGATTTCCTATTATTACTCGTGTTTTATGATATGCATGCATGTTTGTGAAAACTGGAGGGTAAGAAATGTGTTTTGGTAAATGTATTTATCAAACTTTATTTTGTCCACTCACACCTTTATTATTTTATGCACCTACAGGCCAGTGTACAGGTACGAGGGCTAAAAACGAGGCAAGCGAGGCAAAAGGATAAATAGACCGTTGCGCACTCAAACACTCTACAGAGTAGGAATTTGACCCCTATCTGTAATAGTACCTATGCTCTGTATTTGACTAGTCAAACTTGTGACGTCATTGGTCTGTAAAACTTAACTATCCCTTGTCTGACAATGTTTTCGGGATTTGTTGTGTGTTGTATGTATATAAGTTTGGTTACTTTCGGTAATTTTTAGTTATTGTCAGACGGGAGCAGGATTCATCACGACTATCGAGGGATAATCGGGATGGTCTTGTCATCACACACGCGATCCACAGTAGTTCGTACACTCTGGGAAGTCCGGTTACTTTTTAGATGGTTGGATCGAGAATCCCTTGTCCGACTTACGTGTCACATGAAGGTTGGATGTCAGTTTAGCCTTCGTGTCATGCGTAAGTTAGACGGGATCGGGATTTTGCCCTTAATCCCGGGGGATTACGGGTGGGTCCTGACACGTGCCTTCGTTGGCATATAGGGGATGGATCCCTAATTTACGCTTAGTGGACCCATGGCTTTCAGTTGGCTGACCCCTTCAAGGTAAAATCCCTGAATCCAAACCTTCCATATTTGGGTTAAAGAGTTGATTTACCGTATTAGTCATATATGGTTGTGTTGCTAGTGGCGAGTTTGTTTGATGAGGAGGACACAAATGTCATTTGCTCTATTCCATTGAGTAAGTATGGGTGTTCTGATCGCTATGTTTGGCACTTCTCCATGAATGGTTGATATAATGTTCAATTCGGGTATTTATTGGCTACGGATCTGTGTCGTAATGGTGAGTTGTTTGGAAGAGGTGTAGGGGATACTAGTACAGTCAGTGGGTAGCAGCGAATCTGGAAACACATTTGGAGCCTGAATGTGCCACACAAAATCAAGCACTTTATTTAGACCTGTTGTCGTGGCTATATTGCTACCTGTCGTAATCTGGCTTGTCAACGGGTAAATTTGGAGACGGTGTGCCCATTGGTGGTGGGGCATGTGGAGGAGTCAGAGTCCCGCCTTTTTTTCACTTGTCAGTTTGCTCAAACTTTATGGTATGGAGGACCGCTCCTGATGGTGACTGATAGTTTCTAGGGCCTTTCGTTTCGTGATTTTTGGCACATTTTAGAAGTCAAATATGGTAGCAATGAGGATGCCGAAATATTTTCCAGAAGATTGCCTTTGGTTGTTGGCAGATTTGGAAAACGTTTAATGAATAGTGCTTTTAGAATACTTTACAGTCTCCTGCCACAACCCTAGATGTATTTTTTCGACAGATGTCCGAGTTCTCCAAGGCAAGGAATGAGGGGACCATGGTTGATGAGGTTGTTATGGAAGAGATAGGTGGGCCTTGTGAGAGAGTGCAGGTCCAAGGTTAGCAGCGACCCAGCTCCAGAGTCCTCAAACTTAGTTGTGATGGAGCTTGGTTTAAAGGCATGCACATGAGGACTTACGACTGGGTCCTACGATCGTGGCTAGGCTCATTCGAAGGGGTCAGAGGTGCTAGTATGCTCGCCTGCGCATCGGCTCTTCAGGCGGAAGTTTTGGCCGTTCATTCAGGTTTGGAGGCATATGTGACGGCTGACCATACTACTGTAATTGTGAAATCTGACTCATTACAGTTGATTCAATTGTTATGCAAGAAGGGTAATGATGGTACTCTTACCAATATCCTTCATGAGAGTTATGTACTTTGTGAGTCTTTTCTGTTGATTATTTTTCTAATTTGCCCTTAGGGGATGTAACATGATGGCTCATGCTGTAGCTAACCATGTTAAGAGTAAAAGTGGGTATCATATGATAGAAGAGGGTCATGGAACAATTTTTATTTTATTTTTTATTTTTTTTTTTAAATTTGGAAAAAACATTTGCTACAGTTTGTAATGACATGTTCCTAAAAGGAAATTAAATTTATGAAATATATTAGAAAATTAACGATTATCCCTCGGGTTAGGAAGGGTTCGAAACTATCCAGGCCCAAGTCCAGGCCCAATCAACTAACTCGTTCGAGCAAGTTTGAATTAATTTGAACAGTTCACAAACACATGGATTAGCATTTTCAGTTTGGGTCCAGGAGGGAACACCCAGCATTGTACCGGTATTTGATATGGAAGCCCAAGCTTTGTCTGAACCGAAGTCATCCATTTTGATTTTTGTGTGAAGCAAAGAAAGCCCAACTCAACTACAGAGGAGTTTTCTGCTAAATTATTCATCGATGAAAGATTCAAAATTAAATTAAATCATAAAAGAAATTAGGATAAAAATGGCCTTCATTAGATTACAGTCCTTTCTTCTCCAATCTCATGATTGAAAGCACAAGTTAGCAGAGCCCACCTAAAAATTGCAAAATATAATCCCCGAATCAGTGTGTCTGTTTGTTCTTTAGGAACGGTCCACTTTATGCGCGCAACTTCTGGTTGTCACTTTGGAGAAGACGATGCAGTGGTACTTTGTTGCCGCCCTGCTCACCGTCCTTACCAGCTCTCAGGTCTTTTAACCTTTAAAGACTACAATTTCTGGTCGTTTTGTTACTACCTTTTTGCGTTTTACTGTTTTCTGGATCTCAATTTGCTCTTAAAGTCCGAATCTGTGTTCTACAATGTCTGAATTTTGGAAGCATTACGAAATTGGGAATTTTTTGGTCCAGTTGAGCTTAAATGAACATATTTCAAGTTTTCAATTAATTTCCCTCAAATTTCTTTAAATTTGTAGTTATTGTTTACTTCTCATTTTATATTTTTTTCTTTCTGTTTATGTAAATGTTTAGGTTTGTCGTACGAAAGCAAAGTGTGTGTATGAGTGCCAGTGGCATATTGTGCTTAGCTGAAATTGGTAGGAATTGGTTCTGAATTGTTGTAATTTGTAGCTTTAATTTCTTATGCTGACTGAAAAAGATCAAGCGGTGGTTACTTTCTCAAGCTTTCAAAGAGCAAGGTATTTGAAAGGACATATTTTTGCCCTTCTCAAATTTCAAATACCTGATAATGTAAATTATTTAGAGGTGGTAATGCTTGAAACTTGTTGAATATACGAATTGTTGCTTGAGATTTGTGAATGGATGTACTCATGTGAGGATTTCTAGACTCATGGCTTAGGGAATTGGATGGACCCTAAAATGGCTTAACTTTTGTTTTATGGAACTCTGTGATGAGTTTGGGATATAACTGCTGGTTTTGGATCAATTTGTGGTGAATGGCCTGGCATATTGCTGTAAACACACTGGGGCAACAAACTAGTTTTCTCAAGAAAAGATTGATTTACAGTTATACAAAATTTTGAACTTGTTTCTTTCTAAAAAGGATTGAATTAGTTTGTTACAGCTCGAGAAAGCGCTCATTTTTCATTTCTGAGAGTTGCTAGAGATGCAGGGTTCCTCACCTTTATGCACGGTTATATGAATTTTCCACTTACGATGTTGAGTGAAAACTTATAAACACAGTTGGGTTCTGGAAGTCCGTGTCATTGCCTTTTGGCATCAGAACGATTAGTGTTGTGTATGTAATTCTAACAAGTTACGTGCTCTAAACTTTTCATGTCTATAAAATGTCTGGAGTGAGAGTTGAGCCCAAGCTTTTCTTTTTATTTGTGTTGGCAATTTGAAAGTGCTGGTTTATAGATTCAGTTTTATTCATCCCCTCAAATTTTGTTTATTTCAGGGAATCTTGACAACTCTTTCTCAAAGCAATGGAAAATATAAGTATGACTATGCAACTGTTCCATTTCTTGCTGAAATATTCAAGGTATTTAACTTTACCAATCTTCGTTAAACCCATCATAGTTTCCAAAGTCATGTTGGCTTTTGAAAAAAAAAAATCACGTTGGTTTTCCTCTTTAAGCCATCAAATTAGAGACAGTTTTCTACTATGTGGTGGCTCATTTCCTTTCCTCGAATATCGGATGCCCTTTTTGTTGTACTTACATGTTGTTTTGTTCTTTAAATTATAGCTTGCAGTCTCCAGTGTACTTCTTTGGAGAGAGTGCCGCATCTCACCTTCTGTACGAATGACTACAGATTGGAAGAGCGTGCGCTTATATCCTATTCCTTCTATCATATATTTAATTCATAACAATGTTCAGTTTGCCACTCTTGTATATGTGGATACTTCCACTTATCAGATAATGGGTAATCTGAAGATTGTTACTACTGGAATATTGTTCAGGTCCGTACTTAATTGGTTTCGTGGTGACACAAAATCTAAGTTTTTATTTGGAATTAACTGATCTGTTTTATATGATGGTGCAGACTATTCCTGAGAAGAAAGCTGTCTAATCTACAATGGATAGCAATTGTTTTATTAGCTGTTGGGACAACCACAAGCCAGGTGATGATAATATCTGTTATATGTTGTTGAATCTATTTTGCTCCTGTTGTCTATCGTTTAGAGGAGTTTCAAAAATGGATAGAAGCAGTGCTGTTATTAAGTAGGATTCTTGTCATTATTAAGTGGTGTACACTTCGAAGAATTGAGACCTGTTGTTTGACGGGTCCTGTTAGAAAGATAAAGTTGTCTGTTATCTTCTTACTACACTTTTAGGTTTAGAATCCAGAAATATGATACTTTTCTTGACTTTCTAAGACTTGGATGAAATTACTTGAGGTTTTATTGATGACAGTTCCATTCCCAGAAATGTGTATGCTTATCTACATAACATGAGTTCTTGATGCATAATAAGTTCTTGTTTTCTATTGGATGAAAAAGAAAATCTCCAATTCAGGAATTTCTTGAATGATGCAATTAATATGCTCTAGTTATTGATTGTGTATTAGACTGACCGGCCTTTCATTTATTGATTTGATGTGATCTTGTAGGTGAAAGGTTGTGGAGAAGCATCATGTGATTCTTTGTTCTCAGCACCAATCCAAGGATATATGCTGGGTATCTTATCTGCTTGTATGTCAGCATTAGCAGGTGTTTACACAGAGTATTTGATGAAGAAGAACAATGATAGCTTGTATTGGCAGAATGTACAATTGTATACGTAGGTATCTTTTCTCCACACAATGTCTTGATTCCTTTGATCGATCTCAATCATGCTATTTACTTTTGCACAATGGCTAGATTGCCTTTTAACTATTTCTATTAGGTTGCTTATTTTTAAAAGTAAGAATATAGGCCTCTCTATGGTCTTTTAGGATCGTGATTATAACATGTAACGTTATTTGTTAATTCATTGGAGTGTCTTGTCATGTGATAGTTCATCCTATGAATTTTGAACTCCTTGAGATATGTGTATGAGTGTTATTCACCGTCCTATGCATACCTAATTGGTGTAATGAAAATCCTTTACAGGTTTGGTGTGATTTTCAACATAGCACGGCTTCTCTTTGATGATTTCAAGGGTGGTTTTGAGAATGGACCTTGGTGGCAACGAGTTTTCAATGGATATACCCTTACAACTTGGCTGGTGGTGTTAAATCTTGGATCTACTGGCTTGCTTGTTTCATGGCTGATGAAATATGCTGACAATATTGTGAAGGTAATTATCAAACATTTGGCCTAGTAACTGAAATTCTCTTGTAATAGGCGTTATTACTATTTTCAATCTTTTAAGTTTCATTTGAGATGGATGCAGCGGAATCATGTTAGTGGTACTGGCAGCAATCTGTTTAGTTAGTAATTCCTTCTTTTCCCTTGATAAAACCAGAATCTCTTTGTGTTCATGTCGATTTTTAAAAAAACCAGTACAACAGAGTGCAGCCCTCTTGACTTTATTTTTTAGCCTTTCAAGTTTCTAACTGTCTCTACTCATTTATCTATTTCTTTCAGGTGTATTCAACCTCAATGGCAATGCTGCTGACAATGGTTTTATCTGTATACCTTTTCACTTTCAAGCCCACATTGCAGGTATGTCTCCACGCGCTTATGCTCTCGCTCTCACTCTCTCTCTCTCTCTCTGGAGACTGTATATCAGATATTAATAACTTGGTTCTCTTTGCTTATATCGTTGCAGCTTTTCCTGGGTATCATTATCTGTATGATGTCACTACACATGTATTTTGCCCCTCCGAACATGTTGATAGACTTACCATTACCTGTAAAAGCAACCATTGAGAGTCTGAAAGAAGTCTCTGTTGAACGAAAATCAGAATCATGATGCTTCTCTTCTTGAAAGAAACTAATGCTTTTGGAAGTTGAATCTAATTGCACAAACTGGAACATAGTAACTGTTGGTTCGTACAATAGTTTGGTTTGATAAGTATGAACAGCTTGAATCAGAAACGTCCATTTTGCACTCTAATTCTTCTTTGAACCAGTAATTGCTGCCGATGAGAATGATAAGCCAGCCTCGCTGGGATTAGATTACTCAGTTATGTGGTGGATTTGCCTGTTCTGTGTACTTGTGAGTCGACTTCTTGAAATAGCAGAAATTTTTTATTTTTATTGAATTTCTTCATTAGTTGAGGTTCTTATCCTAATTATCGCAATT
Organism: Prinsepia uniflora; assembly: GCA_032719365.1. Classification (NCBI taxonomy): domain Eukaryota; kingdom Viridiplantae; phylum Streptophyta; class Magnoliopsida; order Rosales; family Rosaceae; genus Prinsepia; species Prinsepia uniflora. The sequence goes on along the minus strand of CM064872.1, from coordinate 30,031,271 downwards.
ATTACGTGAATAAATGTTGTGCATGAAAAATGAAGAAAACGCGTTCGATTGTTCTGGCTGTATCGATTTGTGTAGTTTTTTTTTTTGTGATATTTGAAGCAGGGGGTGGTTTTGAAAGTTACACTCGGGTGGCTGTAAATAAATGTGTCATCAGATTGTGATTGAGGAACTCTTGTGCTATGAGTTGGGTCTTTGGTTGCGACCTTTCTGCTTCTGGATTTTGTAGAAAGCTCTGGATACCTAATTTACTAAATTAGTCCTAACCCAACCTTGGATTAGTACGATAGAATAATATGTGGACCCGCTTATATATGCAAGTTGCTGTGATCGTCACAGTGGGATATTTAACCCTAGCTCTGTTTTATTTACCAACACAACCAATTGTCGACCATCAAATTTGAAACACATACTCCCTAGTTGAAAAGTTAGAAGTTGTCCATGACTCAAGATTGAACGTCACTACACTAAATTGTAATTTACCATAATGAGCTCTAATTGTGGAATTTTCAATACTTGGTCAATCACTTCTTTAACAAGTCTTAAATTCAATTCTCGCTCGACCGAATTTTTTATTTTCTCATTTTACTAGCGATTCAAAATTGGTTATGTTTCTCATTTTTATTCTCATTTTAGTAGGCTTAGTATTTCCGGCAATTGCAATGACTTCTTTTATCTCTTTATGTTCCAAAAAACAAGATTTTTTTCGCCTCTTCGGCAAAGGATAAAACCACGTCTCTGGCCTAATCCATGTCTTACCACTCTAGTGGGAATCTGGCTTAGCACCGCCCTTGGAGTTAAGAGGCAAACTGACAGTAAGGCAGGAAATAGAAGTACCAAGTTGGGGCATTATTTCTCCACTCTGCATTGAATGTAATGAAAGACCCAAAAAAATGGGTGGTGGATGTTCCAGTTCACAACTCAATAATTTATAGAATCCTAATCATTCTATCTTTATGCATTGATTTTAGTAACTTGAGGCCTTGCATCTGTAACTTTCTTGAACCCTCAACTGTTCTGTATATTGTATATTGACGTGAACATAGTCACATTACGCCATCCTTATCGCCATCTACAAAAATATTTAGTTTTCAAGAAATAAATGTTGTCTATCTACTAAGCACATACTGGAATAATCTTCCTTGGTGTTTAATTAGGATGCCTATAAAAAGGCCAAGTTTGGGACACTAAAGAAAGAGGTAGCTAAGGGCTAAAGAGTTGGAGTGAGAAATTAAGATGAGTAGTGGAACTGGGTTCATAAACCACGCTTTCGCTACACCGAGGATGGAAGGAAATGGCGGCCAAAGCCAAACTAGTAAGAGTAGCAATAACACTCCCAGTAACTTCCAGATGCCTCTGCACTATCCAAGATACCAGAAGCGAGATTACGAGACGATGCCGGAGTGGAAGCTGGACTGTCTGTTGAAACAATACGGGCTGCCTGCCGTTGGAGATGTCAACCAAAAGAGGAAGTTTGCCATGGGGGCCTTCCTTTGGCCTTCCCAGTATGAGTGAGATCGATCATATATATATGACTTAAATGTAATCAAATAAATTTATGACTTAAAATGTATGAGTATTATATATCTGTTGCAGTTCTAGTTGGTGGTTTGGTTTGGATCACTTTGTTGAAGAAACTATAGGTTTCATGTTTCAATTGTTTTTTTTTTCTTTTTCCAAATTTGAAAAGAATAAGAAATCATGTAGCAACAGTCAATTCTATTTGATTTGCGGCATCCATAATGAACCCTATCACTGGACTATAATATCAAGAAGACAAGAATGGATCATGTTGGGAAGTATGGTTCACTAGCTAGCTAGGCACCCATAATTTGTTGGAAGAGATGAAATCTTCCTCCTCAAGCAACTGTACCCATAATTTTAACTAATGAATCAAAACCTTTACATGACAATTACTGACCAACAAATTATGAGCATCAAATCTTTAGCTAGCTTAGGTTGAATAACTTCATCACTCGCAACTATGTAATTAATTATTGTCAACTTAAATCTTTTGTGCCATCTTGTTTGGAAGGTAGACACTTGCATCTACTTGTAACATATGTCACTTGGTATTCTCACTTCATATGTTTTAACATGATTAGGCGATAACAATATTTTTTAGGAATATAATTAAAATAAAAAAAACCACATGTTATTTTATAAGTGGAAGAACGTATGATCACGTGACATTCCGATGGATAATCATATGGCGAAACTAGTTTAGATTTGAATTGAGTCTTGGGTATGAAAACAAAACTGAATTAGGTGTTCATATCAGACGTTACATTGAAATTGGATAGAATTGGTACCGAAAATGGGATAGAATTAGTCGTTGAAAAATCTTTGAATTATAGTTCTATGAAGAATGAGAAGTTATTAATGAAGTGTACGTGTAATAATGGAGGCCATGAGACTATGAGAGAGAGGTAGGGATCTGTACAGTTTCTTCACAGTAATAACTATGATGTAAACAACATATGACCTCTTATCCACGGCATATACAAACACATACCCACCCACCATAATTAATATATAAAGAAAGAGATCAGCCGGATGCAATTAAAAAATAGGATGTGAAAATCAACTCCTGCAACAAAATTCGTTCATTCTTTTTAACGACTTTATTTTATCATCTATAGTCTCCGTTGTTTTCTTAATTCATCATCCTAATTGCTCATTTTTCAATACAGTCAAGTATCTTCCTTATGCTTTTGTTCCACATGCACATCAATTTAGTCTATGCGGTAGAAAATTAAAGAGTTAATTTCTAATAATGTGAATGGAAATTAAAAGAACATAATTATTGGGTCATTATACCTTTAAAATTAAGGTTTGACTCTAATGATTAATTCATAATTTTCTGGATGAATGTTAATTTGTATAAAATTAATATTTATGTTAGAAAATTGAAGAATATATATTTATATATATTTTTGAATTAAATTGCCATTTGGTTTAACAACTTCTGGTAGAAGGGGTATATGAAATTTCATGAAAATGTATATATTAAAAGTCAAATGGTTATATACAATGTATCTTATTAAAATATGCGTCTTTTATTAAGATATGTGTTCCTTATTAAAATACGTATACTTTATTTAATAGTTGTATCTCTTATGAAGAGATGTGCCTCTTATGAAGAAATGTTAACACATCTATAACTAGAGTTGCTCACAATTCATTTCATTCATTCAAAAACAAATATTTAATCATTCAATACATTTGTGGAGATTGAATATTAGGGTTAAAACATACAAATTTAGAATATTTCAAGAGAGAGTTTAAACACAGTTTGTGTTCGCTATTCTTGTGGATTGAAGTGCAACTTCCACAAGAAACCGATCGTTGTATCCTAGGAGACGTTTGCCAAGAAAAATCCTGGAGTACCGATGAGGAGACAATTTCGTCTTAAGGAAATAGAACCAAATTCTAGACTCGATCATACCTATAAAGTTTCTCTTACTCATTTCCTTTGTAATCCATTTATTTGATTATACAGTTTTTTTTTTATTTTCATATTTATGTGAATATAAAAATTACCAATATTTTTACCAACATTCTTAAGACGAAATCTTTCTTTTATTTGGTAATTGCTATATTTGATTTTGAGAATATTTAAATTCTCATTGGTCCTTAGAAGTTTATTTTATTTATATTGAATTGTGTGTTTTTCCTCTTTACTGAAGGAAAAATGATGGCTGGTAATACTAGTGATGATGTTACTAGTAATGATAAGGGAAATCTTGTGGCACATGTCCTACTTGTGGTGATCCCTACTTCATCTTCTCACGGAGAAAAACTAGGAAAGTTCAAAGGAACAAAATTTAAGAGGTGGCAACAAAAGATGTTCCATTTGACCACTCTTAATTTGACCAAGTTCTTGAAGGAAGATGCTCCTACAATTGGTTCTATTACATAAGCTGTGGCTGCTGTAGATGCGTGACATCATTCAGACTTCCTATTCAAGAACTATATCCTAAATAGATTGGACAATTCTCTATACAATGTATATAGTCCAATCAAAACTGTTAAGGCCATGTAGGAGTTGCTTGACAAGAAATACAAGACTGAATATGCTGGCATGAAGAAATTCGTGGTTAGTCCGTTTCTTGACTACAAGATGGTAGACTCGAAGATGGTTATCAACCAAGTCCAAGAACTCCAACTTATTCTCCATGAGATTGAGGCGGAGAACCTAGTTCTAAGTGAGACTTTCCAAGCGGTTACTGTAATTGAAAAATTGCCACCTTCTTTGAAAGACTTCAAAAATTAACTCAAGGATAAGCGTAAAGAGATGGGACTTGAGGATTTGATTGTGAGGCTAAGAATTGAGGAAGACGACCGTGGTTCTGAAAAGAAAGCCACTGGAAATTCCATGGTGGCTAAGGTGCACGTTGTGGAAGATAGGCCAAAGAACAAGAAAAGATGAAGCATGGAGAAAGCTCTAGTCAATGGAACTCAAAGAAAATTGGAGAATTCAAAGGCAAGTGCTATAAGTGTAACAAGCCTAGACATAGGGCAGCAAACCGTCGTTCTAAAAAGACTAAGGGCAATACCACAGAAGTTCACATAACCGAGGAGGATAAGATCTCAAATGATCTATCTGAGCTTAATCTCTTGGTAGTGATATTTGAAGTGAACTTGGTAAGAAATACCAAGGAATGGTGGATAGACACTGGAGCTACACACCACATCTGCTCAGATAGAAAGATGTTCACAACCTATCATGAAGTAACCCAAGGGGAGCAACTATTTATGGAAAATTCTTCGGGTTCCAAGGTTGAAGGTCAAGGAAAGGTGATCTTCAAGATGAATTTTAGGAAGGAACTAACTTTGAATGAAGTGCTTCATGTGCCTGACATCTGAAAGAACATGGTTTCTGGATCTCTGTTAAGCATGAATGGATTCAGATTGGTCTTTGAGGCTGATAAATTTGTACTTACTAAGAATGGGATGTATGTGAGGGGAATGGTACTTGAATAATGGTCTTTTCAAGATGAATGTAATGACTGTTATTGTCAGGACCCGTCCCCCCGGGATTAACGAGGGATTTGAACCTTTAGCCTGACCGGCTTCTAAAGTACACCAGGATCCGAAAGAGGTATGTGATGTCTCGGTCTCTGCTACAGTCCGCACCGTATTCAACCTGAAGGGTATTGAAAACAGAAAGATTGTGAGTGGACAAAAATAAAAGAGTTTATAAAATATATTTCATAAAAGACCTTTATGCCCGTCACTAAAAAGCATGCATGCATGCATAGTAAAACCATTTATCAAACCACATATGTTTCAATAACCAAATCCATACGGGCCTCTGCCCAAATCCATTTACAGAAAACTAGAACATAATAAACATATGTGGGGTCTCAGCCCAAATCCATTTATCAACCATAAACACAATTTCGAAAAACCAATAAATCATGTTTATCAATATCTATCATATAACCAATCCTATCACGATATCTAGAGCTACGCGCGTGCTACCCGGGGTCTCAAAGCCCAAGTCTCCCCAGGGTCCACCCAGGTCAATGTCCGTAGATCAATAACCCTCCCTGGGGGTTATAATCCATAGCCTTTTTGAGAGTAAGGAACCCAACTGGGGCGACTCCACTCAGTCAGTGCTCCGTGACTACTACGGGGTCCACCCATGCCAACGACCCTCCCCAGAGGAGACAATCCATATATAAAGGATGGTATACGAAAAACCTTTTAAAATCATTCTCAAAACCTTTCAAGGGTTCATGCCTAGTCCCCATAAAACCATCATGAGCCATAAAAACCTTTCAAGAGTTCATGCTGCTCCCTATAAACCGTCATGAACCATAAATCCATTTATGGGTCCCTGACTTGAAATCACAATCTTAAACCATAACTGGGGCCTAAGCCCGAATCCATATACAAACTGGGCCTTCGGCCCGAATCGTAAACCAATTGGGCCTCGTGCCCGATTTCATAAACTAAATGGGCCTCGTGCCCGATTTTGTAAACCAAATGGGCCTTATGCCCGATACGTAAGTCAACTGGGCTCCGAGCCCGATTCGTAAACCAATTGGGCCTCAAGCCCGATACGTAAATCAACTGAGTCTCTGGCCCGATGCCTTGTTAAATCAAATGGACTTCAGGTCCGAGAGTTCGTAAATCAAATGGGTCTGATGCCCGATCCATATTTCCAAATTCGAAATCGATTCAAGAACCAATTGGGCCTCTGTCCTGAAAACGTAACTAAATGGACTTCGAGTCCGAGGATTTCCAAAACAAATGGGTCTCAAACCCGAGTTTAACTTTTCAAATCCAAAAAAATTTCATGAAATCATTTCTGAAACCAGAAGCACGTATAATCAGTGCAAAACCGTAAACCACGATTTATGTGCAAGCACGTAAATCGCCTCGAAATGCGTGAAATCATATAAATCACAATCATCCAAATCATCATCATAGAATCATATCAATAAAACATATAAAACATTTATGCATGCATCACAGTTTAGAAATCGAGGTCCACTCACAGACCGTCCTAAGCTGCCGCCTCGATTTGCGTGTCGTAAGCCTCACTTGGCTAATCATCATCACTGGGACTCCCAAACCTGTCCAAATCAATCTAGAGAGTTACTAACTAGCGTATTAACCTCTCATTGAAGCCCCGTAATTTTCCCGAATTTTTAACTATTTTTAATTTCGATCGTAAACCTTGGGATGTCCCGAACATTATCGAGACGGTGTCCGATTGACACAAAACCGGTCCCAAAATGTTCGTTACATTGAATAGATTAAAAGTCATTTTGAAGTCATCCCCAAAGGATGCTTCACCCGCCCCCACGCGCTCCCCAAAGGGGCTGCGCCTGAAGCCCACACGCCACACTATTCATCATCTTCTTCCTCCAGCAAACCCGGCTCCCCTGGTTCGAACCGAACCGGACCGGTCTGAACTGGCACGACCGGTTCACTGTCCAATCTCTCCTAGTTTCGATCCAATTCAGTCCATTTTCATTCTAATCTCTTCCTAATCTCATTTCCTATCTTTCTACCATTTAAAATCATGAAAAATGATTAAGAATCTCACCTTCCATGATTAAACCATAAGCTTGCTCTTCAAGCTCAATTTCTTGAATTTCTAGCCATCCTTTTCTATCCAAATTAATCCTCCTCGGGTTGCCTTGGTCCCTAGGTGATAATAGAATTAAAAGGAACTCAAAACCACGATTAAAACTCAACTTTCGAGTTTTGAAATAAACTAGGCTCTCGGGTTTGTTCGACTCACCCCCGACGTGAACCACCGTGTGCCGCCGTCCTCGCCACTCTCAGCCTTTCATTATTCCTCCCACACACGTATGGATGCAAGTACGGTGATGGTGTGATGTGGTGTGTGTTTATCCGGTTTAGGGAGGAAGAAATGGTGTTCAGGTTTTTGAAGAGAAACAGAAGAAGATGACTGATGATAGTAACAGGGAAGGGAAAATGGACGGCAGAGATTGAGAGAGTTGATGAGATGAAGGCCTAGGATGGACGGTGGGTAGGATTAAATTATAAAATAATTAGATTAATATTATTTAATTAGTTAGATCCACTTTTTATGGAAGCCACCAATACGATGAGTAACACTTGTCACTCATTCATGGGTCCCACTTAAAATATCTGCCCAATCAGATATTGCCACATCATCATTACCTCATAATGCGTGCATAGTGAAATCGAACTTCAGTGACCCATAACTTCCCCGTTCGCTGTCCGATTTCGGCATGCCGCCTGTCTACGGATTCGTATCGACCCGAACTACATAACTGTCCTCGGCCCTCGGCCATCAGACCTTCCGGTTCAAAAGTCAACTATTTGCCCCTTTTTAACCAAATTACCAAAATACCCCTGAACTTCCGAACGTCATAACTTCTTCCTCGAACGTCGAAATTGGACGTGCCACCTGTCTATGAACTCGTGACGTCCCGAACTACGTCACAATTATCAGGAATCAACAGTAAATTACAAGTCAATCAATCTCCTGGATCTCAAGTGCGCCCGAGTCTTTAAACTTAAAACCATGCGCATAATCAGGCCTTCCTGTGATATCAACGAGTCTTTAAACTCAAAACCAGATCCAACGGTTTTCTTTTCTTTTTCCGGGTCTTTAAACCCAAAATCATTTTTCAATCATAACAAATCCAGAATCCATCATAGTCCAAATTACAAATCATATCCATCATTCATTTCCAAATCCGAGTTCGGAACCATTATTCCGTAAGCTGGCATCCGGAATAATCGTTCCGTACCCAAATCCGGAAATCCACTTTCAAGTTTCCGAAATTCAAAATCTTGTTCGTCAAAATCACTGTTTTGAACTGGGCATCAAGCCCGAAATAACCTTTCTAAAATCCGTTTTAAACCTTTGAAATCACATTTCAAATCCCAAATTCAAATCATCAAAACCATGGTCAAATCACAACATACTCGAAATCTCGTAAAACGTGCAAATCCGTAATAATCTCAAAATATGTACCAAAACCACGGATTGAAATTTCGCCGGAATCGCCGATATATCGGTCGATATATCGGGATTTCCGGCGTCCGGCAGCTAACGGCGGGGTGAAACCCTATCTTCCCCCATTATCGACGAAACCGTCCAATATCGACACATAACGGCGATTTCGGTCGATAATTTCAGAATTTCCCGACAAGCGACAACCAACCAAGCAAATTTCAATTCAAACAATCAAACTCACGGATTGAACAGAAAGATTCACAAACAAACAACCAAATTTCAATTCAATTTCAAAAAGAAAATCATTTATTGTCACGGACGAACAGGATTGGGGAAAAAACAAAATTTTTTCTTCACGGACTCACCAGTAGCCTTCGCAAATCCGAAGCATAAATGGGGCGGGGGGGAGGGGGGCAACCGAAGAAAAGCTCGAACCGAGCGAGCCCAGCCCACCCCTGATCTGTCAACGCCGTCTGCAGCCCTATTTCTTCGCTCGCCGGCCGAAATCGGTCGAACCACCTATGCTTGAACCACCGCTCGTCTGCATCTCCGTCGCTCGCGCTGTCTGCCCTCACCAGCCCGGTCGACTCACCTCACTCGAACGGTCGAACCTCCCTCGAACGAACCACCTCTGGTCTTGTCTCGTCTCGTCCCGTCGTCCATCGCTCGAACAACCAGCGAAGTCGGCCCTCACGTCGCCCCTCACCCTCACCCTCACGCCGCCCCTCACCCTCACTCACGACCCTCACCCTCACGATCGATCGATCGATTTCCCCAAAGTTCCTCGCGACTTCGAGACGCTTCGAGACAGACTGAGAGTCTGAGAGCGGAGAGCATTCGTTGAGTAAATAAGAAATGGAACGAAACGACATCGTTTCGTTTCATTTCATTTCTTTAATTTTTTTTTAATTACATATTATTTAATTATTTGTCAAATTTTTATTTAAATAATTATTTGGGTATAAATATTTGTCAAATAAATAATTATTTGGTATAAATATCATTTTTAATTACATATATCATTTATTATTTGGTATAAATATTTTTCAAATAAATAATTATTTAAATTATATCATAAATATTGTCAAATTCATATATTTGGTATTAGGTAAACAATATGCCATAAACGTTTTTTTTAACAAAATTCAAAATTTATTATTAGGTTAATAATATGGTTTAATTCATATATTTGGTAATATTTGGTAATATTTGGAAATATATTTGGTAATCATTTATTAAAAATAAATTTATCATTTATTAGTAAAATATGTTTTAGTAATGTATGTGCTAATATAAAATATTGTTTAATTCATATATTTGTTAATATATTTGGTAATCATTTATTAATAATAAGTTGATCATTTATTACTAAAAATATGTTTTAGTAATGTATATTTTAATATAAAATATGAGGTAATTCTTATATTTGGTAATATTTGTTTTAATTTTTAATATATGTTTTATTTTAGAATATATATTAAAATTATGAATATATGTGTTTTTGCTCCTTAATTTTTAACTTGGAATATATGTTCTAATTGAAATAATTTTATTATTATTTGTGTTTTGACTATTATTAATTGTCATTATCAAATTCTAAGTATTTTTCATGCAAATAATATGGCTTAATTCATATATTTGGTAATATATTTGGTAATCATTTATTAATAATAAATTGATCATTTATTACTAAAAATATGTTTTAGTAATGTATATTTTAATATAAAATATGAGGTAATTCATATATTTTGTAATATTTGTTTTAATTTTTAATATATGTTTTATTTTAGAATATATATTAAAATTATGAATATATGTGTTTTTTCTCCTTAATTTTTAACTTAGAATATATGTTCTAATTGAAATAATTTTATTATTATTTGTGTTTTTATTATTATTAATTGTCATTATCAAATTCTAAGTATTTTTCATGCAAATAATATGGCTTAATTCATATATTTGGTAATATATTTGGTAATCATTTATTAATAATAAATTGATCATTTATTACTAAAAATATGTTTTAGTAATGTATATTTTAATATAAAATATGAGGTAATTCATATATTTTGTAATATTTGTTTTAATTTTTAATATATGTTTTATTTTAGAATATATATTAAAATTATGAATATATGTGTTTTTGCTCCTTAATTTTTAACTTAGAATATATGTTCTAATTGAAATAATTTTATTATTATTTGTGTTTTTATTATTATTAATTGTCATTATCAAATTCTAAGTATTTTTCATGTATCTTAGATTTCATAAAATGGCTAGTGGAAGTGCAAGTGATAGCCGCCCAAGACCTGGACGAGTTGACCCAGCATGGAAATATGCCATTGCAATTCCTGGAAATAAAAATGGTGCCATTTGTTCGTTTTGTCAACATCAGTTTCAGAGTGGAGGCATAACGCGATTAAAGTTTCATTTAGCAGGTTTTGATCCGAAAAAAAATGTTCAAAAATGCAAAGACGTACCTAAAGCTATTAGGGATGAGGTCAGAGCATGGATCAAAAGTAAAGATACTGCTAAACAGACTAAGAATATGATTGGGGAGAATATACGAGCTGGCTTGAGAGGAGATCCACTAGACACTCAACAGAGCATTCAGATTAACGATAGTGATGATGAAGAGGATGATGATGGATTCGCTTATCCACCAGATGTGCATAGATCTGAGAGAGCAGCATATCGCTTTGCTGTAAATGCATCGAGAGATGAGGCACGACGAAGTGTCGACAATTATGGAGTTGGGTCTATGCGTGGTGCTCAAGGAGGCAGTAGCAGTCGTCAACCACCGCAACAGATGCGTCGATCACAAAGTTTGCGTGATCCATTTTCAATTCCTCCCGAACCAAAACTCTACAAAACCGCACGAAGTCAACAGAAGACTGTAAAATCGATGTGGAAAGGGACGAAAGAGAAGTTGGGTCGATACATAAGCAAATTTTTTATATATGAAGGCGTGGCTCCAAATAAAGCCAACTCTCATCATTTTAAGAATATGATCATTGAAGCCCAACGAGCAGGTATTTAATAAATTTATTTATTTATGATACATGTTTATTTAGCTTATGAAATAGCATTAAATGCTAACTTATGTTTTGATTTGCAGGTGAAGGCGTGTCCACTCCTTCTCCATATGAAGTGAAAAATAAATATCTTCCTATGGAGTATGAAGAAATGACGGCGTATGTGGAGCAACAAAAGCGACACTGGGAAACTTATGGATGTACCATAATGTGCGATGGTTGGACCGGTCCAACGAAGTTATCCATAATTAACTTCATGGTATATAGTAAGGGTTCAACTGTATTTCTCAGGTCAGTTGATTCTTCCAAATTTCATAAAGACTATGTGTACATAGGAAATTTGTTGAAGGAAGTTGTTCAGGAGGTTGGAGTACAAAATGTTGTACAGATCGTTACTGATAATGGGTCGAACTTCAAAAAGGCTGGAAAAGAACTGATGAAGACTTATCCGCTCTATTGGACTCCTTGTGCAGCCCATTGTATCGACCTAATATTTGAAGATATTGGGAAGAATGAGACAATGGCGCTCATCATAAAAAATGCTAGGCAGGTAACTAACTACATCTATAATCATCTATGGTTACTTGCTCAGATGCATGAATTTTGTCAAGGAGACTTGGTTCGGCCTGGTGCAACTCGGTTCGTAACCAACTATATTTGTATAAACAATATAGTTAAACATAAAGTTGGCCTTAGAAGGTTGTTTACCAGTGATCAATGGCATGGTAGCCCATTGAGTAGGAAAGTGGAAGGCAAGAGGGTTGAGGCTCATATCCTCGACCAAAGATTCTGGGAGTCCTTGAAGATGATGCAATCAATATATGAACCATTATATTGCATCCTCCGAATTGTTGATACAGAGGTAGTCCCAACCATGCCAATCCTGTATGATATGTTCAATCGAATGAAAGAAAAGATAACCCGTCTTAAAGGGAAGAAGTGGGTCCTTAAAATCATACAGGAGCGATGGGAAAAAACATTAGTACATCCTTTACATGCTGCTGGTATATTTCTATCTTATTGAACTTGTTAATATTTTATTTTATTGTTGTTTACTAAGCAAAGTTCATTCATGATTTGCAGCTTATTACTTGAATCCCCGATATCAATATCAAGCAGGTATTGGGCATGACTCCTTCCTTGTCCAATCAGTTCAACAAGTATTCCTCAAACTGAATCCAAATGGACAAGTGGGTTTACAAAATTTTGGAGTAGACGTAAGTTCACTACCATATATGAATCTTGATGAGTTATTTTGAATCTTGATGAGTTATTTCGAATCTGTACATCTATGGCATTATATTAACATCAGCCTTAATGTAGTTGATCAACTTTAGAGATGGTCGGAAAACATTTCGTTCACATATGGCTGTACAATCACGAACGAAAATGCCCCCAGGTATATTACTTGCATTTAACTTGATATTCTATGACTTAGCACTTTATAATGCCTCTTACATTAAACTTGATTTTGACAGCTGAGTGGTGGGAACTATATGGCCAAGCTTCTCCCAGCTTGCAACAAATTGCTGTTCGTATATTATCACAAACGGCATCATCTTCGGCATGTGAGAGAAATTGGAGTACATTTGCTTTAATTCATACAAAGCAACGAAATCGTCTCGCATATTCTAAGTTAGAACAACTTGTTTTCTGTTATTACAACATGAAACTCAAGTTAAGAGATGAAGAAGCCGAAGCCGGTAAAGTTGTGGAAGAAGACTACGTTGACCTGTTGGAAATTGCAGGTCAACATGTGGAAGGTAATGAGGCTGATCCACTTCAAGCATGGATTATGCCAGCTCACTTGGATGATGATAGTGGAAGGCCTGACCCTCGAGTAGCACATCTTGCTAGTGAATACGGTGTTAATGTCGATAGAGTGCTATCTGAAGAAGTGGGGAGTGAGGACGTAGGAAGTGAGCGGACAATGTCTTCATGGGAAAGATCAATGCTTGGTTCTACCGGTAGACGTGACTTACGAGCTGATGCTACTAGTAAGGGACTTCATCAAAATAAATCTCCAGATGATGATGATGATGATGATGATGATGATGATGGAGGAGATGATGTTGAGACAAACGATGAAGACAAGGATGACGGAGGGGATGATGACGGGGGAAATGAACATGTAACCGATACATATGCACCCTTGAGCCCATTTACTGAAGAGGCGGATTTCACTCATGCCACACAAGATTATGATCACGGGTGTAGAGAAGGAGGAGTAGGAATCGGTGGTGTCGGAAAAGATTACACTCGGACACGAAACATATATGAAGGTTATGGAAACCCATCTTCTGAGGATTCCATGGCAATTAGTTTTGAGTCAATGAGTTTAGGCACCGATCCTAGTAACAACTCAAATGATCCATATGCTTATGGTCCATATCGTCACCCCCTGTTAGACAACCATCTCCCTCAAATGTCACATGAAGATTATGGAGAAGTTAGTTGGGTAAATCCGAACTACCCTATCTATGGAGGAAAAGTAGGTCATTCAAAGGAGATATACGAATACTATGTCCAACAATACATTTCCTTTTGGTCAAATAGCATCAGTTGGCAAAACTTTTGTGTCTTGGTAGATCAAGAGATTCAAGACCAATCTAATTTTCAAGCTGGTCGACACTCTACTTGTTTTTTATCAAGTTCAATGTGTACAATATTGTTAATGCAATATTATCAATGAAATTATGTTTTAATTTAAGTTTATCTTTAAGATTTTATACTTTAGTGGTCGGCAGATCTATATTCCATCATATGATTCATCATATATTTATCATATCAAAGTCATTTTATAATTTTTATTAGTCCTATATAACCATTATTGGGTACTTAAGTGTTTGCCAAAGTTTCATTCCAAATTTCCGTCATTTGGACCCAATTTCCGTCATTTTTGTTGACCGTAAACGATATCGATATCGATATCGATATTTGGGGCGAGATATCCGTAAATTCGGCGAGCGATATATCCGTCGATATCGATATTTTCATCCTTGACCAAAACCATAAATTATACTCACAATCATAATCAAAACATCATCAAAACATGATACGCACAAATCATATAAAATCATTCATTAAACCATCATCAAAGCATAGGAGAAACCATAGTTTCGAAATACGTGCAATTACGTATTGCATATCGAAATACATATAAATACGGAAATCGTCATTACCATAGGCATACACATAATCATAGAAATAATAATTATAAGCATAGAAAATGATTATGCATGCATTGAAATTAGAAAACAAAGTCCACTCACACACCGTCCAAACGGCTCGCTTCCGAGCTGCAAGTTTTTCCGTAAATTCTAAAAATCATAATCCCTGTCCAAAATCAATATCGAGGGTCACTAACACTCTAATATACATCATATAATTTTTCCAAAATTTTCCGGGATTTAAATACATATTTTAAACGTATACGGAAGCTTCGGATACACTGAACACTATCGAAACGATATCCGATTTCCTCGAAACTAGTGTCAAAATGTTCGTTACATTGAAAAGATCAAGTTTCATGTTGAACTCACCTCGAGATCTGGTCCCACACGCTCGCACACGCCGCCGTGAGTGGCTGCGCGTGAAGTTCACGCGCTGCTACAGTAAAGTCACTGTTCATCGTCTCTGTAACCCGCTCATCTACTAAACGGGTCATTTAACCCGCGTAATGACCCGGTCGAATCCGTTCGAATCTTAACAAGTTTTCTGTAATTTAAATGTCCAATAGCCTCGTTAACACATGAATTTAAGGTCTGTCATCTCAATTTCAATTATAATTACTGCTAATCATCCAACTCAATTCAAATTGTCGAAGCCTGTTCATCATTCAATCCCTTCAGTATTCATCGATTTCTTTAAATTGATCAGTTAGGAAGCATCACAGACTCATTAGAACTATGAATTCAAGCTCAATTTGGCTTGAACATACCTGTAAATGATCGAACTCAATCAAAGCAGTTCCAAACAGTCGCGAGTCCAGTTCTTGGCCAATTCCTCCTTGATTACTCCCGTTTTTTATCGTGTTGGACTACTCAAGGTCCCAAAAGTCTTAATCGAACCTTAATTTGGCTTGGGCTATCCTACAACTCAATTTCTACTTTAAATTTTTCCAAGAACGGTTTCGGGTTTCTCCTCGGGTTTATCCCTCATGTTTCTTCTCTATTTTAGTCTCTTAATCCTCTATTTCCTTCTCTGAATTCTTCTTTTCTCTCAACAGTTTGCTGGGGAGATCGATCAAATTCAATGGTGGTGCTCTTGTCTCTGTTTTTCATTTCAAACACGCCCACAATAGTTTAAAGTTCCCACCGTTTAATTGTGACACTAATTACTTCATCAAAGTGACAAATGTCACTATATAATACAATCATGGCTGAATCAGCCCCATCACCGCCCCCTTTGTTTTTAATCAATTAACCAATTCTGATTTTGCCCTTGCTTTGACAATTTACTAAAATGCCCTTCACACTCCTAAGCCTGTAACTCGGTCGTCCGAACTCCGATTGACGCGTGCCGCCTGTCTACGGATTCAGCGTCTCGGGACCTACCCAATGGTCCTCGAATTAAGTAAAAATTTCATGTGGTTTGAAAAATCAACAAATTGCCCCTTTTTAACCAAATTACTAAATTACTCTTGAACTTCCGAACATCACAACTTTCTCCTCGAATGTCGGAATCGGACGTGCCACCTATCTATGAACTCGTGATGTCCCGAACTACGTCACAGTCATCGGTCAAAGTCTGTTTGACCACTCGAACTAAAAGTCAACTGTTTACCCAATTCTAGGGGTAAAATCGTCATTTTTCCTTCAATGTTCCAAATTTTCCTTTTTCGAATGTCCGGGTCGTTACAACCTACCCCCCTTAAGGAATTTCGTCCTCGAAATTCCAATCAGTAGGTGCCATAATATTTTTCCCGAGGATACATGTCTAAGATGAACTCGAAACATAATCAACCCCAACCGGATAGAAGTCACATCCAACTCATAAAAATCATACAACCAGTCTCAATCTCTCTGTAAACCCCCGCCCCATGGGCATTCATACCACATACTTTTTCGGAATACGTAGCTAGCTCACGCTCGAGTCCATACAATCCGGGAAGCACAAGAATCAGTTATATCTTCGCAATCACATGTAATCCACTCATGACATGGTACAATGGCACCCTCACACATGTGTCATCAGGCTACCAGGCCAATAAGCTCATAAGTTCCAATAACTAGGGAACTCATTCCCCTCGCTAGGTCAATCACACCATATCCCTTTCCCAGGGTTACTATGTATAATGAATTTAACTTTTCTTTCTGTTGTGTTTATCATCACAAGTTTCACTAATCTCTACCTTCTGCCAATAAGCACTCAGTAACATCATTCATACCATATTGTAAATCATATCCCTTCCTAAATTTCGACTCCATCATATACCAAGTATGGTCCTGTAGTTGGATTCCAACATTCCAAATAATCAAAAAAAATCATATTTTACCCCAATCCTATGGAGTTCCATCAACAACAGGATTTCACCTACCCTTAAGTGATCTAACATGAAAATTCTCTCTCCCCAACTAATACCTGATCCGACGATGTGGTCGTAATTTCAATGTATCCCGACCATCGCCGCATCACCCATTAAGTCTTTTCTATTTATCAATTCTAACCGATCCTGATGGTCGATATAGTGCTCGTACATTCCTTCCCAAAGGTATATGACCTCTGCATACTCGACCACCTGGGTCGATCCCAAATCATACAAAGAAAGTAGAACTTCTGAGGGTTCAATTAGCATCGATACACACCTCACCAAATCCCAAGTCTCATAGTGACATTTCATTATACACACAGAAAGGATCAACTGTTTCTCCATTTATAACCATTCTATCGTAGTTCTCATTTCCAATCCCTTTGACCTCCTTCCGGGTCAATCACCACAACTGGAAAAACATGATAGAGAATCCCTCTATAATCCTCTATGGTCCATCCAAGCTTAAAACAACTCATATTTTCCCCGTGACAGTCTTTCATTATTTTCCTTTGACCAATACATCTGTTCAGTATATCACACGCCCATCTGTACATGTGAGTACATCAACCAATCATCAATCATGGTACCATACACCAACCAAATGGGGTCAGAATACCTGACTCATCATCTCACAAGTATAGTCAGTCCATTTGGCCATCCAAGGGTATCAATTAACCTTATCCACATCAAATTCGGACATCATCTTTTTCTTTTTAACTCATAACCGACAATCGTTACCATGTTGGCCTCTCTCAACAGGGTCAATAATCACAACCTTCCTACAAAACCACAAATCATTAACTCGTGATACAGGATAGTTATCCCATACTGTTACCTTATTACTTTGTCTATGATCAATATGTAAACTTAGACCATCATAAACTCAATCTCACATCCTGGCAAAACCTCAAGAAATATGTTGAGAAATCTGTGCATCCTCAGCCCTCACTAAGCATCTCATACATGAAGCACATACACCACACCTGTGACCAGCAAACTTTACTTACTTCTTACCAACAATCCATCGATTGTGAGGATCAAGATCATCCTAGAGGGTAACACCCTCGAGTCTCCCTGAAACATAACCTCGGGAATCCTAGACTCCACATATCACTCCCTAATTGACATACTCGACAGAGGTCTCATGAGTCATCAACCAATCCATTCCACGGATTACATCCAAATCATCCAAATCTAAGTCAGCCACTAGGCGAATAACACCTGTCATCTTGGGTAGCCTCACACCCATAGGTCTACCCCCCTTATGTCTCACCAATTTCACCACATATAATTACCAAGGTCACCACATAAATATCAACAAGGGTATCATATCCGTAGCTCTAGTCGACTCATCGACTGCCATACCTTAACCAATCACGGACAACACCATATCCGTTCAATATACAATCTCAAGACATGGAACAGTGGATAGCCCGGGACCTACCAAACACATACGTCCTGGTTAAACTTACCTCATAATCATAAGTAATACATATCCAGGTCAACCCTTCAGGGCTACTCAGACCTCCTGCTAGTAACTGCAATCCTCATGCAAGTGGTCCCAATCCAATTACACCCCTACGGTTCATCACGGGCCCTACCAACTCTTCCCTCGCCTGCCACATCAACAATCAAGACAGGAACCAATCCTTGCTCTATCACACCCCAACAGTGCCATCCTAGTATATCAACCAATCAATATAACCATTCCTTTATGATGTGACCAGACGACTCACAATTATAACTATTACTGTATAATTACCCTTATCACTTTACCTCTCAGTGGGCCCAACTAGCGCCCTACTGAACTGGACTATCTCCTAAGGCCAAATCCCTGTCTATCTCGGGTCTCCGCCCGAACCTCAGTCATTAAATGAAACTGACTCTATCCAATCCTGGGCATTCTAGGTGCCAAACATTTCTCAATTACATGGATCGATCGTGTCAACAACCACAATGATGTTCAACTTTTTCGGCTCTTCTAGAGCCCTGATACATTACCTTGACTTATCTCAAGTCCTAACCAATATCCTGACTCATTTCAAGTCCCATATTCATGTCTCGACTCCTCTTGAGTCCAATCTCATACCAATCAGCCATGCCATCACTGACATACCCAGTCACCGAGCAAATACTGATGGTCAACCATATCTTATACGACCAAGACACATATTCCACTTAAGGAATCCACTGATAATAATCTCATCACGAGTGTAACTTGTCCAAAGGGCAACCTTTCTAGACACTGGGCTGATTTGTCCCTAGGACCCATACAATGCTATGTCTAACATACAGTAGTTCACAATGTACACTAATTAACACCGGACCCTCAATCCAGGGTCAATCTCATCCGAGATCTATCACGAGGTCTCATACACCCTCGTCTACCCGTCTCACTACCAGGTCGCGCACGAGGCTTACGTTTCGGAGGCATGATGTGACAATAGAATCAGTAACCTAGTGCTCTGATACCAAGTTGATAGGACCGTCCCCAGAGGAACATTGATAACCGTGCCCGGTCCTGCTCCAGTCTGACAAGTCAACTGAAGTTCCCAAAAATTGTCCTCAACACTTGTCAAACAAGGGATATTCGTACCTGTGCTCACTCATGCCTCCACCTCTCGAATAGCCTTGATCATCGCGTTGCGACCTGGAGGGTCAATAAAAACAAAAAAGGTGTGAGTGGACAAAAATAATCAGTTTATAAAACATGTTTACAGAAAAGACGTTTCTACCCTCCACGTAAAACCAATGCATGCATTCGAAAACCATTTTATAATCCATTTCATTTTCAGTATCAGAAAATCGTGTATGAAAATCAAAATCAATTTCCTTTCCTCAAAACGCGGGCCTTAGCTCGGAATCATAAACACGGGGCCTCAGCCCAAAGTCATGAATCAAAATCCAAGTGCATAACATAACCCAAAAATCCATCAAGCCACATAAACCGGGCCATTGCCCAACACATCCGAAAACATTAGGAATCAACAGTAAATTACAAGTCAATCAATCTGCTGGATATCAAGTGCGCCCAAGTCTTTAAACTCAAAACCATGCACATAATCAGGCCTTCCCGGGATATCAAAGAGTCTTTAAACTCAAAGCATAATCAATAGGCCTCGGGGGACATCACAATAACCGAGTCTTTAAACTCAAAACATGTCAATCAAGGGCCCTCCCCCGTCAATCAACCGAGTTTTTAAACTCAAAACCAGATCCAGCGGTTTTTCTTTTCTTTTTCCGGGTCTTTAAACCCAAAACCATTTTTCAATCATAACAAATCCAGAATCCATCATATTCCAAATTCCAAATCATATCCATTATTCATTTCCAAATCCGAATTTGGAACCATTATTCCGTAAGCTGACATCCGGAATAATTGTTTCGTACCCAAATCCGGAAATCCACTTTCAAGTTTCCGAAATCCGAAATCTTGTTCGTCAAAACCACTATTTTGAAATGGGCATCAAGCCCAAAATCACCTTTCTAAAATCCGTTTTAAACCTTTGAAATCACATTTCAAATCCCAAATTCAAATCATCAAAACCATGTTCAAATCACAACATACTCGAAATATCGTAAAACGTGCAAATCCGTAATAATCTCGAAATATGTACCAAAACCGTAAATCATACTCACAATCATAATCAAAACATCATCAAACATGGTTAAGATTCCTGGTACATAAGTCAGATAATAGTAGTGATTTTGGGTTAAGATAGGACTGAAAACCATCATCTAACAGGGTTAAGATAGGACTGAAAACCACTGATTGTGTATTCATTGGTTATGCTTCTAATAGTAGTGCATATCGATTCCTGGTACATAAGTCAGATAATAATGATGTACATGTGAATACAATTATTGAATCAAGGAATGCAACATTTTTTGAGAATGTGTTTCCTTGGAAAGATGAACATGAACAAAGTTCTCATAAAAGAACTTACGATAGTAGTAATCATGACAATCACCAAGATCAATCAGACCAAGGATCTGAAGGACTTGAAAATGAGGCTGAACCTAGACGAAGTAAAAGGGCAAAAATGTATAAGTCGTTTGGTTATGTCATATAAACTTCGACAATGCAATGGCATATAAAATTATGTCTTTATGTAGACGACATGCTCATTATCGGTAGTAATAATTATATGATTAAATCTACCAAGAGAATGTTGACCAGTAAGTTTGATATGAAAGATATGGGAGTTGCAAATACTATTTTAGGAATTAAGATTTCTAGAACTGCTGATGGATAAATATTGTCGCAATGTCATTACATTAGGAAAATACTTTCCAAGTTTGGAAAGTCTGATAATAATCCAGTAAAAACTCCATATGAAGGTAACCTTCATCTAACTAAAAATACTGGTAAAGGCATATCACAAGTTGAATATGCACGTATAATTGGCAGTTTGATGTATGTCACGAACTGCACTCGCCTTGACTTGGCTTACTCAGTTAATAAGTTAAGTATATTTACAACCAATCCTGGAAGAGATCATTGGAAGGCTATAGTAGGAGTTCTTGGGTATTTAAACTATACTAAGAATTATGGACTGTACTACACAAGATATCCATATGTTTTAGAAGGCTATACAGATGCGAACTGGATATCAAAAGAGAAAGACTCAAACTCCACAAGTGGATATGTCTTTACCTTAGGTGGTGCAGCGGTCTGTTGGAAATCGACTAAGCAAACATGCATAGCCAGATCCACTATGGAATCTGAATTTATCACTTTAGATAAAGTTGCAGAAGAAGCCGAGTGGCTTCGTAATTTCTTAGAAAATATTCCGAACTAGCTGAAGCATGTGCTTGCTTTGTGTGTACATTGTGATAGTCAAACGAATATTGGAAGGGAACATAATATTATTTATAATGGTAAGTCTCAACACATACGGTGAAGACATAATACCATTAGGCAAATGCTCTCAAGTGGTAATATTATCATTGACTATTTAAAGTCAAAAGAAAATTTGGCGGATCCATTTACAAAAGATTTGACAAGATAGCAAGTTTATAAATCATCGAGAGTAATGGGGCTAAAGCCTATTTCTTAATAGTTTGCATAATAGATACCCAACCTAGTTGACTAGAGATCTCAAGATCTAGGTTCAAAAGAGACAACTAAATTATTGATAACTGAAACATGAGCATTTTGAGGATATTCCCTTTGCCTATTCCTATGATGAGACAATGCTTCCTGCATCACGTGAGGATAAGCTTAGTTTTTAATGATTCCTATGACTTAGAAATCTAAGTAGGGTATAACAGGATACTCTTAATACGAATACACCTATATCAGTGCGAAATGAGGTTGTTTCTATGAAAATTTTAAAGCTGAATTCTCTAAAGCATTGATGAATACCAAGAGTGTCCATGGCTGGAAGGACACAACATAGAACCAAACGTGTTAGAAAAGGTATTATGTGAGTAAGATTGTCTTGGTTTACATAAATGACTGGGCAGTTAAAGGCATCGTGTTTACTGGTTAGCTAGTAAATCTGATCTTATATCACTACAAAAGGTTCAAGGCCAAAAGCTACCTATCCCGATGTGGTATCTTTTCAATTAAACTCTCTCAAGTGTATGCATTATTGTACATTTGCATTTTCAGGGTAATGCCCATTCATGTGGGGAATTGTTAGGAAATTAAAGAGTTAATTGCTAATAATGTGAACGGAAATTAAAAGGACATAATTGTTGGACCATTATACCTTTAAAATTAGGGTTTGACCCTAATAATTAATTCATAATTTTTTGGATGAATGTTAATTTGTATAAAATTAATATTTATGTTAGAAAATTGAAGAATATATATTTATATATATTTTTGAATTAAAGTGCCATTTGGTTTGGCAATATTTGGTAGAAGGGACATATGAAATTTCATGAAGAGGTATATATTAAAAGTCCAATGGTTACATACAATGTATCGTATGAAAAGATGTGTCTTTTATTAAGAGATGTGTCTTTTCTTAGGAGATGTGTCTCTTATTAAGATATGTGTTCCTTATTAAAAGATTTATACTTTATTTAATAGATGTATATCTTATTA
Source organism: Prinsepia uniflora (assembly GCA_032719365.1). Classification (NCBI taxonomy): domain Eukaryota; kingdom Viridiplantae; phylum Streptophyta; class Magnoliopsida; order Rosales; family Rosaceae; genus Prinsepia; species Prinsepia uniflora. The sequence continues at coordinate 30,008,175 of CM064872.1, read as the reverse complement.
AGAGATGTGTCTCTTATGAAGAGATGTTAACACAACTATATATAGAGTTGCCCACAATTCATTTCATTTATTTAAAAACAAATATTCAATCATTCAATACATTTGTGGAGATTGAATATTTGGTCTAGAAAGCGTACAATTTTAGAATATGTCAAGAGAGGGTTTAAACACAATTGGTGTTCGTTATCCTTGTGGATTGAAGTGCTGCTTCCCTAAGAAGCCGATCGCTGTATCCTATGAGACGTTTGCCAAGAAAAATCATTGAGCACTAGTGAGGAGGAAATTTCGTCTTAAGGAAATAGAACCAAGTTCTAGATTCGATCATACCTGTAAAGTGTCTCTTACTCATTTTCTTTGTAATCTATTTATTTGATTATACAGTTTGTTTGATTTTCATATTTATGTGAATATATCAATTACCAATATTTTTACCAACACTATGTCAATTGCATTAGCTTTTCTGCGTCAATAACGATATTGTTAATCATCCAATTTCTAATTTTTATTAAATTAATATTTCAAAATAATTTTGAAACTAAAAAAGTAGAGATAAAACATAATAATAATAATAATAATAATAATAATAATAATAATAATAATAATAATTTAAGGTCACTAGTAATACAGCCAGTATTTCAAGTTTAATTCTTATAAAAATGAGGTCACTATCCAAAATGTATAATACAATTCGCAACGCTTGGTATGTATAAAAAAAATGCGGATTCATCTGATATGCCTTATTTACCGAAACTTATTTCAAAAATATCTCTTTCCTAAAAAAAAATTATCTAAGCAAACTCTAATTTCACATATTTATAAAAATAACTCAACTTTATATACAAAGGGAAAAAACCCAGCCCCCTCATGATCCCCTTGTTTCATTTGTGCTCTCCTTGAAATTGAATTAGGGAGAGAACTAGCCTTCATGATATTGTCATGAACCATACAACCAACCTTCACGATTTTGGAGGCTTGGATGGTAAGTGAGGTAAAAGGCAATCTACGATTCCATCGACAAGTGAAGTAGAGGGGCTGCGATCTCCCAAAACCCACAATTGAAACCTAGAAGGTGGCGAAATTTTGGGATGCGGATGGAACCCATGAACTTCACCAATGATCGAAGGTGGAATACAGGCTAGCAACGCCAGCCTTGAGTTTGCATAACATCCAATAATAGTGAGTTAATTCCAAATTTTTAGTTGTTGTTAGGTTTGGTTAGACTGAACTGGGCATGATATGGTTATGAAAGTGAATTGAATATTGAACCTGAAATTACTCGAAATATTTTTATTTTGCATTATTTGAAAGAATCATTGTAGATTTATTCTTCCAAATTGAGGTTATTGTTGTTGAGAATAATCTAGACTGCTCTACAATATGGATAGGGGTAGATTAACCTAGAATTATCTACTTAAGTGGTGATTGAAGTTAATTAAGTGTATGAGTTGCCTTATCGTATTTTCTATGTGTCTTTTGATTATCTCTATGTGTCTTTTTAGTTTCTCTATGTAGCATTAATTACTAGGTGGGAGAGTCTATTTAAGCTTGTGCTTGTATGTTGTTGTGACGTAGTGAAGTGTATTTAAGAACAAGTTTCCTTCAGATTTTACTCCTTTCTTCTTCTCTAATTATCACACTCAAGAGAACGAGTTTCTTCTCTTGAAACTACATTCTAATCCACACCATAGAGGTATCACAGCTGAGTTCAAATCCACGGCTTTAAACAACAACATGTTGCAGCCCCAATTGCCAAAGTTTACTAGGAAAAACTATGATCAATGGAGCATTCAAATGAAGGTTCTTTATGCTACCCAATATCTCTGGGAAGTTCTTGTGTAACAACCATCCCAAATTCACGGGATTAATTCAGGATTATCGTGACTAATCCCTGATTAGTCAAGGGAATTCAGATGGACGGTGTAAAATGACGATTTTGATATTAGAAATGGGCAAAATGTTTACTTTTTACTCGGGGTGGTCAAATGCAAGAGGATCGAGGACTGTTACGTAGATCAGAATGTTACGAGTCTGTAGACAGGAGGCACGTCGAAATCGGGCATTTAATGGGAAAGTTATGGGTCTAGAACGTATCACGGTACTATTCATGCATACCGAGAAATGTCGACGCGTGGCATAATTGGATTGGATAAATATCTGGTGGGAACCACCAGATGAGTGACAACTGTCACCCATCCGATTGGCCAAAATCCCCAAATTGTGGGGATATTATCTTTATCTTTCATCTTCTCCATTTTTCCCAACCCAAAACCCCTCAAACCCGTAGCACCCAAACCACCCCACTACCTTATCCCCATCTGTGTTCATATGTGGGACTGTGAGACTGAGAATGAAGGAATGGGAAGGACAAGCATGGCCTGAGGACGGATGAGCAGCCACGATCCACGGTTGAGATAAGGCAAATCGAAACCCGAAAACCGTTTTAGTTCAAAATTGGAAAACCTAGTTTTTCATGTTGTTGATCGATTTGGTGGTTTGGACAAGGTTCTAAAGGATGAGATGAGCATAGGGGACTTGGTTTTGAAGGCAACGGTGGCCGGAGTTGATGGCAGAACGGAGTTGTATGTGGCCAGTTACTGTTCATCCTCGAACAAGTATGATCTAGCCCGTGTTTCATGCTTTTAGTTGGGTAGATCAATTCTTGGGACTGAGACAAAGAGAATAGGGGAAAAACAGAGTTAAACGGTGGTCGGATAACGGTTTTAGAACCGGGTTAGGTCTGTGGGTCTGCACAACCCAGTTTGCAGAACCCGTCGAGAGGTTGAAGATGAGATGATGTCATCATGTCAGGCCCTAATGATTTGAGGATTTGGGTTTACGATTTTGGGCTGAGTTCCCATACGATTGGTTTTATTGTTTTGGGCTAAGGCCCTAATGATTTGAGGAAGGAAATGGCTTTGTTTTTAGAAACTATTTATTATATTTGATTTGATTAAGTTAAATGTTTTTTGTATGCATGCATTGTTTTAAGTGAAGGGCATAAATGTCTTTTGTGAAATGAGTTTTACTAAATAATTTATTTTCGTCCACTCACAGCTTTTATGGTTTTTAATGCCCTTCAGATTGATCGTGGATGCGGGTTGTATGAGAGACTAAGATATCACAGTCCTCCACTGATCTTGGCGCACTCTAGAAGCCCCGAGTGGGCTAAGGTTTGGGTTATCCCTTGTTTGGCCCTTCGTGTCATATGTGGGTTAGACGGGAGCATGTTACATCCCGCGTTAATCCCAGGGGGATTGGGATGGGTCATGTCAAGGTGGTATCAGAGGAGGATAACATGTGGTACTCTGATACCAAAGTGGTATCAGAGCGACGTTTTTAGTTGGAACCAGAGCAGCAGTGCGCATTCTGCACTTGTGCAGAGGACGTGATGTCTCTACGTGGAATCAGCCCGTAATCAACCTGAAACTTAGGGTAAAGAGTGTGAGAGTTGGTGGAAATGAATTGTGGATAGGATATGTTTGGCATCTGATGCCATATGCCATAGTTAGGCCGTAGCTGTGCCATGGGTCGATCGGTGCCATGTTTTAGAGTGTGATTAAACCCTCCTTAAGGTTAGATATGACAATTTGCAGAGTTGAGACCATCTTTTTGTCATGTCACGCTGGTGATGCTACTCCGAGTTTCAGAGGTCAAGGAGACTATTTTAGTTTGATGGTCCAAAAAATATGGGTTCGATAGTTGGGTTGGATATGACTATAGTGTGAGTAATGACCATCCAACGGTGAGGTCTGGTCATGTTGAGTTTAGAATTGTGTTGCAAAGAGCCGCTGGGTTCGAGGAACCCTAGTTTGCGATGTATGGTTTGGAAATGTGAGTCAGCTAGTGGTTTGGATTTGGCGACTTTACGAAGTTGAGACCGTTGGATCGGTCAGATTGGGGATTGTATTGCATAGGGCAGCTGAGGTTATGGATGACCCTAGTGCACGACTTTGGTTAAGCCTAGTTGAGTCTAGTTGAGACTATGGAGATTGGTTGGTCTGACACTAAGTGAAATGGTGGGATTCGATTCATGAGTACCATTATAAGATGATATTTGGGGCCTGGGGTGGACCGATTAGTAGTGTTGACGCGTGAATACGAAGTCTTGATAGCGATGTCTTTTGGTTTTGTCTGCATGAGGTTGTGGCAGACACGGCTATCGAGGGTGGTTGTAGTTGAGACTGTTGAGCATTTGGTGACGTTCGAGGAATGTTCTTTTCTTGTATGATTTGTCAGACAAGGGATATTTCCAACCTTTGCCCTCCCGGGCTATCAGAGTACGCCAGGATCCGGAGGAGGTATGTGATATCTCGTCTCTGCTACAGTCCACATCCGATGTCAACCTGAAGGGCAGTCAAAACATTTAAAGTTGTGAGTGGACAAAACAAAAGTTTATAAAAACATTTTCCATAAAGACATTTGTACCCTTCACTAAAAAGCATGCATGCATTCGAAAACCATTTAACCAAATGGACCACATGTGGGAACTAAGCCCAAATAAGAAATAAACCAAGGTCGAAAGGACCACAATGAAATCGACCATACGGGCCACTGCCCAAATCCATAAGAAAACCAACAAGGGACTCAGCCCAAAACCATAACCATACTAAAACCTAGTACACGAGCCACTGCTCAAATCCTCTGCACACCTGTGCACACCACATATCAAATCCATATATCATATATTCATATAAGTCACACAACCAATCCTGTCACGGTATCCAAAGCTACGCGCGTGCTACCCGGGTCTCAATCCGAGTCTTCTCAAAGTCAAGGTCAATGTCCGCAGACCACTGATCCTACTCGAGGTAATAGTAACCATAGCCTTCCTGAGAGTAAGGAACCCAACTGGGGGGTGACTCCACTCAGTCGGTGCTCCGTGACTACTCCGGGGTCCACCCAGGCCAACGACCCTCCCTGGAGGAGATAATAGAAGTAAAGGAAGGTATATGAACATATATATACATAACACAATATCCATGCCCGGTTCCCCTGAATCGTCATGATCCATAATATCCATAAGTAAGGTAACATGCCGGTTCCCATAAACCGTCATGTACCGTAATAACATAACTAGGGTAACATGTCGGTTCCCATAAACCGTCATGTACCATAATAACATAACCGAGGTAACATGTCGGTTCCCATAAACCGTCATGTATCGTAATAACATAACCAGGGTTCATGCCGATCCCCATAATCCGTCATGAACCATGATACCATCACAAGGGTTCATGCCGGTTCCCATAAACCGTCATGAACCCGGAAATCCATTTAAGGTTCCCTGACTTGAAATCAAAACCGTAAATTAACCTGGGTCTCGTGCCCGAACATAGGACATCAGCTGGGCACCGTGCCCGATATCTGAGGTCATATTTCCGAGACAAAACCAAATGGGTCTCATACCCGAGTTTATCCTTTTGAAATCCAAATCCAATTCATTAAAACCAATAAGGAAATACCGACCCGTATAAACACCGTATAAGGCTGAAATCTCGAAATACGTGTTTATACGTAACCACATACAAATGCACCCATGGCATTATCAAACATGTATTAAAACATATAATAAACATTTATGCATGCACCAATTTAGAAAACCAAGGTCCACTCACATACCGTCCGAGCTGCCGCCTCGATTTGCGTGTCATACGGCTCTTCCGAGCCAATCACAATCACCGGGACTCCCGAACCTGTCCAAATTCATTTAGAGGGTTATTAACTTCCTAAATAACCCCTCACTAAAGTCCCGTAATTTTCCAAATTTTCTAACTAATTTTAAAAGAGAACCCAAACCTTCGGACAGCCCGAACCATATCGAAACGATGTCTGATTGACACGAAACCAGTTCCAAAATGTTCGTTACATCGAATAGAAGATTTCATATGTTGAACACTTCCCCAAAGGACACGTCACACGCCCGCACGCGCCCCTAGAAGAGACTGAGTGTGGGCTTCACGCGCCCTGCACAGTTTTCTTCTTCCTCAGGTGAACCGGCTGGTCCACTTGGTTCGAACCGAATCGGACCGGCGTGACCGTTCCAGGTGTTTTCCCTCGTTTTTTTTGGTCCGTTTGCTTCCATTTTAATTCCATTAATCCTATTTTCAAGTTTCCTATCCAATCCAATGAAGAAAACTAAGAAAAACCCTACAAAACCCGTCCGTTCAATCCTCCCCTAATCGGTCTAAGTTTTCTGATTATCCCCAGGGCAGCACCGCCCTTCACAGCCGTAAAAAACGGTCCCCTCACACTCCTAACATCCTAATAATCTCAACCAAACCATCCAAAACGGGCCCTAATGCAAAAATTGAATTAAAATGAAAATGGGGCCTTACCGAGTTCCTTCTCCGGTTCATGGCTCCGCCGTCCATGGCGGCGTGCCCTTGGCTAGTCACCATCGTCCACCGGTCCTCTCCTCCCTCTCTGTTTTCTCAGGTATCATCTGGGGTCAAGGGTTTGGTATTTGGGGTGAAGGGTTGATCGAGTTTTTGGGTTGGAAAGCAAATGGAGGATGAATGATCGATGAAGGGAATGGTGGGTGCATGAATGTAAAAGGTTGTCCAGTGGATGAGTGACACTTGTCACTCATCCATTGGGCAGCACAGAAATATCTGGGCCCCACTTTAGTCCAAAAGTCCCTCGCTTCGTAATTCGTGCAATAGTGCACTTGAACTTCCGTGAACCATAACTTCGCCGTCGAACGTCCGAATTCGACGTGCCGCCTGCCTACGGATTTGTATCGTCTCGATCTATGTAATGGTCCTCGACCCTCGGCTATCGGACATCCCAGTCAAAAAGTCAACATTTGCCTTTTTTTAACCAAAATTACTAAAATGCCCCTAAACTTCCGAACGTCATAACTTCCTCCTCGAACGTCAGAATTGAACGTACCACCTGTCTATGAACTCGTGACGTCACGAAATACATCACGGTCATCGGTCAAAGTTTGTTTGATCGTCCGAACGAAAAGTCAACGTTCTACCCACGCTAGGGGCAAAACGGTCATTTTGCATCGTTCGTCCGATTTCGCCTAACTAATCACGGATTAGTCTCACTAATCGTGATTAGTCAGTAATCTAATCTAGGAATTTGGGACGGGTCGTTACAACCAATCAGCGGCTGCCACGTGTCACTCATATCTCAGTGACTTTGACTAGTGGCTAGTTGACATGTGGCATTGTTAGAGTTTTCAAATGTGACGTCAGAAGTGACATTAGCGTTGACTTTGATTACTGACGTTAGCGTTGAGTTTTTCATTGACCATGCTCGTAGGGGAACGTGGGCATGATTTTTGAGGTGAGACCAATGTCATTTTAAAGGTTTCGACGATCTGGATGCAATGATGGTGGTTTGGGGTCGATCGGAGATCGTTAGGTTGGTCTAATCGAGATTTTTAACTTCGAGAACCGTGTTCGGGACGCGTTCCCAGGCTAATACTATTCATAGGTTTTAGGTATAACCTTATAGAGTCCGTTAGTGATCGTTGGTATGATTTGGACAAGTCTGGAAGTTCTAGAGATGGTTAATTAGCCTCGGGGAGGCTTATGCACGTGGATCGAGGTGCAATTAAGATGGTATGTAAGTGAACTTTTGTTTTCTAAATATGATGCATGCATAAATATTTTATATGTGTTATATATGTGATTTCTATGATTATGATTGTGGTATTTATGATTTACATATTCGCACATATTTCGAGGTTATAATTTTCTACTATGTTTATATGTGCTGGTATTTCAATGATGGTTTGATGAACTAATTTTGGATTTGGAAATATGGAATCGGGCATGAGACCTATTTGATTTATGAACTCTCGGGCTGGAGGCCCAATTGATTATGATATTGGGCATGAGTCCCATTTATGGTTTATGGAATGGAAATAGATTTAACGGTATTCCGGGAAAGGGCCCCTTTTGTAACGGTTTTGAAATGATTTTATAAAATGTTTTCCATATACCATCCTTATATGTGGATATGTGGATGGTCTCCTCCAGCTGTCTGGGACATTGGGGTAGTCACGGCGCATTACCTGCGAGGGGTCATTGCACGGAGCGACCAGACCGTATAGTGACTCAGGAGTAGGATTGCGATTATTAGACGTTTGGGACGTCATAGATAGGCTCGAAGAGACCCTGAGCGGCACGTGTAGCCTTAGACTGTGACATGACGTCTAGGACACCAGGCATCTGGGATGACAAGGATTGGTATAAACATATTTTATTGGATTTACGTATTTACTGGATTTACTGGATTTGAGGATTTGGATTTACGGTTTTGGGTTGAGTTCCCATACGATTGGTTTTATGGTTTTGGGCTAAGACCCTAATGATTTGAGGAAGGAAATGGCTTTGGTTTTAGAAACCATTTTATTATATTTGATTTGATTAAGTTAAATGGTTTTCGTATGCATGCATGGTTTTAAATGAAGGGCATAAATGTCTTTTGTGAAATGAGTTTTACTAAATAATTTATTTTTGTCCACTTATAACTTTTATCGTTTTTAATGCCTTTCAGGTTGATCTCGAATGCAGGCTGTAGTAAAAACCGAGACATCACAGTCCTCCACTGATCTTGGTGTACTCTGGAAACTCCGAGTGGGCTAAGGTTTGGGTTATCCCTTGTCTGGCCCTTCGTGTCATACGTGGGTTAGACGAGAGCATGTCACATCCCGCGTTAATCCTCGGGGGATTGGGATGGGTCGTGTCATCTTGAAAATGACTTTGTGGAACCAGAAAATCAAGCAGGCTTTACTCAACAACTCATCGAGGTAAAAGAGAATCGTAAGAAGGATAAGAAGGCTTTGTTCTTCATCTTTCAAGCCGTGGATGAAGTAATTTTTTGAAAGAATTTCTTTAGCGAAGACAGCAAAACAAGCATGGGACACTCTTATGCAGCATACAAAGGAGAAGAAAAGGTGAAGATGGCCAGATTACAAACTCTAAGAGGTGAGTTTGACATGATGCGTATGAAAGAGTCAGAATCTGTTGAAGATTATTTAATTCGTGTTATTTCTCTTGTCAATCAATTGAGAATTAATGGAGAGAATATTGAAGATCAAAGAGTTGTAGAAAAAAATTCTACGAAGTATGTCTCACAAGTTTGAATACATTGTGGTGGCTATTGAAGAATCCAAAGATTTGTCTACTTTGTCACTTGATAGCTTAATGGGGTCTCTTCAATCCTATGAGTTGCGTTTTAAGCAATTTGATTCGGGTTCCATAAAGCAAGCTTTTCAATCCCAAGTTACTTTTAGAGGGAGTTCTAGAAAAGGAAGAGGTGGATTTGGTGGTGGATGTGGAAGAAGCTTTCAAGGTCGTGGCGGTTCCAATGACCAAAAAGAAAGTAGTTTTTGAATATTCTTCAAGCAACCATGTTTCTAGAAGAAGCTGAGGAAGAGGACTTGGAAGAGGAAATGGAAGAGGTAGAGGCCAAGGTTTATTCCTTCCTAATATTCAATGCTACAATTGCAAACAATATGATCATACCAAGTCAACTTGCGGAAATAAAATAAACGAAGGAGCTAAATCAAGCTTTGTGCATGAAACATTGGAAAATGAAGATACCCTTCTACTGGCGTGTGCTGCTGCTATGGAGGGAATAAGGAGGAAATTGAATGACAAGTTAGAAAAATGAATTCTTCTTGGGTACAGTGAAAAAGAAAAAAGCCTACAAGCTATTTAATCCATTGACTAACAAGATTACTATTAGTCGTGATGTAAAGTTCAATGAAGAAGAAACATGGGATTTGAGTGAAGCTGAAAAATAGAATTCCATTTTGCTAGAAATTGGGTCTGAAGATTCAGATATGTCCTCACTTTCACCAACATCATTGGCACCACCAGAGCCTTCATCACCAGCCCCATCCTCATCAAATAGCGAGGAAGAAGTAATTCAAAGAGAGCCAAGGAGGTCAGCTAGGCACCATCAACTATCTCCAAGGTATCCAACTAGTGATTATGTTATGGTTACTAATGTTGGGACAAAATTTGCTCTATTTGTAGATGTAGACACAATTACTTTTGAAGAAGATTCAAAGGATGAGAAATGAGTGAAAGGAATGGATCAAGAGTTTGATTCCATCAAGAAGAACAAAACATGGGAATTGGTTGATCTTTATAAAGGAAAGAAACCCATAGGAGTGAAATGGGTCTACAAAACTAAATTGAATGCCCAAGGAGAAGTTGAAAAGTACAAAGCTTGATTAGTAGCTAAAGGCTACAAGCAAAGTCATGGAATTGACTACAATGAAGTCTTTGCTCCGATGGCGCGCTTCGATACAATTCGAATGTTGTTAGCTTTTACTGCCCTAAATCATTGGAACGTCTTTCAAATGGATATGAAATCAACATTCTTGCAAGGGATTTTGGAAGAAGAAGTTTATGTGACTCAACCTCCTGGTTATGTGCAGAAAAATGAGGAAACAAAAGTGTGAAGATTGAAGAAAGCCTTACGCGGATTAAAGCAAGCTCTAAGAGCTTGGTATACTTGGATTGATGCATTCTTCCAAAAGTATGGGTTTAACAAATTCCCATATGAACACACTTTCTACACCAAGAAAGGCTCTCAAGGTGAGATTTTGATTGTTTGTTTATATGAGGATGATTTAATATTAACTGGAATTAGTGATCAAATGTGTGAAAAATTCAAGCTGAATATGTCACAAAGATTTGAGATGACGGACCTGGGAATGCTTCATTTCTTTCTTGGAATTGAAGTAAAACAAGATGCGAATGGAATTTGTATTAATCAAAAGAAATATGCTAAGGAGCTACTGAAGAGATTCAAGTATGAAGATGTAAAATCATTTTTTACACCAATTGAAGTTGGGACTAAAGGGGGAAAGAAAAATGGAGTGAATATGGTGGATAAAACTCTCTTTTTGAATCATTATAGGTGGCCTCATGTTTTTAACTACAACTAGATCGAACCATGCATATTTAGTCAGCTTTCTTAGTCATTTTATGGAGTCACCAAGGGATGTTCATTGGGAGCGTGGGAAAAGAATTCTAAGATATGTGGCTGGAACTATCAATTATGGGCTACATTATTATGGTGTTGAAAATCAGAATTTGTTAGGCTACAATGACCGTGATTTTGGTGGAGATGTGGATGATTGCAAAATCACTTATGGTTATGTTTTCAACATTGGTTTAAGTGTTATTTCATGGCTTCTAGAAAGCAGTCAATCGTGGAACTCTCAACAACAAAATCTGAATATGTTGCTCTAGCTTCCACAGGTTGTCATGCAAGGTGGATAAGGTCTATCCTTAAAGAAATGGGTCAAGTTCAAGAAGGTCCTACAATGCTGTTTTGTGACAACAAATCGGCCATATGCCTATCCAAAAATCCAATATTTCACAGAAAGAGTAAGCACATCAAGATCAAGTTCCATTTCATTTGTGAGCTTATCAAAGATAATGAAGTTGAAGTTCAGTACTGCATGTATGAGGATCAACTCGAAAACTTGTTTACGAAACCAATGAAAAAGGATCTACTTGTCAAGATGAGGAGTCTTATTGGAGTAAGAGAAGTCTAGCTTAAGGGGGCTTGTTAAGAATAATCTAGACTTCTATACAATATGGTTATGGGTAGATTAATCTAGAATTATTTACGTAAGTGGTGGTTAAGTTAATTAAGTGTATGAGTTTTCTTATGGTATTTTCTATGTGTCTTTTAATTATCTCTGTGTCTTTTTAGTTTCTCTATGTAGCATTAATTATTATGTGGGTGAGTCTATTTAAGCTTGTGCTTGTATGTTGTTGTGAAGTAGTGAAGTGTATTCAAGAACAAGTTTCCTTCAGATTTTACTCCTTTCTTCTTCTTTAATTATCACACTCAAGAGAACAAGTTTCTTCTCCTGAAACTACATTCTAATCCACATCAATTGTAATGGGGTATTTGAAATTTGCTAAGATTGAGGTTGTTCTGAATGCTTGCTTCAATCCTATCAGTGTAAATTTGTTGTGTCAGAGTGTGTTGTTTGAATGTATAGCCCCTTGAATATATGTTTCAACACAAATCCATATCATAGCATTTGTGTTTTCTTACTCTGGCATACTCTAGTTTGCCAAGCCAGGATAAGGTGGGTGATCCCTACAGATTGTGTTTCCTTGCTTAGTGAGAAGCATCGAGCTTTTGATAAATGGAAGAAGGGTACACTATTGTGGAAATCTTCTATACTGACTGGTTTGTGGGTAATTTAGCTGATTGTCCAATGTATAATTTTCACATTTTCATTTGATATTTTGTCATTTGGAATTTTGGGTTAAATTTTTTTTTTTTACTTTGATTGAAGGGTGTCTTGTTTAGCCTATTATGTGAGAATTTTGTTCAAAGGTTTATGTTTTTCGGAATAGTGTCATTGTCAAGCTCTAGTCGAACCCAGTTCACTGGTTTTCCGGGTCAAACGACCCGACGACCAAACCCAGTCGGCTCTCCTTCGATTCTCGACCAAACTCGATGGGGTTTCTTCCTATGGCTTCGTCTAACCCTACTCTAGAGATCTATCTTGTCAAAAAGAAGAAAACTCATCCACATTCTTACCTGTAATTGAAAACTCAAAGCCATGATTTTCCACCTTCATTTCCAGGCGATTTCGGTTACCGTTGATGATAGAGATTTTACCAAGCACAAAATATGTACTAGGAAAAACCTCTACGTGTAGTAAACTTTGCAATCACACAAGACGTGTAGATAATATAGATGCAAGCAAAGGTCGATCATATGAAGACTTGCTCAATGATATCTAATTTCGTTTAACTCAATTGACTTAAGTGGAGTAATTAAAATGCAATGAGGGGTTTGTTACATTTTATGAATGAAGTAAATTAACTAATAATAACTAACTAAGTCGAGATAGGGTTTCTATCCACCTTTACCAATTATAGTTCTCCTCCGATTTCCTTGATTAGATTACTATGCATGTTTTCTGAATTAAGTGCCCGTGCAGGGGTCCGGCTAAGGCTCACCCCACACATATTATCTTCTCTTAGATTGCATGTTTAAGCGTGATGTACCCACCCTTAAACGTCTATTATCTATGGTGCATGATAATGCATGAAACATGAAGAAGATTTGATGACACTACATGATAGGACCGGCCCCGTTTTCCCCCTGGGGACCACTGGGGAAGGCCTGCTCCCATCTGACAAGTAATCCAAAGTACCACAAATACCCTTCCGAGGGTTTTATTACACAAATACCCTACTGGGGGTTCTAGATACATACCGGTGTGTTTCATATTACAACATATCAGACAAGGAAAATGAGCATTATGTTCGTACTAATACAAATAAAGATAATACCTACCCCTGAGGGTAGTCCAAACGCAACGGTGATATTTATGCCTCGGCCCCGAAGTCGATGCCCTCCTCGGTTTCCTCTCCTGAAGGGTCAAGAAAACATTCAAAGTGTGAGTGGACAAAAAATAAAGCAGTTATAAATTCATTTCTGTAAGCATACATGTATACATGCATTAAGTAGAAAACATAGAAATACAATCAATTATAAAACATGTAAAATTTCTATACATATACATATATCTATACAAAAATACATCTGGGCACGTATAACATCAATTCAAATGTAACTATGTATCCACAATCCCTTTCTCGGCATCGAAGGCAAGTTCGATGCCAACTCGGGGCACACAACCCCTAGGGAACAAATCCCCGATAATGGTCACGATTCATATCTAAAGGTATGCACACCACTCGGGGTCTCACTCCGAGTCTACTCCCAAGAATTCTCCGTCTAGGAGGCTCTATCTTTGAACCTAGTCCAAGCTCTATCCCGGATCTAGTTCAAGTATCTCTCCGGAATCTGGTCTGGGACCACAACCCAATCTCCCACTCCTGGAACGGGTTCCCTATGGGGATAGCCATTCTGGTCAGTGGATCGTGACCCTCCAGGTCGATGTCTGGAGGAGACCAATTTGCAAGCTGGAAGGGAATATACATATACGTATGAAAACTTTTGCAAAGCCATCTTTTCAAACCATGTAAAAACCTTTACCCATAATTCTTTATAAACCAAATCTTTAGGTCAAAAGTCTCAAATCATCAATACATTCAATAGTTCACAATTCATTTCGAAACACCGTTGACTATCTCAAATTCGAGTCAACGCTCGTCAAATGGTTCTCAAGCCCGATATGCCCATTTTCACGTAAATCTGTGCATTTCTCGAAATCCGTGATCTAATTCTCAAATCCCAACATCATAAAACATTTAGCATAAAAAAATTTAGAAAACAAGTAAAACAGTTATGCATGTATTCAGTTATGAAATCAACGGTCCACTCATAGCTAGTCCTTGCTGCACTAACGAACCATTTACACCTGTCCTGAAGCTAAATACAACATCCGAACCTGCCCAAATATACTTAAGGGTCACTAATTGACCCTACTAGGTCTAGCATCCAAATTTAGAACGAAACCGGCCATAGAACGTGCTCCGAACACGCTTCCCGAGGCTAATTCCTTCAATTTGACCAACCTAACGATCTCTGATCGACACGAAACCACCGTCATTGGATTCGTATCATCGAAACCTTGAAAATAATAGCCACCCCACAAAAATTACTGTTCACACGCGCCCCCACACGTGTGGTTAACGTTGCTACAGTAACGCTGACGTCAGCATGACGTCACTGATGATGTCAGCATGACTTCATCCTCTAACATGTGTCAGATGACACGTGTCAGTCCCTGACTGGTCCCTGCTCTGACATTTCTGACAAGATGACGTCATCATGCTGGCAGAATGGTGTCAGAATGATGACATCATCATCTCTGTCATTCGGTGGATTCTTACCGAAGACCTAGGCTACCGTTCGACTGTCCCCTACTGAGAACCTATGGCGTGGCTCAGTTGGTTCCTACCGAAAAACTAGAGGCGGGGCCGCAGTGACCCACGACCTTGGCCCGCTCAGAAATCTCTCTTCCGGTCACCATTTTCCTCACGGTTGGTTCCTACGGACTCGTCTCAGTCTATTCTACAAATCTATAACCTTAAAATCAAGAGAGGGAGTCAAGTTTGTTACCTCTGAGTCAAAGAAGCTCTGCCCAGTTTTCATCTTCTTCCTCCGCCGTTTCCCGTGGTCCTTTCTTCTCGAACCAGTTCTCCGGGGCCTCATTTCGTCGTCCTGGCGTCTCTGTGTTCCTAGTCTTGCTCTAGAGTGAAGTTAGGCGATATGGGTTGAACGATCGAAGTCCCTGGGTTTGTTGCCCGTCGCGGTTTGGGTGGTCGTGGTGGTTGCAGGTGGCTGGGGTTGACGACATTGAGGATGGTGATGATGAGAATGATGTTTACTGCTATTGAGAGATCGATTTGGTTTGGGAGAGATCGACGGGAAAATAAGATGAATGTTGGTTGTATGCAAATGGGTTTCATGGCAAAATGAGAGACAAAGAAAGCTTGATTCATTCACCCAATAATTTGGGCTTTTGGGCTAGTTAGATGAGTGACATTTGTCACTCATCTGATTGGTTCAAGAGTCCAACTTTGACCAATCAGCTCAGACCACTTGTCCCGATTCTTGAAAAATAAAATTGTAACCCATAATATCCGTGACCCGTAACTTTCGCTCCGGGTCTCCAAATCCGGCACGTCGCCTGTCTACGAACTCAGGGCGACCCGATCTACGAAATGGATAAAGGTTCAAAGTCGTACGATGCTTCGGGTCAAAAGTTAACATTTTGCCTTGACCAGGGGCAAAATGGTCATTTTACATATAATTTCCATTAATTAAATAATAACGAAAATCCGGGTCGTTACACTACACTATCCCTAGAAAAGTGATGTGCAGTTCTAGTGAGTCATGAGTTTAGATTACGAATAAGAGTCCCCCCTAAAACGTGATGCTTCAAATTGCAGGGTGAACACAAACATCGAGGTGATCCGTTAAGAAATTACATCAACAATTATACACAAACAAGGTAGCTAAGCTTACAAGCAAAAATTGAGTTCATGAAGCGCAGTAATCCAAAAAATCCAAACATGCATAACAATCATAATTAAGAGCCAGTAATCTAAGTAAGAACTAAGATGGCTAGGGCTTCAAGTAACCCTAGCCCTAATTACACTACTCAAACATTATTGAATAAAATAAGGACATAATTAAAAGGTGCATAAACATAAATAAAGCAATAAATAATTAAAGGAATGAAGGAAAACTCCCTCAAGGTAGACGTGCTGAAATTAAGATGCTTGAATTGTAAAGAGTGCTTGAATTAAGATTACAAAACTCTAAACTAAGAACATGAATTGAAGTACGAATTTTGACAGAGTTTCGGGAACCTTCAAGAGGTAAATTCGCCCCCCTCGACAATAAACCCTAATGCCCCTATTTATAAGAGAATAATTAATCCTCTTAAAAATAGGAGTTTACAATTAAATTCTATAAGGAAAAGGCTTCCTAAATAATTAAGAAATCCAATTAAAACCTTTCTTACAAGTAAAGGAATTGAAAATAATAATAGAAAAAGAAGTAGGACTAAAATCCCTATAGAATATGGAGATTAGGTGTGAAAGGAAGTTGGAATTATCCTAAAAAAGGACTAAACCTCGGAATTAATCCTTCAAGAGACGTTTCGGTGGTCAGCCACCGAAATTGGGGCGGTCAAGGGCTCAGTAACCCTTGGTCAAAGGCACATGGTTGCTGAAGAGTCAGGCAGGACGTTTGGTAGGCGTTTACCGAAATAAGAGGCGCACTACAGTGACATAGAAGGAGTCTCTGACGCCTATTTCGGTGGGTATCCACCGAATTCCTGTGCCATTTTCTTTCCATCATAAATTCATCCTTTTAACTCCGATTTAGGAGATTCTTTCGCTCAAATTCTCGTAATTCCAAACTCTATTTGATCTACACATTTCTCACAAAATATATTATTTTCTCCAATTGCATAGAACGAAATATTAACAAAATATAAGTAAAAGTGCATTAAATCATGGATAAAACATGCATAAATTATGATCTATCAGTTAACACTGATTCCAATCCTACTGAGTTCGTCTCGACCTTAGGAACATCGATGGGTAATTAGTATCGATCAACAACCACCGAAAACTAAACTTCAAATTTTGAACACAAACACATACTGTAACGACCCGTCCCAAAGTTTTGGGATTAATTAAGAATTAATTATAGATTAGCAGGGCTAATCAGGGATTAGCTGAGGATTATCAAACGTTCAGGGTAAAATTATGATTTTGCCCCTGAACGAGGGTAAAAAAATAACTTTTGACTCGGGATGTCCAATGCACGTGGACCAAGGACCATTACCTAGATCAAGTTGATACGAGTCCATAGACAGATGGCACGTCGAAATCGGATGTTCGATGGGAAAGTTACAGGTCAAGGAAATTCGGAGGTACTATTGCACGTTTTACGAGATGGGTGGAATTTTTTCCTGAGTGGGCCCCAGATATTTGTTTCAGGCCCAATGGTTGAGCGATAAGTGTCACTCAACCATTGCTCCTATTACACAGATACATGCATATCCCCTTGCCTTCATTTGTTCCATTCAAACCAAAGCCGAACACACATACCACCCATCCAAAAACTCAAATCCACAACCCCCAATCCCCATCTACTGTGTTGAGTGTGTGAATGGAAAAGAGAGAGTGGAGTGAGACGATGATGGTGGTGCTAATGGGATCGACCATCGCAGAAGATGGTCGGGCAAACCGAAAACGGTAAGCTTACATTCGAATTTGGAATATAGGTTTTTAGGGGTTGTTGATCGATTCTAACTATAGGAAGGTGTTTCTGGTGGCCATACGAGGTGATTGGGCTTGGAATCAAGGCTGGAGGTAGTCGAAGATGGCCAGAAACAGTGGAGGAACCTGGGCGGCTGTTCGTTCGATTCAAGGGTAAGATCCTAGCCTTGTTTCACGATTTTGAACCCATGGACAGATAGGGTAGACTGAGACGAAGAGAATGGGAGAAAAACGGGGTTGAATGGTGGTTGGACAGGGGAGAACCGATCTCGACGGTTTGGTCGAACCAGATTTACAATGAACCGGGTTCACTTGAGGACAGGGATGACACTGTTCACTGGCGCATGGGTTTCACGCGTAGTGGCTTTGGGCAGCGCGTGAGGGCGCGTGGGCCCAATTTTTGAGGAACGATCAACATGTGTTGTCATCCTTTCGATGTAATGAACATTTTGGTACAAGTTTCGAGTCGATCAGACACTGTTTCAAGGTAGTTTTGAGTGTCCAAAGGTTTAAGGTTTATTTTAAATACATTTAAAAATCCTGAAAAATTAGGGGATTCATTGTTAGCCTATTTGAAGTAGTTAGTGACCTTCAAGTATGATTTGGACAGGTTCGGAAGTTCCGGAGATGGTGCTATAGCCTCAGAAGGCTTATGGCACGCGTATCGAGATGACATCTTAAGACGGTCTGTGAGTGGACCTTACTTTCTAAATTGAGATGCATGCATAAATGTTTTATATGTTTTACATATGTGATTTCTATGGTATGATTGTGATGCTTGGTTGTACATATTTGCACGTATTTCGAGATTTACGGTTTTACCCTGTGCTTATACGTGCTAATATTTCTATGATGGTTTAATGGAATGGTTTTGGGATTTGGAAATATGGAATCGAGCATGAGACCCATTTGATTTGGAATATAACGGACTTGAAGTCCATTTGATTTAATGAAGCATCAGGTCGGAGACCCATTTGATTTATATTATTAGGCTCGAGGCCCAGTTGGTTATGATATCGGGCTTGGGGCCCAGTTGGTTATGATATCGGGCTTGTGGCCCAGTTGGTTTATGAAATGGAATTTCAGGCTAAGTCCCTTGTATTTGAGAAATCTGAATTGTGGATTTACGATGGTTTTATGGAAATCCCGGGCATAGCCCTTTGAACGATTTGAGATGATTTGTAAAATGGTTTTCCATATACCATCCTCATGAGTGGTTGCCCTCCAGACGTCCCGTAGTATCCTGGAGCGGTTGGTTGCCTCCTCCAGATGTCCCGTAGTATCCTGGAGTAGTCGGAGAGCATTGCTTGCGAGGGGTCAGTACACAGAGCGACCAATTCGTATAGTGACTCAGGAGCAGGATTGCTAGAGGTTAAAACCTCCCCCACAGGGAGGGTCATTGATATGCGGGTCATTGACCTGGGTGGACCCTGGGGAGACTTGGGATTGAGACTTCGGGTAGCATGCGTAGCTTTGGAACTGTGAAGGTATTGATTGTGACATCTGGGATTTAGGCATTAGGGATGCCGAGGAATGGATTTGGGCTGAGTGCCCACTTGATTGGTTTTGGGCTGAGACCCACATGTATTGGATTTGGGCTGAGTTCCCACATGATTGGTTTTGGGCTGAGTTCCCATATGGTTTGATTGGTTTTGGGCTAAGGCCCTAATGATTTAACTTTAGTAAATGGTTTGATTACTAGTTTTCGAATGCATGCATGCTTTTTAGTGAAGGGCATAAATGTCTTTTGTGGAATGTATTTTTATTAAATTATTTATTTCGTCCATATAGCTTTTGAATGGTTTTTAATGCCCTTCAAGTTGATCGCGAATGCGGGCTGTAGCAGAAACTGAGACAACACTCCCCTCCACTGATCCTGGCGCACTCTGGAAGCCTCGAACGGGCTGAGATTTTAGGTTATCCCTTGACTAACACTTCGTGTCAGACGGGAGCATGGAACATCCGTTGTTAATCCCGGGGGATTGGGATGGGTCGTGTCATATACCGTTTTTGTTTTCCAGCCACCGTCCATGACTTTCGACGGCGTTAGCACCACCATCATCGTCTCACTTCATCCTCACTTTTTCATTCACGGGCCACCAGCATTAGACGAGGTTTAGGGGGGGTGGTGAGTGTTGGTGTGTGTTTGTTTAGGGAGAAAACGAAGAAGGTGCATGGGAAGGGAAGAGAGAGAAATGAGGGATAATATATATATATATATCTATTAATAACAAATCCCCCAATCACAATCAGATCCACAATTTAGGGGAAGTGGCTAATGGGATGAGTGACACTTGTCACTCATCCAAGGGTCCCACATTAATTAATTACCCAATCAGATTTTAGGATTATTTAGTTCAAATCCTGCGACGTTAATTGAACCGATTCCAATCCTGTGACTATAACTTCCCCGTTCGACGTTTGATTTCAACGTGCCACCTGTCTACGTATTTGTGACGTCCCGATCTACGTAACGGTCCTCGTGCATTTGACCATCTGGGTCAAAAGTCAACATTTTGTCCAATTCTAGGGGTAAAACGATCATTTTACACTGTTCGTCCGAATTCTCTCGACTAATCCTCGATTAGTCACGTTAATCCATAATTAATTAATATTAAATCCCGATATTCGAGACGGATCATTACAACCTTCCCCCTTAACAAATTTCATCCTCGAAATTTAAATTAATCTCATAATGTCGCACTCAGCTAGCACTCACGGCTCCATGGTCACAATTCGAGTCACCAACACAACCCTGACTCACTCTAGAGTCGTACTAAGGTATCTCGTACCAAATCACCCACATCAATCCACGTTGACGCTAATGAGAGTCACATAGCAGTCGTTTCCAGCAAAGCAACCCGTGGTTACACTAACCACCAACTCATTGCACATGTGGATACACAATCCATGTCTCACTCACTCGGGAACTTGAAGTAAAGATTTCTTACCTTAAATTTCAATAGACATTAAAATCAGCTCGATAGGATCCCCTAACGATGAGCACATGTACCTACAATTACTGAACCCATCAAAATCACTCTGGCCCAGCGCACAGTATTCAATGTCCAGTCCACGTTCTCAACCAATCCAACAATATCGGAATTAAGCTGATTGCCAATACATTCATAAACATACCACTAGTACATGACATACACCGTCACCAGGCACCACTCAGGCATGTCCAGTATTGGTCCTCGCACAACGTACCCAGTACATACATTCATCCACCAACCAGTCCACTACATAACTCGTAGTTAATCACGTTTCAATTCTGGAGTCTATCTATCCAATCCCGTATGATACAGACCATACACTCCAATTTCGTGTCCATTCCGAGTCTCCTAGTCACCCTACCAGCATCAAAATTTCTACTCCCAATCATGTCATCCAATACATACCAATCCGAATTATATCCACCAAGGCGTACCCATTCATGCCCAATGAGTTACCAATTTCACCCACGTTTATCGAGACGTACCAACTCTGATCCTACTGGATACCTACTCATTGATTTCCATATCGTACAAGATCGACTTTGAAAGGAAGTCAATCCCCACAACATAACCTGATCATCAAGATCACGATCTAGCTCCCTCACAATATCACCCGATCATTAACATCACGATCCTCGATCGTCACAACACTCTATATCCTCAACATCATGATCCTGATCTACTTAGGATCCACACATGATCGCTCTCATCAAACTACCAGGTTTCAGGTCATAGGGTCTTACACCCTCTTTGAATCCTTTGACTGTCACATCACTCCTCAACCATTTTCCTCATCTAATCACTCAATCAAAGACAGAGCATGTCTAGACTGTGGGTCCACTTCAATTATCTCATATTGATCCTCTTCATTCCACCTAGGGAAAATCAAGGATGATCCAAGACAATGACACCAAAAATCATCCCATGTGAATGCAACCACAAATCCACTACAGTCACCCCATCTGGTGCCACTAAGCACCATCTGCTAAAGAGCAGAAAATGATAAGTCACCCTCAGTGACTTCAAAATATCCATCACCAATATGGAATCAAGCACTCTTCTCATTGTCTCAATCACAATTTCTCTTGATTTCGAAGTTCCAACCATGTTGAAACCAACTCACTCGGACATCAACCACTTGTCCGTACCAAGCTAACTTAGTACCCCAACTCCCCTATCCGTTTATACCATTTCATCCAATCACCACTTAGTCATCTCAATCACATCAGTTATCTCAATCACGGTTGAGTTAGAATCCTAACACATCTCATCCACTGCTGGATCCCATCCAGTCTATCTCTCACCCACCTATCATTTCGACATAATTCCCAAGACTCAACACTAGCTGACGAATCACCATCATTAGATCAACTCCGAACACAAGCACATCACAATTGAGTCATATCCTCAGCTCGTGGCTCATTGTCTCCGATCGTCATCACAATCACTAGCACACAACGTACGAATCAGACCGAAACTAAATCTCAGCTCATATTGAGCTAGAATCCATAATCTCTACTTAGGTTGGAGGAACTCTGCCTCCCTCAACTCACCAACTCTAGGTAAAATCACCTTGACAATTCATACAAGAAAATGAACATTCCCTGAACGTCCCTCGATTCTCAACAATCACAACTACATGCACTCTCGATGGTAGTGCCTGCCACAATGTTTTACAGACCCAACCACCAAGCATCGCTATCGAGACTTCGCATCCAAGCGTCAACACTACTAATCGGTCTACCCTGAGACCCTAAATATCATATTATAATGGTACTCATGGATCAGATTCCATCATTTCACTTAGTGTCAGACCAATCAATCTCTCTAGTCTCAACTAGACTCAATTACAGTTGTCCACTAGGTCATCCATGACCTAAGCTGTAGAGAACAGCACAACATCCAATCTAACCGGTCCAACGGTATCGACTCCGAAAAGTCCTCAAAGTCAAACCACTCGCCGACTTACATTTCCAAACCATACATCATACACTAGGGTTCCCCGAACCCAGCTGCCCTCTGCAACACAATTCCCAACTCAACATGACATGTCCATCTAATGGTTACAATTCCACACTATTGTCATATCCAATCCTGCAATATCGAGATAGACGATCCCAACATCCAACCAATCATCAGTCATATCATGCCCTATGGAGAGTTCCGTCACACTGGCTCACAGTGTATCGGGCTAAACGTAATTTATCCACGATTCATTGCCACTAACTATCATACCGGCATCCTAAATATCAGGTTGATAACGGGCTGCAACCACGTAGAGAAATCACATCCCCGACTTGCGTGTACCATAAGAGCAAACCGTGCTCTGATACCAAGCTGACACGATGTCAGGACCCGTCCCAAATCCCCCGGGATTAACGTGGGATGCGCCTGATCCCCTCTGACACAGACCAAGGAAAATTCTCTCTCTAGCCCTCACCGGGGCTTCCAGAGTACGCCAAGATCGTAGGAGGAGTAGTGTGATGTCTCGATCTCTGTTACAGCCCGCATCCACGATCAACCTGAAGGGCATTAAAAACACGAAAACTATGAGTGGACAAAATAATATTTTAATAAAAACATTTTCATACAAAGACATTTATGCCCTTCACTAAAAGCATATGCATGCATTCAAAACCCATTTATCAACACGTTCATAAAACTATTTGAAAACATTCTCAAAACCTTTCAAGGGTTCATGCCCAGTCCCCATAAACCGTCATGAACCATAAATCCATTTATGGGTCCCCGACCCGAAATCACAATCTTAAAACATGGAACACGGTAAATCAAATCAATAGGGACTCAGCCCAAATCACGTCACGTGGGTCTCAGCCCAAAACCATTCTCAGTGAAATACTAAAACGTAGAATACGGGGTCTCCGCCCCAAACCATTTCCAAAATATCAAATACGGGGTCTCCGCCCCAAATCACTTTCCTTAAGTCTCATACGTATCGACATACGTATAACCCATCCGCGACACTTTCGAGAAGATGCCAACTCGGGGCACACAGTCCCTAGGGAACACATCCCCGATATATGTCACGATTCATCATATCTAAACTAGTGTGCACACCACTCGGGGTCTCACTCCGACTCTTCCTCCAGGAATTCTCCATCTGGGAGGCTCTATCTTCGGACCTAGTTCAATCATCTCTCAGGAATCTAGTCCGGGACCACATCATAACTCGTAAGTCCCACTCTTGGAACGGGATCCTTATGGGGATACCCATTATGGTCTGTGGATCGTGACTCTCCAGGTCGACGTCTAGAGGAGACCATATAAATCATATGGAGGGTATAATACATTTTCAAAACTCTTTCTTTCTCAAAGCATATTTCAACTGGGTCTCATACCCGATTCATCTCAATAGGATTCCTCAAATCCGATTCAAATTCACTTTCACAGGCCTCGACCTAAATCCTCAGTTCAACAGGGTCTCATGCCCGAATTCTCATCTCATAAAATGAAATGGGACTCAAGCTCGATTTCACAATCAACTGGGCCTCTAGCCCGATATCACGACTAACTGGGCCCTAAGCCCGAAACCATAACTCAACGGGGCCTCAAGCCCGATTTCACAACCAACGGGGCCTTAAGCCCGATACCACAGTCAAAGGGGTCTCCAGCCCGAGATTACAACCAACTGGACCTCAAACCCGAATTCGTAAACCAACGGGGCCCTCGGCCCGATCGTATGACTCAAATGGACCCTCGGTCCGATTTCTCGTCAAATCAAATTGACTCCAAGTCCGAGAGTTTGTAAATCAAATGGGTCTCATTCATGATTTCATATTTCCAAATCTAAAACCAATTCACTAAATCCTCATTGAAAACCTAGCACGTATAAGCATCGTATAAAATCGGAAATCTCGAAATACGTACAAATACGTAAATCCTAGGCTGCCACAAAAAAAATGTACTCATGGCATCACAAAATATATTAAAACACTTATAAAATATTTATGCATGCATCAAGTTTGAAAGAAAGGTCCACTCACAGACCGTCCAAAGCCGCACATCGCGATACGCGTGCCATACGCCTCTCCTGGGCCAATCGTCGCCTCCGGGATTCCCGAACATGTCCAAATTAATTTAGAGGGTTACGAACTACTTAAATAACCCCTCATTGAAGCCCGGTACTTTTTCAGAATTTTTAACTATTTTTAAACTAGAAGCTATATCGAAACGATGTCTGATTGACACAAAACCAGTCCCAAAATGTTCGTTACATCGAATAGATGATTTGACATGTTAGAACATTCCCCAAAATCCCTACCATGCGCTGACGCGCCAGTGCACTATGCAGGCGTCTTCAATGTAACGACCCGTCCCGAGAGTCGAGATTAGTAAAGCGACCAGTAACGGATTAGTGAGCCTAATCGGTGTTTAGTTGGACCGTTAGCGTAGAATGACGATTTTGCCCCTAGTTTGGTAAAAAGTTGACTTTTAGTTCGGGTGGTCCATTGGGTATTGACCGATTACCGTGACGTAGTTAGGGACATCACGAGTCTGTAGACAGGTGGCACGCCCGATTTCGACATCCGAGGAGGAAGTTATGATGTTTGGAAGGTCGAGGGCATTACCGTATTTAGGGTAAAATAGGGGGAAAAGTTGACTTTTCGTGTAACGAGGTTTTGACACGTAGATCGAGGACCGTTAGGTAGATCTCATCGTCCTGAATTCAACGACAGGCGGCACATCTTCATCGGAATTTAGACGGGTGAGTTACGGGTCTAGAACGGCAATGGCATAAACGGTAATTTAACTCACAAGTAGGGGCATTTTGGTCTTTCCTTGTTTAGGGATTTGGGCCAATCAGATAAGGCCAATTGTACAGTGGAGATTGGGATATCTGTGAGAGGGCCCTTGGGATGGTGACACGTGCAGTGTGTGTAGTGGCTTCTAGGGAGTGCACGGTGTGTGTGTGTTCAAATTGTGCAGGTGTGTTTGTGGCCGTGTTCGAAGAAGAGAGAAACAGAGGGTGAGATTGAGAGAAATTGAGAGTTGGCCGTGTGTGTTGGTGTGTTCTGGTGACTGAGTGAGTGAGTAGAGATCGAGAGGGAGGTAGTGAGTGAGTTGTGAGGGCAGCTCGTGTGAGTTTGAGTATGAGAGGAGTGTTTGAGTTCACGGGAAAACCAGGAAATAGAGAGGGTGTTGGGTGGTGGTGCTGCAGTGTTTGATCAATCGAGGCTGGTGGTGGGGTCCAGAGGACGGAGGAGGACGAGAGGAGTCACATATTCACGGCTGAGCTCACGGCGGCGATCGACAGGCAGGTAATTTCTTCTCCCCCCCCCCCCCCCCCGGTTGAGTCGAGGTGTCTGGTGAGGTCTGGTGAGTTCAGTAGGGTCCTAGGTAGCTGCTGGTTGTGCAGCCGTGACGGGGGATTTCACGGCAGAGGCTAGAACGACGGTAAGTTTACCGTGTTCTCTGTTTTGCAATTTGGGTTCAAACTTAAAGTCGTGGGTTTTGAGGTTGAGTCGAACTGTTTTAGGGGTTTGGAGGAGTCCATTGAGTTGTCTTTAAGCTTAGGGAAACAATTTGAGGATGGGGGATTGCCTGGTTGGCCGGGAGTGCAAACAGGGGATTGAACGGGTTTTGTTTCGAACTAAGGACGACGGGTTAGAGCTAGGATTGGAGTGTTTAGAGTAGGGGAATCGATTACTAGGAAGAGGACGAAAAAATTGGTGAAAAGAGGAGCAAAAATGGTGGACGGACGGCAGAGAACCGCTCTCGCCGGTTCATACCGGTCGAGTAGCTGAGGAAGACGATGAACAGTAGTCTGTGTGCAGGCGCGTGAGCCCCACCCGCAGCCACATTGTGCGGCGCGTGGGGGCGCGTGGGGTGGTTTCTGGGAAAGTTGTCAACTAGGTTTTTGGTCTAGAGGTTGTAACAGATCTTTTGGGATAGGTTTCGGGTTAATCGGACGTCGTTTGAGGTTAGTTCGACAAGGTTGAAGGTTTAGGGTCTCGGTTTGTTATGTTTTGAAGTTCGCGGGAATTGGGAAAAATTGGGAGAAACTTCGTTAACGTGTTAGTGACTTAGTTTGGTAACTGTTGACAGGATCGGGAATCCCCGAGGAGGTCGAGGAACGTGCAGGACGTTCGAGACGCGAGTGATGTGCCCGGTATCTGTGAGTGGAACCTTTCTCTATAATTGAGCATGCATAACTGCTTTTCTATAATTGTTTTATGGTTTTACATGTGAATTCACGATTATTTGAATATGTTATAACTGTTTTACTTAATTTCACGTTTTTCGAGAAATTATGGTTTTGGGCACGTTTTACTAGAAAAGGCTTGATGTCTGATTATGATGCTATGATTTTGGGATTTCAAATGATAAAGGGTTTTCAATGATTATAAAGGGATTTTGGAACATGATTTCGATGATCAAGGTTTTCGGTTTTAGAATCGGATTTCGGAAAGCGGAATTTGGTTTTAAAGTTGAAAAGTGGAATTCCGGATTTGGGTTCGGAATGACGGTTTTGGATGCCGGAAGGGCATCAGACCAGTGATTTCGGATTCGGGTTTGGATACGGATTTAGAAATGGTTTGCAAATGGTTTTGGATTGGATTTGCTGGATCTGGTTATTAGGTTTAAAGGCCCGGATTATGTTTGACGGGGGGCGGGCCCAGATTGGGTTTAAAGAATCGGAAGTTTAAAGACTCGGATATATTGATATTTCCCCCGTAGGCCTGTTTAGTTTAAAGACTCGGGAGTTTAAAGACTCGGATTATTGAGGCCTGGATTGAGTTTAAAGACTCGGGAGTTTAAAGACTAGGATAGGTCCAGCAGGTTTGATCGGATAATGATTGATTAATTATGACATGATGTTTTATGATACTGTTTATATGATACTTCTGATGTGATTTCCATAACTGTTTTTATGATAATTCTTATGTGTTTATAACTGTTTCCGAAAATGGGTTATGCATGTATGTTTTCAAAACGGAGGGCTAAAGCCTTGATTTGCTTATGAAATGGTTTTTGAAACTTTTATTCTTTCCGGTCCACTCACACTTTCTGGTTTTTATTTGCCCTCCAGGTCGTGGAGCTAGCACGGGGGTTGACGTTGAGGTAGCGTCGGAGGCATAGAGTACTCGAGAGTTTTCCCAGAGTGTTTCCGATTTTCCGTTGTGCGGGTACTCTGTGTATCGGGTTTAATTTCCTTAGTTAGGTACTATGCTCTGTATAAGGTTGACTCTGGGATTGTTTTAAATTCTCCTACGTTTGACAATGTAATTTGTGGTTTTCGTGTGGTTGTTCCGTTCTTTCGTTTTTGGGGTTGTCAGACGGGAGCAGGGTTTAGTCCCTAATCCTGGGGGATTAGAGGTGGGCCCTGACATTCAACCTCCAGACCGGTCCAAACCGGTTTTCCTGTACGGCCGGTCCAGCTGAATCGGCGTGACCGGTTCAGCCATTTCCCCCCTTGTTTTCGGTCCGTTTCTTTCCTTTTTGATTCCATTCTTCATATTTTCTCAATTCCGATCTATTTCAATCATCAAACCTCAAGAAAAACGTTCAAAACCTACTAATGTACAAAGAACCTCACAACCTCTGTTTTTCCCGTCTATTCCCAGGGCTTCTTAGCCCTGCACCACAGCTCAAAAACACCTTTTAAACCCTCCTAGCAACCTATTGAACCTCCTCCAGTCCCCCAAAAGCATCTCTAACGTCCTAATCCAAAAACAATGGACATTTGAATAAAACCGAGAAATCGGCTTACCTTCCCTCCGCCATGGACGGCGGTCCTGCTGCCCTCTGGCCGTTCCCTGGCTCATCAGCATCTCTCTGCTTCTCAGATGGCCTCCCAAGTCTACTCAAGCATCTCATGGAAGGAAGAAATGGAATTGGGTTTGTAGGTTTCTTGGGTTAGGGGGATGAAACAGAAAAGGGAATGAACGATGCATGTATGTGGGAAGGTGGGCAATGGATGAGTGACACTTGTCACTCATCCATTGGGCCTGAGAAAATATTTGGGGCCCAACTGAGACAAAACCTAAGCCGTCTCGTAAAACGTGCAATAGTTCACTCAAACTTTCGTGAACCGTAATTTTTCTGTCAAATGTCCGATTTCGACGTGCCAGTCTACGGATTCGTATCGACTCGATCTACGTAACGGTCCTCGTCCCTCAACCCTCGGACCTCCTGGGTCAAAAGTCAACCGTTTGCCTCTTTTCAATCAAATTACCAAAGTGCCCTAGAACTTCTGAAAATCATAACTTCTTCCTCGAACGTCAGAATCGGGCGTGCCACCTGTCTATGAACTCGGGATGTCGCAAACTATGTCACGTTCATCTGCCAAAGTCCATTTGACCGCCTGAACGAAAAGTCAACGATTCACCCATTCTATGGGTAAAATCATCATTTTGCTCTGCTCGTCCGTTAATCCTCGTCTAATCCCCGATTAGCGAGGCTAATCCGTCATTAAGTCTTGATTAATCTCGATAATTTGGGATGGGTCATTACACACAACCAATCCAAATCCCCCTGGGATTAATGTGGGATGTGCCATGCTCCCGTCTGACACAAAGTGTCAGACAAGGGATAACTCAAACCTCAGCCCGTTCGGGGCTTGCAGAGCGCGACAAGATCGGTGGAGGAGTGTGATGTCTCGGTTTCTGCTACAGCCTGCATCCGCGATCAACCTGAGGAGCATTAAAAACCATTAAAAGCTGCGAGTGTTCGAAAATAAATAACTTAATCAAAACTCATTTCACAAGAAGACATTTATGCCCTTCACTAAAAAGCATGCATGCATTCAAAAACCAGTTACTTCAATCCAATTAAAGTTAACAAAACTGTTTATTAACTAGAGCCATTTCCTTCCTCAAATCATTGGAGTCTTAGCCCAAAACCACAAAACCAATCGTATGGGCACTCAGCCCAAAACAGTAAATCCAAATCATGTGGGCCACTGCCCAAATCCATAAACACAAACATCCGAAAATCAGTAAATTCTATAAAACACATTTATACCAATCCTTGGCATCCCAAATGCCTGGTGTCCCAGAAGCCTGACGTCCCAAATGTCATGTCACGATCCAAGGCTACGCATGCTGCTCGGGGTCTCAATCCCGAGTGTTAACCTCGAACCCTGTCCGAGGTATGACATCCCAGATGCCTGATGTCCCTGACGTCTAATATAAGAAATCCTGCTCCTGAGTCATTCTACGGTCCGGTCAGAATGGCCCATCGCATGCAATGCGCTGTGACAACTCCGGAGTACCAATATCCAGAGGAGACAATCCATACATAAGGATGGTACATGAAAAACATGTTATAAATCATTTCAAGCCGTTCAAAGGGCTATGCCCGGGATTTCCATAAAACCATTGTAAATCCACAAATTGGTCTCGTACCCGAAGTATAACATTCATAAAACGTTTCCACAAATTCAAGGGACTTAGTCCGAAATTCCATTTAATAAACTAACTAGGCCTCAAGCCCGATCATGTAAGTCAACTGGGCCTCCAGCCCGATGCCTCATCAAATCAAATGGACATCAAGTCTGATAGTTATAAATCAAATGGGTCTCATACCCGGTTCCATATTTCCAAATCCGAAGTTATACCATTGAACCATTATAAAAATTACAATCACATAGAGATACAGTATAAAATCGTAAATGTCAGGACTCGTCCCAAATATCACCTCGATACCCGGGACGAACCCTACTCCTGTCTGACAATCACACTTAAGGTACCAAAATAACCTCAACACAACTATAAGCATAACTATCAGACAAGGGAGAAATATAATACAACCGTAATTCAAAGCATAGTTTATACAAAACAGGCACAAAATCCTACTAGGCTAATCTCGCAACGGAAGAACGCCGTAAGCTCTATGCCTCGGTCCCTGCCTCAACGTTCACTCCAGCGCTATCACCACGACCTGGAGGGTAAGTTAAAACCAAAAAGTGTGAGTGGACTAAAAGAAATAAGAATTTCAAACACGATTTAGAAAGCAACAAGGATTTAAGAAAAACAATAAGATTTTACCCTCTGTTTTAAAATAAAGTATGCATGCCTAACGAAGTATCAGAAAACCACAATACAAAACAGTATAACAAGATCATATCATCAAACCAAATCCACCAAGTCCAAAGTCCGATCAAACCTGCTGGGTCTATTCGAGTCTTTAAACTCAACCAGGCCTTAAATGTAATCCGAGTCTTTAAACTCCCGAGTCTTTAAACTCAACCAAGCCTCAAATGTAATCCGAGTCTTTAAACTCCCGAGTCTTTAAACTCAATCTGGGCCCGTCCCCGGTCAATCAGAATCCGGGTCTTTAAACCCAATATCCAGATCCAGCAAATCCAATCCAAAACCAATTCTAAAATCCATCTCCAAACCCGAATCCGAAATCACTGGTCTGATGCCCTTCCAGCATCCAGAACCGTCATTCCGAACCCAAATCCGGAAATCCACTTTTCCGACTTTAAAACCAAATTTTGTTTCTCGAAATCCGATTTTAAAACCAAAACCTTGATAAACAAAATCATACATAATCCACTTATAGCCATCAGAAAACAATTATAGATTGAAAACATGGAAACTTAACGTCAAAATTAGAAATCCATCTTTTCCTCGAAAAACGTGCAAAACCCCCAAAAATGTCTCGAAAAACGTGCAAGCATATCAACCACATATAATCACCATTAAAAGCATAAAAACATTCTTTAAATCATAAAACATGAATAAAAACAGTTAGGCATGCTCGTAAGAAAAGAAAAAGTCTACTCACGAATCTGAAAGTGTCAATCGCGCTCCGTACGCTCCTCGACCGTCTCAGGCGTCTCCCGTCCTATCAATAGGCACCAAATAGGGTCACAAATACGTCAAATATGCTAACCCTACTTTTCCCCAAATTCCTGAGGATTTATACGTAATTTAAACCTAAATCCTAAACCGTCCGGATCCTCGAACTATCCCGTAACATTATCCGATTAACTCGAAAATTACACCAATGGATTCCTTAGAACATTTAGAACAAACCCATGTTGGAAGTTTGTTCAGAATCCTCCCCACGCGCCTCCATGCGCCGCCCAAAGTGGCTTCGCGTGGACCTCACGCGCCTGCTACAGTGCATCGTCTACCTCGAGTCACCCGGTTCAACTGTGTTGAACTGGCGTGACCGGTTCTCCTCCATTCTTCCCCCATTTCCGTCCAATCCAATCCCAGAAGCTTCGTCCAGTTCCCTACAACCAAACCCAGTCCTAAAACCTGGAAATCGACTCCTAAAACCCATCGTCTTCATCCCTGAAACAAACTGCCCGTTTGCCCTGTTTTGGCCTCCGGCCACCCAAACTTTCCCCTGTCACTGCACCAACCTCAGACGACTCCTGGGAACTTCAGGAGTCTCACACTAACCACCAAAACCTTCGACTCTAACCTTAAGTCCACAACTTTTGAAAATAATCAAACGGGAAAAACAGGGGAATAGGATCTCACCTGCGATTCTTCGTCTACCGTCTGCACCACCGTGTGCCACGGTGCTCACTAAGTCCCCCGCGGTCGTCCTAACTCCTCCTCAGCTTGGATTGAGCCAAGACACGGCACAACCACCACCTCTGTCCCACGGTCTCTCTGTTTTCCCTGAAAACTCAGCCTCACCACCGCCGTGTTTCTTGCACGATCTCACTCCCAAAACTCAGTCACCAACTTCCTCTCTTCTCTTTGTCACTCTCACAACTCACCAAACACTCACCCACACACTGAATCGATCGCAAACTCTCACTTCTTCACTCTCTGTTTTCTGTTCTTCACAGCACAAACACGGTTAAATTTTGGACAATTTGTGGCCGTGTACATTGTACACAATCCTAGAACCATCTAGGCATTACCACGTGTCCCCTTCTCCATGGTCATCAGCACAAAATATCCAATCCCACTCATGCCACTTGCCCTTATCTGATTGGGCCTAAGAGAAAAAGACCAAAATGCCCCTAGGTTTAAAAATTACCATTTTGCCCTCAAACTTTCCAGGCCCACAACTATTCCGTCCGACGTCCGATGGCAGCGTGCCGCCTGTCGTTGTACTCAGGACGTCGAGACCTATCTAACGGTCCTCGGTCTACGTGAAAATCAGAAGTCCACTAAAAAGTCAACATTTTCCCCTAATTACGGTAACGCCCTCAATCTTCCGAATGTCATAACTTTTTCTCTGATTGTCCAAACCGGACCTGCCACCTGCCTACGGACTCGTGACGTCCTAAACTACGTCACGGTCAATGGTCAACACTCGTCCAACCTGTAAATCAAAAAGTCAACTTTTGACACACTATTCACAAGGGAAAAATCGTCCTTTTATACAATCTTTTACAAAATTACATTTATACCCTTCCTAAAGGTACAGGTTGTTACAGTAAACCTCAAAATACGTGAATACTAAATACCACAATCAAATCCAACATAAATCACATATTTAAAGCATATGAAATAGTTATGCATGCATCAATTTAGAAACCAATGTCCACTCACAGACCGTCCTAGCTACCACCTCGATACGCGTGCCATAAGTCTCCTCGAGCTAAATCACCATCTCCGAAACTTCCAGACCTGTCCAAATCACACTTGAAGGTCACTAACTACTTCAAATAACCTAATATGAAATTCCCCAATTTTTTCGGGATTTTTAAATGTATTTAAAATAAACCCTAAACCTTCGGACACTCAAAACTACCCGGAAACAGTGTTCGATCGACTAGAAACCTGCCCCAAAATGTTCGTTACATCGAAAGGATAAAAACATGTGTTGACCATGTCTCGAAAATTGGGCTCACACGCCCTCATGGGCCACCCAAAGGCGCTGTGCGTGGGAGCCATTCACCGGAACAGTGTCATCATTAAGCTCAAGTCGAACCTAGTTCACTGGTTTTCTGGGTCAACCGACCAGGCGACCCAACCTGGTCGGTTCTCCTTCGATTCTCAACCAAACTCGATGGGGTTTCTCCCTATGGCTTCGTCTAACCCTACTATAGAGATCTATCGTGTCAAAAACAATAAAAATCATCCACATTCTTACTTGTAATCGAAAACCCGAAGCCCAAATTTTCCTCCTCTGTTTCTAGGAAATTCCGGTCACCGTTGACACTGATTCCAATCCTACTGAGTTCGTCTCGACCTCAAGAACATCAAGGGGTAATTAGTATTGATCTAACCACCGAAAACCAAACTTCCAATTTTGAACACAAACACATACCGTCTCTGTTTTCCAACCACCGTCCACGACGATCGACTCCGTTATCACCACTATCATCGTCTCACCTCACCCTTTTTTTCATTCATGGGCCACCAGCATTAGATGAGGTTTGGGGGGGGGGGGGGGGGGGGTGAGTGCTAGTGTGTGTTTGTTTAGGGAGAAAACAAAGATGGTGCACGGGAAGGGAAGAGAGAGAAATGATGGAAAATAAATAAATAAATATATATATATTATAAGACCCGTGTCCTGGAGGGAACGGTGAACAATCCCACATTCTTGCGATGGGGGAATGGTCTGGGAGAGGATGGTGGTGTGCCTTAAAGGTGTAGGCACACACCTATCTAGCATGAGGCTTTTTGGGAGCTCAGTGGCTTTGGGAGGGATTGGAACCCCAAAGTTAAGCGAGTTAAGGCTGGTGCAATTCCATAATGGGTGACCCCCTGGGAAGTTGCACCGTGAGCTCCCAAAAACAAAACCTTGAGGGCGCAGACTTGCCGTTGAGTATTGTTGTGGCCCAAAGAGGAAAATATCGTGCTAGATGAGTCGGGACCTGACAGAGGAGGGTCGGGTCCTGACAAAATGGTATCAGATCCAGACCCCAACCTGGAAGTGTGCCAGCGAGGACGCTGGGCCCTAAGGGGGGTGGATTGTAAGACCCGTGTCCTGGAGGGAACGGTGAACAATCCCACATTCCTGCGATGAGGGAATGGTCTGGGAGAGGATGGTGCTGTGCCTTAAAGGTGTAGGCACACACCTATCTAGCATGAGGCCTTTTGGGAGCTCAGTGGCTTTGGGGGGGATTGGAACCCCAAAGTTAAGCGAGTTAAGGCTGGTGCAATTCCATAATGGGTGACCCCCTGGGAAGTTGCACCGTGAGCTCCCGAAAATAAAACCTTGAAGGCGCAGGCTTGTCGTTGAGTATTGCTGTGGCCCAAAGAGGACAATATCGTGCTAGATGAGTCGGGACCTGACAGAGAAGGGTCGGGTCCTGACATATATATTATAACAAATCCCCCAATCACAATCAGATCCACAATTTAGAGGAAGTGACCAATGGGATGAACTCATCCAAGGGCCCCACATTAATTAATTAGCCAATCAGATTTTATGATTATTTAATTTGAATCCTGAGACGTTAATTGAACCGATGCCGATCCCGTGACCATAACTTCTCCGTTCAACGTCCGATTTCGACATGTCATCTATCTACGGACTCGTGACGTCCCAATCTACGTAACAGTCCTCGACCCTCGTGCATTTGACCATCCGGGTCAAAAGTCAACATTTTGCCCAATTCTAGGGGCAAAATGGTCATTTTACACCGTTCGAATTCTCTCGATTAATCCCCCGATTAGTCACGTTAATCCATAATTAATTAATATTAAATCTCGATATTCTGGACGGGTCGTTACATGCCGACTCAGCTCAAACAACTCAATCAAATGACCAAAATACCTTTATTGTACGGACATTTAGACTAATAATTTTTTCATATGATCACTGTTTTCTGCATGCCACCTGTTTACGAACTCGTGAGTTTAAGATGCACACATCGGTCCAATTGGAACTTCCGAGAAGTTCCCCAAATAAAAATTGACTTTTGAGCTATTAACTAACACATGGTAAATCCGTCAATTCTCAATTTACTTTTTGAAATTGCCTTAAGTATCTGGGACTGGTCGCTACACACCATCACATGTTTTCTTGGCTTTTTCTTTGGCCGGTAATTGTAAATTTGTTCCATAATTATCCTCGCTTACTAAAAATTGAGTTAGTTCCCATACCTAAACTTACCAAATGTCACCATGTACACAAAATTAGGCTCAACAAAGAGCACATATACTCAATCTCTTTCTTTGGCACCATCCAATTTACCCAATTTGTGGAGCAAATTTTATAAAAGTAATTTGCTGGAATAATTTTCAATTATTTTAATTAGAATTTAGTTTAAATTTAGGGGAGATGTTGCATTTTATAGTTGAAAGTGTTCAAGAGGTGGGAAATTGTACCACGTGGCACACAGAGAACAATGCCAAGTGTTAACCTCACGCGGATTTTTGGTCCTGCGATGACGAGAAACTGAGACATTGATTTTCCGGCGGTTTTTGTGGTGGTTACGTGAAAATCGGAGGATGTATCCATCAAAAGAAGCGCCAATATTTTCCTTCTATCGGACAAGCAATGAACAATAAAAACACCCAGGTCGTTACAGTTATTTCCTTTCCCTTTTTCAATTTTTCCCTCTCAAAATTTTTATTCTCTTTCAATTTAAAGATTACTTTTTAGATCAGGTGGATCAGATAAAGAAAAAGATCAGCTGGAATCGGATAAATAATTGATGGGCCGGGTTAAAATGGCATTCAATTTACAGGTAAATTTTTATTTTTACTGCATAATCTGCTTTAAAGATAGATGGTAATGATTTTCTTAGAAAAAAAAAAAAAAAACAAATAGGATTTCAACAACAAAATTGCATTTTTGTTTCTTCCTTTGATTTGACTGCACCATTCTGTTCAATTTTTGTGCAAAAGCTGGAATTTTTTTCCTATTTTGGCAAAATTTAAGAGGCATAGGGGAAGGGTAGCTAGCACCAACCCAAAATTTTGCTCCAAGCTAATCTTTTCTGATATTGAAATGAGTAATATTATGGAAACCACAATTTTTATATTTAAGAGGTGTCATCGCTACGACATACCATCAAAATTTTAAAAGTCAAAGAAATTGATGTTATAACTTTCAATCTGATGAAAAAATTAGTCAATGAAACACCAACTCATACTAATTTCTATTAATGATAATGAAGAAATTCATAAATTGGTATGATCCATAAGACTCAATGGCTCTATCTATTTCACAAGTTTTCTGTGTCAATCTAAATTTCTAATCACAAGTTTTTAAGAAACTATAATTTTCTCTTTTTGGCATAGAATGTGAGAATTTTCCTTGTTGAGAAGAATTTTCTTCTTTATTTTTTGTCTTAATCTTTTTCTTGATTGATTTTCAGGGCTTCAGCATGGTGTGGTCAAGATGGACATTGTCTAGTTTTTGTGTGTGGTAGATTTATGAGTATTTGGTGAAAAATCCAAAATAGATATGATAAAGCATCGCTGGAGGGAGCTAGCTAAGTCCTTTGGTAATCATGTTGATCCTCAAAAAACTGAACAATTGAAAAGGACTAAATCAGGTGCAACTTCTCTCCTTTCAGTCTTACTTTTGGAAAAAAATAGTGGTCATTCGTGAGATACTTTAATCCCCAAAACCAAATGCCTTTGGATGATCTGCTTCTTGTTCAATCCAAACCCTATGTTTTTCATTTTTAGGGGATCAGTTACTGATTACTATTTCTGAAATTGGTCATTGTTTGTTGAGTTGATTGAATTTTTCAATTTACTAGCTAGGACACTTGATCAAGTCAAGCTTATGAGCTTCTTATTGCGCCGATTGTGATCCATAGATCATGTGCTAAATTTTCTTAAGTATTTTGAGTTTTTCCTTGATTTTGAGAGTTGATATTGCATATGGTGTTGACGTTATTTATTTAGAAAAGTTTGTGTGACTCTCTGCAGAAATTGAAAATAATGTGACCAGGATATTCAAGCTTATAAAAAATGAAGAGCTGGGAAAAAAAGATGAGAATAAAAAAGATTCAAAGGAGGAGTCTGAGCTGGTGGGACTCATTGAAAACTTCTACCAACAGTACCAGTCACTATATGATTTGTATGATCATCTAGTAGGAGACTCAGGGAGAATAGTTCGTGGCCGGAAAGAGAGGAAGGGTTTTCCCATGTCTCCCTCCAGCTCAGATTCTGAGTACTATTCTTCAGAGGAAGTGGACGGCCACCATGCTAAATTGGGTCATGATAAATCGGCAGACAGCATAAGAAGTGAACATGAGAATTTGGAAGTAGGTGATATGAAGCAAAAATCAGTGACTACAAGTGAAGAAAAAGAAGCTATAAACTCGGAATATTTGGCATCATTAAGAAAATCAAAGCAAGCAGAGGTTGTAGATAAAGATCTCAAAGATGAAGTGGATGAAAGAGTGAGGGAACTTTCAGCTCTAGTTGAAGCGCACGAGTCTCATGGGAATCAATCGCCAGCTCGGGTGAAAGAGCTGGAGGGCCAGTTAGCTGGATTTAAAGTTGAGTTGGACTCTTTATGCAGTCAGAAAAGAGATTTGGAGGCATGGAAAGAAGGCAAAGCTGCTGAATCGAAACAACTTGGAGAGAAAAATACCGCATTGCGTGCCCAGGTTTTGGAACTTGAATTTGGGTTAAAGGAAAAAGAGGATGAAGTATCTCATCTCCAGATGGAACTTAAGAAAAATGAAGACACTTCAGCATCGAAAATTTCAGAGTTGGTGGCACAAACCAGCAGTATGCAGCAAGAGATTGATTCGTTGCATGGTCAAAAAGGTGAAGTGGAAAAACAGATGGTGAGTAAAAAGAATGAATCTTTGGCTCAAATCAAGGGGTTGAAGGAGCAGGCCAATGTTATGCAGAAGGAACTGAAGGCTCTAAAGCAGCAGAAGACCGAATCAGAAGCACAATTGGATAGGAAGAACAAAGAAATTTCTAAACATTTGATTCAGATAGAGACAATGAAAGAGGAACTGACAAGAAAGGACACAGTCGAAAACAGAACGACAGAAGAAAGGCAATTTCTTATTGAGAAGCTGAAGCATTTGGAACAGCAAGTGGATTCTCGGCGCAGCTATAAGAAAATTTTGGAAAAGCAGATAAAAAATAGAAACCAGGAGACCAATAAGTTGAGACAGGAAAATGAGGGTCTGCTTTCTAGGATTTTCGGGTTGGAGAGAACATCGACTGAGGGAGGGGAGGCGGTTTATGCTCTTCGTAAAGAGTATGAAGATGGAGGCAATGGAGCAACCAGTTTAACGGCAGAGGTTAGCGGTTTGAAACAGAATTTTGATTCCTTGCTGGGAAAGAAAAGCCAGCTTGAGATACAGAATAACCACTATTTAGAGAGACTGAATGCGATGGAGAATCAAAACAATAACTTGACAAGATGGATTGCGCAAATTGAGAGAGAGAACAACAAACATACAGAAGCGCTGACTGAGAAGGAGAATCAAATCAATAACTTGATAGAGAGAGAGAACAAGAAACATAAGGAAGTGCTGACTGAGAAGGAGAATCAAATCAATAACTTGATGGTCAAGATTTCCGATCAGCAGATATCTCTTAAAGAACAGGAAGATGCTATCAAGAAGCTCAATCGAGATCATCGACAAGCTAAAATTTGGTTTCCATCATCCAAGTTGAATATACAAGTTGCAGAAAGGAAGATGGAAGAGTTAGCAGAAAAGTACCGAATCAATCTTGAAGATAGCTTGCGTCTCTTGTACCAGAGGATCAGAGTAGCAGAGCAAATACACATTGAAAACAAGGAGGCGTACAACAAGTTGAAAGAGAGGTATGAGAACGAAACTAGAGGGCTTAAAGAAAAGCTTGCAATTTATCAAGATCCCGCGAAAAGAATGAAGGAAATATCCGAAACAGGAAAAACAACATTGAAGGGATTGGACTCTGTGGTGCTTAAGTTTGAGGAGGGCCATCAGAAGTTTGTAGAGCAGATTTCAAGGATGTCAAATGAGGTTGAGTCTGTGAAATGCTGGGTTGCAGGGATGGGGAGTGAGATGAAGAGGTTAAAGAACAATGTAGATAGTTTGGTTGCACAATTGAATGAGAAGGAAGAAGAGGAAGGTGTGTTGCGGGAGAAAGTCGGCAAGTTAGAGGAATCGGCGAGCTTGGAAGCCCGGAAGAGGTTGAAATTGAAGGAATGCTTAAGCCAAGTTGAGGAGCAGGTAGGAAATGTGGAGAGGGAAATGAAGGAAAAAGATGAAGACTTATTGAGTCTGAGCGAGGAGAAGAGGGAGGCCATAAGGCAGCTCTGTGTGTCAATTGATCATCACCGGAGCCGCTATGATGATCTTAAGGAAGCAGTCTCCAAGAGATCAACAGCTGCTAGAGGCAGGACAACTACTTAGGCTCTCAGCCAAGGGTCAAATGGCCGATGTTGTGAAAGTTTTGTTTAGCGTTATAAAAACCCTATTCATTTTTTCATTGTTGCCCCACATTGCAAGTGTACTTGCAATGCATTGTATTTTTTTTTGGGATTTATGTATATATAATTCTTTTTATTCAAGAAATTGTATATGAAATTTCAACTGTAAATTACTTTTTGTAAAGATAATGAATTCAAATTGCCTTTTTCTTTAATTCCAAAGACTAATTTCTTACATCGTTGTCGATGATATCACTTCATTCCACATGTTTGTCTTGGCGTGGTTTCAAAATTTGCATTGATATTTACTATCTACATAGGTCATGCCAACTAGCTTTGGGCCTTGAAAACATTTAAAGTTCCTAAAAAAATCAGAAACATATGTAAGATACTTTATATCGAATGCATATCAAACACGAAAATTCCGCCTCATACTCGGTCTCCACATGCAAAAGAGATTTCATCAGAAACTTGCGAAAAGGTTGAGAGAATCAACATCTAAGAGCATTCTTATCAAATTAACTAAATTTTTGGATAAATTTAATTTAAAATGACCCAAATATTATTAATAGCGAGCTAGTTTTTACATCTATCAAAATTAGACTCTCTATAAGTCTATATTTTCACCAACTTTGAATATTGAATTCATTTTTTCAAATTTGAATAAATAAAAACATAATTGTCTTAATGGCTAGTTTTTAACGTAGTTTTTTTAACCATTCAAATAAATATGTCTATTTTGGGCGCAAAATTAATCTAGCTCATAATTCGAGCATACATGTATAATTAGTTTTTTAACAGTTCAAATAAATATGTTCATTTTAATGGTGAAATTGGATAGATCGAATTTAGAGTCAAACATAATAGCTAAATTTTGAAATGGAAATCTATCTCAAGAGAAAAAGAAGAGTA
This sequence comes from Prinsepia uniflora, assembly GCA_032719365.1. NCBI lineage: Eukaryota > Viridiplantae > Streptophyta > Magnoliopsida > Rosales > Rosaceae > Prinsepia > Prinsepia uniflora. Next base: position 29,967,308 of record CM064872.1, on the reverse strand, counting down.
GCAACCTTAAACTTCAAGTCCTTATTTGGGAGATGATATATGTGCCAAAAGATATTTTTCGCCACAAAAAAAAGTAAGGAGCATCATTTTACTCAATATTACCACTATGATAAAACTTCTAACTTTGCGTCTTTCTTCCTCCTAATTATTGAATGTGAACATTATCATACTCAAATTCTGTTCGCAGCAACTCGATTTTCCCAATCGTCACCTGAAAATTACAAAACATCAAAACTTTCATTTCCCAAATACCGGAAAGAATAAAAATTGTCACAACTCTATACGAAAAGTTAAGTCAATTAACGATCCAAAAATTAAAAAAAAAATTGAAAATTCGTTTATTTTCTTTGAATTTTTCGATGATTCACGAAAACTTAGAACTTATGAATGCAAATAATGATGAGTTTTGAGTAGGGGTGGACATATTGTCCCGAAATACCAAAATCATCTCGTCCTGTATCATACCAAACCGGAAAAAAAAACCGAATAGTAAAACCGAAAGGATGATCGCTACTGTAGCGATACCGTACCGGTTTAAATCGGTACGGGATCGGTTTTAATGTTACGGAATACCATCCCATACCGAAACCGAACCGGTTTTAATTTTTTAAATTAATTAAAAATTAAATTAAATTCAACAATAAAAAACCTCTAATAATCTAATAGCTAATGATGGATTTAATTGTATATTAATTTAGTTGATAGATTTAATTGTATACGAATTTAGTTGATAGATTTAATTGTATTTTAAGAGTTTTTTAGTTGATGGATTTAATAATTTGTTAGGATTTTTTAGTTAATGTTGCTAATTTTAGTTGATGTATTGAGATTGATTAGGTTATGAATTTTCTATACATTTTGAGCAATATTTGTTACCCACCAAGAGTCCTAATTTCTCAATTTTATCAAAATATTGTTTTTGGACATTGAATCAAGTAATAAATAAATGAAATTATAAATTTGGCTTCAAAACCGAAACCGTACCGAACTTAATTGGTACGGTATAGTACGGTATCAATTTTATATTTAGAAATATCATATCATACCGAACCGATTAAAATTATTTGGTACGGTTCTGGTATTACCTGCATACCGAACCATACCGAACTATGCCCAGAGCTAGTTTTAAAAATGAAGAAAAGAGTTCGTAAATAAGAGATGATGAAGAGAATGAAGGGCAGATGAGACAGAAACATGATAAAGAAATAACTAACTGGAAGTGGCTAACCATAATAAAACATTTAAATTTTAAGTTAAATTTGTCTAATCTGCTGCACGATTATTTTGATACTTTTAGACAAATTTGGTTAAATTTATTCAAAAAATAAATTTTACTCTCACGTCGATATTTTAATGGATCCATAACCAATTGAATACAAGGCTTTAAAACATATCAAACTTAAACCCTAACTGCTCAATTACTCTTGCCGGGTTATTGAGCTGCCATTTTTGTAACATTAATTTTTTTTTCCAGCCATATAAACGTGGTAAAACCAATAGATTATTACAAATTGTAGCAATGATATGAATTAGAACAAAAAAATAATATGACATTAGAACAAGGAGGCTCGCATTCTAATCGCGTGTGTGAAATGAAAATCGGTTTTTAAAAACTAACGAGAAGATTCTGAATTCAAAAACTCATGAATAACAAAGTGCGGTTCCATCCCAAGAAGATAAGAACGGAAATAGCAAACCCAATCCCAGCCATGCCTTGGTGCTGTCCCTAACCGTCCATGGGATGATTGCCCGAAAGCAGTGAGCCCACTTCATCCTCCCTTCCCCGCTAATTATTGCGGCCAATGAAATTCCAAGCCGACATGCAACCGGGACAGCGAAATCAACAGCCAACGAGCGCGGGAAATTGGTTGACGTGGCAACTGCTCCTGCGCTATCAAGTACCCAATAATTTAGCCTCATCTCACGACACAATCAATCATTCGCTCAACTCCCGAGACTTTGGCCATACTGACACCCGAGAAATTGAGTGACGCCTGTGCCTCAATGCCAGCTAGAATGGCACCCGCGTAATTGTTTCCCAACTCCAAGGGTAGGTACGGAACAAGAAGATCCAAAGATTCCACACCTTCTGAAATTTGAAGCTACAAATGGCGTACCGTTCACTTTGAGTGCTCTATTCCAAACAAAACCTCTTTTCCCTTTCGTTTTCTCTTTTTATTTTTTCCAATTTTGTACTTGCCATTTCCAAAAACGACTCTTTCTCTCGCTTGCTCCAATCGGAGAACTGGACGCTTCTTCTTTGTGCATGATCATCGGTCGGTTCTAGAATTGGCTTCGACTTTCAAGCTTCAGGTGACCTTTGACTCTTCAATTCGACTACCTTTCTTCCCAGAATTGAAGTTAATTTCCAGTAGAAGTTTCCTCTATGAAATTTTTTAAGTTTTTGATCCGGTGTAGATGAATGAATCATGCTTAATTTGCTTTTTTCTTTAATCTGTAAATTAGTCGCTTGCTTGATTTTTCGCTCTTGATTAAGTTTATCATAAAGAAAAAATATCATTTGAAGTCTGATCCAAACTAAACTCTGTTCATAAAGAATTTGATTATTTTTTTAATTAAAATTTGAGAGAAATTGAATTGATATAATCTTATGTTTGGTTAAATTTCACTTAGGTTTTTTTTTTTCCATAAATGAGGTTATTTTATTTATTTATTTTGTTACACCGTGGTTGATAAGATTCAGGTTAGCAGGTCTTGACGAAGTTTCCTGACTCCTGAAGACGTCTTGAAGAAGAAGAAGAAGAAAAAGGAGGAATAAGATTCAGGTTAATGTATTCTCTACAATATTTGGCTATCATTAGTTTCTGAGGAGGAATAAAAAAAAAAAAACAGCTCACATTCATGTTTCTTTAAAGAACAGCTAATTTTTTTCAGGTATATAATAGCTGTCTTTTCTGGATCCTAAATCGGCTTATTGACGATTCCCTTTAAAAAAAGATGACGTGGCATCAGATTTTGGCCTTTTACTGATTTGGATTCAATAAATCATGTGAAAAAATAGCCTTGGTGTTTTTATATGGAAAAAATCCTTCAATATCAGAGACATTGTTGTTTGATTACATGTTAAAGTGAAAAATAAAATAAACAATCTGGAGGTTCAAACTGGAAGGTTTTAATGAGCGTAATTACATGGTAGGTCATGAAGTATTTAACCCTAATATTTAACGTGAAAATTTTGGTAATAAAGAAACAATCTTCCTAGATTTACTCTTATAAATGGAAAAAAAAAATAATCTTCCTAGATTTATGGGAGAAGGGGGAGGTGTTCTATTTAATTATTTTTTGATAAAACGAAAATGTAAAAAATAACAGGGAAAAGGCAAATACATTTCTCCATGATGCTACAGAGTATTGAAAACAGGCTTTAATATGATAAAACAAAACTGTATGCTAAAAATAAATCAACTAAGATTGGGACACTGGTTGTACACAATATAGTAACATCTGCCACCTTGCTGTACGGCCCGAGAATTAATTTACTGAGTTATAAATAGAATTCAGCTTTTTACTTGCTTCTAAGAGCAACGACGGTTACATTAACATCTAAGCTTATTAATAGCTGTAGTTTCCATCCAAAGATTCATGAACCGTTATTAGTTCCATTGTATATTTCACCTTAAGTTTCAACTGGATGCTGGGTTATCTGTCAAGATTCACCCTGTAACCTGATTGGGGTACTTTATACTGTCCTTTTATTACAGATTCGTTATGACATCTTGCTGTCCTTGAAATATATTATCTACTTTCTTATAGAAGCTGACCTTTATCATCATAGTGCATCATTTAGTCTTTAAGAATTTAGGTTGATTAATAAGTTTAATAGGCTTATGCTTCTTCACTGATTCAAAAGGAGACCATTTTCTTATGTTTCAGACTTTTAGCTGGAGATGGATATTTCCTCAAGTTAACTCACACCTGCTAGGGAGATTTGGAAGTCAAAGTGATGACAAAGCACCACCTTAGGGAGTCTATAAAGTCCATATTAGGGACTCACATCAATTCAGAGAAGCATGAAGAGCTGAAAGGGAATAAAATAGGTATTTTTTTATTCTGAAATCCTTCGTGAGGTTGAGATGGTAACTATACAATGTGATTTGAGATAACCTTCAATGTGATTACAGGTTCAGCTCTTGAATTTAATAGTGTCGATCAAATGAAAAATGGAAGAATTCTTTTTCTTTTCTGCAGATATCGATGACAAGGTGAGTAAAATATTGAAGCTTTTAAAAGATGAAGATCATGAAGAAAAAGATGGCATCCCTGTAGAAAACTCTAAGAAGGAACCTCTCTCTGAGCTAATTCAGGATTTCCACAATCAGTACCAATCACTCTATGCACAATATGATCATCTAACTGGAGTACTGAAGAAAAAAGCTCATGTCAAACAAGAGATGGACAGCAGCTCTTCATCAAGCTCAGATTCTGATTCTGATTCAAATGACAAAAGCAGTAAAAATGGACTATTGGAAAGTGACTTTCAGAAAATAAATGATGGGATTAAGCATGAACTTGAGTCGGCACATCTAGAAGTTGCTGACTTGAAGAGGAGGCTGACAGCTACAAGTGAAGAAAAGGAAGCTTTAAACTTGGAATGCGTGAAGGCTTTGACCAAGGTAGAAGAAGCAGAGAATATGGCCAGAGATTTGAAGGCAGATGCTGAAAGGGTTTCTGTTGAAAGATTGCAACTCTTGTACGAGAATAGTGAACTAAATAAAAAACTGGTAGCTGGGGGAAAGATAGAAGCCGAACTGAATAAAAAAGTGGAAGATGTGGAAAGAGAGAGAGATAACTTGATTAAGGAGAACCAGACTGCTCTGAAGATGATTGAAGATGGAGAAAATATAAAAGCAGACTTAGCAACCGAGTTTGATTGGCTGAAAGATGAAAAAGTAACTCTTGAGCGAGAACTGGATTCTGTTCGAGGGGAAGTCAACCATATGAAGCAGCAACTGGAATCTGCGGAACAGCAGGTGTCAGATTCACTCAAAGCTAAGCAGGAAGATACCTTGAAAATTTTGGAGATCTCAAAGGAGATTCAGCAGGCGGAGACTGTGATAAAAGAACTCACAGTTGAATCTTGTAAACTAAAGGAGAATTTGGATCATGGGGAAACGGAATATTCAACTCTGTCTGAGATGCGCGAGCTGTATGAGAGTGAAACACTGGCTCAAATAAAGGGGTTAGAGGCTGCAGCAACCGCGCTGGAACTGGAACTGGAATCTGAGCGAGGTCAGAGAAGAGATATGGAAGCGAAGATTGTGAGCAAAGAAACTGAAAGAAAAGATCTCGAAGAAAAGAATGCTGGGCTCGAAGTCAGAATTTCAGAACTTGAATCGGTATCAAGTGAGAGAGCAGCTGAACTGGCTGATCTAATGAAAAAAGTTGAAGATACCAGCAGTGAATCTATTCAGCTTAAGGAAACATTGGGTCAGAGGGAAAATGAATATTCATCTCTGTCTGAGATGCATGAGCTTTATGAGAATAATACATTGGCTCAAATAAATGAATTGGAGGCCCAAGTAATGGCACTGGAACGGGAGCTGCAAGTGCAGAAAAGTGACATGGAAGTAAAGATTGAGAACAAAGAAACTCTTGTAAAACAACTAGGAGAAGAGATTGCAGGATTACAAGCACAAATTTCAGAACTTGAATCTATATCAAAAGAGAGAGAAGCTGAACTGTATGCTCTCACAAAGAAACTTGAGGGGAGCAACACTGTCTATGGTCAGCTACAGGAGCAAGTGGGTCAGAGGGAAAAGGAATATTATACTCTGTTCGAGATGCACAGGCTAAATGAAAATGAACTGCAGGCTCGATTAAAGGAGTCAGAGGACAAAATAACGGGGCTGGAACTGGAAACGGAATCTTTGCAGCATCAGAAAAGTGATTTGGATGCTGAAATTGAGAGGAAGGAAACTGAATTAAAACAACTGGGAGAGCAGAATGCAGGACTTCAAGTCCAAATTTCAGAGCTTGAATTGGTATCAAAAGAGAGAGAAGCTGAACTGTCTGTTCTTACAAAGAAACTCAAACACAACAATGCTGAATGTAGTCAACTACAGGAGCAAGTAGGTCAGAGGGAAAAGGAATATTCTACTATTTCCGAGATGCACAAGCAGCATGAAAATGAACTGCTGGCTCAATTAGAGGGGTCAGAGGAAAAAGTTTCGGGGCTGGAACTGGAAATGGAATCTTTGCGGCATCAGAAAAGTGATCTGGAAGCAGAAAATGGGAGCAAAGAAACTGAAATAAAACGACTGGGAGAGCAGAATGCAGGACTACTAGTCCAAATTTCAGAGCTTGAATCGATATCAAAAGAGAGGGAAGCGGAACTGTCTGCTCTCACAAAGAAACTTGAGGGCAGCAATACTGATAATAGTCAGCTACAGGAGCAAGTAGGTCAGAGGGAAAAGGAATATTCTACTCTATCCGAGATGCACAAGCTGCATGAAAATGAACTGCTGGCTCAACTAAAGGGATCAGAGGAAAATGTTTCAGGGCTGGAACTGGAAATGGAATCTTTGCGGCATCAGAAAAGTGAACTGGTAACAGAGATCGGGCACAAAGAAACTGAAATAAAACAACTGGGAGAGCAAAATGCAGGACTACAAGTCCAAATTTCAGAGCTTGAATCAATATCAGAAGACAGAAAAGCTGAAATTCTTGGTCTCAAAAAGAAACTTGAGGATAGCAATAATGAATTGTCATCTAGATTAGCAGATTTGACAGCACAGATCAGTAATCTGCTAGCTGAGATAGGTTCTTTGCGTGCTGAGAATGTTGAATTGGAGGAACAGATAGTGGTTAAAGGTGATGAAGAGGCTCACGTCAACGGCTTAATGGAACAAGTAAATTTGTTGCAGCAGGAATTGGAGTCCCTTCTGGGCCAGAAAAGTGAACTGCAAGTACAGCTTGAGAATAAAACTCAAGTAACTTCTGAATACTTGATACAGATACAAAATTTGAAAGAGGAGATCACAAACAAGACAACGGATCATCAGAGGATTGTGGAAGAGAATGAGAGTTTGACAGCTGAAAAGAGAGATCTTGAGATGAAGGTGGACTCAATACACAACCACAAAAGTGAACTTGAAGAGGAGGTAAGAACAAAAATCATTGATAACGATCAGTTGAGAGCAGAAATTGAGGAGCTGAAGGGCCAAATTTTTGAATTTGAGAAGAAGTTGACAGACAAAGAAGTTGAATTTTCCTCTGTCCAGGAGAAACATGAAACTGCAGAGAATGATTCTTCTGCTCAAATAACAGCCTTTGCGACACAGGTTGGCAGTCTAAAACAGGAGTTGGATTCATTGCAGGCCCAGAAGAACCAGATAGAGTTGCAGTTTGAAAAGGAGAAGCAAGAATATTGGGAGAGCCTGGAGCAATTGGAAAATGAAAAGGCTGAGCTAATGAGCAAGATCGCCGAGAATCAGAGACTGCAGAGTGAACAGGAGGATTCATACAACAAGTTGAATGAAGAATATAAACAGCTTGAAAGGCACTTCCAGGACAGCAATGCCAAGTGGGAGTCTGCACAAAGTAAAATTGAGCAAATGCAGAAAGACTTCAGTGAGGAAATAGAATCGAAAGATGAGATGATAGCTGAGCTGGAGCAAGTGGTTGAAGACGTGAAAAGAGATGTTGAAGAAAAGGGGGACGAGCTCAGTTCTTTGGTTGACAGCTCCCGCAATATTGAAGTCAAGCTCCGGCTGTCAAACCAGAAGCTCCGGGTTACAGAGCAGGTGTTGGCTGAGAAGGAAGAGAGCCACCGAATTGAAAAACAGAAGTTCCAGGAAGAAAAAAGAGCACTTGAAGAAAGGATTGGTACATTGTGTGGTATAATTTCAGCAAACAATGAAGCCCATCAAAGAAACATCACACTTGTTTCGGAAAATGTGAATACATCTTTGACTGGAATGGAATCGGTGGTCAAGAAATTTGTTGGCGGCTATGCAAAGTATGAGACATGCATTCTGGAAACATCAAAGCAGATTCACGACGCAAAGAAATGGGTTTCGGAAACACAGAGTGAAAGGGAGAAGTTGAAAGAGGAGGTAGGGGACCTAATCGAACAAATGCGGACAATGAAGGGAGAGGCATTGGTGTGGAGAGAGCAGGTTGAGAGGCTGCAGGCAAAGGCAAGCACAGACGAAGTGGAGAAGAAGGATCTGATCAAGGCAGTCAGCCAACTTGAGAAGAAGGTGGCACGCTTGGAGAAGATGATGGAAGTGGCGAACGACGTCATAGGGCAATTAGGAGAGGAGAAGAGAGAAGCCATAAGGCAGCTGTGCATTTGGATCGAGTATCACCAAAGCCGCTACGATGATCTCAGGGAAGTGCTGTCTAAGATGACTGCTGCAAGAGGAGGCCACAGGAGGGCCTAGTAGTCTCGTCTCCAGTCATCTCATTCTTTGGATCCCTTTTTTCTTGAACTTCCTAATTCCCGTTGCTGGCCATTCTTAAGTCTCTTGCATCGTGCATTATTTTGAATCTTGATTGATTCTATTATTTATTTATTTATTTTTTTCCTTTGAAGGCTAGTGTTGATAAAACTTTTTAGGTAGAGCTTGAACGTATCATCAGTATGCACATGAGTTTGGTTGTAAATTTGGCTTCTTTTGATTCCAACTATTTTCTATATACAAGCCCTAGTTTTACTTTAAACAAACACAAATATAAACCCGGGGGAGGGATCAGATCTCAGTCCCAGGCGCATAGAGAGCACAGAAAAAATTGGTTTTGGGTGATGATTGGCCAACTGAAAATTCACACAGCATAATATATACTTGTATTGTATAGAAAACAAATCCGTATCATTTCCTTGAAACGAAATACTTATTATTATTAATGTCACAATGCCATAGCATAAGAATAGGAAGGCTAAAATCTATAGGCGTTTGGGTGAAGACAGAGACATGGGCTATAAGTCTGTTTCTAAACTGCCTGCTACATAGTTATTAAAAAATCCGACCACTTTGCTTTCTCCTAGTGCTCCATTCATGTTCACTTCCAAATTTCGAGCAAAATATAAACATGGTTCTCTTTGATTTTAGTCCGATATCCTCATCTCAACTCCAAGAACATCCTTCACTACCTCGTATGTGACGAAGGCAATTGCTATGGACGGCACCACCTAAGAGAATGAAACTGCCATTATATTTCCGCAGAAGATAATATATGATGCAACTATAATGGGACATAAATTTGCTCTTGTAAAAAGTGTTTAAAGAAAACCCTCACCTTAACGGAATTAGGGATCAAACCCTTGTATAGTGCTCCAAACCCCTCGTGACGCACAGTTTTCCTGAACGCATCTACCATACCAGTATATTCAAGGGGTGCCTTGCTTTTGCCATCACCGGTGACAATAGAAGCAGCATCCTTCCAGCCTACCATCTGCATTCTTCTCCGGATGACGTCAAGAGGGTAAGCAACTGTCTGTCCGATAGTTCCAGCTGCAGCCCCACATGCAAGCCTCGTAGGTACACTCAACTCAGAGTCCTGGACTAGTCCAAAAGGTCTAGTTTTAATCAACCAGTCCTTCAGAGATTCATATACAGCAAAGTTGAGACCAACATAAGGTACCTGTAAACAATAAAAAACAAACAATTAGACATCTCATACAGAATGAGACTTCAACATTGAAAATGACTCAAGATTGAAATGAAAATCCAAACAATTAATCGAACAAATTGACACTGCGAATAGAGGAATCATTTTGTTCTATAAAGACTACATAATTAAGCAAACTTCACTTACAACTCCTATCACAGAAGGCAGCCAGCCTTTGTACAGTGCATGGGCACCTTCTTCCCAGAAGACCGTTGAAAGAGCATGAGCTATTCCCCTGTACTGCCGAGGAGACATGTCTGTCTGAAGATATAAATCACACACAAATTTAAGACATCAAAGTGAAAGTACAATTGAAGTCCCTCCATCAGAGGAAAAATATCTCCTTAAAACAAATCTCACAGATACCTGGACAGTTAGACGACCTCGTACTAAGTCCATTGGATAAGTCGCTGACATGGCAATAATTCCAGCACAAGCCCCAGCTCCAAGCCGCAAAAGAGGTGTGAGCTAAGCATCCTCTGCAAAAGATAAACAGACGTCACTCCAACAATCCATCAAAGCCACGATTTTGATAACTTAATTACTGTTCTCTCTCCTCCCAAATTGGATCCATGGGACATAGAAACTCATGAAAAGAAAATAGCCACATAAGGCTCCCAACTTAACCAAAGAAACCCTTTGGCAATCAGGGGCTCAAGCAAGGAAATGACATAAATAAAGTTAAAGAACCTCTAGAGGGAAAACCAGCAAAGACGAGATTGCTTTAATAAACCAAGCATAAACCAACACAAATATGACACTTCTTCACCCAAACTAGCGACTACTATCATTTAACATGAATATCACAACCCTATATGCATAAAAGCACACAAACTATGAAAGGATGAACCCTCCTAGCCCCGATTAAGATTTTGCATTTTGATTCGAAAGCTACAGAGACAGAAGTTAACCTGCATGGTTGCCTATAAACTTTGAAAATGAAATTTTATTGAATCATACCAAATGACGCTACCTTAATTGACTTTGATAAGAAATAGGAGTGAGGTGGTCATACCATTTCCAGTTTGCGGCCGATAGAACCATAGTATTCCCCTGTTAACAAAAAGATCATAAATATGTTTTGATGTATCAGAATTTTGCCAACAGGAAATGAAAATTGGCATTAGATCTAAAGCTTTAGGCTAATAGATCCTTAATGATTGAATATAACTGAAAATGTGGCGAGGTAAGAGAGAATAAATGGAAGAGGATAACTGCCAATACAAATCAGTGAACATATTTAGGTGTGAGATGGGTGAGAGAGTGGAGAAGTATACCTGGATGCTTCCTCATAGCTAAAGAACTTCACTGCTGAATTTGGCACTATGCGAGCACAATTTGTCCCATTGCCTGTAAACAAGCCTCTGAAGCCCTCAGTTCTAAATATATACTTCAATCCCTGAACTGTCCCTTTATATTTAATGCTATGAGGATTTTGTACCTGCATAAGGGGAGATGCAAATCCAACGGCAGGTTAACATAGTATAAGATACCTAAAACTTAGGTCCCCACCAACCCCATACCTCAAAAGGCAGAGTTGAATATACCAGCATGCATTACATTACAGTGATAAAATAACCATAGCTTATATCTGCTCTTTGAAAGATGGAGGATCCAAATGGCAGAACTACCTTCCATATATGCAAATTAGAGAAGTACCTGGAGCAAAATTTTTAATCTTTCCAACGGAGCAACAGCAGTTCGTGACCTGCAGCAGGTAGTCAATGACAGATAATTTTCCCCATCACTCATGTTATATGCAACACAACGTATATTTCTTAATTCTAGAGGAATTACTTCATGCATGACATATAGCTACTTGTCTTTTAACACTTGGTAAATGCTAATTTAAAATCCATTTCAAGAACCTTAATGAAAATAAAAACACCAGCATCTATGACTTCGTGCAAGCAGGTACTCACTCAACTATCTTTGTACACAAATTTCAAGCATGCCAACTACACCAAGATCCCATTTTCCTCCTCAAATGTGTCATTACCCACAAGTAAATATATAAATATAGTAGTAGAGCCTCGAGATACAAAATGGTTCTTTATGATATCTTCCAAACATTAGATTCAACTACAGCATTCTGAATGATACCCAATAGGAAAATTGACAAAAACAAATAAACCATTTTATGCAACAGAAAATAAAAATAAAAAATTGGTGTCTTCTACTTCCAGGCAATGGAGCTTTTTTACTACTTTTGAAGTCACTTATTTAAAGGACGCAAATACAATTTTAAAAACTCCAGAAAACAAAACCTCTAGAATGAAATACAGCATGGAAACCAGCATAAGAAAAACAATTACAGACACAAATACCGAACAGAACTTGAAGAATTCAAATTTGAAAATAATTGTACTTCATGAAAAGAAAAATGAGCATTCTGTAAGGAACTCACACTCCACCGGCAACTCCTCCGGCGACGAGAGACTTAGCGATGCTAAGTAAGGCATGGCTGCTGGGCGCCTTCACACCTTCGCTCGCGAGCTTCGCCTCCTCCGCCAGGTTCACAATTGTCGACACGGCAGTCTCACTCGTCCTCTTCCCGACCACGTCTTCCGACGCCATTAAACCCCCCCCCCCCCCCCCCCCCCCCCCCACACACAAAAGAAAAGCACAAGGGCTTGACGGAACCCTAGGACTCCCTGACCAATCCACCGTCGATCTGATCGACGAGTTTCCCGGCGATTTATCGGCGAATATGCGGCCACATGCGTCCACATGCGTCGTTGTATACGAGAGCGCGGGTGAGAGAAAAATGAATTGGTCGTTGTGGGATTTATATATATAGCGCCGTCGTCAGTGTAAGTAGTAAATCCTGCTGCTATTTTTAATTTATATTTATATTTTTTAATCTATATTTTGAGTTTTGACAACTAACTCCTAAGAACGGTGTTTTCTTTTGGGGAAATTTTTTGGTACGAAGTTGTAAATTTGGAAATAAGAAAAAAAAAATATGGTTTTACAGTCGGACATCGACACGTTTTCTCTAGAGAGGTCATTTTATCAGATAATCAGATTGATGAACGGCCTTGATTAGTTCTGAGTCATCGACTGCCCGCTAAATTTCTTAAATAATAATGGAAGACAACTCTATGTTGAGCGTGTGAAGTGGTAAAACTAAAATTAGCCCCTTGCCATTATAATATTAATAAAGGATATTTGAACGCTACTTAGAAAAATACGCTACCCTTCAACCACAAAAAAAAAACTTCCTTCAATTTTTTATTTTTTTTCGATTGATCTTTTTGGAATCTAAAAAGGCTAGTCCAACCAAGACTGATGCCGATTTCATTGAAATTTATTAGTTTTCAAGTTTCTTTTTTTCATCTGGTATTATGGTGCCGATCATAATTATAGATTTTGATGTTTCAGAGGGTCAGGTTGCTGATGAAATCTGCCGAATTTTTCTTCACATGATTTTCACTCGTGATGTAGCCATGTGAGTTTTGATCAAGTAATTGTAGTCCTCCATCAATCATGGTGAATTGAAACATCTATGATATGCTGGTATATGGTATTCTCAATCTCTTTAGAATTCCATGTAGGCGGCAATAACGAAAATAATAGGCACGGACCATAATGGAAGTGATCCATTTGTACATTTTATTAGATTAGTTATTTTTAATTCTTATTTTTTTTTTATACAAATTAGTCTAGTGACTCTTATTTCAGATTAATTATGCAAGGTTTTTCCTCTTATGAGATTGCAAAAATGAGTTGTTTGGCCAATGATTCCCTTAACGATACTTACGAGACTCAAATTATACTATATTGTGCATTATTCCCTTTAAATATTTTCGATAGATATCGAGCCTAATTACTGGAGGTATTTACATATATTCATCGTCAAGTTATTACAATCTAAATAATTTTTTTCATTATACCTTTTTTAATAAAATTTCGTACATATTTTTTTCTTTTTTAAAAAGTAGCCCTTTGAGTTAGCTTATGTGGCAAAAAGTAGGAGGATAATTTAATGTCAAAAGTGGAAGGTTGGTTTTATTTTATTTTATTATAACATAAAATTTATTTAGAGGTTAAGTCATATTATTATTAAATAAATAATTTTGAACATAGTTAATTGATCACATTAATTAAATTATTTGATGTTGCAATTAATGATAAATTTATTTTAATAAATTAAATAATATTTTATAGATATCGTCTTTAATTTATTTTTTGTGATGAATAAAATATCATATTAATTATCACACTTGTGGTGAATAAAATGCCATACTAACTATCAAATCAAATAAAATAATATAATTAATTAAGTGTATTCAATTAGAAGCCACTCTTTTTATTATAAATTGGATAGTTCCAAAATCATTTCTCTAACTAGATTATTTGTGGGTTGGTGGTTTAATTCTTTGTTTACTTAATTCCTTTGTTTACTTCGCTTTTGGTGCTTCATTTTGAAGGAATCTTTTAACCCATATCAAGGAAAATAATTTACTCTACCTACCAGTATTCATGTAGATAATTCTTTTGTAAATTAATTTTATGGGAAATTTTTTACATTTCAGCTATACATTTTCATACTACCCTTTTATTGATTTTTTTGTTTGCATATATATATATATATATATATATATATCACAATTGGATCTATTTGTTTTCTAAAATAACATAATTAAAAATCCACAAAATATCGATTGTTTAGGGTTTTAGATTAGGTCTTTTCTTGGTTGGTAGTGACCTTTGAGTGTGTTTTGGATAGGTCCAGATGACCCGGAGAGTTCGGTTTAGCCCTAGAGTGGCTTGCGGTGCATCTTGCAGGTGCGCAACATGGACGGTCTGTGAGTGGACACTTGATTTCTAAATATGATGCATGCGTAACTGTTTTATATGTTTTGTGAACATGATTTGAGATGCCTTCAGTGCATATGGTTTATATATATGTTTGAGATGATTTGGCATTTCGTATAAATGTGATATTGCACGTACTTCGAGATTTTTGTTTTATGTGATACATTGGGCTTAGACCGAGTTTTATATGTGCTTGTGATTTCAAATTATTTGAACAATGGAATGATTTCAGATTTGGAAAATTATCCCGGGCTAGAGGCCTAGTTGATTTATGAGATATCAGGCTTGAGTCCCAGTTGTGATCATGAAATGAGATTTCAGGCTTGAGTCCCTATTAAGATGATTTTGGGCTAAGTCCCTACGAGATTTGGATTGGATCGGATTCAGGGAATCCTGATTTTGTGGAAACGGTTTATGAAAGCTATACCTCGGGCTGAGACCCTATTGAAATGTTTAAAACTTGATTTGAGGTATAAATGGTTTTACAATGATTTTCCACTGGATTTGATTACTGTTTTACATATACCATCCTTATATGTGGATTGTCTCCTCTGGACGTCTCGTAGTATCATGGAGTAATCACGGTGCACTTCCTAAGAGGGGTCGCTCCGAGGAGAGGCTCAGAATCAGGATTGCTAGAGATTGATATCACCCCGAACAGGGTCCGAGGGAGGACTCAGACTTGAGGCCCCGAGTGGCACGCGTAGCCTTAGAAACCGTGACATTATTGATTAGACATCGGGATGTCAGACATCTGGATGTCAAGGATTTGGTATACTGTTTTTGATTGATTTGGACAAAGACCTCACGTGTTTTGGTTTTGGACTGAGACCCTACTGAGGAAATGATTTTGATTGATAAACGTTTTCACTAAGTTTTAATTTGAAAAGCCATATGATTTGATTTAAAGAAAGTGGTTGTTATAACTTGTTTTCTAATGCATGAATAATTTTTGGTGAAGGGTATAAATGGTCTTTTCGTGAAATATTTTTTAAACTGTTTATTTTCGTCCACTCACAGCTTTTTCTGTTTTTGATACCCTTTAGGTTGATCGTGGATGTGGGATATATCAGAGACTGAGACATCACATGCTGCCACAGATCCTAGCGTACTCTGGTAGCCCCAAGAGGGTTTAGGTGTATCCTGGTCTGGCACGGGGTGTTAGACGGGAGCATGGCACATCCCGCGTTAATCCAGAGAGGATTGGGATGGGTCGTGTCACCTTGGTATCAAAGCACTAGGTTTCTCTTGAAGTGTTACGTATGTGCTGGATGTGATGTCTCTACGAGGAAAACATCTTGTCATCAACCTAGTAGTTAGGGTACGAGTAGGAGAGTTTTAGTGGAAAAGAACCTCGGTTAGGTTGCATTTGGCATAAGATGTCGTGGTTAAGCAGTGTTAGACCCGAGTAGGGCTGCGTAGACCCGAGGAGGGTCGAGTTCTAGTGAACTAGCGGCTAGAAACCGCAGTTTGTTAGTGGACTAGGTCACGGTGTGACGACTTTTCAGAGTCGAGACCGTTGGACGTCAGGTTGGTTGTGCTGCATGGAGCAGCCTGAGATCGTGGGTGACCCTAG